>CM062814.1:630172650-631442020 GCA_031772625.1 Pinus tabuliformis | reverse complement strand
GTGCAACCATCATTAGGGATCTTTCTCACACCCAGATTAAGAAGATGAAATGATTGAAACAGAACAAGGCACACCTGATGGAAATACAAGTTAATGGGGGAACAATTTCCCATAAAGTAGAGTATGTGTATAACTTATTTGAGAAACAAGTTCCTATTGATGCTCTTTTCCAAAAAGATGAAATGGTTGATGTTATTGTGTCACAAAGGGTAGGGGTTATGAAGGTGTGGTAACCAAGTGGGGTGTTATAAGACTTCCCCGAAAAAATCACAAGGGTTTGCATAAGGTAGCTTGTATTGGTGCTTGGCATCCATATAGGGTTTCCTTTACTGTTGCTAGGTTTGGTCAGAATGGTTACCATCATCATACTGAGACGGTATGTTAATGGGTGAAAACTTTATCTTGGTAAGAATATAATTTCTGCTTTTATTTTATATCTACAACGAATAACATGTTCAATGTTTAAGAATATTTGCATTGCTCCCTACTTGTCACACTATAGCATCATTTTTTTTATACAAAGCATGTAGGTTAGGTTGACTATTATGTTTTGGTTCATTATTATGTCTTGTTTGCATATTTTTTATATCTAATAGATATGAAATGAAATCAAGTAATGAATTTATTTCATATCTATTCCTTAATGCAAATCTACACTACCTAAATTAAAAAATTTAACCTGCTATAAGATGTGAAAAGACCATAAAAATTTTCCATGGTTTTTTTCCATGATGTTCATAATGAATATGTATGTCTTTACCTTGTAAATGAGTACATAGTTGGCTTATTGTAGTTTTGAAATGCAATGTAGGAACTTGCAAAATATCCCATACCTGGACATCTCAGATCCCCACTCTCTCATCTCCGTACTATACAGGTTTCCATAGACATAACTTAATTTCATGATATGGAAATCATTGTATTAGGTTGTTATCTTCAAAGCACCCCTCCTCTAGAGATGATGGAACTTCATTTTGTTGGAAATAATACTGATAGGGGGGGCGGGGGGGGGGGGCTGAATCAACATTAGCAAGTCAATAATATTTCATTTCCATAATCAGATTCATATATGCTACTTCAGTTAATTAAACTTGCGTGTATACGCAGATGTATGTAAGGCAACTAGCGTATACTCTTCAAACTTATTACTTAGTTAATTCATCATAAGTTGATCTTTAATCTGTGCATCGGAACCATATAAACAGTAACCAAGTGCAGTAAAATAGAACAGACAATCACACACATGAACACAAGATATAAGGTGGAAACCTAATGTCGGTGAAAACCACCTGTTGCAATCGTCTCATATCTTCTTTTAATAAGAAACTTCTCTTTACAGTTTTTTTTACTGGTGCAGACTTATACCGGTACACAGGCTTCTACCTATAGAAGGCTAAAACCTTCTCTTGTTCTCCAGCTTTTCCTAGAAGGGAACTACAACCCCCTAGCTCTTGTACTAGCTGTTGTGTTTACTAGTATGTAGGTGTAGGCCCACAGAAGGCTACAACATTCTCTTTTCTTCCAGGGACCATGTTTCATAAATTTTCAGACTAGATCCATTAATAACATCAATCAACCATCAACTATACTGCATCAACCAATCTCTTTTGTACCAACAAAACTGAATCAATCAATCACTTCTCAGAATGTTATAACCAGAATATAGTAACAATAACCAAAACCCAAGCCAGAACCCAGAACATTGTAACAACAAACAGAAGTAGCTAAAGCATATTTTATTAGGTATACGCTACTTCAATGTGTCAAACTCACGTAGATACACTGTTATCTCAAGGATAACCTGCGTATACGCTATTTTGATATGTCGAATCAGCTTGTATACGCACATTTTCTAAAGTGAACCTACATACAAATCTATAAATGATGATTTAAACTTTACAACAATTCCAGATGTTAGTTATACCTAGATCATCATATTTACAGATTACAACATGCGCCAGTTATTCGGATAAAGGTCAAAACAAAGATACTTCTCTTCAAGCCTTAAGATCTTGACCCATCAATAGAACTTATCCTTCATCAAGCGCTTAGGTTCGTCCTTAATTCAGATCCAGCTATGTACCATAACCCAATGACCTATATTCTAGATCTTGCTCTTCATTAGATATTCAATACTTGAGTGCCTTTGCCTAATGATATTCTCCTTCTTTTATAGTCTTAGGCCTTACTCAATACCATGGTCTAAAACCACTTAGAATCAATACCATGGACCAAATACCACAGACCAAAATTAAGATTTCCAACATGTACGCGCCTTTCCTTCCGTGAAAGTGCGTGTGTACGCTATACACACCTTTTGGTCTGCAAACCCACATGTACACGCGGCTTGGTAAATGGGGAACCTGTGTATACCTCTCTTTCTTCATTCTATGAGCCTAAATTGTGATCTGTCATCTGTATGAGTTGCCATCAAGGACAACACCTATGTCATATTGCCAAATCTGTATCATAATGCCAACAATCTCCCCCTTTGGACCATAGAAAATTTTTGGGGCGAATGTTCGCCCTTTGGCGAAATTAAGGGGTTTTAAATTTTTAGTGGGCGAATATTTTGTATCATAGTACATTTTTACAAATCACCTCAAATAGCTCACCTTATTTTAAGGGAGAGTGTAAAAAAGGTAAATTTAGCCCTTGAAATTAGGATTTACAACCTTCCATTCGCCCATTTTCAAGAATAGGTTTTATTTAAGTGAATCTTATGGGCCAAAGGCCCAAATACCATATTTATAAAAGATGTATGGTAAATTAATAAAATATAAATAAATGAGAGGTATGGTAAATAAATAAAACATTTTTTATATTTACTCCATAAGTCACCATATACATGCAAGGGTGTAAGCAAATAAAAATATAAGTAAAGTGGAGGTATGGTAAATAAATAAAACATATTTTTATACTTACTCAAAATTTATGGTAAATAAATAAAAATATAAATAAACTAGACGCATGGTAAATAAATAAAACCTCTTTTTATATTTAGTCCATAACCCTCATTCTATTTATGAAGGCTCAAGAAAGAGGTTTTATTTAAGTGAATCGTATGGGCCAAATACCATATTTGTAAAACAGGTATGGTAAATTAATAAAAATATAAATAAACGAGAGGTATGGTAAACAAATAAAATATTTTTTTATATTTACTCCATAAGTCACCTTATATTTACGAACACTCAAAAAATGCAGTATATTTAGGTGAAACCTATGGGAAAAATTCTATTGGACAAATACCATGGACTAGATTGTTATTAATACCATGTAAAAAAACATTATTAACCCTAATATTAGTATTAATAAAAATAAAAATGGCACATGGTATTGACCCATGGTATTCACCAAAATGGCACATGGTATTGACCCATGGTATTCACCTGGAATGTAGCCTATTTAAATGGGGGAATTAAACCAGCATAGATCCATCTTTACTCTGGATCTACTAACCCCTGAGAGGTATCAAATATCGTGATATGAAAACTAGCATAGAGTGAAAAAATATTTGATCTAATCAAGAGTAAAAATGGATGTTGTAATTTAATGTATGTTAAACATTTTAGCTTGGTTAAAACAAAAAATAAATTAAAAATCAACTATTAATTTTATTAATTTTTATAAATTACTAATAGTAATTTTTAAGCTCCAGGTTTATGATAACCCATGGTATTGACCCATGGTAATACCATGGTATTCATGTGAACATAGACTATTTAAAGGGGAAATTCTATCATCTTAGATCCATCTTAATTCTGGGTCTGCCAAGTGCTCAGAGGGATAAATAGATTTCATCCCTCTAAGAGTGGTAGATGTGGAGTTAAGATGGATATAGGTTGGTTTTTATGATAATGAAGATATTAAATAGACTTAGGAAATTATATTGTAAAAACATCTTAAGGTGAATGGTTAAAGCATAGACATTGGACAAGTATATTTGTATACTTTTGTTTTAAATTGAAACAAATCCATGGCTAAAAGGAATGGATTGATTGCACTAGTCATCCTTCTATAACTTTCCAACATATGCTGGAGTAAACAGATTGTAATTTGGATATTTTTCTAATTGCAAATAGGAACATACTTGTGTATGTGTATTGGCAGGGTGGTTACGAGGTCCCTAGAAGTGATGAATTTGAATTTTTCTTGGTTTTATATATAGTATTAGGTTTTTTCTCATGCTTTCTGTGAATGGCACGGGTGAATTTTATCCTACACCCACTAGGTTATCGATATGTAATCTCGGTAATTTTGATTTCAAAAGATATTTTGAAGAAATGTAATGATTTCATATGTGTGTTCAATAAACATGAGATTCTATAATTGAGTAAAATATTCGCCATGCTTGGTGAGAGATTCGCCAAAAAATTATATATACATATCATATTATTGATAAAATCGCCTTCCATTTTTCCTATATACCATGGAGATTCACCCATTTATTATACATGTAAATTTGGGGGGGTTCTTAAAATTTTCCCTACTTTGGACTTGATGGAAACCCCAAGTCACTCTCCCCCTTTGTCATCAAGGGCAAAGGGTTATGTTCCCCCTGAATGCATGTTGAATTCTCTGATATGCTGAAGTGTGATGTCCATGCTCCCCCTGAATATAAGTAGGGTCTGCAAAAAGCTGATTCTATACATACATCATAAATGACCTTTGTATCACTAATGACTCTTACATACATCCATCTCCCAACCAAGTGGGTATATACCAAATGATTATACATGTCAGAACAAGAACATTACATCATCCATTCGATGCATAGTGGGGAAACAAAACGGGTTGTTTCATGACCTTGTAAATAAAATATATACATGACATAGAGACCAAATACCTAAAACAAGACAATGATAGTTATCAGCAACTATCATCAACAGCATCTATCAATCACCATCCAAACCAGCAACCATGGTCTCCCCCTAAACCTTTTCCACCTGAACAAAAAACAACTGTGAATTTGTACCAAGACCTTCTAATATAATGCCAACAATGCATTATAAGTATATGCTCCCCCTGAATCTGTGCCAGGTGATCACTGTCAGACCCATATCAGACTCCTTTCATCCATTGTTTTTTTCAAACCAACATATACGCGACTATATCCACAACAACGAGCGTATGTACATAGATACGCTTCATGAAACTTGCGTATAATCACTTTTCTCTGAAATAGATAAGTT
The DNA here is from genome assembly GCA_031772625.1 of Pinus tabuliformis. Lineage (NCBI taxonomy): Eukaryota > Viridiplantae > Streptophyta > Pinopsida > Pinales > Pinaceae > Pinus > Pinus tabuliformis. The sequence continues at coordinate 631,436,825 of CM062814.1, read as the reverse complement.
TTAACAGCAAGATGATGCATCAACTACTCCCAGCTTCTGTCTGAGATATTCAAATGTCTCTCTAGGTAGTGGTTTGGTGAATATATCAGTAACCTATTCTTTGGAGGGAACATACTCCAATTTGACCTTTTGTTCAAGCACTTGTTCACGTAGAAAATGATATTTGATGGGTATGTGTTTGGTCTTGGAATGCATGACTGGATTCTTTGAAATACTAATTGCACTTGTATTATCACATAGAATGGAGATAGGTGGAGTACATGTGATATGAATGTCTTGCAATGTTTGCATCATGCAAAGGAGTTGTGTGCAGCAAGATACAATAGCCACATATTCTGCTCCAGCTACAGATAATGTAATTGAACTCTGTTTCTTGCTGAACCAAGACACTAATTTGGAACCCATATAGAATGCACCACCACTAGTGCTTTTTCTGTCATCCTCGCTTCCTGCCCAATCTACATCTGTATATGCATGAAGTGTAAGATTTGTATCCCTAGGATACCATAAACCAAAATTCTGAGTTCCTTGAAGATATTTGAAGATCCTTTTGACTTTCTGAAGGTGTGATTCCTTTCAATTTTCTTGGAATCTTCCAACTATTCCCACTGCATGCATGATTTCTGCTCGGGTACCTGTTAGATAAAGTAAACTGCCAATCATGGATCTGTAGGTTGGTTGATGTACTGCCACTGATTCATCATTTGAGCTGAGACTACATCCTATTACCATGGGGGTACATACTGGTTTAGAATCTTCCATGCAATATTTTCTCAAGATCTGCTTGAGATACTTCATTTGTGATAGAAAAATACCATCTTTATTTTGTTGAACTTGTAGGCTGAGAAAATATGTGAGCTCACCAAGCAGGGACATTTCAAATTCTTGCTGCATTACCAAAGCAAAGTTTTGACTCATGGCTTCTTCATGTTAGGATATTCCGACACATAGGATATATTAAGTTCAACTTGGTCTAGTATAGAGTTAGGTATAGAGTTAGGTAAAGTGTCTTTCTTTACCGTTGTACATTTTGTAACTTACAATCCGACGGTCACAATATGTAGTGATCCGACGGTTCACTCTCACCTCGGTATTACCGACACTTGATCCGTGGCTTGACACCCGATTGGTCCATGAGTTCTATTTAAAGCGCATGGAGGGTCATTTTTCGGGTAATCCGTGCATGAGAGAAGCTTATGTAAATTTTCATTCTTTGATTAATAAATTGCCTGTAGTACCCACGTTGGGACAGGCCGTGGACTGTTTCCCTCCTTGCACTTTGAGGGTTTTAACCACGTCAAAAATACTGGTGTATTGATTTGAGATCTGGTTGTGAGCGGTGTCCTTTTGGTGTTCTTTCTGAGGAACTTACCCTGTAAATTCCTACATGGTATCAGTGCCGCAAGGTTCGTTTTTCTGTGCATATTCGTGTTGGGTTTTGTGTTTTGTGTTTTGTAGGGAAAAAGAGCTTTCTCAAGGCAAGCACGCAAACCAAGGCCCCCCCCCCTCTCTCTCTCTCTCTCTCTCTCTCTCCAATTTTTTGTCTAGATCAATTGGTTCAAAGCTATTTTAAGAGAGTAGAGGTCTTGGGTTCAAGTCTCCATTTTGTGGGGGTGGATTTTTTCATTCCCACACATTTGCGCACTTTGCCGGCAACTTCAACAATTTTTTTTTCAAAAAGCCATAACTTCTTCATCCGGAAGCCTTTTTTCAGAGCCATTTTTTTTAAAACCGCCTATTTTTTCGAGATCTATCCATTGGAACACTTACTTTCAGCATCTTCAGCTTCAGTTTTTTCTAAAAAATGGAAAGTCCATGCCAAGTCATTCTTGACAGCACTAACTACTTCCAATGGGTAGCCTACATGGAAGATTTACTTAGAAGTAAAGGTCTCTTCAGAATAGCCACAGACCAAGAGAAGAAACCAAAAGATGAAGACAAGGCTGCAAAATGGGAAAATAGACAAGATCAAGCACGTGGTTTGATAGGGATGTCTATTTCTCCTGATCTTAGATTCCATATTGCAGAACTTGAGACTCCTCATGAAGCATTGGAAAAACTCGCTAAAGTTTTTGGGATTAAAAATGAAATTAGAGCCCATCAACTTGAAAATGAGTTACTTACTTTGGATCCTAATAATTTTTCTTGCATTGAAGATTTCTTGTCCAAATTCAAGACCCTTAGATATCTCTTGGAAGGTGTTAAAGTTAAGAAAGAAGATGGTAACCTTATTTATTCCATCCTCACTAAGTTGGGACCAGCTTACTCTGTATTTGTTTCCACCTTCCATTCTACAAGGGAAGCTTTCATTTGTCAAGGACAAGACTACAAGGCCCCTTCCTTTGACTCTTTTTGTGATTCTTTAATAAGAGAACAAGAAAAACTCTTACATCTTGGTCTTCTTAATCTTGGCAACTCTTCCACGAAAGCGTTAGCCGCCCAGCAGCAACCAAATTCAAAGAATCCTAAGAAGTCATATCCTCAAAAGAATGGTCCTAAACCAACTCAGCCTCAAAATGAAAGATCATTTCAGCAAAATGATAAGACCAATAAAAACAAATGGAAGAAGACTGATAGACATTGTAACTTTTGTAATCGTGATGGCCACTTAGAATCTAAATGCTTTAAGAAGATGGAAGCCTTGGAAGCCGCAATGAAGAAACATAACATCCATGTGGAGAATTCTTCTACTTCAACTTCAACTTCATCTTCAGGAATGGCACTTTCTGCATGTCGTTGTCAATCATCTCAGTCTGGTTATGCATTAAATGTATCTTCTTCTTCTCATTCTCATGAGTGGCTCATTGATTCTGGAGCCTCTTATCACATGGCCAAAAACAAGGCCATGTTTTCTTCTTTAAATGATTGTAACACCAAAAATATATATGTTGGTGATGATAGATCTCTTAATGTTGTAGGGACTGGAACTGTTCATCTAGACAATGGTCAGTTTAATGATGTATTATGTGTTCCAACCTTATCCTGCAACCTTCTATCTGTATATCAGATAACTCATTCAGGTGAAGGTAAAATTGTTGAATTTTCACCTCATGATGTTGTAATCAAGGATCTAAGAGATCCTAAACAGATTCTAGCTACTGGTATTGCTGATGATTCCACAAGGTTGTATAAGTTTCACAACTTTGGGTCATCAAATCTTCCCTCAGTGTTTGTTGCTCATAATGATGAAGTGAGCAAACTTTGGCATGAGCGATTTGGTCACTTAAACTATCGCTCCCTTCAGCATCTATGTAAAGAAAATATGGTGACAGGTCTTCCTATGGTATCTTGCAGAGATGGTGTTTGTTCCGGATGTGTACTCGGAAAACATCATCGGGACAGTTTTGAAAACGTGCCTCTTGGCACGCCTCAGCCCCTTTACAGCTTGTGCACAGTGATTTATGTGGTCCACTTCCTGTTGCTTCATTCTCTGGCTGCAAGTATTTCTTAACTTTCATTGATGATTTCTCCAGACGCACTTGGGTATACTTCTTAAAACTCAAGAGCGAAGTATTTAACACTTTTTTGGCCTTCAAAGCCTTTGTTGAAAAACAATCTGGACATCAAATTCTTAAGCTAAGAACTGATAATGGTGGAGAATATGTTAAAAACACATTCATCAACTTTTGCACCGAAAATGGAATTCAAATGCAACATACTGTTCCATACACTCCACAACAAAATGGTGTAGCTTGAAAGGAAAAATCGCACCTTAAAGGAAATGGCTAATTGTATGTTGCAATCTAAAGGACTCAGTCTTAGTTTTTGGGCCGAAGCAATTAATTGTGAAATTATATAATCAATCGCACTCCTACTAAGGTTCTACAGAATATCACTCCAGAAGAAGCTTGGAGTTCCATTAAACCAGATGTAAGTCACTTTCGTGTTTTTGGAAGTGAAGCATGGGCCCATATTCCAGATGAAAAGCATAAAGCTTTAGAACCTAAGAGTGAGAAATGTACTTTTGTTGGATATTCTGAAGATGTAAAAGGTTATAGACTTATTCCATTTAAGTCCAAAAATGTTATCATTAGAAGAGATGTAAAATTTGATGAAAATAAATCGGCCTGCGAGCCTAGTCCGGCGGATGTGCCACCTCTTCCTATCTCTTCTACTTTTGAAAACATTTCTTCTTCAGATGATGAAAGTGAGGATGATAATCCTCCCCCACCTTCTCAGGATCCTCAACTTCCAAGATGGGTCCGTGCTACTCGGGATGCAGCAGGTGATCTTGCCGTGATCCTACAGATCAGCGACGTACACGTTCTCAGTTTGAAAGAGCCTCTTCTTTACTGGCTCAAGCTCTAGTAAATCATGATCCTGACACTTTTGCAGAAGCTTCAGGCCATCCACATTGGGAAGCGGCTATGAATGAAGAATATCATTCATTGATGACAAATGATACATGGGATCTTGTTCCTCTACCAAAGGGACGCAAACTTGTTAGATGTAAATGGGTTTACAGAACCAAGTATGGACCAGATGGGAAAGTTGATAAACATAAAGCTCGGCTTGTTGCTAAGGGTTTTTCACAGGTTGAAGGCATTGACTACACTAAAACCTTCTCCCATGTTGCCAAAATGAACTCTATCCGCCTTGTTCTTTCCCTTGCTGCCTCTTTAAAATGGGAAGTCCATCAAATGGATGTTAAATCTGCCTTCTTGCATGGGGACTTGCAGGAAGAAATCTATATGGAACAACCCATTGGCTTCATACAAACAGACTCCAACCTTGTTTGTCGACTTAAGAAATCCCTTTATGGTCTCAAGCAAGCTCCTCGGGCTTGGTATGCCAAAATGGATAGCTTTCTTTTAGAATCTGGCTTTTCTAGGTGTTATTCTGACAATACTGTCTACACCAAGAAAGTGGGCAACTCTCTTATCATCCTTGTTCTTTATGTTGATGATCTTATTCTTACTGGTAGTGATCCCAACCTTATAAACCATGTGAAGTCAAGCCTTAAAAAGAAATTTGAAATGATAGACTTAGGACACTTACACTATTTTCTCGGTCTTCAAGTCTTGCAATCCAAGGAGGGTATTTTCCTTACCCAGTCCAAGTATGCTTGTGATATTCTTCGTCATTTTCACATGGAAGACTGTAAGCCAGCCCCTTCTCCCTTTCAGTCTGGAATCAAACTTTCAGTCTCTTGTACTTCTCCTGAAGTTGATGCTACCTTATACCGTCAACTTGTAGGAAAACTCTTGTATTTAACCCATACTCGTCCTGACCTCTCCTTTGCTGTTGGCCTTGTTGCTCGTTTTATGCAAAACCCCCGTGAAAGTCATTGGAAAGCAGCTAAAAGAATACTTCGTTATGTTCGAGGTACAGTACAGTTTGGGATTCATTACAGTGCCAAAGCAGCTCCTCTATTAGTTGGTTTCACCGATTCTAATTGGGCTGGTGACCCTGATGATCGGAAGTCTACTGCCGGTTATGTCTTCACTCTTGGTTCAGGACCTATTACATGGGCTTGTAAGAAACAGGCTGCCATTTCTCTTTCGTCAGCAGAAGCAGAGTATCGTGGTGCCGTGGAAGCTAGTAAGGAAGCCTTGTGGCTTCGTCAGATCCTATCAGAGTTTGGCTTTGAGCAGCAGCATCCAACCACACTTTGGTGTGATAATCAAAGTGCCATTCAGCTATGCAAAGATCCAGTCCAGCATCAGCGCAGCAAACACATTGAACTACACATGCACTTCATCAGAAAGCACATTCATGACCATGTTCTTGAAGTGCAATATTGTTCAACAAATGATCAGGTTGCAGACATCTTCACAAAGGCTCTCACAGAGGCGAAGTTCACTAAACTTCGATATATGCTTGGAGTTCAGGAAGTTGTCACTAAGGGGGGATAGGCTCTAGTGCCTCCTTCCTTCTCCTATTGTGTCATATTTGTAAATCCTTCAATCCTATCCCAAGTTGTTCTTAAGGGGGGATGTTAGGATATTCCGACACATAGGATATAGTTAAGTTCAACTTGGTCTAGTATAGAGTTAGGTATAGAGTTAGGTAAAGTGTCTTTCTTTACCGTTGTACATTTTGTAACTTACAATCCGACGGTCACAATATGTAGTGATACGACGGTTCACTCTCACCTCGGTATTACCAACACTTGATCCGTGGCTTGACACCCGATTGGTCCATGAGTTCTATTTAAAGCGCATGGAGGGTCATTGTTCGGGTAATCCGTGCATGAGAGAAGCTTATGTAAATTTTCATTCTTTGATTAATAAATTTCCTGTAGTACCCACGTTGGGACAGGCCGTGGACTGTTTCCCTCCTTGCACTTTGAGGGTTTTAACCACGTCAAAAATACTGGTGTATTGATTTGAGATCTGGTTGTGAGCGGTGTCCTTTTGGTGTTCTTTCTGAGGAACTTACCCTGTAAATTCCTACACTTCATTGCTACCAAAAATGATATCATCAACATAAACAACAAGTATTAGCAATGTATCATTATCAATCTTTCTATATAGATTTCTATCGGTTGATCCTTTCGGAAAACCTTGTTGATGGAGGTATTTGTCAAGACGGTAATACCAGGCCCTTGGAGCTTGTTTTAGACCATAGAGAGCCTTTCTCAGTCAGCATACAAGTTTTGGATCATTTCCAAGGATGAATCCATCTGGTTGCTCAATATATACTTCTTCTTCTAAGTCTCCATTAAGAAAGGCAGATTTTACATCCATTTGGTATACTTTGAATTTCTGAAAGCTAGAAAGAGCAAGGAACATTCTTATGGCTTCAAGTCTAGCAACAGCTGCAAAAGTTTCTTCAAAATCTATACCTTCTTGTTGAGCATATCCTTTACAAACAAGTCTGGCCTTGTTTTTGATAACTTCACCATTTTCATTCAGATTTTTTTTAAATATCAATTTGGTTCCTATGGTATTATTATCATGAGGTCTAGGAACTAATTCCCAAGTATTATTCTTTTCAATTTACTCAAGTTCTTCATTCATGGCCTTGACCCAACATTCATCTTTGCATGTTTCATTTACATTTTGAGGTTCAATGGAGGAAATTAATGCTAGATAGCTTGAAGCTTCTATAATAGTTCTTCTTGTCTACACACCTTCCTCTTTTTGTCCCAAAATTTGAGTCTCTGGATGATTGTTGCGAACATACCTAGATGGAGTCTTTTCTTATGTGGTTATCTATTATTTTGGTGCTTCATGGTTTCTTCTTCTTTAGAATTAGACTGATTTGATGTGGAAGGATAATCCTCATCTTCTCCATAATCTTCAGTTTTTACCTGCTTTGGATTTTTTCCTACTTCATCAACCACAACATCAATGCTTTCAATAATTTTTCCAAGTCTTTTATTATAACACTTATATCCTTTACTCCGGGAAGAGTAACCAAGGAGAATGTCTTCATCTGCTCTAGGTTCAAACTTGCCAAGTTTTTCATCAGTCATTTTGATGTAACATTTGCTTCCAAAAACTTTGAAGTATTCTACAGTAGGAGTCTTACCATACCAAATTTCATGTGGAGTTTGAGTGTTGTTTACCCGAACATTTGCTTTGTTGAGAATAGTGACGACAGCAAATGCAGCTTCACCCCAAAAGGTTGCAAGAGTTCCAGACTCATCTAGCATGGCATGATCCATTTTTTGAATAGTTATGTTCATTCTTTCTATTGCTCCATTTTCCTGAGGAGTCCTTATGGTGAAGAATTCTCTTTTTATTCCATGTTCTTCACAAAAGTCGAACAATTCATCCGAGGTAAATTCTGCTCCTTGATCAGATTTGAGGCATTTGATTTTGCGATCTGATTCATTTTCAACCAAAGCTTTGAAGGCCTTGAACTTTTCAAATGCTTCATGTTTATGCTTTAGAAGTCCTATTGAACACATTCTTGAAAAATTGTCAATGAATAATATAAAGTATTCTTCTCCACGAGGTGACTTTTTCCTTGATGGACCACATAAATTAGTATGAACAAGTTCAAGAGGCTTACTAGCTGATCCTTCCTTCTTAGGGAAATGTGCTCTGGTTTTCTTACCAAATTGACATGATTTGCATATTATATTTTCTGGAATGCTGATATCACGAAGATCATGAACAACCTGGAATTTGCATGCTTTCCTTATTTGAGGGAATCTTAAATGCCCCAATCTTCTGTGCCATAGCCATTTTTCATCATTTTTGCTTAGATAGCACTTTTGTTGTCCTCCCTCGAGTATGTATAGGTTGTTTGGAGTTCTTATGCCTTTGATTAATGTTTATCCTGTGTCAAGCTCATGAAAAATGCATCCATTTGATCAAAATACTACTTCATTTCCTTGATCACACATTTGACTAACACTCAATAGGTTGTGCCTTAGACCATCAACATACATAGCATTCCCAGCTTTAACCTTTTATCTTAAGGGAATGGACCCTTTACCTTTTATGACCGCAAGAGTGTCATTTCCAAATGATACCTTCTTTTCCTTTTCTAAGGCATTATATGACTGAAGTTTTTCCTTATCACCTGTCATGTGTTTCGAGCATCCACTGTCGATGTACACTGATTTTCTTGTCCTTCTTCATACAAGGCTATACCACATCTTTCTGTTTATGGTTATTTCTTTCTCCATATTTTGGGACTCAATGAAGTTTGCTCCTTCTAAGATGTTTGCTGAAATTTAATCCTACATTTAGAATCTTCATGACTGAAATTGGTACAGATAGAGCATTATCTTTCATTTTCAAGAGGCGAAAAGTTATTGTAGGTCCTTTTCATGATTCTTGTCACATTCCTTTGGTTTCGTGCTTCTCTAGCCATGATGGTCCTCTAAGCAACACATTGAGCAGCTTTGTGTCCAAAGTTATGACATGAAAAACATTGGTCGTTAAAGAAGTTCCTGCAATTGTCAAATCTACTAACCTGGTGATTGACATTCATTCTTGAAGTAGATTGAGTATCATTTACCTAAGGTTTTTTGTAGCTTTTGTTCATCCTTGAAGTAGATTGAACCCGATTTACTTGGTGATCTACTTTATGCCTTTGCTACCAAACTTTTCACTACTCTTTGCTGCATCAAGATAGCTTTTGGTGGAGGTTGACGGCTTTTATGCTTTAGTGTATCCAAGACCTATATTTATCAGAGGAGAAAGCTACACTTTGATAATTTCATCTAAAGTTTTTGATCCTTTAGCAAATCTAATATTGAGAACTTTTGTTTTCTCAATATCTTTCCTTAGACCCAAAATTTCACATTCTAGTTTTTCATTGTGTTTTTCTCTTTCAGCACGTTGGAATGTCAAAGTATCTATAATCATATTATTTTCTTCTAAATAGATTTTGAGTTTAGAGTTTTTTTCATAAAGATCATCTTCATCTAAAGCATCCAAGAAATCATCATCTTCAAAAGCCATCAGAAGTCTATAGTCATTATTATCTTCATCACTATTTGATAAACCATCACTATCTTCATGTGTATAGTAGCTCCTCTTAATTACACTTTGTTTCCTATTCCATTTTGCTAATTCCTTACCTTTATCAAGTTTATCTTTATGCTGAAATTTGGCAGCATAATGACCGACTCTTCCACAAGCAAAACATTTGAAAGGTAGTTTACCTCTGAATCTTCCAGAACCCCGTTGAAGGTTCTTGACAAAGTTTGCTTCTTCCTCTTATTTTGAAATATGTCCTGATTCATTGAGTTCTTCTCTTTCTAAGGCTTTGAATGTGTCTTCTCTCATGTCTAATGGACCTCCTTTTCTCATTTCGAAAGTAGTTAATATTCCGTGCAGCTGTGTCATAGTGATACTCTGAAGATCCTGCTTTTCTTCTATGGTAGAAACTTTTGATTCAAACTTCGTAGACAAGGATCTTAAAACCTTTTCAACTAAAGTAACTTCTTTTATCTCTTCACCCAAGTTCTTCATGCAATTAACAATCTCATCTATACGTAAGAAGTAATTAGCTATACTTTCATCATTGTGAATTTTGAGAGTTTCATATTGAATTCTGAGAGATTGCAATTTTGCACGTTTTACATGATTGTCTCCTTCATAGCTTAGAACGATCTTGTCCCATATTTATTTGGCGGTCCTGAGCTACATAACTTTGACAAATTCTGATTGTGGCAGACTCCCCAATAATTTTTTGATAGCCTTAACATTGGTTTCATATTTCCTTTTACTTGTCATATTTGTAGGAATTGCAGATGGAAATGTATATCCTCCTTCCACAATTTCCCAGACATCTGTTCCAAGATATTGAAGATAGGTTGTGGTTCTTACCTTCCAATAAACAAAGTTGTTCCCTTCAAATATTGGTGGTCTAATGGAACCCTCTCTTTCGTAGTTACTCATGATGATAAATCTTCCTTCAAGTGATCAAGCTTCTTCTGAAGGACCAGCTCTGATTCCAATTCTTGGAAATAATACTTTGGGGGGGGTGGGTGAATCAGTATTAGCAAGTCAATAATATTTCATTTCTATAATCAGATTCATATACGCTACTTCAGTTAATTAAACCTGTGTGTATACGCAGACGTATGTAAGGAAACTAGCGTATACTCTTCAAACTTATTACTTAGCTAATTCATCATAAGTTGATCTTTAATCTGTGCATCAGAACCATATAAATAGTAACCAGGTGCAATAAAACTGAATAGACAATCACACACATGAACATAATATATAAGGTGGAAACCCAATGTGGGTGAAAACCGCCTGATGTAATCGTCTCTATCTTCTTTTAATAAGAAACTTCTCTTTACAATTTTTGTACTGGTGCAGACTTATATGAGTACGCAAGCTTCTACTTGCAGAAGGCTACAACCTTCTCTCATTCTCCAACTTTTCCTGGAAGGGAGCTACAACCCCCTAGCTCTTGCACTAGCTGTTATGTTTACTTGTACGTAGGTGTAGGCCTACAGAAGGCTACAACCTTCTCTTTTCTTCTAGGGACCATGTTTCAGAAATTTTCAGACTCGATCCATCAATAACATCAATCAACCATCAACTATATCTGCATCAACCAATCTCCTTTGTATCAAAAAAACTGAATCAATGAATCACTTCTCAGAATGATGTAACCAAAATACAGTAACAGTAACCAAAACCCAAGCCAGAACCTAGAACATTGTAATAGAAAACAGAAGTAGCTAAAGCATATTTGATTAGGTATACGCTACTTCAATGTGTCAAACCTGTGTAGATATGTCATTATCTCAAGCAGAACCTGCATATACGATGTTTTGATATGCAGAACTAGCATGTATATGCACCTTTTTTAAAGTGAACCTACGTACAGATCTATAAATGATGATTTAAACTTTACAACAATTTCAGATGTCAGTGATACCCAGATCATCATATTTATAGATTACAACATGTGTCAGTTATTCAGATAAAGATCAAAACAAATATACTTCTTTTCAAGCCTTAAGATCTTGACCCATCAATAGAACTTATCCTTCATCAAGCACTCAGGTTCATCCTTGATTCAGATCCAGTTGTGCACCATAACCCAATGACCTATATTCTAGATCTTGCTCTTCATTAGATATTCAATACTTGAGTGCCTTTGCCTAATGATCTTCTCCTCCTTTATAGTCTTAGGCCTTACTCAATACCATGGTCCAAGACCACTTAGAATCAATACCTTGGACCAAATACCTAGGGTCAACACTTCAGACAAGATATACCATGGATCAAAATACCATGGACCAAATACCACAAACCAGTACTAAGATTTCCAACATGTACATGCCTTTCCTTCTGTGAAAATGCATGTGTACACTATACATGCCTTTTGCTATGCAAACCCACATGTACACGTGGCTTGGTCAATGGGGAACCTATGTATACCTCTCTTTCTTCATTCTGTGAGCCCAAACTATGATCTGTGATCTGTATGAGTTGCCATCAAGGACAACACCTGTGTCATAGTGCCAAATATGTATCATAATGCCAACACATTTAACTAATGACTTGGATTATGAAGATCCACAGTATGTAAAGTTTTTGGAAGAAGTGATGTATTTGAATATAGTTTCAAAGCAAGCAAGGATATTGGTATGTGAATATTCCTTTTAAATACAGGCTTCAAAATCTTTAAGCCGTTGACCAGTAAAAAGACTTTTTGGCTTCATTTTATTTTATTTTGTTCTTTACGGAAGGGTATGTCCAACGTAGGTTGTATGTGGATACAAGGATGAATTCTATTGTGGATACAAGGATGTGGACACTCATGGAATGACATGCTTTTTCTTGGGCAAAATCGAGTATGGAAGCAGATGGAAGTCTCATTAAGTGGGTATGCGACATTTTACCCCATTTTTCATTTTGTTTATCATTCATTGTTTGCGCTGGTTTCGATAACCATTTTTACTTATTTATCTTTTGGTCACTTTATATCATTAACATTCCATGTTTACGAGGCCAAGTAAAATTTAAATTGCTTTATATGAGTACATGAATGTATGGCAACATGAAGTGATAGCAAAAGTGATTAACAATGCACGCAAAACATGAATGAAATATTCAGCCAGAAGATTAACATGCATGTGGGTGAGGTAGTTCGCCAGTTGGGCGAATTTCCGTGCAAAACAGTTTCATGCATGTGACAATAGTGAGATATTAACGAAAACTGAAACAGAGCTAGGACACGCTAGTATACATGTAAACAGCAATAAGAGGTCAAAGAAATCAAGCAAATAGTACTCATACAAGCGAAAACACAAAAAGTGATAGGAAATGCAGCACAAGGCATGGGAAGTGGGCTTACCCCAAGACAGTTGAGCTGAATGTGCCGACTACTCCTAGATGTGATGTGGGATGTTAGAGATTTAAGGTTGATGTGAGGAATGTGCTCTGCACCATCTGGTTGATGAGTTTGATAACATTGATGTTGTGACGCGAAAGCCACAAATCTATGGGAAGCGACATTTGGTGGGAGGTTTCTGAATTTCTCCTTGCATGTAACCTCCAACTACTAAAAATAGATCCTTAGGACAAGGGATGCCTTTGCATGCTACCTTGGGAGAAGAAACCTATGCATGAAAGTCTATTTTGCTTGGTCCTGGAGGGAACCGATCAACTCAGTTGCACATGCAAGAGACTGCTCGACTTCTAGAGAAAATACGCATTTCTAGCTGGGAGATGGGCTAGCTATCTAGGGGTTTGCACAATTTCTGGGCTGAGCAGTTGACTGCTACCTAGATTTGCACAAATGCTGGGTTGAATAACCTATTGATGGAAAAAATTGTTAATATCCTTCTAGGAGGGTTAGCTGGCAGGATTGCGCAATCCTAGGGCCCAACAGGCTATCAGAGGGAATTAAACAATTCCTAGAGGGAAGGCTAGTTTCCCTCCAGAAATGCAAAAATTTCACTGGGAATCTATTCATCTTGCAGCTGGACCAAGTCTGGGTAAGAAACCTTTGAGGGGAATGGATCGAATGTGATCAACAGGGTACCTTTTTGCGAGGAAAACACTGAAGCTTGCGTACTTGAGAAATCAAGACAAAGTGTTATGTAAGGTTGGTAGGGGAGGCTCCAAAACAGGTTATGGAAAAATTTTAGAGGGTGGTTGTAGTCGCTACAACACACACCTAGGAAAACCCATGCCAAGATAGCAAGAGAACCAAATGCACAAATGCATGTACCCTGCATTCTCAAACCAACTAGGAAATTAAACATGCCACCCATTACTTGCAATTATTTTTGTTGAAGCTACTTGATCCAACTTTTCCTTTCTCATTTTCTTTCCTCCTATTGGTTCTCTTATCTCTCTGAAACCATTCCAAAGTTAAATTGACAAAAAAATCAAGTGACAAAATTCATGAATTGATTCTCAAAATCCTTTTTATCATTGAGGCCTCTATTTTCTTCATTGTCCTTCAATTTTCCTCTCATGCAAATTTGTGACCCTTCATCTCCCTTTTCTCCTTTTTCTCTTTATTATCATTAACAAAATACCAATTAATGCCTCTTTTCCTTTCCTAATCCTTTATCAATGTCTTTGTCAATTTCCTTAACCACTAATAAATTGAAATGAACACCCACTAGGATGCTTTGACCAACATTCAACTTGGAATAACTGTCCCATGACCTTGGTCTTATTTTTCCTTTATTAACTTTATTACATGAAATTTTAACTAGGGGTTGTTACAAACATGGGCCATTTTTATTTTATATTTACAGTGTTATTTTATTTATATTTTTGTATTTTATTTTGTGCTAGTTAAAATGTTTACATTACAATAATATTTTTATTTAATTTTATATTTATTTTTATGTAATTATACTTAGTCAAAATGTTAAACATTACATTACAATATCTCTACCACACTGAGCTAGAAAGAATCTATCGACGAAATGAGGAAAATTTACATAACTCATCTATTTTTTCAATGGGATAGTTGAAGATAATACTAGTCGATTCATTATACACCTTCTTCCTTATCATCATATTTACGTAGAAGTAGGGTTTAGGTACCCTTGTGTTTATATCAAGCAATGACTTGGAGGTTGTAATGGTTGTAATGTACCGAGTACCCTCTCTCAATTTATGATGATATGGGGTATTTCTTGAAAATAAAAATAAAAAACCATTTCTCTTCTTTTTATCAATCGTAACCATGGACCGATACCATACCTTATCAATACCATATGTCTGGTTGATATGACATTTTATTTAATTAATTAATTTCCAATAAATTAATTAAAAGAGCATAACTAGTTTAAGATAAATCTTAATTCTTGATTTTTGAATACTATTATGAATATTTTAGCATATTTCATGGAGATAAAATCTTTACTATCCGTTTAATAATTACTAAAATTTAAATTAAAATTGTAAAATATATATCAATGTTTTTTTAGAAAATATGTAGACGTAAATCACATTCGAATGCATTTGTCAATGCATTTCTAACCAACTAGTGTGGTTCATCGTCAGGAAAAGTTGAAGATTCGGATCTAGACTACATGTTAAATACACAGAGCAAAACATCCAACAACTATATTTTGCCAGGCAACGGTTATAATTAACTAGTCAACTAGACTGGCTAACGACTATATTTGATTGAGAAATGACTAACTGGACTGGACCAAGGGATATGGACAGGAGAACATAATTGGTTAAATAATTAGTAAGTTAGTTAAATGCCTATACCATATTTAAATATAAATTAATTAGTTATTGAAAGGACCTATATTAAAGTAATATAAATAAATATTTAGTTAATTAGTTTAATATCAAATATAAACTAGGTAATGTATTTATTCAATATGAACCAAAAGTATTAATATTTTTTTTTTTTTTTCTGAATTAAGACTAAATCTATTAAGAAAAGAAATATGGTACAAACAGAGCTTACAGAGAAGCGAAGCTAAGGAGAAAGGGAGCCGGAAATGATATGATATCAACCTCGGTCCCAAAAACAACCACGACACAAGCAGAAGATAACAGAGAGGAACAGAAAGAACGAGCTGGTCTAGGGAGTCTACCCAGCATGGGCAGAATCTTCCAATCTACATTTTTTTCCTTTCTTGTTACTGACTTTGACCCAACCAAATGGATCTGGCTGGACCGGATGATCCAGGTGGATATTGGTGGCCACCTGCCAAGTCCACCTGGACCCCCACCATTGTTCCTCTCAAAATTTTCAATTTCCTTAATTATAGCACAGTTTACTATTTTTAGCAGTTTTTCGGGTCCTAAACTTCCGGAGCCGTTTTGAGGCCCTAAACGACGTCCGTTTTGAGGCCCTAAATGACGTTTTTTTGGAAATCTTGCACCCGCGATTTTTTAGGTAAAAAATCGTCTTTTCCGTTGTAGTCCTCATAGAGATCTTTCCAACGGGCTATCATGTGCGTAAAACGGAGATCGTACGCCAAAGTTACGACCCCGGGAAGTTGATGTACCAATTTACCCAAACGGGGCCCATAGTTTGGCGTTTCATCTTCTAGGGTTAGGTTTTGGAATGTTAAGGGTTTTCCATTGTCTCTCAACAATAAATAGGCCTTCGAGCCTCATTGTAAGACAGTTCAGAGGCATGTAGCCGACACATCTCTTCTAGAGATAAGCTACCATCGCCCTAGCTGGGTTATTTCTATTTTTATTTGTAAGCATATTTCATTATTTTACAGTAATTAAATGAAGTATTATTTCCACTGCATATCTGTCTTTATGGTTATCTCTGTATTTTATTGCGTTCCTGTTTAAATCCGGATCAGTGGTATCAGAGCGGTCTGTTTTTTTCTCTGTTTTTCTTTGCATGTCCCCAACGAGGTCGGGATATAAGGAGTTAGGGCTTGAACTGGTCGAACCTTTGCGAGACCAGCCGCGCAAATCCCGACGACCTCCCATGGCGGATGAGAAGAAAGACGAGGGGCAGGAGATCCTATCAAAATCTTGCTTGAAGAAGCCCTCGAGCGACAACGGAACGCGATGATGGATAGTTTTGCCCAGATCCTTCAACGACTACCTAGAGGCGACGCATCGGCTTCCAGCAGCTACTCTGGAAACGCCACACCCTTTAAGGTACAAGTTAATTTTGAAATCCCCATATTCGAGGGTCAGATAGACACGGATGCCGTAGATAAATGGTTAAATCTGCTAGAGGGTTATTTTTCTGTTCATGAATTTTCGAGTCGGAAAAGATTGTTTTTTCTCTTCTCAAAGCAGCCCCCCACGTCAAAGACTGGTGGGAAACCTACTGCGAACAGAAGGATGAAAATACTGGCTCACTATTTTCAGCCGCACCCACCTGGAATTCATTCCGAGATGCCATCAAGGAGTAGTACTACCCTGTCGGAAGCTATGAGGATGAATACATAAAGTGGACCACGCTGCGGCAGGGAAGGGACCAAGACGTGCCGGAGTTCACCAATCTTTTCCATACCCTTCGCACAAAGTTGGGAATCAAGGATACGGAGCAGCATTTGATACTCAAATATCACGGCTACCTGCATAAGTACATCCAGGAAGAAATAGAATTCCTGAACATCTCCTCGCTTAGCACAGCATATCGATATGCCGTCAAGATCGAGCAGAAGTTTAAACAAAGGAAGCGAGACTTTGGATCTGCGAATCAGAAGCAAGGGAAAGGTGCCCCTAAACCACAGAACAAAGGACAAAGCCAAGGCGGGGCAGCCCAAGACAACCCGCCAAAGCTGCAAGCAAAGAACAGTGCCGCGAAGCCGAAAAAGGACACGGGAAAATGGTGTGAGTTCCATAAGAGCTCCACTCACAACACAAGTGAGTGTCGGGCCAAGCAGTCACTGGTGGCTGAGATAAAGGTTTCAGAATCAGATGCATGTTCCGACTCTGAGTCAGAACCCGACAAGGGGAATGACAAAGGGAAGTAGATCATTGATGCAGATCCCAACGCCACTGTTGCTACCACCAAGGTCCAGAAAAATGAACCCGAAGATCCAGAGGAGGAGGAGCATCTCTTCCACTCCCAGATGTGGGTAAAGGGCTCCCCACTACAGTTCATTTTCGATAGCGGGAGCCAAAAGAACCTCATTTCGGCAGAGGTCGTGAAGCGGTTGGGCTTACCAACCACAGCGCATCCACAACCATACACCATCGTGTGGCTTCACCAAGGACGGGATCTTCGTGTGAGCCAGCAGTGTCGCCTTCCATACAACATCAAGCCCTTCACGGATGAGGTATTGTGTGACATTGCTCCCCTTGAAGTTTGTGATGTATTATTAGGGCAACCATACTTGTGGAAGCGACATGCTGTGTATGAATCAAGGCCCCGTGCTGTTATTATTACATTGGGAAACAAGTTGTACAGGATACCAGAGGTAGCACCATCTACTGCCATCTCTTTGATTACTACAAAACAATGCAGTAAGCTCATTTCCAAAACCGGGAAATGTGTTTTCCTGATGATACGCCCTCAAGGAAAGAAGAAGACAGTGGCCACAGCCTCCAGGCAGGGCCCTTTTGCACGACAACTACAGATGGACAAGGTCATGGAGGAATACGAGGACATCTTCACCTCTCCCGCAGGGGTCCCTCTGCACTTTCAGGTCAAGCACTCCATCGATCTGACCCCAGGTGCGCCGCTACCCAATGGACCAATTTATCGGCACTCCGTTCTGGAGAACGATGAAATCAAGAGGCAGATTCAGGAGCTGCTACAGAAAGGTCACATCCGTCTGAGTTCATCGCCTTGTGGGAGCCCGATCGTGTTGGTACAGAAGAAGGATGGGACTTGGAGACTCTATATTGACTATCGGGCGCTGAACAAGATCACTGTCCATAATAGGTACCCGATCCCACGGATTGATGACCTCTTGGACCAACTAAAGGGGGCAAAATATTTTAGCAAGATCGATCTAAAGTCAGGATATCACCAGGTACCAATCGAACCCTCTGATGTGTGGAAGACTGCCTTCAAAGCCAAGGAGGGCCTTTTCGAATGGTTGGTTATGCCTTTTGGATTGACGAATGCTCCTGCAACCTTCATGAGGCTAATGGATGACATCTTGATGCCATTCACCAACTCATTTGTAGTGGTATACTTTGATGACATTCTGATCTTTAGCCAGATTTGGGAAGAGCACCTCCACCACATCCGACAGGTTCTCCAAACACTGCGGCAACTCAAGCTATGTGCCAATTTGGAGAAATGCACTTTTGGCATGACCCAGGTTCAGTATCTAGGATACATTATTGATGAACAGGGGGTGCATGTGGATCCAGCCAAGATCCAAGTCATTCGGATTGGCCATCTCCAACCACTCTCACAGAGCTCCCCAGCTTTCTAGGTCTTGCCAACTTCTACCGCAGATTCGTGTTGGGGTTCTCTCATATCACTTGGCCCTTGATTCAAGTCACCAAGGGAGGAGCAAAAGAAAAGTTCTTTTGGTCTGAATCTCAACAGAAGGCATTCATAGAGTTGAAAGATCGCCTCTGCACGGCACCAGTGCTTGCATTACCAAATTTACAACAACCATTTGAGGTCGAGACAGATGCCTCTGACTATGCTATTGGGGCAGTCCTTACTCAACATGGGCATCCAGTGGCATATCACAGTGAAACACTTTCAGACACAGTCCGGAAGTATCCTACTTATGATAAAGAGATGTATTCCATTGTGCAGGCCTGCCGACAATGGAAGCATTACATTTTGCGGAAGGAAACGGTCATCCAAACAGACCACCGACCCCTCCAGTTCATATAGACCCAAGGGAAATTGCAGAATGATCGCCATCAGAAGTGGTCTACATACCTGCAGCAGTTCCATTTGAATATCAAATATAAGAAGGGTAGCACCATTAATGTTGCAGATTGCCTCAGTCGACCACCGATCATGGTGTTAACCACTGTGCTCAACTCTTGTGGGCACGAGACTTATGATTGGCCACTTCTCTACAAAAGCAACCCAGAATTTGGCCACACATACCAGACACTCTTGGAGGGTCGGCATGTTCCAGATTTTCACCTCCAGGATGCCCTGTTATGCCACCTGGGTCACCTTTGTGTTCCTTCAAGCGAGCGTGCCAAGATGATTTGGGAAGCACACTATAGTTGAACTGCTGGGCATTTCGGGGTCGAGAAAATGGTGGCAGTACTGCAAACGTATTTCTATTGGCCGAATCTTTGACAAGATGTCGGGAAGTATATCAGATCATGTACTGCCTGTGCCATTGCCAAACCGACCATTAAGAAGCAAGGCCTCTATAACCGGTTGCCTACCCCTAGTCGACCTTGGGAATCCATCTCCATGGATTACATGTCAGGCCTTCCTTCCACTAAGCATGGAAATGACTGTGTTTTTGTGGTCGTCGACAGGTTCTCAAAGATGGCCATTATGGCAGCCTGCAAGAAGAATATCACAACAGAAGCCACTGCTAAACTCTTCTTCGAACGAGTGTGGGTGCACTTTGGGATCCCACAGTCTATCATCTCAGATCGGGACAGTTGGTTCCTCAGTACATTTTGGTCCAGCCTCTGGTCAATGCTAGACACCAAACTCACTAAATCCACAGCTTTCCATCCTCAAACTGATGGCCAGACAGAGGTTGTCAATAGGATGATTGTACACATTCTGCGCATGTAAAACTCAAAGCATCCACGCACATGGGACGAGAGCCTCCCCTATGTTTAGCACAGCTACAACCGAGTTCTCCATAGCTCGACTGGCCACAACCCTTTTCAGGTGGACTTGGGATTCCAGCCACTATGCCCCATTGATGTGGCCATGCCACTTGCAGCTACTCACACAGATTCAACTCATGTCCAGTCCGAAACAGACAAGGGAACCAGCTTCATTGAACACATCCAACATATTTGCCAGCAGGTCCATGACATTCTGGAGAAATCAAACGCGAAGTACAAGCAGCGACATGATCAACATCGGGTGCCACATAAGTTTCAGGTGGGTGACAAAGTCTGGTTGCATTTGGAAAAGGAACGCCTTACTGGAGCCTATCGAAAACTGAGACCATTCCGATATGGTCCCTACACCATTACTAAGGCTGTGGGAGACAATGCATTTGAAATCAGCATTCCCCCATTCCTTGGCCTACACCCAGTGTTCAATGTGGACCGCCTGCGGCCATACTTTCCACCATTGCTAGATACCTCCGACATTGCAGAACAGCTCACACCCACAAAATTAAATCCAGATTGCATGGAACAAGCTACAACTAATTGAATCATGGACACACAGATCAAGAATACTTTCCAACAGAATATTCAACTGTATCGAGTTGTCAAAGCAGGCCAACTCCTTCACAATGGCAAGTGGCTCACGAGGGACCAAGTTCAGCAAAAGTTTCCCCATCTCATGGAGGAACTCAACGCAATGGGGACCATTGCTTCCTAAGGGGGGAGGAATGATCCAGGTGGATATTGGTGGCCACCTGCCAAGTCCACCTGGACCCCCACCATTGTTCCTCTCAACATTTTCAGTTTCCTTAATTATAGCACAGTTTACTATTTTTAGCAGTTTTTCGGGTCCTAAACTTCCAGAGCCGTTTTGAGGCCCTAAACGACGTTTTTTGGGAAATCTTTTTAGTTAAAAAATCGTCTTTTTCGTTGTAGTGCTCATAGAGATCTTTCCAACGGGCTATCATGCGCGTAAAACGGAGATCGTATGCCAAAGTTACGACCCCGGGAAGTTGATGTACCAATTTACCCAAACGGGGCCCATAGTTTGGCGTTTCATCTTCTAGGGTTAGGTTTTGGAATGTTAAGGGTTTTCCATTGTTTCTCAACAATAAATAGGCCTTCGAGCCTCATTGTAAGACAGTTCAGAGGCATGTAGCCGACACATCTCTTCTCAGAGATAAGCTACCATCGCCCTAGATGGGTTATTTCTATTTCTATTTGTAAGCATATTTCAGTATTTTACAGTAATGAAATGAAGTATTATTTCCGCTGCATATCTGTCTTTATGGTTATCTCTGTATTTTATTGCGTTCCTGTTTAAATCCGGATCACCGGAACTAATTGCAGACTGATCTGAGCTAAAGGAGGAGACTCCTTGTTTGAATCAGAAGGCGAAGACTCATGAGAACGTTTCTGCCAGAATAAAGGTGCAGAAGGATCCATGGCGCTGGCTGAGGGCTGATCCTTCGGTTGCTCCAAATTCTCCTCGTCCATTTCCAAGTCCCCCTCATTAGAGCTAGAGGACTCTATGTCATCCATAGGGGGTCTGTCACAAGGTTTCCAACTCTTAGATTTGGATTTGCTAGTGAAAATCTTCTTTTTGTCAAGGAACGTTGCACATGTGTTCTGGAGATGCCCTGTCTGATGGAAATGGCGACACCTGAAGGCTGTATTCTCATAGTCCAAATTTTGCATCTAGTGGAAGTCCTCGATTTTGAGGATGATCTGATCTGGCAGCCCTTTACTGATGTCTATTTCTGCGCAAATTCTGCCATAGGTGTATAATCCTTTCTCCCCCCTTGAGGTATCTGTTGCAAGGAAGCGGCCAAGGGTGTCTCCGATTCCTTGAAAGAGAGCAAAATGCCATAGATGCGTAGGGAGATTTGGAAGCCTGACCTAGATAGGAAGCTTGGAGATGACTGCAGTGGAGGGGTCAAAGTCTGGGAACTAGGGGGAGAGGAAAAGTCCAGCTAATCCCCAGAACCAGGCCCCCCCCTTTAAGGCTTTCTGGTAATCTTCATTGAAGGCAATGACTACAATAAAGAAGCCTTTCGAGCAGAAGAAGACTTTGCAGTTGTTGGTCCAATTAGAATGGATCCACTGGTATAGATCAGTAGTGCGGGGCCATAGGCCATTAAATCTGCAGATGAGGGCTGTTTCTGCAAATGTCTGGTATTGATCATCCAAAGATGGATGAGTGATTTCAATGGCAGGGGTTTCCTCCATTTTATCCACCAAGAAGGGTTTGGGAGCCTCGGCAGAATGGGCAGGCTTCTTGGCAGGCTGTGCATGAACTGCATCTTTGTAGGAGAAACCTTTGGAGGCAGAGGATTGCCCGACTGCCCCTCCCCTTAGTCGTAGTGATAGGATCACTGTGGCATTTCTTTCAATATTATAAAAGGAAAGAGGCAGATTGTAATTAAGTTGCTTACCAACAAAGAGGAGTCGTAGAAGGGAGGAAGGGATCCCCAACCTCTGTTCGAGAACCTTTGAGAGATGGCGCACTGTGAAAGACGACTGGACTTCTAGGAGCAGGGTTTTGCCTGTCAGAAGAATTATTTGAATCTGGAAACTCACTTGATGGAAACGAATAAGATCTCGGCTGCCTAAATGAGGAAACGAGGTTGAAACATTGAGGTCCCAGATGCTCCTTCTAGGCAAATCCAGGAAGCTTGGAAAGTTCTGAAAATGAGATGCAGAGTATCGACTATTCCGGGGAGGCAGAGCACGGCTTTTGTTAACCCTGGCTGGATTTTCTTCTTCTTCTGAGCGGATCCGGTGCGAAATGCTGGATAATCTTCGGCATTTGCGTCCGACGACCACCACAGCCTCGGCCTTTCCTGTGGCTCTCGTTTTACCCTGTTGCTGAATCTTTGTAGGGTGAGCAATACCGGGGCCATTCCTGCGGCCTTTCCTGTTGCAGCGCCATTGGAGGGAGCGGGGGCTCGGCTTCAGACGCCCCATTCCCAGAACCCCAACACCAAAAACCCTAATCGATGCATTTCGTTCCGCCATCGCTTTATTTTTCTCGCCTTCATCCTCCCGCGGGTCTCTACGGCGTTTCGCTGGCGATGGCTGCTGTTGCTGTCGCCGCCGCCGTTGCTTCTTCTCGCCTTCCTTTTGCTGGCTTTTACTTGTCGTATTCAAGGCAGCCATGGCGGCCGAACAGAAAATGTATGAGACTGCGGCGCCTGGAGTTCAACGAGAATCATTTACCAAAAGTATTAATATTAAATATATATAAGTTATATAATTAAAGTTACATAATTAAATAATTAGTAAACTAATAATAAGTTAGTTTTACTTATATTAAATTAAAAGGGGCTAATATTAAATTTACATATAATTAAATAGTTAAGGGAAAGTTAGTCTAATATCTATATAAATAAGGTAATGTATACAATTAAAATTAAAAGGGTTGACATTAAATTTATATGAGAGTTATATAATTAAATATTTAATATTATATTAAAATCATATAATTAAATGTTTAGTTAATTAATTGTAAGTTAGTTTTTATTCATATATAATCATAGGGTTTAATATTAAATCTATATATAATTAAAAATCTAATTGTAAGTTAGTATTGTTATAGTTATTACCATAACAACTAAATGTTGGTAAATCTATTAATCGATCTTATTAATAAAGCTATTAAAAAATATATAAACTTAAGCCTTATCTAATTACATATATTAATAAAATATAATAAGAATAGTTCTTAAAAGGATAACTCAATATGTTAGTGGAATAAGGGACCAATGATAAAAATTAATTAAATCAATGGGGAGAAAGTAAGAATTTTTTGCAAAGTAGGTTAGTTAATAGTTCTCATCTTAAAAAACCTTCATCAATAATTAGGTAAATAAAGTTTTTATAAAAGGATATTTATTACTTAAGAATACAATAAAGTTTATAATATTAATCGAGAGGGAGGGAAAGAGAACAGACAAATAAAAACATAAAATCAAAGGGAGCATAAAAAAGGAAATATCGATGATCAAGAAAAGGAGGGGGAAGAAGTCCAAAAGGAGCCGGCAGGGGAAATGGCTAGGAAGAGAGGGAAGGGATCCAACAACTACTAATTTTCTAGGCATCATCTCTATTGAGATTGTTTGGCCTTTCTTCAATCTCAATGGCTTCCCTAAATTTTCGATGATGAAACTGAGCAACCCTAGCAATAACACAAACCTCCTCAATACATACGTGATACTTTGTCTTTTCAAGAGTACTCCCATGTTTTAAGTTAGATGAGTGCTCATTAATCCTCTAATTAATAGAACTATCAGTCTCACCAATTTAGTGGGTCCCATAGGAATAGGGAATAACATAGACACCTTTCATGTCCTTGGGGTTGACGGGGTCCTTTACCGACCGGAGGGAGCTACGGATTGTGTTAACGAGTCTAAAGGTAGAGGGAACATTATGCTTCTTAAGAATCCTTGCAATCTTATGAGTAGTCCCTTGATGAAAGGGAGATGAACCCCTGAGATTCGACCTTTAGGGTTTTTCTTGAATAATGAATTCTTGTTGGCTTTGAGGAAAGCTTTCTTACTGAGGTGCATACTATAACCATTATTAACAAAGACATTAAGGAGGTGGGCCTTCTCTTTATGAAGGCTCTTTTCATCAAAGATTCTTAATGCACGAGTGGCAAGTGTGTTGAGAATGCCAAACTTTTAAGCTGGGAAATGATGGGAGCTGGCATGAAGATACTTCTCCCTGTGAGATAATTAAGCAGAAGCTGGATTCCCGCACTTTCCTCTTGATTTCCTTGGATTCTTCTTGATGTATTATTTTTATTTTTGTTTCTGTATTTTTATTCTTTCTCTATTTTTTTCTTTCCCTTTTTCAGTGATCTTCTTAATAATTCTTTTTTTCTTTAATTATATTTAAGTAATTTTAGTTTTTAAATGGTTGATTATTCTTATTATCAATTATTATAACATATAACTATCCTCCTTTCTATCATTTTTAATCCTTTTCAATTATTATCGCTGTGATATTTACAATAATTCATAAATTATTAAATAAAATATTTTTTATTCTATTAAAATGAAAACAAATAATAAATTATTATTTATTTTCATTCTTGTTTTCACTTTCTTAATTGATCTCCCTAATAATTCATTTTAATTATATTTATCTAATTTTAGTACTATTCAAATTTTCAATTATTATAACATATATCTATCCTCTTTCTTTTAATATTTTTATTTTTATTTTAATTATTTTATTACATTTTCTCATTGATAGTGATATTGTAAATAAATTATATTTTAATAAATAAATATTATTTTACTCGATTAAAATGAAAATAAATAATATAATATTAAATAAATTAATATATTATCCAATTAAGTAATTCTTAATTCACAATAATTTTCACTTCATGACTAGTTCATAACGACTATGTCCAAGCTAGGATACATTTCTGCTATTTAAACAATTGGGAAAATTGGTTTTTCACCATTGTCTTGGGGATGAGCCACATTAGTTGGTTCAAAACAACAATCTCCAGGCCAAGATGCATCTCTGCTATTTAAACAATTGGGAAAATTGGTTTTTCACCATTGTCCTGAGGATGAACCACATTAGTTAATTGGTTCCAAATGTCGACAAAAATTCAATAATGTGATTATTATTGATAAATATTAATATATGATAAATATAAAAATACTTGTTTTATTATATATAAAAATTAAATAAATTATAACTTAATTTTAAATTATTACTAATAATTATAAAAAAAATGTATTAGTTAAATATATATACATTTTAAAGCACATGTACAAATATTCTTAACTATCCTGATTCACTTTTTACTTTAAGATCTGAATTTTTAACACCTAAATAATTTTTTTAACAATACCAGGGACCAAAACCATAACTTGTCAATACCACATGTCTAATATTAACTTTGTTGATATGGCATTTTCTTTAATTAATTAATTTTAAATAAATTAATTAGAAAAATCTAATTAAATTGAGATAAATCTTAATTTTTAATTTAAAGATATTATTATAAATATTTTAACATATTTTATAGAGATAAAATCTTTATTATACATTTAATAATTACTAAAGAAAAAAATTGAATTAAAATGGTAAAACATATATCGATGTAATAATAATAATTACTATTATTTAAAATTGTGGTAAAAATTTATTTATGAGAAAAAATTATATATATATATATATATATTCAATTTCACCATTCATTTTAACATGTTTAATGTTGTCGACCCCTAAATATCCGGATTTTAGCTAATAAAATGAAAAGGAGCGTCTTAATAACTAGATACGCGATAGGAGGTGTATATATATAATATGCATATTCCTAACATGAGATCCTCATAAAATCCAATCTCTCAGAAGCGTGGAGTCAGCTTAGGGACTTAATACGCACACAGATCATTTCATTGCTTCTGTAACTTCGTTTTGGCCGGAGCGAGCTTTTTCTGGCACTTGTCGCTTCGTTCTAAGGTACGTATATATCATGCAGAAAATGCGTTTTAACGGAAAATACCACAAGCCCTTCCTTGATTTCTAATATTGATTTCTATTTTTTCTATTTTAAGTAGATAAGTTGAACGGGTGCCAATGTAGAATGTATTAACATTATTACTTTGCTTGCAGGCAGTTTGTTCAATTTATCCAAAAGAGCTATTCATCGATTGGTTTTGTAGTAAAAAAAATGCAAAATCCACAACTTGGCATGGCACGAGGTGTCAATTTGGTCCAGAATCCACAGCCTGGCATTGCACAAGGTGTCAATTTGGTGCAGAATCCACAGCCTGGCATTGGACACCCTGTCAATTTAGTGCAGAATCCACACCCTGGCATGGCACAAGGTGTCAATTTAGTGCAGAATCCACAGCCCCGCATTGCACTTGGTGTCAATTTAGTGCAGAATCCATGGCCTGGCATGCCACATGGTGTCAATTTTAACCCAAATCTGCAAAATCAACAGCGTGGCATAGGGCAAGGTGTCAATTTGGTGCAGAATCCACAGCCTGGCATAGCACAAGGTGTCAATTTGGTGCCGAATCAACAACTTGGCATAGCACAAGGTGTCAATTTGGTGCCCAATCAACAGCCTGGCATAGCACAAGGTGTCAATTTGGTGCCGAATCAACAGCCTGGCATAGCGCAAGGTGTCAATTTGGTGCAGAATCCACAGCCTGGCATAGCACAAGGTGTCAATTTGGTGCCGAATCCACAGCCTGGCATAGCACAAGGTGTGGATTTGGTGCCGAATCAACAGCAACCTGGCATGGCACATGGTGTCAATTCTAAACCAAATGAGACCTTCTGCAGACTTTGTGATTCTGTGCTAGGGGTTAATTCTGCGTGTGCTAATTGTTTTAATCATACGTGTACTCGTTACAACGAGTTGAAACGAGAGATTGAAAACCAACGAACGAAAAATTCATGTGAGTTGGAAGCTCTTGAAAATTCGAACGAAGAGGTTGAATTTTTGAGAAAGTGGGACTTCACTCCCGGTGAAGCATCCTCCACTACTGATGTTACCATAGTTTGCACCTCTGATGGAACTTTGTTTCACGCACATTCTTTCATTCTGGTGAGTTTGTTTGTTTTTTTTTTAAGAAAAAATAGTAATCTATTTAATTGATTTATCACGTATTTTTTTGTTATTTTAAAAAAACTCATAATTTTATTTAACTTGAAAAATCAAGAAACAACGCCACGCCATCAATTACCCTATATAGATATTGATGATTATTATATTGCGTTATTTGTGTAGGCGAGTAAGTCGGATGTATTCCGTGCAATGCTGGAAGGAAATGAAAGAAAAGAAGTGCACATTGATGGGGTTTCAGGAAATATTGTGAAAGCATTTGTGAAGTTTTTGTACACAGCGGAGCTTAGTAGGGAAGATAAGCGTTTCCGTAGTGTTAAGGAACTTGTTAAGGTGGCCCATTTCTACGGAGTAAAACATCTGACGAAGACGTTAGATGAGAGAATGTCAAAGGCCCTTGTGGTAGGAAGAAATTCCATTATCGAAGCTGTAAAGCTGGCATACTTACATGGGTTGAAGAAAACTAAGAAGAAGGTGCAGCGTATTATGGCTGGGGCTGATCCAACTAATGAATTATTTAATAGGGCTCTGAAAGAATTGTATGAGGTGAACACAGCAATAGCTCATCAGTTTTCTATAGATATCATCAACCAATTGTAAGTTCGCTCATTCAGTTTGATTTTATATTAATACTTTTTTTTGTTATAATAAACTTAAATCGAAGATTTGAATATCCAAACAATTGGATTGATTTTTTTTGGTCATGTATATTTTATGAATCTGGGTAACTTCGTTCAAAATCTTCTCCCAATTATTTCTTTATGGATGCAATGTACTTCAATTATTTCTTTTTCTTTATGGATGCAATGTAATTTTCATTGTTTCCGGTCATTAAAAAATCATTTACATACACCTCAAGATAAACAATAGTTTTGCATAGTTTCTTCATGTATATTTTATAAATCATGATTGTTATTGGTAACTTCGCTAAAAACCTTCTCTCAATTTTTTCTTTATGGATGCAATGTAATGTAATTTTCATGGTTTTCCGTCATTAGAAAATCATTTACATACACCTCAAGATAAATAATAGTTTTGCAAAGTTTCTTAACAAGTTGAGTTGCATCATCAATATCATAGTGTTTGGAATTTAGTTTCAAAAGATGTTTAGTCAATTTCTCATACCAAGCAAGATTTGATAAATTTGCATATTTTGTGTTGTTATCCCTTCAAAACAAATCCTTTTAGTTAAGAAATAAAAACATTCTCTTACAAATCTCCTTTTAATAAAATAGTTTTTGCATCCATTTTATGGAATTTCAATCCACTCTCAATTGTCAAGGCAAAAAAAATAGTTTTTGCATCCATTTTATAGAATTTCAATCCACTCTCAATTGTCAAGGCAAAAAGAATTTAGATGGTAACTCATTTTACAAACTTTAACAAAATACACATATATCAACCTCAAAACTCCAATTATATCCTCTTTACACTCATATACATATCCCTAAGTTGAATACAACTATTATCAAATATTACAAAACTCATTTTTTTTCAAGATTTATTAAAAAAACAAGCATTACAAAATTCATTTTTTTTTAAGATTTATTAGAAAAACCTACACATGAGGTATAAATTGGCTACATAGTTCACACAAAATATTTCTTTAAAAAAAATCCAAAAATAAAGTTCCAATAAGACATTCACATAAATCCTTCTTTATCCCTAAAAAATAGTCATTAAGGCCCAAATATAAGAAATAAAATCCAAAAATAAAGTTCCAATAAGACATTCACATAAATCCTTCTTTATCCCTAAAAAATAGTCATTAAGGCCCAAATATAAAATATATTGCTTCATTTACTCATGAAATTAATTTAATAAAGGTCATGCAAGTTAATAAGAGTCAATCAATGAGTCAATCAATTTAATGTAGAAAATTTAAATATTATAAATAGTTTAATTCGTTTATAACGACTTCATAAGTGATTCTCATGGAGATATGTTACAAACCTCATATTGATTTAAACAATTTAATAGCACTCTCAAGACTTTAGTATATATTTATTTATTTGGTTTATTATTGAGAATATGCTAATTATGATTTTTATAAATTTATTATTTCTTACATAAAATTTATATGTACTCAATGTTAAGTTTTTTTGAGTTTTGTTTTTTTGAGTTTTTTTATTTCTTATTCATCTAGTTTCTAATTGGTTGGTTGATTTAATTGGAGTCTTTTGAGTTTTTTTATTTCTTATCCATCTTGTTTTCAATTGGTTGATTTAATTGGATTCCAATGAAATTGATTATGGTCCCATTTAAGTTACTTCCAAAATTTATTTAGGGACATATTGTGACCTTTATCCTAGGTATAAATATCAAAATGAGCAAGAAAAAAGGGTTATGTAAGCTTTAATAATACTTTTTGGATAGGGGTCCATATGAGCATGCTACCCATAATCACTGGAAATATTTCTTTATAAAATTTACCCTAATCATGAAACAAAGAGAGAGAGGCACCAAGATCTATATTTTATTCCCCTTTATGGACTTCCCTAAAATCGTACTCTTTTTGACCTCTTGGCAAAAGACTTCGCATTCTCCAGCTCTCCTTGAGATATCGAACTTGCTTGAGAATGAATGCCTCAAATGACTTCGACCTCCTTGTAAATATAGGCTTCTTGTGGGTTGAATGAGGGTCCTTGGGCTGAATTGATCTCTCTTAGGCCGACATGATGTCCCTTTCCATAACTCAATGCTAGGATTTTAAGGAAATTGATTGTTTTCCCATTTGAGTCTTAGTTTGAATTTTATGGCCAATTCCATCAAGATTATATTAATTCCGTAATTGTGTTAATATTTATGATTTTAGCTTAATACTCCTTGATGTATGCCATATATGCTCTTGTATATTGCATATCTCTTTGATATTTCTTGCAGGTACGTGGGTGGGGAGAAAAAGTAAGAAGTGAGCCTGGGAGCAAAGGAATCAAAATCACATTAAAAGGATTGAGCGATTAACATCAGAGCAAAGTAGGTTTCTGTTTCTCTCTACATTTGTTAAACATAAGCTAGGAAAGTGTATGTTAGTTTGTTTAGTTTGTTTCTAGACCCACTCATTGGGCTAGAGGGATCATCTCTGGCTACAGAGGGTATTTACATTGACAATAAAATGGTGACTACCCTGGGAAAGCTATAGCCTGTTCAATCTCTTTTCTCATATGATATATTGATTATTTTGATCGACCATCAAGTTCTCAATTAGTTTGAGTCTGTATAGGTTTGTCCAATCATTGATTGCTACCTTAGAGTGCTAAGTCTAGAGTGCTTGTGGAAACCTTCCTTATTTTTTTCCTTACTCCTCGCCCAAAGCACTTTTTTCTCTAACAATCGTGCTTCTAGCATGCTTTCCCTTAAAACAGTCGCGTTGATTCCCTGTTCAATGCCATTTTGGCCTTGACAACTGTGTTGATCTTGAATATTGGCAAAACTTTAGGGTTTCCTTGTCAAAATCTAGTGTGTCTAGTCTTTTTGAGCTTTCAAGTGTTTGAGTGATATTGGATTTATTTTAGGTTTTATAGGTCATTTTTTTATCACTTGCCACTTGTAATTGTCACTGAGTTAGTGGTTTGTCGATTGATTAGATGTGGTTATCTGTTGAAATCATTGAAAGCATTGGTTTTCATTAATTTCAATTTGTCTTCTGCAAAGTTGATTTCCAATTGTGTTAGGTCATCTTGCATTTGAAATTCATCTTTTTGATTTATCAAGAATATATTACATTGCTTGGTTTGCAAACTGAAAAGAGTGCATTTGTTTATTTATTCAAAAGAGAAAAGTGAAAGGTATTTTCATTGAGTTCATTTGGATTTGATTTGGTGTTGCTTTGATTGGTGCATCGTTGGCATTAGGAGAATCTGAATAAAAAAAATCATTTTTACCTTACTTGAAGCTTAATTGCATTAGAGCATCGAAAATCAAAGAGAACATCATCTAGATAAAGTGCATCTTAGTGAAGTGAAAGTAATTTTTTATTTCGATAGATTTCATGTTTCATAGTGAAAGTGAAGTTTAGTCTTTTGCTTTTGCATATTTCAATTGGAAGGAAAAACTAGTGGAGTCATGTTCTTTGATGCATTCTCTTGTTTTCTACATTGATTGATTGAACTCTCTTCCCTTGCTAGTATTACATTCGTCGAAGTGAAAATTTTATTTTTCTCATACAGTTGCATTTTAGGATTCAGGTGACATCATTTGAGCCCAAACTTGAAACATAATTCAAGATAACAGTAAAATTTACTAAATAAATCTAAGGATCATTTGGAACTTAATGCAAACATTTATAGGTCCAGGCTAGAGACAATTTCTGACGTCTATAAACCTAGCATCTATCATTAACTGCTTGCATTGTATCCCGGGGGTGAAATCTATTCCAATACGAAAGTATTTGGAGGTTCTCCAGTACTCTTAGGTATATCTAAAGCACTCAAGTATGGAAAGTATATGGGAACACTCTCACTAATTATTATGCATTAGACAACACTAACACGAACTTTTGCTACCCATACCGTCAGGTATATTTTAGGAGACCCCACTAGGTTGTTATCATTTCACCACAGGTAATCGTGTCAGCCATCCTGTAGACATGACACATCGAACACAACATTCAAGGAGATTGGTCATCGTACATTAAGTTCTTGGTTTCAACTAAGGTGTATATTGTGGTTCATGGATACATGGTAAACCCTCTTTCATAGTACACCCTTTTTGATTTATTTCTTGTTTTTAAGTTCTAAAATTTAACTGCCCATGATAGCATGACTTACCTATGCGGTTATCCTTGGCCCCACATTTCCTGGTTGATATGAAATTTTAATTGTAAGCTCAAATCAACCACCCCCTATTGTTTTTTAGAGAAGGTCATCGTGGTTGAACCACTTGGTTCGCCTTACATATCCCCTTCATCGTCTAACACTATAGGGTCATTAGAAGGAGTCCATCCTGAGATTTCACAATCATTTGGAGCCCAAGATATTGAACTTGGAATTATCCCGAGTATTCAAACCCTTTCTTCTCATCCTCTGCCTCAAGACTGATCATCTCAAAAACATAACTGCGAAACTCCTGATGCTCCGTAGAGGTACTCATTATTTCCTCTTAATCCACTTTTTGATCCATTGGTCAGATCTCCTCAATATCCATACAATCCGTATGATAATCCTGGTGTACCTTCAGAGCTTTCTCCATGATCATTGCAAATTCCTCCTCACTAACTGTTTCCAACCATGGCATCAGAAGATGAGTTTCCAACCTCTCCTCGAGATCCTCCTCTAGAAGTCTCATCCACTCACATTCTTGGTGTTGGCGATGATTTTGAATATAAATTACCAACCTGAAGGCTTTCAATATCATTGGATTTACTGATTTTTTTTCCTGATTTTCTGATTTGATTAGAAAATTCTTGTACTTTTGAGCTTTCAAGTGTTTGAGTGAAATTGGATTGATTTTAGGGTTTATAGGTCATTCGATTGTCACTTGCCACTTGTAAGCGTCACTAAGTTAGTGGTTTGTTGATTGATTAGATGTGGTTATCTATTGAAATCATTCAAAGCATTGGTTTGCATTAATTTCGGTTTGTCTTTTGCAAAGCTGATTTCCAATTGTCTTAGGTCATCTTGCATTTTAAATTCATCTTTGTGATTTATCAAGCATATATTACATTGCTTGGTTTGCAAACTGAAAAGAGTGCATTTGTTTATTGATTCAAAAGAGAAGAGTGAAATACATTTTCATTGAGTGCTTTTGGATTTGATTTGGTGTTGCTTTGATTGGTTCATCGTTTGCATTAGGATCATTTGAATCAAAAATTTCATTTTTACCTTACTTGAAGCTTAATTGCATTAGAGCATCTAAAATCAAAGAGAACATCATCTAGATAAAGTGCATCTTAGTGAAGTGAAAGTCGTTTTTTATTTTGATAGATTTCATGTTGCATAGTGAAAGTGAAGTTTAGTCTTTTTCTTTTGCATATTTCATTTGGAGGGAAAAATTAGTGGAGGCATGTTCTTTGATGCATTCTCTTGTTTTCTACATTAATTGATTGAACTCACTTCCCTTGCTAGTATAACATTCATCGAAATGAAAAGTTTCCTTTTCTCATTTAGGTGCATTCTAGGATTCAGGTGACATTGTTTGAGCCTAAAATTGAAACGTAATTCAATAATAACACTAAAATTTACTAAATTAATATAAGGATCGTTTGGATCTTAATGAAAACATTTATAGGTCTAGGCTAGAGACATTTTCTGACATCTATAAACCTAGCAGCTATCGTTAACTGCATGCATTGTATCCCGGGGGTGAAATCTTGTTCCAGTACGAAAGTATTTGGAGGTTCTCCAATACTTTTGGGTATATCGGAGGCGCTTAAGTGTGGCAAGTATATGGGAACACTCTTGCAACGATTATGGGAACACTCTTGCTCCCCATACCATCACGTATATATCGGGAGACCCCACTAGGTTGTTATCCTTTAGCCACAAGTAATCAAGTCAAATGCCTAGTAGACATGATACACCGAACACAACATTCAGGGATATTAGTCTCCATACGTTAAGTTATTGGTTTCAACTAAAGTGTATATTATGGTTCACGGATACTTGGTAAACCCTCTTGCCTAGTGCACCCTTTTTTATTTATTTCTTGTTTTTAAGTTCTAAAATTTAACTGCCCACGATAACATGACTTACCTATGCAGTTACGCTTGGCCTCACATTTCCTGGTTGATAGTAAATTTTAATTTTAAGCTCAAATCAACCACCCCCTATTGGTTTTTAGAGAAGGTCATCGTGGTTGAACCACCAGGTTCGCCTTACACATCCCCTTCATCATCTGATTGTAAAGGGTCATCAAAAGGAGTCCATCCTGAGATTTCAAAGTCATTTAAAGCCCAAGGTATTGAACTTGGAATTATCCTGGAGACTGATCATCTCTCGAGAAACTCCTGACGCTCCGCAGAGGTATTCATTATTTCATCCAAATCCACTTTTTGGTCCATTGGTCATATCTCCTCAATAGCCATACAATCCGTATGATAATCCTAGTGTACCTTTGGATCTTTCTCCATGATCGTCATGGATTCCCCCTCACCAATTGTTTCCACCCATGGCATCAGAAGGTGAGTTTCCAACCTCTCCTTGAGATCCTCCTCTAGAAGTCTCATCCACTCACACTCCTGGTGTTGGAAATGATTTTGAATATAACTTTCCACCTGAAGGCTTTCCAAATGTGGGAAGTGTGCCACCTCCACCACTGCCTAAAAGTAGTGAACCTTTGTTTCCACAAGGTTACACCTATTTCAGTCTACAGATGTTGATTTCTAATCCTATTTGATTTCTAAATACATAAATGACATCCTCTCCAATTACGGTGGTCAATCAAAATAGCTCAACTTATTAGATGCATAAATTTTGAATATAAACTCCAATTGACATTATTATTGCATCGATGGAAAGGAATTTGACTGTGTAATAACAATAGGCGATGCGTGATTAAGTGGATTTTTTTTACCCTGAAAAATGTCATTTAAGACCTCAAACTAGCCCTAAATGTTTCTAACATCAATTCTCCAAATTGGGCCTCACTATTAAAAATTTTCCTATAAGTTGATTTCTCTAATTTTTCCACCTTGAAACCATTGAGATGGATTCCAAACAATATAATTATCTAATTTAGATCACCGAACACTGATAATGTCTCTATTATGAGCT
Source organism: Pinus tabuliformis (assembly GCA_031772625.1). NCBI lineage: Eukaryota > Viridiplantae > Streptophyta > Pinopsida > Pinales > Pinaceae > Pinus > Pinus tabuliformis. The sequence goes on along the minus strand of CM062814.1, from coordinate 631,401,429 downwards.
AAAGGACTGTTAGCATTGCTAGGAAAAATATGAAAAAATCCTCCACTTATCTCATTTACTTTATGTTTAGGATATTCTCTTATTAATTCATGGGTCAATACAGGATATTGTTGAATTAAAATAAACACTAGATGTGTAAATTTGCATAAATAGTTTATTCTTTCAATGGGGTAGTTGAAGATAATATTATTGTAGAGCAGTGTTCTGTTTGAATGACTTTTACATTATTCTAACCATGATATAGGCTTATGGAACATACATTATTATTTGAGGACCTCATGTCGAGGATCCAATAGTTATTACTATTATTATTAGTGGATGTGATGATCATTATGATGTACCAAATTGATATTATTATTGGTTTTAATGATGACTAGGCAAAAACATGGAGTTGGTTTACACATTTTTAGGTGCATTTGGGTGGAAAAAATGATGGCTAAATCAAGCCTTTTTTAAGCACTCATTCGGGCTCCTCGAGCACTAAGAAAGAAGTTCAATCAAGCATTAAAACTAACTCTGATTGATATCATGTGTAACCCAAGATTAGGAGCTCGATCAAGCTTTATGGATAGATCAAGCCCTATATATCCATCGAGTCGTAAAGCTGGAAATTTTAAAATTTATTTAAATATCATAATCATTCCCAAACTTTAAAATTGTACATATTTGATAGTTAAAAAAAGCTAATTACATTTGAATAGGTAATTAACAATGGTGTGGATTAATTTCTCATTGCATTTCTAGTGTATAAATTTGAAAACGGATTCTATCCCACTTGCAATTGAAATTGTAATATTCTTATATTTATAGTTTGGTAACTTAAAATTTTGTTTTTAATATGATTTAAATTTTCAATGTTATAGTTTAAATATTAAATTTATTATAAATATAATTAAAATAATAAAATGATTAAACATAAGAAAATTTATCAATTTGATTTAATAAATATTATATTTTTTTATATGAATAAGTGAAACTCAAAAATGTGAATATGACGTTGCTAGAAATGTATATTTTATAAATTTCAATGAAGAGTTAGTAAACATGTTTCCCTTGGTCATAATCATATCTACTAAAATCAAACTCATATATATATATATATATATATATATATATATATATATATATATATATATATATATATATATATATATATATATATATATTGCATTAATATCCACTTGTTCAAGAAAAGAAAGAAATGAGTGAAGTGATAATTATTGTAGTTGTAATAGTTGTAAGTTATAATTACTATAGTTGTAATGGATGCAATGGTATTTGAGGTTATAAACCTCTCTCAACTTGTAGAATGTGAGTGCACTCAATTATGTCCTCAATGTACACACGTGTGAAGTAGATATATAAAAAATTACTCTTGAATTATGTCTGCAATATATATTTTTAAAATAATAAAAACTTAAGGAAATCATAAATTTTAAAACATTATTTGACTAATTTGAATTTGAGTAATATAGATTTAAATGTGCATATGAAATTATTTTTAAAATAATAATATTATAAAATTTAGTTTAATTTAGTTCGTTGTTTTTATTTATTTATTTATTTTAATTTGATTTATCTTTATTGAAAATTTTTATATAAAATGATTAAGTATTAAAATATGTTATATTTAAAATCAAAGCAATAAACAAATTATCATTCTTAAAAATTTCAAAATTGAAAAGGAAAAGTTAGAATCTTTTATAACAATTATCTATATATTGTTATAATTATTTTCTTAGTAAAATAAAATAAAATTTAGATTCATACTTAAGAAAAATTAGAGTTTGGAATATATTAGAATATTTATAAAAAATATTTTTGTCGAATAAATCAATTTTATAATTCTCTTATAGACAAGCATTGAAAGGCTTTGGCTTTTTTTTCAAGATAATTATGATAGCTAGATTCGCTTATAGACAAGTATTGAGAGGCTTTTTTTTTAAAGATAATTATGATAGCTCAATGGAGCCTCAATTGAAATATTACTTCACCAACTTCAAAAAAAAATAAAAAAATATAATTTTGCATAAAAGGAAAATTAATATGAAAAAATTATCTCTCTCTGTGTAGATCATGTTTATATATATATATTGTTTTAAATTACACATTTTAGATTAAGTTATTCTATGTGAACACACACACACCTCTTAAGATGTGTGAAAATTTGCAAGGACAGGCATTTCATTTAATGGAAAATTGACATATTATACAACATTAAAGTTTTTTTACAAAAAATATCATTAGGACAACAACATAATTCTCCACAATTTGTCTTTGTACTCTGAATCAAAATTCACAATGCTTATATGAATTTTGAGGGCTTCAATTTGATAAAAGAGGAAAAACTTGAAATTTCATCACCAAATTTTCCCCAAAAATATAACCCGTCTTCATGCTTTCACCTGGCTATGATGTACTCATTTGATGATTATGTATAATCATGATGATGATTTCATTGTATGCTACCACATTTGCATATAAACAAGAGGTATTGTAAATAAATAAAACATTTTTTTAATATTTACTCCATATTTCACTCAAAAATGAGGTTTTATTTAGGTGAAGCGAATGGGCCAAATTATTATTAATACCATGCAAAAAAATATTATTAACTCTAGTACTAATATTAATAAAAATAAAGTTGGCACATGACATTGAGAACCAATGGTATTGACCCATGGTATTCACATTGAATGTAGCCTATTTAAAGGGGGGAATTAAACCAGCATAGATCCATCTTTACATTGGATATGCAAACTAGAATAGAGTGACAAAATATTTGGTCCCTCTCGGGGCTTGGTAGATCTAGAGTAAAGATGGATCTATGCTGGTAAATAAATAAAAACACGATTCTTAATCATGGAGATTCACTCTCACTTTATCATGGAACTTTTAATTTGTAAATAGCCTTTATTACCATACCATGAAATCATAACTTATTTCACATAACACTTGTTCATATGATTTTTTTTAATTAATAAATTAATTGAAAAGGAAAAAAAGGAATGACTACTTCAATGTGTCGAACCTATATAGATACGCCGTTATCTCAAGGAGAACCTGCATATACGATGTTTTGATATGCAGAACTAGCATGTATCCGTGCCTTTTCGTAAGTGAACCTACGTACATATCTATAAATGATGATTTAAACTTTACAACAATTCCAGATGTTAGTGATACCCAGATCATCATATTATAATATTACAACATGTGCTAGTTATTTAGATAAATATCAAAACAAAGATACTTCTTTTCAAGCCTTAATATCTTGACCCATCAATAGAACTTATCCTTCATCAAGCACTCAGGTTCATCCTTGATTCAGATCCAGTTGTGCACCATAAGCCAATGACCTATATTCTAGATCTTGCTCTTCATTAGATATTCAATACTTGAGTGTCTTTGCCTAATGATCTTCTCCTCCTCTTATAGTCTTAGGCCTTACTCAATACCATGGTCCAAAACCACTTAGAATCAATACCTTGGACCAAATACCTGGGGTCAACACTTCAGACAAGATATACCATGGACCAAAATACCATGGACCAAATACCACAGACCAGAACTAAGATTTCCAACATCTACACGCCTTTCCTTCCGTGAAAATGCATGTGTATGCTATACGTGCCTTTTGGTCTGCAAACCCACATGTACACACAGCTTGGTCAATGGGTAACCTATGTATACCTCTCTTTCTTCATTCTGTGAGCCTGAACTGTGATCTGTGATCTGTATGAGTTGCCATCAAGGACAATACCTGTGTCATAATGCCAAATATGTATCATAATGCCAACACATTTAACTAATGACTTGTATTATGACGATCCACAGTATGTAAAGTTTTTGGAGGAAGTGATGTATTTGAATATAGTTTCAAAACAAACAAGGATATTGGTATGAGAATATTCCTTTTAAATACAGGCTTCAAAGTCTTTAAGTCGTTGACCAGTAGAAAGACTTTTTGGCTTCATTTTATTTTATTTTGTTCTTTACGGAAGGGTATGGCCAACATAGGTTGTATGTGGATACAAGGATGAATTCTACTGTGGATACAAGGATGAATTCTACTGTGGATACAAGGATGTGGACACTCGTGGAATGACATGCTTTGTCTTGGGCAACATCGAGTATGGAAGCAGACGGAAGTCTCATTAAGTGGGTATGTGACATTTTGCCCCATTTTTCATTTTTTTTATCATGCATTGTTTGTGCTGGTTTCGATAACCATTTTTACTTATTTATCTTTTGGTCACTTTATATCATTAGCATTCCATGTTTACGAGGCCAAGTAAAATTTCGATTGCTTTAGATGAGCACATGAATGTATAGCAACATGAAGTGATAGCAAAAGTGATTAACAATGCATGAAAAACATGAATGAAATATTCAGCGAGAAGATTAACATGCATGTGGGTGAGGTAGTTCGCCAGTTGGGCGAATGTCCATGCAAAACAGTTTCATGTATGTGACAATAGTGAGATAGTATCGAAAACTGAAACAGAGCTAGGACATGCTAGTATACATGTAAACGGAAACAAGAGGTCAAAGAAATCAAGCAAATAATACTCATACAAGCGAAAACACAAAAAGTGATAGAAATGCAGCACAAGGCATGGGAAGTGGGCTTACCCCAAGACAGTTGAGTTGAATGTGCCAACTACTCCTAGATGTGATGTGGGCTATTAGAGATGCAAGGTTGATGTGAGGAATGACATCTGCACCATCTGGTTGATGAGTTTGATAACATTGAGGTTGTGATGCGAAAGCCAAAAATCTATGGGAAACGACACTTGGTGGGAGGTTTCTGAATTTCTCCTTGCATGTAACCTCCAACTGCTAAATATAGATCCCTGAGACAAGGGATGCCTTTGCATGCTGCCTTGGGAGAAGAAACCTATTATCACTCAGGTTGTTCCCAAAAGTTGTAAGAAAGGGAATATGGCCGAGGTAACCACAGACCAATCTTTTAGATGCATGTTTTAGTCAATCTGCATCCAGAGAGGGCTTTCTCTTTTTAATTTATCTTTGTTTTAAGGTATATTAATAGTTATGAAGTACAAGGGTTTGTTTGATTTTTGGATGGTGATATTCAATAGAATAGGTGTGTAAACCTGAGAAGTTCAGTCCATTGGGCTAATGGAGTCTATGAGGATGAACTGTTGGATGCGGTTTCTTCAACAGAGGGTGGTACTACAGAGCCAGGTAATGAATCATGGAACAATTTATAAGCTAGAATTAGATGGGATGAAGTTAGTGGGTGAAGGGAAATTAAGAATCCTTCATCATGTAGACAGAGGGAAAGTGGATCATTATTGCTAGGGAGCAGTTAAGAATTCCTTAGCTAATATTCAAGATGTAAGAACCAAGGGAAACAGGAGCAGGTAAGAATTCATGTTTATGCTAATTCTGAAGAAAACATTAATAATAACAGAGATTGAACACAGAGTGGAAACAAACAAACTCTGAGTTATTCTTTTTCTCTATTATTTAGATCATGAAACATATATGATATAGTAAACATAGAAACTGAAAAAAAAAGTAAGAGGGACTTATTGATCCATAAGATGATTCAAGAATTCTGTAACAGGTCCTCTGCTATCAATTCCGCATGCAGAGAGTCCAACAACAATGGATTCCAGCAGATTTTGTATTCAGAAGGTTTTAAGAGTTACAACACAGTCTAAGAAGTGTATCACCAACCCCAAATACTTCACTTAGGGAGGTATTTATACAAAAGTGTTTACAAAATATCTCAAAGAGATAATATCTAGTAATACCTACTTTACATGAGAAGTAAATGATCTTGAAAACAGGGAGAAATAAATGAAGAAGTAAATGTTGTTGTGTTGGCTGCTCAGTTGGTGAGATGTGTTGACTATAAGCTCGGTGAGTTGGCCGGTGGTTGTTTCCACTGATATTCCACGCTACCGCCTCAGCTTTCTCGGGCGTATTTAATTTTGATTTGATAGCCTGCTGCCCCGCATGACTCTTATCCTTTCCTATACTCCGCTTTATGGTATCTGTTGTATCCTGGGTAAAACAAAAGTTGAAACATGCTTATAGGATTTCCAACATGCTTTGCCACCACTGCTCTTCTGGTAAATTATGCCTTTGCAGCTTTCTCAAAGTCTCATCAGCGTCTGTGTACCTGAAGAAGTTAGGCTGGATGGTAAAAAGATGTTTCACTTCATGCTCAATATAAAATAGATTTTCCAAGTTGTTGTAGAGAGTTTGGCCAGATGGAAGGGCCTTCTCTGTTGAAGTACTTGATGGTGCATTTACTTGATCAGTAGCATGCTTGTCCAACTTGTGTGTGTACTCAACTTGTCTCCACAGGCATTCATTGCTTCCCAACAAACTTGGCAAGCCCCTTTCATGAAAAACTACAAATTTTTCTATAAAAGAGTCTATCTCCACTTGCATATCATGGCACCTCCTTTCCAGATTTTTCATTAGGGTTCTCTTGGTCAGAACTCTTTTGATTGTTAGGATGGTGCCTCTCATGTCTCTGATGTCTAGTGCTGCTAGTTCTTCACTAGTCTTTGTGTTCAAAAAATGGATTAGCCTGTTGGTCTGTTCGGGCATATGTCCCAATAGAGTTCTGGCCTTTTGAATTTCCACTTAGGCTACTGTTATCAAGTCAATTTGCTCATAAATAGTTTGAATAGATCTCCACACATTACTAATGGATTGATTGATGTTAGCCCACAAAATTCCTTTGATTTCTCCCAGAGGCTTATCTAAAGAGAGGTCCTTTTCCAACGCTTTTACCTTGTTCTCTAATGCCTTCACCTCTCTTGTCTTTTTTGCTACATTCATTTTGGATTTGTCATAACTCACTTCTAGTTTTGCCAATTTCTCCTTAGCTTCTTTCAATTCTGATACTTGGAGTTTTAATTCCTCCCATGGCTTTTATTAACTCCTCTGTGGTCATGGTAGTGCTGCTGCCTACTGCTATTGTTGTTGTTGAAGTACCTGTGGTGATTGATGTTGTTGCTGATGTTGGAGGGGCAGTTCTGAATGTTGGAGCTACTTTAGGTGGCTGGGAGGTCGACTCTCCCTACTTCTCTCTTATTGTTTTCTCTAATGCCTGCTCTGTCTCACTTAGTCTCTCATTCATTTTCATAAGCAGGTCCATCATGTCCTCCTCTGCTTTTGGTTGTACAACCTCTGTAGTTTGTGGATGCATAGTAGCAGGTAGCTTCAATTGTTTCCTAATGGCAACAATACCCTCTCCCTTCTTCTTCATCAATGCTTTTATTCCTTTAGCATCCTTGGGATCATGTCCCAACTCGATGATAATATCTTCCAAGGACTTTATTCTATTGTCTTTGGCTAAAGAAGATGCCTTCTCCAAATCCAGTTGGGCAGATGTGTTGTTCAATGAGTTCTGTAATTTATAAGCCAACATTGCCTTATCTACTAATGTAGAGTAGACCATCTCTCCAATTTGCTTATGCAGCTCAATTTGGTCCATAGGATGAATGTCTTTGGCAAGGACCTCTAGATTTGTTCTAATGTAGTCAGCTATTGACTGTGGCTGCTGCACTTTAGGCTTAAAGTGGCTCAAGATCATTTTTCCTTCTTTAATGTCATATGAAGACATTAAGCTTTGCTAGTTGGTGGGGGTCATCTTGAGAAGCTGATTATAAAGTTGCAGCCTCAGTGGGTCATTCCAAGCTTTTATCTTTGTGAATATATTTTTGATCTTAGAGCCCTGCTTGCTTTGTGGCCTTATGGAGGAAACTTCCACACTATGCTGCCTTTCTAGGTCCTGCCTATGAGGGATGGTGGATGTTTCTATTACCGGGGAGATCTGTGGGCTGGTTTCCCTCTTGTCTCTTAGGATTTCTATGGTTTCCTCAATAATTTCCTCTTCAGATAGAGGATTTATTCTTTGCTTTTTTTCCCCTGGTTGCTCTGCTGGTCCACTTACAGGTGTGGCCTCTTCTTTGTCTCTTTTCCTGCCCCTTTCCTCATTTAGAGGAGTCTGTAATGCTGGTAACTCTGGTGCTTTGGTCTGAATAGGAGGAATTTTCCCTTGGCCCTGTTCCTTTGATGTTGCTGGTTGATCTATCATTTTGTGTTGCTCTGTATCTAGCACTTATTTGCCCTTTGATGTCCCTACATCTGTTGTAGTGCTTAGTAAGCTCTTCTATCAATGTGCCCTCTACCCACTCATCTTGACTAGAAAATTGCTCTATTACAGGGATCCTACAATGTTTATAGGTTGATAACCTATTTTTTACTTTTCTTTCACTGATAAAGCCATTTGGGTCATAGGATACCCACCGAAAGCTCTTCTTTAATTTGAGTTGTTCCCCCAACATTTTATCAGCATCTTGCCATGCTTCCCTTTTGTTAATGATAAAGGGGCCTAATTGGTTCCTTATCCTCAGTTGAGCTTTTTTCTTCACATTGCAAAAATGAGTTAAATCTGCACTACTAAGTTGCCTGAAATATTCCAGAGCAAACAGTCTCATGGGCACATACTTGGGCAGCTTATAAGGGCACAACTCACAGCCATATATCCTGATCTCAGTGTGATTCTGGTAGAAATACCAGTCACCTATTCTGTAGTTCTTAGAGAGCTGTAAAATCTTCTGCATATCACCAGAGAGTCTAGGAGGAGGAGCTCTCATTAGTAGAGAGGAAACCGAATGTATGAACAAGTCAATGAATTCATAGTAGGTATAAGGGGAGTCATCGACATTGTGGAAGACTAAGGTCCAAAATATTACAGACCTCTGCTCTCTTTTAAAATCCAATTTTCTCATGAGAAACTAAAAATTTTATGTTTGGAAATACAGGAACAGATGATATATACAAGAGGTATACTTGAAGACTCCTTCTCTGTCTAGACTCAAGAATTGGTCATGGATCTTGTTGGCCACGAAAGTGGCATAGTCATATTTGATAGCATGGGGCTGTCCTGGAGTAAATATGGACAAAAAAACCAGGGTGGTCTCATCAACATATTCACTTGTCTTGAATCCCAGGACATAGGATATCATATCAATGATGAATCTTCCAGCTTTATTGAACCAGACATGTTGAAAGGGAGGTGGGAATTTGGGCTGGAAATCTGGTCTCATAAATGTTTGAGCAATGCAGGTTATCTCTGAATATGACATTTTATGGCCCTGCTCAAGCAAGAATCCCATAGAAAGAGGAGCCAGAGGCTTAATGGGTTTGAAGTGTAACATCTCATTTATGGACTCAGGAGTTATATAAACAGAACAGTTCCAAATGGAGTCTTGACTGCTATTTGGGCAAGTTCATAATTAGCACAACATAGGCGGATTATATCAGGAAAAACATTGACTGAGGGGAGGTAGTACATGGGCAGGTTGGATTCCCATATTCCATAGAGGTCAGAGTTACTTAGGTGACTGTTCTTGATTTCACAAAATGCTTGGAGGTGGTTTTGGTCACCAGTTAAGTCTTGGATTTGAAAATCTCTATCAACCAGGGGTAACCACTCCAGGTCTTTATGAGGTGCATTGAAAGGCATAACATTAAGGGCCATGAGAGCTTCCATTATTCAATTCTCCATGTTTTTAAGCTGGAGGTCAAGTTTCTATGGGAAAAAGGGGAAAAATGGGAGTTCTGGTGAATTTCAATGGGTTAATAGACTATTCTGTTCTTAATTTGGCTCTCACAGGTATAATTTTACTGAGGAAAACTAAAAACACAGGTTCGAAAAGCGAAAGTACCTGTGTTCTTTTAGCGAAAGAGCGTAATTTACAGGTTGGATGATGAATTGTAGAGCAGGATTCCGGATTATGCTGGCCGAGTGGCGGACTGGAGCTTTTGTAGTTTTCTGGACGTAGTTTGCATGCACAGTCTCGGGAAGCAAATGAATGAAAATGATGGTTTTTACGGGCTTTTTTAACAAATATTGGCTTTGGCGAGCTTTTGGCACTTTTTTCGGATGATGTCAGCATGACGTGATGTTTTGTCACGTAGTAGGGTATGGAGGCTCACGTGGCGATGACGCGGAGGTGACATGGCAAATGACGCAGTGATGATGTTAGCGGGGAGGTCAGTGGGGGCGGTAAGTGGTATTGGCCCGCACCGCTTATCAGCCAAGGTGGTATCGGTGGGGAGGGCCGCGAGCATGCCGGGAGGGCACCGGGTGTCCTCAGTATGGCAGGGATACCACCGTTCCCTAGGCGTTAATATTTGGTATGGAGGGGTGCCACAATATGATCGTGGGTCGTCCGATCGGCGGGCCCGGATCTAACGGCTAGCGGTCAACAGAGCTAGCGTTGAGGTATGGCGTGGGACCTGTGTATATAAATAGTGTTTTTAAACATACCGGGGCAATTGCGATTGGCTGTCGGGGCGCTTAAAGCGTTAATTAACCAGATATTAATAAAACTTGGCATATGTGCACGTGGGGAGGGTTTAATATGGTTATTGATTAACCTGGGTGGTTAACCAATCCCGAGGTCGCTGATAAGATTATTCACAGGTTCCAGATAAACCTTGAATCCCCTTTGATATAGTGTTATGGTTATAAATTAACCAAGGGTGGGATATTAAATTTTTTGGGGTTTTTCATATATTTACATAGTACGGGCATGGGGGAAAAGTATAGGGGTTTATATAATATGGTTAGCAGTTAATATGGGTTTATGAAGAGGCACCAAGCTATAAAGTGTGATAACTTAGGCTGAGGGGAGAAAAGGATTTTTACACAAGAAATGTGGTTTCTTTTTTCAAAGCAAGAATGTCATACTTCTTAGGTTTTTCATGAAATGGAGTGTTTTTAAGAGTATTGAGCAGATCTCAATATTCTTGGGGGGAGGTTAGTAAGTGTTTTTCTTTTTTGGGAGAAGAGTGAAGGGAAGTTAGACATGCATCATTTGATCTGTCACCACATAGTTTCCAAGGTATTTATGATAGTAATAAGATGAATCACCTTTGAAAAACAAAATTACTCATAAGCCTGCTTCTACAACATCAAAACTGCCTACCCAACCTATTATACCTAACATTTTTCTTCCTTTTTCCTTGGGTGCATTTAAACTAGCAAACCCTTACTCTCTTCTTTTATTTTAACTGCCATCCTATCTAAGTCTGCCCTTATTCCTTCCAAGGACTTAGATTTAGCTGTTGAGCACCTTTGCTTCTTTATCTAACTATTTATCTGCCAAGCTTGAATTGTTTGGACAGATCTTATTCTCTATCTCTAAAACCAGAAATTCAAACATGAACTGGCCAACATTAAGTTGTTTGGCCATCCATCAACTGTGACAAGAGTCAACTAATTGCACACAATGAGATTCTTTGAAAAAAATAGAATAGTAGTGGCATTTTGGACTAGCACACTTTCCTGGTCTTCTTCATTTGGGGTTTATTTGCTTTCTTTTTGACCATTTCATTGTTTTTGCCCTCTGATCTTTCTTTTAGGGCATACCCTCTTTTCTTTTTTTAATTTTTTGATTTTTTTTTTAAATATGGAACCTTTGCAGCATGGAAAGGATGAACATATTTGGGATTTTACCAGTCAATCATGGAATATGACACCTATTGGTATAGGAGCATAACAAAACCTATGCATGAAATTCTATTTTGCTTGGTCCTGGAGGGAACCGATCAACTCAGTTGCACATGCAAGAGACTGCTCGACTACTAGAGAAAAAGATGCATTTCTGGCTGGGAGCTAGGCTAGCTGTCTAAGGGGTTTGCACAATTTCTAGGCTGAGCAGTTGACTGCTACCTAGATTTGCGCAAATGCTGGGTTGAACAACCTGCTGATGGAAAAAATTGTGCATATCCTGCTGGGAGGGTTAGCTGGCAGGATTGCGCAATCCTAGAGCCCAATAGGCTATCAGAGGGAATTACACAATTCCTAGAGGGAAGGCTAGTTGCCCTCCAGAAATGTGAAAATTTCACTGGGAAGCTATTTAGCCTACAGTTGGACCAAGTCTGGGTAAGAAACCTTTGAGGGGAATCGATCGAATGTGATCGACAGGCTGCCTTTGTGTGAGGAAAACACTGAAGCTTGAGTACTTGAGGAAGCAAGACAAAGTGTTGTGTAAGGTTGGTAGGGGAGGCTCCAAAACAGGTTATGGAAAAATTTTAGAGGGTGGTTGTAGCCGCTACAACACACACCTGGAAAACCCATGCCAGGAAAGAAAGAGAACCAAATGAAAAATGCATGTACCATGCATTCTCAAACAACTAGGAAATTAAACATGCCACCCGTTGCTTGCAATTATTTTTGTTGAAGCTACTTGATCCAACTTTTCCTTTCTTGTTTTCTTTCCTCCTATTGGTTCTCTTATCTCTCTGAAACCAATTCCAAAGTTAAACTGACAAAAAAATCAAGTGACAAAATTCATGAATTGATTCTCAAAATCCTTTTTATCATTGAGGCCTCTATTTTCTTCATTTTCCTTCAATTTTCCTCTCATGCAAATTTGTGACCCTTCATCTCCATTTTCTCCTTTTTCTCTTTATTCTCATTAACAAAATACCAATTAATGCATGTTTTCCTTTCCTAATCCTTTATTAATGTCTTTGTCAATTTCCTTAACCACTAATAACTTGAAATGAACACCCACTAGGATGCTTTGACCAACATTCAACTTGGAATAACTGTCCCATGACCTTTGTCTTATTTTTCCTTTATTAACTTTATTACATGAAATTTTAACGAGGGGTTGTTACAAACATGGGTCATTTTTATTTTATATTTACAAGGTTATTTTGTTTATATTTTTGTATTTTATTTTTTGCTAGTTAAAATGTTTACATTACAATAATATTTTTACGCCATAAGGCGTTTCCATTTGAAATGAATTGCCTTAGCCGTCCCCGTGTCCTATTATTGACCGTAGATTTGTGGTGTTAGACGATTGAATAAAGTGTGATCGTTGATCCAAAACTAAAAATTGAACTGTTAATGAGGAAGCCGAAGCCGGACGGACGCACCGCCAACCATTCGTTTCGCAGCAATGCGTGATATGTGTGGGCTCACGGATAAGCGCTGAAGGACCACTTTGCATCTACTGCTGGGCATTTGGTGCTGCAAATCTTGTTGTGATCAGTGAAGATCAACTCTCTGTTCAGAGATCTGTTTACATTCTCGCTTGAAGTGTTCAAAAAAATCCAGTGTAAATGGGATTTGATCTACCCCGTGTATTCTTGTTACCAATTTTACAAATTTGAGAGCAGTGCTATGCATTTTTGGGTTTGAACCTTCCTTTAGAAAATGCAGATATCTAACTCTTTGAATATTTGCTGAGCTTTCTGCCACAGCCTGACTGACTTTCAAGTAGAACTCATTTTCAAAATGGGGCATTCAGTTTTACTGCATATTTTGATTCTGAGTCTCTCTCTTTTTAACAAAGTCAAAACTGCAAAGGGACGTTCTTTATTGGTGCCTACCTCTGCGCCAGTTTCTTTGCATTTCACACTGTCATCGGCTTCCTTACTTGATGATCCCTTGGCAAAAAGAAATGCATGAACTAAACAAGAAAATTCAACCGGTAAGGGCTTCAACGCCAACATTTTCATTAAATTTTTGAAGAGTATATTTATGCTAAAAAATACAGCCTATGTAAGATTTCTTCAGAAATTGAAATCTCTCAATTTGAATTGCTTGTTTGCATCTTTCTACAAGTTCTGAGAAGTCATTGCGCTTTGTTTTTTTGACGATTGCAAAATGGCTTGTGCGTTCAGACACAGGTTCTCCAATGCAGATAGACAAAGAATCTCATCACATCAACAAAGGACTGCTATTGGCAATTATCATACTGCCAATATTTGTTGGATGTATCATGATTTCTTCGGTTTGTACTTGGTTGTATAGAAAGACTTACAACTCTGCTCCTTCTTCACCTCAACCTCATGCATTCAAGCAAAATTTAGATCCAGACGCCTCAGGTTGGTATCACCACTATGTCATATTTTATCCCTTTCACTGTGTGAAACCAAACCCTCTCTTGATGTGTACACCAACAGGGCAGCCACAAGAGAGTGGTGCTTCCTATGGAGATATTGTTTGATTGGATTCGGGGCTGAGATTCTATGGCTTCCCCTGTTGAATCTGTGTGGATATATTTTGGATGTATGTATACATATTAACTATTATGCATTACTGCCAATGCATTGGAATGGTTTCCATGACTATAGAAATTCTTCTCCTCTGTCAAACTATTATTTTTCGTGGGGGTAAACATAATAAACATCAGACTTGATTCCATGATCTGAATCATCTGATAAAATCAAAATTTTGGATTCTAACAAATTATAAAAAGCCATGGGTGCGGATGACCTCTGTTTACATGAGAGTTCGATTAGTTACATTACGACTATTTTGATCTAGGGTTAGCTCACTAAGTTGCCTGTAATTTGAATTTTCACAGATGCCTATAGGGGTATTCCACTCATGCCTCTCCTCGTTTGAACTCCCGTGTTTCTAAGAAAAAAGGATGTGCAACTGCAATTGAATATTCTAAACTACTAACAGCTACAAATAACTTCAGCAGCAATAACATACTTGGAGAGGGTGGATTTGGGTGTGCATACAAGGCAATGTTTGATGATGATTCCTTTGCTGCTGTGAAGAAGCTAGATGAGGGTAGTAGAGAGGCTGAGCATGAATTTCAGGTAGGTAATAAAAATGTTACAGGTATTATTTTGGAAGTTGGCTGCTTCTTCAAACTCAAGAAGATATTAGTGAAGGCATTTTCTGGGGGGTGCCCTAAAGTTGCCCTTTTGAGGGTCTTTTCTTTTGTGGATTTGGTGATGCACTGCATTTAACATATTGCATTGTGCTTTTTTATTCTCCCTATAATTTTAGAACTTAGAAGAAGCTTTGCTGATTTCATCCGTTGGTATTGTCATTGGTTGCAGAATGAAGTGGAGCTAATGAGCAAAATCCGACATCCAAACCTTCTTTCTTTGCTGGGGTTCTGTACTCATGAACATACACGGTTTTTAGTATATTTACAAATATTTCACACCATATTTATGCAAATTAGATGAAAAACCCAAAATTTACAAATATTTCACACCATAACGGCATTTCAAAATTTGATATCAGAACATTATTTTCAGTATCACACTAAAAACATTATTTTCAGAACATTATTTCTCTTCCCATATCCCTGAGGTCGTCGTGCATTCTTATTTGATTGTTGTCGCTTACCTCTACGAGACACCTTTTTTCTAGATTCTGAAAACCCAGTTCTCCTTCCCAGCCAGATCCGTCCCATATTCTTATCGCTGTAATCTCTGTTTGTGTAGAAAGAAACAGGCAATGTCTAAGAATATGTTCTTCTCCAGTTGGTCCAGACCATCTATCGCTAATCTTGAGCCTTCTTTGGATATCCGTGTGAAGTACTTTGGACTGTTACGGATCCGACTCTACAGTTCTAGGAGAGGTAACTAATTTCAACCCCTCAAGAAGCTGACTCTGCAAAGAAATTAAAGTTGTGTATATAACATCATATAAAAAACAAGATCTATTGTATTGTGATCTCCGACGGTTAAATATTTCTTTTGCGAGGGTTGTTTTACCAGCCCCTCCAAGTCCTACAATTCCTATAACTCTGGTCTTCTCGCTTTGCTGCTGCAAACATATATTCCTTTCAAAATCTTTAATTTTCTGTTCCAGACCGATTGGATATTTGGACACATCGAGCTTTCTTGGAACTTTTTTCAACCCTCCTTCCACGACCTTTTCTAGGAGCTGTTGCTTGTCCCTAAATAATGTCCAGAGTACAATTGCGAGTCAGAAATGCCATATACGTGATCCAATAAATTAAATCTAAAGACTAGCCCTGTTGCAATTCTTGATTGTCCAGGAACCCTCTCAATCCGTGCTTGGTGAGGCCATTGTAGAGATCGGTGGCCAATTTTTTCTTGCTGTCAGGATCTCTGTGTTGATAAACACGTCATACGCATAGGAGTTGGTGTTGGCGT
Source organism: Pinus tabuliformis (assembly GCA_031772625.1). Taxonomy (NCBI): domain Eukaryota; kingdom Viridiplantae; phylum Streptophyta; class Pinopsida; order Pinales; family Pinaceae; genus Pinus; species Pinus tabuliformis. Next base: position 631,385,481 of record CM062814.1, on the reverse strand, counting down.
ACTAGGTGGATGCAGAGGCGGAGCGGGATGCCATATTACCACAAGATTAGAATTATACGATTGTCTGGTTTCTCTCAGAACAACTGCAAAATGTCTACCAGGAGATGACCACTCATACACTCAATCTTTATTGCGCTGTAACTCGCAGCGCATGACCCCAAGTTACGACTAGTTCACTCGGCTTTTCTTGCGTTCTGTGTCTCTGAATACTTGGCAATAAGTTGAGAACAAAAGTGCTCTGAAACGTGGTAGGCTCAGCAAATAGGGACCTCCGTTTGTTTAAATTGAACGAAGTTTATGACCTTATCACCTCTTTCTTTTAATTTTTTTAATTTATTATTGAAGCAATTTCCGCGTTGAGGACCCATGAGAACCTTTTTTTTCTGCTTGTAGTCAAGATATCGTGGATGACAACCGGCATGGCTTTAACTTTTGACAGAGAGAGGTTTCGTTCTTCCTAAGTAAAGGAAAGTATTATTTTAATGAAAACTTAATGCGTTAAACATCTCACCACCAATCACGTTTAGTGGATCCGTCACCCATAGTCACAACTAAATTAAGGTAAACTTACTTATGAATAATGCCTTTTTAAATGATTAGGTTAAAATCATATTAGTTTCAAATTTTTAATGTTTAACTATTTTATCTAAGATATTTTATTTTTTAAATGAATGATGGCATGTCACTGTTTTTACCATAAATGAATATTATATATATAGGGTTTAATTTGCTTAGTTAGAATGATATGTTTACTTGTTTAATTAAAAAAATATCTTATAATACCATAAACATAAACAAAGAATACAATAAAGTTCCAAAATATTAACTACATTAAGAAAAACATCCCTATAAACAATTAACAATACAAACACTAAAAATAAAAAAGAGTGATTGCATATGTCATACAAGATATTATGCATAGTTAAGCTTTTCAAGATCAATTCAATGAGTTTTGAAAAAAATAATCAAAGCTTAAATTGAATGGATAGACGAGCATAAATATATTTATATAACTTTACAACTTATGTTATGCGAGCCCCTTATTGTCATGGTATGGTTGTTTGGCCAAGGATAGGTGTCAAGTGATAACAATAGATGCATAGAAAATTTGAGTTGTTTTACAAGAAGCAAAGAAATTGAATTGTGAAATTCATTTCACTAAAATTGTAATATGTATTTAGGTTAATTTGAATAAAAGTGTTTGTACTAAAATGATTATCTATATTGCAAATTACAGGCAATCAAAATGTGTATTATTTTTTTTTATTTGTAAAGTTTACTTTAACGATGATTAGTTGTATTTAGAAAAAATAAAAACACTCTTATTTGTAGAAAGATTAGAAATAAAAAGGCCCAATACAATTTTGTAAAATATGAGGAAAACTAGTTGTATTTAAAAAAAAAAAAAGTCTTCTTTATAGAAAGATTGGAAATAAAAAAGACCCAATCGAATTGAACAACTTCCATGGATTGACATAAAGTTAGAAAACAAATGTTTTAATAAGTATTTTGATGGGACACTTATTTGTAGGATGAGACTTAAGGTTTTTGCATTTTTAAGTGGTACAAATTCAATTTGAAATTTGCAAAAAAATATATACATATTAATTTTATTTATTTACTTGGCATGTGTAAGTGTTTGTTTGTATTTATTTAATTTAAAATATAAATTTTTAATAAATAATTTTTTGTTTTTTAATGTTAAATTCATTAGTTATTTTTTTAAATATTTTTTTAATGTATAAAAATATGTTAATAATTTAATATGTAAAAGTATTTAATAAAAGTAAAAAACTTTTTTATAAATTACTAAAAAAATTATTTCAAGTGGTATACTTTTTCTTAATAATTATTGTTATTATTTATTATATTTGAAAGATAAAGTAATGTTTCTACTCTCGTAATTATATTATTAAATTTCAATTAAATATTAAATCACTAACACCTAAATGGAAAATTATAACTAAATTAAGGTAAACACACTTGTTCATCTTTCATCAATATTATTCATTTTAAATAATTAAGTTAAAACCATAGTTTCAAAAAGGTTTATACTATTTTCAAAATTTATTGTTTAAGTTTCTTCATCATACTTAAAATATTTCATTTTTTTAAAACTATGAAGAGAAGCTTTCTATTAATAAAAAAGGAGGTACATCACACATACAAATTATCAATACAAACACCATCATAAAAATAAGAACCATTTACACCCTAAAGGACAACATTAAAGAGCTAAAATTAGACCATTATCATTTTCAGTCGACCACGCTGCCATTGGCCAAGGAAAGTGTAAACACAACGAGAAATAACAAAACTATGTACCAAATCTGGCAGTGATCATGCCAACTACCTGAGGTCACAAAGAAATGAAGAAGGAATTACGAGATACAAGAGCAACAACAAACTGCCAACAAAACCAAAAGAGCCAATAACTAAACAACCCATGAGTGCATGCCACAATTTTCAGAATATCCATTAAGCCCGCAGAAAGGGAAAGATCCAAAATTGGCCATGATACCCTCTCAATCAATATCACCTTCATGCCATAATCAAAACGTGCATCGAGCAAGTACCAAGATTAAGCCATCAGACCATAGAGAATCATCATCTAGAGACTGTGCGACCAAAACTCCAAAAGGAGGCCAAGGAGTGTTAGCACTTTGTGTCATGCAAACCAAACGAGAAGTTCCACCTAAAAGGAAACATCCTCTAACATGGAAGAACATGTTGCTTCATAGCACCCTGGTCAGTGTAGACACAATTCATATCATAGAGCCAAACTCTTGAGATAAACCAACTTCACCTACACTCCACAAAACCACAAATAACAGTGATGCCACCCAAGCCAAGGAGAAGGAAGGCGAGCATACAACCTCACCTCCTTTCCCACAAGTTAGGTACCCTCACCACCCCAAATACACAAGCCTTCATTTAAATCGACTAGACTTGTACTACATCTTCCAACACCCTCCACCAATTTTCTACCACGTTTGATCCATGTGTCGAGGGGGCACATCCCACAAAGAGTCTCCATTAACATTACTAATACCACCCATCACACAAAAATATTTTATTCTTTGAATTAAAAAATATAATAAAAAAATAATACAAATTATTAAATTAAAACCAATCTATGAAAGAATTCACTATCATTTTCAAAAATTTACATAAGATATTTCACTCTTTAGACATAAAAGAATAATAATACAAAATTATTTGAAGATAAAAATGAGTATGCTCAACGTCCCCATATTTATCATAGGTTATGTATTATAAATAATAAAAATAAAATTTATTTATTTATTGTGTGTAAAACATTAATTTTTAAATATATTTTACGAGTTGAATATTATAATTTTTGGATTGAATTTTTTAATAAAATGATAATAAAGAATAAAGTAGGAGTAAATTCTCTTAGCGAAGAAAACTAATTTTAGGATGTGAAATACTTTTTCTCATACACTTTTCAAAATAAAATTTATTGGTTAAAGATTGATTATAAATTTTTGAATTGGGTTTTGTGGTAAACTGAAAATAAAATATTTTATTAATATTTATTTATCGTCCCAACAGCTAAACAAAAATTAAATGAATTGATAAAAATTAAATCCATGTTAAACTTAAGTAGATGAATTGATAAAAATTAAATCCATATTAAACTTTAAGTAGTTCAAACCTATCTTAAAAACTAAACACGGTAAAATTTGAAAAATTAACATTTCTTTTTAATGAATGGTATACTTAATTACGCCGTAAGGCGTTTCCCTCTGGAATCCATCCCCCTTTTTGCCTACCTGTCATCCTTGGACACCGTTCGATTAAATGTTAGATGATTACAAAAATTTGAACCGTCGATCAAAACCGTTACAAATAGTTTCTCATCTATGGTAGGTGAAGCTCTGATGTTGTGTTTGCCTCGCTGAATCGTTCAGTTAAAGGTGCGTGCGGGGTTAACACCGTTTCTTGAATTCATGGACGATACTCTACAGTCGAAAATGGTCCATTTCAGGTTTAACGAGCAAGCCATCCCATTATTTTGCAAAATCAAGGTAACGCTACAGAGAACTCCTTGCAGGCAGTAGAAGATCTGGTACTCAAATCTTGGATTGTCGCCTGTGCATGTTATCCTGAAACCATAATTGCAAGATCAATGTTAGACGCGTCAGCCGCAGTAGCAGTCACAAATTTGCATTTTAAGTTCAATCGTCGGATGGCTTGTTCAGGGCCCAAATTTAGATGTGTTTCCTGGTGTCAAATCTCGGTTAAAATTCATCACAACAAACATGGAAGTCGTATTCATCCTGGTAGGGTGGGCAATCATCGGCTGGAGATGTCTTATCTCTGTAGTGTACTATGGAAGATGGCAAAGTTGGAATCCAAATGAAAGATGGTATACCTATTTCCAGGTAGAGGACTTTTCGACCAGGTACATCGTTGAGTTGCAGGAAGCAGCATCCAAGAAGCAGAAAAGTATTGTTGATGAAAAGGTTAATAAAATGATTGGCTCGGAAGGAATAGAAATACGTTTCTTATGGGCCTTTTTATGGGGTTTGTTGCGATGTGTGTATTGGCTGCAATTTTTTATGGTTTATACTAGTAAACTCTGTTGGTTTATCGCAGAGTTTGTGTTAGATAATAGGTGTATGCAGAAAATATCCTCAAAGTTTTTATCAAAGCCTGGTGAAACAGAGGACGGGGATTTTTCAGAATACAGGCCAATTTTGGAGAACGTGGACCTTCTTTGGGGGGCTCCTTGGACCATGTTTGTAACAAACTGAAATTCCATCAAGAAAGCAAAGGAACTTGTGAAAGAGGGCAACATGGATGGTAGAGAATGCGATACCCTAATCTGGTTTCTGAGAAACTATAGAAAATCGACAGGATGTGTGGGTATACGGAGTTTGGATCCTGCAAAATTACAAAATAAAGCGGGTTTGAAGTTCTTGTGGAAAGGAGATCCTGGCCCTGTATTAGATGTGGAAGAGCATTACATATACGCGAGAAAACCGTCATTGAAGCTAACAACGGTTTCATTGGTCAATATAATCGTTCGGTTGTCACCTGATTGTGGGAGAAATGCTTTAAAAGCATACTCTGAGGCATGTGAACTGATGGATTTGGTGGAGGACTCAGATCCTGCAACCGATAGCTTGCTGAGTAAAGCGGCAGACAGTGTATTCAAAACATTACAGGAACAAACTGCAGAGAATGCTCTGGATACTACAAGTGTTGTATACATGGAAGATGCAGCTGCTACAATCGATAATCTTGCAGAAGAAAGTAAAAGGAAAGTTACGGTGATTGAACATGGAGGAGACTCTCTGGATTGGATGAAGGCAGGGGCAGGGAACGCCTTATACAGATTATGCAAGAACATTGATTGCAGTTCAACAGGGAATTTTATGGAAGTGGTCAATGAATTACAGAGTGCTTTAGCAGACATTGTCGGTGGTTGCATAGAGAGTGTGGGGAACGCGTTAGTGGATAACTGCACTAAATGGGCACAAGATTTCCAGGAAGATAAGTTGCTAAAAGCAGTTTACATAGCCGGGAAAAATACGACACTGTTGGAATAGCTGAGATCGTGTCCGAACCTGCACATTAGCCCAACAACAACACAGTCGTCGATGGTAAGACTTGCAGTAATTGTGCACTGAATGTTTAATCAATACACTGTCCATCTTCCCCACATGCTCTCAAATAGCCTAACTCTACCTATGTGGTTATAGGATCCTAACACCTGCGGGTATTAGTCACGATATCATCTAATAGCGTCCACCCATTGTACTTTAATTCTTTGAATGCGTTTTTTGTGGAAACGATTTCAATTATGTTTTAAATCTTTGATAACATTTTTTACGGGCAAGATTTCAATTATTGTGGTTATCGGTGGGAGAAACATATCACCAGTTATATTCGATCAAACCAAGAATGAAAATATGGCTAAGTTGTGAGCAGAGGCAGATGTGTGGACAACCAGGGTTTAGTAATACGAAATTAGTCAAGGTTGAAAAAAAATGTAATATGCGAAGTCAGAGAGGTAATATCACAAATTTATAATTGCAGACACGGTTGACAGAGCCAAGAGATTCGTTTTTGCTGGGTGTTTTGGTCACCAAAATGCAGTATAAAAAGAATAAAAATTCACTAGGATTGGATCCATGATTTTGCTGAGAATTTACCAACCAAGTCGCAACAAAATCAGATTCATATATGCTACTTCAATTAATTAAACTTGCATGTATATGCAGATGTATGTAAGGCAACTAGCGTATACTCTTCAAAATTATTACTTAGTTATTTCATCGTAATTTGATCTTTAATCTGTGCATCAGAACCATATAAACAGTAACCAAGTGCAGTAAAACTGAATAGAAAATCACACACATGAACACAAGATATAAGGTGGAAACCCAATGTGGGTGAAAACCACCTAATGTAATCGTCTCTATCTTCTTTTAATAAGAAACTTCTTTTTACAATTTTTGTACTAGTGCAGACTTATACCAGTACGCAGGCTTCTACCTACAGAAGGCTACAATCTTCTCTCGTTCTCTAACTTTTCTTGGAAGGGAGCTACAACCCCCTAGCTCTTGTACTAGTTGTTATGTTTACTTGTACATAGGTGTAGGCCTACAAAAGGCTACAACCTTCTCTTTTCTTCTAGGGACCATGTTTCATAAATTCTTAGACTGGATCCATCAATAACATCAATCAACCATCAACTATATCTGCATCAACCAATCTCCTTTGTACCAACCAAAACTGAATCAATCAATCACTTCTCAGAATGATGTAACCAAAATACAGTAACAGTAACCAAAACCCAAGCCAGAACCCAGAACACTGTAATCTTAAACAGAAGTAGCTAAATCATATTTTATTAGGTATACACTACTTCGATGTGTCGAACCTATGTAGACATGTCGTTATCTTAAGGAGAACCTGCATATACGATGTTTTGATATGCAGAACCAGCATGTATACGTGCCTTTTCTAAAGTGAACCTACATACAGATCTATAAATGATGATTTAAACTTTACAACAATTCCAGACGCCAGTGATACCCAGATCATCATATTTATAGATTACAACATGTGCCAGTTATTCAAATAAAGATCAAAACAAAGGTACTTCTTTTCAAGCCTTAAGATCTTGACCCATCAATAGAACTTATCCTTCATCAAGCACTCAGGTTCATCCTTGATTCAGATCCAGTTGTGCACCATAACCCAATGACCTATATTCTAGATCTTGCTCTTCATTAGATATTCAATACTTGAGTGCCTTTGCCTAATGATCTTCTCCTCCTTTTATAGTCTTAGGCCTTACTCAATACCATGGTCCAAAACCACTTAGAATCAATACCTTGGACCAAATACCTAGGGTCAACACTTCAGACAAGATACACCATGGACCAAATACCACAGACCAGAACTAAGATTTCCAACATCTACATGCCTTTCCTTCCGTGAAAATGCATGTGTACACTATACGTGCCTTTTGGTCTGCAAACCTACGTGTACACGCGGCTTGGTCAATTGGGAACCTATGTATACCTCTTTTTCTTCATTCTATGAGCCTGAACTGTGATTGTGATCTGTATGAGTTTCCATTTCCATCAAGGACAACATCTCTGTCATAGTGCCAAATCTATATCATAATGCCAACACATTTAACTAATGACTTGGATTATGAAGATCCACAGTATGTAAAGTTTTTGGAAGAAGTGATGTATTTGAATATAGTTTCAAAGCAAGGAAGGATATTGGTATGAGAATATTCCTTTTAAATACAGGCTTCAAAATCTTTAAGCCGTTGACCAGTAAAAAGACTTTTTGGCTTCATTTTATTTTATTTTTTTCTTTACGGAAGGGTATGGCCAACGTAGGTTGTATGTGGATAAAAGGATGAATTCTATTGTGGATACAAGGATGTGGACACTCATGGCATGACATGCTTTGTCTTGGGAAACATCGAGTATGGAAGCAGATGGAAGTCTCATTAAGTGGGTATGCAACATTTTTCCCCATTTTTCATTTTTTTTATCATTCATTGTTTGCGCTGGTTTCGATAACCAATTTTACTTATTTATCTTTTGGTCACTTTATATCATTAACATTCCATGTTTATAAGGCCAAGTAAAATTTAAATTGCTTTAGATGAGTACATGAATGTATGGCAACATGAAGTGATAGCAAAAGTGATTAACAATACACGCAAAACATGAATGAAATATTCAACGAGAAGATTAACATGCATGTGGATGAGGTAGTTCGCCAGTTGGGCGAATGTCCATGCAAAACAGTTTCATGCATGTGAGAATAGTGAGATAGTAACGAAAACTGAAACAGAGCTAAGACATGCTAGTATACATGTAAATGGCAATAAGAGGTCAAAGAAATCAAGCAAATAGTACTCATACAAGCGAAAACACAAAAAGTGATAGAAAATGCAGCACAAGGCATGGGAAGTGGGCTTACCCCAAGACAGTTGAGCTGAATGTGCCGACTACTCCTAGATGTGATGTGGGATGTTAGAGATGCAAGGGTGATGTGAGGAATGAGCTCTGCAGCATCTAGTTGATGAGTTTGATAACATTGAGGTTTTGACGCGAAAGCCACAAATCTAAGGGAAGCGACATTTGGTGGGAGGTTTCTGAATTTCTCCTTGCATGTAACCTCCAACTGCTAAAAATAGATCCCTGAGACAAGAGATGCCTTTGTATGCTGCCCTGGGAGAAGAAACCTATCCATGAAAGTCTATTTTGCTTGGTCCTGGAGGGAACCAATCAACTCAGTTGCACATGCAAGAGATTGCTCGACTGCTGGAGAAAAATACACATTTATAGCTGGGAGCTAGGCTAGCTGTCTAGGGGCTTTGCACAATTTCTGGGCTGAGCAGTTGACTGCTACCTAGATTTGCGCAAATGCTGGGTTGAACAACCTGTTGATGGAAAAAATTGTGCATATCCTGCTGGGAGAGTTAGCTGGCAAGATTGTGCAATCCTAGAGCCCAACAGGCTGTCAGAGGGAATTACACAATTCCTAGAGGGAAGGCTAGTTTCCCTCCAAAAATGCGAAAATTTCACTGGGAAGCTATTCAGCCTACAGCTGGACCAAGTTTGGGTAAGAAACCTTTGAGGGGAATGGATCAAATGTGATCGATAGGCTACCTTTGTGCGAGGAAAACACTGAAGCTTGAGTACTTGAGGAAGCAAGACAAAGTGTTGTGTAAGGTTGGTAGGGGAGGCTCCAAAACAGGTTATGGAAAAATTTTAGAGGGTGATGTAGACGCTACAACACACAACAAGAGAACCAAATGCACAAATGCATGTACCATGCATTCTCAAACCAACTAGGAAATTAAACATGCCACCCGTTACTTGCAATTATTTTTGTTGAAGCTACTTGATCCAACTTTTCCTTTCTTGTTTTCTTTCCTCCTATTGGTACTCTTATCTCTCTAAAACCAATTCCAAAGTTAAACTGACAAAAAAATCAAGTGAAAAAATTCATGAATTGATTCTCAAAATCCTTTTTATCATTGAGGCCTCTATTTTTTTCATTTTCCTTCAATTTTCCTCTCATGCAAATTTGTGACCCTTCATCTTCGTTTTCTCCTTTTTCTCTTTATTCTCATTAACAAAATACCAATTAATGCCTCTTTTCCTTTCCTAGTCCTTTATCAATGTCTTTGTCAATTTCCTTAACCACTAATAAATTGAAATGAACACCCACTAGGATGCTTTGACCAACATTCAACTTGGAACAACTGTCCCATGACCTTGGTCTTATTTTTCCTTTATTAACTTTATTACATGAAATTTTTACTAGGGGTTGTTACAAACATGGGCCATTTTTATTTTATATTTACAGGGTTATTTTATTTATATTTTTGTATTTTATTTTGTGCTAGTTAAAATGTTTACATTAAAATAATTTTTTTATTTAATTTTATATTTATTTTTATGTAATTTTACTTAGTCAAAATGTTAAACATTACATTACAATATCTCTACCACACTGAGCTAGAAAGCATCTCTCGACGAAATGAGGAAAATTTACATAACTCATCTATTTTTTCAATGGGATAGTTGAAGATAATACTAATCGATTCATTATACACCTTCTTCCTTATCATCATACTTACATAGAAGTAGGGTTTAGGTACCCTTGTGTTTATATCAAGCAATGACTCTGAGGTTGTAATGGTTGTAATGTACCGAGTACCCTCTCTCGATTTATGATGATATGGGGTATTTCTTGAAAATAAAAATAAAAAATCCATTTCTCTTCTTTTTAACAATCGTAACCATGGACCGATACCATACCTTATCAATACCATATGTCTGGTTGATATGACATTTTCTTTAATTAATTAATTTCCAATAAATTAATTAAAAGAGCATAACTAATTTAAGATAATTCTTAATTCTTGATTTGTGAATACTATTACGAATATTTTAGCATATTTCATGGAGATAAAATATTTGCTATCCATTTAATAATTACTAAAAATTAAATTAAAATTGTAGAATATATATCAATGTTTCTTTAGAAGATTTTTCGGCGTAAATCACATTTGAATGCATTTGTCAATGCATTTCTAACCAACTAGTGTGGTTCATCGTTAGGAAAAGTTGAAGATTCAGACTGCATTTAAATACATAGAGTAGAACATCCAACAACTATATTTGACCAGGCAACGGTTATAATTAATTTGTCAACTAGACTGGCTAAAGGCTATATTTGATTGGGAAATGACTAACTGGACTGGACCAAGGGATATGGATGGGAGAACATAATTGGTTAAATAATTAGTAAGTTAGTTAAATGCCTATACCATATTTAAATATAAATTAATTAATAGGAATTAATTAGTTATTGAAAGGACCTATATTAAAGTAATATAAATAAATATTTAGTTAATTAGTTTAATATCAAACATAAACTAGGTAATGTATTTATTCAATATGAACCAAAAGTATTAATATTAAATATATATAAGTTATATAATTAAAGTTACATAATTAAATAAATAGTAAACTAATAATAAGTTAGTTTTACTTATATTAAATTTAAAAGGGGCTAATATTAAATTTACATATAATTAAATAGTTAATGGAAAATTAGTTTAACATCTATATAAATAAGGTAATGTATTCAATTAAAATTAAAAGGGTAGACATTAAATTTATATAAGAGTTATATAATTAAATATTTAATATCATATTAAAATCATTTAATTAAATGTTTAGTTAATTAATTGTAAGTTAGTTTTTATTCATATTTAATCATAGGGGTTAATATTAAATCTATATATAATTAAAAATCTAATTGTAAGTTAGTATTGCTATATTTATTACCATAACAACTAAATGTTGGTAAATCTATTAATCGATCTTATTAATAAAGCTATTAAAAAATATATAAACTTAAGCCTTATCGAATTACATATATTAATAAAATATAATAAGAATAATTCTTAAAAGGATAACTCAATATGTTTATTGGAATAAGGGACCAATGATAAAAATTTATTAAATCAATGGAGAGAAAGTAAGAAGTTTTTTTAAAGCAGGTTAGTTAATATTTCTCATCTTAAAAAACCTTCATCAATAATTAGGTAAATAAAGTTTTTATAAAAGGATATTTATTACTTAAGAAAACAATAAAGTTTATAATATTAATCGAGAGAGAGGGAAAGAGAACAGGCGAATAAAAACATAAAATCAAAGCGACCATAAAAGAGGGGGAAGAAGTACAAAAGGAGCGGGGCAGGGGAAATGGCTAGGAAGAGAGGGAAGGGATCTAACAACCGCTAATTTTCTAGCCATCATCTCTATTGAGATTGTTTGGCCTTTCTTCAATCTCAATGGCTTCCCTAAATTTTCGGTGATGAAACTGAGCAACCCTAGCAATAACACAAACCTCCTCAATACATACCTGATGCTTTGTCTTTTCAAGAGTACTCCCATGTTTTAAGTTGGATGAGTACTCATTAATCCTCTAATTAATAGAATGGTCAGTCTCACCAATGTAGGGTGTAAGGCCTTCGAGTTGCGGGTGCGACGGACGCCGAGTGAGGTCGTGCACGAGGGCGCATGGGTAGGCACGCGGGCCCGTAGGCGGGCGCACGGACGCACAGTGCGACGGAGCTACGGTGGAAATGTGACAAAAGTGCGACGAAGCCGTGGACAATGTGACGGTATATGCGACAACACTTATGTGACTAAGTGTGAGCGTGCGCATATATATGTGATGATTAGAATGTGAGCAAGCCGACTTGTTAAGGGAGCTTGTGGGCATATGTTGAAGACTTTTGGGGGTCAGCCAAGGGGCTGCACACCCCTTGTAAATCAACGCATGGATGGTATAAGTAAGAGGAGCGTCAAGCTCATTTGTTCATCATCCATTCGACTTGGCATTCGCTCTTAGCATCTACGCAAGAGAAAAGTGCGCAGTTGGGTTGAGGCATGCGCATAACTCATGCGCATTGACTTGGAGATTGCGCAGGTGTAAGTCTTGGTTGATGGTTGGAAGAGTGTGTCATGTGTTGGTCGATCAGCATGCGGTTTTGTGCAGAACTGAAGGTGGAGTTCTAGGTGTCTCGGGTGAGCACCCTCCTACCGTGTAAGGTTGGCACAAGTATTATAAAGGCAGTTTATGCCTCAGTTGTAAATATTCTAAGTATAGACTTGGAGTTTTGCCAAGTATACTTGATGATTGTATTATTGAAGAAATACTGGTTATAATATATTGTTGGGCAGACTTGTTCGGGAGTTGCCCCTCCCCTTTATACTTGTTTGCAATTGTTGTTGTTCTTGGTTAATTGCATGATGATAATGAATGAGTATGGGCTTCATTAAGTATAAAGGATAATTGCATTTTACTTGGTTGTGAAAAACAAACTAAGTAAGGACAAGTGAATTAGGCGTAGTCCACGAAGGTGAGTATTGGTGAAAAGAAAGCGTTCGGTGGTGCCGCACCTCGCTATAAGCGGTTGGAAGACTACCGCAGGTGTAGGGGCGTGACAAGTGGTATCAGAGCAAGGTTTGCTCGTGACAGGTTAAAGCTTGCGAACAGGTGCAGGTGTTGAAGCATTAAAGCCAGTATACACTTGACAGGTGAGAACAAGACTTCAGTTTGAAGTTGATGAGCAGGGTTTCTCGTAACGGTGGAAAGGGTGCTTGCAGGTGATGGAAACCGTTTCACACAAGTGGAACAAGGGTTGGTTCAGGTTGCAGGTGACTTGGTGAAGCTGTTGGATGGTCAAAACTGGATTGCAAAGGAGAAAGAAGCTGTTAGAGATGGCAGTCGAATCTCAAGCTGGGTCTAGTCACGTTATGAAGGATACTACTATTGGGTTCATTGAAAAGGTGTTGGAAAAGATGGAGAATATGGAGACTTCTTGGGATAAGAAGATGGACTTGTTTGCTAAAGAAAAAGAGGCCAACTTGAAGACAAGGGAAGAGCTCGATGATCTCCGAATACAACATGATGAACTCTGAACACAGTATGAGTACACTGATCTTATGTGTACACAAATTTAAGTAAGGGTCAAGGAGATTGAAGAAGCAAGGGATCAGGGTCTTGCAGAGATCGTGAACTTGAAGAAAACTCTTGACGAAGCCAAGGATGAGATAGCGGTGTTGAAGAAGGCCGTGAGACATAGCTTAGGTGGAGGAGTGCCTGATGTGAAGGTCAAGGAACCAGAATCTTATGATGGCACAAGGAATGCAAAGACTCTTGGTAACTTTCTATGGGACATGGAGCAATACTTGGAACGGTTGGGTCTATCTGACGATGAGACAAAGGTCAAGGTAGCTGCTCAGTTCTTAACAAAGGATGCTAAGATGTGGTGGCGAAGGAGGTTCGATCAGATTGCCAATGCTAGTGCTGATGACATTACTTCGTGGGATGAAATGAAGAAGGCTTTGCAGACTCATTTTAGTCCTCGGGATGAAACATGGGAAGCAAGGACGAAGATTAAGTACATAAAGCAGACCGGGAGCCTACAAGCATATCAGTGGGAGTTTGCAAGTGTAGCTCTGGAACTTCTTGACATGGCGGAGAGAGACAAGGTGTTCAACTTCATTATTGGATTGAAGCCTTAGGCACGCAATGAAGTGAAGAGGCAGAAGATTAGGACACTTGAAGAAGCTTTTGCTGCTATTGATAGGTTGGTGGAGCATTATGATGAGACTTCTGATGATAGGAAGAAGAAGTCCGATAAACCGAAAGATAAGAAGAAGGAAGATGCTTCGAAATCGGATGATAGTTCGAAGACGAAGAAAGCCTTGAAGTGTTGGATATGTGCTGGACCACATACAATGAAGAATTGTCCTTCTAAACCAAAGGTGGCTGCTATTGCACAATCTGATGTGAAGAATGAAGGTGCTTCTATGGGGATGATGCAGATACTTGGTGCTTCTGCTACTACAGAGGTGGTCTCTAGGAGGGATCCTGAGAGGAACAGATTGGAGTATGTTCAAATGAAGGTTGGAGGTGCTAATATACTCACTATGGTGGATAGTGGGGCTTCTCACAACTTCATGAGCGAAGATATTGCGAGAAGAATTGGGCTGAAATTTGTACCGGCAAAGGCACAAATGAAGACAGTGAATTCTCCTCCTATTGAGATTCTTGGTATAGCTGAGACGGTGGACACTACACTTGGTGAATGGACCGGGAAGGTGGACTTCACTATAGTACGGATTGATGACTATGAAGCTGTATTGGGGATGGAGTTTATGAAACAATTTGAGGCTATGGTTGTTCCACATTTGAGGAAGCTCTCCATTTATGATGGAAGGGAAGATGTACCCATTGGTGTGCCAACCATTGGTGTGACAAGGCCTGATTGTAAATTGGGAGTGATGCAAATGGAGGATAAGGAAAAGGTGAATAAGCGATTGTTGACTATTGAGGCAAAGCTTACTGAGCAGTCATTGGTCATTAGATCACTTGCAGATAGCATCTTGGATTTGTCAAGAAGGCTAGAGTTGGTGGATGATGATGATGATGATGATGAGTTATATGTGAGGCCGAATGTCCAGAAGGAAGATCAGGATGCTTATCTACAAAGGATGGAGATTGAGGATCCTGATGGGTGGATTGAGTTGATTAGTGAGGGAGAGCCTTCAGGCTCTACTCCCTCTACATCTTCTTAGATGGATGAAGGAGATGGGGCTCATTGTTAGCTGCTCATGGCAGTGAGTCCCTTAGACATATGGAGTAGGTATGATTGATGGTGCATGGATGGCTTGGCATCAAGCATCATGACATGTTGCAGATGGATGGAGTTTCCATGGACCTGAGCATGGATTATGGTGGTAGATTCTTGATGAGTCGAGGATGTGGCAGATGTTTGAGGAACAACTAATGATGGCATGAGGATGTTCACTCTCATGGATTGAGCGTGATGGTTGGATTAGCTACCCAGCCATTTCAGACATGGGGTCGCGAAGTGTGCACAGATATGTTGGCATTTTGTTGGAGTATCATGACAGAGGTTCACATGATGGCACATGATGGGGTCGACACGAGATGTTGCAGTGGAGATTGTGGCAGAGGAGTCGATGATCATGGATCGAGATGATATCTGATGGGGAACATACCGTAGAGGTGCATACCTTGGTATGGGTATCTTGGTGGTAGTTAGTCACTAAGGTGAGACATGATGGAGATGGAGTTCTACACATGTTGCAGGGATGTTTGCCTTATGTGGAGGAGTCAACACCATGGATGATGATGATCTTGGTGGATGGCTACCGAGATGGTATGTTGTCGAGGACGACAACGATTTCAGGTGGAGGAGGATGTAAGGCCTTCAAGTTGCAGGTGCGACGGATGCCGGGTGAGGTCGTGCACGAGGGCGCGCGGGTAGGCACGCAGGTGCGTGGGCGGGCGCACAGACGCACATTGCGAGGGAGCTGCGGTGGAAATGTGACAAAAGTGAGACGAAGCCGTGGACAATGCGACGGTATATGCGACAACACTTATGCGACTAAGTGTGAGCATGCGCATATATATGTGATGATTAGAATGTGAGCAAGCCGACTTGTTAAGGGAGCTTGTGGGCGTACGTTGAAGAATTTTGGGGGGTCGGCCAAGGGGATGCACACCCCTTGTAAATCAATGCATGGATGGTATAAGTAAGAGGAGATTCAAGCTCATTTGTTCATCATCCATTCGACTTGGCATTCACTCTTAGCATCTACGCAAGAGAAAAGTGCGCAGTTGGGTTGAGGCATGCGCATAACTCATGCGCATTGACTTGGAGATTGCGCAGGTGTAAGTCTTGGTTGATGGTTGGAAGAGTGTGTCATGTGTTGGTCGATGAGCATGCGGTTTTGTGCAGAACTTAAGGTGGAGTTCTAGGTGTCTCGGTGAGCACCCTCCTACCGTGTAAGGTTGGCACAAGTATTGTAAGGGCAGTTTATGCCTCAGTTGTAAATATTCTAAGTATAGACTTGGATTTTTGCCAAGTATACTTGATGATTGTATTATTGAAGAAATATTGGTTATAAGATATTATTGGGCAGACTTGTTCGGGACTTACCCCTCCCCTTTATACTTGTTTGCAATTGTTGTTGTTCTTGGTTAATTGCATGATGATAATGAATGAGTATGGGCTTCCTTAAGTATAAAGGATAATTGCATTTTACTTGGTTGCGAAAAACAAACTAAGTAAGCACAAGTGAATTAGGCGTAGTCCACGAAGGTGAGTATTGGTGAAAAGAGAGCATTCAGTGGTGCCGCACCTCGCTATAAGCGGTTGGAAGACTACCGCAGGTCTAGGGACGTGACATAGGGGGTCCCATAGGAATAGGGAATAACATAGACACCTTTCATGTCCTTGGGGTCAACCGGGTCCTTTACCGACCGGAGGGAGCTACGGATTGTGTTAATGAGTCTAAAGGTAGAGGGAACATTATGCTTCTTAATAATGCTTGCAATCTTATCAGTAGTCCCTTGATGAAAGGGAGATGAACCCCTAAGATTTGACCTTTAGGGTTTGCCTTGACTAATGAATTCTTGTTGGCTTTAAGGAAAGCTTTCTTACTGAGGTGCATACTATAACCATTATTAACAAATAAATTAAGGAGGTGGGCCTTCTCTTTATGAAGGCTCTTTTCATCAGAGATTCTCAGTGCACGAGTGGCAAGTGTGTTGAGAATGCCCAACTTTTAAGTGGGGAAATGATGGGAGCTCGCATGAAGATACTGTGAGATAATTAAGCAAAAGCTGGATTCCCGACGTCTCCTCTTGATTTCCTTGGATTCTTCTTCATGCCTTATTTTTATTTTTTGATTCTATATTTTTATTCTTTCTCCATTCTTTTCTTTCCCTTTTTGGTAATATTTTTAATAATTCTTTTCTTTCTTTAATTATATTTAACTAATTTTATTTTTTAAATTGTTAACTATTCTTATTATCAATTATTATAACATATAACTATCCTCTTTTCTATCAATTCTTAATCCTTTTCAATTACTATCTTTTTGATATTCAAAATAATTCATAAATTATTAAATAAATATTTTTTATTCTATTAAAATGAAAACAAATAATAAATTATTGTTTATTTTCATTCTTATTTTCCATTTCTTGATTGATCTCCCTAATAATTCATTTTAATTATATTTATCTAATTTTAGTTCTATTGAAATTGTCAATTATTATAACATACATCTATCCTCTCTTTTTTAATATTTTTAATTTTTTTTAATTATTTTATTACATTATCTCATTGATATTGTAAATAAATTATATTTTAATAAATAAATATTATTTTATTTGATTAAAATGAAAATAAATAATAAATTATTAAATAACTTAATATATTATCCAATTAACTAATTCTTAATTCATAATAATCTTCATTCAATGGCTAATTCATAACTACTATATCCAAGCTAGGATACATCTCTGCTATTTAAACAATTGGGAAAATTGGTTTTTCACCATTGTCCTGAGGATGAACCACATTAGTTAATTGGTTCCAAATGTCGACAAAAATTCAATAATGTGATTATTATTGATAAATATTAATATATGATAAATATAAAAATACTTGTTTTATTATATATAAAAATTAAATAAATTATAACTTAATTTTAAATTATTACTAATAATTATAAAAAAAATGTATTAGTTAAATATATATACATTTTAAAGCACATGTACAAATATTCTTAACTATCCTGATTCACTTTTTACTTTAAGATCTGAATTTTTAACACCTAAATAATTTTTTTAACAATACCAGGGACCAAAACCATAACTTGTCAATACCACATGTCTAATATTAACTTTGTTGATATGGCATTTTCTTTAATTAATTAATTTTAAATAAATTAATTAGAAAAATCTAATTAAATTGAGATAAATCTTAATTTTTAATTTAAAGATATTATTATAAATATTTTAACATATTTTATAGAGATAAAATCTTTATTATACATTTAATAATTACTAAAGAAAAAAATTGAATTAAAATGGTAAAACATATATTGATGTAATAATAATAATTACTATTATTTAAAATTGTGGTAAAAAATTCTTTATGAGAAAAAATTATATATATATATATATATTCAATTTCACCATTCATTTTAACATGTTTAATGTTGTCGACCCCTAAATATCCGGATTTTAGCTAATAAAATGAAAAGGAGCGTCTTAATAACTAGATACGCGATAGGAGGTGTATATATATAATATGCATATTCCTAACATGAGATCCTCATAAAATCCAATCTCTCAGAAGCGTGGAGTCAGCTTAGGGACTTAATACGCACACAGATCATTTCATTGCTTCTGTAACTTCGTTTTGGCCGGAGCGAGCTTTTTCTGGCACTTGTCGCTTCGTTCTAAGGTACGTATATATCATGCAGAAAATGCGTTACTTTGCTTGCAGGCAGTTTGTTCAATTTATCCAAAAGAGCTATTCATCGATTGGTTTTGTAGTAAAAAAAATGCAAAATCCACAACTTGGCATGGCACGAGGTGTCAATTTGGTCCAGAATCCACAGCCTGGCATTGCACAAGGTGTCAATTTGGTGCAGAATCCACAGCCTGGCATTGGACACCCTGTCAATTTAGTGCAGAATCCACACCCTGGCATGGCACAAGGTGTCAATTTAGTGCAGAATCCACAGCCCCGCATTGCACTTGGTGTCAATTTAGTGCAGAATCCATGGCCTGGCATGCCACATGGTGTCAATTTGGTGCAGAATCCACAGCCTGGCATAGCACAAGGTGTCAATTTGGTGCCGAATCAACAACTTGGCATAGCACAAGGTGTCAATTTGGTGCCCAATCAACAGCCTGGCATAGCACAAGGTGTCAATTTGGTGCCGAATCAACAGCCTGGCATAGCGCAAGGTGTCAATTTGGTGCAGAATCCACAGCCTGGCATAGCACAAGGTGTCAATTTGGTGCCGAATCCACAGCCTGGCATAGCACAAGGTGTGGATTTGGTGCCGAATCAACAGCAACCTGGCATGGCACATGGTGTCAATTCTAAACCAAATCAGACCTTCTGCAGACTTTGTGATTCTGTGCTAGGGGTTAATTCTGCGTGTGCTAATTGTTTTAATCATACGTGGACTCGTTTCAACGAGTTGAAACGAGAGGTTGAAAACCAACGAACGAAAAATTCATGTGAGTTGGAAGCTCTTGAAAATTCGAACGAAGAGGTTGAATTTTTGAGAAAGTGGGACTTCACTCCCGGTGAAGCATCCTCCACTACTGATGTTACCATAGTTTGCAATTCTGATGGAACTTTGTTTCACGCACATTCTTTCATTCTGGTGAGTTCGTTTGTTTTTTAAAGAAAAAATAATAATTGATTTAATTGATTTATCACGTATTTTTGTTTGTTATTTAAAAAAAACATCATAATTTTATTCAACTTAAAAATCAAGAAACAACGCCACGCCATCAATTACCCTATATAGATATTGATGATTATTATATTGCGTTATTTGTGTAGGCGAGTAAGTCGGATGTATTCCGTGCAATGCTGGAAGGAAATGAAAGAAAAGAAGTGCACATTGATGGGGCTCCAGGAAATATTGTGAAAGCATTTGTGAAGTTTTTGTACACAGCGGAGCTTAGTAGGGAAGATAAGCGTTTCCGTAGTGTTAAGGAACTTGTTAAGGTGGCCCATTTCTACGGAGTAAAACATCTGACGAAGACGTTAGATGAGAGAATGTCAAAGGCCCTTGTGGTAGGAAGAAATTCCATTATCGAAGCTGTAAAGCTGGCATACTTACATGGGTTGAAGAAAACTAAGAAGAAGGTGCAGCGTATTATGGCTGGGGCTGATCCAACTAATGAATTATTTAATAGGGCTCTGAAAGAATTGTATGAGGTGAACACAGCAATAGCTCATCAGTTTTCTATAGATATCATCAACCAATTGTAAGTTCGCTCATTCAGTTTGATTTTATATTAATACTTTTTTTTGTTATAATAAACTTAAATCGAAGATTTGAATATCCAAACAATTGGATTGATTTTTTTTGGTCATGTATATTTTATGAATCTGGGTAACTTCGTTCAAAATCTTCTCCCAATTATTTCTTTATGGATGCAATGTACTTCAATTATTTCTTTTTCTTTATGGATGCAATGTAATTTTCATTGTTTCCGGTCATTAAAAAATCATTTACATACACCTCAAGATAAACAATAGTTTTGCATAGTTTCTTCATGTATATTTTATAAATCATGATTGTTATTGGTAACTTCGCTAAAAACCTTCTCTCAATTTTTTCTTTATGGATGCAATGTAATGTAATTTTCATGGTTTTCCGTCATTAGAAAATCATTTACATACACCTCAAGATAAACAATAGTTTTGCAAAGTCTCCTAACAAGTTGAGTTGCATCATCAATATCATAGTGTTTGGAATTTAGTTTCAAAAGATGTTTAGTCAATTTCTCATACCAAGCAAGATTTGATAAATTTGCATATTTTGTGTTGTTATCCCTTCAAAACAAATCCTTTTAGTTAAGAAATAAAAACATTCTCTTACAAATCTCCTTTTAATAAAATAGTTTTTGCATCCATTTTATGGAATTTCAATCCACTCTCAATTGTCAAGGCAAAAAAAATAGTTTTTGCATCCATTTTATAGAATTTCAATCCACTCTCAATTGTCAAGGCAAAAAGAATTTAGATGGTAACTCATTTTACAAACTTTAACAAAATACACATATATCAACCTCAAAACTCCAATTATATCCTCTTTACACTCATATACATATCCCTAAGTTGAATACAACTATTATCAAATATTACAAAATTCATTTTTTTTCAAGATTTATTAAAAAACAAGTATTACAAAATTCATTTTTTTTTTTTATTTATTAGAGAAACCTACACATGAGGTATAAATTGGCTACATAATTCACACAAAATATTTCTTTAAGCATTAACTCAAACTTTCTACTCATTCCAAAAATCCAAAATAAAGTTCCAATAAGACATTCACATAAATCCTTCTTTATCCCTAAAAAATAGTCATTAAGGCCCAAATATAAAATATATTGCTTCATTTACTCATGAAATTAATTTAATAAAGGTCATGCAAGTTAATAAGAGTCAATCAATGAGTCAATCAATTTAATGTAGAAAATTTAAATATTATAAATAGTTTAATTCGTTTATAACGACTTCATAAGTGATTCTCATGGAGATATGTTACAAACCTCATATTGATTTAAACAATTTAATAGCACTCTCAAGACTTTAGTATATATTTATTTATTTTGTTTATTATTGAGAATATGCTAATTATGATTTTTATAAATTTATTATTTCTTACATAAAATTTATATGTACTAAATGTTAAGTTTTTTTGAGTTTTTTTATTTCTTATTCATCTAGTTTTTAATTGGTTGGTTGATTTAATTGGAGTCTTTTGAGTTTTTTTATTTCTTATCCATCTTGTTTTCAATTGGTTGATTTAATTGGATTCCAATGAAATTGATTATGGTCCCATTTAAGTTACTTCCAAAATTTATTTAGGGACATATTGTGACCTTTATCCTAGGTATAAATATCAAAATGAGCAAGAAAAAAGGGTTATGTAAGCTTTAATAATACTTTTTGGATATTAAGATTATATTAATTCTGTAATTGTGTTAATATTTATGATTTTAGCTTAATACTCCTTGATGTATGCCATATATGCTCTTGTATATTGCATATCTCTTTGATATTTCTTGCAGGTACGTGGGTGGGGAGAAAAAGTAAGAAGTGAGCCTGGGAGCAAAGGAATCAAAATCACATTAAAAGGATTGAGCGATTAACATCAGAGCAAAGTAGGTTTCCGCTTCTCTCTACATTTGTTAAACATAAGCTAGGAAAGTGTATGTTAGTTTGTTTAGTTTGTTTCTAGACCCACTCATTGGGCTAGAGGGATCATCTCTGGCTACAGAGGGTATTTACATTGACAATAAAATGGTGACTACCCTGGGAAAGCTATAGCCTGTTCAATCTCTTTTCTCATATGATATATTGATTATTTTGATCGACCATCAAGTTCTCAATTAGTTTGAGTCTGTATAGGTTTGTCCAATCATTGATTGCTACCTTAGAGTGCTAAGTCTAGAGTGCTTGTGGAAACCTTTCTTATTTTTTTCCTTACTCCTCGCCCAAAGCACATTTTTCTCTAACAATCGTGCTTCTAGCATGCTTTCCCTTAAAACAGTCGCGTTGATTCCCTGTTCAATGCCATTTTGGCCTTGACAACTGTGTTGATCTTGAATATTGGCAAAACTTTAGGGTTTCCTTGTCAAAATCTAGTGTGTCTAGTCTTTTTGAGCTTTCAAGTGTTTGAGTGATATTGGATTTATTTTAGGTTTTATAGGTCATTTTTTTATCACTTGCCACTTGTAATTGTCACTGAGTTAGTGGTTTGTCGATTGATTAGATGTGGTTATCTGTTGAAATCATTGAAAGCATTGGTTTTCATTAATTTCAATTTGTCTTCTGCAAAGTTGATTTCCAATTGTGTTAGGTCATCTTGCATTTGAAATTCATCTTTTTGATTTATCAAGAATATATTACATTGCTTGGTTTGCAAACTGAAAAGAGTGCATTTGTTTATTTATTCAAAAGAGAAAAGTGAAAGGTATTTTCATTGAGTTCATTTGGATTTGATTTGGTGTTGCTTTGATTGGTGCATCGTTGGCATTAGGAGAATCTGAATAAAAAAAATCATTTTTACCTTACTTGAAGCTTAATTGCATTAGAGCATCGAAAATCAAAGAGAACATCATCTAGATAAAGTGCATCTTAGTGAAGTGAAAGTAATTTTTTATTTCGATAGATTTCATGTTTCATAGTGAAAGTGAAGTTTAGTCTTTTGCTTTTGCATATTTCAATTGGAAGGAAAAACTAGTGGAGTCATGTTCTTTGATGCATTCTCTTGTTTTCTACATTGATTGATTGAACTCTCTTCCCTTGCTAGTATTACATTCGTCGAAGTGAAAATTTTATTTTTCTCATACAGTTGCATTTTAGGATTCAGGTGACATCATTTGAGCCCAAACTTGAAACATAATTCAAGATAACAGTAAAATTTACTAAATAAATCTAAGGATCATTTGGAACTTAATGCAAACATTTATAGGTCCAGGCTAGAGACAATTTCTGACGTCTATAAACCTAGCATCTATCATTAACTGCTTGCATTGTATCCCGGGGGTGAAATCTATTCCAATACGAAAGTATTTGGAGGTTCTCCAGTACTCTTAGGTATATCTAAAGCACTCAAGTATGGAAAGTATATGGGAACACTCTCACTAATTATTATGCATTAGACAACACTAACACGAACTTTTGCTCCCCATACCGTCAGGTATATTTTAGGAGACCCCACTAGGTTGTTATCATTTCACCACAGGTAATCGTGTCAGCCATCCTGTAGACATGATACATCGAACACAACATTCAAGGAGATTGGTCATCGTACATTAAGTTCTTGGTTTCAACTAAGGTGTATATTGTGGTTCATGGATACATGGTAAACCCTCTTGCATAGTACACCCTTTTTGATTTATTTCTTGTTTTTAAGTTCTAAAATTTAACTGCCCATGATAGCATGACTTACCTATGCGGTTATCCTTGGCCCCACATTTCCTGGTTGATATGAAATTTTAATTGTAAGCTCAAATCAACCACCCCCTAATGTTTTTTAGAGAAGTTCATCGTGGTTGAACCACTGGGTTTGCCTTACATATCCCCTTCATCGTCTAACACTATAGGGTCATTAGAAGGAGTCCATCCTGAGATTTCACAATCATTTGGAGCCCAAGATATTGAACTTGGAATTATCCCGAGTATTCAAACCCTTGCTTCTCATCCTCTGCCTCAAGACTGATCATCTCAAAAACATAACTGCGAAACTCCTGATGCTCCGTAGAGGTACTCATTATTTCCTCTTAATCCACTTTTTGATCCATTGGTCAGATCTCCTCAATATCCATACAATCCATATGATAATCCTGGTGTACCTTCAGAGCTTTCTCCATGATCATTGCAAATTCCTCCTCACTAACTGTTTCCAACCATGGCATCAGAAGATGAGTTTCCAACCTCTCCTCGAGATCCTCCTCTAGAAGTCTCATCCACTCACATTCTTGGTGTTGGCGATGATTTTGAATATAAATTACCAACCTGAAGGCTTTCAATATCATTGGATTTACTAATTTTTTTTCCTGATTTTCTGATTTGATTAGAAAATTCTTGTACTTTTGAGCTTTCAAGTGTTTGAGTGAAATTGGATTGATTTTAGGGTTTATAGGTCATTCGATTGTCACTTGCCACTTGTAAGCGTCACTAAGTTAGTGGTTTGTTGATTGATTAGATGTGGTTATCTATTGAAATCATTCAAAGCATTGGTTTGCATTAATTTCGGTTTGTCTTTTGCAAAGCTGATTTCCAATTGTCTTAGGTCATCTTGCATTTTAAATTCATCTTTGTGATTTATCAAGCATATATTACATTGCTTGGTTTGCAAACTGAAAAGAGTGCATTTGTTTATTGATTCAAAAGAGAAGAGTGAAATACATTTTCATTGAGTGCTTTTGGATTTGATTTGGTGTTGCTTTGATTGGTTCATCGTTTGCATTAGGATCATTTGAATCAAAAATTTCATTTTTACCTTACTTGAAGCTTAATTGCATTAGAGCATCTAAAATCAAAGAGAATATCATCTAGATAAAGTGCATCTTAGTGAAGTGAAAGTCGTTTTTTATTTTGATAGATTTCATGTTGCATAGTGAAAGTGAAGTTTAGTCTTTTTCTTTTGCATATTTCATTTGGAGGGAAAAATTAGTGGAGGCATGTTCTTTGATGCATTCTCTTGTTTTCTACATTAATTGATTGAACTCACTTCCCTTGCTAGTATAACATTCATCGAAATGAAAAGTTTCCTTTTCTCATTTAGGTGCATTTTAGGATTCAGGTGACATTGTTTGAGCCTAAAATTGAAACGTAATTCAATAATAACACTAAAATTTACTAAATTAATATAAGGATCTTTTGGATCTTAATGAAAACATTTATAGGTCTAGGCTAGAGACATTTTCTGACATCTATAAACCTAGCAGCTATCGTTAACTGCATGCATTGTATCCCGGGGGTGAAATCTTGTTCCAGTACGAAAGTATTTGGAGGTTCTCCAATACTCTTGGGTATATCGGAGGCACTTAAGTGTGGCAAGTATATGGGAACACTCTTGCAACGATTATGCATTAGACAATGCTAACATGAACTTGTGCTCCCGCACCGCTTATCAGCTAAGATGGTATCGGTGGGGAGGGTCGCGAGCATGCCGGGA
Organism: Pinus tabuliformis; assembly: GCA_031772625.1. Lineage (NCBI taxonomy): Eukaryota > Viridiplantae > Streptophyta > Pinopsida > Pinales > Pinaceae > Pinus > Pinus tabuliformis. Next base: position 631,359,610 of record CM062814.1, on the reverse strand, counting down.
GGGCACCGGGTGTCCTCAGTATGGCAGGGATACCACCGTTCCCCAGGCGTTAATATTCGGTATGGAGGGGTGCCACGATATGATCGTGGGTCGTCCGATCGGTGGGCCCGGATCTAACGGCTGGCGGTCAACAGAGCTAGCGTTGAGGTATGGCGTGGGACCTGTGTATATAAACAGTGTTTTTAAACATACCGGGGCAATTGCGATTGGCGGTCGGGGCGCTTAAAGCGTTAATTAACCAGATATTAATAAAACTTGGCATATGTGCACGTGGGGAGGGTTTAATATGGTTATTGATTAACCTGGGTGGTTAATCAATCCCGAGGTCGCTGATAAGATTATTCACAAGTTCCAGATAAACCTTGAATCCCCTTTGATATAGTGTTATGGTTATAAATTAACCAAGGGTGGGATATTAAATTTTTTGGGGTTTTTCATATATTTACATAGTACAGGCACAAGGGAAAGGTATAGGGGTTTATATAATATGGTTAGCAGTTAATATGGGTTTATGAAGAGGCACCAAGCTATAAAGTGTGATAACTTAGGCTGAGGGGAGAAAAGGATTTTTACACAAGAAATGTGGTTTCTTTTTTCAAAGCAAGAATGTTATACTTCTTAGGTTTTTCATGAAATGGAGTGTTTTTAAGAGTATTGAGCAGATCTCAATATTCTTGGGGGGAGGTTAGTAAGTGTTTTTCTTTTTTGGGAGAAGAGTGAAGGGAAGTTATACATGCATCATTTGATCTGTCACCACATAGTTTCCAAGGTATTTATGATAGTAATAAGATGAATCACCTTTGAAAAACAAAATTACTCATAAGCCTGCTTCTACAACATCAAAACTGCCTACCCAGCCTATTATACCTAACATTTTTCTTCCTTTTTCCTTGGGTGCATTTAAACTAGCAAACCCTTGCTCTCTTCTTTTCTTTTAACTGCCATCCTATCTAAGTCTGGCCTTATTCCTTCCAAGGACTTAGATTTAGCTGTTGAGCACCTTTGCTTCTTTATCTAACTATTTATCTGCCAAGCTTGAACTGTTTGGACAGATCTTACTCTCTATCTCTAAAACCAGAAATTCAAACATGAACTGGCTAACATTAAGTTGTTTGGCCATCCATCAACTGTGAAAAGAGTCAACTGATTGCACACAATGAGATTCTTTGAAAAAAATAGAATAGTAGTGGCATTTTGGACTAGCACACTTTCCTGGTCTTCTTCATTTGGGGTTTATTTGCTTTCTTTTTGACCATTTCATTGTTTTTGCCCTTTGATCTTTCTTTTAGGGTATACCCTCTTTTCTTTTTTTAATTTTTTGATTTTTTTTTTAAATATGGAACCTTTGCAGCATGGAAAGGATGAACATATTTGGGATTTTACCAGTCAATCATGAAATATGACACCTATTGGTATAGAAGCATAACAAAACCTATGCATGAAATTCTATTTTGCTTGGTCCTGGAGGGAACCGATCAACTCAGTTGCACATGCAAGAGACTGCTCGACTACTAGAGAAAAAGATGCATTTCTGGCTGGGAGCTAGGCTAGCTGTCTAAGGGGTTTGCACAATTTCTAGGCTGAGCAGTTGACTGCTACCTAGATTTGCGCAAATGCTGGGTTGAACAACCTGCTGATGGAAAAAATTGTGCATATCTTGCTGGGAGGGTTAGCTGGCAGGATTGCGCAATCCTAGAGCCCAATAGGCTATCAGAGGGAATTACACAATTCCTAGAGGGAAGGCTAGTTGCCCTCCAGAAATGTGAAAATTTCACTGGGAAGCTATTTAGCCTACAGTTGGACCAAGTCTGGGTAAGAAACCTTTGAGGGGAATCGATCGAATGTGATCAACAGGCTGCCTTTGTGTGAGGAAAACACTGAAGCTTGAGTACTTGAGGAAGCAAGACAAAGTGTTGTGTAAGGTTGGTAGGGGAGGCTCCAAAACAGGTTATGGAAAAATTTTAGAGGGTGGTTGTAGCCGCTACAACACACACCTAGAAAACCCATGCCAAGACAGAAAGAGAACCAAATGCAAAATGCATGTACCATGCATTCTCAAACCAACTAGGAAATTAAACATGCCACCCGTTACTTGCAATTATTTTTGTTGAAGCTACTTGATCCAACTTTTCCTTTCTTGTTTTCTTTCCTCCTATTGGTTCTCTTATCTCTCTGAAACCAATTCCAAAGTTAAACTGACAAAAAAATCAAGTGAAAAAATTCATGAATTGATTCTCAAAATCCTTTTTATCATTGAGGCCTCTATTTTCTTCATTTTCCTTCAATTTTCCTCTCATGCAAATTTGTGACCCTTCATCTCCCTTTTCTCCTTTTTCTCTTTATTCTCATTAGCAAAATACCAATTAATGCATGTTTTCCTTTCCTAATCCTTTATTAATGTCTTTGTCAATTTCCTTAACCACTAATAACTTGAAATGAACACCCACTAGGATGATTTGACCAACATTCAACTTGGAATAACTGTCCCATGACCTTTGTCTTATTTTTCCTTTATTAACTTTATTACATGAAATTTTAACGAGGGGTTGTTACAAACATGGGTCATTTTTATTTTATATTTACAAGGTTATTTTGTTTATAATTTTGTATTTTATTTTTTGCTAGTTAAAATGTTTACATTACAATAATATTTTTATGCCGTAAGGCGTTTCCATTTGAAATGAATTGCCTTAGCCGTCCCCGTGTCCTATTATTGACCGTAGATTTGTGGTGTTAGACGATTGAATAAAGTGTGATCGTTGATCCAAAACTAAAAATTGAACTGTTAATGAGGAAGCCGAAGCCGGACGGACGCACCGCCAGCCATTCGTTTCGCAGCAATGCGTGATATGTGTGGGCTCACGGATAAGCGCTAAAGGACCACTTTGCATGTACTGCTGGGCATTTGGTGCTGCAAATCTTGTTGTGATCAGTGAAGATCAACTCTCTGTTCAGATATCTGTTTACATTCTCGCTTGAAGTGTTCAAAAAAATCCAGTGTAAATGGGATTTGATCTACCCCGTGTATTCTTGTTACCAATTTTACAAATTTGAGAGCAGTGCTATGCATTTTTGGGTTTGAACCTTCCTTTAGAAAATGCAGATATCTACCTCTTTGAATATCTGCTGAGCTTTCTGCCACAGCCTGACTGACTTTCAAGTAGAACTCATTTTCAAAATGGGGCATTCACTTTTACTGCATATTTTGATTCTGAGTCTCTCTCTTTTTAACAAAGTCGAGACTGCAAAGGGACGTTCTTTATTGGTGCCTACCTCTGCGCCAGTTTCTTTGCATTTCGCACTGTCATCGGCTTCCTTACTTGACGATCCCTTGGCAAAAAGAAATGCATGAACTAAACCAGAAAATTCAACCGGTAAGGGCTTCAACGCCAGCCTTTTCATTAAATTTTTGAAGAGTATATTTATGCTAAAAAATACAGCCTATGTAAGATTTCTTCAGAAATTGAAATCTCTCAATTTGAATTGCTTGTTTGCATCTTTCTACAAGTTCTGAGAAGTCATTGCGCTTTTTTTTTTTGACGATTGCAAAATGGCTTGTGCGTTCAGACACAGGTTCTCCAATGCAGATAGACAAAGAATCTCATCACATCAACAAAGGACTGCTATTGGCAATTATCTTACTGCCAATATTTGTTGGATGTATCATGATTTCTTCGGTTTGTACTTGGTTGTATAGAAAGACTTACAACTCTGCTCCTTCTTCACCTCAACCTCATGCATTCAAGCGAAATTTAGATCCAGATGCCTCAGGTTGGTATCACCACTATGTCATATTTTATCCCTTTCACTGTGTGAAACCAAACCCTCTCTTGAGGTGTACACCAACAGGGCAGTCACAAGAGAGTGGTGCTTCCTATGGAGATATTGTTTGATTGGATTCGGGGCTGAGATTCTATGGCTTCCCCTGTTGAATCTGTGTGGATATCTTTTGGATGTATGTATACATATTAACTATTATGCATTACTGCCAATGCATTGGAATGGTTTCCATGACTATAGAAATTCTTCTCCTCTGTCAAACTATTATTTTTCGTGGGGGTTAACATAATAAACATCAGACTTGATTCCATGATCTGAATCATCTGATAAAATCAAAATTTTGGATTCTAACAAATTATAAAAAGCCATGGGTGCGGATGACCTCTGTTTACATGAGAGTTCGATTAGTTACATTACGACTATTTTGATCTAGGGTTAGCTCACTAAGTTGCCTGTAATTTGAATTTTCACAGATGCCTATAGGGGTATTCCACTCATGCCTCTCCTCGTTTGAACTCCCGTGTTTCTAAGAAAAAGGGATGTGCAACTGCAATTGAATATTCTAAACTGCTAACAGCTACAAATAACTTCAGCAGCAATAACATACTTGGAGAGGGTGGATTTGGGTGTGCATACAAGGCAATGTTTGATGATGATTCCTTTGCTGCTGTGAAGAAGCTAGATGAGGGTAGTAGACAGGCTGACCATGAATTTCAGGTAGGTAATAAAAACGTTACAGGTATTATTTTGGAAGTTGGCTGCTTCTTCAAACTCAAGAAGATATTAGTGAAGGCATTTTCTGGGGGGTGCCCTAAAGTTGCCCTTTTGAGGGTCTTTTCTTTTGTGGATTTGGTGATGCACTGCATTTAACATATTGCATTGTGCTTTTTTATTCTCCCTATAATTTTAGAACTTAGAAGAAGCTTTGCTGATTTCATCCGTTGGTATTGTCATTGGTTGCAGAATGAAGTGGAGCTAATGAGCAAAATCCGACATCCAAACCTTCTTTCTTTGTTGGGGTTCTGTACTCATGAACATACATGGTTTTTAGTATATTTACAAATATTTCACACCATATTTATGCAAATTAGATGAAAAACCCAAAATTTACAAATATTTCACACCATAACGACATTTCAAAATTTGATATCAGAACATTATTTTTAGTATCACACTAAAAACATTATTTTTAGAACATTATTTCTCTGCCCATATCCCTAAGGTGGTCGTGCATTCTTATTTGATTGTTGTCGCTTACCTCTACGAGACACCTTTTTTCTAGATTCTGAAAACCCAGTTCTCCTTCCCAGCCAGATCCGTCCCATATTCTTATCACTGTAATCTCTGTTTGTGTAGAAAGAAACAGGCAATGTCTAAGAATATGTTCTTCTCCGGTTGGTCCAGACCGTCTATCTCTAATCTTGAGCCTTCTTTGGATATCCGTGTGAAGTACTTTGGACTGTTGCGGATCCGACTCTACAGTTCTAGGAGAGGTAACTAATTTCAACCCCTCAAGAAGCTGACTCTGCAAAGAAATTAAAGTTGTGTATATAACATCATATAAAAAACAAGATCTATTGTATTGTGATCTCCAACGGTTAAATATTTCTTTTGCGAGGGTTGTTTTACCAGCCCCTCCAAGTCCTACAATTCCTATAACTCTGGTCTTCTCGCTTTGCTGCTGCAAACATATATTCCTTTCAAAATGTTCAATTTTCTGTTCCAGACCGATTGGATATTTGGACACATGGAGCTTTCTTGGAACTTTTTTCAACCCTCCTTCCACGACCTTTTCTAGGAGCTGTTGCTTGTCCCTAAACAATGTCCAGATTACAATTGCGAGTCAGAAATGCCATATACGTGATCCAATAAATTAAATCTAAAGACTAGCCAACAAAACCAAAAGAGCAACAACAAACTGCCAACAAAACCAAAAGAGCCAATAACTAAACAACCCATGAGTGCATGCCACAATTTTTAGAATATCCATTAAGCCCGTAGAAAGGGAAAGATCCAAAACTGGCCATGATACCCTCTCAATCAATATCACCTTCATGCCATAATCAAAACATGCAACGAGCGAGTACCAAGATTAAGCCATCAGACCATAGAGAATCATCATCTAGAGACTGTGCGACCAAAACTCCAAAAGGAGGCCAAGGAGTGTCAGCACTTTGTGCCATGCAAACCAAACGAGAAGTTCCACCTAAAAGGAAACATCCTCTAACATGGAAGAACATGTTGCTTCATAGCACCCTCGCCAGTGCAGACACAATTCATATCATAGAGCCAAACTCTTGAGATAAACCAACTTCACCTACACTCCACAAAACCACAAATAACAGTGATGCCACCCAAGCCAAGGAGAAGGAAGGTGAGCATACAACCTCACCTCCTTTCCCACAAGTTAGGTACCCTCACCACCCCAAATACACAAGCCTTCATTTAAATCGACTAGACTTGTACTACATCTTCCAACACCCTCCACCAATTTTCTACCACATTTGATCCATGTGTCGAGGGGGCACATCCCACAAAGAGTCTCCATTAACATTACTAATACCACCCATCACACAAAAATATTTCATTCTTTGAATTAAAAAATATAATAAAAAAATAATACAAATTATTAAATTAAAACCAATCTATGAAAGAATTCACTATCATTTTCAAAAATTTACATAAGATATTTCACTCTTTAGACATAAAAGAATAATAATACAAAATTATTTGAAGATAAAAATGAGTATGCTCAGCGTCCCCATATTTATCATAGGTTATGTATTATAAATAATAAAAATAAAATTTATTTATTTATTGTGTGTAAAACATTAATTTTTAAATATATTTTACGAGTTGAAGATTATAATTTTTGGATTGAAATTTTTAATAAAATGATAATAAAGAATAAAGTAGGAGTAAATTCTCTTAGGGAAGAAAACTAATTTTAGGATGTGAAATACTTTTTCTCATACACTTTTCAAAATAAAATTTATTGGTTAAAGATTGATTATAAATTTTTGAATTGGGTTTTGTGATAAACTGAAAATAAAATATTTTATTAATATTTATTTATCGTCCCAACAGCTAAACAAAAATTAAATGAATTGATAAAAATTAAATCCATGTTAAACTTAAGTAGATGAATTGACAAAAATTAAATCCATATTAAACTTTAAGTAGTTCAAACCTATCTTAAAAACTAAACACGGTAAAATTTGAAAAATTAAAATTTCTTTTTAATGAATGGTATACTTAATTACGCCGTAAGGCGTTTCCCTCTGGAATCCATCCCCCTTTTTGCCTAACTGTCATCCTTGGACACCGTTCGACTAAATGTTAGATGTTTGTTTAGAAAAATCTTTGGCGAAATCACATAATTGATCATTTGTCGACGCGTTTCGAACCAACTAGTGTGGTTCATCGTCAGGACAAGTTGAAGATACAGATCCAGTATAGCGAGTTAAATAGTCCAAGCAGAGACTTTTTAGCCGTTGGAGTCTCTGCTTGGACTATTTAACTCGCTATACTGGATCTGTATCTTCAACTTGTCCTGACGATGAACCACACTAGTTGGTTCGAAACGCGTCGACAAATGATCAATTATGTGATTTCGCCAAAGATTTTTCTAAACAAACGTTATGGATCACAGAAGTCTAAATTCCTTGTAAATGTTAGACGATTACAAAAATTTGAACCGTCGATCAAAACCGTTACAAATAGTTTCTCATCTATGGTAGGTGAAGCTCCGATGCTGTGTTTCCCTCGCTGAATCGTTCAGTTAAAGGTGCGTGCGGGGTTAACACCGTTTCTTGAATTCATGGACGATACTCTACAGTCGAAAATGGTCCATTTCAGGTTTAACGAGCAAGCCATCCCATTATTTTGGCAAATCAAGGTAACGCTACAGAGAACTCCTCGCAGGCAGTAGAAGATCTAGTACTCAAATCTTGGATTGTCTCCCGTGCATGTTATCCTGAAACCATAATTGCAAGATCAGTGTTAGACGCGTCAGCCGCAGTAGCAGTCACAAATTTGCATTTTAAGTTCAATCGTCGGATGGCTTGTTCAGGGCCCAAATTTAGACGTGTTTCCTGGTGTCAAATCTCGGTTAAAATTCATCACAACAAACATGGAAGTCGTATTCATCCTGGTAGGGTGGGCAATCATCGGCTGGAGATGTCTTATCTCTGTAGTGTACTATGGAAGATGGCAAAGCTGGAATCCAAATGAAAGATGGTATACCTATTTCCAGGTAGAGGACTTTTCGACCAGGTACATCGTTGAGTTGCAGGAAGCAGCATCCAAGAAGAAGAAAAGTATTGTTGATGAAAAGGTAAATAAAATGATTGGCTCGGAAGGAATAGAAATACGTTTCTTATGGGCCTTTTTATGGGGTTTGTTGTGATGTGTGTATTGGCTGCAATTTTTTATGGTTTATACTAGTAAACTCTGTTGGTTTATCGCAAAGTTTGTGTTAGATAATAGGTGTATGCAGAAAATATCCTCAAATTTTTTATCAAAGCCCGGTGAAACAGCGGACGGGGATTTTTCAGAATACAGGCCAATTTTGGAGAACGTGGACCTTCTGTGGGGGGCTCCTTAGACCGTGTTTGTAACAAACCGAAATTCCATCAAGAAAGCAAAGGAACTTGTGAAAGAGGGCAACATGGATGGTAGAGAATGCAATACCCTAATCTGGTTTCTAAGAAACTATAGAAAATCGACAGGATGTGTGGGCATACGGAGTTTGGATCCTGCAAAATTACAAAATAAAGCGGGTTTGAAGTTCTTGTGGAAAGGAGATCCTGGCCCTGTATTAGATGTGGAAGAGCATTACATATACGCGAGAAAACCATCGTTGAAGCTAACAAAGGTTTCATTGGTCAATATAATCGTTCGGTTGTCACCTGATTGTGGGAGAAATGATTTAAAAGCATAGTTTGAGGCATGTGAACTGATGGATTTGGTGGAGGACTCAGATCCTGCAACCGATAGCTTGCTGAGTAAAGCAGCAGATAGTGTATTCAAAACATTACAGGAACAAACTGTAGAGAATGCTCTGGATACTACAAGTGTTGTATACATGGAAGATGTAGCTGCTACAATCGATAATCTTGCAAAAGAAAGTAAAAGGAAAGTTACGGTGATTGAACATGGAGGAGCCTCTCTGGATTGGATGAAGGCAGGGGCAGGGAACGCCTTATACAGATTATGCAAGAACATTGATTGCAGTTCAACAGGGAATTTTATGGAAGTGGTCGATGAATTACAGAGTGCTTTAGCAGACATTGTCGGTGGTTGCATAGAGAGTGTGGGGAACGCGTTAGTGGATAACTGCACTAAATGGGCACAAGATTTCCAGGAAGGTAAGTTGCTAAAAGCAGTTTACATAGCCGGGTAAAATATGACACTGTTGGAACAGCTGAGATCGTGTCTGAACCTGCACATTAGCCCAACAACAACACAGTCGTCGATGGTAAGACTTGCAGTAATTGTGCACTGAATGTTTAATTAATACACTGTCCATCTTCCCCACATGATCTCAAATAGACTAACTCTACCTATGCGGTTATAGGATCCTAACACCTGCGGGTATTAGTCACGATAGCATCTAATAGCGTCCACCCATTGTACTTTAATTCTTTGAATGTGTTTTTTGTGGAAACGATTTCAATTATGTTTTAAATCTTTGATAACATTTTTTGCGGGCAAGATTTCAATTATTGTGGTTATCGGTGGGAGAAACATATCACCAGTTATATTCGATCAAACCAAGAATGAAAATATGGTTAAGTTGTGAGCAGAGGCAGATGTGTGGACAACCAGGGTTTAGTAATACGAAATTAGTGAAGGTTGAAAAAAATGTAATATGCGAAGTCAGAGAGGTAATATCACAAATTTATAATTGCAGACACGGTTGACAGAGCCAAGAGATTCGTTTTTGCTGGGTGTTTTGGTCACCAAAATGCAGTATAAAAAGAATAAAAATTCACTAGGATTGGATCCATGATTTTGCTGAGAATTTACCAACCAAGTCGCAACAAAAGGGAGCACATTTTTAGGTGGTAAGGCACCCATCAAATCATTGTATTGAAGGGCCACGAAATGCCATTGACAGAGGCACGATTTCGCTGGGGAAGCAGCGACCAAAACATAGTAAATTTTAGCACTAATTAGCGGTGGAAATTGGTATGATTTCGCTTGGTAAAAGGTTCATTGAATCTACTGTTTGAGGGGCCATTGAATGGAAATTGTTTGTGTAATGATTTGTAGAGAAAACTGGAAGAGACAAAAGTAAAAACTAAGTTCGAAAATAGCCAAGAAAATGGCTAATCTAAGAGGATCAGAAATGCGCCAGAAATATGAAATTTTGTTCAAGTCAATTTGGCATATGGTTACAGCGAGTTTGATGATTTAATGCACCTGTTCGAGATATTCAACTTTGTTTCTTCAGATTGAATGTGGTTGTGGGAAGTCATGAAGTTGTTGTCGATGATGGTCAGTGTAATAATTCTGTTGTATTTGGCAACAATGTAGAAGATCCAGTAGATGCTCTTAATGTAAAACGTTGGAACAACTCTTGATTTCGTTTTTGGGAGGTATCATCTTTTCTTCTCCCCATAAAGATATAAGCTATGGAGGATGAGTGGATGGCTATAACGAATTTGAATGTGTAGTAATCCTCTAGATGGTATTTATTGTGAGAATGTCATGCGCTTGAAAAGGTTTCCAAATCAAAAAGACAATGCAGCTTGGACGTACACATTCTTAAGGAGAAGGCCATAATGAAGGGTTCGTCTTCCTCATTATCTGTACTAAATATCCTTTGCATACATGCCAATGAAGAATTTGTTGCTATTTTGTTGAACACATATCTAGCCTGTCCTTTGGTAGCAATTAGTGTTGGAACTTGGCAGGTTCATGCTTCTTCGTGAGACCAATATAAGTGTACTGTTTCAATGTCATTAGTGGTAGATTTATGCAACATATTTGATCATTTAAGTTTAACAGATTTTCCTTTTCTTTTCCTACAAAGGATTTGCTCTTTATATGTGCGGGAGTTATTGGGATATTCTTTAGGAACTAGCAGGCATGCAAATTTATATTTTTAAATCCCTAATTCTCCTCATCATTTGCAAAGTGTTCATCTGCATCTATGCTCAGAGAAGACAACTTAGCTTCAGAACGGTTGTAAGACAGAAAATGAAAATTTTAGCAAATATGGAGGTAATAATAAACGTCCTATGGTGTCAGAACAATTTTTTCTTGGGTTTCTTTTGAGCAATAGCATTAGAGAGTCGTATATTCGTGAGGGACGTTTAACCCAACGCATCAGTGGCTTCATATAGGTGTGATAGGGTGTGCTCATCTTCGTAGGCAGAAGAAAGGAATGTCATTGATACATTTGTGATTATTGCTTTCAACAGAGCTCTCTAGAGTGTTATCAATCCCAGGTCTGGCATTTACAAAATGTGACTCAGCTCTTGAAAATGAGGTAGCATTCTCTGCATTTTTACAAAAGAAAGAAAACTTGAACACTTGTTTCTATAATGGAAGAGTATGGATATGTTGTTTGCATGATATCAAGGGAAATATCTTATTCAGCTAATTTATTCCTTACCTTCCCGTGCTACTTGTAATCGTGTTGTTAAGATACTTAATAGTTTTCTTGTGCACAACACTCGTGTGAAATTTGCTAATAGTGATTTCTGGTCAAGTTTCCCAGCAAATCTATTTGTACCCTAAATGGAAGTCACTATTTTATCATAGAAATTTATACTTTAAAAGTGATGATCTTACATTCATAATAAGGCCTCATGCTAATTGGAAATTAGTCTTGAATCCCTACAAATTACACAATTTAGTTTATGTCATAATGGAACCATTTTTCACCCAGTTTGATGATTTAATGCACTTGTAACTCTGCTTCTTTAGATTGAATGCGGTTGTGGAAATTCATGAAGTCGTTGTCGATGATGGTTAGTGTAATAATTCTATTGTATTTGGCAACAATGTTGAAGATCCAGTAGTTGCTCTTAATGTACAAGGCTGGAACAACTCTTGATTTCATTTTTTTGAGGTATCATCTTTTCTTCTCCCCATAAAGATATAAGCTATGGAGGATGAGTGGATGGCTATAACGACTTTGAATGTGTAGTAATCCTCTGGATGGTATTTATTGTGAGAATGTCATGCGCTTGAAAAGGTTTCCAAATCAAAAGAAAACGCAGCTTGGACGTACATTCCTAAGGAGAAGGCCATAATGAAGGGTTCGTCTTCCTCATTATCTGTACTAAAGATCCTCTGCATACATGCCAATGAAGAATTTGTTGCTATTTTGTTGAACACATATCTAGCCTATCCTTTGGTAGAAATTCTACATGCACCATTGAAAGAATCTTCTGGATGTAGGGAATTGGTGATGCAACATATATTCATTATGTGAGTAATAAGGAGCGGAACATAGATTTTCCCAAAGAAATTGAGGAAGATGAAGCCCTAGAAGAAATTCTTATCAAGGCATTCATGGATTGGAGAAGCAGGTCAAAGATGGAAGCTTCTAGCTACTTAGGTTGTTTAAACCCCCATGACTGATTTATTGGATTGGGGATGTTGTAACATTTTCTTGGCAAAATGATACAGTTAAAATTTTTGAGCTTTTCCAGAAATCCACCATCTTTGTAGGAAGAAGAAAGGAATGTCATTGATACATTTGTGATTATTTCTTTCAACAGGGCTCTCTTGAATGATTTATTGGATTGGGGATGTTGTAACATTTTCTGGGCAAAATAATACAGTTAAACTTTTTTAAGCTTTTCCAGAAATCCACCAGCTTTATTGGGTGTTCTTATTCTCATTACAATTGGTATATGGCCCAAATATTCTTTCACTGTATTCTTTGCATCATAGTCGAGCTGTAGTCAAGATATTATAGGGTTGCATTACTCAATGATTATCAATGGCATACCTTAGTGTGAGTACTATGAAATGGGCATTACCACCTTTTGCTGCATCTATCACACAATGTTTTTAATTGCACCAACAAAAGTCATTGAATTGTAGTCATAACAATGCCAGGGCTCTGTAATGAATGTGAGGCATATATGTTCATAGCAATGAGATGGAATAGTGAATGGATGGGCAAGCAATGTTCTATTTGCACTTCGTTTTATGATTGTGATATTGTCGGTGGCAACTAGATTAAACTTCCTCATTGGTCATATCAAAGATCTCTTAGGAATGGTTTATTTGGGTTTCAAGTCTGCTAGGTGTATATTGTGCATTGGTGAAGCTCACTGCCAGAGAACCACACCCACGCAATTCCACTTTTGGTTTTTGTCATTCCACTTTTCGAATCTCAGCCAGCGGACCGAGAGAGCCAACAAGCAAATATCCAGGTGTTAAAAAATCCAAGCATGTCACCAAGAATCAAACATTAAGTGTGTGCTAAGAAAGAAAAAGTGCGCCCACGAAGAGAACTCATGAATATCAAATGCACAACGCATTCAATAAAGAGATGAACACATTTCCATATATACATTTTAAGAAATATTTTAGCGTTGGAACTTGGCAGGTTCATGCTTCTTCGTGAGACCAATATAAATGTACTATTTCAACATCATTGGTGGCAGATTTATGCAACATATTTGATCGTTTAAGTTTAACAGATTTTCCTTTTCTTTTCCTACAAAGAAATTTCTCTTTATATGTGCTGGAGTTATTGGGATATTCTTTAGGAACTAGCAGGCATGCAAATTTATATTTTTAAATCCCTAATTCTCCTCATCATTTGCAAATTGTTCATCTTCATCTATGCAAGAAGACGACTTAGCTTCAAAATATTTGTAAGACAGAAAATGTAAATTTTACAAATATGGAGCTAATAATAAATGCCCTGTGGTTTCAGAACATTGTTTTCTTGGTTTCCTTTGAGCAATATCATTGGAGAGCCGTATATTCTTCAAATTGGTGAGGGACCTTCAGCCCAATGCATCAGTGGCTTCATGGGATTAGATGTTCCTCTTCCAATAGTGGTAGATTTATTCAACATATTTGATCATTGAAGTTTAACAGATTTGCCTTGCCATCACATTCATCTCCTCCAAATTCAACTGAATTTCTTAATGCTGTCTCATTTTCTTCATGCAATCCTTCGAGAAAGCTTCCTATTTCCACCACAATCTAAGTGGAGATGGAACAGTAGCATTAAGAATTTCTGAAGTGAGTTTGCCCTTATTTTCTTATCGTTTTGGGAAATAAATTGGGGTTTATTAACATATTCTTAATTATTCACTGCATATCTCTGTACACAAAGCAAGTTCATTTGGAAGGGCATCAGTTTGAATAAAAAGAGCAATTTACCCTTATTTATTAACTATTTAGTTAGGTTGGATAAAGAACCATCTAGAAGATGGAAGCAGAATATTGAAGAAACTAGTTTTTTTTGTAGATTTTGGGAAATCCTCTAAAGACCCAGGATTCGGCATCGACTAGAGAGACAATTTATTTGATATGGTTTATAAACAAATATATGCTTCTGCTAGCATGGGAAGAGCAGGTGGAGGAGCCATGTTTTGGCAGCTGATGGCAAAAGGAATGAGCTCATATAGAGATGGTATGATATTGTCTTGTCTCAGAGTCCTTCTACAACATCTAACACCAATATGATGCATGTTCACTCAGGAGGATGCACAAAGACTTTATTTGTACAAATTAGTCCTCATGAAAATGACATGGGAGAAACTTTGTGCTTACTAAACTTTTCCAATAGAGTTCAAGGATTAGAGCTTGGTCCTACTCGGAGGTAGCAAGATGTAAGTTTTCACTGTAGCATGGTCCTTGCCTTTTCTTGATATTTTTCTGACTTTCAAAAATTGTCAAAAAAACATTAATTAATGTTATATGCTATTGCCTTACGCCGTTTCCATTGCAACATCTGGTGCAATTAAATTAATTAAATTGTAAAATGATGTATAGTGATGATTGAATAATGTTACAAAGTTAAGTTAAAACTCAAATTTCCAAGGCCAAAACCTCAAGAAGTGCCAAGTTGTGTTCATGACTACACAGGATGAAAGACTCGGAATAACATCTGAAATTCTTAATAGTATGAAAATAATCAAAATGCAAGCATGGGAAGAAAAATTTAAAGAGCTGATAGAAAATCTCCGAGCTGTGGAGTTCAAATGGTTGTCTTCAGCACAATTTACTAGAACATATGGTACCATACTCTACTGGATGTCACCCATCATTACTGCATCTATCGCTTTTGTCGGGTGTGCTATCATAGGGGATCCACCGTTAACTGCCACAACCATATTTACAATGCTTGCAACATTCTGTGTGATACAAGATCCAGTGAGAATGCTACCTGAAGTTTTGGCTATATTAATTCAGGTTAAAGTCTCCTTAGATCGTTTTGGACAAGTTCTTAGAATATGATGAGATGAGACTAGATTCTGTTGTGAGGAAAGCACTTGCCGAATCCCAGTATACCATCGAAATTCATCAAGCCATACTCAGCTGGGATCCAAAATCTTCATTGACAAAGCCAACATTTGAAGGGAATAAATCTGCACATTAAAACTGGAGAAAAGGTAGCAATTTGTGGCTCAGTGGGATCAGGGAAATCTGCTCTGCTATATACAATTCTTGGAGAAATCCCAAAAATTTCAGATGTAAGTGTAGCATTAACTACTCTTCTTGAGCAAAAGTAGCCATTTCATAGTTCAACAAGATTGTAGATGCAGCTTTTTTGCTTTCTATATACATAAATTCTTCCGTAAACTTTTTGGTTGGACTACATGCAGGTTGAAGTATATGGCAATGTTGCCTACGTGGCACAAACAACTTGGATTTAGAGTGGTACTGTCAGAGATAACATACTCTATGGGAAACCAATAGACAAAATTCAATACAAGAAGGCAATAAAAGCTTGTGCATTAGACAAGGATATAGAGAGTTTTGCTCATGGAGATATGACTGAGATTGGGGAGAGAGATTGAATATGAGTGGAGGACAAAAATAGAGGATTCAGTTGGCTAGAGCAGTATATAACGATGTTGACATTTATCTATTGGATGATCCCTTCAGTGCAGTCGATGCTCATACAACGTCGACTCTATCAAATAAGGAGGAGACATTACATAAGAGAGACTCCAAGACTTGCTAATATTGCTTGTCGTAGTATGAAAAATCTGGTTTACCTCTGTATCAGATCTGTAAAGATCTTAGAATGAGATCCAGACATATTAATGTGAAAATTTCTGTGCATATTAAATATAAAAGATTTGAGTTTTGGGTTATCAAAGCTATAGATTGAGAACTACATGGATTGCTTGATAGGATGGCTGGTTTGATTTGTATATCAGGATTGCTAGCTTCTTTGTGGTGGTAGTGTGAGATCAATTGGGAATTGCTACTCGTTTCATACTTCAAGAGGGAAATGAATTTCCCAATGATGGTGGTGATGAAGGAACCCAACAAAACCATAGAGAATAGCATAGTTGATTGGATAAAAAAATCAATTGTGTAAATACAAATAACACACCCTACAAAATGATGTCTTCTTGAATATTGATCAATGTGAATGATTTCCCTTTCACAGTTCTTGTGTTTTGATTCTTTATGAATAGGAATTGATTCATTCAACTAAAATTGGTATTGTTGATTTTGATGGTACTTCTGTTCTCCAGCTTGATGATTGGGTGCTGTGCCGAATTTACAAGAAAAATGGTCATTCTCAGAGAGTACAAGGGGTAGAACGAGATGAATCACCAAGTGCAGATGAAGTGATGGCTTCTTTGCCTGATATTGATCAGCAAAACAAACTGCAACTGCCCAAAATTGCCTCTTTTAGTGGGTTGTTGGAGAGTGACGATCCTTTCATAGATGGTTTTTTAAATGATGAAGCCATGGATGGCAATGGAAACAGCAGCAGACTACCTCAAGTCTACTTCTCCAACCTCTCTCACAACAATTTCAACAATAACAATGACAATAATAGCGATTGCCGTTATGAAGTTGTCCCAAAACAAAAAGAATTAGCAGTGGAGAATGAAAACAAATTCGATTCTCTCAAGAGGACCCTCTCCTTAGCATATGGGCACGATGAAACCAAACATGCAAAGAGATTCAACATGTAGAACAACTATAGCTACAACGTCAACATTAATGTTTCAGCCTTGCTTAATTCAATGCAACCCAATCAAACTTTCCAACAATAGAACTTCCTAAGCGCATTGCGTCATAAGGAATATATCATGGCAGGGATTTAGTTCATCACAATGTGACATGGTTTAAGGTCTTCATATTTCTAGGAAAATACATTAGAATGTTGTTTGAAAAGATTAACATGCCTCTCCTTAAAATTTTGTATATCAATATGGATACACAGTTGTTGTTTGCGTGAATTTATTTTTTTAACTTCACCTTCAACTAGGCAATCTTTAAGGTATATAAACAGGTTCAATGGATATGTATGACTACTTTTATTCCATTTCATAGGCACTTTAACCCTTGAATAGGGTTTTTGGCATGGCTTCCTCAATTCAAACTCATTATCATCGACCCTTGCTTTCAAAAAAGCCCATTCACATTTCAATATTCTTCCACACACTATGCCTTACGGCGTTTCCTTTGCAACATTAGGTGAAAATTCTAGTTATTTATTTTTATATTTATTTTTATGTAATTTTACTTAGTCAAAATGTTAAACATTACAATATCTCTACCACACTGAGCTACAAAGCATCTCTCGAGGAAATGAGGAAAATTTACATAACTCATCTATTTTTTCAATGGGATAGTTGAAGATAATACTAGTCAATTCATTATACACATTCTTCCTTATCATCATACTTACATAGAAGTAGGGTTTAGGTACCCTTGTGTTTATATCAAGCAATGACTCTGAGGTTGTAATGCTTGTAATGTACCGAGTACCCTCTCTCAATTTATGATGATATGGGGTATTTCTTGAAAATAAAAATAAAAAATCTATTTCTCTTTTTTTTAACAATAGTAAACATGGACCAATACCATACCTTATCAATACCATATGTCTGGTTCACATGACATTTTATTTAATTAATTAATTTCCAATAAATTAATTAAAAGAGCATAACTAGTTTAAGATAAATCTTAATTCTTGATTTGTGAATACTATTATGAATATTTTAGCATATTTCGTGGAGATAAAATCTTTACTATCCATTTAATAATTACTAAAAATTAAATTAAAATTGTAAAATATATATCAATGTTTTTTTAGAAGATTTTTCGGCGTAAATCACATTCGAATGCATTTGTCAACGCATTTCTAACCAACTAGTGTGGTTCATCGACGCATTTCTAACCAACTAGTGTGGTTCATCGTTAGGACAAGTTGAAGATTCGGATCCAGAATGCATGTTAAATACACAGAGCAAAACATCTAACAACTATATTTGACCAGGCAACGGTTATAACTAACTGGTCAACTAGACTGGCTAACGGCTATATTTGATTAAGAAATGACTAACTGGACTGGACCAAGGGATATGGAAAAGAGAACATAATTGGTTAAATAATTACTAAGTTATTTAAATGCCTATACCATATTTAAATATAAATTAATTAATCAGAATTACTTAGTTACTGAAAGGACCTTATTAAAGTAACATAAATAAATATTTAGTTAATTAGTTTAATATCAAATATAAACTAGGTAATGTATTTATTCAATATGAACCAAAAGTATTAATATTAAATATATATATAAGTTATATAATTAAAGTTACATAATTAAATAATTAGTAAACTAATAATAAGTTAGTTTTACTTATATTAAATTAAAAGAGGCTAATATTAAATTTACATATAATTAAATAGTTAATGGAAAGTTAGTTTAATATCTATATAAATAAGGTAATGTATTCAATTAGAATTAAAAGCGTTGACATTAAATTTATATAAGAGTTATATAATTAAATATTTAATATTCTATTAAAATCATATAATTAAATGTTTAGTTAATTAATTGTAAGTTAGTTTTTATTCATATTTAATCATAGGGGTTAATATTAAATCTATATATAATTAAAAATCTAATTGTAAGTTAGTATTGTTATAGTTATTACCATAACAACTAAATGTTGGTAAATCTATTAATCGATCTTATTAATAAAGCTATTAAAAAAATATAAACTTAAGCCTTATCTAATTACATATATTAATAAAATATAATAAGAATAATTCTTAAAAGGATAACTCAATATGTTAGTGGAATAAGGGACCAATGATAAAAATTAATTAAATCAATGGGGAGAAAGTAAGAAGTTTTTTTAAAGTAGGTTAGTTAATAGTTCTCATCTTAAAAAACCTTCATCAATAATTAGGTAAATAAAAATTTTATAAAAGGATATTTATTACTTAAGAAAACAATAAAGTTTATAATATTAATCAAGAGGGAGGGAAAGAGAATAGGCGAATAAAAACATAAAATCAAAGGACCATAAAAAAGGAAATAACGATGATCCAGAAATTGAGGGGGAAGAAGTCCAAAAGGAGCGGGGCAGGGGAAATGGCTAGGAAGAGAGGGAAGGGATCCAACAACCGCTAATTTTCTGGCTAGGAAGATAGGGAAGGGATCCAAAAACTGCTAATTTTCTAGTCGTCATCTCTATTGCGATCGTTTGGTCTTTCTTCAATGTCAGTGGCTTCCCTAAATTTTTGGTGATGAAACTGAGCAACCCTAGCAATAACACAACTAGTGAGATCGTTTGGTCTTTCTTCAATGTCAGTGGCTTCCCTAAATTTTTGGTGATGAAACTGAGCAACCCTAGCAATAACACAAACCTCCTCAATACATACGTGATGCTTTGTCTTTTCAAGAGTACTCCCATGTTTTAAGTCGGATGAGTGCTCATTAATCCTCTGATTAATAGAATGATCAGTCTCACCAGTGTAGGGGGTCCCACAGGAATAGGGAATAACATAGACACCTTTCATGTCCGGGGGTCGACCGGGTCCTTTACCGACTAGAGGGAGCTACGGATTGTGTTAACGAGTCTAAAGGTAGAGGGAACATTATGCTTCTTAAGAATTCTTGCAATCTTATCAGTAGTCCCTTGATGAAAGGAAGATGAACCCCTGAGATTCGACCTTTAGGGTTTTTCTTGACTAATGAATTCTTGTTGGCTTTGAGGAAAGCTTTCTTACTGAAGGTGCATACTATAACCATTATTAACAAAGACATTAAGGAGGTGGCCCTTCTCTTTATGAAGGCTCTTTTCATCAGAGATTCTCAGTGCATGAGTGGCAAGTGTGTTGAGAATGCCCAACTTTTAATCCGGGAAATGATGGGAGCTGGCATGAAGATACTTCTCACTGTGAAGATACTTCTCACTGTGAGATAATTAAGCAGAAGCTGAATTCCCGCCCTCTCCTCTTGATTCTTCTTGATGTCTTATTTTTATTTTTTGTTTGTGTATTTTATTCTTTCTCCATTTTTTTCTTTCCCTTTTTCGGTAATCTTCTTAATAATTCTTTTTTTCTTTAATTATATTTAACTAATTTTAGTTTTTAAATTGTTGATTATTCTTATTATCAATTAT
The DNA here is from genome assembly GCA_031772625.1 of Pinus tabuliformis. Lineage (NCBI taxonomy): Eukaryota > Viridiplantae > Streptophyta > Pinopsida > Pinales > Pinaceae > Pinus > Pinus tabuliformis. The sequence continues at coordinate 631,339,232 of CM062814.1, read as the reverse complement.
TATAACATATAACTATCCTCTTTTCTATCATTTTTAATCCTTTTCAATTATTATCTCTTTGATATTCAAAATAATTCATAAATTATTAAATAAATATTTTTCATTCTATTAAAATGAAAACAAATAATAAATTATTATTTATTTTCATCCTTGTTTTCCCTTTCTTAATTGATCTACCTAGTAATTCATTTTAATTATATTTATCTAATTTTAGCACTATTCAAATTTTCAATTATTATAACATATATCTATCATCTTCTTTTTTAATATTTTTATTTTTTTTTAAATTATTTTATTACATTATCTCATTGATATTGTAAATAAATTATATTTTAATAAATAAATATTATTTTAATCGATTAAAATGAAAACAAATATTATATTATTAAATAAATTAATATATTATCCAATTAAGTAATTGTTAATTCATAATAATCTTCACTCAATGACTAGTTCATAACGACTATATCCAAGCTAGGATACATCTCTGCTATTTAAACAATTGGGAAAATTGGTTTGTCACCATTGTCCTGGAGATGACCACACTAGTTGGTTCAAAACAACTATCTCCAGGCCAAGATGCATCTATGCTATTTAAACAATTGGGAAGATTGGTTTTTTCACCATTGTCCTTAGGAACCACATTAATTGGTTCGAATTGGTTCCAAATGTCACCATTGTATAAAAATACTTGTTTTATTATATATAAAAATTAAATAAATTATAACTTAATTTTAAATTATTACTAGTAATTATATAAAAAAAATGTATTAGTTAAATATATATACATTTTAAAACACATGTACAAATATTCTTAACTATAATGATTCAATTTTTACTTTAAGATCTGAATTTTTAACTTCTAAATATTTTTTTTAACAATACCATGGACCAAAACCATAGCTTGCCAATACCACATGTGTAATATTAACTTTGTTGATATAGCATTTTCTTTAATTAATTATTTTCAAATAAATTAATTAAAAAAACCCAATTAAATTAAAATAAATCTTAATTTTTAATTTTAAGATATTATTATAAATATTTTAACATATTTTATAAACATAAAATATTTATTATACATTTGATAATTACTAAAGCAAAAAATTAAATTAAAATGGTAAAACATGTATCCGATGATGTAATAATAATAATTATTATTTAAGATTGTGGTAAAAATTCCTTTATGAGAAAAAATTATTCATATGCTTATTTTTCAATTATATATACAATTATATATACATAAGCATAATTATATATATAAGCATAATTATATATATAAGCATATAACACGGATCATCTCATTGCTTCTGTAACTTCGTTTTGGCCGGAGCGAGCTTTTTCTGGCACTTGTCGCTTCGGTTCACAGAAAATACCACATGCCCTTCATTGATTTCTAATATTGATTTCTATTTTTTCTATTTTAAGTAGAGAAGTTGAACGGGTGCCAATGTAGAATGTATTAACATTATTACTTTGCTTGCAGGCAGTCTCTTCAATTTATCCAAAAGAGCTATTCATCTATTGGTTTTGTACTAAAAATGCAAAATCCACAACCTGGCATGGCACAAGGTGTCAATTTGGTCCAGAATCCACAGCCTGGCATTGCACAAGGTGTCAATTTGGTGCAGAATCCACTGCCTGGCATAGCCCAAGGTGTCAATTTAGTGCAGAATCCACATCCTGGCATGGCCCAAGGTGTCAATTTAGTGCGGAATCCACAGCCTGGCATGGCACACGGTGTCAATTTAGTGCAGAATCTACAGCCTGGCATTGCACACCATGTCAATTTAGTGCAGAATCCACAACCCGGCATTGGACACCGTGTCAATTTAGTGCAGAATCCACAGCCTGGCATTGAACACCGTGTCAATTTACTGCAGAATCCACAGCCCGGCATTGCACGTGGTGTCAATTTAGTGCAGAATCCACGGCCTGGCATGCCACATGGTGTCAATTTTAACCCAAATCTGCAAAATCAACAGCGTGGCATAGCGCAAGGTGTCAATTTGGTGCAGAATCCACAGCCTGGCATAGCACAAGGTGTCAATTTGGTGCCGAATCAACAACCTGGCATAGCACAAGGTGTCAATTTGGTGCAGAATCAACAGCCTGGCATAGCACAAGGTGGAGTAGCACAAGGTGTCAATTGGGTGCCGAATCAACAGCCTGGCATAGCACAAGGTGTCAATTTGGTGCCGAATCAACAACCTGGCATAGCACAAGGTGTCAATTTGGTGCAGAATCCACAGCCTGGCATAGCACAAGGTGTCAATTTGGTGCCGAATCCACAGCCTGGCATAGCACAAGGTGTCGATTTGGTGCCGAATCAACAGCAACCTGGCATGGCACATGGTGTCAATTCTAAACCAAATCAGACCTCCTGCGGACTTTGTGATTCTGTGCTAGGGGTTAATTCTGCGTGTCCTAATTGTTTTAATCATACGTGGACTCGTTTCAACGAGTTGAAACGAGAGATTAAAAACCAACGAACGAAAAATTCATGTGAGTTGGAAGCTCTTGAAAATTCGAACGAAGAGGTTGAATTTTTGAGAAAGTGGAACTTCACTCCCGGTGAAGCATCCTCCACTACTGATGTTACCATAGTTTGCACCTCTGATGGAACTTTGTTTCACGCACATTCTTTCATTCTGGTGAGTTTGTTTGTTTTTTTTTTTTTTAAGAAAAAATAGTAATTTATTTAATTGATTTATCACGTATTTTTTGTTATTTTAAAAAAATCATAATTTTGTTTAACTTGAAAAATCAAGAAACAACGCCACGCCATCAATTACCCTATATAGATATTGATGATTATTATATTGCGTTATTTGTGTAGGCGAGTAAGTCGGATGTATTCCGTGCAATGCTGGAAGGAAATGAAAGAAAAGAAGTGCACATTGATGGGGTTTCAGGAAATATTGTGAAAGCATTTGTGAAGTTTTTGTACACAGCGGAGCTTAGTAGGGAAGATAAGCGTTTCCGTAGTGTTAAGGAACTTGTTAAGGTGGCCCATTTCTACGGAGTAAAACATCTGACAAAGACGTTGGATGAGAGAATGTCAAAGGCCCTTGTGGTAGGAAGAAATTCCATTATCGAAGCTGTAAAGATGGCATACTTACATGGGTTGAAGAAAACTAAGAAGAAGGTGCAGCGTATTATGGCTAGGGCTGATCCAACTAATGAATTATTTAATAGGGCTCTGAAAGAATTGTATGAGGTGAATACAGCAATAGCTTATCAGTTTTCTGTAGATATCATCGACCAATTCTAAGTTCGCTCATGCAATTTGATTTTATATTAATACCTTTCTTTTCTTATAATAAACTTAAATCCAAACAATTGGATTGAATTTCATTTTGTAATGTATATTTTATGAATCATGTTGTTATGGGTAACTTCGTTCAAAACATTCTCTCAATTATTTCTTTAGGGATGCAACGTAATTTTCATTGTTCCCCGTCATTAAAAAATCATTTACATACACTCTATGATAAATAATAGTTTTGCAAAGTTTCTTAACAAGTTGAGTCATCAATATCATAATGTTTGGAATTTAGTTTCAAAAGATGTTTAGTCAATTTCTCTCTTGTGATGCTTGCTTGAAGACATAAAAGGATTTGATAAATTTGCATACTTTGTGTTGTTGTCTCTTTGAAACAAATCCTTCTAGCTGAGAAATAAAAATATTCTCTTACAAATCTCCATTCAATAAAGTAGTTTTTACATCCATTTTATGAAATTTCAATTCACTCTGAGTTGCCAAGGCAAAAAGAATTTAGATGGTAACCCATTTTACAAACTTTAACCAAATACACATATATCAACCTCAAAACTCCAATTATATCCTCTCTACACCTATATACATATCCCTAAGTTGAATACAACTGGTATCAAATATTACAAAACTCATTTTTTTTAGATTTATTAAAAAAACAAGTATTACGAAACTCATTTTTTTTAAGATTTATTAAATAAACCTACACATGATGTATAAATTCGCTACATAGTTCACAGAAAATATTCTTTAAGCATTAACTCAAACTTTCTACTAATTCCAAAAATCCAAAATAAGGTTCCAATAAGACATTCACATAAATCATTCATTATCCCTTAGAAAATAGTCATTAGAGTTGTAAATTAAGGCCCAAATATAAAATATATTGCCTCATCTACTCATGAAATTTAATAAGGGTCATGCAAGTTAATAAGTGTCATAATCAATTTAATGTAGAAAAGGTAAATATTATAAATAGTTTAATTCATTTATAACTTCATAAGTGACTCTCACGGAGATATGTTTCAAACCTCATTTTAATTATGATTTATTTTTATAAATTTATTATTTCTTGCCTAAAATTTATGTGTACTAAATGTTAAGTTTTTTGAGCATTTTTATTTCTTATTCATTTGGCTTTCAATTGGTTGATTTAATTGGAGTCTTTTGAGATTTTCTATTTCTTATCCATTTAGCTTTCAATACGTTGATTTAATTGGAGTCCAATTGAATTGATTATTGTCCCATTTAAGTTACTTCCAAAATCTATTTACGGACATATTGTGACTTTTATCCCAGGGTATAAATATCAAAATGAGCAAGAAAAAAGGGTTATGTAAGCTTTAATAAAAAAATTTGGATAGGGGTCCATGTGAACATGATACCCATAATCACTTGAGATATTTCTTTATAAAATTTACCCCTTTGCGAGTGTGTTGGCTTCTTTTACTTATTTATTATCTTATTTTTCATCAAACAATTACCATTATGTCTATATGAAGATCACAAAACAAGAGACATAAGATATAGGCACATGCCAGGGAAAAAGTGCCCTCTAGGGGAAACCTAGTCAAGATAATTCTTTCTTTCAATAGTATTCTTTGACCTTCTTTACCCTAGACCAAGACTAGACTTTCCCTCCACAACATGTCAACCTCCCATATCCTCGACCCCCTCCAACAACTTCGATTAGGTAGCAACTTTTGGTGACAACGAAATCTTAAGAGACTTCGATCTCCTAACCCATACCACGAAACAAAGAGAGAGAGGCACCAAGATCTCGATTTTATTCCTCTTTATGGACTTCCCCAAAATTGTACTCTTTTTTAGAATGCGAAGTCTTTATGAGAAAAGACTTCGCATTCTCCAGCTCTCCTTGAGATATCAAACTTGCTTGAGAATGAATGCCTCAAATGACTTCAACCTCCTTGTAAATATAGGCTTCTTGTGGGTCGAATGAGGGTCCTTCAGCCAACTTGATCTCTCTTAGGCTGACATGATGTGGACGGTACATAATTCATATTTGACTTGACTAATATAATGATTACCCAGGATGAAACCCATGCTTTAATAAGCCATTTTTACAATAATAAAAATTATTTTCTTTATTCTTTTGACAAGTACATTACATAATGACTCAAGTACATTATTGAATATCAAACATAATTACATTTTCTAACATCTAGCTCTCAATGTTGTAAAATAAATTAATTTTTTTACCTGTGGAGTGCTGGGACAGGGATGTCCCTTTCTATAACTCAATGCTAGGATTTTAAGGAAATTGATGGTTTTCCCATTTGAGTCTTAGTTTGAATTTTATGGCCAATTCCATCAAGATTATATTAATTCCATGGCATGAGACTTTTTTAAAAACCTCTAAATTTCTTTAAGGTATTGAGGATTGGCCCCTCCCTCTTTGCTTTGATTTTCTTTGGATCCACCTTCATACCCTCATGTTACACAATATGACCCAAATATGCCACTTCTTGAACCCTAAAGGCGCACTTGGAAGGAATTACATGTATTTGTTTCTCTTCCAATTGTGTTAAGACCCTACTAACATGGTGTACATGCTCTTCATAAGACTTGTTGTTGATTAGTATGTTATCAAAAAATACTAAAACACATTTTCTAAGGAAGGGTTTGAAAATAGAATTCATCAAACTTTAAAATGTTGAAGGTGAATTTGTATATCCAAATGGTATAACCAAAAACTTATTGAACTTCATGTGTTCCAAATGATATTTTGGGAATATATTCTTTCGTCATTTTAATTTGTTTCTCAGACCAGGTAATGGTAACTCCATGAATGATTTTTTTAATTAAAAGAGTTATTAATATATACATTGGAGAGGGAGACTCTTGGAATTGATATTCCAATGTCTCTTCACCTTCTCATTTTCATATTTGTAATATTTTTTATATTTACAAAGTTTTCCCAATCTATTAGGATTAGCTGTCGACATTCCCCCCTTTAATATGAAGGCATGTTGGTGAGTCTAAGCATCATTGTGAATTTTTAAAACTTTTCTCTTCCAAGTGCTTTAGTGAATATGTCTACAATCTGCTCATTTGTGGAACAATAGCATAGGTGAATAGCCTTGGCCTCAATATGATGTCAAATCAAATGATACTTTGTATTGATATGCATAGTTTGATCATGGAACTTTGGATTCGTAACCAATTTTATTTCAGAAGTATTGTCAATCAAAAAAGGAGTTTAATGCACTTGTTTATCCTACAAATTTTCAAGAATTTTTTAGCCACAATTTCCTTCGTTGCTTCTGTAGTTGCCATATATTCTACCTTTGTTGTGGAATCTGCTGGAACTGATTTTTTGTGTGACCTACAAGAGATAGATCCTGATCCAAGAATCATAATCTTCTATCAAATTATCCAATCAAGATGATGTCATTGACCTATTTATACTTGATTCCAAAGTCTTGAGCTCCTGTCAAGTACCTTAGAACTATTTTTGTAGTAGACTAATTGCCCTCATAAGGTTTTTGGATAAAACTAGAGAGGATTCTAACAACAAATGAAATGTATGGTATGGTAATAGTGAGGTAGTTAAGACTTCCTATGAGTTGTCTGTACTTTGTTGCATCCTCAAATTGATCTCATTCTTTGAATGTGAGCTTTAAATTTTGTTCCATTGGAGTGGTTAAAGGATTGCACTCAGCCATGCCAAATTTGTTTAAAAAATCTCCAATTTACTTCTTTTGAGAGAGGAATATAAACTTCAAATTTTAGACTTCAATAACCAAATAGTATTGGACATATCCCAAGTGTGTCTTCTGAAAATCTTTCCTCAATTATTTCTTTATGGATGCAATGTAATTTTCGTTGTTCCCTTTCATTAAAACATCATTTACATACACCACAACATATACAATATTTTTTCCAACTTTCTTAATAAATTGAGTTTCATCATCAAGATCATAGTGTTTGAAATTTAGTTTTAATAGATGCTTAGTCAATTTCTCATACCAATATTTTGGTGCTTGCTTGAGGTGATAAAAGGATTTGATAATCTTACATACTTTGTGTTTTTGTCCTTTTCAAAACAAATCTTTTTAGTTGAGAAATAAACACATTATCTTACAAATATCCATTCAATAAGGTAGTTTTTACATCCATTTTATGGAATTTCAATCCACTTTGAGTTGCCAAGGCAAAGAGAGTCTGGATGGTAGCCCATTTTTCTATGGGGGCAAAAGTCTCCACAAAATAAAACCCTTATGTGCAAAACATTTTCCCATGAGTCTTTCTTTATTCTTTTCAAGTGAGACATTTGTTTCATACTTGTTCATGAACACCCACTCGTAGTCAATAGGATTGGTTACAAATGGAGGGTCCACAAGCTTCCAAGTTGAATTCTTTATCAGAGCATCATTTTATTTATGCATTTATTCTTTCCACTCATCATGAGAAGTAGCTTCTTTAAAGGAATTTTATTCAAAATATGTAGAAAAAAATTATTCACAATCAAAAGAAACATCCATATCAACAGTTGATTCAGAATTGTCTACAACATGTCCGTTATATTTAGTAAATATTTTTGTTCCTATATTTCTAACCTCATCATGATGAATAATATCAAGTGTCATAGAGAGACATTTTGGAGCACCTTTCTAATATGGCCTAGTATGTTTTATTGATTTAGATGGGGTTGAATCAAGATTTAGCCTTCCAATTCTATTAATCACATCACTCAAAGTGTCTTCTTGATCAGTGGATAGAGCTTCATGAGAGTGAGAGAGTGTTCCAAAAGGATATTCCACAGATTGATCCAGGATAGGGATCCCCCCTTCAAGATATTGTTAGAAAATTATATATTATAGAGCAATGGAACACATAGAATATTTCATAGATATAAACACAGAAAACGCATAAAACCAGAGAGACACAGATATACGTGCTTCACCTAGTTTGGGCTACGTCCACCCCGAACAGCTTGTCCTTCCTTTCTATTATCCAGCAAAATGAAGAGATACAACCTACAACAGATCCACTGTAAGACTATCTTCTCTCTCAATCTCCTCTCTCTTTCTCACTCAGAATATAGAACTACATAGATGCAATACAATTCCCTCATATATAGTGAGGGGTTTCCTTCTAGGGAAAAAAACCCCTAAATTAAACATAACTTCTACCGTCAGATCTCCACTTAATGAACGGCCCAGATTGACAAGAAATTACTATACTTTTACAAGGCAATTTTACATCTTTTCTTAGCTTCAAGGGCACTGCCCCCGAAACCCCCCGCCATGGGGGGGCTCCCCAAAGGTCACAGCCACCCCCCCACACCCCCCTGCAGTGAATATTTTACCGGCGGCGTTGCCGCCCCATTTCGAACTGGGGTCCAATGCAGTGATACCTTTGAATACAAAAGATAATCAGGCTCTACACCCAACAATCTCCCACTTGGAGACTAATTATAGCAACTCCATCGCTGCTTCATTTGTTGGACAATGACTCCTCTTTGGACCTAGCTGTTTCTTATCTTCATCGTCATCCTTGAAGACCAATTGAAGCTGAGCATATTCTCAGTTTCTCCCTGGTTACAACTTTTGTTAGGATATCTGTAGGATTCTGGCTAGTGTGTATCTTTTCCAGCTTCAAATCTCCATCTTCCAACACTGATCATATGAAATGGTACTTGAGCTATATGTGTTTAGTCCTAGAATGAAATGTTGAGTTCTTTGCAAGATGAATGGCACTTTGGCTATCACTGTATAACTTTCCCATATCATGCTCCTTACCCAATTCACCCATAAACCTTTGTAACCAAATCATTTCTTTACTAGCCTCTGTAGCAGCAACATACTCTGCTTCGGTTGTTGAAAGTGCAACAACACTTTGGAATTTTGAAACCCAACTGACAGCTATTCCACCTACAGTAAATACATATCCTGTAGTGCTCCTCCTGTTATCTCTGTCACCTGCCATATCTACATCAACATATCCTTGTAGAGAAATGTTTGAACCACCAAAGCATAATGGTTGATTTGTGGTACCTTTCAAATATCTGAGAATCCATTTCACTATCATCCAATGTTCCTTTGTTGGATTGTTCATGTACCTGCTTACAACTCCCACTTCATGTGCAATATCAGGCCTTGTGCAGACCATTGCATACATTAAGCTTCCAACTGTTGATGCATATGGAACTTTAGACATATAATCCATGTCTTCTTGGGTCTTTGGGCACACTTCCTTACTAAGTTTAAAATGGTTAGCAAAAGGTGTACTAACTGGCTTTGCATTGTGCATATTAAATCTTTTCAACACCTTTTGTATGTAATCATTCTGAGACAATGTTAGTTTGTGATTTTCCCTGTCTCTGGTTATTCTCATACCAAGGATTTTTTTTGTAGCTCCCGAATCCTTCATTGCAAATGAATTTGCCAATTTTCTTTTGAGCACATTTATTTCTTGCATGTTAGACCCTGCAACAAGCATGTCATCTACATACAATAACAATATAATATAACTGCCATCATTTTGCTTTTTCAGATAAACACAATGATCAGAGTGACATCTAGTATAACCTTGTTCAGACATAAACTTGTCAAATTTTAGATACCACTACCTTGGAGCCTGTTTTAAGCCATACAAGCTCTTCTTCAACCTGCACACTAGTTTCTCCTTCCCTTTTACCTCATATCCTTGTGGTTGTTGCATATATATCTCTTCTTGTAAATCCCCATGGAGAAACACTGTCTTTATATCTAACTGCTCAAGATGAAAATCTTCAGATGCAATAGACTTAGAATAGTTCTAATTGAAGCCATTTTAACAACAAGAGAAAATATTTCATCAAAATCAATACCTTTCTTCTGTGCAAACCCCTTCACCACAAGTCTAGCTTTGTACCTTTGTTTTCCTCCATCTTCTTCCTTCAGCTTGTAAACCCATTTATTCTTCAATATAGTTTTTCCTGCATGTAACCTGATTAAGTCCCAAGTCTGGCTATGCATTAAGGAGTCCATATCTTCTTCCATGGCTAACTCCCACTTCTTCCAGCTTTCAACCTACATTTCTTCTTCATAACATTTGGGTTCACTGGAATCAGTCAACAATAAATAATATAATGAAGGAGAGTATCATTCAGGGGGTCTACTTATCCTGGTAGATCTTCTAACACCACTTTTAGGTGTTTGGGGAGCTTGTTGCTGTTGTGGTGGTTGTTTTTTTTGTGGTTGTTGATTATTATTATTTTCAGGCACCTTTACTTTTTTAGTGATCTCATCAAGAACTATGTATTCCTTGTTTTCTTTTTCCTATTTCTTTTCATATAACTGATTCTTATACAAGACCTTTTCATTGAATATTACATCTTTGCTCCTAATGATTTTGTGATTTTCATAATCATATAAGCGATAACCAAAATCATTAACACCATATCCAATAAAGGTACATTTCTTTGATTTTTCCTCAAGCTTTGTTCTATTTTCTTTATTAATATTGACAAAGGCCTCACAACCAAAAGGCTTTAAAAAGGAGTAGTTTACCTTTTTACCTGTCCATGCTTCCTCTAGAACACCACCATCCAAGGAACTTGAAGGCTCTCTATTTATTAGATAAACAGTAGTATCTACAGCATCTACCCAAAATTGTAAAGGCAATCCTGCATGTAATCTCATGCACCTTGCACGCTCCATGATTGTTTTGTTCATCCTTTCTGACACACCATTTTCTTGTGGTGTTCTTGGAACTGTCTTCTCTCTAGAAATTCCATGCTTTGAACAATACCTATCAAACTCGTTGCTGCAATATTCACCTCCATTGTCTGATCTGAGACACTTCAATTTCTTTCCTATCTCAATCTCAACCAAAGATTTCTATTTCTTAAAAGTATCAAATACATCAGATTTATTCTTAATACAATAAATCCAAGTTTTTCTAGTTGCATCATCAATCAAAGTAACATAATAATGAGAGCCACCGAGAGATGATACCTGAGCAGGTCCCCATACATCTGTATGAACAAGCTCTAATTTTTTTCTCTTCTTTTCTTTCCAAACTCTGAGAAATCTGACTCTCTTCTGTTTTCCATAAATGAAACTCTCACAAAAGTCCAAATCAACATTCTTCAAACCTGGCAACAAATTCCTTGAGTGAAGGATCTTCATCCCCTTCCCACTCAAGTGTCCGAGCCTATGATTCCATATGCTCCTTTGGAAGTTAAAGCATTAACAGAGTTAGAAATACCATTGCATAAATACAATGTACCAACCTTTTCGCCTTTTGTTGTTACCAGGGCTCTTTTGGTGACCTTCCAAGCTTTATCTGTGAAAGTTGTCGCACAACCTTCACTGCCTAACTGCCCTATTGAAATCAAATTTTTCTTCAGATCTGGAACATGCCTTACCTCCTTTATTAGCCATTGGTTTCCATTCTGCTGTTTTACAAGAACCTTACCCATTCCAACAATTTTACAGGGTTTAATATCACCCAAACGGACTTGTCCAAAATCTCCTTGAACATAGTCATGAAAGTATTTCTTATCAGGTGTAGCATGGAATGAGGCCCCTGAATCTAGCACCTAGGAATCAATAATATTTTCGAAAGAAAGAATCAAAACATCTTGTAACACCTCACTTGTCACATTTGCATCATGATTGTTTTCTTGTTGTGCATCTCCTTCTTTTCCCTTTCAAGATCTATAGTCTTTCTTTAGGTGTCCTTTCTTTCCGTATTTCCAGCAGACTATCCCCGATCTAGACTTGGATATGCCTTTCCTTGATTTACTGTGATATCTTTAGCTATTTCCTCTTTCCATTTTTCTTCTTCTAGACTCTACACTCAAAGCATTACCCGATGTCTCACCGGAGCTTTTTCGTCACATTTCCTCGCTAAGGATAGCACCGATAACATCATCAAACTTTAAAGTACTAGATCCATAAACAGAGTTACTAATGGCCATTACTAAACCATTCCAACTTTCTGGCAATGAGCACAAGAATAACAGAGCTCTAACTTCATCATAAAAGTTTACCCCTACAGAACTTAACTGACTTGTAACAATATTAAATTCATTTAAATGGTTTGCAACAGATCCACCTTCCGACATCTTCATATTAAATAACCGTTTCATAAGAAATACCTTGTTTGAGGCTGAGGGTTTTTCATATAGTTTCGCCAACGCCTTAATCAACCCTCTGTCGTTGTTTCCTTTGAAATGTTGAACGCGACCGACACTGCGAGGCACAACCATATGGTTTCAAGTGCCTTTCTATTGAGAAGGTTCCATTCCTCATCTGTCATACCCGTTGGCATCTTTTTTTTTCCGCCCAATGGTAGGTACAGATATTTCTGATACAGATAATCTTCCATCTGCATCTTCCACAGCGAGAAGTTTTGGCCATTAAATTTCTTGACCCTAAACTTACCATCTTTCGCCATTTCTCCCACTCGAACCAGGAACCCTTCTCTCCTGTGAGTTTGTAAGCCAAATAGACCTTCGGCTCCAATGCTAGTTGTTAGAAAATTATATATTACATAGCAATGGAACACATAGAATATTTCATAAATATAAACACAGAAAATGTATAAAACCAGAGAGAAACAGATATACGTGGTTCACCCAGTTTGGGCTACCTCCACCCTAAACAACTAGTCCTTCCTTTCTATTATCCAAAAAAATGAAGAGATACAACCTACAGTAGATCCACTGTAACACTCTCTTCTCTCTCAATCTCCTCTCTCTTTCTCACTCAGAATACAGAACTACATAGATGGAATACAATTCCCTCATATATAGTGAGGGGTTGCCTTCTAGGGAAAAAAAACCCTAAATTAAACATAACTTCTACCATCAGATCTCCACTTAATGAATGGCCCAGATTGACTAGAAATTACTATACTTTTACAAGGAAAATTTACATCTATTCTTAGCTTCACGGGCGCTGCCCTTGAAACCCCCCGCCACGAGGGGGGCTCCCCACAGGTCACAGCCGCCCCCCCTGAACCCCCCCTACAACGAATATTTTACGGGAGGCAACATTTCGAACTGGGGTCCAATGTAGCGATACCTTTGAATACAGAAGATAATCAAGCTCCACACCCAATAGATATAGTATCTCATTATCAAATTCCCGAAAGGATTTTCAATGCCCAAATCACTCCAAGCAATCAAGCTACTGCTCAACAACATTGTCGATTTTGGAAGATTGAGGAAATATTACATCTATAGAAAATATAAACTTATTATTTCTTTGTTCTTTGCACCAAGTTTCTTTCTTTGTTCCTTAAGTATCAAGGCATAATAGGTGGAACCAAAAAACTTGAGATGCCTCACCAAAGTAATGTGGCCTTACCACATTTCATATGGAGTCTTGTTTTTGAGAGCATGAGATGGACATCTGTTTTTAATATAAATTTCACATATAACCACATCATCCCCAAAACCATCATTCAAAGTACCATATTTAAAATTGTCTTGTTCATTCTTTTGGTTACACCATTTTGTTCAGGATTATAAGGCATATTTGTTTGATTTTGGATCTCATTATTACACAATATTTTGTCACACCTCATGTTCACTTACTGTTCCATATCCTGAAGTTCCAAAACATTGAAAACTATGAAACATATCTATCATGATATATAGACCAAAACCCCCCTAAAAAATCAAAGGAAAACTACCTTGAGTAAATTCTGACGAAGGTTAACTAAAATCCTATTTTTTAGGGCCAATGCATTTTGCTACACTACTTGCCCATGCTGATAGAAGGTTTCACTTTTCTACCCTTGTGCTACCAATGCAAGTTTTGATATGAAAACTCATGCTAAACCTCTTCTGGCAGGTTTTCCCAAACCGGAGGAGAAGCTTTGTGCACTAGAACCTTCAAGAATGGTGAGATCGATATTGGTTGTTGTTGATATGGTTGAGCTATCCCATTTGGACTTCTTGATCTAATAATTATGGGATTTCCCCTTGAGATGTGGACCTTCCTCCCTCTTTTGTGGATCCCTAACTCCCTCTCCCTTCTTATAAATTAACTCCCTTTCATCCCCAAATGGTTGGTCATTGATTGATGCATTCTTATACTGAAATTATGCTTACATGATGCCCATTATAACTTGGAGAAGGAGTGCTTGCAGATTATTTTCTTGAACTTGGACATCCAAAGGAGGTCTCCAACATCAAGGTATAGGTTGTATGTTTCCATTTTTAACTCATTAATAAATACATCTCATGTTCACTTTCCATAATTGTGTTAATATTTATGATTTTAGCTTAATACTTCTTGATCTATTAAGTAGTTTACGTTTGATATATGCCATATATGCTCTTGTATATTGCATATCTCTTTGATCTTTCTTGTAGGTACTTGGGTGTGGAGAAAAAATAAGAAGTGAGCCTGGGAGAAAAGGAATCAAAGTCATATTAAAAGGATTGAGCGATTAACATCAGAGCAAGGTAGGTTTCTCCTTCTCTCTGCATTTTTTAAACATAAGCTAGGAAAGTGTATGTTAGTTTGTTTCTAGACCCACTCATTCGACTCGAGGAATCGTCTCTGGCTGCAAAGGGTATTTACATTGACAAAAAAATGGCGACTACCCTGGGAAAGATATAGCCTATTCGATCTCTTTTCTCATATGATATATTGATTAGTTTGACCAACCATCGAGTTCTCAGTTAGTTTGAGTCTGTATAGGTCTATCTAATCATTGATTGCTACCTTAGAGTGCTAAGTCTAGAGTGTTTGTGGAAATATTTCTTATTTTTTTCCTTATTCCTCGCCCAACGCATTTTTTTCTCTGACAATCGTGCTTCTAGCATGCTTTCCCTTAAAACAGTTGCATTGATTCCCTATTCAATACCATTTTGGCCTTGACAATTGTGTTGATCTCAAATATTGGGAAACCTTTAGGGTTTCCTTATCAAAATCTAGTGTGTCTAGTCCTTTTGAGCTTTCAAGTGTTGGAGTGATATTGTTTTTATTTTAGGTTTTATAGGTCATTTTATTGTCACTTGCCACTTGTAATTGTCACTAAGTTAGTTGTTTGTTGATTGATTAGATGTGGTTATCTGTTGAAATCATTCAAAGAATTGGTTTGCATTAATTTCGGTTTGTCTTTTGCAAAGTTGATTTCCAATTATGTTAGATCATCTTGCATTTGAAATTCATCTTTGTGATTTATCAAGAATATATTACATTGCTTGGTTTGCAAACTGAAAAGAGTGCATTTGTTTATTTATTCAAAAGAGAAAACTGAAAGGAATTTTCATTGAGTTATTTTGGATTTGATTTGGTGTTGCTCTGGTTGGTGCATCCTTTGCATTAGGAGAATTTGAATCAAAAAATTCATTTTCACCTTTAAGCTTAATTGCATTAGAGCATCGAAAATCAAAGAGAACATCATCTAGATAAAGTGCATCTTAGTGAAGTGAAAGTCATTTTTTTATTTTGATAGATTGCATGTTGGATAGTGAAAGTGAAGTTTAGTCTTTTGCTTTTACATATTTCAATTGGAAGGAAAACTTAGTGGAGGCATGTTCTTTGATGCGTTCTCTTGTTTTCTACATTGATTGATTGAACTCTCTTCCCTTGCTAGTATAACGTTCATCGAAGTGAAAAGTTTCCTTTTCTCATACAGTTGCATTTTAGGAGTCAAGTGACATCATTTGAGCCCAAAATTGAAACATAACTCAAGAATAACACTAAAATTTACTAAATAAATCTAAGGTTCATTTGGAACTTAATGCAAACATTTATAGGTCTAGGCTAGAGACAATTTCTGACATCTATAAACCTAGCATCTATCGTTAACTACCTACATTGTATCCCGGGGTGAAATCTGTTCCAGTACAAAAGTATTTGGAGGTTCTCCTGTACTCTTAGGTATATTAGAGGCACTCAAGTATGGAAAGTATAGGGGAACACTCTCACTAATGATTATGCATTAGACAACACTAACACAAACTTGTGCTCCCCATACCATCACGTATATTTTAGGAGACCCCACTAGGTTGTTATCATTTGGCCATAGGTAATCGTATCAGCCACCTTGTAGACATGATAAATCGAACACAACATTCGGGGAGATTGGTCATGGTATATTAAGTTCTTGGTTTCAGCTAAGGTGTGTATTGTGGTTAACGGATACTTGGTAAACCCTCTTGCCTAGTACACCCTTTTTGATTTATTTCTTGTTTTAAGTTCTAAAATTTAACTGCCCATGATAACATGACTTACCTATGTAGTTATCCTTGGCCTCACATTTCCTAGTTGATAGCAAATTTTAATTGTAAGCTCAAATAAACCACCCGCTATTGTTTTTTAGAGAAGGTCATTGTGGTTGAACCACCGGGTTCGTCTTACACATCCCCTTCATCATCTAACACTATAGGGTCATCGGAAGGAGTCCATCCTAAGATTTCACAATCATATGGAGCCCAAGATTCTGAACTTAGAATTATCCTGAGTATTCAACCCCTTGCTTCTCATCATTTGCCTCGAGACTGATCATCTCAAAAATATAACTATGAAACTCTTGATGCTCTATAGAGGTACTCATTATTTCCTCTTAATCCACTTTTTGATCCATTGGTCATATCTCCTCGATAGCCATACAATCTGTACGATAATCCTGGTGTACCTTCAGAGCTTTCTCCATGATCGTCGCAAATTCCTCCTCACCAATTGTTTCCACCCATGGCATCAGAAGGTGAGTTTCCAACCTCTCCTCAACATCCTCCTCTAGAAGTCTCATCCACTCACACTCCTAGTGTTGGCGATGATTTTGAATATAACTTTCCACCTGAATGCTTTCAATATCATTGGATTTAATGATTTTTTGTGTGACTATCTGATTGTCTGATTTGAAGAAAATTCTTGTATTTTTGAGCTTTCAGGTGTTTGAGTGAAATTGGATTGATTTTAGGGTTTATAGGTCATTTGATTGTCACTTTCAACTTGTAAGTGTCACTGAGTTAGTGGTTTGTTGATTTATTAGATGTGATTATCTGTTGAAATCATTCAAAGCATTGGTTTGCATTAATTTCGGTTTGTCTTTTGCAAAGTTGATTTCCAATTGTGTTAGGTCATATTGCATTTGAAATTCATATTTGTGATTTATCAAGCATAGATTACATTGCTTGGTTTGCAAACTGAAAAGAGTGCATTTGTTTATTTATTCAAAAGAGAAAAGTGAAAGACATTTCATTGAGTGCTTCTGGATTTGATTTGGTGTTGCTTTGATTGGTGCATCGTTTGCATTAGGAAAATTCGAATAAAAAATTTCGTTTTTACCTTACTTGAAGCTTAATTGCATTGGAGCATCTAAAATCAAAGAGAAAATCATCTAGATAAAGTGCATCTTAGTGAAGTGAAAGTCGTTTTTTATTTCAATATATTGGATGTTGCATAGTGAAAGTGAAGTTTAGTCTTTTTCTTTTGCATATTTCATTTGGAAGGAAAACTTAGTGGAGGCATGTTCTTTGATGCATTCTCTTGTTTTCTACATTAATTGATTGAACTCTCTTCCCTTGCTAGTATAACATTCATCAAAGTGAAAAGTTTCCCTTTCTCATATAGTTGCATTTTAGGATTCAAGTGACATTGTTTGAGCGCAAAATTGAAACATAATTCAATAATAACACTAGAATTTACTAAATTAATATAAGGATCATTTGGAACTTAATGAAAACATTTATAGGTCTAGGCTAGAGACATTTTCTGACATCTATAAACCTACCAGCTGTCGTTAACTGCCTGCATTGTATCCCGGGTGTGAAATCCCATTCCAGTATGAAAGTATTTGGAGGTTCTCCAGTAATCTCAGGTATATCATAGGAACTTAAGTGTGGAAAGTATATGGGAACACTCTCACCAATTATTATGCATTAGACAACGCTAACATGAACTTTGGCTCCCCATACCATCATGTATATATTGGTAGACCCCACTAGGTTGTTCTCCTTTAGCCATAGGTAATCAAGTCAAACACCTTGTAGACATGATACATCGACCACAACATTCATGGAGATCGATCTCCATACGTTAAGTTCTTGGTTTCATCTAAAGTGTATATTATGGTTCACGGATACTTGGTAAACCCTCTTGCCTAGTGCACCCCTTTTTAATTATTTCTTGTTTTTAAGTTATAAAATTTAACTACCCACAATAACATGACTTACCTATGCAGTTACCCTTGGCCTCACATTTCCTCGTTAACAGTAAATTTTAATTGTAAGCTCAAATCAACTACCCCTATTGTTTTTTAGAGAAGGTCATTGTGGTTGAACCACCGTATTCACCTTACACATCCCCTTCATCATCTGACAGCAAAGGGTCATCAAAAGGAGTCCATCCTGATATTTCACAATCATTTAAAGCCCAAGGTATTGAACTTGGAATTATCCGGAGTATTCAACCCCTTACTTCTCATCCTCTGCCTCGAGACTGGTCATCTTGAGAATCTAACCAAGAAACTCTTGACGCTCTGCAAAGGTATTCATTATTTCATCTGAATCCAATTTTTGGTTCATTGGTCATATCTCCTCAATAGCCACACAATCTATACGATAATCATGTTGTACCTTTGGATATTTCTCCATGATTGTCGCAGATTCCCCCTCACCAATTGTTTCCACCCATGGCATCAGAAGGTGAGCTTCCAACCTCTCCTTGAGATCCTCCTCTAGGAGTCTCATCCACTCACACTCCTGGTGTTGGCGATGATTTTGAATATAACTTTCCACCTGAAGGCTTTCCATATGTGGGAAGTGTGCCACCTCCACTACCGCCTGAAAGTAGTGAGCCTTTGTTTCCACAAGGTCACCTATTTTAGTCTACAGATGTTGATTTCTAACCCTATTTGATTTCTAAATACATAAATTTATATTTATAGATTTATTAACCTATTATTTTCTTCTTATACATGCAATATATAAAAGTGTGAAAAGTATATAATAATTAAAAAATTCACTCACAAAACCATATTAACCCAAAGATATGATTTGGGAAATCATTTTGGCAAAACACCTAGCTTGAAGATGAGGTTTCTATCTTCTCTCCTGCTCTACATGGAAATGGTGCAAATACAAAGGGGTGACATTTGTATAATGTGGGTTTCTATAGAACAAGATCCTTCTCTTTTCTACCCTCTCTATATCCACTCTTAGCTACTCTACACTACTATGGAACAAAATGTACTAGAATATAATGGAACCATTTTTCCTCCTAATGGCATGATTATAACACATCTTAACAACTAACTAGGGGTTAAATTTGACCCACTCAACCTTCAATATGAGTTACAATTCAACCCTTCTAGAGTCTTATTCATAGCTCCCATCTGGATATCCCCTTTTTCATGAGTATGGGGTGAATGTGACATCTTCTCGAATTACGGTGGTCAATCGAAATAGCTCAACTTATGAGATGCATAAATTTTGAATATAAACTCTAATTGACATTATTCTTACATCGCTGGAAAGGAATTCGAATACATAATAACAATAGGAGGTGCATACTTAAGTGGAAATTGTTTACCCTCAAAAATGTCATTGAAGACCTCAAACTAGCCCTAAACGTTTCTAACATCAATTCTCCAAATTGGGCCTCACTATTAAAAATTTTCCTATAAGTTGATTTTTCTAATTTTTCCACCTTGAAACCATTGAGATGGATTCCAAATAATATAATTATCTAATTTGGATCACCGAACGCTGATAATGTCTCTATTATGAGCTATAGGATTGTTAGCATTGCTAGGAAAAATACGAAAAAAGCCTCCACTTATCTCATTTACTTTATCTTCAGGATATTCTCTTATTAATTCATGGGTCAATACAGGATATTGTTGAATTAAAATAAACACTAGATGTGTATTTCTTTTTTATATTTCTTTGTTATGAGTATGAGTGTAAATTTGCATAAATGATTTATTCTTTCAATGGGGTAGTTGAAGATAATATTATTGTAGTGCACTGTTCTATTTGAATGACTTTTACATTATTCTAACCATGATATAGGCTTATGGCACATACATTATTCTTTGATGACCTCACGTCGAGGATCCAATCATTTTTACTATTATTATTAGTGGATGTGATGATCATTATGATGTACCAAACTGATATTATTATTGGTTTTAATGATGACTAGGCAAAAACATGGAGTTGGTTTACACATTTTTAGGTGCATTTGGGTGGAAAAAACAATGCCTCGATGGAGCCTTTTTTAAGCACTCATTCTAGCTCCTCGAGAACTAAAAAAGTAGCTCAATCAAGAATTAAAACTAACTCTTGATTGATATCCTATGTAACCAAATATTAGGAGATCGATCAAGCTTTATGGATAGATCAAGCCCTAAATCTCCATCAAGCCTTAAAGCTGGAAATTTTAAATTTATGTAAATATTATAATCATTCCCAAACTTTAAAATTGTACGTAAAAATTTGATAGTTAAAAAAAAGCTAATTACGTTTGAATAGGTAATTAACAATGGTGTGGATTAATTTCTCATTGCATTTCTAGTGTATAAATTTGAAAAAGGATTCTATCCCACTTGCAATTGAAATTGTAATATTCTTATATTTATAGTTTGGTAACTTAAAATTTAGTTTTTAATATGATTTAATTTTCAATGTTATAATTTAAATAGTAAATTTATTATAAATATAATTAAAATAATAAAATGATTAAACATAAGAAAATTTATCAATTAGATTTAATAAATATTATATTTTTTATATGAATAAGTGAAACTCAAAAATTTAAATATGATGTTGCTAGAAATGTATATTTTATAAAATTCACTGAAGAGTTAATAAACATGTTTTCCTTGGTCATAATCATATCTATTAAAATCAAACCTATATATATATATATATATATATATATATATATATATATATATATATATATATATATATATATATATATATATATATATATATATATATATATATATAGCGCATTAGTATCCACTTGTTCGGGAAAAGAAATGAGTGCAGTGATAATTAATGTAGTTGTAATAGTTGTAAGTTATAATTAATATAGTTGTAATGGATGCAATGGTATTGTGGTTATAAATCTCTCTCAACTTGTAAAATGTGATTGCACTCAATTATGTCCTCAATGTGCACAAGTGTGAAGTATATATATAAAAAATTACTCTTGAATTATGTTTGCATATATATATGTTTAAAATAATAAAAATTTAAGGAAGTCATAAATTTTAAAACATTATTTGACTAATTTGAATTTGAGTAATCTAGATTTAAATGTGCATATGAAATTATTTTTAAAATAATAATATTATAAAATTTAATTTAATTTAGTTTGTTGTTTTTATTTATTTATTTATTATAATTTGATTTATCTTTATTAAAAATGTATACATAAACAGATTATAAAATGATTAAGTATTAAAATATGTTATATTTAAAATTAAAATAAACAAATTGTTGTTTTTAAAAATTTCAAAATTGAAAAGGAAAAGTTAAAATCTTTTATATCAAGTTATTTATATATTGTTATAATTATTTTCATGGTAAAATAAAATAAAATCTAAATTCATACTTAAGAAAAGTTAGAGTTTGGAATATATTTGAATATTTATAAAAAATATTTTTGTCAAATAAATCAATTTTATAATTCGCTTATAGACAAGTATTGAAAGGATTTGTTTTTTTTCAAGATAATTATGATAGATAGATTCGCTTATAGAAAAGTATTGAGAGGCTTCGTTTTTTTAAAGATAATTATGATAGCTCGATCGAGCCTCTATTTAACCATGTTAATGGTTTGATCAAGGGTTTCTTAAACCCTCGATAGAGCTATTTGAAATTCTAATTTCAAACACTCGATCAAGAGGTTTAACTGCATGATTGAGCTTTTGAGGGCCTAAAAAATAGTGTTTTAGCTCATCTTCTGCAAATTTCTGTGCAACACCATTTTGTACCCTAGCAAACTCCAAGTAGACTTTGTTTTTAAATGGCAGAGTTGATCATATTGGATTCAAGAAGGAACTCTCTTGCCAATGTCATATGAGTTTGACACTTTCAAACTCATATGATATATTTTATCTAATTTCTTTCAAACATAATGCTTACGTTTTTTTTGAAGAAAATTAAAGAGGTTGATTAAAAAATCGATATCATAAAATATACACCAAGAAAAATTTTCAAAAAATACAATTATATTCGTGTATGAGTCCTCTTCAAAAGGGCACTCTTAGTTTTTCAATTTATTTAAATATTTGAAAAAGTTCTTAAGTGAACAAATGTGTCAGCAAATGCAATTGAAATATTACTTCACCAACTTCAAAAAATAATAAAAAATATAATTTTGCATAAAAAGAAAATTAATATGAAAAAACTTATCTCTCTCGGTGTAGATCATATATATATATATATATATATATATATATATATATATATATATATATATATATTTTAGATTAAGTTATTCTATGTGAACACACACATGCCTCTTAAGATGTGTGAAGATTTGCAAGGACATGCATTTCATTTAATGGAAAATTGACATATTATACAACATTAAATTTTTTTACAAAAAGTATCATTAGGACAACAACATAATTCTCCACAATTTGTCTTCGTACTCTGAATCAAAATTCACAATGCTTATATGAATTTTGAGGGCTTCAATTTGATAAAAGAGGAAAAACTTGAAATTTCATCACCAAATTTGCCCCAAAAGTATAACCCATCTTCATGCTTTCACTTGACTGTGATGTAATCATTTGATGATATGTGTAATCGTGATGATGATTTCATTGTATGCTACCACATTTACATATTATGAGGACTATGTTATTGATTCTAATTAGAAATTATGTTGATGATTAGGTTATATTGATATTCTAACATGTGAAATTATATCAATGCCTAACCTTATGAAGAAATGTTGTTGATGACTATTTAAGTGTGGTAGGAGGCCCCCTAGATGTGCATGCATGTGATGAATCAAAGACCTATGTTTTGATAAATTTCATACTATTGATACTAGAATTCAACTTTCAACTAATATTCTACTATGGTTATTAATGCCATGATAATGGTTGTAGGCATAAGCCAATTGCTTCGTTGAATGATTCACACATGGGTGATGGGGCTTTATAGGATAGATGGACCTTCATGGGAGGGGTAAGATGACATATCTAATTCCATTTTCTAGCACACCCGTTGTGAGTTAAATCATGATGGCATTAGTATGCCTTCACCTTGAAGCTCACAATGCCATGAGGGAGAACCTCATATTAGCTTAGGGTGAAAGCATGAAGATGAGTTACACTTTTTGGCCTAATGTGGAGATAGAATTTCAAGTTTTTCCTCTTTTATCAAAATGAAACCCTCAAAATTCATATAAGCAATGTGAATTTTGATTCAAAGTAAAAAAACAAATTGTGGAGAATTATGATGTTGTCCTAATGATATTTTTGTAAAAATATTTAGTGGCGTATCATATGTCAATTTTCCATTAAATGAAATGCATGTCCTTGCAAATTTTCACACATCATAAGAGGTATGTGTGTGTTCATGTAGCATAATTTAGTCTAAAATCTGTAATATATATATATATATATATATATATATATATATATATATATATATATATATTATAAAAATATTTAGTGGCGTATCATATGTCAATTTTCCATTAAATGAAATGCATGTCCTTGCAAATTTTCACACATCATAAGAGGTATGTGTGTGTTCATGTAGCATAATTTAGTCTAAAATCTGTAATATATATATATATATATATATATATATATATATATATATATATATATATATATATATATATGAGCATGATCTCCATAGAGAGAACTAAGTTTTTCATATTAAAATTTTAATTTTTTATGCAAAATATAATTATTATTATTTTTTGAATTTGGCGAAGTATATTTCAATTGAATTTTGTAGGCCCATGTGTTCACGTAAGGTTTTTTTTCAACTATTTAAATAAATTATAAAAAAAAATGCCCTTTGTAAGAGGACTCGTAAATAGAGATAGAGGTATTTTTGGAAATTTTTCCATTGTGTATATCTTATGATATTTATTTTTTATTCAAACTCTTTAAAATAGTTTAAAAAAATTCAAGCATTATGTTTAAAAGAAATTACATGAAAAATATCATATGAATTCGAATATTTCAAACTCATATGCCATTGGATAGAGGATTCCTTTACGAATCCAACATGATCAACTCTGCCCCTAAGGACAAATTTATCCCTAAGTCTGCTAGGGTACAAAATGGAGTTGCATGAAATTCTGCTAAAGGTATGCTAAAATCGCTGATTTTAGGACTTAAGAGGCTCAATCAAGTGCCTAAATTTTAAACTTAAATAGCTTGATTGGGGATTTTGTAAATCCATTTATGTGTTTAATAGGAGCTCGATCAAACCTTTATAAACAAAAAATGAATTATCTAAAATTAAACATTTTAAAATTCCAAGTCTTATTAGAATTTTTGTTGTAATGTCATGTAAAACACTTATTAAATTTAATATTATTATTAAAAGATTATTATTATTATTATTAAACTAAACGATGTAATTATATGAATATAAAAAAATTAATATTAATATATTTTAATGTTAATATTAAATTTATTAAATTTGGATTAATATAATATAAAATTTCTTATATTATAATATATACTAGTACAAGCACATTAATAAATGTGCTTGATATATGCCATAGGTGTTAACAAAAGGGTTTACCATTAATACACACAAAAAAAGTACAAGCTCATTAATTTTATTTAACCTAATTTTTTTATAAAACTAACATAATACAATATATAATATTTTTAAAATACTAAAGTAATCAAAACCTAAAGCTACCTTTAAAGAAATTAAACCTAAATAGATTCAATTGGAAGACGTCAAACACACTATGTATCTTTGATGGAGGTAGCTAGAATATTAATATTTAGGAAATGTTTAGATAATATTTCTATGGAAAATTATAATTTCCCCTCCAAGTGAATGTAAAACACACATTTGAAATCTTTAATTTTAATTATGTATTATATCAACAAATTAAATTGCTATACTACATCTATATATATAAACATAATATTTTAATTGTCAAAGTATTTTAAAAATTTGAAATATAGAGTGAGAGAGAGCGGGGGACACAAAGATGGAGAGAGAGAGAGAGGAGGAGGAGGAGAGTGTCTCTGAGAAAGAGAAGGAGCTCGAGAGATGGATTTGGAGGAAAAGAGAGAGAGTGTGTATGTTTGGGGGTGTGATAGCAAGACAAAGAAGGAGAGATGGAGAGAAGGGGAGAGATGAAATAGGGGGGGAGATAGACAATAGAGTTGCCGGATGAAGCTCAAGAGAGAGAGAGAGAAAGAGAGATGGGGGAGAGATAGAGGGAGGTGGGAGAGAAAAGAAGAGAGATAGGACTTGAGAGGGAGGGAGAGAGAGAGATGGAGTTTGAGTGGGAGAGAGAGGGAGGTGAAAAAAAATACATATAGAGAGAGAAAGGTGGAGAGAGACGTAGTGGAAAGGGAGATGGGGAGAGAGAGATAAGGAATGACAAGGGAGCTGGAGAGAGACAGAGAGAGGAGAGTAGGAGGGAAGAGAGATAGAAGGGGAGAAAAAGGGAGAGAAGGGGAAGAGGACCATGGGGGGAAGAGGGAGAGGGAGGGAGATATAGATAGATATGGAGAAACAATGTGTATGTTTGTAGGGCGATATAGAGAGATGAAGAATGAGAGACAACGGGAGATAGAGATATCGATGGAAGAGGGAGAGAGGGAATAAGAGAGAGATAGAGGGAGAGAGGGAGGGAGGTATAGCTATATATGAAGAGAAATAGTTTGTGTTTATGGGGGGTGAGATAGAGAAACAAAGGAGATATGGAGGGAGAGATCAATATAGATGGAGGGGGAGAGAAAGGGAAGAAAATTGCTTTCACTATATGCATTGATTTTAGTGTACAAATGTTTATTTCTAATCCTATTTGATTTCTTACACATTACATGCATTTATTAATGTGTAGAAGTTGATTCCTAATTCTATTTAATTGCTTTCATTAGATGCATTCATTTCATTAAATATTTTAATTGATAATCTTGTTTGATTGAGCTTGGATTAGATGCAATGATTTCAGTGTAGATGTTGATTCCTAATCCTATTTGAATTCTAGCACTAGATGCATTAATTTCAGTGTAAATGTTGATTTATAATCTTATTTGATTGTTAGCATTAGATGCATTGATTTTAGAGTATATGTTAATTTCTTATCCTATTTGATTGCTTGCATTAGATGCATTGATTTTAGCAAAGACATTGATTTCTGATAAATGATGTAATTAGATATATGGTGTACATAAATTTCGAGGTAATTAGTTAAACATCATCCATTGATTTCAGTGTAAGCACAAAAAATTTATTGATGACATGCATTATGACTAAGCTTTTGTAGATAACCTCAAACAAAATACAATCAATAAAACTTGTATTTGTAACTTTTACATCTCCACATCTGTTAAAATTGAATATATAACTTATTTCAATCATATTTGAGTTTTTTAATTGAACCCTGAGATAAGAAATTGATTGAAATACTTTAAAAAGTTGTCTATGCATTATGGTATATGGGTGGGTCTCAAAAAAATTCATATATATACATGCAAATGCCTTTATAATTCAAATAATTTATTTCTAAAATTGAATTGTAATAACATACATGTTATTTGCACTAAAAGACACGTTCTACAAGCCAATATGAAGCACTCTTGGAATTATTTCCATGTTCAATATTAAATTGATATATGATATATTTTAGTTCATTTTATGTATTGAAATGACTTGCATCATAAATTTTAAGATTGTACTTATTTTCTTATTCTATAAAACTGGAAATCAAAATTGAACATATATTTTACTAATAAAAGTTATAATATATAGAAAAAATATTAAATTAGTGAAATAATTTTAATAGATCCATTTAAACCTCAAAAATTAATGAGCATCCATAAACAAGATTAATACAAATCCATAAACTCAAATAATAAGCATCCATATGCTAAAATAATGTCTGTGATGTACATCCATACATTGTCCATGTATGAAAATATACAAAGTTTGTATCACACATGTGAGTATGCCCTGTGAAATGATCCTAAAAATATACAAACTATGACACTCTAAGTACCACTATAACTTCTATGTGATTTCTTTCACGCAAGGTAAGTGTTCATAAGTTGGTACTGCAATATAACACATTCAAATTCAAACTAATTAGATCATTATCTGTAAAAAATAAAAAATATGGAAATAAATTATATTGAACCACATTTTTAATTGTAAACATATATAAATGAATCTACTAACCTCAGTCGAGTCCCAATGCAAGTCCGATCGAATGGGGGTCTGATCATGAATTTGGGCTTGGTGCTCCCCTACTTGTGGCTCAATGATTTGGGTTTGCATCGATGGACCTACATCATTAGTGCCTCTAAACCCAACAACCCACTCATGTCTCCACATAAGAGTGGCATCAACATCACTCTGTATATGGCCTATGTACACAATGGCAAGGAAAAATTATGATTATTTTACAGATTAATTAGCATATTTATGTAACTTTAAAAAATAAAATGTTGAAATATTAGGAATAAATATGTTTACCTCAACTATTGGTCCATGTGGTTTTACATACTGAACCTCCTCCAGATTAGTGAACATATAATGTGTAGGTGGAGGTGGAGGAGAATCCATGAAATGTACTCTAGTTGAGGATGTCGTGGTTGATCAACTGTCCCCTCGGATGACCTTGTAAGCTCATCCATGTAGCTGGGACGTGTCTACATGTTATCATGAACTTATTGAATATAAATTATGCAATCTAATACGAACAAGAAAGTTTAATATAAATAATTATGCATGATTTGATAATAAGAGTCAAAAGTTTCATAGAAATATGTACATGGTTTGTGTCATGTGGGTCATGCACCCTCCAAGTCTCACGAATGGCATCATGATACATACATGCATATGCCAAAATATGATCAAATGGTAAACTCACGATAAATGCATCATCATATAAGGGCACTAGTGGGTCACGAGGCAGTGGTGGTGGTCTCCATATCTATCCATGCAATACAACATGTGCAATATCCAATGATGCTTGCATTCTCTATGCAATAGTCTCTCGCGTCTCACCACTGAGATGCGACAAATCCTCTATCTCTCCAAGTTATACCATACTCTGAGACGGTGATGGAAAGAATATATGAGGTGGTGGTACATGTCCAAGGTTCCTATGAGCCCCCTCACACTCATAGGTATGTTCCCTATGAATATAATTTTTTAGCAAAATGAACTACGATCTCATCATGGTTGGGGAACCTACCCCAACCTCCACTAAATCTATCATACACAAAAGGGGCTGCATGAACATTACTAAAATATCTCAGTCGGCTTGGGCCTTTATGTCTAGTAGGGTGATCCAGAGGGAAGTCAAAAAATCCCCACGAGCAACAATGTCCTTTGTGGCCTCTTCACCACCTCCTAGGAATCTGAGCCTCTAACCTCATGCCTCCTGACCCTATGTATGAATTGTAATATGTGGCTATGTGGGCCCGACCTCCAGTATGTATCTATTAACCTAGTCATAAAAGGAAATGCAAGGCAGGTCAATGAATTGGTAGGGATATTCTTTATCTCTTATGTGATTTGTGTATGATGAGTTGTAAGATCATCTAATGTGATCTAACTTATAGCATCATCCCATGGAGGGATCTATGTTGCAATCTGATCCTCAACTTCGGCCTGTTGAGAACTTGTAAATCATAAAAAAAAATTAACATATGTATAATTAACAAACTAGAAGCATAATAACATATACAGTAAAGTCAAATAAATCAGTTGAAGACAATTTTAAAATTAAAGCCAATTTCAAGGCATAAACACATAAAGTTTAAAGAGGATTTAAAAATGCAAGACATGTGCCTGAAATGGGCAAAGATGGTACACTAGATGTACAAGCATGGTCATCAATAGAGAAAAAACACTTCCTATGACACTCTAACTAGCGTTGGAGGTAGGATCTACTAAGGGAACACCAACTCTTGGTGGGCTACGTGATCTATCATGAGCCTGACCACATATAACATATCCTCTTGCACTACAATGGCCTATAGTTGGGGTGCATAATGGGATGCCTCAACATATTACATATAATACATATTAAATAATCCAAGAAAAAATTTTGACCAAAAACATTTCTAAACTCAAGCAGAATAATCTACCATGAAGTCCTAAACTTTAGAGTCCATCTTTTGATAATTTATTAACCAAAGTACATTGAGTTCCATGTAAGCACAATCGAAAGAAGTGATCAAATCTACCCTCGCACTTTTTCTTGTTTCTAAATAATGCATTTTATTCATAGCACAACTATATGTAAATATATATGTAAAAAATTGAAATAAACCTATTTAAAAAACTAATAAAATTTCATGCCAACCAAGTACTACAATAGACTTTACATTCTTAATGTCTGACTTTGACACATGACATGTATTAGGTGCAAGTATATGAAGACAATGTTTCTTGTACAACACACTACATAATGAAACAATATGGTACAAATTAGAAAAGAGTCTAAATGCTTTTATTCACTAGACAAAATCACTTTTTATGATGGATTTAATTTATCTATCAATGATGCATTGTTGAAACATATATATATATATATATATATATATATATATATATATATATATATATATATCTAATGTTATCTTAAATGTTATAGTTATGCACAATGTACATGTTACATTATGTTATGTCAAATAACTTTATGTTATGATAAATAGTTATATAATTATGTTATGCAACATATAATTACATGCTATGTTAAATGTTAAATAACATGTTATGTTATGTATATATATATATATATATATATATATATATATATATATATATATATATATATATATATATATAGTTTCTAATGAGTTATAGTTGTTATGTCACATGCTATGCTATATATCTGTGTTATGTTAAATAATTATAAAACTATGTTATGTTACCTAATTTTATGTTATGTTTTAAATGTTAAATTTAACAATTTATGTTATGTTAAATAGTTTAAGAAAAAATTATGTTATGTTATAAACAATTTATATAGAACTATAATATATTTAATTATGCCATATATTACAATTTTATAATATAGTTAAGTATCTATAATTATATTTAAATAATTATACAATTACTTAATTATAAAATAGTTATAGTTATGTTGCATGCTATGTTATATGTGTTATGTTATATGTGTTAGGTTAAATAACTATATGTTATATATGTTAAACAATTATAAAATTATATATTATAACTTAATGTTATGAACTAAATAGTTCTATAACTATTTTATGTATATATATATATATATATATATATATATGTGGGGTTAAATAGTTGTAAAACTATGTTATGTTATATATTTTATATATAAAACTATAATATATAACTATGTGATATTATAGTTAAATATAATTACAAGTTATGTATAGGTTATGTAAAATGTTATAATTATATAAAGTGACATGATGTTATATAGTTTTTAGTTTTATATATATCAAATTTTTATTTTCTAGATTTTTAGATTTAAAGATTAATATTTTATTTTTAAAACTAGAATGGTTATTCATCATGTTCATCTCAAGCTCTTAATTTATTTATTTATTGATTATAGTTTTGTTATTTTTTGTTTGGATTTTTTTGGGTATATTTTCAGTCAAATTTGCTAAAAATTTAAAATGGATTTTAAATAACAAAAAACTAAAAAATAAAAAATAAAAAAAAAATAAAAAAAATTGTTTCACAAAATTCTAAAGAAAAACTTTAAAACCTAAAATAATTAGAATACCCAAAACATTGCAAGTAAAAAACAAATTTACAACCCAAATTATAGTTTTTTTGGTGGTTTTGGAGTGTTTTCTACGTTGTTTTGAAGGGTTTTTTTTTATCGTTTTCTAGGTTGGTTTTGTGGTTTTGGTCTATGTTTTAAAGTTTTTTTTATATGGTTTTCTTAGTTGGTTTTGTGATTTTGTAAGCTTTTTGAAGGGTTTTTTTTGTGGTTTTCTTAGTTTTTGTATGGCTTCATAGTTTTGGTACATGGTTGTTTTTTTTTAATTAATTTGTTACAATTTCCAAAAAAAAAAAATGAAATAAGAAAGACAAAGAATAAAGTATCTACCTTAGTTTGAGGCTCTACGATGTTGGTAGGTGGTTGGCGAGATTGGTTTGAAGGCTCCATTACTCGATCTAGTTCCAACAATCGTGGTCGAGCTACTATCAAACTCTCAGTCAAGCTCCTCGAGTCCGTGCAAATTTCGCGCGCAGATCGTGAGAGCTATATATATATATATATATATATATATATATATATATACATACATATACATATACACATATACACATATACACATATACATATACATATACATATATATATATATATATATATATATATATATATATAAGGCTTGATCAAGCCCTAGAGCTCGATTGAGCATTATAGCTCAATCAAGGGTTACTTTTTAACCCTCGATCGAACTTCTGCTTTATCACCCAAGGAGCTTGATCGAGCACTCAAAAAGGCTTGATCAAGCCATTCTTTTTCCACTCAAATGTAGGGTTTTTTCCCCCAAAAAGGGCAACCCAGATCCATGTTTTCACCTGTTACTCATGAGTATTTGCTGGGGGGCACACATCAAGGAGGATTCCTTGATCCCTAGCCCATTAATCTCACAACAGAGGGTGACACAAGATATGATAATGGTCTCCACCATCATGCCCAGGTTCCCCTTTCAATCACAGATGCATGAATGGAAAGCAACATGACACCCTTGGAACTTCAAAATGAATTTATTGAAAGTAAAAAACAACTTGGAACCCTTGGCATTAAGACAATGCTAGAAGGTAGATGATTTTTTATGCTCATGTAATGATAATAACTAAAACACATAATGTAAGTAAGAGTGTTTTAAGGAAAATCAAATTAGAAGGTAAACTTTTAGAAAGGGAGAATAGGTATATATGAAATCCCAATTGAATAAAGTAACTATACCATCCTTACTCTTGGAAAACCTTAAATATATATTTATATACATATGTATATATAAATAACTCCTAAGTATCTAAAATTTTCTAATAGCAAAGAGAAAAAGAGAATAGGGTTAAAATATAAACATTAATTTAATGATAATTTACTCTCATTATGAAAAGGGGGGTGTGCTTTAAATTAGAGAATAATAATTCAAAAGTTTGAAAAAATGAATTTCATTGAGAGAACCTCCATTTGGAAAGAGCATAACACAAAAATATCCAACTAATATTTTAACTTGAGAAAAATTAGGGAGTAGTTGGAGAAGAAAATATGAGACCTACCTATTGACTTAAGTTAATAAACACAAAATGGAGAGTATAAATTGGGATCCATTGACAATTAGGAGAAGAAAAAGGGAAACATGTGTGGGTGAAGGAAAATAGTCTTTTTAATATGAAATTAAGAAAATAATTTCATGAGACATTTTGTAAAGGGATAACACATGGATAGATGAATAATGGAATATTGCAATAAAAAAATAATTGTTTTGTATGAGGTGACAAGTTTCACTACTGAAACTTTTTATGAAAGAATGAGCAAGTTATGAGAAAGAGGCATTTTTTGAATACCTTAATATTGGATGAATATATTAATGACATTATGTACTTAGAGTGACTATTTATATTTATGGTGAGTTTAGTGGAAGTGGAGATCCTATTAGTGGGAACCTTTTGAGCTTGAGGGATCTCCTCCACTAGATAGTATTTTCATTTTCCATACCATCCCATCGCAACTTAGGGTTCTTCAAGGAAGGAGAGTACCCAGGGAAACGTTGGGAGATCCATTGATGAGTCAATGAAGTTTAGTCGAGTCACTAGAATTCCAAAAGTGCATGAGGAATCAACTAATCAATTTCAAATTCAAACCACTTAGTGCATGGTATCGATGGTATTTTAGAAAAATTCTAAATGTGTTATTATTATCAGGTGTAATACGTTATGCCATAGGTTGTATGAACATCATAGTATAATAATGATGCCTAGTTACATGATTTTAGATGTTTGAAGGAATGTTTTATAATTACAAAATCCTTAATTGTTGGTATATGTACCTTTGATTTACTTGTATGTGTATAATCCTTTATGTTGGTTATAATCATTCGATGGATGAATTAATTTAAAAAGTTGCATCTACTGCTAGTTATTATTTTATAACTTTGTGACCTTTAAATATATAATTTATTTTGTTAATAAAATTTCTTGTATGTATGGCACAATTAGTATGAAAATATTTTACATAAAGAGAAACATTTATCAAAAAATAAAAAAATGGTATATTTAAGAGGGTTCCTACAATTGGATTCATTTTATATCGTTTTCTTTATTATCATATTCCTTACCAGTAGGGTTTAGTTATGATACTCTTCATATCAAACAAATTGAATATAAGATTGTAATGTACCTAGCACCCTTTGTCACCCTCTGTCAAATTGAATATGAAGTTGTAATGTACCTAGTACCCTTTGTCACCCTCTGTTTGTCACCCTCTGTTAATGCTTGATGATATAGAATATAGAACACTTTTAAAAATAAAAAATTTCCATTTCTAAAACTAAACGTTTCACTCGTTTTCTTTTCTTTTATGTTACTATCTCTATTGTCTTATTACCATTCTAAATCCAACTTAAATACAAATTTATCCATAAAAAAAAATGAAATTTACTAATATGTAAATTTTGATATATCAAATATTAAGAAATTTACATATTAAAAATATAATCTATATCAATGTATTAATATAATCTATATCAATGTTTAATGAATCCTAATTTAAGATAAATATAAACTCATTTAAATTTTTTGTTGTTATAAAGTACACATTTAAATTTCTGGCTGGTTATTATGGAATACGTATATATACACCTAAATCTTTTATGTTAAAAAATACATGTATATGTCTCATTATTTATCTTTTATTTAATGTTCTTTTGCTTTTTAAACATTTTTTAATGTAAATTTAAAAGAAAGTCTCATCCTCTCATTGCAATCAACTAATTAATATAGACACAGACACGGGTTTATCCATGCAATCACTACACCATATGACAACACCATAGCAACATTATATTAACATAATGTCAATAATCATTAATCATTATTATTATAAGAGTAAACACTAATATAGATGAAAGATGTTCCACGTAACCATAAAATTTGTTGTTTTATTTTGTATTTTTTGAGAAAAAAAATTAACATTATATTAACATAATGACAATAATCATTCAAAATTATTATAATAAGAGTAAACACTAAACACTTATAAATTAAAGATGTTCCGCGACATTATTTTGTATTTCATATATAAGATTTATATCAAGTTTTTAATTAATAAAAATTTTATTACTTAGATTATAATTAAAGAGATTTGTCATAAATAGGGGATTTGAAATTTAGATTTCTAGATTTTCACAAATTTCACATTACTTTTTTACTAATTAAAATGTCTTTAAAGAATTAAATTTAATCTTTGTTATTAAAAAGAAATTTAGTGTTTCATTTGTTTGAATGAAATTTACTATAAAATAAGATAAAATGTGGATGGTTGAATGTATAAAGATTCTTGATTTATATAACTTACAAGAATCATTATGTAAAATATAAATTTCATTTAAGTACCGATATGCATCAATCCATAATAAGTATCAAAGTAATACCTTTTCCATCATACATTTCAATTTGCTTAAGAAAAACATAACATCAACTAATTATAATTTTAGTTAAAATAATAATAGTTAGTATTTATGATAAAAAAAATTAATATTTAAGTTAAACATATATACATTTATACAGTCTAGTATGGGGTAGACGGCACATAAACATGTAAACATAAATGTAAAATATAAAGAGGTTTATGAAAACTAAAAAAATAGGTATGCTCTACAATCCAGTATGGGGTAGATGTCACATAAACATGTAAACATAAATGTAAAATATAAAGAGGTTTATGGAAACTAAAAAAATAGGTATGGTAAATGAATAAAAATATAACTACACTGGAGGTATGATAAATAAATAAAACATATTTTTACACTTACTCCAAAGGTATGGTAAATAAATAAAACCTCCTTTTATATTTAGTCCATAAACCTCTTTATATTTAAGGGGACTCTAAAAGGAGATTTTATTTAGGTGAAGCCTATGGGCCAAATACCATTTTAATACCATGGGCTAAATATCATGGGCCAAATACCATATTTATAAAAGAGGTATGGTAAATTAATAAAAATATAGGTAAACGAGAGGTATGGTAAATAAATAAAACATTTTTTTTATATTTACTCCATAATTCACTCAAAAATGAGGTTTTATTTAGGTGAAGCTTATGGGCCAAATTAATTATTATTAATACGATGCAAAAAAAACATTATTAACTCTAGTATTAATATTAATAAAAATACCCTGGATGCGGGTGAATAGCTGGCTCAGAGGTACGAATCCGGCGTGGAGGGTGGGCGCGTGGCCATCCACAAGCGCCAAATGTTACGGTTGCAGGTGGGCGACATGGTCTCGCACAAACCCATTAATGGCAGTGTTAATGCTGCTCTCCCCAGAGTTAGTTTTATTTGCAATGGCGCTTGGGTTATTCTTCCATCAGGTCTCTCCTCCGCGCGCTTCCAGACTCAGCAAGGTTGCAGCTCCCTGCTGCACCTCAACCGCTAACTCCAACCTCCGCCTTCCGTCAGCTCTGATTCAAGGCGTTGATAAAGTTCAGCGTGCTCAGTTTCCTCTTTACACGGTGTGCTTGTTCCTCAAGCGCTTACCTGTCATTCCCTCTGTGCTCGCCAGTCCCGCTCGTCGCAGAATGCCAAGGGAACGACCCAGAATGGAATGCAAACGGGGCAATTATCGCGATCATGGCTCCCGCCAGCCATCTTCCACCACCTCGGAACCTTCCATGGACGCTTCGGAGTTCTGCTGCAATAGATACCCGGCTACTAGAAGCGGCAGGGGCAGAGGAAGGGGGCAAGCAACAACTGAAGTTTGCTCGCATCATTCTCATATGCACACTGCCTGTTTTCACATTCCTTGCTCTCTGGGAAATTCATCTTTTATTGTTTCAGTCTCTGTCGAAATGTGTGAGGCAGCGGTAAGTTCGAGGGAAGTTAATCATGAGGCTCCCCTGCAGCAGAGGATGGTTAACCAGCACGTTACCCAGTGCCAAGACTCAGGTGGTTTGCACACTATGAAGACAAATGCAGATGCTGGCCCCAGCGCGCCCGCGGGAGGTGACCCTTCAAGTTCTGCAGCCCATCCTTCTGATTCCAAAGACTCAGATCATTTTGGGTGCAGAATTGTTGAAGAACAACCATCAACCTCGGAAGATGAATGAACTTGTCTGCGCCTACGGTCTTTTTTTTGGTCAGTTGGCAAAGAAAGATGCTTGTAAGTTCGCTGATTCTGGTCTCTGTCAATTCTACCTGTCGGTCTCTACTATGAGGCAGTGTTTTTCTCATATGCTGGTGTCTGTTAACGTCTATGCTTATGGTGGAACTTGTCCAAGTACTAGCTGCGCGCAAGTCAGTCCTGGTCACTGTATGGGTCAGTTTCTAGTCGCTGTTTGGATCAATTTTGGTATGGTCATTGTCAAGATTTGGAATCCTATGTTCTCCGAGACAACAAATCCTGATGCAAGTCATTATGTAGGTTCTCTGTTTGGCATGTCAAGAGTTTTTTGTAAGAATGCCAACTCCATGGCTAGAACTTTCATGGCCTCGGCCTCTCTATAATATCATTTTGTATCAATATAGGAGTAGACCAATTGAGAAAAAAAATTATTAATAAAAATAAAGTTGGCACATGGTATTGAGAACCAATGGTATTGACCGGTGGTATTCATATTGAATGTAGTCTATTTAAAGGGGGGAATTAAACCAGCATAGATCCATCTTTACTTTGGATATGCAAACTAGAATAGAGTGACAAAATATTTGACCCCTCTTGGGGCTTGGTAGATCCAGAGTAAAGATGGATCTATGCTGGTAAACTCTCACTTTATCATGGAACTTTTAATTTGTAAATAGTCTTTATCACCATACCATGAAATCATAACTTATTTCACATGACACTTGTTCATATGAATTTTTTTTTAATTAATGAATTAATTGAAAAGGAAAAAAATGAATGACTACTTTTGAAATAAATCTTAACCTATTGATTTGTCTATACTACTAAGGATATAATAAAATATTTTATGGAGGTTAACTTCCTACCATCCACCCGATAATTATTGATAAATCATCTAAAATCTTTGAAGTCTTATTCCAAAATAAACATGGTTATAGGCATAATTAATTAAATTGCTATTATTTTATTTATCATCATCACTATTAATTATTAGAGGAATTAATATATGAATTAAACATATATTAATTATGGATATTAAACATGTAACAAGATTTCTAATCATGGAGATTCATCCTCAGTCTATTATTGAAATTATTTACATATAAATAGGCTTTGTTACAATACCATAGTTCAATTTATTCTAATTATACAAATACATTTGTTTTGGAATAGGACAATTATAATTGTAATTTATTTATCAATAATTATTAAGTAGATGGTAGAGATTTAACGTTTATGAAATATTCTTGAATATTTTTGTGGTAATTTTATCTTCAAAATAGTTATCTCATTTTTGTTCTATTAATTAAATTCATTTATTGAAAAAAATATCATATGAATAAGTATGGCATGAAATGAGATATGTATTTTGTGTATCTATTGAGAAGTCATGGTATTGGCCTCTGATATTGTTACAAAG
Source organism: Pinus tabuliformis (assembly GCA_031772625.1). Taxonomy (NCBI): domain Eukaryota; kingdom Viridiplantae; phylum Streptophyta; class Pinopsida; order Pinales; family Pinaceae; genus Pinus; species Pinus tabuliformis. The sequence continues at coordinate 631,301,060 of CM062814.1, read as the reverse complement.
TCTCTTTACAGATTAAAAATATCCATAGTAAAGTGGGGGTGAATCTCCATAGTTAAGAATATTTTACATGACTTTTTAAATGAATATATTATTAATTTATATGTTAATTTTTTAATCATTTATATGATAATAATAACTTAAAATAAAGTTATAATTTAGTGATTTTTTTATTTATTTGAGCAATGTGAAATGTATCATAAAGTAAGTGTTTTGACATTGATAATAGATTGATGTCTATCAATATTTACAAGATATTTAATTTATATGGCAATTCTCTATAAATTGAAAAAGAAAACATAACTCTCATTGAAATAAATATGAACCCTCTATTGGTGAATACCATTAGAAATATTATGTGAATATTCCATAAGATTAAATCTCTATGGTCAACCTATCAATATTTAATAATTAGATTAAAATTATAAAAACTCTATTTAAAAATAGATGGGTCAATTAGTGTAATGAGACTTATTTATAGATTAAGAATCCTTAAATAAGTAAAATCTTTATAATTTAAAATATTGTTACATATTTATATTTACTTCATATATTAATAATTTTATGATTAATGATAATAATAATCTCAGAGGGTCCCCAATGGGGGTGACGAACACCGAGGTCACTCAAACGTGTGTGTCATGAAAGAAAACATTTGGTGGATGGTAAGAAGGACACTTACCCTGTCCTCCCTCCCTGGTGATGTTTCATTCCTCTTCAGGATTGAGAGTGGGAGAAGAACATGGGTTTATGGCACCTGTTGAGTTTCAAGATTGCTATTATGATGTGGTAGTTAGTTGTTGGTGGTTGGTTGTTCTATTGAGAAATGAGAACAAGAAATTTTGGTTTAATTTTTCCTTGAATTAAACTATGAATTAAATTCAAATTCTATTCTCCTAGCAACTTAGAATAGTTAAATTAAGTTTATTAAACTTACTTAACTCAGGAAATTCGAGTTGGAAGTATTTTGGAAGTCATGTATATGTTCTCTCTACTTTGTAGGAGTCCAGTGTGAGTTAATTGTGAGTTGTAAAATAGAAGACTAAATTTCATGAGTTAGTTCAGTTAAATTAGTTCTCAAACTAATTGAGAGAATTAATAGTGAGTTAAGAATCAGTGGTAACAATAATGAACTCCACCAGTGCTACTCTAGTTAACTAAATATTTACTCACCAAAGACTCATGCATGTCGATTATGAGAAAGACCCAGTTGAGACTAGAGTGCAGGGACAGTGTACGATTTGTTTTAGATTTTTCCGAGTTGCAATGATAGTGCATGCAATCAGGAAATGATACTTGAGGGATTACACTATTTTTAGAGGTTTTATTTCCCTTTAAATACAAGCTATCCTTCATAGGAATTACACATTGGAATAGAGACTTTGAGAGCTTGTGAAGAGGCTAATATTTGGCCTTGAGCTTTCTTATGAGTTGGAGATTGAATTTGATGAGTGTTGGGATTGTTCTAGAGATAAAAAGAATTGTAATTTCATCTTGTTTTTCTAGATTAATACAAAACAGATAGTGGGGTTTTGAGCTGTGGTTTTCCCCGGATATTTATTATGTTATGTGCCTTTGATTCTCTTCCTCTATTGATTATTGTTTGATCAATGTTTATGGGCTTGAGTTGTAAAGAATAGAAGTAGATTCTTGTCTCTTTCTTTAGAAAATTACCTTAGATTGTGAATCTATAGGTTTTTCTACATGGTGTCAGAGCAAGATTGTTTTTTGGGCTAAGAGTTTGCAGAGCAAATATGAGAATTTCTGTGCAAAATTTTTAGGAAAAAAAATTTATATCTGGATTCCTTGGGAAAATATACCCAAATTCAAAAGAAAAATTGGCTGAATCATAGTTTAGATGAGGGAGATATCGCTAATTTAAAATCATCTCTCTAGAGGATTTTTCGAAGTTTTGAGTTTCTGGGTTACAGGTGAGTCGAATTTGCAATACATACTTCAGGATCGGCAGATGGAATTCCATGGGTTAAGGCTTGATTATGCATTGGAAGGAAGCTCTAATTTCATAGCCTATAGGGATAGGATGGAGGTTATGCTAGAGGACAATGGCTTGAAGGAATTTGTTGAACAATCAATTCCTAAGCTTGCAGCTACTGATGCACAGAACTTGGTTGTGTGGAAGAAGTGTGTGGCAAAGGTAAGTCAAATAATTCTTGAGGAGTTTGAGATCATATTGTCTTGAGTCTCCATGGAAAGGAAACCCCTCATGTTATGTGGAAAACATTGACAGACTTGTATCAGAATAGCACTAATCAAAGGAAGTTAGCACTAAAGGATAAACTTCATAAAATTAAGATGGAGAAAGGCAAGACGATTCCAAAGTACTTGGCCAAGTTCACTCAATATCAGGATGAACTTGGAAGTGTTGGAATCATGGTTGCTGAGGAGGATATAGCAAGGCTTTCTCTTCTTCGACTCCCAAAGAGTTGGCATAGTTATCAGGACTCTATCAATGGTTGGGTGAAGCTTCTAGATTAGGAATGACTATGGTCATATTTGATGCAGGATGAGATCAAGAGGAACACTAGGGATGTCTCTTCATCAAATACTGGCGATGAAGAGAATTGTGCCTTAGTGAATAAGGTAAGGAAGGGGAAAGGTCAAATTTCTCGTTCCAAATCATATTCTTATCATGGAGGTAAGAAGAAGGACATGATGAAAGTTAAATGCTTTGATTGTCACAAGATGGGTCACTTTGCTACAAATTGTCCATTAAAGAAGTCCAAGGAGAAGTCCTCAGGAGGAGCGGTGGGTGAGGCTTTGGCCTGCCAATTCGAATTGGACTTTTCCCTCATTGCATGCATGGTGTCTTCAATGATGGGAAGTGTTTGGTACTTAGATAGTGGAACTTCTTTCCACATGACTAGCGAAAAAGATTTATTCAGTGAATTAGAGGAGAAAGATCTCAAGATGCATATCAAGATGGGTGATGACAGTAAGTATAGTATTACTAATGTGTGCACTATTACTTTCCAGGGGGAGCATGTGGCTCCACCCACCTTGAAGAATGTTATGCATGTACCCAGACTGAAAAACAACTTGGTATCTGTTTCCATGCTTTAGGATAGAGGCTATGATGTGATATTTTCGAAAGGAAAGGCGTTCATTGAATACATAGCCACAGGTCAAGTAAAGAATATAAGGATTCAAGTTCAAAATCTTTATAAGATAGAGGTAGAGGATTGTGCTACTTTGAGTTCAAAAGCGGAAAGGATATTGATCTGTGACGTCGGCAAGTTGTGGCACAAGCGATTGGGCCACTTGCATCATGGGGCTTTGAAGATATTGCAACAAATCTCTATTGGTCTTCCCAAAGGTATGCTTGAGAAAGTTATTACATGCAAGGGTTGTACTCTTGGAAAATACACCAAATCTTCCTTTGGAGACAGAGACAGTTGAGCATAGTCTATTCTAGAGAGATTCCATTTAGATGTGTGTGGACCATTCTCAAAAACATCTATGGCAAATAACAGTTATTATGTTATATTTTTTTATGAATATTCTCATAAATGCTGGGTATTTTTTATGCAGAAAAAGGATCAAACTTTAACAAAGTTTTGTGGGTTCAAAGAATTAGTAGAGAAAGAGTCTGGAAAGAAGGTTAAATCTCTATGGAGTGATAATAGTGGTGATTATGTCCCCAATGAGTTTAAGAACTTCTATACAACGGAAGGGATTAAACGAGAGTTGATGGCACCCCATAACCCTCAACAGAATGGGGTTGCCAAGAGGAAGAATAGGAGCATAGTAGGGGCAGCAAGGGCGATGTTGCATGATTAGGGCCTACCACTACACTTGTGGGTGAAGGCATGCAACACAGTGTTTTATGTTCAAAACCATAGCCCACATCAGATACTTGAGATGAAGACACTAGAGGAGGCTTATTCCGATAAGAAGCCAGATGTTGGTCACTGCGGGATTTTTGGGTCATCGATTTATTTCCATGTGACCAAAGATGCATAGAAGAAGCTTGAGCCAACAACAAAGTTGGGGATCTTTGTGGGGTACACTGATACACTCCACAACTATTGGGTGTACATGCCGACTAGTCCAACGATAGTAGTTTGCAGGGATATCAGGTTTCATGAGGAGAAGGCCATGCGAGTATCCCTTGAGAGGGAGATTTAGCTACATGCGGATGAGGAGATTTTAACTCCTAAGGTTGAGGGACCTAAGATTGATGTGGAGAAGCAACATGTAGAGTTTCAGAGAGTGGAGAAATCCACTCAAGCAGAGTCTTCTAGAGAGGGAAGAAAGCACACTAGAGAGGCTAATAGATTGTTGGATAATGCATGGGAGAATGTGGGAGCACCCTCTTCTTAGCACAGACATAGGAGGCTACCAAAAAGGTACATTGGATACATGGCACTTATGGGTGCATATGTTGTGATAGAGCCATCTTCCTTTCACGAAGCAGTGAAGAAGCTAGTTTGGGTTGATGCGATGGTGGAGGTGTATGAATCCATAGTTCGAAACAATGTTTGGGATGTGATCCTGAGATAGGAGGACAACTCAGTTGTGAGCTCCCGTTGGCTTTACAAGGTAAATCAAGCTATAGATGGTAGTGTGGAGAAGCACAAGGCCAGATTTGTGGCCTGTGGCTTTTCACAGGTAGAGGGGATTGACTATGATGAGACCTTTTCTCCTTTTGCAAGGTACTCGGCAATTAGATATGTTTTGGAACTATTAGCACATATGGGTTGGAAGATCCATTAGATGGATGTGAAGACTGATGGCATGATTGAGGAAGAGGTGTACATAGAGCTGAAATCTTGGACCGTGAGTCGCATGTGTGCCGACTCAAGAGAGAATTGTATGGGCTGAAGCAAGAAGCCCATGCTTGGTACATCGGGATAGATAGCTACTTCACTAGGTTAGGCTTCACGAAGAGTGAAGCAGATGCAAACATATATCACATAGTGGTGGAAGGTAAGTTGTTGACCATTGTACTTTGTGTAGATGATGATAGGTGATTAGAATCTCATCAAATTTTACAAGGAGGACCTTGCAAGAGTGTTTAAGATGAAGGACATGAGGCTCATGCATTACTTTCTTAGCATGGAGGTATGGAAGGAAGATGGGGATTTGTTTGTATCTTAAGGAAAGTAAGCCAATGAGATACTGAGGAGATTCTACTTGGAGAGTATTAAACCCGTGAAGACTCCTATAGCTGGTAACTGGAGGAAGGAGGATGCTACTTTAGGGGAAGTAGTGGAAGTTATTGTTTACAGACAGCTTGTGGGTTCACTCATGTACTTGGTGAACACACGACCGGATATGTGCTATGCAATTAACCAGCTTAGTCAAGTTATGGTTAGGCCTACCAATTTGTGTTGGAAGGCAACAAAGTATGTGTTGAGATACCTCAGAGGCACTACTCAGTTTGGGTTATGGTACAAACGAAGAAAGGGAGTGAAGCTTCAAGATTTCACTGATGTAGATTGGCGAGGGAGTCCATCCGACAAGAAGAGCACATAAGGAGGGATCTTTAATATTGGGTCAGTGGCAGTTTATTGGTATAGCAGGAAGAAGAGATCTGTTGCACTTAACTCAGTAGAGGTAGAGTACATGGCTGCAAGTCAGGCAACATGAGTGGCTATCTAGATGAGGAAGATCTTGGTTGGTTTGTTTGGTTAACAAATGGATACGATAGTGATTTATTGTGATAATCAGATTTGTATCAAACTCTCTGAAAATCCAGTTTTTCATGATCGGTCCAAGCATATTGATATCTGTATCATCATCTCAGAGATTGTGTATTGAGGCAGATCATGTTGCTAAATGACATTCCCACGGAGGAGCAAGATGTTGACATCTTGACAAAGGAATTGTCAATATGTAAATTCGAGTTTCACAGAGACAGGATCGGGGTAGTCAATAGTCTTTCTTGTTGAGAGGGAGTGTTGAGAAATGGAAACAATAAATTCCATTTTAATTTGTCCTTGAATTAAACTATGAATTAAATTCGAATTCTATTCTCATAGCAACTTAAAATATTTAATTTAAGTTTATTAAACTTACTTAACTTAGGAAATTTGAGTTGGAAGTCTTTTGGAAGTCATGTATATGTTCTCCCTACTTTGTAGGAGTCCAATGTGAGTTGTAAAATAGAAGACTCAGTTTCATGAGTCAGTTCAGTTAATTAGTTCTCAAACTGATTGAGAGAACTAATATTGAGTTAATAGTCAACGGTGACACTAATGAACTCCACCAGTGTTACTCTAGTTAACTGAATATTTACTCATCAAAAACTCATGCATGTAAATTCTGAGAAAGACCCAGTTGAGACTAGAGTGCAGGGACAGCGTACTATTTGTTTTAGAATTTTCTGAGTTGCACTGATAATCCATGCAATCAGGAACTGATACTTTAGGGATTGCGCTATTTTTAGAGGCTTTATTTCCCTTTAAATACAAGTTATCCTTCATAGGAGTTACACATTGGAATAGAGACTTGGAGAGCTTGTGAAGAGGCTAAGATTTGGCCTTGAGCTTGCTTATGAGTTGGAGATTGAATTCGTTGAGCATTGGGATTGTTCTAGAGAGAACAATCATTGTAATTTCATCTTGATTTTCCAGATTAACACAAAACAGATAGTGGGGTTTTGAGTTGTGGCTTTCCCTAGATATTTATTGTGTTATGTGCCTTTGATTCTCTTCCTCTATTGATTATTGTTTGCTCGATGTTTATGGGCTTCCGTTGTAAAGAGTAGAAGTAGATTCTTGTCTCTTACTTTAGCAAATTGCATTAGCTTGTAAATCTATGGGATTTTTTTATATGTTCATGGTTAGGGCTTTAGTAGTCTAACGGGTCTCTTTTGCCTTTGATTAGTCTGGGAATGGTGTAGATTCCACCGTCACCATCTCCTCTATTGTACCTCTGAGATAGTAGTAGGTCAGCGACCAATGCTAACGCATCTAAAATAATTGTTTTAGGGTTTTTGGTTTTAGTTTTGGAAGACCAATGAATGAAGACAGATGTAGAATTGAATATTTAATCCTTTGGGTTATTTACACAGTGATTTAGATCAAATAGTGGTGAGAATAAGACAACAAATAATATGATTATCACAGTATCCAGACTGTAAAACAGAACAATCATAAGTAGGAAAACCTTCTAAACTATGTTCCAAAGGTTCAAGGTAGTATACTTAAGCTTACAAAAGATGTTGATGATTTATTGATTAGAGGGGATTAGCTAAACAGATAGTTCATTGATCCATTCTCTTAATAGATGATCACTTCAGGAGCTTATAGGAATTAATTGACACACAATTATTCCTACCTAGATATCTCTATAAGTCATAAGCATATGAAGAAAGACGTAATGATCAATAACTGGAAAAAATTACAGGATAACACAAATTATGTAAAACCATATTCAAAATCCTCTGCTTTGTATTAAGGTTCTAGAAAGACTGAGTACATCAAGTGTCTAGAAAAGTTTCCTTTAAAGGTGGCTTCTAGGTTCAAAGTAGAATTAACAGTCAATACTTTACAAGAAATGAGTAATGAACCCTGAACTTCAAACCCATAACAACTCGAGAAAAGAGTTATTTATACAATAATGAAACTAAGGAAATATCCTAAAACTAATTAAGATTTATTCTAGGAAAGGAAATATCTTCATACAAGAATATAGGGGCAGCTGTTGAACTGCTTCTTACTGTCCCTTTTATTAAGGTTGTGTTGGCTATGTTGTTTGATATTTTGCCCTTTAAGTTGCTTGACTGTTTGAATCCTTTACACTTGGTTGATTCCTTCATTTGATCTTTCATCTGATACTCTTTAAACTCGGTGAAAATTATTTGACCCTGTTGATTAACCTTTATTATGTTCCCTTTTTCCTTTACTGTGCATTTCAGGTTTTTACTATGTTTTTCAACAGTAAATCCCTTTAGATTTGTCTTCAAACTGTATGCAGGTTTTTTCTTTGTAAGCCTAGAACAGGGGTCTTTACCTGCAAAACAATGAAATTGTTAAGAAAAACAGAGGTGATAGAGGAGGACATCAATGGATTTATTGAGCTTGACAGGATTTTGGAAGGAGTCCAGAGGGTATCAGAGGGTAAAACCATGGCTTAATTGGTCACAGAGGCTCGCGGAGGGTTTACTGTGAAAACAGGTAAAACAAAGGTAGAATGTAATTTTTACATGTAAATAGAGAAACAACTTTCTTTTTGAAATATGGGGTAAATGAACAGTGTTCATTTTGTCGTTATGCAGGAGGCGGTTTTGGTTTTCTTCGCACCACTTCATGAGGAGTGGGCAGTTTTGGGAGGGGTCACCTGAAATAACCTCAGCATGACACGTAACAAAGGGAGATCATTTAAATAATGCTTTTCGGGCAGGTAATCTTCATACAGAGTTCCAACCCAAAAACGCTTAGGGTCATTGGATTAGAATGCCTTAGATCGGACAGTGGTGGAGTGCAAGAGCAACGTGGAGGGTCCCATCAATTAATTATGGCAGTAATGGACTTTATTTATAGGTAAAACTGAGATTAACAAGATTTTATGTTTAAACCATAAAAAAAATTTAACAAAGAAATCCTTCGCAAAACATGGTTTGGTGGATTTGAAAAAGTATGAACTCAGGTAGATAAATGGCGTCGGGTCCAAGTTCCCATCACGTATCAGAGATCGCAATGGCATAAGGTAATACTTTAACCAGGACTTGTGATAGAGGTGGATGTGAAATGGCATTGAGGTATGATATATATTGCGTTGGGTCCGTCACACATTGCAATCAGAGATTGCAAATGGCGGATGGTTATTGCTTCAGCTAGGATTTGCGATGAGGGGCAGATGTGATATAGTAATAGACTGTGATTTATATTGCGTCGGGTCTGGGTCTATCGCAATCAAAGATCGCAACGACGGAGGGTATATGTTATAGCTAGGATTTTCTATGAGGGGCAGATGCAATATGGAAATGAATTGTAATATATATTGCGTCGGGTCCTGGCCCATCGTAATCAGAGATCACCACGGCGGAGGGTATATGTTATAGATGGGATTTGCAATAAGGGGTGGATGCGATATGGAAATGAATTGTGATATATATTGCATCAGGTCTGGGCCCATCTCAATCAGAGATTGCCATAGCAGAGGGTGCATGCACATTGAAAGGTTTGTGATCTGTTGATGCAATGTTTTATTAAATATACAGTTTTCATAATAAAACTAAGGGTTTCAGATATTTAAATAAAGGAGTTAATATATATGGGAAAGGGAAACTTTTAAGGGTTTTAATACATTAAGCTAGTATTAATATGAAATATGAGCGAGAAGGAAAAATAGACTAAGTATAATGCTTTCTAATAAGTTATTTTCCTTCACATATATGCATAAATACTTAGGCGAAATAACCTTTTGTGGGTTTTTGGGTAAAAGGGGATTTAGCATGGGGCTTTCACTTTTCCTAGGCAAAAAGGATTTTGACCTTATGAAAAGGGGTTTTTATGTTAAATGGATGAATATGAACTGTATGAAGGTGGGAAGGGGAAATTAGTAAATGTAGGGATGAATGGGGATGAGGGAAGTTAATTGATTGATCTTGTAGACCTTCATTTGCTTTGTGTAATTGCCTCATGGACATAGAAACATATGGTAAAACATGATAAATGTACATTTTTTCCAATCAATCATCATACTTCTGCAACCTTTCTCTACTTACCCTTTGCTTATCCTATCATTTTTTCTTCACTTAACGGGTGCATTTAAGCTAGCAAACCCTTTTCCTTTCTTCTTATTTTTACAAAAGCAAACTACCTAATTCTAACCTTATAACATCCAAGGGCTCAGATTAAACTGATGAGCACCTTATTATTCTTTACCTAACTACTAATGTGCCAAGGTTAAACAGTTTGGCTAGATATTTATTCTCTAACTATAACATCAAATTTAAAGCATGAATCGGTCAAGATTAAATAGTTTGACTATCATGGGTTGTGGCATTTATGACAAGCTGCACACAACCATTATTTTGAAGAAAAATAGTAGTGGCATTTCGACTTGCTCTCTTTCAGAGTTAATTTGTTTTCTTTTCTTTCCAACCTAACATTTTCTTTTTGTCTTGATTTTTTAGGAAATCTAACCTAACATTTTCTTTGATATGGACATCATCATCAAGATATTTTTTTTACTAACATTTTATTCACTATTGTTATGCCCATATCCTAGCTTAACATTTTTTCAAAATATGTTTATGTATTTTTCGACTAATAATTCTATCTTATCAAAATCAAAAAATGCTACAACATTGGCTCCAACTGGGGACTGTTTTCTCCTGTAGAATGTAGAGAACCTACAGATCCATGTGCCTTCTCCTCAGGCTATGGAGTCCTTGCTGTAAGAAAAATTACATTGACATCTTGAAAGGTAAAAGAAAACCCTGGAGTATTTACAAAGAAAACTATTTCAACTTCTTAGTACTAAATGTAATGTTTGAGAAACCTTCCATTTACTGGATAAGTGGAATATAGCCCCTCAAGATTCTGTAGCACAAAAGTGTTATTACCCTTCACTTCAGCAATTGCTAAAAGTCCAAACCATAGATTGTCAAATTTTCCATGCTTTCCTTTCTCTTCTCTCCTAGCATCCCATCTTAGAACTAGATCACCTTCCTTAAAGTCACTCTCCCTGGCTCTTCTGTCAAACAGGGTCTTCATCTTATTTTGATATTTCATCAGTTTGTGTTGAACTTCGTCTCTATTTTCATTAAGTTCAATAATCTAATATATTCTCCTTGAAAAATCATCAGGTTCATCTGTTGAATCTTGCAGGAATTTTAAAACAGGGAAGGCCAAATTGGTAGGGAAAATTGCATCTTTCCCATACACTAACTGAAATGGAGATTTGCCAGTTGATCTCTTTGGAGTAATTCTGTTTGCCCATACTGCATAAATCAGATGTGAATCCCAGCTCTTCTTATGATTAGCTAGAGTCTTTTTTATTACCTTTATTAAACTTTTGTTTGATGACTCTGCAAGGCCATTACCTTGAGGGTAGTATGGAGTTGAATGATGTAACAGAATCTGATATTTCTGGCAAAAGTCAATCAATTTAACACTAGAAAAAGTTGTTGCATTATCAGTGACAATTTGAGTTGGGCAACCAAATCTAGATAAGATATTTTCCTTAATAAACTTAATTACTATTGAATCAGTAGCACTTCTGACTGGAATTGCTTCCACCCATTTAGCAAAGTAGTCTGTTGCAGTGAGGATCCATCTCTGCTGATTAATTGAAGTGGGTTGAATCTCTCGAACAAAATATAATCCCCATTGAGAAAAAGGTGCTAAAACTATTGATGGAATGAGTGGAAAAGATGCTAGTTTTTGTTTACCAGCAAACATTTGACAAGGAACACAACCTCTGACTTTTGCCCCTACTTGTAAGAACAATGAAGGCCAATAAAATCCTCCCCTCAAAATCTTGTATGATGTTGCTTTCCAAGCATAATGTCCCCCCACAAAATCATGTATGAAACTGATCAATGATTCCTTTAGTTTCTGATTATGTTAAACATAATAACAAAATATTCAGTGGATCTTTCCAGTATAAATTTGCATTTATAATGCAGTACTTGACTGATTTTAACTTAAGGGTTTTACACTGGGTTTTGGAGAATGATGCTAGACACTCAAAATGGATCAAGAAATTTACAATATCTTGATACCAGTTGGACAACAAGAATTTTTCATCAATGTGTATAGGACTGATCTACTCTGAAGGTAGAGGTGCTTGTGGATTCTTCCATTTAGGATGAAGGGAAGGTTCTTGTGGATTCTCCCCTTCTGCAATGAGAGAAGGTTCTTGTGTATTCTTCCCTTGAATTTCTAAAACAGAATTGATTCCAAGTACTTTGTAGTTTGATTCAGCTAGAAGCTTGGCTAATCCTTGACCCTTTACTATCTTGGTAGTCTTGATAGTTAGATCAAACTCCAAAATTTGAGTGATCCATCTACCTCTTTTCCCATTAGTGTCTGGTTGGGTTAGGACAATTTTCACAGCACTATTAGGGACATAAGCAGTAATAGGTGAATGTGAGACATACATTCTGAATGATTTCAGGGCTTGAATGAGGGCATAGGCCTACTTCTCAATGATGTTGCACTTAAGCTCAACATCTCTCATAACCTTGCTGAAAAAGGCTATGGGTTGGTCATGGGAAACTTCATTTTTCTGTAATAAAATAACAACAAGGTTGTTTAAGAGGCAAAAGAGAAAATACTAAATTGCTTAGTATAATCAGGACTGGCTAAGGTGGGAGCTTCAGAGATTACCCTTTTTATTTGTTCAAATGCATGCCTAGAAGAGGGAGTCCATTTGATTTCATGGTCCTTTCGGAGCATGTCAGTTATATCTTTTACAATCTCTACATAATTTGGAATAAACCTCCTTAGAAAATTGATCTTGCCTAGAAAAGCTTAAATCTCCTTCTTGTTTCTAGGTAAGGCCAATGTTTCAATGGCAGATACTCATTTGGGGTCAATTACTACTCCCTCCTTTGAAATTATATGGCCCAATAGTTTTCCTTCTTTGACAACAAACAAGGACTTCTTAGGGTTCAATGATATTCCAAATTTTCTACACCTGTCAAAAACCTTCATCAAGTGCTTTAGATGTTTCTAATCAAATTTAGAAAAAACAGTTATGTCATCAAGATAAATAACCAAAAAAAATTTTACCTAACCCGTAAAAGTTATGTCCATAGCTCTCTGAAATGTTGATCCAGCATTGGTTAAGCCAAATGGAATCCTAGCGTACATGAATGTACCCCAGGGTGTAGTAAAGGTTGTCTTCTCTCTGTCTGCTATATCAACATTCACCTGATTGTAACCTGAAAAACCATCAAGCATTGAAAGTATTTCTGCTCCTGAAACCATTTGAAGTAACTGATACAATACTGTCGAGGCAACCTGTGAGGGCTAGCACTATATTTGCAACCCAATTAGAATATCTAAGAGGGAGGATGATTTAAGCATCTAGCATTTTCTTAATCTCCCTTTCTATAGTTGGTAGAAGGGATGGATTTATCCTTCTAAGTTTCTGTTGATAAGGTTTTGCTTCGGGCTTCAAAGGAATATTATGTTGTATTAATGAAGTATCATAGGTCTTTAGATCAGCATAAGTCCAAGCAAAAACATCTTTATAATTTTGTAGTAACTTAAGATATTGAGCTTTGATCTCAGGGTCTAGAGATGCACATAATTTGATGTTTTTGATATTTTCATTAGTTCCAATGTTAATCTCTTCTATGTCATATTCTGAAGAAATTGACTGAGGATTTGAGAGGACATCATTTTGATCAAACAATTTTTCCAAAGGAATGAGTCCTTTTGGAATAAAATTATTAGATAATTGAATAATTTCATGATTAGCAATTTGGGTTTTAAAATCTGAAGTATCATTTCCATCTGCATTTTCATTTATTTCAGTTCTATCTTCATCAATTTGCATAAATGAAAAATCATCTGTTACCTACAGAAATGATTTCAAATGTTCATCATCTTCAAATAATTGCCAATGTTTCAGATTATCTGGGATAAATGGCCTATATTTGACTTGTATCTAATAGAGTACATCAATATGATCAGGAGTTTTAAAAGAGTTAGCAGAGACAACTAAGGCATCTGCATGAATATTCTGATCTCTGGGAATATGAGTCAAATTAAAAGCATCAAAGAAGTTTTCAACTGAATCCCATACTTCATTTTGGTAGGACCTAAGTCTAGGGTGCTTGGTATGGCAAGCATTTCTTACTTGCTTAACAATAAGTTCTGAATCAGTAAATACACTTAAGTTTTGAACTTTTAAGCTTTTGGCTAATTGCAATCCTAAAAGGAAAGCTTCATATTCAGCCACATTATTTGGAACTTCGAAGTCTAATTTACATAATTGGGTTATATTTTCTTTTTTAGGTGAAATTAAAACTACTCTAGCTCCTGCCCCATCTTTCGTGAAAGAGCCATAAAAAAATAGTTTCCAAATATCCGTTTGTTTTGGTTCAGGACTTTCAACTACCTCTTCAATTTTGACTTGAGTTTTATGTTGGTTTGAAGTGAGTTGAAAACAACCAAAGTCTTGATCTATTGCATAAATTGGATGGTTCCTTGGCTAGTCAGTCTTACAAATAGTATGTACAAATCTCACCTCTCTATATAATCTTAATTTCTCTCCTCCATAAAATAGGAATAGTAGCATATGACATATCCATATGTAGAGTTCCCCCTAATTTGGCATAGAAAGAACTAGAAAGGAGCATTCAAAACTTGGGAGGGATATCTGTGACAACAATATCAAGTACTACACTTTTCACTAGAATTTGGGCAAGGGTAACCACTAGACCCTTAATCAATCCCAAACAGGGCACCCTTTTAGAATCGAAGGTGTACAGGTCATGGTAAGATTTAGTGATGTCAAGTTTCAAATGGTCCATGATAGATTTTGGCATAAGATTGTGCAATGCTCCTGAATCAAGCATACAATTATACAACATGGAATCATTTGTTTTAAGAGTTACATAGAAAGGAGGCACTATCTAATCTATCATGTCTAAACTAGGACCAAAAATTACTGTCGGTTTTTCATCTTGCAGAATTATGACATCACCTTCAGCATCAACCGAGGTATTTGTATCCATTTTGTGACTTGGCTTTTGTAACCAAGGTTTTTAGAAAGTTCTAACAGTGGAATTGGAATCTTAACCCTCTTTAATTCTTTTTCAACATTAAATGCAGTAAAAAAAAATTTATCGGTTTGGGTAGTATCAATTGACTTATCTAAGGGCTGAATAAGAGTTTTTTAAGCTTCAGCAGTTTTGGTACGTGGATCAATTACTGGAGTTTCCTTTGGAGGTCTCCCAGGACTAGGCATAGGCCTAAGATCATAACTCTTGTTTAACTCTGCAATTAAAAATTCAGAGAAAGCATGATATTTAGACTTGTGAAGCTTCCTGATCTTCTTGAGCCTGATTTTGTTGTGAGAGGAATGATGGTTGTTTGATTGGAAGAAGAATCCATACTATTAATATCTTCAGTAATCGTCATAGTATTATCATCAAGTTGTTGATCATCTATCAATAGAGGAGTAGGAACCTGTTGATCATTGCTAGGTCTCTGAAGAATTTGTAGTGGTGGATTTCTTTTATACTGACCTCGATTTTGGTTTTGAGGTCTAGAAACTATTTTTTGTATTGTCCTAGGTTGGGTCTCAATATTTGAAATCCTATTTGATAGGTTTCTAAGAAGAGATGTTATTTCATCTATTTTTGAGTCTTCTGGTTTAGTCTTAGAGGAACTAGAGGCTTCTCGAAAAGATTTGAGTTTTCTTTGGGCCTTTTCTTCCTTAAGTTTTAAAGAAGTTGATGCTACCCTATTTTCTTCTACTTCTATAGTGTTTGTTTGCATATCTTCAGGAGTTCTTGAAGTTCTCTTTCATAGAATAATAGCAAAGTCATCATCAAAAGCTTTACAAAATCTAGACTTAGCTGCTGCTACAGGGGGCTTATAATCAGCAGGCATTTTGTGATAGAGTTTATTGAATCTTTTGATAAAATCTAATACTGGTTCACCGAAGTTCCTTTTAAGCTCTTTAAATCCTATGAGAAAGTAAAGAGGATCCTTTTTCACACCACATTGACTTTTAAATATGATTGTAAGCTCTTCCTAATTTCTAATGGACTCTGCTTGTAACTGTCTAAACCAAATCCACACATTTCCTTCAAGTGACTGAAAAAACAATCTCATATAAATGTTTTCTTATTCAATATTCATGTTGTCTACAATGTCTAGGAAATCTTGAAGATGGTCTTCAGCTGAGGAACGAGTTTCTCCATTGTACCTGGGAAGGTATTTTAAGTATCCAACTGGGAATGCATCATGGTTATTAGGTAAGACTAAGGCAGCATATTTAGCCTGTACAATAGGTCAGAAAGCCATGAAAGCAGGTGGTGTATGTGGTGCTTTAGGTGTATGAGGTGTTTGTTGGATGTAGAGGATGAAGAAGAAGTAGAGGAAGAAGATAGTGATTCAAACATTGATGGACTAGTTGGAGGTGAAGGAGGAGGAGATCTCCTGAAAGACTTGAAAGGAGTCCTAAGAACTAACTTTGGGACCTATAAAGGGACCCCTTCTTTTGTTTCAAAGAGAGGATTGGAATATATAGAGAAAGTCTCCTTAGATTGTTTAGAAGAAGAAGCTTCAGGTCGGTAAAAAATGGAAGCAAAATGATAGGTGGTAGGGGATATGAAATCTATGGATTTATATTCTGGTAGATTAACACCAAAATCAGATTCAGTTTTAGGTGATCCTAGAGGTAGAGTGGGTATTGGATGAGATTCTAATGAATGTATAAGGTAGGCTGACTTAAAACCAACTCCTTTGTTTATAAGTTCAACAATCCTAGGTGATAAATGGGAGTAATCAAGATTAGATGGGATATTACTATAAGGGTCAAATGATTCTAATTCTTTAGACTGTAGGACTGAAGAGGAAGAAGAAGATGGACGGTGTCCCCTTTTAGAACTGCCTTTTTTTAGAAGCCTTTTAGGATCTGACAGAAGACTAACTATGTCAACTTCTGAAGGAGATCTGGTATGTTTAAAAGGTGCCAGCTTGGGAGTGTGGAGTTGCCAAGGTGAATGACTTTGACCTTTATAAACCTTTAATCACCCTTAAAGGAAAAGAATGAATGAATATCATTGTCCCAAGGGAAACTTAAATGAAATTTGAATCCCTAGAAACGGCGCGAGTCTAATGTTGTACCTCTGAGATAGTAGTAGGTCAGCTACCAATGCCAACGCATCTAAAATAATTGTTTTGGGGTTTTTGGTTTTAGTTTTGGAAGACCAATGAATGAAGAGAGATGTAGAATTGAATACTTAATCCTTTGGATTATATTAATATCTAAACAAAGGGATGCTATAAAGCTTTACACGGTGATTTAGATCAAATAGTGGTGAGAAGAAGATAGCAAATAATATGATTATCACAGTTTCGAGACTGTAAAACAAAACAATCATAAGTAAGAAAACCTTCTAAACTACGTTCCAAAGGTTCAAGGAAGTATACTTAAGCTTACATAAGATGCTGATGATTTATTGATTAGAGGAGATTACCTAAACAGATAGTTCATTAATCCATTCTCTTAATAGATGATCACTTCAAGAGTTTATAGCAATTAATTGAGACACAATTACTCCTACCTAGATATCTCTATAAGTCATAAGCATATGAAGAAAGACATAATTATTGATAACTAGAAAAACTTACTCGATAACACAAACTATGTAAAACTAGATTCAGAATCCTCTGCTTTGTATTAAGGTTCCCGAAAGACTGAGTACATCAAGTGTCTCTAAAAGCTTCCTTCAAAGGTGGCTTCCAGGTTCAAAGTAGAATTAACAGTCAAGGCTTTACAAGAAATGAGTAGTGAACCCTAAACTTCGAACCCATAACAACTCGAGAAGAGAGTTATTTATACAATAATGAAACTAAGGAAATATCCTAAAATTGATTAAGATTTATTCTAGGAAAGGAAATATCTTCATACAAGAAGATAGGGGCAGTTGTTGAACTACTTCTTCCTGTCCCTTTTATTCAGGTTGTGCTAGCTTTGTTGTTTGATATTCTGCCCTTTAAGCTACTTAACTGTTTGAATCCTTTACGCTTCGTTGATTTCTTCATTTGATCTTTCATCTGATACTCTATAAACTCTATGAAAATTATTTGACCCTGCTAATTAACCTTTACTGTGTTCCCTTTTTCCTTTACTGTGCATTTCAAGTTTTTACTGTGCTTTTCAATAGTAAATCCCTTCAGATTTGTCTTCAAACTGTATGCAAGCTTTTTATTTGTAAGTCTGGAACAGGGATCTCTACCTACAAAACAAAGAAATTGTTAAGAAAAACAGAGGTGACAGAGGAGGACATCAATGGATTTATTGAGCTTGAGAGGGATTTGGAAGGAATCCATAGGGTATCAAAGGGTAAAACCACGGCTTAATTGGTCACAAAGGCTCGCGGAGGGTTTACTGTGAAAATAGGCAAAACAAAGGAAAAATGGTAATTTTTGCATTTAAACGAAGAAACAGCTTTCTTTTTGAAATATGGGGCAAATGAATAGTGTTCATTTTGTCATTATGTGGGAGGCTGTGTTGGTTTCCTTCACACCGCTTCATGAGGAGCGGGCAGTTTTGGGAGGGGTCACCCAAAATAACCTGAGCATGACATGTAGCAAAGGGAGATCAGTTGAATACTGGTTTTTGGGCGGGTAACGTTCGTATAGAGAGCCAACCCAAAAATGATTAGGGTTGTTGGATTAGAATGCATTAGATCGGACAGTGGTGAAGTGAAAGAGTAGCGCAGAGGGTCCCAACAGTTAATTATGGTAGTAATGGACTTTATTTATAGGTTAAATTGAGATTAACGGGATTTTATGTTTAAACCATAAAAATATTTTAACGAATAAATCCTTCGCAAAACATGGTTTGGCAAATTTGAAAAAGTATGAACTCGGGTGATAAATGGCGTCAAATCCGAGTTGCCATCGCGTATCAGAGATCGCAATGGCGTACGGTAGTACTTTAACCAAGACTTGCGATGGAGGCAGATGCGAAATGCCATTGAGATATGATATATATTGCGTTGGGTCCGTCACCCATCACAATCAGAGATCGCAATGGCGAATGGTTATTGCTTCAATTGGGATTTGTGATGAGGTGCAGATGCGTTATGGTAATAGACTGTGATATATATTGCATCGGGTCCGGGTCTATCACAATCAAAGATCGCAACGACAAAAGGTATATGTTATAGCTGGGATTTGCGATGAGGAGCAGATGTGATATGGCAATGAATTATGATATATATTGTGTCGGGTCTGGGCCCATCACAATCGAAGATCACCACAACGGAGGGTATATGTTATAGTTGGGATTTGCGATGAGGGGCAGATGCGATATGGCAATGAATTTTGATATATATTGTGTCGGGTCTGGGCCCATCGCAATCAGAGATTTCCACAGCGGAGGGTGCATGCACATCGAAAGGTTTGTGATCTGCTGATGCCATGTTTTATTAAATATATAGTTTTCATAATAAAACTAAGGGTTTCGAGTATTTAAATAAAGGAGTTAATATATAAGGGAAATGGAAACTTTTAAGGGTTTTAATACATTAAGTTAGTATTAATATGAAATATGAGTGAAAAGGAAAAATAGACTAAGTATAATGCTTTCTAATAAGTTATTTTCCTTCACATATATGCATAAATGCTTAGGCTAAATAGATTTTTGTGGGTTTTTGGGTAAAAGGGGATTTAGCATGGGGCTTTCACTTTTCCTAAGCAAAAAGGATTTTGACCTTAGGAAAAGGGGTTTTATGGAAAATGGATGAATATGAACTATATGAAGGTGGGAAGGGGAAATTAGTAAATGTAGGGATGAATTGGGATGAGGGAAGTTAATTAATTGATCTTGTAGACCTTCATTTGATTTGTGTAATTTCTTCATGTACATAGAAACATATGGTAAAACATGATAAATGTATGTTTTTTCCAATCAGTCATCATACTTCTGCAACCTTTCTCTACTTACCCTTTGTTTATCCTATCATTTTTTCTTCACTTAATGGGTGCATTTAAGCTAACAAACCCTTTTCATTTCTTCTTATTTTTACAAAACCAAACTACCTAATTCTAACCTTATAACCTCCAAGGGCTCAGATTAAACTGATGAGCACCTTATTATTCTTTACCTAACTACTGATCTGCCAAGATCAAACAGTTTGGCCATATCTTTATTCTCTAACTATAACATCAAATTTAAAGCATGAAGCAGTCAATATTAAACAGTTTGACTGTCATGGGTTGTGGCATTTATGACAAGCTGCACACAACCATTATTTTGGAGAAAAAATAGTAGTGGCATTTAGACTTGTTCACTTTCAGAGTTTATTTGTTTTCTTTTCTTTATAACCTAACATTTTCTTTTTGTCTTGATTTTTTAGGACATCTAACCTAACAATTTCTTTGATATGGACATCATCATCAAGATATTTTTTTACTAACATCTTATTCACTATTGTTATGTCCATATCCTAACTTAACATTTTTTCAAAATATTTTTATGTATTTTTTGACTAATTATTATATCTTATCAAAATCAAAAAATGCTACAACATCCTCCACCATGTTCGGCTCACAAAGAGCTATGTTTCTGTCCCTTCGCATGGTTTCTCTCTTTCTTCATAGGTTTGAGTGAATTCTACATGATAATTTGGTCAGCCTTAGAGCCCACTCTTATGTTGCTTGTTCACTCTCTTCCCAAAGGTTTTTTGTGCTTGCGAGAGCGTTTGAGTTTGTAGTCAGCCAATTATCTTCAAAGTCCTCCTATCTTTGTGTGTTTCCCATGGATTCCTGAGACCCATTGTTGGGTGAGGAGAAACTAGGTTCGATGGTGGAAAAATGGTCTGAAGGTGTCTTTGGTGACTGGTTATCAGCTCGGTTTCATACCTTGTGTGTTTGTGCCTAGGTATCATGCCTTTCTGTCTACAACTTTGTTCTTAGATGGTTACTTTGGTAGAGGCGACAACAAGGTCGCAATTTGGTTATTGTGTTTCTTACCTGTGGTTTCTCTTGCAAATCCCCAAGCTCAAGAGAGAAGGTTGGTTGTTCTGAGAAGTATAAGATTGGTGGATAATTCGGGGCTACCTATTACTCTGCTATGGTTCTTAGTGCATCAAGAGGTGTTACCATTCATTGTTGTCCATGTCTTAGAGTAGTTCCCCTTGGTCATCACCATGAGACTTGTGCTGCATAATTCCTTCAGCAGAGGGGAGCTTCGACCAGTCAGGGTGGGTGTAGCAATGTGTCAAAGGTGACATTAGCAAGATGGTTTACTAAGTGTCCTTCACGGCATGGTCATTCTACTGGTAGTTTGATTCGGGAAGTTTCGAGGACCCACGGTGGCAGGGGTGGTGCGAGAGCAGTACGAGGTGGTCGTTCAACTAGGAATGGAAATAAGGGTAGTTAGCGTGTGGGGTAGGAGCAGGTGTGTAGGGTTGGAATCATTGGTCGGGGTGTGTAGGGATTGCTGCCCAATAGCAGTGCTCTGAGGCCTATCATGACCTGTTCCAGTCTGTTTTAGATTGCCTGGAATCTTACGATAAGTCTAAGAAGGAAGAACACAGGGTTGTCATTTTCATGCCCAACCAACTGCATCACTTTCAATGCCATGTCAAAGAACGAATTGTTGTGGTTTGGTGTGGACAAAATTTGTTATCTGAAAAGGTGGAAAAGCTGAAATGTGGATGGCTCACTTCAAGCAGCACATTTAGTGTACTTATCGTCCCCCTCCCCCTCTAGGGACTGGGCCAAACAACCCTGTGTCTATTACTTCTTATAATTGAGAATAGTCACTGGTGTTCTTCTAATTCTATATGTCTTTTGGTGCTTTTAGCCTGTCAGGTTATGGACTGTTCATTTAGTTTTGCTACTATTTATATATCATGTGTTGCTAGCTTTAGTCAACAAACCTGATCACGATGAAACTACTTGCACTTTGATATTTATATACTCTACCTTTAAGAAATAAATAAAACCATAATTCAAAATATTAATAATAATAATCTAAAAGAAAGAGTTATAACCATTTTAATTTTGGTAATATAAAACGCATCATAAAATAAGTGATTTGATTAATTAATTAATTGTATTTTATGGTTAGCCCATTGGAATATGACTAAGCTGCTATCTAAATAAACTCATAATAAGATATCCGAAATTGGTTAAATCAAACTAAGGACGTGTTTGACTAACAAGATATGAGAACCTCCCGATTATGTGCGACGACTTGTTGGTGAATGAGTGAGTTGGAGACTTGGACGAAGTGCAAGCTCTACGACCAAGGTGCGAAGTAACGTGGTTATAATGCGCATGAGGAGGATAGAGCGATGGTTTATATAGTGTGGGGAGCATTCTTGGCTAGCCCACGGGCTGACCTACATGTGGAGTGACTTGAACAAAGGCCAACCATAAGCAAATGGCGAAGTGCGAAGTATGTAGGGGCGTTCAACACCTGGTGGATGAGTCGTCTTGGGCAGCTCGACTCACCCCACCATCCATATATATACAAAAAAGGCGTGGAGCATTTTGAACACACTCAACAAGCAATTTGAACACTCTCATCTACGCATACAAGGAAGTGCGAAGTAGGAGGTGAAGCCACAACAAAAAGGAGGCACAGCTCTATGCACCCAACCTTGGGCAAGGCTGCATGGTGAAACATCACACTAAGTGTATCGGGTGAAGGCGCGGGTAGGAGGTGCCCACCGTTCGTGTGAAGGCGCGGGTGGAGACTCGGGTGGGTCACCCACCTGCCGTGTAAAGGAAAACGCAAAGGTGTCTTCGGGTGACTTGGGTAAGTCACCCACCCACTGTGCGAAAGTTGTGAAGGGTGACTCAGGTAGGTTGCCCGCCCGTCGAAACAAAGTTCGGCTGAGAAGTTGGTTGGCGGCTCATGTGAGGGCGCGCTCGCCTAGCTCGAGCAAGGAACTTTGGTTGGCACATAAAGGTGTGGCAAGTTGCAAATTTGGCTAAGTATGAAACTTGGTGTTTCCCAAGTATACTTGTAATGCTTTGTAATATTGGAAAGTTGATTAATATAATATATTCGGGTAGACTCATTATTTAGGGAGTTGCCCCTCCCTTTATACTGTGCAATTGTGTTCTTCACTTATAATTGTTGATAATAATGAATTTGCATGGGTGTTCATTGGTATAAAGGAAACATAATAATTACTTGGTTGAGAAACACAAACTAAGTAGGACAAGTGGTTAGGCATAGTCCATGAACATAAGTATTGGTGAAAAGAAAGTGTTCAGTGGTGCCGCACCTCGTCAAGTACGGTTGAAAGACTACCATAGGCTTGGAGGCGTGACAGGTGGCATCAGAGCTGATATCCTGGTTGATGGTGAAGATCAGGGTTGCTCGTGACGAAGTGCAAGTGTATACACACTCGAAAACTTGGAAGTTGGTGATAATGAATTAGGTACTTGCAGGTGAAGGAAGTTGTTTCACATACAAGTGGAACAAGGGTTGGTTCAGGTTGTAGGAAACTTGGTGAAGCTATTGGATGGTCGATAATCGATCACAAAGAAGGAAGAAGGATGCAGAAAGGTCAAGTGAATCTCGTGTGGTATCAAGTGAATCTAGCCACAATGCGACTGAGGCTTTTATAAACAAGATACTAGAGAGAATGGAGGCATTGGAATGTTATTGGACTACAAAGATGGATCTAGTCATGAAGGAACTAGAGGATCATGTGCAGATGAGGGAAGAGTTTGATGAACTCCGGACTCGGCATGAGTACATTGATCTTAAGTGTACACAACTTGAAATTGAAGTCAAAGAGATTGCAGAAGCAAGGCCCCCTTCCTCCCCAGTTATTTGGGCCTCAGGATTCTGTGATAAATTGTGCCATTGGCTTTGAAATTACAGAAATCTCTTGATGGTGCAAATGATGAGATCATGGACCTGTTGAAGAAGGCCATGAGACATAACTCAGGTGGAGTGTCTAATGTGAAAGTCAAGGAACTGGAATTTTATGATGGTACAAGAAACGCGAAGACTCTTGGTAACTTTCTCTGGGATATGGAGCAATACTTGGAATGCTTGGGTCTATCTAATGATGAGACAAAGGTGAAAGTGGCTGCTCAATTCCTGATAAAAGATGATAAGATGTGGTGGAGAAGATGGATGGATCAGATTGCCAATGGTAGTGCTGATGACATTACTTCTTGGGATGATATGAAGAAAGCTTTGCGGGCTCATTTCAGTCCTCAGGATGAAATGTGGGAAGCAAGGATGAAGATTAAAGTCATTAAGCAGACAGGGAACCTACAGAGATATCAGCGGGAGTTTGCAAGTGTAGTTCTGGAACTTCCTGACATGGCGAAGAGGGACAAGGTGTTCAACTTCATTATTGGATTGAAACCTTAGGCACATAATGAAGTGAAGAGACAGAAGATAAAGACACTTGAGAAAACTTTTGCTGTTGTGGACAGGTTGGTGGAGCATTATGATGAGACTTCTGATGAGAGGAATAAGAAGTCCAATAAGCCGAAAGAGAAGAAGAAAGATGAAACTTCAAAGTTGGATGAGAAGATGAAGAAGCCATTGAAGTGTTGGATATGTGTTGAACCACATACAGTGAAGAATTTCCCTTCTAGACCGAAAGTGGCTGCTATTGCACAATCTAATATGAAGAAAGAAGAACCTTCTATGGGGATGATGCAGATTCTTGGAGCTGCTGCTGCTACGGAAGTGGTCTCTCAGAGAGATCCTGAAAGGAACAACTTGGAGTATGTTCAGATGAAGATTGGAGGTATGGAGGTACTTACTATGGTAGATAGTGGAGCTACTCATAACTTCATGAGTGAAGATGTTGTGAGAAGAATTGGGTTGAAATTTGTACCAGTGAAGGCACAAATGAAGACGGTGAATTCTCCTCCTGATTCTGTACTTGGTGTAGCTGAAAGAGTGGACACAACACTAGGTGAGTGGACCGGGAAAGTCGACTTCACTATAGTGCGGATTGATGACTATGAGGCTGTGTTGGGGATGGAATTCTTGAAACAATATGATGCTATGATTTTTATACATTTGAAGAAGTTGTACATTTACGATGGAAGGGAAGATGTACATGTTGGTGTTCCAACCATTGATGTGACAAATCCTGATTGTAAACTGGCAGTGATGCAAATGGAGGATGAGAAGCGCATGGAAGACATGAGTAAGTTGTTGTCTACTGTTGAGACAAAGCTTACCAAGCAGTCATTGGTTATCAGGACACTATCCGATAGTATCTTGCATTTGTCAAGAAGGCTAGAGGAAGTTGAGGAGGATGATGATGACGAGGAGGCTTATGTGAAACCAAATGTCCATGAGGAGGATCGGGTTGCATATCTACAGAGGATGGAGATAGAGAATCCTGACAGATGGATTGAGCTTATTAGTGAGGGTAAGCCTTCAGGCTCTACTCACTCTACATATTCTTAGATGACATAGAAGATGAGGCTCATTGTTAGCTGCTCATGGCAGTGAGTCCTTAAAATAGGTTGAGCAGGTATGACAGATGGTGCAAGAATGGTTCGGCATTAAGCATCATAACATGTTGTAGATGGGATAGAGTTTCCATGGACCTGAATATGGGAGAGATTCTTGGTGAGTCCAGGATGTGGCAGAATCTGAGATAGACTAGTGAAGGCATAAGGATGGACATTCTTATGATTTGAGCGTGACAGTTGGACTGATCACTCGACTAGTTCAAGTCATAGGGGCTAGTAGTGTACCAAAGAGATGTTGACATGAGGCAGGCAGGAAGGAGGACAGTTCACAGGATGGGACGACACATGATGGAGATGATGGTTCTACATATGTTGCAGGGATGTTTGTAGTGTGTGGAAGAGTCGATATCATGGACCAAGGATGAGACAGTTATTGATGATGATCTTGGTGGATGGACAACAGGATGGGATGTTGTCGAGCACGACAATGATTTCAGGTGGAGGAGGATGTAAGGACCTGCGGTTCTTGGCACGACCTCCCGATTAAGTGCGATGCTCGTTGGTGAATGAGCGAGTTGGAGACTTGGACGAAGTGTGAGCTCTACCACCAAGTTGCGAAGTAACATGGTTATAAGGTGCATGAGGAGAATAGAGCGATGGTTTATATAGCATGGGGAGCATGCCTGGCCAGCCCACGGGGTGACCTACATGTGGAGCGACTTGAACGAAGGCCAACCAGAAGCGGATGGCGAAGTGCGAAGTATGTAAGGGCGTTCAACACTTGGTGGATGAGTCGGCTTGGGTAGCTCAACTCGCCCCACCATCCATATATATACAACAAAGGTGTGGAGCATTTGGAACACGCTCGACAAGCAATTTGAACACTCTCATCTACGCACACAAGGAAGTGCGAAGTAGGAGGTGAAGCCGCAGCAAAAAGGAGGCACAACTCTATGCGCCCAACCTTGGGCAAGGCCGCACGTTGAAGCATCGCACGAAGTGTATCGGGTGAAGGCTTGGGTAGGAGGTGCCTACCATTTGGGTGAACATGTGGGTGGATACTCGGGTGGGTCGTCCGCTCGCCGTGCAAAGGAAAACATGGAGGTGTCTTCAAGTGACTTGGGTAAGTCGCCCACCCACTGTGCGAAAGTTGTGAAGGGTGACTCGGGTAGGTCGCCCGCCCGTCGAAACGAAGTTTGGTTGAGAAGTTGGTTGGCAGCATGTGTGAGGGCGCGCCCGCCCAGCTCGGACAAGGAACTTTGGTTGGCACACGAAGGTGTGGCAAGTTGTAAATTTGGCTAAGTATGAAACTTGGTGTTTCCCAAGTATACTTGTAAAGCTTTGTAATATTGGAAAGTTGATTAATATAATATATTCGGGTAGACTCATTGTTCAGGGAGTTGCCCCTCCCTTTATACTGTTCAATTGTGTTCTTCATTTATAATTGATGATGATAATGAATGTGTATGGGTGTTCATTGGTACAAAGAAAACATAATAATTACTTGATTGAGAAACACAAACTAAGTAAGACAAGTGGTTAGGCATAATCCATGAATATAAGTATTGGTGAAAAGAAAGTGTTTGGTGGTGCCGCACCTCGCCAAATATGGTTGAAAGACTACTGTAAGCCTGGGGCCGTGACAAACAAGATTTGATAAAAAGAAAAGATGCATCTTAATTAAGAAAGCTATATATATATATATATATATATATATATATATATATATATATATATATATATATATATATATATATATATATACTCACTCTTAACATTCCATCCTCAAAAAACATCAGTCACAATGTATTAACATTATATCTTGCACGCAGTTTTTCTAATTAATCCAAAAGAACGTGTTATCGATTCGGGAAAATGCAAAATCCACATTTTGGCATGGCAGATGGTGTCAAGTTTGACTCAAATCAGACCAATTGCAGACTATGCATTTTTGTGACAGGGGTTGATTATGTGTGTACTAATGGTTTTAATTATACGTGGACTCATGCCAACGAGTCGAAACAAGTTCTTGAAAACCAACACAGGAGCAATTCCCTGGAATTGGAAGCTCTTCGAAATTTGAAAGAAGAGGTTGAGTTTCTAACAAAGTGGAGCTTCACTCCTGATGAACCATCTGCGACTGCTGATATTACCATACTTTGCACTTCAAATGGAACATTCATGCACACTCTCTGGTTATGGTGAGTTAGGTCTTTTCCAAAAAAATTTGTTTGCCAACTTCTTTAACAATATGAATGCACATAGATGTTGAAAATGTATGGTGTTGCGTTATTTGTGCAGACGAATAAGTCGGAAGTATTCAGGGAAATGCTAGAAGGAAATGAAACAAAAGAAGTGCACATTAATGGGGTTGAAGGAGAGAGCGTGAAAGTATTTGTGAAGTATTTGTACAGTGCCAAAGTTAGTAAGGAAGAAATGTATGCCCATCCCATGGAACTTATTAAGCTGGCCCATTTCTACAGAGTCAAAGAACTGATTAAGAAGTTGGACAAGTACATCTCGCAGGCTAATATCATAGGAAGGAATTCCCTTATCGAAGTTATAACGCTGGCCTGATTACATGGGTTGAGGAAAACTAAGAAAATGATTCAGCATTTTATGGTTGGCGGTGATCCAAACAATGAATTATTTGATAGGGCCTTGAAACAACTATATGCTGTGAATACACGGATTGCTCATGAGTTTTCGAGAGATATCATCGGCCTAATACAAGCTCGAAATGAAGCAAACTCATGAAAAGAGTGGTTCTCTTTTCCTTAGATATACGTTACTGTGATATTTTAATATATGAATTTTTCTTTTAACCCAAAAGGGAAATATATCAAATTGAAACGTCCATAAAAGTTGCTTTATATAAAAATTTAAACATTTTTTTTATATATTTAGTGTAGCGTTTAAATATAAATTTAATTAATTTTTGTAATATTGAAATGAAAATGAGATGTAGATTGAGTGTAGGATAGATAGTGATTGAGTGTATTATTAAGGCAATATATGTTGTGAAGATTTTTTTTCAAAATTTTATGGTAAAAAATCCAATCATTAGTGTGGTTTAGGATGGGTGCAATCCCAGGTGATTTTGATGGCTCAAATGTCATTAGTTAGTAGTTTCTCAAGTTAAACATTAAGGGTGCAGTCATCTCAAGACTCACACAATGTAGCAAACAAAAGAAATGAAAAAATATATATATAAATAAGTAAAAAAAAATATAAATAAAATATAAATGTTTTTTTTATATTTTTCTTATATTTTTTTAGAAATATTTGAAGAATTTTAGATATTTTTTCATGATGAATAATTAGTATTTTTAAAGTCTCGTCTAATTTCCAAAAAAAAACATAAAAAATAAATAACCAAACAATAATTTATCACAAATAAGTTTTCTTAAAAAAATATTAATTTATCACAAATAAGTTTTCTTAAAAAAACATATTAATTTGAAGAAGGAAGATATTCCCCTAAAAATGTCAAAGACGGAGAGAAAATGTAAAAAACTTGAGAGAAAATATAAAATAAGGTACGAAGAAACATAGGCTCCACCCTCACCAACTTAGATCAACTTAAATCCTTGCACAATAAATGTTGTGGTGGAATTTAGCTTTTTGCCACAAGTAAAGTGTTTGTGTCTAATGGAGGTATTCAAATTCTAACTTAAAGTAATTATCGAGCCAACATTCCATCGACAAAAAACATTCAAATTTTTCAAAATGATGAGTATTTATAATTGGAATTTAAAAAATTAAATAATCAGTAACTTTATAGTGAAGAGAGAAACCTTATATCCCAGTAATTTAAATAGCTAAATGATCAACTTACAAACCAAATAAATATCCATTGTGCTCTCAATGTTGAACATTAAGTGAATGAAGTACTACTATATATTAGAAAATAGATTAACACTTTATTTCCACCTTCCTTATCTCAATTCTTAATTGCATCCCAAAAAATAGATTAACACTTTATTTCCACCTTCCTTATCTCAATTCTCAATTGCATCCCAAAGAATTCTTAGAAAAATTCATTTCTCTATCAAGCCCGGAGAGTAAGTTACACAAACAAACTATCACATGAGCCTGCAATGAAATTTCAAATAAATTTTTTGAATTAAAAACTTAAATATAATTTTTTCTGCTTTATTAAAATCACATTGTTTAGCTATTATTAAAAAGAATTTAAACATATTGATAGTCACAAGTAAAAACACCAGCAATCACATTATTAGAAACCTTCAAGATGCTTCCAATACAATTGGAAAGAAGACAATTTTGAAAGAACTGTACACGGTGAATACAGGGATTGTTCATGAGTTTTCGAGGTCGCATCAGCCTATTACAAGGTCGTAATGATTAAACAAACTCATTAAATTTGATTTTATCTTGATCGCGAATTAGAGTGATAAGATTGGTTATCCTTTCCTTCGATATATGCAAGTAAATCTTATAATTAGATGATCAACATTAACTATTAGACAAGGGATTAACACTTCATTTCCACCTTCCTACTCAATTCTCAACTACACACAAAGAAGCCTTAGAAGTATTCATGTAGATAGAATTTCTCTAGCAAGCCTGGAAGGTAAGTTACACACTATCTATTAGCAATGCAATGAAATTTCAAAAGAACAAACTATTTATTAGCAATGCAATGAAATTTCAAAAAAAATATTTAAATAAAAAATTATTGAAGCTAAATATCAATTATTTATAGCTTTATTAAAATCACATGGTTTAGGATAAATTTATACATAAAAATAGTGAAAAGTAAAAACATTAATAATCACATTATTAGAGACCTTCAAGATACTCCAAACACTGATTAGAGTTTATTAGAAACCTTCAAGATACTCCAAACACTGCTTAGAGTGATAAGATTGGTTTTATGTTAATTTAATATTTTAATTTATGAAAAAAAATTGTTAACCCAAAAAGGGAAATATATCAAATTGCAACCTCTATATAAGGTGCTTTATATATTTATTGTAACATTTAAATAAAAATTTAAACATTTTTCTTTAATATTGAAAATGTTAAAAGTAAAAATAAGATCTATGTGGGATTAGAATAGACCTTGATTAGGTGTAGTATTAAGGCACTCCATGTTGTGTAGGTTATCCTTCAAAATTCCATGGTAAAAAATTCAGCCATATTAAGGGTTGGTGTGCCTTAGGATGGGTGCAATCTCTGAGTGATTTTGATGGCTTAAATGCCATTGGTTGGTTGTTTCTCAAGCTAAATATTAAGCGTGTAATCTCACACAACTTATCAAACAAAAGAAATGAAAAAGAGATGTGTAAATAAGTAAGACACAAAGAATATAAATCCTTTTTGTCTACATTTTTCTTATATTATTTTTAAAAATATTGTAAGTATTTTAGATTTTTTTTCTCACCTAGTTTCCAAAAAAGGAAAATCACAAAAAATAAATGACCAAACAATAATTTATCACAAGTAAATTTTCTCATGAAAAACGAAATATATTAATTTGAAGAGGAAGGGTATTCCGCCTAAAAATTTCAAATATACTAGCACTGGCCGGATGTTACAAAGGAAACATTGTAAGACAATAGCATAGAAGAAAGAAGATGTGACTAGAGTAATTTATAGGGAGATGGGAGATAGGGGTGCCCTACCTACCTCAGTAAATTATCAAGAAAGGTAGATTCCCTATGAAACTCATTGTACAAGTTCCATATTTTCCATGTTAATGACTACTCAATTTATGGTAACTAAGAAAAGATTGAATGGTAGCACTATAATAAGTTTCAAGTAACACTCTCTCACTTCCTTGATGATGAAGGTGTTGAAACCATTAAATGGAAGTTGGAAAGAAACAATTTCAAGTCATATATGGTGTAGGGTTGTCTTTTATATAAAAATTATGATCATTATTGCAAAGAAATGTGCTCCAATAATGAAGACTCCCTAAAAAACTCATTGTATGACAATACTAGTTTTTCCTTTGAAAATGGCAAACAAACTATGTGCATTAATGAACAAGAATTTGGACAATTCATTGAACAACCTAGTTATACAAAAGTGGTAGGATTTGTTCAAGAACAAGAGTACAGTGCAAATTTCATGACTGATGTATTTAGTGGCCAGCATATGGGACATATGTGCAATAATACCTACAATCTTGGTTTGATAAATGAGCCCAATGAGAATTTGGCTACCAAAAATTAGACCAACTTTGATTTTAAAAAGAAGAATTGTGGGGGGTAGTTTACATATTGAAGAAGATACTCATAAACCTGTAATTGAAGATGTTAAAAAGACGATGATGATCCAAGTCCTGTTGAACAAGATGAAGTTCCAGAAGAAATGATCAAAATGCATGGTGGTGATAATACTAAAAACACAATCTTGATTGATTTCAAAATTATGTTGTCTAAGCTTATCCAAAAGTTTGTTTCAGCATTTGAGAAAGATGGAGTTGGTCTCAATTTGAACCAGATGGACATCTAGCTCAACGAGTTTGAGTTGAGTGAAATTTTTTACATTTAGTTTATGGTCAGTTATCTTGATGAATGCTCTATCCCCATAAAGGAAAAGGACTCGTGACTCTAAAAGTTGTTACAACATCATACCAAACTCAATGTGTAATATGTTTGCATGTGGTTGGCTATGTTGACATTTGAATCAGACTCTTAAAAAGGATGCTAGATCATTTTCCTTCTGGAGATTATTAACACATTGGTAGATTGAACACAGGAGTTGTATCTTAGGCTGGGGAATTTATGAAGGGTGCTGTTATTCACATATGAAAAGGTTTTATGTACAAACACTAGGAAAGTAACATGCATAATTGTTTCCAACTTTACAATTTGACTAGTAGTGTATCAAAAGATTGTGGTGTTATCTATTGAGACCTCAACAACCTTGAACTTTTGAAGCAGATGCCAAAATCCCAATTGCTAGCTTCAGTTGTACATGCAAATGAAATGATTGTTGAGGTGTTAACAACAACCACTACTGTGCTTGTTGTATGGAGCATAAATGGTGATTTCTTACATAAATACTTCACATTGTCACAATTACCTTCAAAATTTACCATTTCAGTAACAAGTTCAATTCTTTCAGATTGGATGGAAACAAATTGGTATATAACTGGTCATCAAAGTGTCTAAATCTTTGTAGCAGTCACAACCCTTAAAATCCACAGTCAAGGTGCACATGCATAAAATGTTAAGAAGGGTGAGGTATAAATATGAGAGCCTTTATGAAGAGGTGAACATGGAACAAAGTTATGGATATTATTTCAGATCGGCTAGGAACTATAGCGAGCTCAAACTTGGATTCTGATTCAGTTTATATATATATATATATATATATATATATATATATGGGAATTTTGGAAAGATCACTTACTTTGGAAGCCAACCTATATGTGTCCAGAACCCAAGGCTAACCTGTGTTGGCAGTATAGAAATATGTATATAACTCTGTGGAGCACCTCGTGATGGTTGGCCTTGTTCAGTGAGCCTTCTATGGGCTTGAACGTGGGATGTTTGGGGCCTCATCCCAGATTGCAAATCAATAGACTTATGAGACCTTTTACTACTTTGACTAGGTTATTTCATTACTTGTCCATGTTGGAAAGGATGTGAGCTTTGGAGAAACACAAGAATATTTGATGAATCTTAATAGTCGAGGAATATTAAGTGCATTGATTTCTATAATGGATGTGGGTATGGGATGCGAAAGAGGCCTTCCTTCTAAAATTAATATGGGTATGGAATGCAAAAGAGGCATGCCAGATGTCTACATCTCACAAACATTTGAACAATTTCCCTATGGGATTTTTCCATGGGGAAACGTGCAATGGTAGATGTGGGAGTGGGGTTGAGTGGGGTTATATTGTAATAAAACCTGGCACATATTTCATTTTTTCTTGGAATAATGGGGTGGGTTCCAATTCCCATGAAAATCTTATTGCCCTTTGGGGGTAATATTTTTTGTTATGAGAGTGGTCATAGATTGGATTTTACAATGGTCATCTTTCGATCCCCATTGCTCATAAATTGGTTAAAAATAATTAAGTTGTTGGTGGGTTGTTTTCCTAAACTAATGTTTTGTCATGTATGTGTGTGTGTGTGTGAGGAATTCAAATTCCAATATCAAGTGATTATCTAGCCAACATTCAATCAACAAGCAACGACATAGTTAAAGAATACATTCAAATTTTTCAAGATGATGAGAATTTATAGTTGAAAATTAAAAAATAAATTATTTGTAACCTTATGGTCTTTTTCACATGTAGGTAATTTAAATAATTAAATTATCAACATACACACCAAACAAATTTCCATTATACTCTCAATTTGTGACTATTGAGTAAATGAAGTGTTGCCATCTATTAGACAATGGATTAACACTTTATTTACACCTTACCTCAATTCCTAAGTGCATCACAAACGTTTCCTAGATATTCATGTGAATGAACTTTCTCGAGCAAACTTGTACTGTAAGTTACACAAACAAACTATTTATTACAAATGCAATGAAAATTTCGAATAAATGTTTTGAATCAAAGAGTTAAATATCAAATTTTTTGGCTTTATTGAAATCACATTGTTTAGCTATTGTTAAAAAGAATTTAAACATACTGATAGTCAAAAGTAAAAAAAACAACAATCACATTATTAGAAACCTTCAAAATGCTTCCAGTACAATTGGAAATAAGACTACATTTGAAAGAACTGTACGCGGTGAATACAGGGATTTCTCATGGGTTTCGAGAGATATCATCAGCCTATTACAAGGTCGTAATGATTAACCAAAATCATTAAATTTTATTTGATCTTGATCGTGAGTAAGAGTCATAAGATTGGTTATCTTTTCCTTCGATATATGTTAGTTAAAATATTTCAATGGAAGTATACCAAATTGCAATGTGCATATAATGTGTTTTATACCTTTATTGTAGCATTTCAAATAAAACATTGAACCCTTTTTTTGGGTTAATATTGAAAATGTTAAAAATGAAAATGAGATGTGCATGGGTATAGAATAGATATTGATTGGGTGTACTATTAAGGCGCATTGTGATGTGAAGGTCATTCGAAATTTTGTGAAAAAAAATATAGTCATGTTAAGGGTAGATGTGGTCTAAGTTGGGTGTAATCCTAGGGTGATTTCAATGCCTTAGATCCCTGTGTACTCATCTATGGACTCACACAACTCAGAAAACAAAATGAATGGAAAAGAGATGTGTAAATAAATAATACATAAAGAATATAAATGAAATATACATGCTTTTTTTCTACATTATTCTTATATTCTTTTAAAAAATATTGTGATTATTTTAGATTTCTTTTTTTCAATGGTGAATAACTAGTAAATTTTTAGACTCTTTCCTAGTTTCCAAAAGAAAAGTAGATTATCCAAAAAATAAATGACCAAACAATAATTTATCACAAGTAAATTTTATCTTGAAAAAGGAAATATATTAATTTGAAGAAGGAAGATGTTCCCCCTTAAAAATGTCAAAGATTTAAGAGAAGAAACAAGATTAGGTATGAAGAAA
Source organism: Pinus tabuliformis (assembly GCA_031772625.1). Taxonomy (NCBI): domain Eukaryota; kingdom Viridiplantae; phylum Streptophyta; class Pinopsida; order Pinales; family Pinaceae; genus Pinus; species Pinus tabuliformis. The sequence goes on along the minus strand of CM062814.1, from coordinate 631,266,428 downwards.
CATAGGCTCCACCTGTTAGTGTCAGTTTTTCCAGCCTTCCTCCAGTGATCAAATATGCTCTTACAAAGTGGTCTCAGAGTGTCAAGGTCAAATTTTGTCATTTCAGTGAGTCTTCAAGCAAAATTTGGTCACTAGGCATTAGGTCTAGGGTTTTCTTTCACTTCTTCTAAAATTGCCCAAATGCCAATCTATGTCACTATTCAGCTGAGTCTATCATCATTCATAGGGTTTTCATTATCATGTCAGTGTCTAATGAGTCATTTTACACCTTGTTCATGCTTCAGTTATGCCCAGGCAAGGTCATTTCCCTCTCCTAGGGTTTTGAAGGCAATATCTCTTGGACGGTCAAATCATTAGCGAAACTTGTATTCTGATGTTCATACACCTTCCCCTATCCTTAAAGTACCTTATAAAATGCTTCCCATCACTGAGATCCCCCAAAATCCTCGTTTTTGCACAAACCCTAGTTTCTTGCTACAACCTGGCAATTTTCTAGGTTTGGCCTGTGTTTTGCCTTTTTGGACCCCTTCCCCTCACTCGATCTCCGTGATTCCGCTTTCCCCTGCTTTCTAACATCCCTCCCTACTTCCAAAAATTTCCCCAAGAATTTAGAAGCCTCTTATCCCCTTCATTTCGCTTCATTTCGACAAAATCCCTTGTTTCACACATCAGGATAGGTTTTACTCACATGATGTTTCAGAGCAATAAAAGATGAATTTGGGAAAACTGAGAAAGGTTTTTGTCCACAACATGCCAGAGAAGAAAAACCTCCTTCACTTTTTGCACAGGTGTCATGGTTTTAGAGAGATGTCAAAATTACAATCGCCAGATCCAAGGAGATTGGCCAAGGCACTAAAACGACGGAAAAGGCCTGATCCACTCCAAATTTTGGCCAAAGCCTCTTTGACTGAGCATGGTACTTGATTGGGGACTCCCAGCCCAAATTTCAAGAAATTTGGAGAAAATTTTGTCAATTGTGAATTTTTTGTGCCAAACACAGGTTTTTGCCTTCAACGCGTAGCGCGCCGCGCGCTACTCTGAATATGGGCAACTTCTTTTCATGAAAACTCAGAATTTTTGGATTTTTCATGCAAAAATACACTTGCTCAGCAATTTCCAAGAGATTCCATCAAGTTTTGAGCCTCCAGAAGGTCAAAAAACATGCAAAAAATGACTTTCTGCCACTTTTTGGACACACAGGAAGCAGTCTTGGTAGATTGCACTTTTGGAGGGGTAAATGGTCACCAAATTTAGAAATTTCACTTGGGTTGGAAAGTAGACATCCAGAACTTTCCAACAAGCCCACTTTTACCTCATTTGGACTCCGGGAAGTGCCTCAAAAGCAGGCCCAAAGGCGCGCTACGCGTTCAGGATTGGGGCGCTACGCATCAACACATTTCCTCAATTTTTCATCTACAGCTTAGGAATTCGCCCAGCTTTGACCAATTTTGACTTGTGATGGGATTTTTCACCCTCTTTGATTTAATTAATGTATTTCCATGTTGACATGACACTTATTTACCTATTCTAGAAGATTCATTCATGAAATAGGCAAAAATTTAATGAATGAATTGGTTTCCTAGCTTATAGAGGCAAGTTGTTTTGACTGCCTAGATTTTAGTGCTCAGTTTGGAATTGGTTGAAACAGCTCCTAGGATGATGAGCTCGACCCCTAGAGGCAAGGGAATGGGTTGACTTGCCTATATTATGTATTTTCTTAGTCATTTTCAGAGGTTGGAGAGGTTGGACTCTTGAGGGAGAAAGCTTCTATTGTATTACTCATTGTATCTCTGCAATTTTGGCAAAGGAAGAAAGACCAGGGTTTTGCAGTCCCTTTTGGGATTCCTGTGGTTACATGTATTGATGGTGTGTTTCTCTTTGTACTTGTAAGTTTGTTATGTGAATCATCTTCTTACTTTTCCTTCTGTAAATTAGGCAAATGAAGTGTTAAAGTAGAATTCATGATTGCCATGCTCTGCTTTTAAGTTTGCTTAATATTGATGTTTTCATCTGTTTAAGGGGAATTCAAGGTGATTGCTTGCTCTCCTTAGCTCCTCACCAGTCATTCTCATCCATCCAAATCTTTCAAAGGCATCAATACAGTCTCCTACCTTGCCCCAAAGAACCCCCTGCGAAAATTGTGTCCAATCCCCGCACCCAAAATTACCTTTCCCCAATTTTCCACCAAAACCCTAAAAATCCCAAATCAAACCTTTTTATCAGTTTACTAGCCTAAAATCAGTGTTCTTTATTGGTTATCTCTTCCCGTTGAAGATCTTTGCCGAGATAGACCGGAGAGAGCCCTCTCTTGCCCCGTAGGGCTAGCTACGAGGCTAAGTGGTTTGATGTTGCCTTGGAGTTTACCTTTTTCAGCCTGAGGTGAAATTTCAAGCGCTAACATACTGGCGACCATACTGGGGAGAACAAACTTGTTTGTGGATTGATGTGTTTGTTTCATAAGTCTTAGACAGATCTTGAAGTTAAGCCAGGTAGCCTTCAAAACGCTTTTTCTTTGCATTAGCGGAAGTAGATAAACGCTGCTTCAGTCCATCTCCGTGAGCTTGTGAAATATAGCACTTCATTTGCATTCTACCCCAGTACATTTATAAACTCTGAAACTTTTGATGATAAGTTGAGAGTTTTCACAGGCTGAAATCATTCACTTGGCGACTCCTTTCACTGAAGAATCCAGCAACCTGTGCTTCATGGTGACTTCACTGTAGAGAGATCAGTGGCTGTGAGATTTTCAAGATGGACCGAATCACAAGAAGATATGCTCCCTTGAGCCGAGATCACATCCCTGGTTTTCCAAATAAATTCCGAAGGTAGATTGGTCAAGGAATTTGCCTACATTTAATGATGATGGTAAGAAGGATGCTGCTTTACATCTGGTTAGATTTCATATGCATATTCGCAAGTTGAAGGTGGATTTTCCTGAAGATTGCTTGATGAAGATATTCATGGCCACTCTGGAAGGTAAAGCCCAATCATGGTATGAAAGTTTTCCGCCTGCTTGTATTTACTGTTTAAAGGATTTTCATGCTATGTTCATTGAACGATATAAGGACTCTTATCCATCATTAAATTTAGTTCATGACTGTTGCAAACATGCTTCAACTTTTATTGAAAGCCTTGAGAAATATTATGAAGATGATAATTTTATGGACGTTGAGATCATGGAGGCTCTGTATGAGAATCCATTTCAGCAACATGAAGAGAACCTAGTGGATACCCATCAACATGATCAGGAAATTTTGCAGCAGAATCAAGATTAGCAGGTTGAAGATGGCCATATGGCTGAAAATGATGAAAGAGAGGGTTCTATTTCAGATCTTCCCACAGAAGAAGACAGCGTTCAGTGTAGTCAAGATTCATGTGATGCAATCAAGTCAACTATTTCAGATCAACATTCAGATCATGATGACCAAGAATACCTTGTGCCAAATCCTATAAAGAAAAACTTGGTTGTTGAGATCATTTGGCATGAAGAAAACAAAGTTACAAATCTAAGTGCTCCCATTTCATCATAACAGAGTCTTCATGAGGAGGTAATTCAGTCTGCTCATGAACAGCAAGGTGAGATCTTTGCTCAAGCAAGTGATAAAGTTTCTTTGAGTGAATTTGTGGTAGACGATGTAAATGATAATATTGTGCTTGATAATATTGAAGAATGTAATAAGGAACTTGATAATTTGGTTGTGATATCATATGAAGATGACCTACCATATTGTCAGAATACAGAAGATCAGAGCATACAGTATTACCTTTCAGATTCTTCATATGTTTCATGTGCTGAAATGTTTTTCCAAGAAGAGATCTGCTCATCCATTTGTTTGGAGTTTTTTGAAGCTTATGAGCATACTTTTACTGAAGCACATGATGAAGGCAGATCAGAATTTGAAGCAAAAGACACCTTGTTCTTTCAGCAGGAGGTGGTAGCGGCAAAACTTCATGTTTTTCAAGATCCAATGGCAGCCATGTTGCAGTCAGCAGTGAAAGTGATTATTGTTGTGTTCAGTGATGAAGGAGATCATGGTCAACTATGTTTTTGGATGCCCAGTGATAGGTTTGTACTATTGACCAGAAGATCTAATCAGGAGAATCAATCAAGAAGGCATCTGCTTGATTGGTTGCACTGGCATTTTGATATAGTTTGATGGTATATTGTCTTGTAAGAAACACAGGTGGTTGTCATCATGATTTCAAATCTTGATGGACTGTTGCCCTTCAATAAGCTTTGTACATTATTGTTTTAGTTAAGTCAGTCATGAGTCATTTGTGAGTCAATTTTCAGTCATGTAGGTTTCATAATTGAGTCGGTTTGAATCAAGTTTCAGTCAATAAATGAGTCAAAGTCTTGTATTGTTTGTCAAATAATGACTCCATCGCCCAATGGTTAAAAGCACTGGTCTGCTCTCCCAGAGGTCTGAGGTTCTTGGCACCTCCAAGAAGCTACCATCCCCATTGGAGCCAATTTTAGTGTCAGTCTTTCCAGCCTTCCTCCAGTGATCAAATATGCTCTTACAAAGTGGTCTCAGAGTGTCAAGGTCAAATTTTGTCATTTCAGTGAGTCTTCAAGCAAAATTTGGTCACTAGGCATTAGGTCTAGGGTTTGCTTTCACTCCTTCTAAAATTGCCCAAATTGCCAATCTATGTCACTATTCAGTTGAGTCTATCATCATTCATAGGGTTTTCATTATCATGTCAGTGTCTAATGAGTCATTTTACAGGCAAGGTCATTTCCCTCTCCTAGGGTTTTGAAGGCAATATCTCTTGGACGGTCAAATCATTAGCGAAACTTGTATTCTGATGTTCATACACCTTCCCCTACCATTAAAGTACCTTATCAAATGCTTCCCATCACTTAGATCCCCCAAAATCCTCATTTTCGCACAAACCCTAGTTTCTTGCTACAACCTGGCAATTTTCTAGGTTTGGCCTGTGTTTTGCCCTTTTGGACCCCTTCCCCTCACTCGATCTCCATGATTCCACTTTCCCCTGCTTCCTAACATCCCTCCCTACTTCCAAAAATTTCCCCAAGAATTTAGAAGCCTCTTATCCCCTTCATTTCGCTTCATTTCGACAAAATCCCTTGTTTCACACATCGGGATAGGTTTTACTCACATGATGTTTCAGAGCAATCAAAGATGAATTTGCGAAAACTGAGAAAGGTTTTTGTCCACAACATTCCAAAGAAGAAAAACCTCCTTCACTTTTTGCACAGGTGTCATGGTTTTAGAGAGATGTCAAAATTACAATCGTCAGATCCAAGGAGGTTGGCCAAGGCACTAAAACGACGGAAAATGCCCGATCCACTCCAAATTTTGGCCAAAGCCTCTTTGACTGAGCATGGTAATTGATTGGGGACTCCCAGCCCAAATTTCTTTGGGGACTCCCAGCCCAAATTTCAAGAAATTTGAAGAAAATTTTGTCAATTGTGAATTTTTTGCGCCAAACACAGGTTTTTGCCCTCAACGCGTAGCGCGCCGCACGCTACCTTGAAGATGGGAAACTCCTTTTCATGAAAACTCAGCATTTTTGGATTTTTCATGAAAAAATACACTTTCTCAGCAATTTCCAAGACATTCCATCAAGTTTTGAGCCTCCAGAAGGTCAAAAAACATGCAAAAAATGACTTTCTGCCACTTTTTGGACACACATGTATTCTGATGTTCATACACCTTCCCCTATCCTTAAAGTACCTTATAAAATGCTTCCCATCACTGAGATCCCCCAAAATCCTCGTTTTTGCACAAACCCTAGTTTCTTGCTACAACCTAGCAATTTTCTAGGTTTGGCCTGTGTTTTGCCTTTTTGGACCCCTTCCCCTCACTCGATCTCCGTGAGCTTTCTAACATCCCTCCCTACTTCCAAAAATTTCCCCAAGAATTTAGAAGTCTCTTATCCCCTTCATTTCGCTTCATTTCGACAAAATCCCTTGTTTCACACATCAGGATAGGTTTTACTCACATGATGTTTCAGAGCAATAAAAGATGAATTTGGCAAAACTGAGAAAGGTTTTTGTCCACAACATGCCAAGAAAAACCTCCTTCACTTTTTGCACAAGTGTCATGGTTTTAGAGAGATGTCAAAATTACAATCGCCAGATCCAAGGAGATTGGCCAAGGCACTAAAACGACGGAAAAGGCTTGATCCACTCCAAATTTTGGCCAAAGCCTCTTTGACTGAGCATGGTACTTGATTGGGGACTCCCAGCCCAAATTTCAAGAAATTTGGAGAAAATTTTGTCAATTGTGAATTTTTTGTGCCAAACACAGGTTTTTGCCTTCAACGCGTAGCGCGCCGCGCGCTACTCTGAATATGGGCAACTTCTTTTCATGAAAACTCAGAATTTTTGGATTTTTCATGCAAAAATACACTTGCTCAGCAATTTCCAAGAGATTTCATCAAGTTTTGAGCCTCCAGAAGGTCAAAAAACATGCAAAAAATGACTTTCTGCCACTTTTTGGACACACAGGAAGCAGTCTTGGTAGATTGCACTTTTGGAGGGGTAAATGGTCACCAAATTTAGAAATTTCACTTGGGTTGGAAAGTAGACATCCAGAACTTTCCAACAAGCCCACTTTTACCTCATTTGGACTCCGGGAAGTGCCTCAAAAGCAGGCCCAAAGGCGCGCTACGCGTTCAGGATTGGGGCGCTACGCATCAGCACATTTCCTCAATTTTTCATCTACAGCTTAGGAATTCGCCCAGCTTTGACCAGTTTTGACTTGTGATGGGATTTTTCACCCTCTTTGATGTAATTAATGTATTTTCATGTTGACATGACACTTATTTACCTATTCTAGAAGATTCATTCATGAAATAGGCAAAAATTTAATGAATGAATTGGTTTCCTAGCTTATAGAGGCAAGTTGTTTTGACTGCCTAGATTTTAGTGCTCAGTTTGGAATTGGTTGAAACAGCTCCTAGGATGATGAGCTCGACCCCTAGAGGCAAGGGAATGGGTTGACTTGCCTATATTATGTATTTTCTTAGTCATTTTCAGAGGTTGGAGAGGTTGGACTCTTGAGGGAGAAAGCTTCTATTGTATTACTCATTGTATCTCTGCAATTTTGGAAAAGGAAGAAAGACCAGGGTTTTGCAGTCCCTTTTGGGATTCCTGTGGTTACATGTATTGATGGTGTGTTTCTCTTTGTACTTGTAAGTTTGTTATGTGAATCATCTTCTTACTTTTCCTTCTGTAAATTAGGCGAATGAAGTGTTAAAGTAGAATTCATGATTGTCATGCTCTGCTTTTAAGTTTGCTTAATATCGATGTTTTCATCTGTTTAAGGGGAATTCAAGGTGATTGCTTGCTCTCCTTAGCTCCTCACCAGTCATTCTCATCCATCCAAATATTTCGAAGGCATCAATACAGTCTCCTACCTCGCCCCAAAGAACCCCCTGCGAAAACTGTGTCCAATCCCCGCACCCAAAATTGCCTTTCCCCAATTTTCCACCAAAACCCTAAAAATCCCAAATCAAACATTTTTATTAGTTTACTAGCCTAAAATCAGTGTTCTTTATTGGTTATCTCTGCCCATTGAAGATCTTTGCCGAGATAGACTGGAGAGAGCCCTCTCCTGCCCCGTAGGGCTAGCTACGAGGCTAAGTGGTTTGACGTTGCCTTGGAGTTTACCTTTTTCAGCCTGAGGTGAAATTTCAAGCGCTAACACCACCTATCACCAACTTAAATCTTTGCACAATGAATGTTGTGGTGGAATCTAGTTTTTTGAGACGAGTTTGTGTCCGATTGAGGCCATTCGAATTCCAACATGAAGTGATCTTCTAGCCAATATTCCATCAACAAGCAATGGCATAGTTGAAGAATACATTGAAATTTTTCAAGATCATAATCTATAGCTAGAAATTAAAAATTTAAATAATTTGAAGCCTTTTGGTGAAGAGGATCATCATATGAAAGTAAATCAAATAATTAGATGATCAACATACAAATCGAACAAATTTCCATTGTACTCTCAATCGTGACCATTAGGTGAATGAAATACTGCCATCTATTAGATAAGGGATTAACACTTCATTTCCACCTTCCTTAACTCAATTCTCAACTACATCACAAAGAAATCCTAGAAGTATTCATGTAGATGAAATTTATCTAACAAGTGTGGAAGGTAAGTTACACAAACTATTTATTAGCAATGTAATGAAATTTCAAAAGAATTCTTTAAATAAAAAATTGATGAAGTTAAATGTCAATTATTTATGGTTTTATTAAAATCACATTTTTTATCTATTGTAAGGATAAATTTATACACAAATATAGTTAGAAGTAAAAACACCCGTAATCACATTATTAGAAACCTTCCAAATGCTCCCAATACAGTTGGAAAAAACACTCATTTAAAATAGCATAATGTGGATTGTTGTGTAATATCAAAATTTATCAAAATTTATTGCAAAGAAGTCCACAAGGAAACATCATTTGATATGATGCACATGTCATATTTTTAAAGTAAATAGAAAATCTCCTTGAAATTATTTGATTGTATTCTATTAGCAAGATTAACAATTTAGAACATGCAAGGACACCTTTCCCCTTGGAACTATATTTTTGGTTGTGGATTTTGTTAATAGATACACCCTTAACCCATATAATGAGACCTAGAGCTAACAATGTCATTTATTTCAAGTTAGCATAATGGCTAGATAGTGTAACAACCCTAATGAAAATTCCATGTAATAAAACTTAATAAAGGAAAAATAGGACCACGGTTAAGCGACATTTATTCCAAGCTTAATGTTGGGAAAATGTATCCTAGTGGGCATCATTGGATGTTTGTTTTTGGCTAAGGAAATTGGCAAAGGCTACAACAAAGGCATTAAAAGAAAAAAATGCATTTTTGGCACATTTATTTATGAAAATAAAATAAATTAGGAGATAAGGAAGGTAAAAGGTCACGGGTTACATGTGAGGAGGAAATTGAAGGAAAATAATGGAAAATGAAGAAATTAGAGGCCTCATGCATAAAAAGGCTTCTGACGATCAGTTCATGGCTTTAGTCAAGTTCAAGTTTGGATCTCTCTCATTATTATTTCTCTCTCTCTCACTCTCTTGGTCACTTAGAGTTTTCTTGGAGCACTCTAGTTTGGAGAAAAGGAAAGGGATGGCAAGGAACGGAAATGAAAGAAAGCAAGGAATAACGAAAGGAAAGCAGGATCCAGTAGCTTCAGTAGGAATACCTGTAGGTAACCTTTTTCATGTGTGATTTCCTAGTTGGTTCGGACATGCATGGCTTTGCATGTTGGTGTATGGTTCTCTTGTTATTGGTGGCATGGTTTTGCTTGGTTATGACAGTGGTTTTAAGCCTAGCATAGTTTTTTTTTCTGGATGCCATGGTATGTTGGGATGTTTATTTCAATTTTGGAACTTTGGAATTGCTGGATGGATTTCAAAATCTGGGGCAGAGGTGGTCTCAAGGTTCATTCCCAAAGGCCTATGAATCCCTTGTTCGGTTTTGGTGGGATACATGGTAAATCTCAAGGGAGTAGTCTTGGTTTAGGGCTTAGTGATCCGGGTTTGGATTGCGGTAAAGCCTGAGAGACAAGGAGATGGAAATTTCCTCAAGGATAGTGACAGATTCTAGATGGCATTCCAAGTTTTGTTCGATTGTGATTGGAGAAACAATTTTGGTGTGATCATGATTGGATGACGGTGGAGGTGGTTTAACCTCTATATTCCCTTGATTATTCTTGGATTCATTATTCAATGAGATCCCACATTTATGCTTGGAATATGGCATGGGGATGACTGCTAAAAGAGAGATTTGGTTCATCCATGTCTATGGTCGGGTGGTACGTGAAAGTCCCGAACCTGGTCGGATTTTCATATGATTAATAAAAGCTAATTTCTCTTACTTTTGCACAGATTTATATGTGGATTTAATGGTTTTTATATCTTTGGTATTTATGTGGTTTTATGTCGGTTATAAGCATGGTTGAATGACTGGCTCATGTCATGGTTATTTCATATATTTACTTGTAACTATTAAATCAATGGATGCAAGACCTAATTGATGATGTAGTATTTCAAGGGAGAATGAGGTGATCCTTCTGGTTATGTTTCCTAAGTTTTTTCAGACATTTATGCTTTGTCTTGTATCCTATACCTGTAGGTTGCATTGATGCCAAGTATTTGAAAAAATGTCAGTCCCAGTTGGGGATGCTCAGGCCTAGTCCTGAGGGTGATTTTGATTCATCAACATGGTTATCATGTTTTTAATGATTTCTGAAAGTTACAATAAGTTCTGGGCAGAGGTCAGGATTACGGGCTAGAAAAGTAGCTCAAATACCAGGGTTGTTGGCACAGAACTGGAAATTCTGTACCAGAGTCATAGGTAGGTAGGTCTGTAAGAGAAACTTTAGTTTTTTGGTTGCTCCCTTTCCCATAGCATGAGAGCGACTATGGCCTAAAAGCATCAGAATAGTAGTGGAACCTAGGGACAAGATTTCTAAGTGGTTGACTTATCTCCTGAGGGGTCTATTGATGATGTTAGATGACTGTATGTGATTTTTTGTCGATTACACTTCCTTAAGGTGATATAGGAGGTTGAATATGAGTGTAATAGCACCTATCCTCATTTTTACCCCAATTGGCATGGTTACTTTAGGTAGCCCTGGGAGGGGGTGTTACACATTAGTATCGGAGCATGGTTATGCTCTATTTGGGTCATATCTGTTGCTACAAATATGGGTGGATGTGTTGGTCATGCATGCATGTTAGTTGTGTGTGTGGCTCTTACACTGACATTCCATGTGCTTATTTCACTGCATCATATTAATCATGGAAGAAGTAAGGTTATCACGAGTAACTTGATGTTGATTTTATGGAATGCATTGTCATGAGTATATGATTGATTAAACAATTATATGCATCTTGATTACATTCTTGTATTTTGGGTTGCATTCTTGGTTATTTGATTACATTCATCAGTCTTCTAGGTTGATTACAAGAATTGATTGCTTATGCTCAACTACATGCGGTTATGTGTATGTGTAGTTGATTAGGCATTTCTTATGCATGTGGATAGTTGCATGAGACAATGTTTATAATGGAGTATTGGTTGTCATGTGTGAAGTCATAGCATGCATTGTTGATATGGCCTTGCATTGATGACTGGACCCTAGCTAGTATGATGGTTATGCATTGATGCACTTATTAATATATGTATATATATTATTATAGTTATGTTGTACATCCATCACGTTGATTTGATGATCTTAGAGACAAGGTATCCTCCCCGAGTATGCTAAGCTACATTGATTTATGGTGATTTCGTTTAGCTAACATAGTATGCCTTGTAGGAAAGAGATCACATGGCAAACAAGGTGGTAGACCACATGGAATCTCCCTATGAATCAGATGGGTAGCGTGGTGTGAGGCACTCTTCTGACTTAGTAGACACCTTGAGAAGCCTAAAGGAAGAAATAAAGAGTTGCAAAGTAGACAATGAAAAAATCATGCAAGCAAAAGTGAAACAAGAAAAGGTGAATGTGACATTACTACAGAGTTTGTCAGATTTGTAGCGATAGGGATCTCTTCGGATCAGCCATGGACATGAGGATAGAACTAATGGGGCATATGTAAGTAGGTCTCATAGTAGACACAGGTTAGATAGATCTGACACTATCAAAGATGGTAGGTTGTTGGATACTCTGGATAGGAGAGGTACTCGACGCAGGTATTACTCTAGTTTTGGTTCTGATAGACATCATGATCATGATCATTATCATTTGTATAGGAGGAATGATAGGGGATATTTTTTGGATGATTTAAAGAAGGTAAATCCACCTACCTTTGATGGAGATATGAAGAAATCTCAATATGTGAAGCCTTGGTTGTTGGGCATGTGGAAATTCTTTAGATTGCATGATTACTCAGAAAACATGAAAGCAAGGATAGCCCTTTTTAGTCTCAAAGGTAAAGTGGATATTTGGTGGGAAGATCTAAAGAATTTCAAGGACATAGATGAGGATGAGTTGACTTGCCATGCTTTTGAAAGGCTCTTCAAGAAGAATTACTTATCTGAGAGGTACTATGATGATAGAGCTAAGGAGTTTTATGAGTTGCAGATGGGTTCTATGACAGATAAGGAGTATACTAGCAGATTTTTGGAGTTGTTGAGATATTTGCATTACCTCATAGAGGAGAATGCCAAGGTTTAGAGAGTCATCAATGGATTTCCAATTGCATACAAATACTGGATTGATTTTGATAAGTCTAGATCGTTGAAGGAGGCCATCTGAAAGTTTAAGCATTGTTATGAGCATTCGAAGCACAAAGTTGAGCTAAAGCATGAATTGAAGAGAAACGACAAAGCTAAAGGAAAATGGCCACCAAAGCAAGGAAGGCCTCAAGATGCAAGTGAGAAGGATAATCTAGTCCCTTACAAGAAATTCAATACAGCTGAGAAGGGATATGAAGAACAACAGGCTAGAGGCAGTGGTAAGGAACCATTACAATGTTGGATATGTGTACCTAAGGATCATCGTAAGAGGGATTGTACACAGTAAGAGAGTGGTGGTAGACCCAAAATCTATAGTGCTCAGGAGGCACATACAGTTGGTGATGTTGGTCATAACATTACTTGGATTTATGGAGTTGTGGACAATAGGCAGGCAGATCATTAGGCATTGATAATTGAGATGGACAGTAAGCTTTATGATCAAGTTGTTTCTATTTTGATTAATCCTAGATATAACTATAGTTATATTGATCCTGACCTGGTGGATAAGTGTGGTTTGAGAAAACAAGTGCATGCAGAATATTGGTTGGTATAGTTGGCTATTGGTATGAAGAAGCGAGTCCACCATTAAGTAAGAGCTTGTGCATTTGAGTTAAATGGTATGCCTACAGTAATTCATTTGAATGTATTTCCATTTGGATAGTATAGTATGCTTTTGGGTATGGATTGGCTATACCTTCACAGAACCAAATTGGATTGCTTCAACAAGGCCATTGAGTGTGTTGATTATAGTGGGGAAAAGAGGACCTTGCAAGGAAAGAAGAAGCCTACATCATTAAGGATGGTTATTATTATGTAAGATAAGCATATTTACAGAAAAACTTGTGTGATGTTTTCAGTACACATTTCCAATGAAAAGGGTAAGGAGGTTGAGGATGATGGGGTGTTGAGTAGGTACCTAGTATTGCAGCAGTTTAAGGATGTATTTCCTAAGGACATTTTAGAGTTGCCACCTCATAGGGAGTTAGAATTCTCTATTGATTTGGTACCAGTGGTAGCTCCAGCATTGAAAGCACCTTACAAGATGAGAACACCTGAGTTGGTAGAGTTGAAGTTGCAACTAAAGGAAATGTTAGACAAAGGATACATCAGACCTAGTGTATCACCTTGGGGCGCACAAGTGTTGTTCGTAAAGAAGAAAGATGCTACTCTTAGATTGTGCATTGATTATGGGCAGCTAAACAAAGTAATGATCAAGAACAGATACCCTTTGCTAAGGATTGATCATTTGTTTGATCAGCTAAAGGGATCAGAAGTGTTCTCTAAGATCGACTTGAGCTCGGGATACCATTAGGTACGCATCAAGGAAGAGGATATCTTCAAGACTGCGTTCCGAACCAGGGATGGGAATTATGAGTTTTTTGTTGTTCCATTTGTTTTAACTAATTCTCCAGCTACATTCATGTGTTTGATGAATATTGTGTTGCATCCTTATCTAGACAAGTTTGTTATTGTATTCATTGATGACATACTAGTATATTCTAAAAATGAGGAGTAACATGTTGAACATTTACCAATAGTGTTGGGATTTCTAAGAGAGCATCAGTTGTATGCTAAACTTAGCAAGTGCATATTCTTTCAGACTGAGGTACATTACTTAGGACATGTTGTCTCTAACGAAGGCATAGCAGTAGATCTAGATAAGATAAGGGCCATCATGGAATGGGAAGCTCCTAAGAATCTAGATGAGGTGAGATCATTCATGGGATTGGCAGGTTACTATAGGAGGTTCATCGGGAACTTCTCACACATTTCATATCCTATCACATCATTCCAATGGAAAGGTAAGAAGTTTGAATGGACGATGAAATGTGAAGATAGTTTTGAGCAGCTTTAGTAGTTGTTGACACATGCACCAATGCTAAAGATTGTGGATCCAGATCAAGAGTCTTTTGTGTGTACAGATGCTTGCAAAAGGGGACTTGGTGGAGTTTTCATGCAAGAAGGATAGGTAGTGTGTTATGAGTCACGGAAACTGAATGATCATGAACACGACTATCTGATGTGTGATATTGAGCTAGCAGCAATTACACATGCATTGAACATGTGGAGACATTATCTTCTAGGCATGAGGTTTACATTAATGATCAATCACAGTGGGTTGAGTTATTTATTGACCAGGTGAATCGAAATTCCAAGCAAGCTATATGGTTGGCTACCCTTAATGAGTTTGACTTTAACATCAGATACATCAAAGGGAAGGAGAACCAGGTTTCATATGCTCTTAGTAGGAAGGTACAGGTAAATCATATAGCATTTATAAGCTCTTATGGGACCAAGTTACAGGATAGGATTTTGCATGTAGCTTAGAGAGATGACAAATACATGGAGATCATGAACAAGTTACAAGAGAGTATAGGTACAAGTGCAGATATAGGTACAGATGATCAGGATCCAAACTATCGTCTCATGGTAGCTGACTTGGTGACGTTTTGAGGTAGGATCTATGTGCGAATTGTAGTGAGATCAAGAAGCTTATCTTGAGGGAGTTTGTGAAACCATATTTAGGTCATCTAGGAAATCAGAAGACATTTTTTGTGGTAAATAAGTTCTATTATTGGCCAAATATGAAGAAGGAAGTGGTTGAGTTCGTGGCTAGATGTTTAGACTGTCAGCAAGTAAAGACGCAATGTAAGTATTGAGGTGCTCTACTATAGCCTATTACGATTCCAGAATGGAAATGGGAGGTCATTCCCATGGATTTAATCATAGTTATTTTGAGGATAGTGAAGCAGCATGATTCTATTATGTTCATGGTCGAGAAGTTGAGCAAGGTAGCTCACTTCATTCCGGTGAAGACTACATATTCAGCCAGTGAAGTAGCATAGGTGTTCATCAGAGAGATAATGAGAATACATGGTGTTCCAAAGAAGATTTTCTCGGACAGGGATGTAAGTTCACTTCCAAGTTTTGGAAGGAGATATTTGCAGGGTTGGGTACAGAGTTTTCCTTCAACACAACTTATCATCCGCATACAAATGGACAGACAGATAGGGTCAATAGGATCTTGGAAGATATGTTGAGGGTGTATGTGATGCACTAGCAGAGGAAATGGGAGGAGTATCTTCCATTGGTGGATTTTGCATACAACAATGGTTATCATGAGATATTGAGGATGAGTCCTTCAAGACATTGTATGGATGGAGTTGTAACACTCCCATGAGATGGGGTGATCCAGTGAATAAGGTACTTATTGGACGAGACATGTTGATGGACATGGAGCAACAAATGCAAATTATAAAGAAGAATATAAAGGTATCACATGATAGATAGAAGATTTATTCAGATTAGCACAGGGTGTTCAAAGAGTTTCAGGATGGGGAGCATGCGTATTTTTGCATCAAGCCCAAGAAAATCTCTTTGAGGATTGGTTCATGTGCCAATTTGGCACCACGATATTGTAGGTCTTTTGAGATCCTTGAGAGGATTGGAACAATGGCATATCGACTTGCACTACCTCCAATAGTGAAATTCCATGATGTTTTCTGTATTTCATTGCTTAAGAAATATATACAAGATGTTGATCATGTTATTTATTGGTTTGTATTACAAGTGGAGCAAGTAGGAGAGTTCCAGCCAGAGCCTCAGTGCATATTGCAGTGTAAACATATCATGCTTAGAAACAGAGACATAGGGCAAGTTACAGTGGAGTGGAAGTAGTTTGGGCCTGAAGAAGCTACATGGGAGATGGTGGATCAGATGTGCGCCCTGTATCCTTCATTGATTTCCAGTTGAGGCAAAACAATTTTCGTTTGATGTTGGTTTATGTTTGGCATATGTTTTGTTGATGTTTTGATATTTTTATATGTATATGTATATGGATGTAAATATCACCATGAGATAAGTTATAAAGCTCCAATAAGCGGTATGATTATTATGGTTTCATGATGATTTTCTTTTGAGTAGTCTCTTCATTGTAAATACTACAATGAACTAAGTTATAAAGATCCATAGGTAGTATGTTTGACTTTCAACGGTTTTTCTGAGGTATTGGTGTGGTATAACATCAAGGACGGTGTTCCCCAAGGGAGAGGGTTCTATAACATCCTTGGTGAAAAATCCATGTACGAAAATTTAATAAAGGAAAAATAAGACCACAGTTAAGGGACACATATTTCAAGCTGAATGTTGAGCAAATATATCCTAGTGGGCCTCACTGGATGTGTGTTTTTGGCTAAGGAAATTTGCAAAGGCTAAGGCAAAGGAATTAAAAGGAAAAAAGGCATTTTTGGCACATTTATTTATGAAAATAATGGAAATTAGGAGAAAAGGAAGGTAAAAGGTCACAGGTTTCATGTTAGGGGGAAATTGAAGGAAAATAATGGAAAATGAAGAAATTAGAAACCTCATGCATAAAAAGGCCTATAAGGATCAGTTCATGGCTTTTGTCAAGTTCAAGTTTGTAGCTCTCTCATTATTCTTTCTCTCTCTCTCACTCTCTTGGTAACTTAGAGTTTTCTTGGAGCACTATAGTTTGGAGCAAAGGAAAGGGATGGCAAGGAAAGGAAAGGAAATCAAGCAAGGAACAAGGAAAGGAAAGCAGGATCTAGTAGCTTCAGCAGGAATACTTGCAGGTAACCTTTTGCATTTATGATTTCCTAGTTGGTTTGGACATGCATGGCTTTTCATGTTGGTGTATGGTTCTCTTGTTGTCAGTGGCATGGTTTTTTTGGGTTATTACAGTGGTTTTTAGTCTAGCCTAGCCTTTTTCTAGATGCCATGGTATGTTGGGATGTTTATTTCGGTTTTGTAACTTTGGAATTCCTGAATGGATTTTGGAATCTGGGGAGAAGGTTGTCCCAAGGTTCATTCCAAAGGCCTAGGAATCCCTTGACCTATTTTGGCAGGATACACGGTAAAGGCTAAGGGAGTAGTCTCAGTTTAAGACCTAGTGATATGGTTTTAGATTGTAGTAAAGCTCGACAGACAAGGAGACAGAAAATTCCTCAAGGATAGTGATGAATTTTGGATGGCATTCCAAGTTCTGTTTGGTTGTGATCAGAGCATTGGTTTTGGTGTGATCATGATTGGAAGAGGGTGGAAGTGGTTTAACCTCTGGATTCCCTTGATTATTCTTGGATTGGTTGTTTTATGAGATCCCACATTCATGCTTAGAATATGGCATGGGGTTGACTGACTGAAAGGGAGATTTGGTTCAACCATGTTTATGGTCAGGTGGTACGTCGAAGTCCTGAATCTGGTCAGATTTTCCTATGATTAATAAAATTTAAGTTCTCTTACTTTTGTACCAATTTGTATGTGGATTTAATATTTGCCATATCTCTGATATTTATATGGCTTTATGCTGGTTATAATTATGGTTGAATGATTCGTTCATGTCATGGTTATTTCATATATTTACTTGTAACTATTAAATTGATGGATTCAAGACCTAATTGATGATGTGGTAGTTCAAGGGAGGAGGTGATCCTTCTTGTTATGTTTGATAAGTTGTTTCAGTCATTTATGCTATGTCTTGTATCCTAGACCTGTAGGTTGCATTGAAGCCAAGTATTTAATAGAATGTCAATCTCGGTCGAGGATGATGAGGCCTAGTCTTAAGATTGATTTTGCTTGATCATCATCGTTATCATATTTTTAATGATTTCTAAAAGTTACAGCAAGTTTTGGGCAGAGGCCAGGATTTTGGGCTAGAAAATTAGCTCAAATCACATGGTCGCTGGCACAAAACTAGAAATTCTAGACTATATTCACTTGCAGGCAAGCTTGTGACAACAAATTTAGGTTGATGGTCACTCCCTTTCCCATAGCATGAGAGGGACTATGGCCTAAAGCATCAAAATAGCAGTGGGACCCAGCGACAGGCTGTGTGAGTGGCCAACTTGTCTCTTGAGGGGTTTGTTGATGATGTTAGATTACTGTATGTGATGTTTCATCGATTCCACTTTCTTAAGGTGAAATAGGAGGTCGAATATGATTGTAGTAGCATATCTCATCATGTTTACCTCAGTTGGCATGGTTAATTTGGGTAGACTTGGGAGGGGGTGTTACAGATAGCATCAATGACAAGAGGATAGTATTGAAGAAGACAAACTTAAACATAAGTAATGATAGGCAACATGACCTACAAATGGATCAGTATTGGATTTGGTCTTATCAATTAAAAATTGTTCATGCATTCCAATGGTTCAATATATGATCCAGGTGGATGTTGGTGGCCACCCACCAACCCATTTGGACCCCCACAACTGTCTCTTTTAGTCTTTTCAGTTTCCTAAATTGTAGCACAGTTTACTATTTTTAGCAGTTTTTCGGGTCCTGAACTTCCGGAGCCGTTTTGAGGCCCTAAACGACGTTTTTTTGGGAATCTGGGGCAACATGGGTCCATGGACCGATGTTGCCTCCCAAAGTGGTAGTACTCGGATAAATCTTTCTAACGAGCTATCGTACGCGTCAAATGGAGATCGTATGCCAAAGTTACGACCCCGGGAAATTGATGTACCAATTTACCCAAACGGGGCCCACAATTTGGTGTTTCATCTTCTACGGTTAGATTTCGGAATGTTAAGGGTTTTACATTGTTTCTCAATAATAAATAGGCCTTTGAGCCTCATTGTAACACAGTTCGGAACAGTTCAGAGGCATGTAGCCGCACGTCTCTTCTCAGAGATAAGCTACCATCGCCCTAGCTGGTTTATTTCCATTTCTGGTTGTAAGCATATTTCAGTATTTTACAATAATGAAATGAAGTATTATTTCCGCTGCATCTCAGTATTTATGGTTATCTCATCTCTGTATTTATGGTTATCTCTATAATTTGTTGCGTTCCTGTTTAAACCCGGATCAATGGTATCAGAGCGGTCTGCTTTTTCTCTGTTTTTCTTTGCATGTCCCCAACAAGGTCGGCATATAAGGAGTTAGGGCTTGAACTGGTTGAACCTTTGCAAGACCAGCCTCGCAAATCATGACTGCCTCCCATGGCGGACGAGAAGAAAGACGAGGGGGCAGGAGATCCCATCAAAATCTTGCTCGAAGAAGCCCTCGAGCGACAACGGAACGCGATGATGGACAGCTTTGCCCAGATCCTTCAGCGGCTACCCAGAAGCAACGCATCGGCTTCCAGCAGCTACTCTGGAAACGCCACACCCTTTAAGGTACAAGTTAATTTTGAAATCCCCATATTCGAGGGTCAGATAGACACAGATGCCGTAGATAAATGGTTAAATCTGCTAGATGGGTATTTTTCTGTTCACGAATTTTCAAGTCGGGAAAAGATTGTTTTCGCTCTTCTCAAAGCAGCCCCCCACGTCAAGGACTGGTGGGAAACCTACTGCGAGCAGAAGGATGAAAGTACAGGCTCACTATTTTCAGCCGCACCCATTTGGAATGACTTCTGGGATGCCATCAAGGAGCAGTACTACCCTGTCGGAAGCTATGAGGACAAATACATCAAATGGACCACACTGCGGCAGGGACGAAACCAAGATGTTCCGGAGTTCACAAACATTTTTCATACCCTATGCACACAGTTGGGTATCAAAGATTCTGAGCTCCATCTAGTACTCAAATACCGTGGCTGCCTGCACAAATACATCCAGGAAGAGATGGTGTTCTTGAACATCTCCTCACTTCGCACAGCATACCGATACGCTGTCAAAATCGAACAAAATTTCAAACAGAAGAAGCGAGACTTTGGATCTGCAAATCCGAAGCCCAAAGGACAAAGCCAAGGCGGGGTGACCCAAGACAACCCGTCGAAGCCACAAGAAAATAACAACACCATGAAGCCGAAGAAGGACACAGGGAAGTGGTGTGAGTTCCATAAGAGTCCCACTCATAACACAAGTGAGTGTCGGACCAAGCAGTCGCTGGTGGCCGAGTTGAAGGCTTCCGAATCAGATGCATGTTCCGATCTTGAGCCAGAACCCGACAAGGGGAATGGCAAAGGGAAGCAGATCATTGATGCGGATCCCAGTGCCACTGTTGCCACCGCCAAGATCAAGAAAAATGAGCCTGAAGATCCAGAGGAGGGGGAGCGTCTTTTCCACTCACAGATGTGGGTGAAGGGTTCACCATTGCAATTCATTGTCGACAGTGGTAGCCAAAAGAACCTCGTTTCAGCAGAGGTCGTGAAGCGGTTGGGCCTACCGACTACACCACACCCACAGCCATACAGTATCGGGTGGCTTCATGAAGGACGAGATCTCAAAGTTCGCCAGCAGTGCCGCCTTCCCTACAGCATCAAGCCCTTCACAGATGAGGTATTGTGTGATGTTACACCTCTGGATGTTTGTGATGTATTATTAGGCCAGCCATACTTGTGGAGGCGACATGCTGTGTATGAGTCAAGGCCTCGTGCTGTCATTATTTCTTTAAATAATTCATTATACAGGATACCGGAGGCAGCCCCACCTACTGCCACATCTTTGATCACTGCTAAGAAAGGCAGCAAGCTCATATCACAGACCAGGAAATTCATATGTCTGGTTCACTCCCAAAGTAAGGGGAAGATCGTTGCTACATCCATGACCCCTACAAAGGGTTCCTCTACGTAGTAGCAACAGCAAAGGAATACGGTCATGATAGAACACAAGAAAAACTTCTCCTCACCCACAGGGGTACCACATAAGTTTCAGGTGGGCAACAAAGTTTGGTTACATCTGCAGAAAGAACGCCTTACAAGAGCCCATCAGAAGCTCCGACCACTCCGACATGGTCCTCACAGCAGTACCAAGGCTATGGGCAACAATGCTTTGAAGCACAGCATTCCTCCATTCCTTCGCTTGCACCGAGTATTCAGTGTGGACCATCATCGACCATGCTTTCCACCATTTCTGGACACATCAGAGATTGCAGAACAGCTCACCAGAGAACCAACTCAGCAGAAGCTTCCTCATCTCAGGGAGGAACTCAATGCAATGGGGACCATTGCTTCCTAAGGGGGGAGGAATGATCCAGGTGGATGTTGGTGGCCACCCACCAACCCATTTGGACCCCCACAACTGTCTCTTTCAGTCTTTTCAGTTTCCTAAATTGTAGCACAGTTTACTATTTTTAGCAGTTTTTCGGGTCCTGAACTTCCGGAGCCGTTTTGAGGCCCTAAACGACGTTTTTTTGGCAATCTGGGGCAACATGGGTCCATGGACCGATGTTGCCTCCCAAAGTGGTAGTACTCGGATAGATCTTTCTAACGAGCTATCGTACGCGTCAAACGGAGATCGTATGCCAAAGTTACGACCCCGGGAAATTGATGTACCAATTTACCCAAACGGGGCCCACAATTTGGCATTTCATCTTCTAGGGTTAGATTTCGGAATGTTAAGGGTTTTACATTGTTTCTCAATAATAAATAGGCCTTTGAGCCTCATTGTAACACAGTTCGGAACAGTTCAGAGGCATGTAGCCGCACGTCTCTTCTCAGAGATAAGCTACCATCGCCCTAGCTGGTTTATTTCCATTTCTGGTTGTAAGCATATTTCAGTATTTTACAATAATGAAATGAAGTATTATTTCCGCTGCATCTCAGTATTTATGGTTATCTCATTTCTGTATTTATGGTTATCTCTATAATTTGTTGCGTTCCTGTTTAAATCCGGATCAATATATTACGCAAATCATACAAGTTGCTTGTATTTGGAACCACTTTGAGACTAGACATGGGAAAGGCAAGTTTGTTGGGGTTAGGGAATGCATCAAAACTACACTATGGAAGGAGGAGATGAATTCATGAGAAATCCTCATATCTAAGACACAAAATCTATAGTCCAATGGTGCTCTATAGTAATTTCAGATTGATCAAATGTGTAGCAAAGATCGATAGGGACAGATCAAGTGTACAGAAATTTATAGGAAGTAGGAAATATAGATCAATCACATTCATATCATTACAACAAAATACAAGGAAATTAGTTATTTCATTCACTTTCTAGCTCAAACTAATTCTTGTTCAAAAAATGGACATGAAAATTGGCTTTCTTTTAAGAGCTTGCAATGGTTAATGGGATGATTGTGAATCAATTTACTAGTTTGATGAATGTGATCATGTATCACTTGTAGTAGACCCTTGTGTTATTGAAAAAACACTACTAGAGGAGGGTGAATCAACCATTTCAATATTACATTACCATATCTTTGATATTATATAGAAAAGTACATATATCTCACATCATATATGGAATTTGTATATTGGACCTATTTATTTTTTGGTTTAGACTATATTAGATCATGCTCTTAGACACTTTCATTTTACCATACATTGAAATTTTTGAAGGACATGTATATGTAGTTGTTTCCTTGAAATACAACAAATGAGGCATTGATTATTGGTTGGCATGATGCATACTAGGGAATAACACTCTCAATGCATCATTAACTGATGATGAAGCCAATAATTTTGCAGCTGACTTGATGGTTTTTAAGGGTTAATATCTTACACTAGATGGAAATTCAAGAAATACTAGTGGTTATGAATTCATGGATTATAGATTACGTGTAATGGTGTATCACTATACACACTTAGTCATTAGTACAAACATTTAGCTACAAACCCTGTCTATGAGGAGCTCACAAAAGGTACACAACTTCTTACCTCATTTAGAGAATGAGAGACTGGTGGAGACCATTAGCAACAAATATAATCCAAAAAACTTACTTGAATGGAATGAGGTAGGTATAAAAAAGAGGTACGATGACATGTTCAACATTATCTTTAATATTGAAGTGTGTGGATTATTATTTTGTTACTTTTAATACAAAAATATTTCATATGAATAGTTTTCCTTACATTTACATATGATTAATATTTTTTTAATTCATGGGTCTAACACTATTAAATTTTTTGTTTATTTAATGATGAACTATTAAATTTCTAGTTTGAATTTTCATGTATGTTAATTTAAATTTTTGAAATTTAAAGTTTCAATGTTGATGGTGGATTGAATTTGGATGGTTGAAGAGGGCACATTAGTAGTATTTCGTGTTTTCAAGAATGTACATGACTTTGGTGGTTTAATAAAAAAGCCACAAAATCACTAGAGATTGGTACCAAAATTCATGGTCTCCTTCTAATCATGACTAACCTTATCGACGACATTACTGAGTACCAAACATCCATGTTCATCAGTGTCATCTCTACCTTGGTTTCATGTCCATTCTTCATATGCCTATACTTGGGATCATATGTCTTGGAATTCTGCACATTGTCATAAATTAATCAAAGTGCTTCATTTTATCAAAAACAAATTGTAACAAGTTTTATCCTTTATGACACACTTATCCAAGTGTATAAGAGATCTAAAATTCACTTTATTACAATAAATTGCATAATATAAATGTGTTTTTATCTCCATATTCTATATTAAATTACTTAATAATTTCAACTCTATGTTATGTCAAATCAACATGAATGATTAATCATAGAAATGAATTAATCATGAATACAATGCAAGATGAAGGATCATGGCATTAACCATCCATAATGAAAAATTACTTACAAGGGTACCATGAATCTCAATCCACGGGCTATGTAATAAGGGTCATTTTGGGCCTCAAAACTTGTGATATTTTTATATTAAATCCATAATTTATCATCAAGATACTAGTTATGATGGTTTTGTACAACTAGTTTACTACAATGGTTAATTCTATAATCTTTTGCAAGTTAAGGTTACATATTTTCCTATTTATTGCCTTCAATTCCTCTATGTAAGCCCTGTTTGGTCTCTTGAATGACTATATATTAAAAAAACTTAACTTGTAGGTTCACACTATAATTAGTAACTAATTTCCTTCCATCTCTCTTAAGCTCCTTGGGTTACGTGAACATATCATCTCCAATACCTTTATAGGGACTCCTTTTTCTTAACTTGGCCATGACCTTCTATGTTTAGTTAATACATCCTAGGGCATTTTCATCGACATATTTCTATTCATACTATTCACTTTTATATCCTATAACTTTGAGAGTAGTTTTACTAATATGCAACAACCAACGTGATGTTAACCTCTCAAAATATATAAAGAAAAATTATCAAGTATGAATAATTGTGTTTAACTGGAGTCTAATGGAATCAATGGATTGCACATCTAAGTCTCATTCTAAATTTTATGGTGAATTGCAAGTGACTTCCAAAATCCATTTATGGACATATATTATTTTTTATATCGAGGTATAAAAAACAAACCTAGCAAAAAAAAAGATTTTTGTAAGCTTTAACAATTGTGTTTAGCTACTGCATATGTGAGCATGCTATCTATAATTGCTTGAGCTACATTTTTGTAAAATTGGATTCCTTGTACAAAATTTTCAATGATATTTGTTGAAGAAAACCCTAGCTACAAATATCCTCAAATAGATCAATTTTTGACAAATGGAGCATGAGGAGGGGGCTGTCCCTAGTTGTAGCCTAGTGCCACGAATCCAATGTAATCATGATTTTTCCCATTTGAGTCACAGTTTGAATTATATGGTGAGTTGCAAGTTACTTCCAAAACCCACTTAGGGATATAATATGATTTTTATGGGGGTATAAAAGCCAAACCAAGTAGCAAAAAGGAGTTCTATAAGCTTTACATTTAGCGAAGGCCCATGTGAGCATGTTAGCACAATTTCTTGAGTTAGTGTTCCACAAAATTGACCCCTTTGCACAAAATTTGCATTGATATTTACTAAAGAAAACCCTATCTCCAAAGATCCTCAAATAAATCAATTTTTGACATATGGAGTCCTACGATGGGGGTGTCACTAGATGTAATCCTATTTCATGAGGCTAATGAAATTGATATTGTCATTTTTGTCCAGGGACATATTGTGATTTTTGTTTGGGGCTATAAAAACCAAACTGAGTAACAAAAAGGATTTTTGTAAGTTTTAGCATTTTTCTTAGCCAAAGCCTAATTATCCATGCTACCCACAATTGCTCAAGTCAGTGTTTTGCAAAATACACCCCCTCATGCAAAATTTTCATTGATATTTATTGAAAAAAACCCTTTCTCCAATGATCCTAAAATGAATCAATTATTGACCTATGAAGTCCTAGGATGGGGGTTTCCCTAGTTGTAACTTGGTACCAAGATTCCAATGAAATTTAATGTTTTATAGCAATTTTTGTAACCTAGAGTCCAAGGGTCCTAGTTTGAATTTTATGGCAAGTTGCAACTCACTTCCAAGAGCCATTTAGGAACATATTGTGATTTTTTTATGGGGTATAAAAAAAACCAAAAATTAGAAAGGATTTTTTTCAAATTCATCCTTTGTGCTTGGCGATGGCCCATGGGATTGCACTAATACTACAAGAAAAAGGGACATTGGTGAGGGGCGAAAAATATCACCATAAGCTCATTGGTGACAGTCAAAAGAGTCTTTATCACCAAAAAATGAACGTCACCAAAGGTGGCATCACCAAAAGTATAGGTGTTGTGGTGACATTCAAATTCCATCACCAATAATGACTTATAATGATGGATATCAACTATCACCATTTTATATGAGAAATTGTGACGGACCATAGCCTTGGTCACCAAAAATTGAATGTCATCAAAGGTAGCGTCGCCAAAAGTATAGGTGTTGGAGTGACATTCAAAGTCCGTCACCAATAATGATTTATAATGACAGATAGCAATTGTCACCATTTTATATGGGCAATGATGACATACCATAGTCTTGGTTACCAAAAACAGAACGTCACCAAAGGTGGCGTCACCAAAAATATAGGTGTTATGGTGACATTCAAGGTCCATCACGAATATTGATTATAATGATGAATAGTGACTTTCACCATTTCCTATGAACAAGAACGATTTATTGTGACGGATATTTCATGGCCATCATTATTGGTGCATATATATGGTGATGTTCGTTGACCGTCACCAAAATCTACATTGCCATAAGTACAGGTGTTATGGTGACATTCAAGGTCTATCACGAATAATGACTATAATGACAGATAGTGACCAACACCATTTCATATCAACAACAACGATTTATGGTTATGGACCTTTGAGGGTTGTCACTATTGATGTGCATATATGGTGGCATTCGTTGACTATCACCATTTCATATTTTGGTGAGGGTCGAAAAATGTCACCAAAGCTCATTGGTGATGGTCAAAGAGCTTCCGTCACCAAAAATTGATCATCACCATTCCATATGGATGTCAAGGCACGATGGAATTGAACCACCAACCTCCTGATTGTAAAGCAAGTGCTCTTCCATTGAGCTAGAACCCTTTAAATAATTAGACTTTAAAAAATAGACCTTAAAACTTCATAAATTGCAAATTCTACAACTTTCAATAAATTAAAGTCTCAGCAATATGTTACTAAACAAGCAAAGCAACATCGAAGCTGCAAGTTCCAACCTAATGGTTATGAAAGTTATGAAAAGTGGGTGGATGGAAAAGTAGTTATGTATAAGAGAATCAATATGCTCATTTGAGTACTCAATTAGAAGTGAAACTCTGAAGACATTTATAGCTTATAAATGACCTATAACTAGCAAATGCACCAAATATTTCAAAGGAAATGTCATAAGTGGATAGTATATGATAGAATAGTGTAACTCATGCAGGACACAATCCAGTCCAAGTTAATATAGTTGAACAGTTATCAAAATCATGTAGCAACTATTCCTTGAAACAAGTGTTAGAATTACAATGGATCTGCATATCTCAAAAATTCAGTGCTTAAATAATCACAATTTTATCAGTAAATTTGCAATCAAATTATTGATGCACACAAATTTATCCAAATGAAATTTGTTAACCATTCAACGCTCAAAATTTTACTTTCTTCAACTATCTGTCAAATAGCTAAAATGAATGAAGAATAGAGCACTCTGTTTGATACAAATACAAGCAAAATTATGAATATTCTACAAGCAACCAATCTAATATGATCTAGATTTTGATGTAGTTTCTAAAAAAAAATTATATATTTTGAGAAGATATTGTCAAAGACGGTGACTGGAAAAATTGGCGAGGGGCGCAAGAATGTCTACTCACAATGAAACTAAGAGTTAAAATGAAAAATAAAAATGTGACACAATGTAGCATTATTTTACAAAGTTGTTCATGATGGACTACTCAAGAAGGAAAAATCACGAGATTTCTTGTTTGAATAGCAACTAGCTATTTGTAGATATTTTGTAATGCATGGAACTATGAAACAATGATATAAGTACACATATAATGGCTACACTTTTATTTTCCTCTTCAACTACACATATTATCAATTCCATAAGTTTAGATACTTAGCATATGCAGATCAGAACTTTGCCTCTTCAAAGGGACAACCAAAAAATTCTCACTAAATGCTATAATAATCATACCAAAAGAAAAGCAATAATCCATAGAATGTGAAGAATATTATCATACCCTTCAATCATATTTTTTAGTGTCACAAATCTTCCCAATCATGTGAAAATCAGACATAGTATAAATAAAGTAAAAACAAGGTACACAAAGAAAAAAACAAGGTCTATCAACAAAGAAAAGAAAATTCAAAATAGTCAAAACAAGAGCACATATAGGCATACATCCACAACTTGATACAATTTGCCACCAAACTAAACCCCTTTCCTAGAGAAGTACCACTTGAGATTCGGTTCATACTAAATCTTGATGGGGCAACTAGGGTTCAAGCAGGCAGATCTGGGAATGATCGGGTAATAATGAATCACAAAGATAGTATCATTTTTTCTTTCTCTATCGACATATAAAACAAAGGCTGAATTTGAGGCTCCAATTTAGGGAGTAACTTATGTACTAAATAAGGCAATGATACGCTCAATATTGAAAGAGGCTCTACTCTCTAGTAATTAGGTTTCAAATAAATCGGGTATCAAATATAGGAGTATTCAAGATATCTTGTAGGAAATTAGGTGTCTTGTTGTGAAGATTCATGTAATAAGGTTTTCCTATGTAACAAGATGGTTCAAAAAATGAGGAACCAAATAGGTAATTAAGGAGATCATTTGGGACTAAAGAAAATTTAAGTGAGAATTCAGACCCATCCTTGTTGTAAGAAATTAAGAGAATGTGCTACACATGTGGATGTATGGGAATACTGGCACCTCTAGTCATGTTAAATGTACAATTCCTTCAAACGTGTTAGCTCACCAAGCCATGGTGGCATCACTTCCATGATACAACCACTAGGAAGAGACTGTATCATGTGACGTGACTTAATGTTATAAAAGGTGGAGAAAACAATCAGAGAATGTAGGGGATTGACAACAAATGGAGTTGAACAAAGAGGATTGGCATCATGAATTTAAAGTTTTTAAGAACATTGAGTTTAAATGTAAAATTCTATTGAAGCTCCTATAGGATAATGATGCAAAATTCACAGATGGAAAATCACAGACCTAGAGGACGACATCACAAATGAAAACCTGAATAATAATAATAGACGGAACCATTTAAATGTGGACCAAGGTATTGGCAGTTCAACTATCTAAGAGAGTTGGGGGGATGTAGCAAACATCAAGTCCGAGCTCTTCACTGATGTTGGATGAGAGCCAAGGTTGCAAGTCATTGTATTCACAACCAAAATATGAAGAGGTTTCTTTATTTTTAAATTTAATTACAAGATTATTGTTCTTTGAACTTTAATGAGTTTCCCACATATGTTTTAAAAATTACAGTAGAACTTAACTTCATACAAGATGTTTTTTTTGTCAAAATGGACCTACATCCTTCTGCTTTGTTTCCTTTTTATTTTGGTTATTGGGTGCAATTTGAGGTTATAGTTTTTTTGGAATTATTAACTATTACAGTTAACTTTTAGGATTATCTATGATTCTAGTCTAATGGACCATGTTTGGCACTGCCCAAAAGAATTACACAAAATTACTAGAATGGAGGGGAGTGAAAGGTAAAAACTCGACTCTCTATGCGCCCTGAGGAATGGGCAGCCGCACCCCACACGTTGGTCTTCTATCAAAGCCTAAAGGGAATTGTAGCACCAGAAATAAAGTTAAAGTAATCCATAAAAATGGATACTCACTAAGAATTATTTGAAATAAAAAATAATAATAATAATAATAAATAAATAAATAATAAATAAAATATGGTGAAATCTACTCTATGCTTACATATCAACCTTCCTATTTTTGTTTTCTTTTTTGAATTTAGTCCAAGTGGGGGTTGGGCAAGGGCTATGAGTGTTGTGTTTTGTGGAGTTTTTGGGTGAAAAATATTGTTCATAAATTTATGTGTAATGGGTATGGTAGTTGATACTATGTTGAAATGATAAATTCGATGTTATATGTTTGAATGTGTTGATGGATTTAGAAGGCTTGAGATACTATTGTATGGGGGTTAATGGATGCTTGTGTTAAATTCAACTTAATTGGTGTCAAGTATAAAAGTCAAGGTAAATAAACATAATCATCAACACAATATAGAAGCAATCACGAACACTAACAATCCCATAAATACCCTAGGAAAACCCCAACTATGGGGATAACCCAACTAACGAAATTCCATGAAAGCCTGGCCAAGCTGGTAAACCCTTGGCCCCTTACAATGGGTGGGGAGCCCACACTTGCTCAACCTTTGGCACATTACAATGGAGATTAATAAGCCTATTTATAAGCTTATTTCCATCCAAATATAACTGGCATAATACCATGGGCCCAAAACCACTAGCTATAGATTATCATTCCCGAGTCAAGGTGAATCCTAACAATTGAATCCCCTTAACTAGATTTGTTGTACCCTTGTTTTAGGCCATTGTTAGCTTGGTTTTTCCATAAATATATTATTAAAAATGTATTTTATATTCTTTACATTAGAAGAGATTCAAGGCTGTGTTGAGTATATTTAACACATGGATCTTCTAGTGAGAATATAAGTATTGATCATTAATTTTTTTTTACTAAGATTTAGTTTATGTTGCTGGAGACAGTGCTTCCTATGAAATATTTGTTGAGTTTGGTGATGATGTTGTCATTGTTGCATAAGTTTCCATTTTTTTCCAGCTTAATTGATGGTCTTTCAGAGAATCTCTTCCAACGTTTTGCATTTTATCATATGTGGTTGATTGAGTTCAGAGTTTTCTTAATTTTTGTTGATTAGTTGATCAACACCTAGTTTTTCTCTATCTAATTGTCACTATTGTAAGGCTTATTGTCCCCTATTTGCAAGGTCAAATGTGGAGGATTTAAGGATACTCTTACCAATGACTTGCTTGCTCCTGTTTTTAAGGTATGGATCACTGGTTAAACCAATAAATTGATTCATGATTTTTTTATGCAGTTTGAAAATTCTCCCCCTAACCATTATGGTCCATGAAGCATGAGTGCACAAATTTGTCTTTGAATGTTCTCTAGCTTCCTGTAGACATTGATTGAAAAGACTGGACTTAATCCAGTTGAAGTTGGTGATATTGTAGTGGGTATTGTTCTTGCATCTGGCTCTCAACATGCCAATGAATTCAGGATGGCTTCTTTTTATGATGGATTCCCAAGTGTATATCCTACCATTTCATGTGTCAAATGAATTATTTTCTTGTTGGATGCCTGATTTTTTGTGACAATTGCATGTTTCTAACCACGTCATCTCTTCGAAGAATGTACATGTCAACACTGCCAATAGACAATGATCTTCAGGCCTACAATCAATTGTAGATGTTGCAACTACAATTAAAGATGGGTTTTATGACATTGGTATGTCAATATATGTTTTCTACCACTGGATTATCATAGAAAGTTTGATTTTAGATAAATTTATGATTTCGATTTGTTTTCTTCAGGCATAAGTGCAGGAGTGGAGTTAATGACTATCAATCCTATGGTGTGGGAAGGTTCTATCAATTCAAAGGTAAGCATCAATAAAAGTTAATGATGTTGTAATAATAGTTTCAATTTGATGTTTCTATCCATACTCTTCTATGTCTTTAATATAGCCTTCATATTTATGCATATATATATATATATATATATATATATATATATATATATATATATATATATATATATATATATATATATATATATATATATATATATATATATATACACCTACACAAGGATAGATATATAAGTACTTCATTAGAGATTTTTGTTAAAGGAACTGATGGCTTTTACTGCCACTTGCAATAGGTTGAATTTTTCAGAAAAGCACGACATTGTCTTTTTCCCATGGGTATCATCTCAGAAAATGATCCAGGTGGATATTGGTTGGCCACCTGCCAAGTCCACCTGGACCCCCACCATTGTCTTTCTCAGCATTTTCAGTTTCCTTAATTGTAGCACAACTTACTATTTTTAGCAGTTTTTCGGGTCCTGAACTTCCGGAGCCGTTTTGAGACCCTAAACGACGTTTTTTGGGGAATCCGGGGGAACATGGGTCCATGGAATGGACCGATGTTGCCCGTTCCAACAATGATAGTGCTCGGATAGATCTTTCTAATGAGCTATTCTACGCGTCAAACGGAGATCATATGCCAAAGTTACGACCCTAGGAAGTTGATGTACCAACTTACCCCCAAACGGGGCCCACAGTTTGGCGTTTCATCTCCTAGGGTTAGGTTTTGGAATGTTAAGGGTTTTCCATTGTTTCTCAGCAATAAATAGGCCTTCGAGCCTCATTGTAACACAGTTCAGAGGCATGTAGCCATCACATCTCTTCTCAGAGATAAGCTACCATCGCCCTAGCTGGTTTATTTCCATTTCTGATTGTAAGCATATTTCAGTATTTTCCATTAATGAAATGAAGTATTATTTCCGCTGCATCTTTGTGTATATGGTTATCTCTGTAATTTGTTGCGTTCCTGTTTAAATCCGGATCAGTGGTATCAGAGCGATCTGCTTTTTCTCTGTTTTTCTTTGCATGTCCCCAACAAGGTCGGGATATAAGGAGTTAGGGCTTGAACTGGTTGAACCTTTGCAAGACCAGCCTCGCAAATCCTGACGGCCTCCCATGGCGGACGAGAAGAAAGACGAGGGGGCAGGAGATCCCATCAAAATCTTGCTCGAAGAAGCCCTCGAGCGACAACGGAACGCGATGATGGACAGCTTTGCCCAGATCCTTCAGCGGCTACCCGGAAGCAACGCATCGGCTTCCAGCAGCTACTCTGGAAACGCCACGCCCTTTAAGGTACAAGTTAATTTTGAAATCCCCATATTCGAGGGTTAGATAGATGCAGATGCCGTAGATAAATGGTTAAATCTGCTAGAGGGTTATTTTTCTGTTAATGAATTTTCGAGTCGG
Source organism: Pinus tabuliformis (assembly GCA_031772625.1). Lineage (NCBI taxonomy): Eukaryota > Viridiplantae > Streptophyta > Pinopsida > Pinales > Pinaceae > Pinus > Pinus tabuliformis. The sequence continues at coordinate 631,233,988 of CM062814.1, read as the reverse complement.
GAAAAGATTGTTTTTGCTCTCCTCAAAGCAGCCCCCCACGTCAAGGACTGGTGGGAAACCTACTGCGAGCAGAAGGATGAAAGTACTGGCTCACTATTTTCAGCCGCACCCACTTGGGATTCGTTCCGGGATGCCATCAAGGAGCAGTACTACCCTGTCGGGAGCTATGAGGATGAATACATAAAGTGGACCACGCTGCGGCAGGGAAGGGACCAAGACGTGCCGGAGTTCACCAATCTTTTCCATACCCTTCGCACAAAGTTGGGTATCAAGGATTCGGAGCAACATTTGATACTCAAATACCGTGGCTGCCTGCACAAGTACATCCAGGAAGAAATACAATTCCTAAACATCCCCTCGCTCGGCGCAGCATACCGGTATGCCGTCAAGGTCGAGCAAAAGTTTAAACAAAAGAAGCGAGACTTTGGATTTGCGAATCCAAAGCAGGGGAAAGGTGCCCCTAAACCACAGAACAAAGGACTAAGCCAAGGCGGGAGATCCCAAGACAACCAGCCAAAGCTGCAAGCAAAGAACAGCGCCGCGAAGCCGAGAAAGGACACTGGAAAATGGTGCGAGTTCCATAAGAGCTCCACTCACAACACAAGTGAGTGTCGGGCCAAGCAGTCACTGAAGGCTGAGCTAAAGGTTTCAGAATCAGATGCATGTTCCGACTGTGAGTCAGAACCCGATAAGGGGTATGAAAAAGGGAAGCAGATCATTGATGCGGACCCTAGCGCCACTGTTGCTATCGCAAAGATCCAGAAAAATGAACCCGAAGATCCAGAGGAGGAGGAGCGTCTCTTCCACTCCCAAATGTGGGTAAAGGGCTCCCCGATACAGTTCATTGTTGATAGCGGGAGTCAAAAGAACCTCATTTCGGCAGAGGTCGTGAAGCGGTTGGGCTTACCGACCACAACACATCCACAACCATACACCATTGGGTGGCTTCACCAAGGACGAGATCTTCGCGTGAGCCAGCAGTGTCGCCTTCCATACAACATCAAGCCCTTCACGGATGAGGTATTGTGTGACATTGCTCCCCTTGAAGTTTGTGATGTATTACTAGGACAACCATACTTGTGGAAGCGACATGCTATGTATGAATCAAGGCCCTGTGCTGTTATTATTACATTAGGAAATAAGTTGTTCAGGATACCAGAGGTAGCACCACCTGCCACCCTCTCTTTGATTACTGCAAAACAATGCAGTAAGATCATTTCCAAAACCAGGAAATTTGTTTTCCTGATGATACGCCCTCAAGGAAAGAAGAAGACAGTGGCTGCGGCCTCCAAATGGGGCCCCTCTACACGACAACTACAGATGGACAAGATTGTGGAGGAGTACGAGGACATCTTCACCTCCCCGGCAGGGGTTCCTCTGCACTGTCAATTCAAGCACTCCATCGATCTGACCCCAGGTGCGCCGCTACCCAATGGACCAATTTATCGGCGCTCCATTCTGGAGAACGATGAAATCAAGAGGCAGATTCAGGAGCTCCTGCAGAAAGGTCACATCCGTCCGAGTTCATCGCCCTGTGGGAGCCCGATCGTGTTGGTACAGAAGAAGGATGGGACGTGGAGACTCTGTATTGACTATCGGGCGCTGAACAAGATCACTGTCCGTAATAGGTACCCGATCCCGCGGATTGATGACCTCCTAGACCAACTAAAGGGGGCGAAATATTTCAACAAGATCGACCTGAAGTCGGGATATCACCAGGTACCAATCGAACCCTCCGATGTGTGGAGGACTGCCTTCAAATCCAAGGAGGGCCTCTTCGAATGGTTGGTCATGCCTTTCGGATTGACGAATGCTCCTGCAACCTTTATGAGGCTAATGGATGACATCTTGCGGCCATTCACCAACTCCTTTGTAGTAGTATACTTGGATGACATTCTGATCTTCAGCCAGAGTTGGGAAGAGCACCTCCACCACATCCGACAGGTTCTCCAAACACTGCGGCAACACAAGCTATGTGCCAATTTGGAGAAATGCACTTTTGGCATGACCCAGGTTCAATATCTGGGATACATCATTGATGAACAGGGGGTTCATGTCGATCCAGCCAAGATCCAAGTCATTCGGGATTGGCCCTCTCCAACCACTCTAACAGAGCTCCGCAGCTTTGTAGGTCTTGCCAACTTCTACCGCAAGTTTGTGTTGGGGTTTTCTCATATTTCTTGGCCCTTGAGTCAAGTCACCAAGGGCGGGGCGAAAGCAAAATTCTTTTGGTCTGAATCTCAACAGAAGGCATTCAGGGAGTTGAAGGATCGCCTCTGCACAGCACCAGTGCTCGCGTTACCAGATTTACAACAACCATTTGAGGTCGAGACAGATGCCTCTGACTATGCTATTGGGGCAGTCCTTGCTCAACATGGACATCCAGTGGCATATCACAGTGAAACACTTTCAGACACAGTCCGAAAGTACCCCACTTATGATAAAGAGATGTATTCCATTGTACAGGCCTGCCGACAATGGAAGCATTACATTTTGGGGAAGGAAACGGTCATCCACACAGACCACCGACCTCTGCAGTTCATACAGACCCAAGGGAAATTGCAGAATGATCGCCATCAGAAGTGGTCTACATACCTGCAACAATTTCACTTGAATATCAAGTATAAAAAGGGCAGCACCAATAATGTTGCAGATTGCCTCAGTTGACCACCGATCATGGTGCTAACCACCGTGCTCAACTCTTGTGGGCACGAGACTTCTGATTGGCCACTTCTCTACAAAAGCGACCCAGAATTCGGCCACACATACCAGACACTCTTGGAGGGTCGGCAGGTTGCAGATTTTCACCTTCAGGATGCCCTATTATGCCACCTCGGTCACCTTTGTGTTCCTTCAAGCAAGCGTGCCAAGATGATTTGGGAAACACACTACAGTCGGGCTGTTGGGCATTTCGGGGTCGAGAAAACAATGGCAGTACTGCAAAATTATTTCTATTGGCCGAATCTTCGACAGGATGTTGGGAAGTACATCCGATCATGTACTGCCTGTGCCATTGCCAAACCGGCCATTAAGAAGCACAGCCTCTATACCCCGTTGCCTACCCCTAGTCGACCTTGGGAATCCATCTCCATGGATTACATGTCAGGCCTTCCTTCCACTAAGCATGGAAATGACTGTGTTTTTGTGGTCGTCGACAGGTTCTCGAAGATGGCCATTATGGTGGCCTGCAAGAAGAATATCACAGCAGAAGCCACTGCTAAACTCTTCTTTGAACGAGTGTGGGTGCACTTTGGGATCCCACAGTCTATCATCTCAGATCGGGACAGTCGGTTTCTCAGCACATTTTGGTCCAGTCTCTGGTCAATGCTGGACACCAAACTCACGAAGTCCACAGCCTTCCATCCTCAAACTGATGGCCAGACAGAGGTTGTCAATAGGATGATTGTGCACATTCTGCGCATGTATAACTCAAAGCATCCACGCACATGGGACGAGAGCCTCCCCTATTTTCAGCACAGCTACAACCGAGCTCTTCACAGCTCCACTGGCCATAGCCCTTTTCAGGTGGGTTTGGGATTCCAGCCACTATGCCCCATTGATGTAGCCATGCCACTTGCAGTTACTCACATGAATTCAGCTCATGTCCAGTCCGAAACAGATAAGGCCACCAGCTTTATTGAGTGCATCCAACATATTCGCCAACAGGTCCATGACATTCTTGAGAAATCAAATGCCAAGTACAAGCAGCGACATGATCAACATCGGGTGCCACACAAGCTTCAGGTGGGCGACAAAGTCTGGTTGCATTTGCAAAAGGAACGCCTTACTGGAGCATATCGGAAATTGAGACCACTCCGATATGGTCCTTACACCATTACTAAGGCTATGGGAGACAATGCATTTAAGCTCATCATTCCCCCATTCCTTGGCCTGCACCCAGTGTTCAATGTGGACCGCCTTCGGCCATACTTTCCACCATTGCTGGACACATCCGACATTGCAGAACAGCTCAAACCGATAGAATTAAATCCAGATTGCATGGAACAAGCTGCAACTGATCGTATCATGGACACACAGATCAAGAACACTTGCCAACAGAATATCCAACTGTATCGAGTTGTCAAAGCAGGCCAACTCCTTCAGCAGGGCAAGTGGCTCACCAAGGAACAAGTTCAGCAGAAGTTTCCTCATCTCATGGAGGAGCTCAATGTAATGGGGACCATTGCTTCCTAAGGGGGGAGGAATGATCCAGGTGGATATTGGTGGCCACCTGCCAAAACCACCTGGACCCCCACCATTGTCTTTCTCAGCATTTGCAGTTTCCTTAATTGTAGCACAACTTACTATTTTTAGCAGTTTTTCGGGTCCTGAACTTCCGGAGCCGTTTTGAGACTCTAAACGACGTTTTTTGGGGAATCCGGGGGCAACATGGGTCCATGGAATGGACCGATGTTGCCCGTTCCAACAATGATAGTGCTCGGATAGATCTTTCTAATGAGCTATTGTACGCGTCAAACGGAGATCATATGCCAAAGTTACGACCCCGGGAAGTTGATGTACCAACTTACCCCCAAACGGGGCCCACAGTTTGGCGTTTCATCTCCTAGGGTTAGGTTTTGGAATGTTAAGGGTTTTCCATTGTTTCTCAACAATAAATAGGCCTTCGAGCCTCATTGTAACACAGTTCAGAGGCATGTAGCCATCACATCTCTTCTCAGAGATAAGCTACCATCGCCCTAGCTGGTTTATTTCCATTTCTGATTGTAAGCATATTTCAGTATTTTCCATTAATGAAATGAAGTATTATTTCCGCTGCATCTTTGTGTATATGGTTATCTCTGTAATTTGTTGCGTTCCTGTTTAAATCCGGATCAGAAAATGTAGCTGACCACTATGGAGTTTCATGTCAAGACCAAGATCAAGCAGTGGTATATGGATGATATTTTAATATTTTGATTTGAGTGAAGTCAATGTTGGTGAAGTTCATATGAATTAATCAACGAAGGTAAGGAATGGGAGTTGAATGTTAACTAGTAGAATTGTTTTTAGGTCGAATCTCATAGGTGCACAATAGCATCAATAGTTGTAGGGAATTTCAAATATGAGATCATCCCAATTGAAGAAAAGGTACAAAACACCCATGTTCTGTAATTTCCAAATTTGGAGTCACTAGAGAGTTGATGCAATGGTACTTAATGTGTTTCTTGTTTGTGTTGAAGATTGTTGATCCTAAAACTGGAGATGAGAAGCCCATGACGATATATGTGGATGATGGATTTCATCCTAATGCTTCTCTTTGTGATTTAGGGAAACTCAGACATGCATTTAAGAAGAGTGGAAGCACCATTGTTAGTATAGAGTTTCTTTCCCAATTGCATGCTAAGCATGTTTTGTATGTTGTTGATATTATCAAAAAAGTTACAGCATGCTAGATTTTCTGCCATTGTAAAGCACTGGATGTTGAGTATTCAGTCTATGTCAGTTGTGTATATGTTCTATTGCAATCTCACAAAAGAAAATCAAGCCAAGTAAGTGATGGAGTTGGTGTTGTACTGTTGATGAAGAAGGCGATGGCCATGCAAAAGGGTGCACAATAAACAATAGAAAACAAGTTGATGAATGCATGAAGTTTCATTATAGCCACAAATATTATTAATGAATGAGTGCAAATCCTCATCTCGTTGAACCGTCTATTTCCCACCTCTCTTGCCTCCACCTTCTGCAAAATTTTCTGAACTAAAATCCCACTAATACAAAAGTTCATCTCCAACTATAACATTGTTTGGATCAATCCAAATGCATAAGTGCACCACTTAAAGGTTGTGATTTACTTGTATACTTTAACACATGAAAACATATTCATAAAACAAAATAGAATTTATGCAAAAAAGTTTACATACTGGGACAAAAAGAGTATTAGGGACCCATATTCTTTTCATCTTGTATCAATCATGCCTCAAACAACTATGCAAACTTAATGTCTCTAAAACTTTTGTTTCAGCTAGGCTCGAGAATACAGGATTTCCTACCTTCATGCATATGGGGACTCAAAGCTAGTCATAAATTGGCTAAAAAGAGCCTCTAAACTTTTGAGCTACCACTTGCAGCCTCTTTTTTGAAACATACAACTTACCTTCTATTTTTATGTTTTCTTTGACCAGGAATAGAAATCAAGAAGCAGGTATATTGTCCAAAGTTAGCTTCGAAATGGACTCAGCCTCATTGAAAGTCGCAAATTCGAAGGAAGGCCAGTAAACAGAATTTCTTCATGACACTTGGCACTAAATAATCTTGTTACTCTCTCTATGTATTTTTCTCAAATATGAAAAATGATCTTATCAGTGTTTTTAGTAGTTCTATATGGTCATTTTGACTATAACAGGGATGTAAATTATATAAATAGGGGCAGGTAAATGATTAAATTTTGGATTATGGACAAAGGGTCTGTATAGATACCAGGAGTACAGATGTATCCTTTTGAGAGGGTGGTCACTTGACAAATCAAATGGATAAAAATGATTTTAAGGTTTTGTAGATCTAGACTCTTCTTGACAAATAGTTTTTGAGGCTACTTGGCATTTAGGAATGCCTACTAGCATGTATGGATGTAATCTTATTATCAATATAAAATTATAGGATTTTTTCCCAGGAGAAAGAAATTCTACCTACATGAAAAAACAAGAGAATAGCATATTACTTTGAAACTGCATCTCATCGAATACAAGCACAAGACCTGTTCTAGTAGTAAGCTATGAAAAATGAGATGTTTATTTTTTTTCACATGTAATGTACAACCCCACCTTCAAGCCACCCATCCTCTAGCCAATGAACAAGAAAGGGATAATCCTCACAAATCATAAAGAGTCTCAATCAACAATTGGCTCATGAAGAGTGAACACATCACAAAGATTGAAAATGGTTGAGGTGAATAGCAATTTCTTCTTAACCACTTGAGATAGACTCAATTCACAAGATGGATTGATTATTATATTTGATAAAAATCATAATACATGGTGAAAATCACCAAAATGTCCTATATGAGTTAGTTAGAAAAACAATCTCCGACCAATAAACCTCAATCCTAAAGGAGAATGGCATTATTTATTTAAAACAAAAAAATACAAAACGATTGTTGCAAAGAGAGGGAAATCACCACGGAATATGATGGTGATTCCAAGATGAATAGTTGACAATAGTGGGCTTGATATGTGCTTGGTATATTAGTTGTGAATGTTCTATGTTGAAATCAAGTGAGAAATTATTTATTATATTATTAACTTTTTAGGATTACCAAAACGCTAGGTAAGATCTACCCAAAAAAATAGCTTTTAGACTTCAAACTTGCCAAAAAAATTTAATGTAATAAATTAAATTTCATGTAATAGTAAGTACATGGATTTGGAAGAGAGGATTAATAGGTGGAAACTCTAGGCCTCGAACAAAATATCCATTTGATCTAGATGACATCACTATGAGTAAAAACTCCCAATGTCGTCGTCATTGAATTTGAATAAGATATGCACAATCAATATGTTATCGGTGCATACTTTAAATTAGAACACAATTTAGAAAACAAAGTACATAAAAGCTGGTTTGACTGAGAAATGTCATCAATTGATGAAGTGATACACTTGGAGGACCTCAAAAATTGTAACCCGTAGATATCATTATATGAAATTTAAACTTCAAAACTACAGCGACTTTGTAGCTAATTTCAAAATTATGGGTCTCCAACTATTTACCTAAACTTACAAAATCTAACATCATGATTGCAACTTCACCAAATAAATACTAGGTTTTTTCTGGACATGTGCGTTGAATAAAGAATTATGGATCTCCAAAGGAAATCCAGGTAACTGGTGGAGTAGCAATGACTTAAGATGACAGGGTTGAAGATGACAAGGGTATGGTAATCTACACTTGTGCTCTAAAATTGCCTAGACATTAATAGCAATACAAAGAACAAGATTTTTCAAATAAAACACAAATTATTGGAATCTTTCGAGTTTAACAGAAGAAGGAAAGGATTTCATTGGTTTTTCATGAAAGAATTACAAAGACATTACGAGGAATCTAAACACTGTTGGAGATAGAATGTTTAATCAATTAGTTAAAATAGACAGAGAGTTATCTCAGGTTAGTGCTTTTACCTTTCTCAATAGGGCTAAGGGTCTGAATTGAGCTAATCGAACTGCTACAAAATTTGAGGGATTTTTCCTTTCTATTGTCATGGCTCTTTTGGATGAACAAAATACACATTATTCTGAAGGATAGAATGGATAAAGTCAGACAATAATTATTTTTTTTTCTTTTTGGTCAAAGTAGCTCAGTCACAGTGATTTTCTGTCGACACTCTGTTTTCATGGTGTCAATGAGATAAGGGAATAAAGTTTTAGAAGTTTTTGGGAGTTTTTTTTTGTTTATATAGCAAAATTGATCTACATTGAATAAGACATATGGATCCAAAATAAAAATACTTCACAATAGACACATTATAATGTACAATGAATGTTATAAGAATAAGCTCAAAAAACCATTGTTTGTCATTCATCCGTTGTCCCACCTACTTCCACAATTGGCTGGTACCTAACCCATGCATAGAAGCAAGGAAAACACAAAAATACCTCTCATTATGGGAAGGAAAGCTATTACGTAAATCTTCATAGCTTCTTGACTGGTACTATTAATACTACTAAGCCAAGGATGTGTTGATTAAATTTCTTATGCCTGAATAAATGTTCCTTCCATTTCATGTTGTCAATTTGATTTTCACAACCTTTCTTTTATGGAAATTATTATATGGAATGCTTCCATTTATTGGCTCGTGTAATATTTTAAAATTTTCAATTCTTTCCTAGAAAATCAACTTTGGATAACATTTGGTTGGGCATACAGTCAAGCTATTTCCAAAGAAAGTGTCAGCGAAAATACAATTTTCATAGTTCTTATTTGATTATAATTGCTTTCTAGACAACGCATTATAAACAAGGTCTGTTTGGACATATGCTCAAGCTATAGGTTAAGGGTATTTCCAAAGACTCTTCATTGTTGGACACCTAATCCTAAAGGGTTAGTGTGGAATTCGAATGGACAAAAGCAGTCCAAGAGACCTTGGGATCTGAATCCCAAGAGTCACGTATTGTACTATAAATGTGTATCTTATGTTAATAAAAAATGTATTGAATGATTTATCTTTCCTATTGTTTTGCTGTCCATGTGTGTTTAACATGGTATCAGAGCCATGATGAGTGGCCTGTTTTCCCTGAGCAACTGGTCTAAGTTGCCTTGAATAGTGCTGACTAGAGCTGGCCTAGTCTTCTGTAACGCTCCATTAATTCTGCCATCCCTGCGCTGTACCTGTGCCTTGCTCTTCTGAAGCTGCATACCAAATGATGTCAGAGCTAAAACGGTAGCGCTGCCTGAAACACTGCTGAGTGAAATGCACGCTGCCTGAAGACTCTTTTTCTGAAGACTACCAGTATAATCGCTGGCTCAGTTGGAGGAGTTGCACTGATAGCAGTAGCGCTAGTGCTGAATTAAAACGCCTGGTAACGTAACCGATAGCAGTAGCGCCAGTGCTGAATTGAAACGCCTGGTAATGTATGGTCTCAGAGCTAACGTATGGTATCGTAACGTAGTATCCCAATTCCGCTTGCGCGTTACTCAACAAAACTCTTCATTTTCGTTTGATTCTCCTTTTGGTCTGCGTGTCATTCAAACTGCTCCGACCTCCCTCCACTTCGCTGTGCATTTCAAATCGAATAATAGATTGCTATAGCATGTACAATCCGATACTCCGCCTTGTCCAGTAATGGCGGCATCATTAATGGCGGCATCATTTCTAGAACTCTTAACGATCTGTTGGCTGCAACATGAGCTGTTCCATTTGGTAGGATTTTTGAAAGCCGTAGGTTATGGTTATAGCTTCGAATCTGGCTTGCGTTTTCCCTCGGGGTAGAACGGTGGTATCGACAGCATTCACAAAAGTTGATTGCTGACCGCGCCTCCATAATCCAGTTATTTATATAACTTGGAGAATAAATTTTCCAAGGGAATAGGATTTTGGAAATTTTATTATGTGATTTCTGTTGGGCTTTGAAATGGAATTTGGGATTTTTCATGAGTTTATTATGAAACAGAACGGTAGTATCAGTTGCTGAACAGTGGTACCAGTTGCTGAACGGTAGGCGCCAGACTCAAGTTCTGGTCCTCGTTTGAGAACGGTGGTATGCATCCAAGTATGGAGAAGGCCAAGGCGCCTGACGTGTAGACCTTTGAAGCAAAATATTGGTTTTTCTTATCATCAAGAAAACTCCAACACCAGCACTGCAAGTCATCGCATGTCGGTAACATTCATTTCGACTGCAGCATAAATGCCAACTTGGAGCACAACAAAGTGTACCACAAAGCAAGCACAGAGCTGGTTGCTCTGGTACTGATTTGCATTGAGGACAACATTCTTTAATATAGCACTGCAGAAGACCTTGGTAAATATGTGGTAAACGCATTAGTTCAAACCGACGAGCAGGGAGACATCGCACTACATGCCTGTATGACCGTGATCCTGTTTCCTTGGAAAGGTGTTGACACCATCTCAAGACAAGACCATGGACGTTTCTATCTTCAAGAATTGTTTCTAAACATGGAATCTGAAATTAAGCACACTTCAACCTTCGACACAGAGATTTTCGATCCTGTTACCCTCCATTTCTGAGGAATTTTATTTCAAATGGAACCGAAAAAATGCGAATATCTCACGTAGCCTGGGGAAAGCTTCAAATTCGAAGTCCGTGAGTCTCTCAAATCTGATATTGCAGTCAGTTTCTGATATAACAGCCTCAGAGGTGGTCGGACCCTCAGCGTCCAGCTTCGGATAAACAATCGGCTACATTTCTCCAGCAGCTATTTCAGATTTGCCTGTGTAATAAGATTGAAGAAGCTGTTGCCTCTATTCATCTTCTTTATTCATCATTGCAATCTTGTGGTCAAATCAGGGCTTAAGAATTCATAAAGGATACAAAATCGAAATCCACTCGACCTCATTTGTTAATGAAATTATGCAGTTGTAGCTGCGTGCTTGAAGTGTGTATGTCTGTGTCTGCTTTTCTCATTTGGTATCAGAGCCCCTCTACAGGGTCTGACATCCGGAGATAATTATTCCTCTAAGCAGGGAAGCATTATCGTTGTCATTTCTCTGAATTTGAGTTTTTTGGATGAAATTCTATCGCAGAATTCAATTTGGCTATCTACATGCATGTCTGTTTAATTTGATACTGTGCACAAGCTTTCGTTTATAGACAAATGGATGTGCCTCATTGCAGTTGTATTGTTGAATGGTGAATGCAGTATAACTGGAGTTAACGCTAATAGATGATTTGTAAGTCAAATTTTTTATGACTTGGCACATGCTCAAGCAGATTTTAAGAGCAGTATTGAAGCCACCTCGAAGCAGATTTGGTGTTGTCCATGGAACAATTTGAAACAACCTCTGAGTGAAGTGATTCGTGGAGAAGTGATCAGCATTGTGAAGTGAATTTGAAGCATTTTTGAAGACATTTGTGGAAGTCATTTTTTTGCAGTTTCTTGTAGAGATTTTGGAGCAGTTTCTTGTAGAGATTTTGCATGATTTCCATAGCAGCTAGATGCTCTGAAGTTTGAAGTTGAGGACAGCGCTCATATTCACATTTATATATTTTTTTGCATTGGTGATGTTATGCTCCAGTTCATTCTTGAAACGAACTGTGGACTGTTGATTTACCATGTGCCCAATTGTACCAATGTTTATTATAGCTTGACGAGAAATGTTTATTGTAGTTTAACTTGGTAACATCCAGCTTACTCAGGTCCTGCTCCATCAACCATTTTCGCGACATTGTTGCCACTTGATAAGCCCTTACAATATCTTGTAGTAAGAGTACAATATTATTTTTCTGTTGCTATTGCCTCAGTTGTGTTCTTTAAGTGACATTGAAGAAAAATGGCCAGACTTGAAGATGCATTAAAGTTATTGAATATCCTAATTCATTCCACTGTTGATGAGATGGTCAAAGTTAACAAAGAAACTCTCTTTGACATCCAAACCTCTCTGCAAACTGCACATGAGAATATTGAGTTTTTGCAGCTTGAAACAAAGCTACAGCAGGAAGAATTACAGCAGTGGAGTCATCATTCTGAACCTGTTTCTGTTCAGAACAATGAAGCAGACTCCCATAAACAGCAAGTCAATATTGTTCAAGTTCATTCAGATTCAGTACCCAATAAAGCAGCAAGTGTACATGCAGATGCAGAAACTCAATCTGCACTTCCCAAGCCCATCATCAGACCTTGGGAACAGCTTGTCCACAACAAGCACAAAACTGGTCTTGGATATGACAAGGACTTGTCCTTTCATATTCCAGACTATGCCAAGCCCATTCAGTTTCAGAGTGCTGGATTCATTTATGACAGTTCACCTGCTCCTTATGACAGTTCAGTTTCAGCTGTTCCAGACTCTGCCCCTCTTCCACAGCAACAACAACAACAACAGATTGTGAAATGCCAACACTGTGATCGAGTTGGCCATTTGAAAGATCACTGTTTTGATCTTCATCCATGTAAGCACTGTCATAAAACCAGCCATTCTTCACACATATGCTTCAGAAACAAACGTCCTACAAGAACAAAGATTCATCTTGGATGGATCGCTTCTTGGCAATGGGCATCAACAGCCAAGAAGATATTCCAAACGCATGTTAGAACTTGTTCCAGATTATTAAACAGTCTTGCAGTTGAGTTTTCTCCATCTTCTCACCTTGTATCTGACAGGGGGGGAAATGATGGTCATCTACAAGCTTCAAAGCCACATCAAGCGAGCCTGAGCCACAACCTGCCACACCAGTTTCAGAGTTGTAGCCAGAGATAAGATGCCTGAACATGCCTTCAGTTGGAAATCTGGGACTTCCTCTAGCAGAAGACTCCAGCTTCTTGCCAGTTTTGGAAGAGTTCCAGCAGAGTTGTTGGTCATCCTTAAACCATCACAGATTAAGAACACTTCCTCTAGCAGAAGACTCCAGCTTCTTGCCAATTTTGGAAGAGTTCCAGGAATTGCATTAAGCATTCCAGAGTTGTTGGTCATCCTTAAACCATCACAGATTGAGAACACTTCCTCTAGCAGAAAACTTCAGTTTCTTGCCAGTTTTGGAAGAGTTCCGGGAACTGCACTAAGCGTTCCAGTGTTGGTGGTCATCCTTAAACCACCGCCCTTTTTTACCAACATTTCATAGAGCACATTCAGCCTAGTGCTGCCATGCATTTTTGCACATTTTGTATTACAGCTCTCTTCTTGGACTCATACATAACCCTTCGGATTAAGGGGGGGAATGTTGGACACCTAATCCTAAAGGGTTAGTGTGGAATTCGAATGGACAAAAACAATCCAAGAGACCTTGGGATCTGAATCCCAAGAGTCACGTATTGTACTATAAATGTGTATCTTATGTTAATAAAAAATGTATTGAATGATTTATCTTTCCTATTGTCTTGATGTCCATGTGTGTTTAACATTCATGAAGGGATGCTTTTCCATTGATCCTACTTGATTATAGTTAGGATTTAAGATCTTTTTTTATTCCTGTCTCATTTGCCTATGCACAATAACATATTTTTTCAATTCTTTGCAACTATTCTTAGGGTTTACATATTGTAGATGTAATTGGCTGCAAGTTGTATATTCAGTTTTGCATGCTTCTCAAACTTTAATACAAACTTGTTTGTGAAATATTTTTTTGCATACTTATTCACTCAGAAACATGCATAATATGCACATGTATAGTGATGATTTGATCTTTGCATCAAAGATCATCATGAATAATGTAGAATTTGTCTTAGTGGCAAAGCAAGAATTGCATTCGAAGTTCGAAACTTCTAACCATGCAGATAAAGGGCAATTTTACCAGGTTCCAGAGACCATCACCTGTTAATTGTTCAGTCTGAATGACTTTGGGCATGTACAACTTGATTCCTATGATTTGGCAACTAGGGCTTCTAGGGGCCATCATGTTTTGGATTTCACTTATTCTCCCCGTGTTACAATATTTCTTGTGCATCAGAAAATGCCGGATGCCTATGATTTGGAAACTATGGCTTCTAGGGCCATCATGATTTGGATTTCACTTATTCTCCCCTTGTGAAAATAAATTTTGTGCATCAGAAAATGTCTCTGCGTCCTTAGCATTTCCTCATTTGAGAATGTTGGTGGAAAATTTGATTCCTTTCTTTGGTTCTTGGAGAAATTTGTTGGATTCCCATAATATATACCATAGAAGAGCTAACAATAACAACCAATTTGTGCATAAACACTTCCAGATCCGGATCCAATAGTCATTGATGCCTACTATAACAAATGAAGACAAGGAGAGTTCAAAGTTTTAGGAGGAGCTTGTTATACTTGCTGCACAATTGATTGGGGATGACATGATATGTTAGGTAGTGCCAAGAAATGCTAGAGTGCCAAGGCAAGATACCAAGATGTGCCATGTGTCAGGGTGTGTCAATCTGTGCTAGCGAATGTTAGGGAGTGCCACAGAAAAACAAGGGAGAACTAGTTCAAAATGCATGGAAATGAAGATATAAGAGTGTGTGATAGGGAGTGTCAACGATTTCCAAGTGTTCTAAGGAGGGAGTGACAAGGTTATATGCCAAGCAGTGCCAAGGCATGCTAGAGTTCCAAGGCATGTCAAAGAGTGCTAGGGTGTGCTAGGGAGTGCAAAGCATGCCAATAAATGTAGGGGATGCTAACACACACCACATAGGGCTAAGGGATTATTAGACGTTCCATGTGTTATGGCATGTCAAGATGTAAACTGTGTTTCTTAGTTGTTTTATGGCCATGGTTGGATGTGAGCCTTGAATTGGTAACTTGTTAAGTGGGATGAGTTGAGATTGGACATGAGTAGCCTAAGATGTGTTATAGGTAGTTCTTAGGTGAACAAGGCATAGTCTAGTTGTAGTAACTATAACTTGGTTAAGTTGTTGTAGTCGGGGCAAGACTTGGTTGGGTTCCAGCCAAGTCTAAAAAAAGGTAAGGGTAGTTGTGAGGGCATGATAGCTAAGGAGTGTCAAGGCATGCCAAGGAATGAAAAGGTGTGCTAACACATGGAAGATAGTTTCAATGGATGGTGAGGAGTGTTAGGGAGAGTCAAGGGAGAACTAGGTCAAAATTCTTGGAAATAAACAAATAAGATTGTGTGCCAAGGAGTACCAACGAATTCTAGTGTCCCAAGGATGAAGTGTTTTAGGGAAGTTCATAATAGGAATTTCATGAGGCAAGCATATGGTTGTGATAAGGCGTGGACAAAACAATTTCAGAGAAATTGATAATTTGGGTTGGGCACAATATTGTTTTGCTAATGAATTGGTTGGGATCCCAAATCACAAAAAAAGTAAGGTTATCTGTGAGGGTTTTAGTGTCAATCAGTTCAACCTGTCACCAGTGATCAAATATGCTCTTACAAGGTGTTGTTAGGGTGTCAAGTCAATTTTTTGTCATTTCAGTGAGTCTTCAAATAAAAATTTGGTCATTGGCTAGTGTGTCTAGGGCTATTTCCACTCTCTCAAGAATTTCATATGACGGTCACTTTCATCGCTAATTTGATTCTACCATCATGAAAACATCATTAGTATCACTTCAGTCACATCATCATGGTCTCCATTTAGCTCAGTGTCACCATTAGGTCATTAGGGTTAAGGTCACAAAATCAGTCATTTCATGTATAAATTCGGCAAATGAGGAGTAGCAATAGGTAAATTTGTTCAATAACACTTGATTTCAAATGTAATTTATGTTTTTAGATGTAATAATGTTCCTAAGGTTATCAAGTTACAAGAAGAGGTCATAAGGCTACAAAACTCAAAAAGAAAGTGAATTGATGAGGTGGGCCATCCTACCTCATTAATCACTTAGAAACCGAAATAAAATTATAAAAGCACATGGAGGAGCTCATTCACACTCATTTGCACTTGCCTACCATCTTATCATTGAGCTCCCTCTCTCTTTTGAAAAAAATTTTGATTCCATAGCCCTCACTAGAAAAAATTGACTCTCGCTGCGCACAAAAAGCCTTCCCTGTGCACGGGGCATAGTTGTCCAAAATTGTTGTTGACCACCAAAATTCATTTTCCAAAGCTCCTCTTCAGTCATTTCATCCTCTCGGCTCTACAAAAATTAAGTTTAATCATTCTCATGCCATACTTCTTCTTCTAGGGTTTACATGATTTTCATGGTTTTGATCCTCAAATGATGATTTTCTTCTCTAAATCTTAGATTCCTTGTCCCTACACCTCTGTTTGCAACTAATACACCATTTTCATCCATCACAAAACCTTATCCGCTCATTTTCTATCATTTTCCTCTAAACCCTAATCTACCCTATCTCTTTCTAGGATAGGCCTATGCTTTGGCCTTTTCCACCCCCTCCCCTCACTCATTTCCCAAAATTACTTTTCCCCTACCCTCCTAAATTTCCTTACAAATTTAGGAAACTCCTAAGTCCATCATACCACCTCATTCCCTCACAACAACAAACTTCACTATTTTTTGCTTGCCTTTCACCTAGGGTTAGAAGTATGGAGCCTAACTCATCACCATCAACGAAGAGGAAGTACAACAAAGGGGGAAAGATACTCAAGTTTGAGCCCTCTAATTGCAATGAAATCACCTCCTCCCCATTTGTCATGAAATGATTTGAAGATTTCAATTGTTTAGGGTTTTTTAAAAGAGTGTAGGAAGTAGGTTACCATGAGCATCTCACAAGTATATTTTCCCTCACCTTGAAGGAAGACAAGATCACCATTGCAGGGACTGATTTCATGTTTTTAGTGGATTCCATCTCTCAAGCTACAGGCATACCAAACCATGGTGAAAATCTGATTTAAATGCATGAACCTATACCTAGAAGAGTACAAACCCTACTTTTAATCACAATAAAAAGGAGCTCACTCACATGTTTTCCCATTCAGATACTTGTTGGAGAGATATGCACCATTGATGAAGGCTATCATGAAGTTCTGCACATGTGAGGGCAGATTTTCCAAGCTATATCAATGCCACATAAGACTGCTCATGCACTTTACAGCTGCCAAGTATCTAAATTTGTCCAGCTACTTGTACAGGAGCCTAACCAAAATGTCTGAAAGGGTGCAATTGAAAGGAAAAGTGCATTATCCCAGCCTCCTTCGCCATAGCCTGATAAATGTTATAGTACTCCATCAGGTGACAGACAAGAATATGACATGGGACACCTTCATTAAGGCAACCTTGAAAACGCATGTAACCACTTCACCAAGACAACACCAAACCATGTCAATACATCCCATGGAGGAGGGGTCATCAAGAAAACATTGTAGTGTCCTATCTAGGGTGCTAGATTAGTCTATATTTATTATCGACCAGGATAAGTAAACTTCGAGGCATGCGTCTACAATCTATAGACATAAAGGATTCCTAACTAAGTGTTCATGATGGTAGGTTACAGAACTTCTTTACGGAAGGTTGAGGTATTCTCCCTATCACCTGGACACTAGGTTACTCAATTAATCTACCTATTCTTAAAACACTGTGTATTACTTAAACCAAGATTTCAATCCCCTTACGAGGATACTGTGCATGAAACCCCTGTTCAGTGAACACTCAGCATTCAATGTTTAACATTCATGAAAGATTGAAACATACTAAAATCATAAGAATACTTAAAATTCAAATACATGAGAAACAGGGTTCATGAAGATGCTTTTAAAAATAACGAAAGATCATATCCCTTACAGGATACAGTTCAACGATCTCAGCGATGAATCCTTCAAGCCACCATCATAAACTTCACTCATACGAATTGCTAATTAAATCAACGAAAGCATAAACCAAACTCTAATCACTGTGCATACAGAAGTTTCTAATAAAATAAAATGACAGTATACCCGTTTCACGCAGGGCCCGTCCGCATTTCAAAGATATACTGGACTGCGCTCAAGCAACTATAGAATCAACGCAATAACAAAATCGTGACTGCAACTGAGTTCTGGTATTAAGTTCAAAAGCTCTGTTTTTCAAAACGATACACAGATAACAACTAACCAACAACACATAACTGTGTTTACATATGTCTTTTAAAAAAACTAACACCGTTTACATTTCGGAACGAATGTACATTCATTATGCAGCTGTTGCCGCTTTTGTTATGGAATAGTTTTTAAGTTGTTTCCATTCTGAACCGATTTCAAAAAGGAACAAAACTAAATCGGTTTAGAACCCTATGTTGTTGCTGCTTTTGTCGCCAACATGCTGTGCTTTGACCATCATTGACCGCGCATTCAGGAGTGTTGGTTCTGCTGTAGGATAGGTGTTCGTCCATGCTTGTACATTCTATTTTTCATCCCTACCCTTTGCTTTAGCTTAGTTGTCATGCCATATGTCAAACAATAAACCAATTACAGGATGTTGTAACTTCCTGTAGTCTTTTTATCAAAAATCCCTAATTCTTTAACATAAAACTCATAAATAAATTTTAATGCATCTAACAACTATAATACCGTTAACTAATCAATTTGAAGGGGTCTAAGAGATGTATGAAGGAAAAAGGTAGGCAAACGATGTGTTTCAATAGGAAAAAGGAGGTCATGGAATGGTACCAACATCTCTCCCCGACTTAATGAATTAGCATGACCTCATGCTAACCTCGATGTGCTTCCTCTGAACTCTATCTCTGCCTGTACCTCTTCTGCCTTCAACAATGTATCCAAATTCTTCTTCACCTGGGCATCCTTCTGACCATGGAGCTCATGCTTCAAACTTTTGTACTTCTCCTTGAGGGCCTTCTTTTGGTTGTACCATTTAGTGGCCCACTTACAAATATCTGTCTATTCAGCTTCAAGTTCATTGATTCGTTCCCTTAACTTTTCATTTTTCTGTTGAGTTTCTTTACTCTGTGCTCTTAGAAATTCTTTTTCTTTCTTGATAACTTTTTCCAACATATTGGCCTCCATTAGCTCTTCCTTTAAATTCTCAATTTGCTTCTCCAATTTCTTATGTTTCTTAATGGCAGGTTGTGAATCTTTTTCTTGCCTGTTATTGCTTTCAACCTCCATCTCAGCTCCTGGTCCAGGTTGTGAGTGGGCACTACTTTCAATATCCATCAATATAGGTGCATTTGATTCAGGCAGGTCTTCTTGTAGCTGGGCCTTTGATGCTCTCCTGGTTCTTCTTGTATAGGTGGTAAAAATTTTATCTTGCTCTGCTTCCTGAGCATCCCTTTTTCTCATTTTCCTTGTCCTCACACTGCTAACAGGTGGAGGTACCTTGCTTGCTTTGTGTATAGGAATCTCTTCATCGATATCATTCATAAATCCTGAGTTCTCCTGTGGTTCTTCCTTGTCTTCTTCATCTTTAATTTGGTTGGCAGCCAATAATTCCTTCCACGTTTTCCCTCTTCTCTGTAACTCATACTCAATAAGAATTTTAACTAGCCCAAAGTCATATAAGCTCTTGTCTTCCTTACCTTTCTGCTTTTGGATGGTCTTCGACATTTTGGTTAGGCTTTGCAAGAGGAAGTATGGCAGACTGATAACACACTGCCCTTTCAAATGTAACAGTAATTTGATATGGTACAAGTAAACAATACTGTAGCGGCCTTCACAAGTTACAAACTTTTGGATGATATAGACCATCTCGTCCCAGGGATGCACCAGCCAGCTCCTTGGGACGCCTTTCTTCCAATTGACGGATGAAACCCTTGATCTAGACATAAATTGAGTCCATGACTTCTCTTTAAATTGCTTTGTCTTGAAGTACTTCTCCCCTTCTGGGCTGATCCCTAGGGATTGGGCTATGGTGTCTTCCGACACCCTGAATGAAAAATTACCTATCAGAGCTTTCTCTCTGTTGAATGTAAAAGCGAATTGTTTGGTGACCTCTTCATTACTTCCACAAAATTTCTCTAAAAAGGGCAGCCATTGTATTTCTTTAAGAATTGAAATGCAATCTTCGTGATACTGGGAACTGTCGAATATGCTTGGTTCGACCCTATTGGTCATTTTGGCAGAGAGTTGTGCTCTAACTCTTCTTTGTTTATGTTTTGCAAATTCAACAAAGTAGTTTTGATTTGTTACCTTTTGTCTTCCACCCCAACACTGCTGACCTGGTGGCATCCTCGGCTCTTTAACACTAGCTCCTTTAGTAACCCAAGCGATGCTCGATTGACTGTCTTGTAATTATGGTGGAGGTCGAACCCAAATGACTACATTTTCCTTTCGTGGCGCTTGCTACTTTCAGTCCTTACTGTTGAAGTCATAGCAGTCGAATGCAAACATAGAATAACTGAGAATGATAATGAAATAACCGGCTTGACTTAATTCATAGCATATTCATCTTTTGAAACAGAGGAATGGTTGTACTGGTTGTATGGATGCCATCATAGAAGCGCTAGAAGCATATATGAAGTACTGGGATATGATTTCAGGTAGTCATTTGCATCATTTGGCTTCGTCGGGTGGTTAAATCATAATTCGGCCGTTTCAAACATGATGAACAAGCCCGCATAACATTTGGTTTTCAAACAATTCACCACGTGTCCTACTTCTGTTGGTACCCGGCCAAATAGAAATGTTGGAATGGTTGTAGGGTCTTATTGGTTGGTAACAAAGATTGAAAAGGTGATATGAGAGGGGATAACAAAATCATATAAGTATGAGATAGGTTGGAGTATTAGAAGATGATAGGGATTAACAATAGGATAAGGAGTGATAGGTATGGAGATGTCTCTGAAATTGATCATAACAGTCACAGTTATTAAATTTAACATTAGAAATTAATCTAAGAATTTAAATGTTAAGAATAAGGAATACATTACGCTTTTTTTGGTTGTTCAAGCATTGCATTGGCATGCTAGGTAGGACTAGTCTCTTTTGTTTGTTGTTCATAACAGGTCCCCCTGGAATAGATTCGACTACAACAGGTCCCTATGAGATCTGGAAAATGTTGATGCAGCTTCTTTGAAATCCAGAAAAGAACTATATGTATACAGGTTCCTTGATCTTTGATATTTGATGAAGTCTTGGTGACCAGCAACCTGTGGATCCTTGTTGAAACTTGATGAATCTTTGTTGAAGTAATCTTGAAGTAACAATCTCTTAACAGGTCCCTCTTATATGTCTTGAACAGGTCCCATTACTGCTGGTGTTGGTAACATGATCTTCTGGACAGAACAGATCCCCCTGCATAATGTTTTTAACCAGGTCCCTCTGAGATAAAACAATGACAAAACAACTTCTTTATTGAAATCTGGAGCGCTGAAACAAACTTCTTTGGAAATTTATAGTGAGGAGATGAGATAAGAAATCTTTGAGAATTTACAATGAGGAGATAAGAAAACAAAATGCTGATGCTTCTCCCCCCCCACTAAAGTTTTGAATTGTCCTCAAGTCATTATTCATTTGATGAATCAAACAGGAAACAAAAGAAAATGAATTCTTACCCGCCAACGAATTGGTTTTCAAGTAAGAATTCTGGGTTAGAGTGTGCCATAGTCTGGTTTTCACATCTAACCCTTTTTTTGTGTTTTTTTTCTTTTTTAGATTTTGTTTTGTTTTTTTTTTTTTTTTTTTTTTTTTTTTTTATTTCTTTTGAATTTATAAATTGAAATGAAATGAACTAAGGCAGAGATACTGCAGCTGGAGGCTGTAGTATCTCAACCTCTCTTTGTTGAGATACTGTTTGGAGAAAATTTTCCTTGCTGATGGGCTTAGTGTAAAGTTTCAGGCGATGACCATTGACAGTAAAGGAATGACCTTCTCCATCAATAGTTTTGAGCTTGACTGAACCATTGTCGTAAGCCTGAATATTTTGGTATGGGCCCATCCAATGTGTGGTAAACTTGGCTTTATGATCTCTGAATTTAGAGTCAAAAAGTAAAGCCCAGTCTCCTTCCTTGAACTGTTTCTTCTTGATATGTGCATCATGCCACTGCTTCCTTTGTTTTTGCATGAGGATTGTTGTTTCCTCTGCTTGCTGCCTCATTTCATCCAGCTAGTTCAATGCTAAATTCTTTCTTTTTGTTCTTGGTTCAGGTCAATTTGCAAATCTACAGCCAGTTTAAAAGTATGTATTTGAAATTCAATAGGAAGCATTACCTCTTTGCCATACACCAACTGGTATGGTGTAAATCCCGTAGTATTCTTCCATGTAATTCTATAAGCCCAGAGTGCATATTTGAGATTCTCTTCCCAATTCTTTCTGTTCATTGCCACAGTTTTAGTGATGATCCCTTCCAAAGTTTTGTTTGTGGATTCCACCTGCCCATTGGCCTGTGGATGGTAAGGTGTACTTCCTCTGTGCTTGATTTGGTATTTGTCTGTGATGTCCTTCACTAACTTTGAAGTAAATTGAGTACCTTGATCAGTCACTATTTCCCTTGGTACTCCATACCTTACAAAAATCTATTCAAAAAGGAAGTTTACCATTGTTTGTTCGATGGCTCTAACTAGTGCTTTTGCTTCAACCCATTTTGTTACGTAATCAGTACATACTAAGATGTACTTCTTACCATTGGAGGTTGGGTTAATGGGTCCTATAAAATCTAGAGCCCATTTTTCAAATGGCTCTAGGTGAACTTGGGGCTGAAGTGGCATCTCATCTGTAGTTGTTGGCTGGCCCATTCTTTGGCAGCTATCATAACTCTTCACATACTTCTTGGAATCCTTAAAAATGGATGGCCAGTAGTATCCAAGACTAAGAATTTTGAATGTTGTTCGCTTAGCTGCAAAATGCCCACCACACGGTTCATCATGGCAATATTTTAAAATATCAATTATCTCATCATTTCTTACACATCATCTAATAATCATATCATAACCAGTGTAAAATAAATCGCCATTAATCCATGAGTATCGAGCACTTTGTTTGACTAATCTCTTATTTTCCTTTGGAGTAAAGTATGGAGGTGTCCTTCCTGTAGACAAATAATTGGCCAAGTCAACATACCAAGGATTCACTATGGAAATTGCAAATAAATTTTCATCTGGGAAAGAATCTTCAACCGGAACAGTCTCACCTGAATTTTGCAGTCTAGAAAGAAAATCTGCCACCTGATTCTCTTTACCTGGTCTATCTAACACTGTGATGTTAAATACCTGTAACAATAATAACCATCTGGTAACTCTGCCACTAGTTATTGGTTTATTCATTAAATGTCTAATGGCGGAATGGTCAGTATGTACAAAGATTTCATAACCAGTTATATAATGTCGGAATTTATTCACAGCATATATAATGGCAAGTGTTTCCTTTTCTGTGACTGTGTAGTTTAATTCTGCAGGTGTTAGATTTTTGCTAATGAAATAAATGGCATAATTACAATATTCCTCTTTTTGGCCTAATGAGGCACCTACTACAGTGTCAGATGCATCTGTAAAGATATGAAATGGTAGGCTCCAGTTAGGCCCTCTTAAGATTGGTGCGGTTGATAACTTCTTTTTGAGTGCTTCAAATGCTTGCTGGTAGTTCTCATTCCAGTTGAAAAGTACATCTTTTGTTAGAAGCTTAAATAAAGGTAAAGATATTTTACTAAAATGTTCAATAAACCTTCTGTAATAGCTTGCATACCCAAGGAAGCTTCTTACCTCTTTTTGATTCTTTGGAATTGGCAAATCAACAACGATCTGGATTTTTGTTGGATCAACTTTAATGCCTTGAAAAGAAATATAGTGGCCTAATACTATCCCCTCGTTTAACATCATAAAGCACTTTTCATTGCTCAGGGATAGATTAGCTTCAGTACATCTTTTCAAAACTCTTTCAAGGTTCTCTAATGCATGTTCAAATGAATTGTCGTACACTGAAAAATCATCCATGTAAACTTCAACACAATCATGAACTAAATCAATGAAAATAGCTAATACAACTCTCTGAAATGTAGCTGGAGCATTACAAAGTCCAAATGGAAAAACATTATAAGCATAAGTGCCCCAAGGACAAGTGAATGTGGTTTTGTCTTGGTCTTCTGAGGCTATCATGATCTAGTTGTAGCCACTGAAACCATCAAGAAAAGAGAATGACAATTTCCCAGCTAATGTGTCTAACACTTGGTCAATAAATGGTAGTGGGAAATAATATTTGAGCGTTGCTTTGTTCAGTTGTCTGTAATCAACACAAATGCGCCACTTACCATTTTTCTTGGGTACTATTACCAATGGGGATACCCACTGACTGTCAGAAATAGGATATATAAAATTAACTCTCAACAGTTTTTGCAATTCTTCTCTGACAATATCCTGGAGCATGGGGTTCATTCTTCTCTAAGGTTGCCTCACTGGTTTGATAGTACTATCTGTATAAATATGGTGAGTGCATGTGTCGGGGTGAATCACATGCATATCGGTGTAGTCCCAAGCAAATTCTTTCTGGTATTTTCTCAATAGTCGAATCAATTTCTCTTACTGAGATGAGTCTAGGTGATTGCCAATGTTCAGAGTTTTCCCTGGACTAATCTCTATGATCTGACTCTGTGTGTTTGTGATGGATTGAACTGGAAAAATATCGTGAAATGTTGTTTGCAAAGATTGAATGGTGCATGTTTCCTGAAAATTTTGGGCTAGAAGCACATCTGCAACATGATATTGGTCGTTTCTCAAATTTTCGGAAATATCAGGTTAAGAAAGGAACAACTCTACCAAATAATTATTATTTTGTTCTTGGAAATCATAGATTTTGTCGATGCTAAAAACATATTGTACTTCTTCTTTATCATTGTATTTATCATCAAGCCATAAATTGTGTGTTACTGCTGGTGATTGTGCCGATGGATAAAGAGTGAGTTGTTTTCTTTCAGTTCCTCTTGAAATGATCATGTTGCCCGATCGACATCCTATGAATGCATCAGCAGTCGCTAACCATGGTCTACCAAGGATGATAGGGTGCCCTCCTAAATTGGATTTAGGTTGAAGAACTAAGAAGTCCACTGGATACTCCCAAGAGTCTAGTGAAACAATTATGTCCTCCAAAATCCCTTCAAGAATCACTTTAGACCTATCAGATAGTTCTAGAACAATCGTTGTGTGTTGCAAATTTATGAGCTGGAGTGTTCTCATGGTTTCAAGAGTCATGACATTTATTGTGGCCCCAAGATCTATTAAAGTGTTTGGAATAGGTATGTTGTTAATGATTGTAGTAACTTTGGGGATACCAGGATCAACATACTTTTCCATTGAGATGGTATTTGTCATAAGGCCAACTAAATGTCCTATAACATGAATGGTTTGTGGATCAATCCTTTTTCTAGTGGGCTTCTTAAGGCACATTTCTTTGATTGCTTTAGTATATGTGGGAATGTCTTTTATGGCTTGCAGTAGCGGAATTTTTATATAGACATTCTTGAGCTCATCTAAAACATCAAACTGTGGTATAGACATTGGAAGTTTCATTTGGACCAATCGGTCTGGAAAAGGTGGATGCAATGTGTTAGTGTCAGTCTTTCCAGCCTTCCTACAGTGATCAAATGTGCTCTTACAAAGTGATTTTGAAGTGTCAAGGTCAAATTTTGTCATTTCAGTGAGTCTTCAAGCAAAATTTGGTCACTAGGCATTAGGTCTAGGGTTTGCCCAAATGTCAGTCCATGTCATCATTCAGCTGAGCCTATCATCATTCGTAGGGTGGTCATTATCATGTCAGTGTCTAATGAGTCATTTTACACCTTGTTCATGCTTCATGTTGCGCCCAGGCAAGGTCATTTCCCTCTCCTAGGGTTTTGAAGGCAATTTCTCTTGGATGGTCAAATCACTGGCAAAACTTGTTTCCAGATGTTCATACACCTTCCCCTATCCTTAAAGTACCTTATCAAACACTTCCCATCCCTTAGATCCGCCAAATTCCTCATTTTTGCACAAACCCTAGTTTCTCGCTACAAGCTGGCAATTTTCTAGGTTTGGCCTGTGTTTTGTCCTTTTCGACCCCTTCTCCTCACTCAATCTCTGAGATTCCACTTTCCCCTACTTCCTAACATCCCTCCCCACTCCCAAAAATTTCCCCAAGAATTTAGAAGCCCTCTATCCCCTTCATTTCGCTCCATTTCGACAAAATCCCTTGTTTCACACATCGGGACAAGTTGCACTCAAATGATGTTTCAGAGCAATAAAAGATGAATTTTTCAAAACTGAGAGAGGTTTTTGTCCACAACATGCCAAGGAAGAAAAACCTCTTTCACTTTTTACACAGGTGTCATGGTTTGAGAGAAATGTCAAAAATACCGGCGAGAACGAAGGTGCTCCAAGGACGGTTGGCCAAAACACAAAAACGAAGGAAAACGCCCGATCCACTCCAAATTTTGGCCAAAGCCTCTTTGACTGAGCATGGTACTTGATTGGGGACTCCCAGCCCAAATTTCAAGAAATTTGGAGAAAATTTTGTCATTTGTGAATTTTTTGGTAAAATTACAGGTTTTTCCCAAGAACTGGTCTCACCCCGGGTGAGACCAGTTTGAAGGGCTGCTCGGAATTTTGCAAACTTGGCATTTTTGGAAAGGGAATTCAAAAAGAAAAATTACAAATACTTGGGAGAAGCCTGATTTTGAGTTTTGAGCCTCCAAAAGCTCAAAATACATCAAAAAAATGACTTTCTGCCCACTTTTTGAGTTGCAGAAAGTGACCTTGCAAGAAATGGTTTTTGAGGGGTCAAATCAACACCAAATTCAGAAATTCCACTTGGGATGGAAAGTAGACAGGCCAAGCTTTCCAATGAGCCATCGTGAACCTGATTTGGACCAGTGGAACCCACTCAAAAACAGCTGTGAAGGGGCGCGACCAGAACTTCCAGATTTGCCAGAATTCACATTTTTGGTCAAAAAACACTGTTTTGACTATGGTTGACTATTTTTACTTGTAGATGATGGATAAATGTAATATTTTCATGGCACTTTGGTAGATTTTATCTTTCTTTACCCTTCTAGAAGCTTCCATGATGTAAAAAGTGAAAAATTAATGCATGGATGAGTTAGCTAAGTAATAGAGGCAAGTTGTTGGGCTGCCTATTTTCTAGTTCTTAGTTTAGAATTAGTTCAAACTGCTCCTAGGAAGCTGAGCTCGACCCCTAGAGGTGGGGAAAGGAGTTAGATGGTCTAGATGGTCTATATTATGCTCTCTCCTTCTCATTTTCATGGTTGGATTCTTGTGTAAGGAAGCTTTATTGTATATTGTGCATCTATTTCTGCAATTGAAGGCAAGGAAAGCCAGGGTTTTACAGACATCTTTGAGGATTCTTGTGGATCTGATTGTTGATGGTGTGTTTCTCTACATGTTCTTGTAAGTTTGTTTATGTGTTTCACATCTCTCTTATGCTTCTAAATTGGACAGATGAAGTGGTAAAGTTTGAATTCATGTTTTGACATGCTCAGCTTTTTAGTTTGTTCAATTTTAATGTTTTCTACTGTCTAGAGAGGATTCGAATTGTGTGTTTGCCCTCTTTAGCTTTCTCCTCTATCATCTCTGATCATCCATCTCAGATTAAGACATCAGCACTCATTCCTACCTTGCCCCTTAGATCCCCCTGTGAAAACTGTGCTCAATCCCCGCACTTTGAATTGCACTTCCACCAATTGCCACCAAAACCCCCACAAATCATCAAATCAAACCCCTTATCAATTTACTAGCCTAAAATCTTTATTCTTAATTGGTCAGCCTAATCCTATTGAAAGATCTATCAAATCTGACCCGAGAGAGCCTTCTCATACCTCGTAGGGCTAGCTACGAGGTGAAATGGTTTGATGTAGCCTTGAAGGTTTACCTTCCTCAGCCTAGGGTGAAATCTCAAGCGCTAACATATTGGCGACCATACTGGGGAGAACAAACTTGTTTGTGGGTTGATGTGTTTGTTTCATAAGTCTTAGACGGAGCCTGAAGTTATGCCAGGAGCCTTCAAAAACGCTCTTGTTTTACATCAGCGTTAGTAGATAAACGCTGCTTCAGTCAATCTCCATGAGCTTGTGAATACGACCACTTCGATTGCATTTTACCCCAGTACATGTATCAAGTTCAGATCTGATTGTTGATAGTGAACAACGATCAGACACTTGAAAGGCTGAACCATTCACCTGGCGACTCCAAACTCGATCCAGACATTCCAGTGCCTGTTGATATGTTCATGCAATGGTAGGGTATGTGGCAGACCCTGCACTTTGTGAAGCTCTAGATGGCATTAGAAAGTTGTTAGCGGATATTGAAATTAATGAAGAATTTTTCAGTATTTTCTTTCAATGTGTGAAATCTCCGAAGCTTCATCTTGAAGGCAAAACTAGATTTTATGAGTTAGTTGTTGAAAGAGTTGAAAATGAGATTCAGTATCTCGATGAGCAAATTCAGTCTTATGATTTCCAAGACCCTAAAAAGTTTTTGGAAATCCTTCCTCCATCGAAACAAGCAATAACAGACTTGCCTCTAGATGTGTACATTGACAATGTGCAGCTGGAAATATGTATTGAGGAATTGGGGCAGCCTACAGAGGCCGGTGTCCGTGATCCTATTGCGGCCTACATGGACACATTTTTCAGCTTGATTGACCGATCGGGCTGTCTTCTCGGTGACCAGGATCATTATGAGCATGAAGGGCTGCCAGCAACTGCATCTGTGACTTCGTGGCAGCATTCTCAAGCGGCTTCATTTCCAGGTTTACTCGAGTGGTTAATTTGGCATTTTAGCATTACTTGATCTATTATTTGTACAGCAGATTAGAGTAGGTTTTGTAAATAAATAAGCAGCCACAAGGGCAGCATCTTGTTTCAGTTGGCTTTTAGTTTGTTTGAGTTCAGTTTCAGTGTGAAAATAAGTCTTCAGCTGTGTTGATTTGTTGATGATGACTCCATTGCCCAATGGTGGAGGCACGGTCTGCTCTCCCAAAGTTCTGCGGTTCTTGGCACCTCCACGGAGCGGCAGCTGCCATCCCAAATGGAGCCGATGTTAGACTCTGTCTTCTATCAGAGATTGATTCTTCTTCAAAACCGGGTTTTGAAGAAGAAATCATTAATGTTGCTTTTCAGATTATGTAATTTATCTTCAGCTCTTCTTAAGGCAGCAACAAACTTCAAACTCCTATCTCTGCAAACGCAATTTGACATTATCAGCAACCAAAGTCTGGCAATTTATTTCTGTATATTATGCTGCCCTTCTTGTTGTTATCCTCTCTTGAAAGGCCTCCATTAAATCCAGTTCAATTTCTCACAGTGCTGCAAAGGCCTTAGTTTTGAAGCGCCTTGCTTACACTTTACTCTGAGAAATAACGAAAGTATTGTTTCTGGTGGTTCTTCATCCTAGCAAGATCTTAGATACCATGGTCAACATAATATATCCGAGTTTGTTGGAAACCACAGCAAAGGTGATGACCGAATTGAAACTGTAAACATTTCATGTAATATTGTTGGGTCGGCTTCTTGGGTTCCAAATCTGACATGCGCATGTGTTCAAGTTAGTGGGATAAAACCTCCAAGCCAACATTGAATTCAAATGCGCGCTAATTTTACAGGACTGCAGCTATTTACAAAGTTCTGCAATATTTGGGCGAAGTTGGGTTGAGATCTGGGGAGCTAAGGCTATTTATTTTGACGGGACTGTGGTGGGTATTGTATGGTTGTGCTGTGGATGCTGATATTTATTATATTGGTGTGCACATTAGATTTTGGTAGGTGGGTTAATGGTCAAATATGGCTGTATCATGTCATATTGATTGCTCCCATCCAGCTGTGTTAAAGGATAGTCCATATCGCATTCAACGTTCTGCTGGCTCTAAATTAGAATTTCTGTGATCCAATTTGTTCCAAGTCACTGCCATGATCTGAACTGAAGATTTTGAATTGGGACATTGGATTGATTGGTTGCTAATTGGATAGTTTCATTTCTGAGGGTGGTATGTGAGTTCTTTATCATAGTTTAATTTCGTATCAGCGGTTGAAGGCATCTTGATAATCTTCTTTTGAGGGATGATGGAAGACTCTTTCATGTTGACTTTGGCTACATTCTGGGTAAAGATCCTAAACCGTTTCCACCACCAATGAAACTGTGCAAGGAAATGGTAGAAGCAATGGGTGGAGCAGAAAGCCAATACTATGGGAGATTCAAATCTTATTGCTGCGAGGCCTACAACATCTTGAGAAAATCCAGTAACCTCATCCTGAATTTGTTCCATTTAATGGCTGGAGCAAGCATTCCTGCTATTGCATCTGATCCGGAGAAAGGGATTCTTAAGCTTCAAGAAAAGTTCCGTTTGGATTTGGATGATGAGGATGCAATACAGTTCTTCCAGACCCTTATCAACGAGAGTGTCAGCGCCTTATTCCCCCAAATGGTGGAGACAATATTGGCGTTAAAGACAGAGGATATGCGTATTGTACACTGGGATCTCTGAATTTTCAGCTTCTTAGTCTGAACAGGAAAGATCAGGCACAATGGGTATCCTAGAGAAGATAAAGGAGATAGAATTCGAGATGGCACGGACACAAAAGAATAAAGCTACAGAATACCATCTCGGGCAGCTTAAAGCTAA
The DNA here is from genome assembly GCA_031772625.1 of Pinus tabuliformis. Taxonomy (NCBI): domain Eukaryota; kingdom Viridiplantae; phylum Streptophyta; class Pinopsida; order Pinales; family Pinaceae; genus Pinus; species Pinus tabuliformis. The sequence continues at coordinate 631,203,483 of CM062814.1, read as the reverse complement.
GATAGCGAAGCTGAGGACACAGCTATTGGAGCCACCGAAGGGTTCTAGTGGTGCTGGTGATGGTTTCGAAGTCACAAAATATGGTCATGGTCGTGTTGCTCTGATAGGATTCCCGAGTGTGGGGAAATCAACACTTCTTACTTTACTCACTGGAACTCTCTCAGAAGCAACATCATATGGGTTCACAACACTTACTTGTATTCCTAGTGTCATACACTACAATGATGCTAAGATACAACTTCTTGATCTTCCTGGAATCATTGAAGGTGCTTCTGAAGGCAAGGGTCATGGTCGACAGGTGATTGCGGTTGCAAAGTCTTCAGATCTAGTGTTAATGGTTCTTGATGCATCTAAAATTGAGGGTCATCGACAAATTTTAACAAGGGAATTGGAAGCAATGGGCTTGCGCTTAAACAAGAGGCCTCCTCAGATATATTTCAAGAGGAAAAAGACTGGTGGCATTTCCTTTAACAGCACAATGGCATTAACACATGTTGACGAAAAACTTTGTTATCAAATATTACATGAGTACAAGATCCACAATGCTGAGGTATTATTCAGGGAAGATGCCACTGTTGATGATCTCATCGATGTCATTGAAGGGAACCGGAAATATATCAAATGTGTTTATGTTTATAATAAAATTGATGTTGTCGGTATTGATGATGTTGACCAGCTATTCCGGCAGCCAAATTCTATTGTCATTAGTTGCAATTTGAAGCTCAATCTTGATCGGTTACTTGCAAGAATGTGGGATGAAATGGGGTTAGTAAGAGTCTACACCAAACCTCAGGGGCAGCAACCTGATTTTGCTGAACCTTTTGTCCTGTCTACGGACAGAGGTGGTTGTACAGTGGAAGATTTATGTAACCATATACACAAAACATAGATGAAGGATCCTTAAATGGGGCTTTGGAACGTGCTTTCAAATACTACAATGAAAAGCCACAATTTTGGATGAATCTTACTGATCAGGTTGCAAAGAGAGAAAAATTGGCAAAGCTTCGAGAGGAAATAGCAGTGCGAAAAGCTATGGAGACTTGCGCAGTTCTGTATTACATACACCTCGGAAGTTGTGCGCATATCTAGATCTGGCTATCCAACTCGAATGTCACATGAGCAGTTTGCAAAAAGATATGGATTTCTTCTGTTACAAAGTGTTGCAGATCAAGACAAACTTAGTGTCTGTATCGCAATTCTACATCGATTTAATATCTCAGCTGAGATGTATCAAGTTGGCTTCACTAAGTTGTTTCTGCGTGCAGGACAGATTGCCAGATACCTCTTGGCACATGCTTTTCTGCGTTGCTCTCCTCAGTGCCAATTACAAATTGCCGCAGAGTTCTCTCAACTCCAACCGATACAGAGGTCATTTCTTAGGTGGCAGTCATTGCGATATGCGCTCCTTTGGTTATGTGGCAGTTTGACACGTATTTTAGTAAAACAGCAGAGCGAATCTCCAGATTTGGGAAGCAGTTGCACACCATTAGATTGCCCATATCTTCAGATCGACACTTGTGAACGCACTTGTGAAAAGGATATGTGATTCCATCTTCAGCAGCGCTTAGTGGTTATTGTTTTTGTTTTTTTTAGTTTATTTTTATTAATAATGATAAAATAAATGCCGGGTCTTGGGGTCGATCTGTTTTCCCCCAGCTGGTTTTTATTTCATTTTTGGTAATGTGAGAAAAACGGCGCCCCTGTTTTGGGCAGCAGAGGTACTTATTGTATTAAAAATTCATTTGTAAAAGAGAGAGAGAGAGTTAGAGAGGGGAGAGTTTTCTGAGCGCTGAGAGTTGTTGTAGCATAGCAGAGCTTCATTGTACAGTTTTCTGCAGAGAATTTAATGGAATTTCACAGCTCTGTTTGCTGAGATTCATGTGGTATGTTGATTTAGCATAAGTTTTTTCCCTTTGTGTTTCATTCACCTCATGATCATATCTATTTGAGCAAATGAAGTGATTAGGTAGGAATTCATAGTATTATATGCTCCTCCTATAAGTTTGTTCAATTCTATGTTTTCTTCTGTTTAAGGAGGATTCGAAGTATTATTTGCCCTCCTTAGCTCCTCACCGGTCTTGCCATCCCATTTGAAACCAGATTTGGTGTTAAATTGCATGCCTACCTTGCCTCAGTTGATAACCTGTGTAGTCATTATATTTCTCTGTTTGAAGCTGTGATTTTGCCCATGCAGCCCAGAAAAGCCCCGTCATTCCATTAAAAAACCCCAAAAATCATTAAATCAACCCCCTTATCAATTTACTAGCCTAAAATCTTTATTATTAATTGGTCAGCCTAATCATATTGAAAGATCTATCGAATCTGACCCGAGAGAGCCTTCTCATACCTCGTAGGGCTAGCTACGAGGTGAAATGGTTTGATGTAGCCTTGAGAGTTTGTCTATCTCAGCCTAGGTGAATTCCAAGCGCTAACATATTGGCGACCATACTGGGGAGAACATATTAATCGTTTGCTCATTGTCGTGTTATTTCATAAGTCTTAGACGGAGCCTGAAGTTACGCCAGAAGCCTTCGAAAACGCTCTTGTTTTACATCAGCGCAAGTAGATAAACGCTGCTTCAGTCTATCTCCGTGGGATTTGTGAACATAGCGCTTCATTGACACTTTACCCCAGTACATGTATCAAGTTCAGATCTGATTGTTGATGGTGAACAATGATCAGACACTTGAAAGGCTGAAATCATTCACTGGCGACTCCTTTCACTGAAGAATCCAGCAACCTGTGCTTCATGGTGACTTCACTGCAGGAAGATCAGTAGCTTTGAGATTTTCAAGATGGATCAGATTGCAAGAAGATATGCTCCCTTGAGCCGAGATCACATTCCTGGTTTTCCAAACAAAATTCCAAAGGTAGATTGGTCAAGGAATTTGCCTACATTTAGTGATGATGGTAAGAAGGATGCTGCTTTACATCTAGTCAGATTTCATATGCATATTCGCAAATTCAAGATCGATTTTCCTGAGGATTGCTTGATGAAGATATTCTTGGCCACTCTGGAAGGTAAAGCTCAATCATGGTATGAAAGTTTGCCGCCTGCTTGTATTTACTGTTTGAAGGATTTTCATGTTTTGTTCATTGAAAGATATCAAGCATCTTATCCATCATTGAATTTAGTTCAAGACTGTTGCAAGAATGCCTATAGTTTTATTGAAAGCCTTGAGAAGTTTTATGAAGATGATAATTTCATGGATGAAGAGATCATGGAAGCCCTGTCTGAGAATCCATTTCAGCAGCACATAGAAATCTTAGAAGATATTTGTCAAGATCAGCAGGTTGAAGATGGCCATATGGCTGTAATTGATGAAAGAGAAGAGCTTGTTTTAGATCTACCTACAGAAGAAGACAGCGTGCAAGATAGCCAAGATTCAATTCTAGAATGTAATGCAATCAACTCAACTATTTCAGATCAAAATTCAGATCATGGTGACCAAGCATACCTTGTGCCGAATCCTGAAAAGGAGAGTTTTGTTGTTGAGATCATGGACAAATTTCTTGATCCAAATGTCCTTATGCCACTGGAACTAGATCTTCATGAGGAGGTCATTCATTCAGCTCATGAACAGCAAGATGAGATCTTTGTTCAAGTAAGTGAAAACTCTTCTTTCAATCATAATTTGGATAGTTTGAATGCCTTGTCATATGAAGATAATTATTGTTTAAGCAAAAGAAAACAAAAGGCATTGTCTCCTTTGTCTGAAGAGGGGATAGATCAGCTTTTGAAAGGTCTTGTTACAGCCCAAGCTACAGCAGATTCGCAGTGCGCACACAGTCAAGAAAGTGTTGGGAAAACTTTTTCCTCTGTTGAAAAAGATGACTGTCTTATAGATCAGCAAATAGATAATGTTTTCCTTCAAAAAGATGATAATCCGGCTGCCATATCATTTGAAGATGACCTACCATATTGTCTGACCACCGAAGATTATAGCATACAGGATTACCTTTCAGATTCTTCATATGTTTCATGTGCTGAAATGTTTTTCCAAGAAGAGATCTGCTCATCTACTTGTTCAGAATTTTTTGAAGCCCATGAGCATACTTTTATCGAAGCACATGATGAAGGCAGATCAGAATTTGAAACAAAAGACACCTTGTTCTTTCAGCAGGAGGTGGCAGTGGCAAATCTTTATGTTTTTCATGATCCTCTAGCAAGTTTGTTGCAGCCAGCAGTGATAGTGTTTATTGCAGTGTTCAGTGATGAAGAAGATCATGGTCAGCTATGTTTTTGGATGCCCAGTTACCACTATCTATTGTTGATCATGAGATCTAATCAGGAGAATCAATCAAGAAGGCATCTGCTTGATTGGTTGCATTGGCATTTTGATATAGTTTGATGTATATTGTCTTGAAAGAAACACAGGTGGTTGTCATCATGATTTCAAATCTTGATGGACTGCTGCCCTTCTCTTGTTTTAGTTAAGTCGGTCATGAGTCATTTGTGTTTGGTCTGTTGAGTGAGTTTTTTCAAGTTATTTCAGTTTGCCATCGAGTCGGTTTGAGTCAAGCATCAGTTAAGTTTCTGTCAATTGTCTAAGTCAAATCAAGTTGTTTTTGAGTTGGTCACATGTGAATAAATTGACTCCATTGCCCAATGAATAAGGCACTGGTCTGCTCTCCCAGAGGTCTGAGGTTCTTGGCACCTCCAAGGAGCTACCATCCCCATTGGAGCCAATGTTAGTGTCAGTCTTTCCAGCCTTCCTACAGTGATCAAATGTGCTCTTACAAAGTGATTTTGAAGTGTCAAGGTCAAATTTTGTCATTTCAGTGAGTCTTCAAGCAAAATTTGGTCACTAGGCATTAGGTCTAGGGTTTGCCCAAATGTCAGTCCATGTCATCATTCAGCTGAGCCTATCATCATTCGTAGGGTGGTCATTATCATGTCAGTGTCTAATGAGTCATTTTACACCTTGTTCATGCTTCATGTTGCGCCCAGGCAAGGTCATTTCCCTCTCCTAGGGTTTTGAAGGCAATTTCTCTTGGATGGTCAAATCACCGGCAAAACTTGTTTCCAGATGTTCATACACCTTCCCCTATCCTTAAAGTACCTTATCAAACACTTCCCATCCCTTAGATCCGCCAAATTCCTCATTTTTGCACAAACCCTAGTTTCTCGCTACAAGCTGGCAATTTTCTAGGTTTGGCCTGTGTTTTGTCCTTTTCGACCCCTTCTCCTCACTCAATCTCTGAGATTCCACTTTCCCCTGCTTCCTAACATCCCTCCCCACTCCCAAAAATTTCCCCAAGAATTTAGAAGCCCTCTATCCCCTTCATTTCGCTCCATTTCGACAAAATCCCTTGTTTCACACATCGGGACAAGTTGCACTCAAATGATGTTTCAGAGCAATAAAAGATGAATTTTGCAAAACTGAGAGAGGTTTTTGTCCACAACATGCCAAGGAAGAAAAACCTCTTTCACTTTTTACACAGGTGTCATGGTTTGAGAGAAATGTCAAAAATACCGGCGAGAACGAAGGTGCTCCAAGGACGGTTGGCCAAAACACAAAAACGAAGGAAAACGCCCGATCCACTCCAAATTTTGGCCAAAGCCTCTTTGACTGAGCATGGTACTTGATTGGGGACTCCCAGCCCAAATTTCAAGAAATTTGGAGAAAATTTTGTCATTTGTGAATTTTTTGGTAAAATTACAGGTTTTTCCCAAGAACTGGTCTCACCCCGGGTGAGACCAGTTTGAAGGGTTGCTCGGAATTTTGCAAACTTGGCATTTTTGGAAAGGGAATTCAAAAATAAAAATTACCAATACTTGGGAGAAGCCTGATTTTGAGTTTTGAGCCTCCAAAAGCTCAAAATACATCAAAAAAATGACTTTCTGCCCACTTTTTGAGTTGCAGAAAGTGACCTTGCGAGAAATGGTTTTTGAGGGGTCAAATCAACACCAAATTCAGAAATTCCACTTGGGATGGAAAGTAGACAGGCCAAGCTTTCCAATGAGCCATTGTGCACCTGATTTGGACCAGTGGAACCCACTCAAAAACAGCTGTGAAGGGGCGCGACCAGAACTTCCAGGGGCGCGACCAGAACTTCCAGATTTGCCAGAATTCACATTTTTGGTCAAAAAACACTGTTTTGACTATGGTTGACTATTTTTACTTGTAGATGATGGATAAATGTAATATTTTCATGGCACTTTGGTAGATTTTATCTTTCTTTACCCTTCTAGAAGCTTCCATGATGTAAAAAGTGAAAAATTAATGCATGGATGAGTTAGCTAAGTAATAGAGGCAAGTTGTTGGGTTGCCTATTTTCTAGTTCTTAGTTTAGAATTAGTTCAAACTGCTCCTAGGAAGCTGAGCTCGACCCCTAGAGGTGGGGAAAGGAGTTAGATGGTCTAGATGGTCTATATTATGCTCTCTCCTTCTCATTTTCATGGTTGGACTCTTGTGTAAGGAAGCTTTATTGTATATTGTGCATCTATTTCTGCAATTGAAGGCAAGGAAAGCCAGGGTTTTACAGACATCTTTGAGGATTCTTGTGGATCTGATTGTTGATGGTGTGTTTCTCTACATGTTCTTGTAAGTTTGTTTATGTGTTTCACATCTCTCTTATGCTTCTAAATTGGACAGATGAAGTGGTAAAGTTTGAATTCATGTTTTGACATGCTCAGCTTTTTAGTTTGTTCAATTTTAATGTTTTCTACTGTCTAGAGAGGATTCGAATTGTGTGTTTGCCCTCTTTAGCTTTCTCCTCTATCATCTCTGATCATCCATCTCAGATTAAGACATCAGCACTCATTCCTACCTTGCCCCTTAGATCCCCCTGTGAAAACTGTGCTCAATCCCCGCACTTTGAATTGCACTTCCACCAATTGCCACCAAAACCCCCACAAATCATCAAATCAAACCCCTTATCAATTTACTAGCCTAAAATCTTTATTCTTAATTGGTCAGCCTAATCCTATTGAAAGATCTATCAAATCTGACCCGAGAGAGCCTTCTCATACCTCGTAGGGCTAGCTACGAGGTGAAATGGTTTGATGTAGCCTTGAAGGTTTACCTTCCTCAGCCTAGGGTGAAATCTCAAGCGCTAACACAATGGTTGCATTTTCTTATCTTTGGTATCATCATTTAGTTTTCTTTGATTTGTCATTTCGTTTTCATTTTTTGTGTTTTCTTCTTGTTTATCAATTGTTGGAGAATCTTTGTGGAGTACCTTACCAAACCTCAAGTTGATATTTTGCAAGAGTAGTGTGGGATATGAGATTCCCTCTTCTACATTGTAGGCTGGCCTCTCTGCTCTATTATTTGGATTTGGGACAGTTTGAGCAGGAATTTGAGTAGGTCTGGGAGGTTGTGAGTTAGATGGAAATTGCAGTTGTGGTGGATTTATTGGTGGAGGAGCAGGAAGTGCTTGTTGAGTAGGTTGAGGTTAGTAAACAACTTGCTGCTGAGGATACTGCTGATATGGTTGAGGATGTGATGAGTATGGCTGATGATATTGTTGATATGGCTGCGAATATGGTTGGTATGATTGAGGATATGTATGATATGATTGAGAGTATTGTTGAGATGGTCTCCATTGTTGCTGTGGGTGATTTTGGTGCTGCCATGGCATGGGTCCATTCCATGAATTCTGAGCATACATTTGATCATTTACAGGAAATTGCAAATTTTCATTTGGAAACATACCTGGAGGTGCTGGTCTTGGCTGCCATGGTCTCTTTGTGCCCATGTAATACACATTTTCCATCTCTACATTAGCTGCCATATTACAGTTCTGCAAAACCTTAACTTTAGGACAATTAAATATATCATGATTTTCAGTACAGAAGGCACAAACTTGGATGTTTTCTAATGGGCAGTCTTTTAAGGCATTTTTCTTCCCGCATTTTGGGCAGAAGATAGCCATTATCTGATCTTCATCTTCTTGTTTCTTCTTAGCTTTTAGAGTGTCAATTTGGTTCCCTAAGGTGCTTAACAGATCTATTTTAAATTCTTCTAACAGATTCCCTATTTCAGCCCTTATGACACTTGCTGAAGCAGATTTTGTGACTTTGGATGACAAGGTTCTTTTTCCAATTTTAGCTTTGCTCCTTGAATACTTTTCGCATAATTCCGCGATTTCTTCAAAAGGTAGGGTAGAAATGTCACCTTTGCCCATCAGATTAAGATCATCCATGTATTCCTCTCGGATACCTTTCAAGAATATTGTGCGAATCAAATCAAGAGGCATAGTTCGGTGTTTGGATTTTTGTAAATTGTAGACAAACCGTTCTAAGTATTCCTCTAAGGTTTCATCCTCTTGTTGGTTCATTCTAAATATATCATCTTTGGAATCTTTTGATCTACAATAAGGTTGATATTTCTTTAGAAATATTCTTCTCATGCCATCCCAATCAATTATCGCATGTTCACCAAGCCCCATGAACCATCTTAAGGCTGATGCCTTTAATGTTGATGGGAAGAGTCTAAGCCTATGGGCATCATCTGTGTAATCATATGTTCGACATACAATGTCAAACTCAAACAAGAATGAGTCTTGGTCTTCTAAATCCATACCATAAAAGTTTGGTAGCACGGATGGAGGTATGTTTTTCATTTTGATCTCATCATCTTCTTGTGGTTCTTGAATAGGAAACTTAAAGGTTGACTCTTCTTCATCTCTTCGTCCTTGATTTGGTACTGATCCATCTCCTTCCTCAGCCATTTTAATAGGTTCCTCTATGTCAGAGTCACTTGTTTTAAAGAGAAGATTAAAGAAAGATTGTTCGGTCACTGTGCTACTTTCTCCTTGTGTAGAGGATCTAGGAAAGTGTTTCTTCTGTGATTTGTGTGCTAATAAAGTTTTCCTTTCGATGAGAGTAAGTATTTGCCCTGAATTTTGTTTATCCTCTAATGCTTGTATGGTGACTTCCTCAACTGGTTTTGTATTTCCTAAAGAGTCTGCTCCTGATGATAGGTTAGTTTTTGGATGGGGGGTTTTTATGAATCTACCTTGATTATCTCTAGATCTAGGCATAAGTGAACATGATTTCTAAATCTATGTTTTTGCTTGTTTTTGTTTATAAATTTTTCAAATCCTTTAACTACGCCTCCCTGGAAACAGCGCCAAAATGTAGTGTCCTATATAGGGTGCTAGATTAGTCTATATTTATTATCGACCAGGATAAGTAAACTTTGAGGCATGCATCTACAATCTATAGACATAAAGGATTCCTAACTAAGTGTTCATGATGGTAGGTTACAAAACTTCTTTACCGAAGGTTGAGGTATGCTCCCTATCACCTGGACACTCAGGTCACTCAATTAATCTACCTATTCTTAAAACACTGTGTATTACTTAAACCAAGATTTGAATCCCCTTACGAGGATGTTGTGCATGAAACCCCTGTTCAGTGAACACTCAGCACTCAATGTCTAACATTCATGAAAGATTGAAACATACTAAAATCATAAGCATACTTAAAATTCAAATACATGAGAAATAGGGTTCATGAAGATGCTTTTAAAAATAACGAAAGATCAGATCCCTTACATGATACAATTCAACGATCTTAGCTTTGAATCCTTCAAGCCACCATCATAAACTTCATTCATACGAATTGCTAATTAAATCAACGAAAGTATAAACTAAACTCTAATCACTGTGCATACAGAAGTTGCTAATAAAATAAAATGACAGTATACCTGTTTCACGCAGGGCCCGTCCGCGTTTCAAAGGTATACTGGACTGCGCTCAAGCAACTATAGAATCAACGCAATAACAAAATCGTGACTGCAACTGAGTTCTGGTATTAAGTTCAAAAGCTCTGTTTTTTAGAACGATACACGGATAACAACTAACCAACAACACATAATTGTGTTTACATATGTATTTTAAAAAAACTAACACCGTTTACATTTCGGAACGAATGTACATTCATTATGCGGCTGTTGCCGCTTTTGTTATGGAATAGTTTTTAAGTTGTTTCCATTCTGAACCAATTTCAGAAAGGAACAAAACTAAATCGGTTTAGAACCCTATGTTGTTTCTGCTTTTGTCGCCAACATGATGTGCTTTGACCATCATTGACCCCGCATTCAGGAGTGTTGGTTCTGTTGTAGGATAGATGTTCGTCCATGCTTGTACATTCTATTTTTCATCCCTACTCTTTGCTTTAGCTTAGCTGTCATGCCATATGTCAAACAATAAACCAATTACAGGATGTTGTAACTTCATGTAGTCTTTTTATCAAAAATCCCTAATTCTTTAACATAAAACTCATAAATCAATTTTAATGCATCTAACAACTATAATACTTTTAAGTAATCAATTTCAAGGGGTCTAAGAGATGTATGAAGGAAAAAGGTAGGCAAACGATGTGTTTCAAGAGGAAAAAGGAGGTCATGGAATGGTACCAACAAACATGATGAGATTTCCAAGGCACCTAAACCTAAGGTGACTAAGACATATCAAAGAGGTAGGAGTCTTGTGTTTTCTCCTCAAATTTAAGAAGGGGCCAAGCCTACTACATCAGCAGAACAAGGATCACCATCACATCATGAGGCTTCTTTGCATGATGAGGAGCCCATTGAGCATGAATTTGACCTAGTTGACTTGGAGGAACATTATGAGCATAAAACCATGCAACAATTCATCAAAGAGAAGGATTCTCAAATCATGGAGCTCAAGTAAAATTTGGAAAGGGCCAGATTCATCATTTCATTCCTTGAGCAAGAAAATAGTCAACTTAAGGCAAAACAGCTAGTCATGGAAAAAGAGAAATACAAAGCCAAGAAACACGAGATGAAAGGAAAGGAAGTGGTGAGCCATGAGGCCGTTGAGTAGCATGAAGGACATGTGGCAAGGAAGATACCAAGGACAATCAGTGTTAGGAAGGCACTTCAGAGGGAAAGAGAACAAAAGCCACCAATGGAAGAATTGACCTTTGAAGATAGATTGCCATGGAAATAAATGAGGATAGGGATTTTTGGCTTGAAAAAGTCAATTGCCACCTTGAGGAGCTCCTTGAAAAGGCCAATAAAGATAACAAGGTGCAAAATAAAATGGCCATCCATTATTACACAAGGAATCAGGTTGTCAAGGTCAAAATCAAGTAGTTGAAGGAAAAACTCAAGGAAACCCTAATCATCCAATAGGATAAGGGTAAGTTAGATTGCTTGATGATGAATCCATGATTGCATAGCATACCTCATTAGGCATCTCTGAACAAATTTTGGGAGGATTTGGAGAAAATTTTGTGTTTTGGTGTAGACTTGCAATTTTTTAGCAAGTTTCTGTCTAGGAGCACAGCGAGCTCACATTGCATTTCTTCCTCAGGGCTCTAGATGATGGAAAATCAACATTTTTGGAAAGATTATGACCCCCTATCAAAACCAATTTTCCCACTTTCCTAATCTGGGGCTCATTTTTTGAGAAATTTGCAAAAAGAGGCCAAAATCACCTTTATGCCCCTCTTTTTCCATTTCGCTGTGCACCTGGAGACACCTTGGGAGAATGGACATATCTCAGCCAAAAATGGGTTCTTTTGAGTGCAACAATACTCTCAATACATCTATACACTCCCAGAGTTATATATAAAGCTTCATATCTGGATTTGGACTTCAAAAAAGCACTAAAAAATGGCCTCCAACAGCTCGTTATACACCTGGAAATTTATGAGATTTTTGTTAAATTTTCACTATGTAATTTTTTGTAATTACTAGTTTGACTTTGGTAAAAGTCAAAAGGGTGAAGTAGATGAATGTGAGGGGTAAAAGTAAATGTAAATAATGGGTGGTTATTCTTTGCAAGATTTTTTGATGTAAATTTGACCTCATTTATGAGAGAAGTTGGAGTCAGAGTTAATTGTAGAAGTTGTTTTTAACTTCCCTAGACATTAGGGTTTGGTTAGAACACCTCATGGAACAGTTCCTAGAGTTATGGGTTCGACCCCTGAGAGTGGGGAGATGTTGTTTTGGTCTTTATGTATCAGTTTATCAGTGATATAATGGGTTGGATTTCAGAGGAGAGAACTATTGTAGCTTGTACTTGGACATTTTCTGGAAATCAAAGGACACAGTTTGCAACTATTATCTAGGAATTCATGTGCAGTAAGTTTGTGATGTTGTTTTCTCTTTGCTATAGCTTTATATGAAATATATTCATCTTCTCTTCCCATTCATCAATTCTTCAATGGGTTTCCTTACAGTTTATAAACGTAATTCTTTGCATAGAGCTCTATTTTGATGGAAAAATAATTATGTGTTACTTTCTTTTTTGCTTAATAAATTCATGTTTCATGCTCATTAATACCTTTTGCTTCTTCTAAACACTACACTACACAAAAAATCCCTAAGATCCATCACAAAAGTAATGCTACCTTGATCCTTTATATCTTTTTTGTTGTAACCCTTTGATCCTGTGACCTGGCTACCTCATTTTTCTCCCTTATCCAGCAACAAAACCCTAAATTTTCCAAAACCCACTTGAGCCTAGCTATTTAGCCTAAAATCCTTTACATTCCATTCATCTCTTGGCTGTGATTTCATAGAGATAGCCCTATTTGGTTTGGTAGGGCTAGATACCAAACTAAAATCTTGGTCTATGGTTACCTCTGTCGATCTCCTCATCAACCTAGGAAATTGTGGAGGATAATGAAGGGCATGAAAACTAGGGAGTGCCAAGGTGTTCTAGTGAATGTAAGGTTCCCAAGTCATGGAAAAATGTGATTCTAGTTGTGAGGTCATGACTGCCAAGGTGTGTTAGGGAATGCTAGGGCATGCTAACATGTGCCAGATAGTACGAAGACATGTCAAACAAGCTAAGATATGCCAAGTGCTAAGGCATGCCAAGATGTAAAAGGGTGTGGAAATGCATGTCAGGGAATGTCAAAGTAAAAAAAGGGAAGAAAAATTTAAACTACAAGGAAATGAGCACATAATAGGGTTAATAAGTCATCGATTTACGTTTTCCATGAGGGGCATGTTAGGCACACTAACACTAGGTGCCAATAGGTTCCAAGTGCCAAGTGTCAATGCATTCTAAGTGCCACATCTTCCTCCATTTCTTCTCATATAGTTTCCAATAATTGATCTCAAATAACTTTAATAATAAACCATGCCAAAGCATACCAAGTCATCTCAATGCATGCCAAACATTCTAAGACTTTCCAAGTGCCAACATGTTCTAAGTGCCAATGTGTGTCAAGGATGCATGCTATGAAGTGGCAGAGCATATTGAAGAGTTATAAGGTGTGTTAGAGAGTGCCAATGCATGTTGATGAGTGTTACAAAGTACTAAGAAAACAAAAGGGAGCACTAGGTCAAAATGCATGGAAGTGGATGAATATGAGGGTGTGTCGGGGAGTGTCAATGAGTGATAGCTGTCATGCCAACGAGGGAGTGACAAGGTATGCTAAGAATGAGTAAGACATGCTAGGAAATATCAAGTCATGTCAAGAAGTGCTAGAGTGTGACAGGTAGTTTTGGGGTGTGCTAACATGTGCCAAATAGTGCCAAGGCATGCCAGGTGCTAAGATATGCAAGGATGTGCAGGGTGCCAAAGTATGCCAATATGCGTCAAGGCGTTTCAAGGCAACAAAAGGAATAACCAAGCTAAAACTTAAGGAAATGAACACATAATAGGGTTAATAAGTTGGGACTTTATATTTTTCAAAAGGGGCATGCTAAGCACACTAATAATATGTTCCAGCACATGCCAAGTGCCAATGTGTGCCAAGTGCTAATGTTTGTCAATGCAATATTATGCCAAGGTGTTCTAGGGAATTCTAGGGACTACAGGGCATGCCAACACATTATAGGGGAGTGCTATGCTATTCTAGGGCATGCCAACATGTGCTTGGGAGTCCTACTCATGGAAATATGTTCTAGGTACAAAGACGTTCCAGGTACAAAGATGTTCCAAGACATGCGAGGTGCCAAAAAATGTTAGTGTACTTTTCCAAATCATGTTAAGGTGTGCCATGAGTGTTGAGGAGTGCTAGGTATCTCTCATTAATAGAATTGACAGAGCTTGATTATGTATTAAATAATATAGTTCATACACACACTAGTGGAACTTTATTTAAAGGAAATTTGTTAGATAAGAAACCTAATAGAGATTAATCATGTGATGACTCATAGGAAAACTATATTCTTATGACTTGAGGAAAATGATACACACTAATTACTTCTTAACAAATTGACTGACTATAACCACTATGACCTTGGACACATAATGAAAAAGACTCCACAACAATGGTCTTAAATCATTATCTTTTGACAAAAAATATAGTAACAGGTACATAGCGTCATCAAAAACTCATTGGAATGATCAATGATGACAAACATTTTTTGACCATCACCAAAAGTAACCAAAAAGAGCATTGGTGAGGGTCAATAAAAGATCGTCACTAGAAGTGTCACCAAAGAGAAAATTAGTGATGGGCTTTTAACGACCCTCACCAAAAGTGTCATCAAAGAGAGAATTAGTGACAGGCCTTTAACAACCCTCACCAAAATTGTCATTGAAAATAGCTTTGGTGACAAACCTTAAAAGACCATCACTATATACACTTACAACAATATTTTTTTAAAGGCTGTCACCATATGCGACATTGGTGACAGACCTTAAAGGTTCGTCATAGGCATGAAGCGTCATCAAAAACTCATTGGAATGATCAATGATGACGAACATTTTTTGACCATCACCAAAAGTAACCAAAAAGAGCATTGGTGAGGGTCAATAAAATATCGTCACTAGAAGTGTCACCAAAGAGAGAATTAGTGATGGGCCTTTAACGACCCTCACCAAAAGTGTCACCAAAGAGAGAATTAGTGATGGGCCTTTAACGACCCTCACCAAAAGTGTCATTGAAAATGGCTTTGGTGACAAACCTTAAAGGACCATCACTATATACACTTACAACAATGATTTTTTAAAGATCGTCACCATATACGACATTGGTGATGGACCTTAAAGGTTTGTCACAGGCATGACCCTCACCAATGACATTTTTCTTGTAGTGTATAACCATGATCTCACAAGAATATTTTTTGAAAAATACACCCCTTTGTGAAAAATTGGCACTGATATTTATTGAATAAAACCATAGATCCAAATATCCTCAAATAATTCAATTTTTCACCCATGGGTTCATAGGATCGGGGTGTCCCTAGCTATAACCTATTGCCAAGAGTACAACGGTATTGGTGGTTTTCCAACCATAGCATTGGTTTGAATTTTATGGTGGGTTGCAACTCACTTCCAAGATCCATTTCGAGAAATATTATATTTTTTGTCTCAAAGAGTAAGAACCAATTGAGCCGGAAAAAGGACTTTTGTAAGCTTCAACACTTGTGTTTGTCCAAGGCCCATGGGAGCACACTACCGATAATCGCTCAAGCTAGTGTTTTGAGAATTATTATCCCTTGTGAGAAAATTGAATTGATATTTACTAAACAAAATCCTAGATCAAAAGGTCTTCAAATAAATCATTTTTTACTAAAGGAGTCCTAAGAAGGGGTTGTCACTAGCTATAACATAGTGCCAAGAGTCCAACGAAATTAACAATTTCCCCATCAATGTCTTGGTTTGAATTTTAGGGTGACTTCCAACTTATTTCCAAGAGCCTTTTAGGGAAATATTGTGAATTTTATCTAGGGGTATGAAAACCAAACATCCATTGCTTGATTCCAAAAGAGATAAAAGAGAAACTAAAGTTATAAGAGAAAAGCCTTGTATGTATGACTTTCAACCAACATTTTTGTAGCTGTACTTTTGAATTATACTTTGCATGGGGCTAGTTTTGGGGATAAAAATGAAAATAAGGATGGGGATTTTAAATAAAGGTGAAAAACACATTTACATATAAATTGCATGATTCTAGTGGAAAATTTATTTGCATATATGAATTTGCATACCATAAGTATGTGGAATTTGGAAACTCTAGTCATGTGGAATTTTAAAAGCCTAGTTGATGGTTAAGCTTTATTATTTAGGTGGATTCCCTATTAAGGGTTTGGAGATTCTCACTTGTTCTATCAAGTACTAAGATATAATGGCCAAGGAAAAGTCTTGAAAACCTAGTTGATGACTAAGGTGAAGTGTGAATAACCTCATTTTGTCCTTAGATATCAACACAAATTTTCTTTTTGTGCATATTCCTTGGGATGTTATCTTTGTTCATTATATTTATGAATGTTATGAACTAATGATGCCCCATAAGTAATGTACATAAGTGATAATCTTCAAAGCGATACACAGTCGAAATGCCATAAGATACCTACAATAATTTAGTTAAGCATCAATGCACTAAATAAATGCAGATAAGCCATGGTACACCACATTTGGTGTCACATATAAGAAATTCACCTTAAGTAACAACACATAAGTGATGTACATAACTGATGCACCATTAGTGACACATAATTTTAATGTTCTTACATGACACACATAATTGACACACCATATGAAACACATAATCCAAATTTATCATTGTACATAGTGGCTACAATATACATGAGAATATATGTAAGAAAACCCTAGTCTTGTGGAATTTGAAAAACATAGTTGGTGGCTAAGGTTTCTTATTTTTTTGGATTCCCTATCAAGGGTTTAAAGAGTCTCACTTGTGTGAACTTATATTAATCTATGGTGGCTAAGGCTAAATGTGGAAAATATAGCTAATGACTAAGGTGAAGCATGAATTACCTCATTTTAACCTAAGAGGTCAATGTATGTTTTATATTTATGCACTTTCCTTGGGATATTATCTATGTTCATTATATTTATGAATTATATGAAGCCATAAAACATTATATGGATGGATTTTTTTTATTTAGACCATTGTGACTGATTTATACCCAATACAACATAGGAGAATCCCATAATTTACACACCTATGTAACAAACGTATAAGTTCATATAAGAGATACTCTTCAAAGTGAGACTCATAATCAAAATGCCATGTAAGATACCTATCATAAGTGACATAGTTAAGCATCATTGCATTATCAAAGCAATACATGCTTGAGCCATAGTACACCATATTAGGTGTTGCATATAATTGATGCACCTTAACTAACAACACATAAGTGATGCACATAAGCAATGAATGATGATCATCAAGCTATATGCATCGATGCAAATAAGGGATGCATCATAAGTGGCACATAATTAATGTTATTATATGACACACATAATTAATCACCATTATATATATATATATATATATATATATATATATATATATATATATATATATATATATATATATATATATATATATATTGACCAGTACATAGTGGTTGCAATATATGAGAAGGCATGTAACAGAATTCTACCTTATAGTAACCAATCTTGAATGTTGACAAGAAGTTGATGCCTCTCTTTTTGAAAAAAATAGTTTAAGCCTAAATATGAGGAGGAGAGAATAGAATGCACACCAAGAGTTGGGTGCAAAAACACCAACATAGCAGTTAAAATTTGTGTTCATAATTAATAAGTAAACACATGATATTTAACTTGCATTGCAAGTTGGAAATGCTTATTAATTATATAGACATGGAATTTGTAAAACCATAGTTTCTTGGAATTTGAAAACCCTAGTTTTGTGGAATTTGATAACACTAGTTTTGTGGAATTTGAAAACCATAGTTGGTGACTAAGGTTTATCTTGGTGCATGCGCTATCAAGGGTTTGGAAGTATCACTTGTGCCAACTTGTATAAAGTTATGGTGGCTAAGGATAAGTGATAAAACCAAGTTGATGGCTAGGGTGAATTGTGGACAACCTTATTTTTCCCAAGAGGTCAACATAAAATTTCTCTTAATTCACTTTCCTTGGGATGTTATCTTTGTTCATTAAATTTATGAATTTTATGAAGCCATGAAACATTATATGAATGAATTTGTTTTTTAAGAAAAGTGCGACTAATTTATACTCAACACACCATAGGAGACTCCCATAAGTGACAAATTTAAGCAACACACATATAATTTCAACATATATAAGTGTTGCCCCAAAAAAAATGTACACATAAATTATACTCTTCAAAATGAGACTCATAATAAACATGTCATGTAAGATACCTACTATGAGTGACATAGTTAATGTAAGATACATATCATAAGTGACATAGTTAAGCATCAATACATTGTCAAACAAACACACACTTGATCTATGGTAAATAATATTAGGCGTCACATATAATTGATGCACCTTAACTAACAACACATAAGTGATTGAGCCGACAGGCTCATTCTACAACCCAGTATGAGGGGATGTGTAAGTTTGTATGGCCATCCGTGTCCCTTTAAAAAAAAATATGTTCTAATATAAAAATAATGTCGCCTATAATTAAAAAAAATAATGAATATGTTGTAAAGTAATTAGAAGTAAAAACATGTTTAAATCGTATACCTACGCCCCTTTAAAAAAAAATTAACCATCATGGATCCATCTTCATGCAAATTTCTTCAAGTGCAAATTTTTTTATGAGCCGACATTATTTAAATGTTTTGTGTATATATATATATATATATACATATATATGTATATATTAGATTTTTCTAATTTTTTAGTTTGGCTGACATGAGAAAAATTTCGATATGACGGATGAACATCCTTACACATCATATTGGGTTGTAGAATGAGACTCTTGGCTCAAAATTATCTTTTAAATATAAAAATAATGTGGGCTATAATTAAAAAAAATGAATATGCTATAAAGTAATTAGAGTAAAAAAAATGTGTGAATTGAGATGTCTAAATCTTATACTTTTCAAAAAAATTTCAACAAGAGATTTAAATAAACTATTTGAAGATCTATGTTAACTAATTTATGTTGATATCAACTTCATATATCCCAGGGGTTAGCGTCCAATGATGATTGGAACATCGTATAAAACACTATGGTCAATTTAATCAAGTCACGACCGTTGGATTAAAAAAGAGGTACATTAGGTGGTTTAGGGAGGGATTGTGTGCATGTAAAGTGTTTTGTATAATTATCATGTGGAAGGGTTAATGGCCATTGTGTCCATGGATAATATGGAAATGATGCCGATGAGCCATGCAATTTATAATCATGGGAAAATTTGCAGTGGAAATAAAGGGTCAAGGGACTCTTTATAGCATGGGTCTAAAGTCTAGTTCAACGCCTTCATCATAATGGATAAAGTCATTTTTATATGTAAGCATGCCACTTATAATATATGGATTACATCATTTATTATGAAGGCGTACATGTGGATCTAGCTAAGATCCAAAGCATTCAGGATTGGCCATCCTTGACCACTCTTATAGAGCTTTACATATTTTTGGGCCTTGCCAATTTTTCTCAGAGGTTCGTGTTTGGAGTCTCTCATATCGCTTGGCCTCTAAGTCAAGTTACTAAGGGTTGAGCAAAAGAAAAAAAAAATTGGTCCAATTCCCAACAAAAGGCATTAGTTTATCCAAAGCACCACCTTTTCTTTGCACTGGTACTCACATTGCTAGACCTGCAACAACCATTTGATATTGAGATGGATGCCTCTGATTATGCTATTGGTGTATTTTTCACCCAACAAGGGCATCTAGTGGCCTATCATAGTGAGACACTTTCTGATACAATTCAAAAATAGACCACCTATCATAAAGAGATGTATACCATCATGCAGGCTTGTCGGTAATGGAAACATTACATTATGGGAAAGAAGAAATTCATCCACATAGATCATTGACCCCTTCAGTTTATATAGAAACAAAAGAGGTTGCAGAATGATCGCCATCAGAAGTGGTCCACATATCTGCTACAATTCCATTTAAACATTAAATACAAGAAGGGGAATGCCAATCATGTTGCAGATTGCCTCATTCGGCCCCTAGGTGCAGAAATAATCACTATTCTCAACTCTTGTAGCAAAGAGACCTATGGATAGTTGCAACTATACAAAAATGATCCAGAGTTCACCACCACATATTATATGCTAGTGGATGGAAAGCAAGTTCCTTTCAGCCTTTAGGGCACATTATTATGCTATCTGGGACACCTTTGTGTTCCACTGAGTGAGAGAGCCAAGGTGATTTGGGAGGCACATTATAGTTAGGTCATAAGGCACTTTGATGTAGAGAAAATTGTGGCAATGCTACAAAAGTATTTTTATGGGCCAAAACTTTGATAAGATGTTGGAAAATATATCAAATCCTGCATTGTATATATTATCACCAAGCCAACTATCAAGAAGAAAAGGCATGTACACTCTTTTTCCTACTCCTAGATATCCTTGGGAATCCATCTCCATAGACTATCTATCTACCATCCTTTCTACGAAGCATGGTAATGACTGTGTATTTGTGGTTGTGGGTAGATTTTAAAAGATGGATATATTGGCAACCTGCAAGAAGAGTATCACAAAACCAGACATTGCCAAACTCTTCTTTGAATGGGTGTGGTACATTTTGGGATCCCACAAACTATTATATCAAATCAAGATAGCAGGTTCCTAAGCACATTATGGACAAACCTCCTGTCATTATTGGAAGCTGAACTCACCAAGTCAATTTCCTTCCATCCCCAAACTGATGGCCTGACATAGATCATGAACATGATGATCATGCACATACTATGTATGTACAAATCCAAGAACCCAAAAATATGGGATAAGAACCTTCCATATGTGTAACAAAACTATAACATAGATCTCCATAGGTCAATGGTTCACAACCACTTTCAAGTGGGTCAGGGATTTCAACCATTGTGTTCGATTGATGTTGTCATTACTCATGTGACTACACAAGAAGAATTTACACATGTACAGTCTGAGGTCGAGAAAGTATCCAAGTTTATCGAATGCATTAAGCACATCTTCCAACAGGTTCACAACATCTTTTTGAAATCCAATGGAAATTATAAGAAATGAGATGATCAACAGCGGGTGCCACATAAGTTTCAGGAAGGCAACAAAGTTTGGTTGCATTTACATAAATAACTCCTTTTCTGAAACCATCACAAGCTCTTCTTACTCTAATATGGGTCTTACACTATCACCAAGGCTATGGGAGACAACAATTTTGAGCTCAACATTCCCCCATTCCCTGGCATGCACCCAATGTTTAATGTGGATTTCCTTTAGCCATATTTTCCACCACTGTTGAACACATTAGACATTATCGAACAACTAACACCAGCATAGCTCAACTTAAATTGCATGGAACAGGTCACAACTAATCAGATCATGGACACACAGATCAAAAATACTCTCCAACAGGGGATCTAACTATATCAGATTGTTAAAATTGGCCAACTCCTACACCAAAGCAAGTGGCTCACCGAAGACCAAGTTCAGCAGAAGTTTCCCCATGTCATGGAGGCACTCAACGCAATGATGACCATTGTTTCCTAAGGAGGGAGGACTAATCTAGATGGATATTGGTGGCCACCCACCTATTCCACTTTGACCCGCAACAATATTTCTTTATGTTTCCTTAATTGTAGCACATTTTACTATTTTTGGTAGGTTTTTGTGTCTCAAACTTTTGGAGTCATTTTTATGCCATAACTACATTTTGTTTTGGAAAATATGCAAACCTATAGCCTGTGGAAAGATTTTGTAGTCGAAATTTTTATTCCTTGGATATATATTTCTAACGAGATATCATACACATCAAACAAGGATTGTATACCAAAGTTACGACCCCAAGAAGTCTCTAATGCAGGAAAAGAACCACAGTCCCCATAGGGCGTGGAATCCCCTCCTGCACCAATACAAGAAGAAGCACCAGTGCAAGAAGAAGAAGCAGAGAAAGATGCAGAAAACAAAGAAGCAGAAGAAGAAGAGACAAGAGGAGAAGAACCAGACGATGAAGAAATAGAAGAAGAAGAAGAGGCGGAATCCGAAGAAGAAAAGGAAAAATCTGAAAAATAAGAGGCAAAGCCCATAGAAGAAGAAGTAGAAGAAGAAGAAGAAGTAGGAGGAGAAGAATCCGCAGAAGAAAAAGCAAAAGAAGGAGAGGTAGGAGAAGAAGAACTAGAGGAGGAAGAAATGGAAGAAGAAGAACTAGAGGAGGAAGAACCAGAAGAAGAGGGACCAGAGGGAGAAGAGTTTCCTGATGTGACTATGGTGGATATTGAGGTCCCTGAGGAAGACACAGCTCTTGCTAAAACAAAAAAGGAAAAAGATTTGGTAACTCCTGCTACTCGAGTAGTTGAGTTAGAGCTTCAAGTGTAGAATTTAGAGTAGCTTGTAGCCAAAGCACAGGAGGACAAAGAACAGAGTAGAGGAGAATTGACGGCAGAAATCCAGAAGAGGAAAAGAGAAGTTAAAGTCTGGAAGTACCGAGCTACACAATGTTTTAGGCAACTTAAAAAGGTGACAAAGAAGTTAAATAACATTAGAAAGAAGAAATCTGAAACATTGCAGGGTGATGACAGTATGCTAGAGCAAGATTGAGCTGGGGTGCTTAAAGTTTTGAAGTTTTTTGCAGAGGTAAAGAGTTGTGTGAGGACACACAACAATTTAGGGATGGGAGGATGTTAGCCCCCTAATTTTCTTTCTTTTGACCATTTTTCCCTTCCTAAATTATAACCATTTACTGATGTTTTACCTCTCTTATACACCCTCATCTTGCACTAGTCCAAGAATGATGATATATTTCACGTGAACTTTATATTTCATATTTTTAACTTAACTTAGCATTAATTAATTATTTATTACGTGATTTCTTGCTTATAATCACTCTTGTAACTTATCGATATCTCTAATGTTTGTTTGGTAGTCAAGTGCTTACCATGACCGCTGATCCTAGTGCAGGATCAGATCTTGCACTGATTCCAGCACAACGAATATTTGCAGCAGATCCAGACCTCCTTAATCACCACCTCATTTTGCACTGCTTTAGCCATAACAGCAGGGTAGATCTGAAGGCAGTCAAGCTTCAACCATGACAAAAGGGTTGATCAAAGGTAGCTGAGATCAGATTTATGAAGAATGAACAGCTGGAGATTGGCTACGACCAGTTTTGTTAAACTGCCTAATTTTGAAGGCCGAAAGCTAAATTCTGCATATCGGTTATGTAATTGGTTAAACGATCCTTTTGGCCTTCGGCCAAAGATCTATATAATGAGGAATGTAAATAGGACGAGATAGTTTTTGATAGAGTTTGTATAGAACAGAGATATAATCAGTGAGGCGGTAACAGGCTTGTTTTTTTGTTATTGCCCAAGTCTAGGTTGTACTATGTATTCATGCATGTATTTTCCTCTATGAATTAATAAGAAAGGGAGCTCCACCTTATGTTTCATAAATCATATTTCTGTGTTTGAAATCTGAATGAATTGATAAAGTACTGAGCAACATTTCTATTTAAAAGGGAAACACACTAGTTGGTTAGGGCCCATCTAACCTAGCACGTTTACCCTATTTTCTGTTCTTGTAATTTATGTTTCTATTGCCAAGTGTGATTTAATTTACAGCACATGTATTCTTGTTTGAGTGAAAGTGGATCCTCAGCGTGAAGTAGTTAAATTTTCTTTTCCTGCATCTAATTTCGGATTAGTTTTCTCACTTGGTCCAAGTAGGAGAAATAACCCTACACCAGTGCATGTTGGTGTGCTATTCATTTTCCTACATTTGATTTCGGATTGGTTTTCCCTGCCTAGTCCAAGCAGGAGAAATAAACATGCACCAGTGCACGTTGGTGTGCTATTCATTTTCTGCAATTTTGTTTGATTTGGTTTTCCCCGCCTGGTCCAAGCAAGAGAAATAAACCTGCACCAGTGCACGTTGGTGTGCTATTCATTTTCTGCAGTTTTGTTTGATTTGGTTTCCCTGCCTGGTCCAAGCAGGAGAAATGAACTTGCACCAGTGCACGTTGGTGTGATGTAGTAAGCCTTTTTAGTTTACTTCTAGCATCTTTCTTGCTTTCATTAATACTTCATGACAAGATAGATTATAAGGATCGTTTCTTTATTTTTGCACTCTGTTAAAATCATGAACATTCAATTTTATGTGTCCAATTTCATTTCACAGTATATTAGCATTTGCAGTAATTAAACACTTATTTTAAGAATTAAATGCTAAATGCAAGAAGCTCTGATCTGGTGCAAGAACTAGTTTCTTGCCACGAGATCTGAGTGCTCTGAACCTGAGAAAGTTCAAGCCCTTGCATGAAGTAAAACACTTTTAGTACAAACACCATTTATACCCTCTGCATAAATCTCTGTTCCTGCACTAGTGCAAGAATAGATTAGTGCAAGAAGGAAATCTCTACATAAGCAGGTTTGAAGGGCCCATCTGTTGAGACTGCTAAAGTGTCTCTGCTAAAGAAAACACACACTCAGTAGTTAATCAATAGTTAGCTAGAGTGATTGCCCCTTTATTTCTAAATCTCTTTTGAAAATGCATTCTTCCTTGTTCCAGTCTTAGATTATTTTGATGGTTCAAGTTGCCTTTTTCTCTCTTTAGTTTGATTCTGCAATATTTCCTTTAAAAAAAGTAGGGATTGACATTAGAAATATTCATACCATCTCTAGCATTCCCTGTGCTTCATCTCTAAGTTTACGAATCCCCCAAGTTGACAACTTAAGTGTTGAGGAGTTTTCTTAAGTGTAATTCCTGCACCCAATATTTTGGCGCCATTGCCAGGGAGGCGATTTGATTTGGTAAGAATTTTCTGATTATACAATAGAGGTAATTTTTCCTTTATTTTTTTTTGCAGGAAAAACTTCTCTGGAGGAATTTTACTAGTGTTGATGGATTTCTCACAACATTTTTTATTAGAAATTGTTTTGTTATTTTTCTTTCTTTTTTCAAATGAATGCCTAGAAAAGGTAGGGGTTCAAAGCCCACTAAGGGTCGAAAGAATTCTAAAAACAATTCTCATTTTGGGTCTCCTTCTATGAGCAGGAAGCCCAATCCAATTCAAACCCATCACGCAGGAACAATCTACCTGGATTCTGGTGACAACAACTTAGGTGTGGTTCAGTCTATTGGGAGTAAAATGGAAATAATGGTAGACCATGAAGATCATGTGGAAGGGACTGGTGAAAACCAGGTAGGTGGGGAATAATCCACTGTTGTGTTTCCAATTGTGGACCCCGATACTGTGGCACAAATGAAGAATATTCCACCATCATCTCTTCCTCGTTCCATGGTAAAGTTCATGAAGATCCTGACTCTTTTTTATTCAAGTTTGATATTTTGTGTAGAAGTTATGATTATTCAACTGATGCTCAAAAGCTAAGATTATTTCCTGTTACTCTCAAGGACTCAGCTTTACGCTGGTTTATGGGGTTAGGAGGAAACATTATAGCCTCTTGGGATCAGATAAAGAGAGTGTTTTTATCTAAATATCAAGAATATTGCAAAACTAGGACATGCAGGATGAGATTTTTACAGTCATACAGGATGATGATGAAACTCTTGAAGGTTATCTAGAAAGATTTATGTATATTTTACAAAGGTCAAAACTTAAGCTTGATTCCATTACTATTAGAACCTTGTTCTTAAGAGGACTTATTGATAATGTTAGAAGTAATTTAAACCTGTTAGGACAAGGTGATATTTCTCAGCAAAATTTTGAACAAATGTGTGAATTATGCAGGAAATTTTCAAGAAATCAGTATAGATCCGGTATAGGAACTCGAAATAGAAATAGAAAAACTAAATCTACTGATGCTATGATTATTGGACTAGAAAATAAAATGGAAAACATGAAAATTGATATAATGAATACTGTTACCAAACAGTTGGACTCTTTAAAATTTCAACAAAAACTCATGAAGGAACAAGAGTCATTAAATATTTTCTATCCTAAATGTAGAGACAAGCATCCTCCTAAAGAATGTCCTCTTAATTTGAAAGAAAATAATAAGTGTGCTATTTGTGTAGAAGACACCAGGACTTAAAGTTGTATTTACAGGGGGATATCCTGAAGTAGAATACTTGTATGCTATGGGAGAAAAAAGAAATTGGCCTCAGGTAGGTGCAGGTATGGCTCCTGAATTTTCTCCACACTATTTTGGTTATAACTCACCTGCATATTCTTATCCTAACACTAATCAATTGTGGCAGTATGGAAACCAATATCAGCATGGGAAACCTTCTCAACCATGGCAACAAGGTTGGAGAGGGCCAACTCATTCTCCATATTCCTACCAGCCACCCATGCAGTCATATCCATCTATGCATATACCTTATCTAATGCCTCAACCTTTGAGTCAGTATACACCACCATTACCTTTACCTCCACCTTTTCGACCTCCTCAGTTGCCTGCTCAACCTATGCCCAATCCTAACAATAATAAAGCAATGCAAATGATATATGTAACAAACCCACATTTATTCAAGTACCAGTCTATTCTAGTTGGGGTTCATGATATTCAATTAAGATCAGGAAGGACTGTAACAACAAAAAATCAGAAGCAACCTAGAGTGATTGTTGAAGAGAAAGAAGAAGAGGAAACTCTTAATCATTCTTTGAAAGCTATCACTAAGCATCTCTTACCCTCTAAATCCTTGCCACCTTCTACCAACCAACCTCCCGTCCCAGAGAGGCTAGTAATGGAAAGAAGTGAGCCTATTTCTGAGACTAGCTTGGCATCAGAGCTTAGGAATCTTTTCATTAAGATACCTCTACTCCAAGCCATCAAAGAGATCCCTATTTGTACCAAGATTATTAAGGAACTCTATCTCAAGAAACCAGGGAGGAAGAGATTGGAACCCCAAACCATTCAATTTGTTGGTAGGGTAGTAGAGTTGATGACGGGATGTGTGTCTATGGAAACATATACTGATCCCGGAAACCCTGTTGTATCAGTTCAGATTGGTAATGTCCTTGTATCTAATGTTCTTATAGACCTGGGGGCATCCATTAATGTCATGACCAAGCAAACCATCGATCAACTACGATTATCTCATCTTCACCCTACTCCCACTGTGCTTGAATTAGTAGATAGATCTAAAATTAAGCCAGAAGGAGTATTGGATGATGTGATCGTCTCATTAGATTCTTGGGAATATCCTATTGATTTCATTGTGCTTCATCCAAAGAACCCAATAGGAGTACATCCCTTGATCTTGGGCCGACCATGTCTTGCTACAGCCGATGCATATATTGGATGTCACTCTGGTGATATGTATATTTCGCATGGAGATTCTAGGAAGAAAGTTACCTTATACCCCCCTGCCAGATCCATTCAGGAACTTCGAGATACTTTATGGTTGGATCAGAGCAGTGATGAGGAGACTCATCCCATTTCCTTTATCCATCAGCATACTAGGTCTTCACAAGAAGATGAGATTCAAGATTTCTTGAATAATCTAGACACTATGCCTAATTTTGAGTTATTGAGCTAGATTTTCAGCCTAGATTTTCAAGATAACCATGATTCTCATTCTTCTGTACCACTGCATTTGACCACCCCCTTGAGTACTCTTGAGCCTGATACTACTGTTGTTGAGATTAGCCCCGGTAAATCCTTATATATTAGTTCAGATTGGACTCATCTCAACAAGAGTAGCTTGTGAATTTGTTGCAAAACCATCTTATTTCCTTTACATGGGGCTATAAAGATATGAAGGGCATCCCCCCTGAAACTTGTACACATCATATCTATATTTAGGAAGGATCCTGACCTATCCAACAACCCCAAAGGTGAATGAATCCAGCTCTAAGAGATATTGTGAAGGAAGAAGTACAGAAACTCTTGGATGTTGGTTTTATCTATCCTCTTTCTGACAATCAGTGGGTCTCTCCATTAGTACTAGTACCTAAGAAAGATGAAAGATGGCATATTTGTATCGATTATCAAGAATTAAACAAAGCCACTCTCAAATATTACTTCACTCTCCCTTTCATTGACCAAGTGCTTGATACCCTTGCAGGAAAGAAATACTTTTCCTTTTTTGGATGGATTTTGTGGTTATAACCAGATACAGGCTGCACCTGAAGATCAAGATAAAACTACTTTTACATGTCCATGGGGTACATTTTCTTATAGAGTGCTTCCCTTTGGTTTATGTAATGCCCTGACTACCTTTCAAAGGGAAACCCTAGCCATTTTTGCTGATCTAGAGTTTGTAGAAATTTATATGGATGACTTTTCTGTGTTTGGTGATTCTTTTCAGGAAGCTCTTGAAAATATAGAAAAAGTACTTCTTCGTTGTCAGGAAACCCATCTCACCTTCAGTGACAAGAAATGTAGATTAATGTGCAAATGACAGTGGTACTTGGCCATTTGATTTCTGGTAAAGGTATCCAAGTTGATCCAGCAAAGATCGAAATCGTTCTGCATCTTCCTGCACCCAAAACTCAAAGGGAACTAAGAGGTTTTTTAGGACATGCCGGTTACTATAGGAGATTCATTGAAAATTTTTCTAAGATAGCTGCTCCTCTTTTCCAACTTCTAGCTTAGTGAATTTTCTTGGACCACAGCTTACCAACAATCTTTTGAAACATTGAAGGAAAAGTTAGTACATGCACCAGTTTTATGAGGTCCTAACTGGTCTTTGCCTTTTCATATTTCCTCTTATGCTTCAGATTTGGCTATTGGCGCAGCTTTGGGACAAGAGGAAGATAAACAATCCTATGATATTTTATTATATTAGTAAGAATTTGTCTTCTGCTGAATTAAATTATATAGTTGCAGAAAAAGAGTTTTTAGCTGTAATTTTTGCAATTAATAAGTTCAGGCAGTATATTACAGGATATGAAGTATTTGTACATACTGATCATTCCGTGATTAAATATTTGATGACTAAACCATTAACTAGTGGTAGAGTGACTAGGTGGTTACTATTGTTGTAGGAATTTAATATTACTATTGTTGATAGACCAAGAAAATCTATTGTTGTAGCAGATTTTCTTTCTAGATTAGATAATCCTAGTGAAGCAACTCCTGTTAATGATGATTTTCCAGATGAACATCTTTTTACTTTGTCAACAAATTCCCCGTGGTTTGCTAACATTGTTAATTACTTGGTTACTGGGAAAACACCACCCCACCTGTCCACTCGTGAAAATCAGAGTATTGTTCAGAAAAGTGTTGCATATTCCTGGATTCAAGGAGATCTCTTTTACACTAGTCCATATTTGATTATCCATAGGTGTGTAAGAGAGGAGGAAGTGTTTGACATATTGAAATCTTCTCATGATGAACCTTATGGAGGCCACTTCGCTAACAAGAGGATTGCATATAAAGTATTGTGTGCTGGTTACTTTTGGCCTTCCTTGTTTAAGGATGCCAAACAGTATGTCAAGTATTTTGATAGCTGTCAGCGAATGGGCCAACCTAATCAAGCCAATGAAATGCCTCTACGCCCCCAAGTTATGATTGAGCCATTTGAAAAATGGGCTATTGATTTTATAGGGCCAATAAATCCAACATCATTAAGTAAAAATCATATCTTGGTTTGTATAGATTTTGTTACGAAATGGGTAGAAGCTAAAGTTGTTTCTTTTGCTACAAAAAAAGTTGTTGTTGATTTTCTTTTTACTGAAATCTTTACTAGATTTGGTGTGCCTAGAGAAATTGTTTCTAACAATGGTCCATAGTTTATTTCTAATCTGATACAGGGTGTGATGGAGCAATATAAGGTCCGGCACAGGAAATCCATGCTGTATCACCCACAAGCAAATGGCCAGGTGGAATCCACGAACAAAGTGATCGAGTCCATTCTTACAAAGATAGTCAATATGCATCAGAAGGACTGGGATGAAATATTACCAGAGGCTTTGTGGGCATACAGAATCACTTGGAGAAATAACACGGGACATACACCATATGAGTTGGTATATGGCAAACAGGTTCTGTTACCAATTGAATTCTAGATCAAAACTTTAAGAACTGCAGTTCAGTTAGTACTAGAACTCTCTGAGGCACAACAACAATGTCTTCTCCAATTGAATGAGTTAGATGAATTTCGTAGGGATGTTTTTCATCAGAACATACTAATTCAGCAGCAACGTAAAAGGTGGCATGACAAGTCTATTCAGAAAAAACAATTCCAACCAGGTGATTGGGCGCTCCTTTATGATTCTAGATTTAAAATATTTAAAGGGAAATTCCATACACATTGGATGGGACCTTATGAAGTGATCCGCATATTTGAGAATGGAGTAGTATAAGTTAAAACTATTGATGGACAAAATTCAGTATTCTTGGTAAATAGACGCAGGTTAAAGAAGTGTTTTCAGCCACCTACCAGAAAAGATCTTACACAACAAGTCCAACAGCAATTTGGGATGGTAGTGGTGAATGGTAATACCAACCTTTTGAAAACATGAATCCTCTTTCTTCCTAAAAATAAAAAATAAATAATAAATAATAAGAAAAAAGTAAAGAAAAAACATTTTCCTGTAACTATGAAAATCAGTTCACTAACATGATTGCAGAAGGATCAACCTGAAAACCAACTTGCTAGTGGGAAGATCAAAAATTTCTAATAAAAAGAAAATGTTTCTTGATCTTTAGATATGCTAGCTACCACCAAGTAAAAGCAGGTTCAGCAGAGCCAACCTTTATACAGTTGGGGTAATTAGCATGGATATTTTTACTCAAGTAACGCTTAATTTTCGCTACAGTTATTTTTTCTTGCACCAATGCAGGCAGACCTTCTAGAAATTTTTCTGCCTTTCTTCATATTCAAATTTCATAGTGTTCCCTCAGTTTTCTTCTTCAAATCTCATAATGATTAACCTTCCCACATTCTTCTAAATTTACCTGTCCGCTTCGAAGAAATCCCACTTTACCATTGAAATTTTTTCCCTATCCCACTTGTATTTATTCCCTCTTTTGGTACTATTCCTAGAATCCCTATAACAAAATTCCTTCCCATTCTGAAAATTCCCCTTTCCCACTTCTTTATTCCCTTGTGAATTTATTGCAAGATCTCGTACACAAAGAGAAAAAGGATATGCTCTAAAGCATCAAGAAAGGGCGAAGAAAATTTTCAGTATAAGTTGAGGAAGTCATGTGAAAATCCAACCTATATTTTATTTAAATTCTCTTTTTTTTATGCTTGCACTAGTGCAAGCATGTTGGCCTATATGATAAAGCAAGCAGAACGGTACCAGCAGAATAGTATAATTTAAGTGGTGCAAGCAGATTAGTGCAAGCATGCAACCCGTCAGCAACATAGTACGAAATGCATGATCTTTTTAATGAATGCTAAGTTTTTTTGAATTATGAAGGAATGCAGAAATGTTTTAATTGTTGCTTGGACATAGTTACTCCTCTCCGCCATAATCCTAAATGTCCTTCACTCATGATTATTACCTCACCTAGCCGTTAAAATGTCGCCGCAAGTACCACTCCAGCCTAACCTCAAAGATGTCGTGCATCTATCGCGAATGAACCGGTGATATGATGGAAAGGCTGCCCAGATGTGGTGGACAGTTGGATCGCTATTTATAAGGACCGATTTCCTAGATATTGCATGTAAAATTTCAGAACTCGATTGTTCATATCCGTTAAGCTACGATGCCACCTGTTCGAAATGAACACTCGTCTCTGAGCAAAATAGAGCAAACTGTCGAGTATCACAATAGTCTTACACTATTGCAAGACTCGGGTTTTCTTCCATTCCTGTAGAAGTTTGACAGGCATGATAAAGAAGTGGCTTTATAGTTTGCAGGAGTTTTAGAAAACCCACAGAAGAAGAAGTAGAAGAATGAAGAAGAAGTAGGAGGAGAAGAATCTGCAGAAGAAGAAGCAGAAGAAGGAGAGGTAGGAGAAGAAGAACCAGAGGAGGAAGAACCGGAAGAAGAAGAACCAGAGGAGGAAGAACCAGAAGAAGAGGGACCAGAGGGAGAAGAGTTTCCTGATATAACTATGGCGGATATTGAGGTCCCCGAGGAAGACACAGCTCCTACTGAAACAGAAAAGGAAAAATATTTGGTAACTCCTGCTACTCGGGTAGTTGAGTTAGAGCTTCAAGTTCAGAATTTAGAGCAGCTTGTAGCCAAAGCACAGGAGGACAATGAACAGAGAAGAGGAGAATTGATGGGAGAAATCCAGAAGAAGAAAAGAGAAGTTAAAGTCTAGAAGTACCAAGATGCGCAATGCTTCAAGCGACTTCAAAAGGTGAAAAAGAAGTTAAAGAACATCATAAAGAAGAAGTCTGAAACATTGCAAGGTGATGACAGTATGCCAGAGCATGATTGAGTTGGAGCGCTTAAAGTTTTGAATTTTTTTGCAGAGGTAAAGTGTTATGTGAGGACACACAATAGTTTAGGGATGGGAGGATGTTAGTCCCCTAATTTGCTATCTTTTGACCATTTTTCCCTTCCTAAATTATAACCATTTACCTTTGTTTTACCTCTCTTATACACCCTCATCTTGCACTAGTCCAAGAACGATGATATATTTTGCATGAACTTTATATTTCATATTTTTAACTTAACTTAGCATTAATTAATTATTTATTAGGTGATTTCTTGCTTATAATCACTCTTGTAACTTATTGATATCTCCAATGTTTGTTTGGTAGTCAAGTGCTTACTATGACCGTTGATCCTAGTGCAGGATCGGATCTTGCACTGGTGCCAGCACAGCGAATCTTTGCAGCAGATCTGGACCTCCTTGATCACCATCTCATTTTGCATCACTTCAGCAATGACATCAGGATAGATCTGAAGGCAGCCGAGCTTCAGCCACGACAGCAAGGTCGATCATAGGTAGCTGAGATTGGATTTATGAAGAATGAATAGCTGGAGATTGGCTATGGCTAGTTTTGTTAAACTGCCTAATTTTGAAGGTCGAAAACTAAATTCTCCATATCAGTTATCTAATTGGTTAAATGATCCTTTTGGCCTTCGGCCAAGGATCTATATAATGAGGAATGTAAATAGGACGAGATAG
Organism: Pinus tabuliformis; assembly: GCA_031772625.1. Lineage (NCBI taxonomy): Eukaryota > Viridiplantae > Streptophyta > Pinopsida > Pinales > Pinaceae > Pinus > Pinus tabuliformis. Next base: position 631,170,689 of record CM062814.1, on the reverse strand, counting down.
CTTTTCATAGAATTTGTATAGAACAGAGATATAATTAGTGAGGCAGTAAAAGGCTTGTATTTTGTTATCACCCAAATCTAGGCTAGACTATGTATTCACGCATGTATTTGTCTCTATGAATTAATAAGAAAGGGAGATCCACCTTATGTTTCATAAATCGTATTTTTGTGCTTGAAAGTTGGATGAGTTGATAAAGTACTAAGAAGCATTTCTATTTAAAAGGGAAACACGTTGGTTGGCTAGCGCCCATCCAACCCAGCACGTTTACCCTATTTTATGTTCTTTTAATTTATGTTTCTACTGCCAAGTGTGATTTAATTTATAGCACATGTATTCTTGTTTGAGTGAAAGCGGATCCGCAGTGTGAAGTAGTTAAATTTCCTTTTCCTGCATCTGATTTTGGATTGGTTTTCTCACCTGGTCCAAGCAGGAGAAATAACCCTGCACCAGTGCACGTTGGTGTGCTATTCATTTTCCTGCATTTGATTTTGGATTGGTTTTCCCCGCCTTGTCCAAGCAAGAGAAATAAACTTGCACGAGTGCACGTTGGTGTGCTATTCATTTTTTTGCAGTTTTGTTTGATTTGGTTTCCCCCGCCTAGTCAAAGTAGGAGAAATAACCTGCACCAGTGCACGTTGGTGTGCTATTCATTTTCTGCAATTTAGTTAGATTTGCTTTCCCCGCCTAGTCCAAGCAGGAGAAATGAACCTGCACCAGTGCATGTTGGTGTGATGCAGCGAGCCTTTTTAGTTTACTTCTTGCAGCTTTCTTGCTTTCATTAATACTTCATGACAGGATAGATTATAAGGATTGTTTCTTTATTTTTGCACTCTATTAAAATCAGGAACATTCATTTTTATGTATGAAATTTGATTTCACAGTATATTAACACTTGTGGTAATTAAACACTTATTTCAAGAATTAAATGCTAAATGCAAGAAGCTCTGATCTGGTGCAAGAACTAGTTTCTTGCCAAGGGATTTGAGTGCTCTGAACCTGAGAAATTTCAAGCCCTTACACAAAGTAAAACACTTTTACTACAGACACCATTTTTACCCTCTGCATAAATCTTTGTTCCTTCACTAGTGCAAGCAGACTGCACTAGTGCAAGAATAGATTAGTGCAAGAAGGAAATCTCTACATAAGCAGGTTTGAAGGGCCCATCTGTTGAGATTGCTAAAGTGTCTCTACTAATGAAAACACACACTCAGTAGTTAATTAATAGTTAGCTAGAGTGATTGCCCCTTTATCTCTAAATCTCTTTTGCAAATTCATTCTTCCTTGTTCCAGACTTAGATTATTTTGATGGTTCAAGTTGCCTTTTTCTCTCTTTAGTTTGATTCTGCAATATTTCCTTTAAAGAATGTAGGGATTGACATTAGAAATATTCATACCATCTCTAGCATTGCCTGTGCTTTGTCTCTAAGTTTACGAATCCCTCGGGTTGACAATTTAAGTGCTGAGGAGTTTGCTTAAGTGTAATTCTTGCGCCCAACATACATTAGAGAAATTCTGAGGTCTAAAATGGGCCTCCTAAGGAATATTATAAAATAATAGTGGAAATAATAAAATACAATTAGAATACATCATCAAGCTTTATAGGGAAGAAAGAAAAACTACATTTTTAATTCATATTTTCAACTTATCTCTCTGCGATTTTACTCAAATTTCAATTGGGAGCACTCGTTGGATGTGGAATTTATTTCCTCATCCAAGTACCCATGTTGCATATTTTCAATGGACCATACATGAAAAACATGATTTCAAACACATTGTTTCATGTATTTCTCATTTTTAGTGTAGAAGGGTTCATCAAAAGTATGCGGCATGGGTACTCATTGGATGAGGAATTAAATTTTGCAATCAATGAGTGCTCCCACTCAAAATCTGAGTAAAAATGTAGGGAGATAAGTGGAAAATATGAGATGAAAAAATATTTTTGTTTATTTTTTAATCTTTTTACTTTTTTACTCCAAAAATGGTGAATCATCCACCATGGTTGACATTATCATCTTGAATCCTATTGGTTCTTATAAAGTTTATTTTTATTGCACATTTTTTAGGCCCATTTTAGACCTCAAAATTTATTTAATGGCAACGGGTGAAGCATCTTAATCTGAAAACCACCTTGAAGGCACCAACCACTTCAAGGTACAAGTTAACTTTGACATTCTTGTATTTGAAGTCTAGATAGATGCAAATGCTATGGATAAATGGTTAAATCTATTGGAAGGATATTTTTTGGCCCATAATTTTTCCAACAAGGAAAATACTACTTTTGCACTCCTTAAGGTTTCCCCCCATGTCAAGGACTAGTGGGAAACCTAGTGCAAGTAGAAGGATGGAAGGGAAACCTCATTATTTTCAACCACACCCACCTGGAATTCTTTCGGAGATGTTGTTAAGGAATATTGTTACCTTGTCGAGAGATATGAACATAAGTACGTAAAATGGTCCACGCTATGGTAAGGAAGGTACCAAGACATGTCAGAGTTCACAAATACTTTTCATACCCTTTGCACAAAGTTGGGTATCAAGGATTCCGAGCGAAATCTGGTACTCAAGTACCACGACTATCTACACAAATACATCTACGATGAGATGGAGTTCCTGGACATCTCTTTGCTTAGCACCACATACTAATATGTTGTGAAGATCGAGTAGAAATGTAAACAGAAGAATCAATACTTTGGATCTGTGAATTTGAAGCAACGAAATGATGCTCCCAAACCACAGAACAAAGGACAAAGCCAAGGTGGGGTGACCCAGGACAACCCATCTAAGCTGCAAGCAAATAAGAACACCATGAAGACAAAGAAGGACATAGAAAAATGGTGTGAGTTCGAGAGGATACTTGCTCAAAACACAAGTGAATGTCATGCCAAGTAGTCATTGGTGTCTGAGTTGAAGGCTTTAGTGTCATATGCATGTTTCAAATTTCATTCAGAACGTGACAAAGGGAATGAAAAAGGGAGGTAAATTATTTATGTGTATCCTAGTGCCATTGTTTCCTCCACTAAGATCCATAATATTGAGCCCAAAGATCCCGAGGAAGGGGAGTGTCTCTTCCACTCACAGATGTGAGTAAAGGGGTCTCCGTTACTGTTCATTGTTGATAGCAAGAGCCAAAAGAACCTCATCTTAGCAGAGGTAATTAAGCGTTGGACCTACCGACCACACCACACCTTCATCCATACACCATCAAGTGGCTCCACCAAGGACAAGATCTCCACATTAGCCAACAATGTCATCATCCCTACAACATCAAGCCTTTCACGAATGAGGTACAATGTGATGTTTCTCCTCTTGAAGTCTATGATGTGTTATTATGCCAACCATACTTATGGAAGCGGCATGGTGTGTATGAGTCTAGGCCTTGACCTATTATTATTACTTTGGATATTAAATTATAAAGGATACCAGAGCTAACCATGCATGTCACCATCTCTTTGAGCTCTCGTAATCAATGTAATAAGATCATCTCCCAGACCAAGAAATTTGTTTTCTTTTTTATTCACTGTCTACGTAAGGCAAAGATCATAGCCACATCCATGGCCCGTGATAAGGGGTCCACCATGCAATAGAAGCAGGTGTATAATGTTATTGAAGAATACAGAGGCATCTTCTCCTCACCAATAGGGGTACCTTTGCACTGTCAGTTCAAGCATTCAATCAATCTAACTCTCGTATTTCCTTTACCCAATGTGTTGATATACCATTGCTTTATTATGGAAAATGAAGAAATCAAGTGGTAGATTCAAGATTTGCTGGAAAAAGGGAACATCTAACAAGTTCCTCACCCAGTGGGAGATCAATTATGCAAGTACAGAAGAAGGATGGGAACTAGAGACTATGCATTGATTATCAGGCACTAAATAAAATCATTTTCAAGAATAGGTATCCAATCCCATAGATTAATGACCTTCTTGACCAAATAAAATGGGACAAGTACTTCAACAAGATTCATTTAAAGTCTGGCTATTAGCAAGTTCTAATAGAACCCAAAGATGTATGGAAGACCGCCTTCAAATCCAAGGAGGGACTTTTTGATTGTTTGGTCATGCCTTACAAGTTGACAAATTCCCATACAACTTTTATGAGGCTTATGGATGACATCTTTTGTCCCTTTTCCAAATCGTTGATGGTTGTATATTTGGACAAAATCTGCATCTTCAACAAGAATTGGTAAGAGCACTTGCAACATATTTGGCTATTCCTTCAAACCATGCAACAACACAAACTATGTGCCAACTTGGATAAATGCACCTTTGGCATGATCTAGGTCAAATATTTGGGTTACATCATTGATGAGAAAGGTGTGCATGTGGATCTGGCTAGATCAAATTAATTCAGGATTGGCCAACCCCAACCACTCTAATAAAGCTTCGTAACTTTTTGGACCTTGCAAATATTTATTTGAGATTCGTGTTGGGATTCTCTTATACCACTTGGCCTCTAAGTCGAATTACCAAGGATAGAGTAAAAGAAAAGTTTTTCTGGTCTAATTCCCAATAAAAGGCATTCATTAAGATGAAGCACCACATTTTCTTTGCACCAATACTTACATTTGCAGACCTGCAACAACCATTTGAAATCGAGACGGATGCCTCCAAATATGATATTGGTGTAGTTCTCATGCAACAAGGGAATCCAATGGCCTATCATAGTGAGACACTTTCTGATACAATTTGGAAATACCCCACCTATGATAAAGAGATATATTCCATTGTACAGACTTTCCAACAATGGAAACATTACATTCTAGGGAACGCGATAGTCATCCACACAGATGACTGACCCCTTCAGTTTATACAGACACAAGGGAAGTTCCAGAATGGTCACCATCAAAAGTGGTCCACATATCTGCAACAATTCCATTTGAACATTAAATACAAGAAGGGAAAAACCAATCATGTTGAAGATTGCCTCAGTCGGCCCCCGATTGTAGGACTAACCACTGTTCTCAACTTGTGGCCAAAATGCCTTGTAATGGTTGTAACTATACAAAAATGATCTAGAGCTCGCCACTACATACTAGATGATAGTGGATGGAAAGCAAGTTTTTGTCTGCCACCTCCAGTGCACATTATACGCTGCATAGGCCATATTTTTGTTCCTTCAAGTGAGTGATGCAACCTAATTTGGGAGGCACACTATAATCGAGTTGTAGGGAGCTTTGGTGTGGAAAAAACTATGGCAGTAGTACAAAAGTATTTTTATTGGCCAAAACTTCAACATGACATTTGAAAATATATCAAATTTTGCACTTCTTGTGCCATCTCCAGTCCAACTATCAAAAGGCAAGGCATGTACACTCCTCTACCTACTCCCATCTAGCCCGAGGAATCCATATTTATGGACTATATTTCTCGCCACCCTTCTACCAAGCATGGTAATGACTATGTATTTGTGGTCATGGATAGATTTTCTAAGATGGCTATATTGGTGGGTTGTAAGAAGAGTATCACAGCAAAGGATGTTTTCAAACTCTTATTTGAATGGGTGTGGGTAGATTTTGGGATATTGTAAACCATTATATGATATCAAGATATAAGATTCTTAAACACATTCTGGTCAAGCCTCTAGTCATTATTGAACACAAATATCACAAATTCGACTTCATTCCATCCCCAAATTATTTGCCAAAAAAAGGTCGTCAACGACATGATCATGCACATACTACTCATGTACAAGTCCAACCAGCCATAAAAATGGGGTGAGCACTTTCACTATTTGCAACACAACTATAATAGAGCTCTCCATAGCTCAATGGGTCTCATCCCCTTTCAAGTGGGTTTGGGACTTCAACCATTGTGTCTGATTGATGTTGACATGCCTCATGAGGCTACATAGGCAAAAATCACACATGTATAGTATAAGGTTGATAAAGAAACTAGGTTTATTGAATGCATCTAGCACATACACCAGTAGGTTCATGACATCTTGGAGAAATCCATTGCCAAGTAGATGCCACGACATGATTAACATCGTGTGCCACACAAGTTTCAGGCGGGTGACAAAGTTTTCTTGCATTTACAGAAAGAATGCCATACCAGAGCCCATCAAAAGCTCAACCCACTCTAATACGGGCCTTACACCATCACCAAGGTTGTGGGAGACAACTCTTTCAAGCTCAAAATTCCCCCATTCCTTGCCCTACACCCATTGTTCAATGAGGACCTCATTTGGCCATACTTTCCACCATTGTTGGACACATCAAACATTGTCGAACAACTAACACCAACAGAGATCAACCCAGATTGCATGGAACATGCCATAAATAATCAGATCATGGACACATATATAAAGAACACTTACCAATAGAGGATCCAACTGTATTAGGTTGTTAAATCTACCCAACTCCTGCACCAAGGCAAGTGGCTCACCAGGGACCAAGTTCAAAAGAAGTTTCCCCATGCCATGGAAGGACTCAACACAATGGGAACAATTTCTTCCTAAGGGGGAAGGACTGATCCAGGTGGATATTGGTGGCCACCTACCTATTCCACTTGGACCCCCAACACTATTTCTTTTTGTTTCCTTAATTGTAGCATATTTTACTATTTTTGGCAGTTTATTGGATCCTGAACTTCTGGAATCATTTTGAGGACCTAAACTACATTTTTTGGAAAATGGGTAAAGTATATCCTATGCTAGGAGTTTCCAATTGAATTTTGTAGTCCCATAGGTCTTGCTAATGAGGTATTTTATACTTCAAATGAAGATCGTATGCCAAAGTTAAAACCCTATGAAGTTGGTGTACAAACTAACCCCAACAGGGCCCACAAACATTTGGCACTTCATGTCCTAGGGTTAGGTTTTTTTATCTTTAGAGTTTTCCATTGTTTCTTAATAATAAAATTCCTTCGAGCCTCATTGTAACACAATTCAGAGGAATGTATCTGCCACGTCTCTTCTCAGAGATAAGCTACCATTGCCCGAGATAGTTTATTTCCATTATGCAACTAAACAATTTCCAATATTTTTAATTAAAGAATTGAAGTTCAATTTTCATTGTAGCTTTGTGTTTTTGTTTAAATTTGTATTTCATTTCATTCTAGCGCAAATCTGGATCAATTCGAGGGTATTGATTTTGAAGAAACCTTTGCTTCAATTGCGAGATTAGAAGATATCATAATGTTTTTGGCATTTTCATGTTTTAGGAACTTCAAATCCTATCATATGAATTCCAGATCAACATTCTACATAGAAACCTAGAAGAAGTATATATTGAACAGCTAGAAGGATTTCAGTTGTCAAAATATAAAGATTATGTATGCAGATTGAAGAAAGAATTGTATGGACTAAATTAAGCTCCCATAACTTGGTAGTCAAGTCTAGACAATTATTTATGACATGAAGGTTTCAAAATTAGAGGAGCTACAAATGAAAATATTTACATCAAAATAGATAATTAAAATATGTTAATCATTATGGTTTATGTAGATTATATCATTTTTAGAATTCATGTTGACATAATGATAACAAAAATTGTAGAAGAAGTTCAAAAAGAATCTTAAATTTTCATGCTTGGAGAATTGTTATTCTTTCTACGTTTTCAGTTTGTTCAATCCAAAAAAGGCATATTCATTTCCTAAACTATATACATCAAGGATATGTGAGGATATGTTGAAGAAATTTGGAATGGAAATTTGTGCACTTGTTAGTATATCCATTGTTATAGGATGTAAATTGAGTAAATATGATCAAACCCCAAAAGCGAATCAAACATTGTACATATCAATGATTACTATCCTCCTATATATAATAGCATCAAGAACAAACATCATGCAATTAGTAGGATTGTTTACAAGATTTCAATCTACACCAAAGGAGGCACATGTGCAAGCAATAAAAATGTTTTTTAGAGATTTGAAGGTCACACTGGACTTTGTCTTATGGCATTAAAGAAGAAAATGCTTTACTTTAACAACATAGCAAATGTATATTATGTTGGAAGTGTTGGTGACAACAATAATACAAGTGGAGGAGCATTCTTTCTAGGAAATTTTCCAGTATCATGGTAAAAAAAAAAAAACAATCAATCTCTCCATCCACATCTGAAGTCGAACACAATGCAATAGTAACAGGTTGCACACAATTTCTCTATATGAAGAAGACTCTAAAGGATATCAAGGTAGAATATGATTATAAAATATCAATCATATGTAACAATATAAGTTCAAACGAACATTTCAAAGAACCTTGTTCTGCACTCAAAGAAAAAACATATTCCTATCAAGTGCCACTTCCTAAGAGAGTAGGTAGTTAACAAAAATGTCAAGTTGGAGTAGATTGCTACCAAAGAACATGTTATAGATATATTTACCAAACCATTTTTCAGAGAAACTTTTGAATATCTCAGGAAAATTTTGGGAGTGATATCCCTCTTATCTTATTAGTAAAAGGAAGCACGTGCACAAGGGGAGAAGTTACAAACAAATGAAGAGTTCCAAATAGAGGAAGTTCTACACTTAGGGTGAGTATCCATTTTCCATTGATGTCAAAGCTGGAGAAGTTCAAGTCATTGGGAGAAGCTGCAAACACTAGGAAATTTGTGGATAGGGGGTGTTATGCAACAATATTGCAGAAAAGTCTGGGGTTTTCATTAATAACAAAGGGAAATATTATTGAAAATAATGTTGTAACTAGTTTCAAATTCAAGGGGAGACTGGAAATATTTTTGTCATTGATTTCGAGAGACCTCTAAATCAATATATGGTATCCATTCCATCTCTATAGGAATAAAAGGATATATATCAAGTTGGTATAGTTAGCTTACAAGTCAACCTAACCAGGAATACAAGTTAACTCCATAAGTAGGTGCAATAACTCTATAAATAAAGAATAAATGAGCATATTTCAGTGTGGATTATGAAGTGACAATTATGGAGATTGAGTGAAGAACCAAAGGTGATAGAAGAATTATGGGAAAATAGAGATAAAGATTGTAGGACAAATATATGGGGCTAATCCTTCATATTTGTAGGTTTCAACATAGAGTTCCTTATTAAAATTTTGGAGTTCTTTTGTCATAATACATAAAAATGTTATGAAATTCCTAGTACTCTCATTTCTATCAAATAACATGATATCATTGATGTTAATAGGATCTATCAATTGAAATAAATCCACCAGAATATAACTATACTGAAACTTTTGTTGAGAAAGTTAAATATTTGATATTATTTCCAATACTCTGATGCTCCAGTGCCATAAGTTGATGGGCCTACATAAAAAAAAAAATGGCACTAATTGATATTCCCTTAGATAGGAAGTTACAATGCCATATTTATATTTTATTGTGTTATGTGTAAAATTGATTTTCTAATATTCTAGTGCTTCAATGCCATCAGTTAACATGCTAGAGTAACAAAATCTTTGGAGCCAATTAACAATCTATCTACTAGGATAAACCATACCAAGTTTATAAAGTGAACTCATCTAAATCATCATATATCCTAATATTATGGTGCCTAGGTTGTAAAGTGACATAACATTTTTGAATAAATGAAAGAAATTATTGTTGTCACTTGAACTAAAAGGTATTGGCGTTGCAAAGGTTTTATATGTTAGCCAATTTTTGGTTTTTCTCTGGTATGTTGATATAACAGTTGATTTCAAATTTTTAAATACATAGTTCTTGACAGCATTAACTAAGAGTGATATTGGAATCATATGAATTCAGTGATATCAGATTGGAAGTAAAGTAGCATTTATCATATCCTCTGGTGTTATGAAATTTTGGTAAATTCCTTGACATATCAATTGGGAAAATGGCTATAGTGTTTGATCACTTATGGTTTAAATCTCCTACAATATCACATGGGTACTAGTTATAACATTTGAAAACTAAAGAGCTATATTTAGAGCTTGATTGAATTTAGAATAGACAGTCTTGATGGTTGAAGGTTATTATTTATCCAGATATGTCATCGGCTTGAACAACAAAGAGGGGATTGGTGTCTCTGGTAGGTTGGTTCCTACCAATATTTGCAACAATGAGGATTGGTTTCTCTAGTAGGTTGGTTATTATAAATATTTAAAATAGTAGAGGTTGGTGTCTCCATATATTGGTGCCTACAAACATTTTTGTAACGATAGGTTGGTGGCTACAAAGAATTATAATAAAAAGAAGTTTTGTGGTTTTCTCCCAAAAGGGCTTCCATATAAATCTTGTGTTCCATGTTTTTCATATGCGATCATTTTCTTACATTTTATGAAAATAAGTAAAAAATGACTTATACTAATTCAACCCCTCTTAGTAAAAGTGTGTGTGCTCGAAAAAAAATGACTAAATGAGGGTGCTAGGTTACTTACTAGTCTTTCATACTCTAATTAATGGTTAGCTGGACACTATTTTTATGTTAGAGATTTATGCATCCACTATTCTTAGAACTCAATTGATATGAGGTAATTCACCCTTAACCCTAAATTGATGGAGTCCCTTCTTCTAGCCAAGGCTAAATAGATCATTGATTCAACTCACATGTGTTAAACTACATGGATTTACTTTTAAATTCTAAGCAATGGAAGTATTTTAAAAAATGGCATATGGCTATAGGGTTTGATCGCTTATGGTTTAAATCTTTTGGAATATCATGTGGGTACTAGTTATATCATTTGAAAACTCTAGAGATATTTTTAGAGTTTGATTGAAATCAAAATAGAGAGTTTTGATGGTTGAATATTACTAACCAAATATGTCATCAACTTGAACAACAAAGTGGGGATCTGTGTCTAGTAGGTTATGTAGTGTCCTATTTTTCTAGTATAGTTTTGTCGCTCCTATCAAGGGTTATATATATATGACAGGTTGATCACTTGATTTATGAATAATGTTTTACGTACATAGTTATTTTTCCTTTCATGTTTATGTATGACAGATTGATCACTGGATTGGGGAACAATGTTTTATATAGTTATATTTCCTCTTATATGTGGCATCATTCATTATTTGTATTAGATGGTTTTGGTTAAGTAAAATGTTATACATATTTTTTTCTGTTGTATCTGATTTATGAAGCAGGTGTATGACATGGATGGCGATCTAATATTGAGACACATATACCCATGGATTCTCATGGTTATGCGGAATAGATGGTTAATTATGATTTATGGATGATACATGATTTGTGTGATTATATATGTCTAATATTGTACTAAGCAGGATGTGGTAGGATACCTATTCATTTTCCAACAAGGATGCTCAATTATGAATGATTTTGCAAGTCATTTCTTCAAAACCAAAATCACTGCGGAAGCCATGCACCATTCTGGGTAAAATGTGATTAAGTTAATTTCATTATGAAATTCATTTGATTCCTTTGATCTATGAGATTGTAATGTATGCAGGTCTTTGAACAAGGCCTTACCAGTGAACCATTAGATGGATAAAAGCTCACAATCAGTACCATAAGGAGAAATGCAAAGTGTCAAAGCACAGTAGATGAGAGGGCATGGAAATTAGGGCATGGAGTCCTAAATCCAAGAAAGATAAAGCGTGGAGTCTTGTATATTTAGGATGTGGAGTACTAAATATTTAAAAAGATCAAGTTGTGGAAGCTTGGATCTTTGGAGTAGATCAGGGCACGAAGTCCTCAATCTACTAAGGCACGGAGATACATGAAATAGGGGTGTGGAATCCCTATTCTCCAGAATAAAAATACCACTCATCCTTAAATAAAATTTCATTCTCACAATTCTAGAATGACTTTATAAAAATAAAAAGTTATGTCCAACATCTCAAGCATGACTTTCCAAATATAGTAAATCACTTTACATAAATTGGTAATCAAACGGAGTTGAAGAAAAACATATTAACTTATCAATAATCAATCCTAATAGTTCAATATTGATTGAATCCTCAATATTATTAATATTATTATTATCTTTTATTAGACAATGATATTATTATTAAAAAGGAATTACAAGTCAATTTTATCTCCTCAATCAATTCACACATCTCCTCTCTCTCTCTCTCTCTCTCTCTCTCTTAAATAATTCATTATACTCTATTTTATGCACTCATCAAAGAATGGAATATTCCTTTTCACTCATTAAAAATATGTCATAAAATATTCCTCTTACACTCTCTTTAATGCATATGTTACACTCTCCTTAACTAAGGCATGCATACCTCTCCTTAATTGCATAAGTTACACTCCTCTAAATGGAATCCAATGCATGAAAATTACTCCTCCTTTATGACAATAATTGGTTGTTCCTCCTATATATGAGTCTCATGTATTATCACTTGAGGATTAGGAGGCCAAGAGTGGAAGAGACTCGAGGAAAATAGTGAGAAGGAGAGATATGGAGAGTAGCCAATTGTTTCCATAATAAATCTGAAATTATTGTTAAAATCCTAAGATCTTTAGCTATTGAGGTTGACCATGAGTGGTATTGAGAGGAAGTGAAAATTTTCTTCCTTAGTTTGCCTTGAAAATCTCTTTATTGTTGTCTTTTGGTACTTCTTGTGAGCTTTTGCAGCTCGGGGGTTCCAAGGTGAGAAGTTCTTCCTAGATATGGTTGGGAGGAAAATCGGGTGGTTCACAATGAGTTGGTAAGGATATTCGAGCTGGAGCATAATCCCATTTTTTGAGTTGTATAAATTCACTGCCAGGTAGGTTGACAACATTATATTGTGTTTCTTTTTGTAGTTCATTACATGGTTTTGCTTATTTGGTTGTTGACTGAAACTTAGATGTATATCAAACGCTGCACACTAAATGTTGAAGGAATTTTGCAATAATTGTAGTTTATTTTATGTAAGTTTTTTTTTGTACAAGTTTCATTACAAGTTGATTTACATCATGTCTTAATGGTTGAAGCATTCAAGCTGCAATGAGTTTTATGAAAACATGTTAATAGCATAAATTTAGGTTTTCCTTCTCTTTTTACAATTGTAGATAAGTTTTCAGAGTATATGTTTGACAAAAATGATAAATGAGATAGTATGCATTGTTTTTTGTTATGGCTGTAAATAATCGCATTTCTGGGCATTTCTGTTTCAATTTATTTTAATTTAAGGGGGTATCTGTACCTTATGGCCATGTCGCCCCAACTTTGATTTCAAAAAATAGAGTTTCAGAATCTGGTTCTGCAATCTTCTATATTTTATAGATTTATTGTTGCTGCTTGGTGGTTTGTCTTGCTATTTTTTTTTGTGTGATTTACCTAGTAATCTCTTTTTATGAAATCGGTCTGTTATATAAAATTGTAATTATTATTTTAAAGTATCAACGATTAATACATTTATAGTTTAATAAACTTGTGACTGCTTCTTTGATATTTAAATAGTTAGCAGCATGTTTTGTGACTGCTAACCATTGTTCAAAATTCCCAATGGTTGTAGCTACATTGTTGTGAGTTATTTGTAAAAATTATTAAATATATATAGTCATTATGTGCCTAATTTTTTTGTATATGCAGCAATCAAGATGGACGACAGTTCTACTTATGTATTAGGTTCACTTCTTGGCATTACTAACAAAGAAAAAGAAATTATGTAATCTTAGATTCATGTTAGTTAATTTTGGTGAAATCGTTTTAAGGGTTATGGTTATAAGTGTTGGACAAAATGCCTCAATGGGTGTATATTTCATGCTTGCAAATTGTTTGACATAATGCTTCAATGGTTGTAGCTAATTACATCTATGAATTGTCTATACAAATGACTAGGTAAATTTAGGATTTGCAACCAAGGTGCTTTTGGAAATATCTCAAAGAATAAGCATGATGATTCCATTGAAGTAAAAATCCAAGGCAAATTGGTTAGGTGAAATGTTGTAATTGTTAGCTCACATATGAATTCATAATAATTGGAAACCACTCCTTTAGAAGTTGAATTATCTTGTTTTTATTCTCTTTGTTTTACCAAAGAATTCATAGACATATTATCTAGAACAAAATCAAATTAGTCACTCTTAAACACTCTTAATTGCAATAGAATGAACAATTAGCTTATTGGAAATTGTGGTTTGTAAATAGTGATATTATTTATCCCACTAAAGACTATCATTTAAATGTGATTTTAAAACTTATTGTTGTAAGTTTTGGATCTTGAGGAACCATGACCCTATAACCTTAATGAGAAGTTTAATATTACCATGGGTTAGTTAGTTACTAGAAATTAGTATGTATTGTAAATAATACCAATAAAAATAAAAATAAAAATATAGATATATAACCTTGCATTAACTTTTATGTCTTAAAAACTTAAACTTAAATCGCATTTTGAGTCAGCCTTAGTATAATACTGATGGTTGGTAAGGTGGGGCCTTATAGGTTCCTACAAATATTTATAACAATGGAGATTGGTATCTCCATTAGGTTGGTGCCTACAAATATTTGCAATAGTAGGGATGGGCGTCTCCCATAGATTGGTGCCTATATATGTTTTTGTAACAATAAGTTGATGGTTACGAAGAATTATTATAAAAATATTTTTGTGGTTTTATCCCAAAAAAGTTTCCATATAAATATTATATTTCATGTTTTACATATGAAATTGTTTTCTTATGGTTCATGGATGTTTAAATAAATAAAAAATGACTTATAATAATTCACCTCGCTATTAGTATAAATGTGCATGCTCAAAAGAAAAATGACCGAATGTTGGTGTTAAGTTACTTACTAATATTTCATACTATAGTTAATGGTTACTTAGACTATATTTTTATGTTAGAGATGTATGCATCTAATATTTCTAGAACTCAAAACCTAAAATGATGGATTCCATTCTTCTACCCAAGGCTAAATAGATCATTAATATACTCGCGTTTTAAATTACTTGGATTTCCTTTTTTATTTCTAAGCAATGTAATCATTTAAAAAAATTAGTAACATTCTAAGTTTTTTCTTAAAAGTATACATGTTAGAATTTCCAAGCATCCAATTTGTGTTCTTTTTTTCTTTGGTAGTCATGAATTTAAGAGAAGGCCCAAAAAATAAGATAATTATGGATATGGAGACTTAAAACACTATCAAATGTGCAATTATGTCAAAGTTCCCTTTAGATGTGCAATGTGGCATAAGTATGGTGATGTAATAGTGGATTGCGTGATCAAATTCTTGAAGAAATTGTGGGTTAAAAAATTTGTGTAGAGGGTTTCTCTGCAAAAAAGGAAATTAAGTGGAGTCTCCAAGAAGATAAGGGAAAATTGTTTGGTGGAAATGCGGAGGAACTTGAGAATCCTAAGGACCAAAGACTTACACTTGAGAATCCTAAGGACCAAAGACTTACTTTTAAAAGAATTAGCATTGGAGATTCAAGGTTTGGAGAAGAATGTGGAAGGATACCAGTCCACATATGGGATAATTAAAGTGCTAAATTTGGAAAATAGTTGGAAAAGTATGCAACCAAAAGAGAAATATATTTGCCTATAACCTATTGTTGGTGTTATGGGTAAATTTGTTTTTTTATTCTTTTTTGATATCCCTTAATAAAAAATGATTAGAAAATTGGTCATGATAAATACTCAAAATTGGGGATATATAGGAATGGCTTGAAATTGGGGAATTAAAAATGGAAACATGGCTTTAAGGCTTGAAAACCAAAACAACTTAGCTTAGATGATTGAGGGGTGATAGTTGTAGTAAATCTGTATGGAAAATAGGGAGGACATTGTGGAAATATATTCTTCCAATTCTAGGAGGTATACCCTTGGAGTGCATTCCAGGTATCCCTTTTCATTCAAATAAGCTTCATCAAACTTGTAAAATCTTGAGAATGAAGGAGGATTAAGTGTGGAAGATTATACAGAGGGTTTACGATAGCGGAGCCATAATAGGTGGGGGAGGGGGTGAGATTCTAAATTATCCATAGCTCAATCTATATCTATAAAATAATTTCAATAAGGGATAGAAGACATTTTCAAGGGTGTTTAGAGTATTCCAATCCCCAAACAAACTTCTCCAATTATTTTCATGCCCCTTAATGTCTAGGAGTTGAGGAACCCGTTTAAAAAATATGTGCTAAAGAGGATGGTGGAAATCAATTTCATTTATAATTCAACAAACCATGAGAGAGGGGGATAATTTTATGAGTGGATTGGTTAATTTGCTAAGGAAATGGGATTCTATTATTTTCCATTCTATAGAAATATCAAAGGACCTAATTACTAGGTGAAGAAAAAGATCCATGATAGCTATGTGATATTTATTCAAGTATTGGAGTTAAGGTTATTCTCAATATATTGGGGAACTATTTTCATTCATAAATGTATGCGATCCTTGTGAATATAGAATGGAATTTTGGAAGGATTATTTGCCAAAGTTGTTTTGAGGGAAGAGAAAATAATATTAGAAGGGGATTTGTATTTTACTTTGAGAATAGCTGAGTTATGGAGTAATGCAGCTCATTGAAACCCAGTATTTCTTTATTTGATCAATAAATTCAAAAAGTTGGGGTTCACTGACATTTATCCTTTTAAACTCACTCTAAATTTGAGAAATATGAGGGTGGGGGGAGGGTGACAAAGTCACTAAACAATTAAACATTTTTCTAATTTCAAAGCGTTTAGTTTATGATAAAATTTAGATAAGAAAATGGATTGGAGCGACTAGTGAATCCAACCACCTACTAGACATTATGGAATTCATAAGGAGGGAATCAAACCCCCAATCCACTTCAACTTTAATCAACTTAGTCGAAGGAGGATGGATTTGTTGTTTAGTTAATAACGTAGGTTTTAAAATTATATAATTAATTGATGCAAACAAATTATTAATAAAACTAAAAATATGCAATAGAAAACACAAATATTAATAAAAATATTTTATCCTAGAAACCCAAATTGGAAAAGCCATCCAGATTTTTCAATATATATTATTCAATATTAGAATACAATATATATCCCACAACATCCATAAATCACCAATCCATTTACCATGGATTAGAATACAACCGTAGTTCCTTAATCAAAACTAAAAAACCATGAGTAAAACTACCATAAGCCAAAAACCCACTAAAGGAAAACATTATGTTCAAAAAAATTGAAGCAAAAACCACCCCAAAATAATTCTCCTACAACCCCCCAGTACACCTATTGCAACATACAATGTGTGGGAATAGTTGTGCAAAGAATATAACACATACTCAACAAAGAAAAAGTGGAAACTGTATGATGCTCCTCTAAAATATCAACCAGTATTCAAATCTAACAACAACAAAAAATAGTATCTCATCCTAAGCTCATTAGAATAGGGTG
Organism: Pinus tabuliformis; assembly: GCA_031772625.1. Classification (NCBI taxonomy): domain Eukaryota; kingdom Viridiplantae; phylum Streptophyta; class Pinopsida; order Pinales; family Pinaceae; genus Pinus; species Pinus tabuliformis. The sequence goes on along the minus strand of CM062814.1, from coordinate 631,153,476 downwards.
AAATATGAACGAGAGGTTACCTATGTTGAGAAATAAAATTGAAGAAAGATAATTTATTGAGGTTTCTAGCCACCCAATTGACCCTTTCAAGGCATAGGTAAGGGAATTGACCCTTCCAAAGCTTAGAGGTCGTGTGTTGGAATCATACTATTTTGATATTGTAGTGGATCATTTTTTTGTATTTGTATCTTGAATACATACGCCCCTTAAAATAACAGAAGAGATTTTTGGGAGGCAGTCGATGTTAGTGGCATTTTCAATATTCATTCCCTCATAGTCGCATGGGATATGAATTTGATTATGGAAGCAGGGGAATGTTGGGGACATAAGGCTAAGATGGACCCACTTGCAGGAGTTTTTAAGGACCTATTCAATCACAAGATGCTTAAGGATGTAGCACCTAATCCTATACGCCCAACCTGGATAAATGGTCATGATGGTTTGAAGTTATTTCAAAAAGGCTTGACCAATTTTTTGTCCACTCATTTATGTTCACCAGAATGAAGAAGCTTGGGACCTCTTCTTTCTTTTAATAGGTATTTGATCATGATTCCATTCTTTAGCAATGGAGTGAAGAAAAGGATCAAAATTCCACACCCTTGAAATTTAATCAAATTTAATCAAATGTGGTTAAATGATTCATGGTCCATTGAATTGGTCCATGACTCGTGGAACCTCCCAACTTTGTCTGATTATGAGAGCTAGGTGGAAAAGGTATATCATAAATTAAAGAGGCTTAAGTTGGAGGTTAGGGCCTAGATCACCAGGCGTACAAAAGGGCTTAGAAGGGGTCTATTTTTTATTGAGCAGGAAATCGCCTCCCTCTTAGATATTTCGAATATTGAATATTTCTCATATCTAACTAAGAATGTCATATTGGACCTGGTGGACAAGAAGAATAAAATGCTTAAATATCAGGAGGAGGAACGAAGGATTAAGAATAGATTGGCTTGAATCAAAGATGGTGACAAAAACAAAAACAAAAAATCATAGATCTGCAATGAAAAGGAAGGTTGTTAACTCGATATAGCATATTCAAGATGAGGCTGGTAGGTTACTTACATCGTTGAAGGATATTAAGAATAAGAATTTCTGATTTTCTGGTAATCAATTTAGGGAGGTAGAGGAAGAACACATAACTGAAAAATGGAATTGGCTAACTTGTTTCCACAAATGGTCAACGATGAATATATCAGGTTGATGGACTGCCCAATACCTAAAGAAGAGTTATTGGGTACTTTGAAGGAGACGGTGAAGGATAAGAACTCGGGCCCAGATGATTGACCAGTGGAGCTCTTCCTTTCCTACTATGATATAAATAATTATGATTTACTTCATATGGTGGAAGAATCTTGTGTTTTTTGCCAAATTTCAGGTGCCATCAACACAACCTTCCTAAATGTCATTCCCAAAAAGTCTAACTCTTTATATTTTTCAAATTATAGGCCTATCATTTTACGTAAATGTGTTTATAAAATTATTTCCCAACCTATTTCTACACTCTTTGGGATTAAAACTAGATCCCTATCAGGTGGTTTTAAGTATCTCGACTTTTTCTTGAAGCCGAGTAAATATGAGAATTAGGATTGGGCATGGCTTATAAAAAAATCTGAAAAAAAAAAATCATGCTCAGTGATCAAAAATGGCTTATTATGGGTGGTATATCAATTTTGGTTAAGGCAATCTTGCAGGGAATATCGATATTTTGGATGCACTTTTTCCATCTCCCCACGACAGTCATAAGCATAATTTCACATTTTCTTTGGTCTAGCACTGGAAAATCCAATAAGGTCCACCTAATTAGGCCCATCGCACTTTTCAGACCAACCAAGATGGGCGATTGGATATTGAGGGACATCAAAAGTTGTAGCCTTTTCTTTGTTATCCAAAATCCACTAGAGGGTCTTTAATGAATTGGGTATTTTGCAAGAAATAATTTTTGGTAAGTATTTGCATCAATCTAGCTAAGAGGAATGGGTTGCCACTAGAGCACCCTTCAAAAGGAGAGCTTCTTTCATCTAGCAAAGCATATTGGTAGCAAAACCTTGGCTTTATGGTAATGTAATTTGGTGTGTGGGTAAAGGTGAAAAGGTTTATATTGGTTTGGATACCATTAAGGGATTGTATGGAGCTCATAGTCTCTCACCGTATATGATTCATTTTCTAAACCTATAGGGTGTGTTCACCTTAGCAGGCCTTAGGGACCATCTTCCTTCATTATTTTCCCCTACCACATGGCCATACTCTTGGGATTTATGCCTCGGGAGGAGTTAGAGCTCAAATGGGAACATTATCATAAATCATTGTGTGATGCTAAAATTGTTTTGTCACTTAAGTCAGATAAACTTGTTTGGGGTGGGTGTATTTTTGTTATCACTATCTTAGTCAAAGAGATCTATTCTTACATCTCATCAATAAATCTATGAGGTCTCTATGTATATTAGGCTTCTCTTATGTGAAAATGGGATGTCCCATTAAAGCTTAAGTGCTTTACTTGGATGATCCTCTATAATTTCATTCTCACCTAGGAAATCTTGATGAAGAGAGGCTTTCTAGGTCCGAGAAGATGTCCACTTTGTCGAATAGCTTTTGAAGATTATTCCCATCTGTTTTTTATTTTCCCTTTTGTGGTTTCCATCTGGGAGGAAGTGTATAAATTCCTTGTAGATTCAAATTGCTAATTGTAATTTACTAAAACAATAGACTTTAATATACTCTACTCATCAGTAGAAAAAATTAAATGATTGTGAAATCATGAAGCATACAAGAGAAAGAATTCAATAACATAGGAAAGCCACAGCTAAAAAAACCTATTATCTATATACTACATTAGTTATAAAATATGAGAAGATTACACTACATTGCTCGAGCCCGAGCAACCTATGCATAATCTCTATATGTCTCACAGCTTCCTAGACAAGCCTAGACCAATACTTAACCAATTTTAAGCTTTCCCACATCCCTATTTCCTTGTGTTGTTTCCTTTGGAATTATCCCTCTATTAATTAGGGAAATTCCTAAAAGGAATTGCGCAATCCATCATAGGAATTCCTCTGACCACATGCACCACCTGTTCAATTCATATGATTATACAACTGATAGTATGTTGTCCATAAACTCCAACCTCAACTGGTAACTCTCAGATATGACATGCATGAGTTATTTATGAGTGACTCATTAGTTAACTAGTTGATCATTGCATGCAACACCACACTACTATACCTCCCACTAGTTCCTCCAATAGTTGGAACTAGTTTAACTGACTTTAACTCAGTTAAACTGAATTGATTAGTTACAACTCAAAATAAACTCAACCAAGGCTCCTATAAAGTAGGGAACACTCTACATGACTCAAGTTAGACTATCAACTTGAATTAACTTATCCAACTAAGTCAAATTATTAACTTACTTAACTAATACAAGTTGTCATGTGATGTGGAAGTACAATTTTATTCCTAATTTAATTCAAGGACAAAATTAAATTAGGAGTTTCTTGTTGCATTTTCAACACTCCCTCTCAACAAGAAAAGGATTATTTACTACCCCAGTCCTAACTCTATGAAACTCGAATTTGCATCTTGATAATGCCTTTGTCAAAATATCTACATCATGTTCCTCTGTAGGAACGTACTCTAACAACATGATTATCCTCTTCACACAATCTTGTAGATGGTGATATCAGATGTTAATATGCTTGGACTGATGATGAAAAACTAGATTCTCAGATATTTTGATACAACTCTAATTGTCACAGTGAATTACTATAGGATCTATCTACTGACCAAATAACCGAACAAGGATCTTCCTCATCCAGATAGCTTCACAAGTTGCTTGACTAGCAGCCATGTACTCTACTTCTGTTGAACTGAGTGCAACTGATCTCTACTTCATGTTGTACCAAGAAACTTTTGTTGACATAATATTGAAAATTCCCCTTGGTGTGCTCTTCTTCTCGAATGGAATCCCTACCTAATATGAATTTGTGAAGCCTTGAAGCTTCACTCCCTCTATCTGTCTATACCAAAGACAAAAATGAGTGGTGCCTCTGAGGTATCTCAACACATGTTTAGCTTCCTTCCAATACAGTTTGGTTGGCTCAACCATTTCTTGACTAAGTTGGTTAACAACAAAACATATGTACAGTTGTGTGTTCACCAAATACATAAGTGAAGCCAAAATCTTCTTGTAAATTGTAGCCTCTACTACTTCAACTGAAGTAGCATCTTCCTTCCTCCAATTCCCTGTTAGAGGAGTATCCATGGGTTTTTTCTCTCCACGTGGAACTTCTTTAGTACCTCGTTGACATACTTTCCCTGAGAGACAAACATTTCCTCATCTCCTTGGCATACTTCCATACCAAGGAGATAACGCATGAGCCCCAAGTCCTTCACCTTGAATTATTTTCCAATATTTGACCAGCTTCTCATCACCTATTATAATTAAATCATCGACATATAATACTATAATCAACAATTTACCTTCAACCACAATATGGTAAAGGTTTTCATCTACTTCACTTTTGGTGAAGCCCAACCTGGTGAAATAACTGTCAATCATGGTGTACCAACCAAGGGTTTTTTGTTTCAATCCATACAATGCTCTCTTGAGTATGCACACATGCAACTCTCTGTTGAAGGTCTTGAATATTTCCAGCTACTCAATGTACACCTCTTCCTCAACCACTCCATTTAGGAATGTTGTCTTCACATCCCTATGATGTATCTTCCATCCCATTTGTGATGAAAGTGATAGAATAGATCTTATTGAAGAGTACATTGATATTGGAGCAAAGGTCTCCTTGTAATAAATTCCCTCCACCTAAGAGAACACCTTAGCCACAAATCTAGCCTTGTGTTTCTCCAAACTCCTATTTGTTGCTTGCTTTACCTTGTAAATCCATCTGGAACTCATCACTGACTTGTCTAATCATCTTGGTACACTTCCCAAACATTTTTTTTGATAATGTATTCATACTTCTCTACCATGGCATTAACCCATACTAGTTTTTGCACTGCTTCCTCAAATGAGGATGGCTCAATATCTACACTCTCGCTCATCAGAGCCATGTATCCAGTGTACTGATCTAGTGACCTCCTCTTCCTGTGTTATGATGTGGGTTCTCTCACATTCTCTCTAGCATCATGCATCAATCTATAAACCTCTCTAGTACACTTCCTTCCATATTTGGAAGTATCTTCATGAGTGAGTGCTTCCACTCTTTTCGCCTCCACATGTGGCTGCGCCACATCATCCTGAGGTTCTTCCTTTGGAACTAAAAGCTCCTCATCTCCATGTAACTGCATCTCACTCTCAAGGGAAAATCACATGGCCTTCTCTTCATCAAAATTCACATCTCTACGAACCACTATCATCCTGTGAGATGGCAGGTACACCCGATAGTTGTGAGGCGTATCAATGTACCCCAAAAATATGCCCAACTCAACTGTTGCTTCTATATTTTTCCTTACATCTTGGTAACATGACAGTAAATGGATGAACCAAAGATCCTAACGTGTTCCACTTTTGGTTTCTTACCTAAAAAAGCTTCTTCTAGTGTACTCATCCTAAGAATCCGATGAGGACTTCTGTTCTTCACATATACAGTTGTGTTACATGATTCATCCCACAAGTGCAACGGTAGGCCCTGATCATGTAACATTTCCTGTGTAATGACCACAATACTTATGTTCTTCCTTTTAGCCACCCCATTTTGTTGTGGTTTATTGGGTGCTATTAACTCTTGGCGAATTCCTTCTAATGCACAAAAGTTCTTGAATTCATTTGACATATATTCTCCACCGTTATCGTTCATGAGAGCCTTCACTTTCCTTCTAGTGTATTTATCAAAATGTGCTTTAAATTCACAAAATTTAGTAAATGTCTAATCTTTCTTCTGCATGAAGAAAATACATCACTGACGTGAGAAATCATCTACAAATATTACATAATACTTGTTATTAGCCATGGAGGTTGTCAAGAACAGTCCATACACATCTAAGTGAACTCTTTCAAGGATCACTTCCACTAGACTGTCTTTATCATGAAAGGTGGATTTGGCCTACTTCCCCAATGTACACCCTTTGTATGTATCTCTCTGCTCTACCGTACCATTGGGAATTCCTATAGCATTCTGCCACATGATCTTCAAAGATCCATGGTGCAACTAACCCAATCTTATATGCCACAAATCACCGACGTCTTGGCTTTGCACCTTCTCTGCTTTTGTGCTCAAAGAAGCATGGTCTTATACATCCAATTTGTAGAGGTTCTTCACCTGAACCCCAATATGCTTCACTTATAATGAGGTTGTGTAACAAAAGAAAGCCTTTCCTTTGTAAACATAAAATCGTAGCCACAGTCCTCCAACATAGCAACTGAAACCAAATTCTTCTTCAGAACCAGAACATACATGGCATATTTTAATGTGAGAGGAGAACCAAACTCCCTCTGAAAAGTAACATTATCGATGTTAGTCACACTATACCTTCCATCATCTCCCATTTCGATGTGCATATGGAGGTCCTTCTCCTCTAAGTCACTGAAGAATTATATGTTTCCATTCACATGGAATGAGGCTCTATTATCCAAAGACCACACACTACTCATCACCAATGTCACCGTGCAAGCGATGAGGGTGAAATCCAACTCGAATTGCGAAGTAATAGCTTCACCTAATACTCCTCATAAGGGTTCTTTTTAGCCTTCTTATGTAGACATTTTGTGGCATAGTGTTCCAGCTCATGACAATGAAAACATTTAATCTTCGACAAGTCCTTCTTCTTGTCACCCTGATTAGAATCATATTTGGAATGGGATGACTTCCATTTCCCTTTCTTGGCCTTTCTAGGTAAGGCACAATTCTCCTCATCATCATACTTGGATGATGATCCATATCTCGTGTTCCACTGAATCTTTTATTTCACCAAGTCAGACCACAAACGATCCCACTCTTGTAGCTTCTCCCTCCCATTTACTGAATCCTTGTAGTTGTGACAACTCTTGGGAAGGCCTAGAAGTGTTAGGATAAACAAATAATCTTCAACAACTATCACACCAACACTTCCAAGCTCATCTTGGCATTGTGTGAACTTGGTCAAGTACTTTGGTATTATGTTGCCCTTATCAATCTTGATTTTCCTGAGCTTTTCCTTCAGTGCCAACTTCCTATGGTCACTGTTGTTTTGAAACAGGTTTTTCAAGGCCTTCCACATTGCATATGGAGTCTCCTTACTATGGAGGTTTGAGACAATATGATCTCAAACTCCTTCTAGGATAATCCTTCTCACCTTTGCAACACATTTTCTCCACTCTGCCAGATCTTGAGCATCAGTTGTTGGAGGCTTAGGAATATCTTTGTCTATGAATTCCTTAAGCTCGTTGTCTTCCAACACTGCCTCCATCCTATCCTTCCAAGAAATATAGTTTGAACTACCCTCAAGGGCATATTCGAGTCTCAATCCATAGAACGACATCATTCCAGCTCTGAAGTATGATACTGCAAATTTGATTTCACTTGCAAAAGACAAACTCATATTCTCACCTTCTAGAGTGATTTCTATTTTGATACCATGTAGAAATTCCATGTAGATTCAAATTGCTAATGGTAAATTTCTAAAATAATAGACTTGAATCTACTCTAATCATTAGTGGAAACAATTAAATGATTGTGAAATCATGAAGCATACAAGAGAAAGAATTCAATCAACACATTACACAATGATTTCCTGGGGAAAGTCGCAGCTAAAAACCAATGCTATCTGTATATTGCATTAGTCAGAAAATATGAGAAGATTACAACGCTTTGCTCAAGTCGAAACAACCTCTACACTATCTATGTCTCTCTCACAACTTCTTAGACAAGCCTAGGCCAATACTTAACCAATTTTCTACTTTCCCATGTCCCTATTTCCTTGGGTTTTTTCCATGGGAATTATCACCCTATTAATTAGGAAAATTCGTCAAAGGAATTGTGCAATCCATCATAGGCCTTCCTCTGACTACATGCACCACCTGTTCAATTCAGATGATTATACAAATGATAGTACATTGTCCCTAAACTCTAATCTCAATTGGGTAACTCTCATATTTGACATGCATGAGTTATTTATGAGTGAATCATCAGTTAACTAGTTGATCATTGCACGCAACACCACACTATTAGACCTCCCACTAGTTCCTCCAATAGTTGGAACTAGTTTCACTGACTTTAACTCAGTGAAAATGAATTAATTAATTACAACTCAAAATAAATTCAACCAGGGTTCCTATAGAGTAGGAGACACTCTACATGACTCTTTTTTGCTATGGCAAGAGTAGATCCTTCTATTCAATTAAATTAAAAAAGAGAAATAGTATACAAAAGTGACCAAGGCGATAAGGCCCATCGATATGACAGGCCTACCCCAGTCCATGGTCCCGTGACAACAAAACAAACCATGGGCCAAGGGTCGACCAAACCAATTGAGCAATCCATCAATGACCGTTCGATCCTCCGCCAAAGATCTAGTGGAAGAGAAACATACCGGGTGGCCAACAAGCACACCATTTATCAAACAAATCGGACCCGATGCACCCAATAGACCATAATTAATAATCATATCGGGTCTGATTTTGGCATAACCTCCGATCACTTTATCCGCCCAAAATCCACCATTTGTGCAAAATTCCAGTGAGGTCATGCAATAAGTATGAAACTTAACCTATGTTTCAGAGCTAAAGCTAGATAAATGACTCGTCTAAACCATTTCAGTTTCAGTATCCCGTTATCCTTCTTATTGTTCACCACGCGAAATGAATGAGTTTTCTGCAATTCCGCCAACCTGCGCCCCTTTTATCGGAATCCCTGGTCCCATTACTAAGGATCTCTATTTTAAATTTATTGGAATTGGGGTCCATACGTGTATCTTCAGCCCATCTAAACCTATTTGTATTCTTCGGCATGAGTACCATTAAGATATATAGTTCCAGGAGCAGTTCCTTCCTGAAGGCCAAAAGTAGACTTTAGAGGGCTAACTAATCCTACTCAAGCTTTTTAAACTCCTGCTTCCCCCTGTGGGCCGAAATTACTTTGTCTCCCACAGTCTTCATCTTGATTATTCTGCTTACTTTGATAGAGCTCCCTATCTAAGATCACCTCTATGGAGCATTTGTCCTTTCAATATCCTTGGGGAACCTCTAGCCAGTCATATCTTATATTGGTCTCTGCACAGAGCACACCTTTGTTTGCCAAAATATCTGCTAATATGTTGGTTGTTCTATGCACATGGATAAAGGTAAGGGTTCTCATGATTTGCAGGTGGGCTTGAATGCGTTGATATACTTGCAGTAACCTCCAATGTCTCGACACTTTATCTGGTGTTGATCCATTACTAATCTTCTTGACCAAATTAATTATCAATTCGGAATCAGCTTCAATAATGATGTTATGTAGATTAGAGTCCCTTAGGATCTCTAGGAAATGTTCCATGGCCGTGATCTCTGCCATATTATTGGTGGCCTTCCCTAAATGAAAGTGAAAAATGGTCTTTATGAAACCTCTTTCATCTCTTATGGCCCCTCCATACCCGGCTAGACCAGGGTTTCCTTTTGAGGCTCCATCTATATTGCATTTCATATAGCCTTGAGGTGGAGGTTTCCAAAATTCCTTATCATTTGTTATATGTGTTATTATCTTGTGTTTTCCCATGGGGGAGAGCCCCTCCAGTCCCAAAATTAGTAGCATCTGCTCATCCTGATCTTGAGGTTGTTTATCCGGGAGGATTTTTAAAAGGGCTCAAATAGTCTCTCTGAGCTATCTTATAATCTGTCGTGATGCTTTGAGGCGACCTCTTCTCATTCTTGAAGATTCTATTGTTACATTATTTCCAGACATCCCAGATGATAAAGCCTCGAACCAAAGCCCATGCCTTGTTGTTACAGGGAAAGGTGTCTATGCAGAACTGCTAATCCCACTAAGGTGTGGGAGCTACCTTAGAAACAAACAAAGTAAAACTACTTTCGTTTTCCTTTATGAAAGATAGATAAGAGAAGAATAAAGGAGACCAACCTCTGTCTTGCGCTTGGCTCCTAGTTCGATTCCTCTCTCTTCTGATAGTCCTTTGCTACTTGCTTCCTTGTACACCCAGCTTCACAGAGTACCTGTAGAATCAAAGTAGCATAACACTATACAAGAACATGGATCTATTATCATAAACAATCTAGGATTAGATGTAAATTTACCATATAAATGCATAAAACATAAACGACACAAGAGTATGGAGGAAAACTTGAATAGCTTTATTGATAATCAAGAAAGAGCCAAGAGAGTTACAACCAGTTGTTCTGACCCAGCATCATCCTCTCAGCAGGTAAGCCCTTCTTCACCTCATGCAAAGCTTAGATCACCCAACACTATGATGTTGCCTCAAAAACCAACAACAATTCCTTACAATATGCAAAATTCCAGCCTCTGGATCTCTGGGATGAGGGATCCATATATAGATATCTGTAAGGGAGATGAGTCATCTTGTGATTTGATTAGTGTCTTCCCTCTGATAGTTCTTGCTTGCACTTGGAGATTGATGATCTCTTACTCATCCTTGGTCGAATTCAGAGAGGCAAGTGTCACAGGAGAAGTTTCTGGAAGATTCCATGCCTCTCCACCTCGCGGATTGACACTGCTATTTGTCACTTCTCGCCCATCGCACCCCATAGAAGGGATTTTTGAAATGCAACGCACCCACAGAGTGTACTTAGGTGAGATGCAACGCACTTTGCCTATGGAGCAGGTGAAATGGTCCTGTTTTGACCAGTTCTGAGCAGTTTTTCATGGAGAACTTCTGGGAGAAGCTGTAACCAGTTGAGCTTGTTCCTTTAGGGGTTAGAACAACACTTTTAGGGACTTAGGAGCCCTTGGTTTATGGACATCTTATTCTTGGGGTTGTAGTGCCCAAAAATGTCTATAACAGTTGCCCCCTAAAGCATGAGGTCGTTAATCTTTTTTGATGTCGGGTGAAATGCTTTATCATGAGGATCCGAAGTTCTTTCAAGCTGGGAGGAGACCTGTAATAAGATACAATACAATACATTATCTTCATAATATTTTCATGATCTAGCTGAGGCAGACATTCCCATGCTCAGCTTTATAAATTCATTTTCATGTACATAGGACAGACAATCGTCTAAGTGTAGACTGATGATTCTGGTAGAGCCATCATCCCTTTGATTGGATGATTATCTGTGCAGCAACGATGTACATTTGATGTCTTTATTTTCCTAAATACATATCGCAGCCCGGATGGATGAAACTAGATCCGGGGTCTTCAATCTCATTCGATCTTCACTCAAAGTACAAGTCGATCCATGTGAGAGATGTTTTGGAGTCGAACATGGAAAGACATCGCCTGATTACCAGCCAATGATGTAAGTTGTTAACAGGTGCGAGAGGAATCATCGATAATGATAATGACCCTCAAGGTACTGCAGTACAATTCACGTGGTGTGAATAAAGGACTTGGCATCGAACACCATGCAAAATCTTTCAGTCGAAGGCCATTGATGTAAACCTGTCGCCGGAAGTGAGAAACTTGCCATTGAGGCATGCAAGCTTCAAAGTACTGAACGGGGTGTCCTTAGATCGACTTCTTGGATAATGAGCTGATGTCGACAAGAAGCGATCTGTCATAAGAGGGCCTTAATGAATCCCACATCAATGACATGGAACGGAGCAAATAATTTTAATGGAGGTGAAAACTATCTGGTGGCATAAGGTTCAGGGTGGTGGTCATGAAAGAATGGAGCGTAAATGTATTGCAGCGGGTGAGACACAGGTGAATTCTCTGAGTGACTTCTATTGAACATATCGGCGACACTGACGTGATGTATTGGTAGCATTAACCCCAAATGTGGATGATGTGATGGGACCATGGTGATGTGACCGGTGAATGAAACAACCCAACCCGACTTGGATGCGGAGTGAAAGTTTCATGTTCAAGAGCAACTTGCTACCAACAAAGTTTCTTCAATTTTTCTTCGCAATTTTTCCCCAGTCATTGCTGACCAGTACCTCTTTATTTTGGTCAAGCTTGAGGAGGATAACATATGCTTGTTCTATAATTTTCCCTTCGAGCAAACCCATCGCTATGTTTTAACGAGCCTAGCGATAGTGAAACTCGTTCTTGTCTGCTGTGGACAAGTTTGTCGCTATTAGGTTTTAACGAGTTTAATGACAAAGATAACTCGGTCCTTTTCAATTTTAGAGAGTCTAAAAAGGGACATAAAGGAAACTCCAAAAATCCTTTCTCATCATCTAATCCCTTAAGTATGAAAAAGTATAAAACAATACAGAAGGGATGAATTTTCGATACTTTTAACGAGCCGAACAAAACAAGCGCTCGATCTTTTTGTGTTATAATCCCTTAGTTCCAAAAAGATTAAAATCTAAAGGAGGGATAGCACTTTCGGTCCCTTTAATGAGCTGGAGAGGCCAATGGCTCGGCAATCTTTTCATATTTTACGAGTCAGTTGAAAAGAGCTTAAAGGAGACTCGTCTTTGAGGAACGAGTGATAAAATTGGGTAGCAGTTGATTCCAGGTAAGGTTTGGAATTTTCCAATCACGGCAGGGTTACAAGGATGGCTAGCGGGATCACTCTTCGCAGCTATTCCTCAAAAGGGGTAAACAATCAAATGGAGGTGAATGATCGGCCAATACAGAGTGGAGGTGATGATGGGAACATGACCAAGGCTTTAAAGGCTGAAGTACTACATTCACGATGATTATTTACCGGGAATTGGTTCATTTTTTATTGAGCTTAAACGCTGGGGGAAACATTTACTCATTGCTTCTGTTAAAACTGCTCGATACAACATTCATTTCTTGACTTTACCATAAATAGCTTGGTTCTTTCAAAGATTATACTGCATTTTCAATCGCTTCATCAAACTAGTTAGAAATGAACAATATATGTTTTGAAAAATGAGTTAGAACACTAATATTTTACTCGAATTGCATAAAAAGTAATTTAAAAGTGCTTTGACCTCTCATTTTACCATTTCATTTGAACTTTGTCTTGTTGGAGATTTGGAGGTGCTTTCCCCCCTTGATTTTCATCAACTGATTCTCGGAGATTCTGTGGATGATTCTCGGCGTTGTCTGGACCAGGTAGGAGCTAAACCTGAGCTCTTTCATTTCATGCTTTCCATTTTGCATTCTGAGCCTGATTTCTGGTTTTTCTGAGCCTCTGGGGTTTGAAAAACTCACCCTGGCTCCAACGCACCCTTTGTGTATTGAAAGGTGTGTTGGATGTTAGCTTGTCTACTAGCCAACTAACATGCAACACACCCAGAACACTACTGTAGGTGCAATGAGCGCAAGGAAGGAAATTTATGCATAGTTTTTTGATGGAAATTTTGTCTGTTTCTCACCAAATCAAGATCTAACTCTTCTCTTGTTTGTTTTCAGAGATTTTTGGAGCAAGATGACTATTACATGGCGAGAACATGAGCATGAAGAAGAGGACATGCTTGATTTACATGATCTGGTTACAGTAAACGCATTGCGGAACTGTGGCTTGCTGAAGTTTTTTCGCATTTCTAGCATGAGACAACAAATCAACTTGTTGCAGTATTTGCTCGATGCTTGGGATCCTACCAGCCAGGTGTTCCAGATTAGGGGAAAATCCATCCCCTTGACTGTAGTGGACATCTATTTTTTGACCGGCTTATCGAGGCGGGGTTCCCCCATCTCTTTATCAGGTTCGACCTGAGGAGGTGAATCTGTGACAGATTATGTTCGCAAGTATTGCAGAGAGGGATCTCAGCCGAGTAAAGACGGCAATATCATCATCCGAGATGTCACTGACAGGTCCTTGAGGACTATTCTGTTCACTTTTGGTAGGATGGCTGGTGGTGCGGCTCTTCATGTGGCCAACCGATCTTATATGCAGTACGCTTTAGAATGTCTCCAACCGAAGGTGTTCAACTGGTGTGACACAGTACTCCTTATGATGAAAGAACAGTTGACGAAGGTGAAGAGCGGGAGACTGAAGAACTTTGGATATGGTTCTATCTTGACTGCCTTCACCTTGGAAAAGATACCACTGATGCAGCCGCAGTATATTGCACTCAGTTTACCTCCGCCGACTGAACCATGTATGCAGAGATGGGTCGACCATATGTCTAGGCATGCTGGTTAGTCTCAGATTTCCTTTTCTAATACCTTCTTCGGGTGGTTTGATCGTCAGGAGATGGTTTATTCCGAGTATCCATATGCTGGTTTGGACTTCCGAGGTGACCCAGATTTGGTACTGCCGGCTAGCGAACAGTGGGGTGCCATTGGTAAATTCTTTGACCATATTCATGTTTATCGTTTTTCTTTTATAATGTCCTTGTGCTTTATTTTGTCAAGACTAATCAAAACTCATGTGTTCATGTAGATGTTGGTCCTGTTCGGCCAGTAGTACACCTAAGAGTGCCAGCTGCTGCCCCAGCAGGAGAGGCTGTTGGAAGGGCTATCCTTCGCGACCTCGATGTGGCCGAGACTCTCACAGCATTACAGGATCAGGTCGAGGGCCTCACTCTCGGTATTTCAGATGTGAGGACTGATGATCTGCCTTTGAGGTTGCAGCGGCATACTACTGGTGTGCCAAGATGATGGACTAGGCTTTTACGCATGATCGCACAGGCTGTGACGTGTTATCACGAGCATCATTAGACTAGGGTGCCTCCTAGTGTTTTGAGTTTTGGGTCATTTGACCAATTTTGTCTTGGTTACAGAACATTATGTGTAAACCATAAACAGTTATATATATATTTTTGATTTTCGGAGTTTTATTTTGGTTAAGTTGCATGATCCTGATGCAAATATTGATGAGATGCTTCTTTTTATAAATGTTGCAAATGTCTATCTAACACATAATTTGCCAATGAGTCAGTTAATGTGTTTAAGGTTCTAGAAATATGTTGATATTGAATAAAATCAAATTGCCTTTCCAAAATCTTGACCCTTAGGAACATGCGATAGATAGCTGGGTTTCGGACGGAGTAGATACCAGTGAGTTGTAGTATGACGAGCTGTGAGTCTAGCCAAACGACCAGTCGGTGTATGCCATGTGTGATGGCATTAGACAGAAGTTCTATCAACGCGCTATATTCAGCGATGTTATCCATTGACCAACCAATGCAGACCCCTCTGAAACTTACTAACTCGCCGCTTGGGTCAAAAATGGCCCAGGCCGCAGAAGATAGGTTCCGCGAACTACGACTTGCTCCGTCGGCATATCCAACAAAAGATTCCAATAGGTTCGACATCTGCGACAAATGTAAAAAGTGGATTTACTTGACCAAAACAAATACTTTAGCGAAAACAAAAATGTAACAAAAGCATATAGGTTACCACACCGAATCACGCATAGTAACGCTTAAGGTACAACCCATTACGAGGTTGTGCCAGTGGAATCCCGTCATAATCCATTAACTCGTAGGCTCCTTTTGCTAACACTCACTTAACAATATAGGGGCCCATCCATAAAGACTTGAATTTACCTGCCCCCAATTTATCGAATTCTTGGTCATAAAGCAAGACCAAGTCACCTTCTGAGAAGACACGGGGTTTGACATTCTTGTCGAACTGCGCCTTGACTCGTTTCTTATGGGCTTCGTTAGCCAAAGCAGCATCACAACGGGTTTCATCCAATTGGATTAGTTCCAAGAAACGAGTATCCTCTTCTGAAGTCCCGGGGAGAAGGTCGATTGCGAGTTTGAGGGATGAGATTTCACACTGGATTGGTAAGACTGCTTCTAGGCCATACACCAGTTGGAAAGGTGTAAACCCGGTTGCATTCCTTACCGATATTCGGTAAGCCCACAAGGCTGAGTACAGGATTAGGTGCCAACTTCTTTTATGAACTCCAATCATCCTTTGCAGCATGCACTTCAGGACCTTGTTGATTGCTTCAACTTGTCCGTTGGCTTGCGGGTAATATGGAGTAGAGCTGTCGTGAGACAACCCTAATTTGGCAGCTAATTCGACCATCATGTGATTGCGAAAATGCGATCCATGATCTGTGACTATAGCTTGTGGGACGCTGAATCTGGCGACTACATGGTTGAAAAAGAAAAGGGCAGTTGTTTCACCAATGTTATCTAATGTAGGCATTGCCTCGACCCATTTGGTAAAATAGTCAACTGCAACTATGATACACCCATGCCCCCCGGTTGAGGTGGGGTTACATGTCAAATCGATTCCCCATTTGGCGAATGGCCCAACAACAACTATTGGCTGTAAAGGTGCAGGTGGTCTTCTGGTTTTGCTATCAAAGATTTGACAGGCATGGCAACTTCTGACTGCGTTTATGCAATCTTTGAACAATGTTAGCCAGAAGTATCCTGCTCGTAAAAAAAATTTCCCTGTAGTGTAACCGGATTGATGCCCCCCACACGCGCCTGAATGGCAGTCATTCAAGACTTTTTCGGCCTCCTCATGAGTGAGGCACCTCTGTAGAACTGTATCGACACCACGACGGTAAAGTGTATCACCAACAATCATGTAGTCTTTTGATTGGTATCGAATACGTTTTTGTTTGGAGCGGGAGGTATTGGACCTATACTTTTGGGTTTGGAGGTAAATGATTATATCTCCATACCATGGATTGCTTGAAGATATCAGAAACAAATTTTCTTCCACAATCGTTTCTTCGGATGTTTCATCATTGGACGACAATGGGAGATCACATAATAATTTTGCGAAAACCAAAGCTTTCTTTGACTTGGATTTTACAAATTCCATATCAAACTCTTGTAGAATTGCTATCAATTTTGAATATTTTCCCCCCAGCAACTGTCGCGACAATATATAAGTCATGGGGTTGTAATCTAACAGAATGGTGGTTTTTTGAAAGAGGACATAGTGTCGAAATCTCTGTATTGCTTGAATAGCTGCGAGCGCTAGCTTTTCAACATAAGAATATTTGCTTTTTGTATCATTTAAGTTCTTACTTAAACAATATATAGGATTTTCAATTCCGTTGTCTTCTTGAACTAAAACCATTGCGATGGTTGTATCCGCTGTAGCCAGATACAGGTTAAAGTCTTTTTGATAATCAGGAGTGTACATTAATGATGCTTTCATTAGGGAGTCTTTCAAAGCATCAAAGGAAGCTTGCGCGACCTGATCTTAAACGAAGGGCACTTCATTTTTCAATAGACGAGTATAACCTTTAGCAAGTTCGGCGTAATTTGGAATGAACCTCCTTAGAAAGTTTGCTTTCCCTTGAAGTTTCTGAATCTGAAGCAAATTCGAAGGTGGAGGAAAATTTATGATTGCTTTAACCTTACATGGGTCGAGACGAATCCCGTCTTTCGAGACTACAAAGCCAAGTAAACGACCAGAACTGACACATAACACACATTTGTGTGGATTGAGTCATATCTTGTAGTGTCGGCAACATAGAAATATCTCTCTTAAATGCTACGGATGATCAGTCCGCTTTCGCGAATGAGCTGGAAGGTCGTCGAGATATGGTTGAACGATGTTTTTGATGTCATGGAAGGAATAATTCATTTCCCTCTGAAATGTTGCCGCTGCGTTCTTTAAACCAAAGGGTAATTTTCGATATGCGAATGTGCCCCATAGACAAATAAATGCAGTCTTTGACTGGTCCTGTGGGCGGATATTTATTTGATTATACTCGGAGAATCCATCCATAAATGAAAAGATTTCACATCCGGCACATTCATCAATTATCTGGTCAATGAAGGGTGTAGGGTAGTTGTCTCTTGGACAAGCTTGATTTACATCACTATAATCGACGCACACTCTAATCGTTCCTCGTTTCTTCATAACAGGAACAATATTCGATACCCAATCGGTTAGAGGAACCGGGTAAATGAAACCAACATGGAGAAGTTTTTCAACTTCTGCTTTGATGGCAGCGGCTTTCTTAGGGTGCACCTACCGTAGCCGTTGTCGTACTGGTTTGACATCTGAATACATCTTGATTTCGTGTTCAACGATACTCGAGTCAATGCATGGCATTTCATTATATGACCAAGCAAAGACATCTTTGAATTCACGAAAAAGAGCATTATATATTTCCAGTTCTGAAGGAGAACAACATTTGCCAACATAAATATTCTCTACAATATCTGTTTTGGTCGAGATATTTATCGCGATAATCTCTTCAATGTTGGACAAGTTTCGCTCGGAATCCACTGTGTTTACAATATTTGATAGAAAATCAAAAACTGAAGGATGATAAAGGTCATCAGGAGTATCTTCTTCACAATCCGGAAGAAGGGAACGATGGTGGTAATCTTCCCATGGTGTCCCTCCAATTACCATTGATTGAACAATTCCTTCGTCGGTGTCATGCACTCGCGACCAAGGATTTGAAGGGGTGCCATATTAATTAGACCTATCTATCCAAACGCTTGATGAGCATTGATTTGGGTCTGCCTCCCATGCTAGGAACATTGATTGCTACAATATCTCTATTGGGCTTGGAGGCAATACCTGCACATGATCCATGTTGATATCGTTTTCTGAGATCTTTTTAATCGAAGATATCATATTGCAGGTTCCTACCGATGCTACTTCCGCCAAATTGATTGGAGGAGGAAGGGAAAAATTTCCCATTAATATAGGGTCTTTTAGTAGGCCTACTCCGATATTTTGAAGCGAATGGGGGCTTCCATGGATCATTGGAATGCTTCCCGTAACTTGAGAACCATTGGGGAGGAAGGTTTGTTGATCGACGATTGTAATCCCTCCTTGAAAGGGAAATGCAATCTTCCTAAAATAGGTCGACACAACAGCAGCCATAGCATATATCCATGGTCTTCCCAGTAGGATGTTATAATCGAGGTTTCCGTCGATTACTTCAACATATATTTCTATTGTTTTCCCTCCTAGTTCAACCTTCAAGTTACTTAGAATACCATATGGGGTATATGTTCGTCCGTCAAATGCTTTTAATGTCGTCGAAGATCGCGACAAGGTTGAAGATCCTAAAGTTTTCTAGCAACTCATCGACATAATATATGTAGATGCCCCCTCATTAATAATTGTTCGATGAACAGTTTTGTTGAGGGCTTTCACTTGAACGAGGAAATCTAGTTGAGCTGGCAACTGAGGATCGTATCCTTTATGATTAAAGGATACAAGATTGGAATCCTTTGGGTCTATCCCATCGATGGCCGATAATAAAGCCTGCTTTTTGGATGGGCAATTTTGCAGTACCTCAAGTGTCGACATAGCGGATGGCGATTGGGCCAAATCTTCCACTATATTATAATGATGTGCCGCTCTAGCATGAGGATTAAATGTCCACTTGTGTACTACTCCCTTTGGCGTTTTTATTGTCAACTAAGGAATGATGGGTGGCGCAACTTCCGTCGAAGTTGTTGTCGAACTACTAGGTTGATCTTTATTCTTGTTATTCGACAGTTGTGGATTCCCGTAACCTTTGTTCCTTGTTGATATCAAAGCATCATTTTGTTGTTTGGAAACCGACAACATCATCACTTGAGACGGGGAAGCATTTCCACTGTCAACCAAATTTGTTCCTGGATTTGGAAATGGATCAGTTAATACTGCCGAGCTTAAAAAATTCTTACAGGGAAAAGTGTCTATGTAGAACTGCTAATCCCACTAAGGTGTGGTAGCTACCTTAGAAACAAACAAAGTAAAACTACTTTTGTTTTCCTTTATGAAAGATATATGAGAGAAGAATAAAGGAGACCAACCTTTGTCTTGCGCTTGGCTCCTAGTTCGATTCCTCTCTCTTCTGATAGTTCTTTGCTACTTGCTTCCTTGTACACCCAACTTCATAGAGTACCTGTAGAATCAAAGTAGCATAACACTATACAAGAACATGGATCTATTATCATAAACAATCTAGGATCAGATGTAAATTGACCATACAAATGCATAAAACATAAACGACACAAGAGTATAGAGGAAAACTTGAATAGCTTTATTGATAATCAAGAAAGAGCCAAGAGAGTTACAACCAGTTGTTCTGACCCAGCATCGTCCTCTCAGCAAGTAAGCCCTTCTTCACCTCATGCAAAGCTTAGATCACCCAACACTATGATGTTGCCTCAAGAAACCAATAGCAATTCCTTACAAGATGCAAAATTCCAGCCTCTGGATCTCTGGAATGAGGGATCCATATATGGATATCTGTAAGGGAGATGAGTCAACTTGTGATTTGATTAGTGTCTTCCCTCTGATAGTTCTTGCTTCCACTTGGAGATTGATGATCTCTTACTCATCCTTGGTCGAATTCAGAGAGGCAAGTGTCACAGGAGAAGTTTCTAGAAGATTCCATGCCTCTCCACCTCGCGGATCGACATTGCCATTTGTCACTTCTTGCCCATCGCACCCCATAGAAGGGATTTTTGAAATGCAACGCACCCACAGAGTGTACTTAGGTGAGATGCAACGCACTTTGCCTATGGAGCAAGTGAAATGATCCTGTTTTGACTAGTTCTGAGCAGTTTTTCATGGAGAACTTCTGGGAGAAGCTGTAATCAGTTGACCTTGTTCCTTTAGGGGTTAGAACAACACTTTTAGGGACTTAGGAGCCCTTGGTTTATGTACATTTTATGCTTGGGGTCGCAGTGCCCAAAAATGTCTATAGCACTTGTTGATTACTTCATTTGCTGAGAAATTTTTACTCAAGTTCCTTAATGTTCTAGTAATGTTGCTAATGTCCCTATCTATTTGTCTAAAGATTGAAGCCACCCAATTCCATAAGGTAGAGGTGAATGGGCATAGGTTAAGAAGGTGTTCTGTGGTTTCCTCCTATAATTCACATAGCTGACATCTGCAAGGCCCTGCTACCCCTCTTGTCCTGAGATTTTCCCAAGTCAAATTTTTTTTTATGCTGCACTAACCACATGAATATTTTAATTTTCATCCAGTTTTGGCTTTGCTATAGGTCCTTCCATACCTTATCATGGTTTGGGAAGTCAAGCCCGATGGCAATTCGTTTGACCTCTTTGAGGTTGAAATTGCCTTCATTATTTTTACCGCATCTTAGTTGATCTGAAGATGTTGATATTATAATCTTTCATTGCTCCAAGATAACTGTAAGAGCTGATGCCTAGGCTTTCAATGAGGAGTCATCACTGTAAAATAGGTTCTTCCATTTTCTCCATTTACTGTCACTTCTTTTCTGGTCCAAAAAGTCATTTACGTTGCTTAATCCTTTATCATCAATTTAATTTTTGAGATTGACAAATTCTTTTTTTAATAGTTTCGGTTCCTGTTGCCAATTATCCTCCCAGAAGCAAGCAAGGTTTACATCTCTAATCTCCCAGAAACTGTGTTTCTGAACTATGGCTTTGTTATCCCAAGCTCTGTTCCAAATGTGGGAGCCTTTGATGGTTCCCGTCATTCTAATGTAATCCCTTTCCTGCCAATTGCCTGCATATTTCTGTTTGCAAATTTTGGCCCAAGGGAAAACCTATTCTTTTATCCATCTCCACCATATCTTTGCTCCCAAGACTTTATTAAGGGTTTCAGGGTCATCAAGTCCCAAACCTCCATGTATCTTTGGCTTACATATTTTATCCCAAGCTACCAAAGCCCATTTCTTCTTCTCTTCCCCCTTGCCCCAAAGAAAATCTCTTTGGAAATTTCTGATGTGTTGCAATACTCCTTTAGGAGTTGGAAGGACTGAGATCATGAAGATGGGAATAATTTGAAGGATAGCTTTTGTAAGTAATAACTGTCCTGCTATATTCAAATACCTAATGGTCCATTTCCTAATTCTGTCCTGAAGTTTATTAGTGACTGGCTCCCAAACTGCCTTGCTCAGAGGTTTTTATATTAGAGGTACTCCTAGATATCTGGAGGGTAGTATATCTCTTTGGAAGCCTAGAATTCTGGTGAGGTTTCTCTGAATAGCAATGTCAGTATTAAAAAAGAAAATCTTAGATTTGCTTAGGCTTACCTCTGTCCCCACTGCGATAGCAAAGTCATTTAGTATTTGTTTGAAGGCATGAGCTTCCTTGACTGTGGGTGTGCACTGTAGCATGGTGTCGTCCACAAATTGTTGATGGGTCAGGGAATCCCCATTTAAAGTGAGTTTAAGCCCCTGGATATTTCCTTCTCCTTTGGCATGTTTAATCACATTTCCTAGCCCCTCCATCATGAGAATAAATAGGAAGGCTGAGAGCGGATCTCCCTATCTGAGTCCTCTCAAGGGCTTAAAGGTCTTTGATGGTGAACCATTTAGCAGGATTGAAAAACTTGGAGTGGTTACAAGGGCCATTACCCATCTTATCCAGTTATGGTCAAATCCATATGCTCTCAGCACTTCCTTGATGTAAGCCCAGCTTAGTTTATCGTAAGCCTTTTCTAGGTCGAGCTGAATGATCATACTTGCCTGCTTATTGCTCTTAAGTGAGTGTACCACCTCGTGTGCCTGAATGATGTTATTTAGAATTTTCCTACCTTACATATCATGTTTGCTCCTCAGACACTAGAGTTGGGAGAAGGGGTTTAAGTCTGTTCGCAATTACCTTTGAAATAATTTTATACACCACATTGCATAATGCTATTGGCCTAAATTTGTCTCGAGTGATAGCATTCTCCTGCTTTGGGATCAAGGCTATGAAAGAGGTGTTGAGCACTTTCAAAACAGTTTTGTTCTTCCTTGAGTCCTCCACCACCTCAAGGATGTCATGCTTGACTATTTCCCAGCATGCTTTGAAAAAGTCAATGTTCAAACCATCTGGACCCGGAGCTTTCCCATTTTTCATTTCTTCGATGACTTCACTAGTTTCCTCTTCACTCATTGGTCTATTAAGATTATAGTTGTCTTCTCTTGTCACTAAATTAGGAATGTGCTTTGGGAAGTCCTTGATAAATTGGGATCTGTCTATGAGAGGTTCCTTGGCTATTTCTAGGAAATGTTGAACCAGAATTGTTTCTATTTCTTGGAATGTGGTGAGCTGATTTCCAAAAGTATCTTTGATTTTTAAAATCATATTTTGCAATCCATGACATGGTAGATTTGTGAAACAACCTAGTGTTTCTATCTCCTTCTTTTAACCATTGAACCCTCAATTTCTGTTTCCATAAAATCTCCTCTTGCTTGCATAAGCCTTCCCATTCTTGTTGAACACAATCTGCCTATTCCTTACTTTCGTCTGTGAAGCCCTCTGTAATAATGGTTTGGTTTATCTCCTGTAGTCTCTATTCCAATGCTTTTTTGGCTTTGAATATGTTACCAAATTCATTCTTATTCCAATCTTTAAGCCTATGTTTAACATGTTTCAATCTTTGCTGCAGAAGGAACATTTTAGTGCCCTGAACATGCGTATTTTCTATCCACCATCTTCCAATATTGTTGATGAAGTCAGGATGACTAAGCCAAATGTTTTCAAACCTAAATGGTTTGTTTCTTGGAGTTCCTATAAAGGACGCTTCAAGTTGAATAGGCTAGTGGTTTGAGCCTCCAAAAGGAAGTATCATAGAAACCAGGTTATGGACAGAGAGGATGAGGTCATCCGAGATAATGAATCTATCAAGTTTAGAGGCCACTTGAGTTGCGCCTTCCCTTTTATTATTCCAGGTAAAAATGTCATTACCTCTCTTTGTATCCACCCATTTCATATTGTGTATAAAATTTTGAAATTCTATGGAATCTCTGCCTAATGATCTGGTTCCCCCTTTGTTTTCGATAGAGATCTGATCATATTGAAGTCCCCTCCCAGAATCCAGGGGATACCTGGATGTCTTGCTTTTAACTCCTCCAAAGAAGTTAGAAGTTTGAGTTTATCATCCAACTTTTGTGGGCCATAAACATTTGTGAGTAAATAAACTTCCTTGTCCCCCAAAGGTTGTATAACCATTGATAAATAGTTCCTGGATGCTTCCACATCTAGGATGCCAAGTTTCTGAGGGTTCCAGAGTGTGAGAATCCCTCCTACTGTTTTGTCTGCTTTAACTTATAGATATTCATATTTGATAAGCCATTTGCTATGGATCTCTCTTATTTTTTCTACTGAACATTTTGTTTCCTAAATGAAAATCATGTCTGGTTTTTCTTCTTTCATTCTGTTGCTAAGATTTCTTTGCTTCCTTTTACTACCTAGACCTCTAATATTCCATGTCGTAAGCTTCATTAAGAAAGAT
Organism: Pinus tabuliformis; assembly: GCA_031772625.1. Classification (NCBI taxonomy): domain Eukaryota; kingdom Viridiplantae; phylum Streptophyta; class Pinopsida; order Pinales; family Pinaceae; genus Pinus; species Pinus tabuliformis. Next base: position 631,129,351 of record CM062814.1, on the reverse strand, counting down.
TTGTAAAGGAGTAACTAGTTAGGCCCTTCATCTTACCTAAATCTATCATGAGTTTTCCACACTCTGTAAGTAGTTCATTCTATTTTTTCCTACCTCTTTTCCTACCTGGGTTCCTCGGAGCTAGTCCTGATGTTGCCTTCATAGTTTTCACCCCTTTTTTCCCTAACTATCATGGTTTCTTTTGAAACCCGAACCTTTTGTCTGAGTTCTCCATAGGAATAATTGTTGCACTCTATTAAACTCCTCTTGAGGTAGCGAATCCATTCCTTTGGTAGTTCCTTGCTCCAGAAACTTTCCTAGATCTAGATGCTCCCTATCTAGAATCTCATGTAGTTCATGATCCTCTGTTCCCACCTCGCTCGGGGTCATGTCTTGGTCCCTATCGAGTTCCATACTGTTCGACAGATCCTCCCTTCATTCGTTGTTTTCAGGCATTTCCTCCATGCTTTCTTCCTTTTCCTTCTCTTCTAGGCTTTCCTCCAATGTCTTTTTTGCTTTATCATGCTCCTCTTCTTCTTCTAATACCTTGAACCTATTCTGATTTAACTGCTTCTCCTCATTGATTTTTTTGGTATTTTCTCCCTCCTTTACCTTTGCTTCCTGTTTTGGTGTAGCTTTCATTTTATTTTGCTGTTGTTGTTTTAGCTTTGCTTTTTGTTTTGTTTAGGGTGTAGTCTCTGAATAGATGTCTATGTTCATGACATTTAAGGCATCTGAAAGGAACATGCTCATAGTCTACTGCTTGCACCCATTCTTCATCAAAAACTTCAAGAATTATTTCATCTAGTAGAGCTCTAGAGAGGTCCATTTCTACACATATACGAGCAAAGGGTATACTTTCCTCGCATTATGGCCTCTGATATTTTAACAAAATGCCCTAGTTTGTTTCCTATTGCCTTTAATGATTTGGCCGCCAGTAATCTATAGGTAGGGAGTAGAGCCTTACCCAAACCGGGACTAAAGTGAAGGTCTCACGCTCTGGGACAAAATTCATCACCCAAGATCACATATAAAGGCCTACATCTGCATAGAAGTACGAACCTCCTTCAAACACCCTTCCTTTATCCTCTATGTTTATAAAAACAACAGTGAAGAAACCCCTGGATCTAAGGTGCAGATCAATATCCCCCTTAGGTTCCCAACGATTATTTATCCAAACATGTAAAGCCTTCTCCATTGGCCATAACCCCATGAACTTACAGATGACTGCATAAGTCGCCATGTGTTCCCTATGCGTCGGTAACACCTGGTCGCTTAACACCACTCGAAGTGTGATGGTTGCCCTTGGCTGACATGGTCCAGATCGATTTCTTGTGTTAGCATTCTGATTTCCTTCTGTTTGCTTCTCCCTTCCGACTTCTTCCTGCGAACCTTCCTTCCTCTTTGAGCTTCTATTTTCTTGTTTCCTTCCTCCTAGAACTCCGTCTTCAGTCCCCAGTGGTTTCTTGAATCTATCAGATACTGCTTGACTATAGGAGGGAGTGGAACTCCCCCACCTCTTGCCCTTCCATGGAGCCCAACACTGTACTTCTACTGCAAAACCTAGCTCTACGATCCTAGAACACCCTACGAACAGAAACCGAGCGTGACACTCTACATGACTCAAGTTAGACCCTCAACTCGAATTAACTAAGCCAAGTATGTCAAATTAACTTAGTTAACTAATACAAGTTGCCATGTGATGTAGAATTACAATTTTATTCCTAATTTAATTCAAGGACAAAATTAAATTAGGATTTTTTTATTGCATTTTCAACATGAAGTTTCACATTTGTTTAAGATCAAGCTAGTGGAAAATCGGTCTTCTATTATTTCATGCCTAAGTTTTCTGTCTTCTAGGCTGAGAGCTTATAGGACCCTTCCTTTCTATGTTTATTGGGGTATATGTCACTCTAGGAATGTTTACATCTTTGACAACAAGCCTCCGGATGCGCTGGAAGCAAGTTTCCATATTGTTTCCTATTTCCAAGAATTAGGCCCATGGTGCCCTAAGCCTCTCCAGCGCTCAATTTCCTATAAGGATATGGGGGATTTGTTTCCCATTGGCTTTTTTGATGGGCCTTCATCTAGTGGCCAATGAGGATGTGGCATTTACATCAAACTTCGTCCTCCGCAAGTGTTTTGTTTCTATTGACATGGTGGTCATGGCAATAATTGCAGGGCGAAGGTGATTTCTCTATGGGGGATCTCCAATGTGTTGTTTGGATGTCCATTGATAAGATTTTGGTTGTTTGTGATTAAAAATCGGTCATAGAGTGGGTGCAAGGGAGGTTCTCTCTTAAGGTGCCAGCCTTATTTCACTGGATGGAAAACATCATGGCCTTGCTGCCCTCTTTCCCTGACTTTTTCTTTCAACATGTTTATCGAGAGAAGAACTCAGAGGTTGATGCTTTATCCAAGAGTGGGCTTTCTTTATTGCCTACCAGGGTTGATTCTCTTTGAATTCCTGCAAGATGGCTCCTTTTGTGGCTCAAGATCCTTCTTGTAAGGTCCTTGGTTACGGACGCGTTCGGGCGCTGGGCGAAGTCACCGTGCACGGGCACACGAGCGGGCGCGGGCGCACGGGCGGGCGCGGGCGCACGGGCGGGCGCGGGCGCACGGGCGGGCGCGGGCGCACGGGCGGGCGCGGCCTGCATGACCGGCGGGCGGGTTTGCACGACAGGCGGGCGAGGCTGCATGGCGGGCAGGCGAGGCTGCACGGCAGGCGGGTCTGCACGACAGGCGGGCGGGTCTGCACGACGGGCAGGTGAGCGCACACGGGCGGGTGAGCGCACACGGAAATTCGACTAAGTGTTGAACCGCCATATATATATATATGCAATGTAAAGGTTACATGTGCAGCCGACATGTTATGGAGACATGTGTTAATGGATGGTGGGGTCGGCCATGGGCTGACACCCCCATGTAATATCACATAAGGAAGCATATAAGTGTATGGAGCATGAGGCTCATAAAGACCAACGAACATTCGCTCAAGCCTTCGCATAAAAGACAAAGGAGTGCGCAGTCTTAGGTAGGTAAATGCGCATATCTCATGCGCATTAGGCTTGAAGGATTGCGCAGTTTGACTTAGTGGGAGGTTGGCAAGTGTGCCATGTGTTGAGTGGATTTTCGTACACGGGTTTATGCAGGACTTGGCTAAGGGATCTTGGGTGGCTCGGGTGAGCACCTCCCTTCGTGCAAGGGTGCAGAACATGTTGTAAAAGGCAGGTGGCTTGTCTTTTGTAAAAATTGGTTAAGTGTGAGACTTGGTTCAGCCAAGACACACTTCTTGTAAAATCTGATATTCTTGACATAATAAAATTGTTGGGCAGACTGTTCGGGAGTTGCCCCTCCCTTTGTACTTGATTATTGTTGATGTTCTCGGTTTATTGTTCATGGTTAATAATTGAGAATGGTCTTCACTAAAGTATAAAGGATAATGCTTTATTCGATCGTAAAAACGTAAGCTAAGTATATTCATGTTGAAGTAGGCGTAGTCCACGGGTGTTATTATTGTTAAAAAGAAAGCGCTCGGTGGTGCCGCACCTCGCTACAAGCGGTTGGAAGATCACCGCAGGTGTAGGGGTGTGACAGTTGGTATCAGAGCTCGGTTGGAGCTAGTGAGCAAAGGTTGCTCGTGACAGTGACAAGGGTACTTGCAGGTGAAGGAGACCGTTTCACATGAAGTGAGACAAGGGCCGGTTCAGGTTGCAGGTGAAGATGTCTATCTTGCAGGAATTGGGTTATACATCCTTCGAAGAATTCGAAGGGAGTATACTTGAAGAGTAAGAAGGAGTAAAACAAGGATTTGTAGAAGGGAGCAAAGGCTTGTCCAAAGCAAAGGATGCTCTTCGTGCCTTGGTCAAGGAAGGAGTTTCTGACGGGAATAGGGACGAAGCCTACCGAATTGCAAAGGAAGTGGACTTGATTGAAGCAGAACTCAAGGAGCTCAAGATAAGACAGAAATTGAACCAGAAGAAGTGGGATTGCCTAGCTCTTGAGAGACACCTCCTGGCCTTGAAGAGGGAGGCTGAAGCTGAGAAAGAACTTCTTCAACCCAGTTGGACAATGGAGCAAGGTGAAGTTGCAAATTGTGCCATCAAGGAAGAGGAAGTTGTGATGATCAAAGATGTTGAAGACATGATTACGATGAAGGATGAACTTGAGGCTGGTCAAGTTGAACCAGGATCGTGCAGTTTGTCAACATGTATGGATGAGGTCGCTCACATGGAGGAGCCTCATGATGATGAAGTAAGTGATGATACTTGTGTTTCATTTAGGTATTTGGAAGATGGACTATATGCAGGGAAGGGAAAAGCCAGTTTGCCAAGGCAAGAGGACATCTTACCATGGATGACTATGATGGAACCTTGTATGGAGAAGCAAGGATTGTCAGTTGTTGCAAGGCTTGTTGGGGTTACTTGTGACCGTATGATGAAGGGTGCAAGGACCCGTGACAAGGGTGGAACTTGATGATCGTTGTGGAAGATTGAGTCATGCTTTAGCCACACGGAGAATTGGCTAAGTGCCCGGAATGACTCATGGACAGGTTGAGGAGGGCACACACTTGTGATGTTTTGGGTGGACTTCTCATGGCCGAGACCAAGAGGTAGTCTTGGTGGACACTTTGGTGGAGGAGCTATGGTGAAGGGACTCATGACATGATGATGATGAGATGGTTGGGTGACTGAGTTCACTAAACCGAAAGTTGAAGACTTGGATGGGATGGCCAGATGTTGTGATGTGTCTACTTGGTTGGACTACATGGGAAACTTAGTCATGGACATCAGGTTGGAGACTTGAAGACATGGAGCATGGCAGACCTATGCAAGGACATTGTGTGGAAGCACTTGTAGAGATGTCAAGGGACATCCAAAGAGGAGTGCTAGGGCAGGAATGTTATGCAGGAGGACTTGCTAGTGTGACATGGGGACTTGAGGATGGCACATTGCAGATGATGAAGAGGACTTCATGGACCTGAATGGGGCACATCAAGAGTTGATAAGATTGGAGACTTGAGGATGGCACATTTTAGATGATGAAGAGGACTTCATGGACCTGAATGGGGCACATCGAGAGTTGATAAGATTGGAGACTTGAGGATGGCACATTGTAGATGATGGAGAGGACTTCATGGACCTGAATGGGGCACATCGAGAGTCGGTTTGATGAGATGGTCTCTTCACGTTGAGGAGGCACACATATGGATGATGATGCAGGGATGGTTTGGCATCAAGCATCATGACATGTTGCAGATGAGATGGATGGAGTTTCCATGGACCTGAGCATGGATTATGGAGATACATACTTTGGTATGGGGAGCTTGGTGGCAGTGGTCACTAGGCCGAGACATAGTGGAGAAAGAGTCTCTACATATGTTGCAAGGATGTTTGCCTTGTGTAGAAAGGTCGACATCCTGGATGAATGATGATCTTGGTGGAGAGCTACCGAGATGGTATGTTGTCGAGGACGACAACGATTTCAGGTGGAGGAGGATGTAAGGTCCTTGGTTACAGACGCGTTCGGGCGCCGGGCGAAGTCACCGTGCACGGGCACACAGGCGGGCGCGGGCTGCATGACCGGTGGGCGGGTCTGCACGACAGGCGGGCGAGGCTGCACGGCGGGCGGGCGAGGCTGCACAACGGGCGGGTCTGCACGACAGGCGGGCGGGTCTACACGACGGGCGGGTGAGCGCACACGGAAATTTGACTAAGTGTTGAACCGCCATATATATATACGCAATGTAAAGGTTACATGTGCAGCCGACATGTTATGGAGACATGTGTTAATGGATGGTGGGGTCGGCCATGGGCTAACACCCCCATGTAATATCAAATAAGGAAGCATATAAGTGTATGGAGCATGAGGCTCATAAAGACCAACGAACATTCGCTCAAGCCTTCGCATAAAAGACAAAGGAGTGCGCAGTCTTAGGTAGGTAAATGCGCATATCTCATGCGCATTAGGCTTGAAGTATTGCGCAGTTTGACTTAGTGGGAGGTTGGCAAGTGTGCCATGTGTTGAGTGGATTTTCGTACACGGGTTTATGCAGGACTTGGCTAAGGGATCTTGGGTAAGCACCTCCCTTCGTGCAAGGGTGCAGAACATGTTGTAAAAGGAAGGTGGCCTGTATTTTGTAAAAATTGGTTAAGTGTGAGACTTGGTTCAGCCAAGACACACTTGTTGTAAAATCTGATATTCTTGACATAATAAAATTGTTGGGCAGACTGTTCGGGAGTTTCCCCTCCCTTTGTCTTGATTATTGTTGATGTTCTCGGTTTATTGTTCATGGTTAATAATTGAGAATGGTCTTCACTAAAGTATAAAGGATAATGCTTTATTCGGTCGTAAAAACGTAAGCTAAGTATATTCATGTTGAAGTAGGCATAGTCCATGGGTGTTAGTATTGTTAAAAAGAAAGCGCTCGGTGGTGCCGCACCTCGCTACAACCGGTTGGAAGATCACCGCAGGTGTAGGGGCGTGACACTTCTTGTCTTGATTTGTCAGGCTCTTATTTTGTCTTGGTTTCCTATCTATCCTCTTTTTATTGTGGCTCTGCTTTTCCTTTTTGTTATCAGATGTTTTTGTTTCTTGGCTTTCTATTGTGCCAACTAGAGACTCTATTTTTATATGTTGTTTTGTAGCATAGCCTCAAGACCCTCTGTTCCTTGTTGGGTCCTTTTTGGGTCTTATAGACTTATGATGTCAAGATATGATCGAGCATATGTATTTACAATTTGTTTTTTTATTTTGTTTTGTTTATTTTTTATTTTTCAAGTCATTTGAATTTCCTTAGGGTATTTTGAAAATGTGTATTTAGAGCTTTGTACATGATCTATGTAAACTCCTCTTTATTTATAATGAAAACAATGAGTTTTATTTAAAAAAAAAAAGAGGAATTAGAAAAAAGAAAAAACTTCCTACTAATAAAAATGCTACATTGAAGCTTAAAAGAAAATAACTATGATTGCGCAAGGATGACCATAATATGAAATATTCCTTTTATCATACAAATTATAAGAAAATTTAAATACAATTTATGAAACTCAAATAAAAAATGAACATTTAAATCACATATATCAACAAAATAATTCACATATATATATATAAACTAAATTCTTTTCTATACTAGAGTCCATCTAAGTTCAATATTAAATCTTAATTTTGTCCCATACCTGTACGAATAATGTTTTCTTTGCCGCCTAAATTCAATTTAATATTAATGTATCATGATAAAGCTAAAGGAATAAAACCGTACTTGTACTAAAAATTTCCACCTAAATTAAATTCATATTAATCCATTATGATAAGACTCACAAAATAAATGCGTCCCTAAAATAGAGATTCCCCAAATTTAGATAAATCCACTGTTATTCTGAAGGGCATTCGATATCCAACCGACGGGACCTAAGTCGACGCAACAAGAGGTATATATGTATGTGTCTTCATTTTTTTTTCCATGTGTTGGTCATAAAAACCAGTCTCTCGCAAGAGTGGAGTGAGCATTAGGACGTAATAGGAAAACAAATCGCTGCGTCCTTCTGTGACCTACCTTCCACTTCGTTTTGCATTAAAAAAATGCAATTTCCACAGCCTGCCCGATATGTCGAGGCCAGGTGCACATATTGCACCATTAATTATATCTGTAAAAATTGTTTTAATAATCGTGTCGAAAATTTGGAAGAGGAGGTTCAGTTTCTAAAAAGGTGGAGCTTCACTCCCACTGAATTATCCGGCACTGGTGATGTTACCATACTTTGTACTTCTGATGGATCCTCCCTTCACGCACACTCTTTCGTTCTGGTGAGTTATGTAGTTTAATGATTTTTGTAGTGTTTCGAGAAATTTTACACAGTTTTGTTGGGAGTGGACAAAAGGTGAGTGGGATGAATCATATTAGTTGGTTAAAAATTTGTCGATCAAAAAGACTTTGTTTAATTCATTATGGATCACAATTTTTGAATAGAGTTACGTATATTGCTTTCATTTTTTGAGTGAAATTACAATATGCAGATGTTGAATATGATGTTGCTTCATTTCTGGAGTGAAATTACAATATGCAGATGTTGAAAATGATGTTGCTTTATTTGTGCAGTCGAGTAAGTCGGATGTTTTGAAAGCAATGCTGGAAGGAAATGAGAGAAAAGAAGTGCACATTGATGAGTTTGGAGCAGAGAGTGTGAAAGCATTTGTGAAGTTTTTGTACACTGGCGAGGTTAGTAAAGAAGCCATGCGTGACCACACCAAAGAACTTGTTAAGCTGGCCCATTTCTACCAAGTAAAAGCGCTCATCAAGAAGTTGGATAAGTTCATCTCCAAGTCCATTATCGGAGCTGTAAAGGATTCCATTGTAGAAGCTATAAAGATGGGCTATTTATATGGGTTGAAGAAAACTAAGAAGATGGTTCCTCGTTTCATTCTTGACTCTGATCCCAACTATGAATTATTTGATGCTGCCTTCAAAGAACTCTCTGCGGAAAATCCAGAGATGCCTCTTGAGTTTTCTAGAGATATTTTCACCTATCGCGCACGTTAAAGATGAGGCAAACTCTTTATCTAAGGAATGGAGCCCACTCTCCTCCTACCAATCCAATATTTAAAATTGCTTAATAGTTGTCTATGGTTATGGTTTTGAGTTCCTCAACCATCAATTACAGATAAGTCTACTTTGAAACCTTACATGTGTTAGTAATAGGAGATGATGTGACATCTATGTGTACCATGATAGACAACACGGTAGGGCAACTTGTAAGGGGTTTAGACTTTTTCTTACAAACTTTGATTGAGATGATTTTTGCATGGATGAAAATGTCTCGGAGTGTATAATGACATTAAGGATGTATACGTAACTTTTAGTTGTTGTCACTCCTAAATTTCCATTTGATGCCTCAAAATAGTTGGAATATTCCAAACCCCAATTTTCCAAACTAGGACATGCCACTAAAATGGGTCTTGCATGCCAACTCCTCCAATTTTTCCACTCAAAATACCATGATAGATGAAAAATTGTATGATTCAATCTAGATTAGAGATAGACCTAAATAATAAATCAACATGAACATGAATAATAGCCATGAATTAAACCAACATATATCACTCATTATACAGAAAACACAGTACACATAAGACATTACCCAAATTTGGGAACCCACACATAATCCAAGGCATTTCTTTCACAAATTAATAATACATGCACTTTCCTTAGTACTCCCTCTAAAATACACAAATCAAAACTTTAACAAGATAATTTTAAGTTTCAGGTCTTTTCCCTATGGTCGATAAAAACTCTAATTCTTCCCTCTCCATTCATGTATTTACATCTCTATGGTGGAAAACCCGTTACAAATCTCCTTTTTTGGAAGGTGCACAAGAAACCTTACACATCATGCATAAGCTCTAACTTCATGCTAGTTCTAAAAATTCCAAATAAGGCTCCAATAGGCCTCCAACGCAACCTCATTTCATCCTTGAGACAAATGGGATTAACGATGCAAAATAAGACCTAAAGAGAGAATATCTTGCTCTCTTTTTACTCATGCAACTTAGTGAAGGTCATAGTCATTGTAGAAAGAGTCAATATTATAAAATATCTAGTGATACTTTAAATTATTACATGAGTTACTTTCATGTAGAGAGGCCTCAACCTCTTATCTATTTGAACAAATTTATAGAACTTGGAGGACTCAAATAAATATATTTATTTATTTTGTCATAAGTTCTTGGAAGTGGGTGAATTTTTCAATTAATTGTTATTCCTCATCATAGGTTATTGTGATTTATTCTTATAAATTTATTATTTCTACCATACTAGTTATGTGTTGAAGAATCAAGGGCAATTAGAGTTAATGTGTTAAGTTATGGTATGTTCTATGCTTATAACAGTTTACTTCTTTTTCTTATTATATTCCATCGATTAGCAATCACATGTACATAAAGTAAAGTGCAGATAGAACATTAAAACGATCGACAGAAAACAAGCCAAGACAAGAGACACAAGATGTGGCGGCTAGCCAGGAACAAACCCCACAATGTGTGGGGAAACCCTTTGATCAAATCTTCTTTTATCTTCAATAATTCAGCAGAGAGAAATAGTACAATAAATCTAATTCATATCAGCAGTAGCAAACCCTAGATCAGTAGCATCAGCATTAGCGGCTTCATTATCAAACTAGGGCAGACCATATCTCACAAACTGACAATCAGATTGACTTCATTCCACCACCAAAAGTTTCGGCTTCTAGAGGAGGTTCAGATGAACCTACAACGCAGTTCAGATGAGGAGATCTTCTAGGCCACGCAAGTCAATCTTTACTTCTGCAGTTGCAGCTTCAGTTTCAGCAGTTTCCGGCTTCAAACTAGGGCAGTCGATATCTTGCAAACCGTTCGTCGGATTGACTTCATTCCACCACCAAAAGTTGCGGCTTTCAAAGGAGGTTCAAATGAACCTACAATGCAGTTCCAAAGATGAGATCTTCTAGGCCACGCAAGTCAATCTTTACTTCCGCAGTTGCAGCTTCAGTTTCAGCAGTTTCCGGCTTCAAACTAGGGCAGTTGATATCTTGCAAACCGTTCATCGGATTGACTTCATTCCACCACAAAAAGTTGCGGCTTTCAAAGGAGGTTCAGATGAACCTATAGCGCAGTTCCAAAGAGGAGATATTCTAGGCCACGCAAGTCAATCTTTACTTTTGCAGTTGCAGCTTCAGTTTCAGCTGTTTCCGGCTTCAAACTAGGGCAGTTGATATCTTGCAAACCGTTCGTCGGATTGACTTCATTCCACCACCAAAATTTGCGGCTTTCAAAGGAGGTTCAGATGAACCTACAGCGCAGCTCCAAAGAGGAGATCTTCTAGGCCACGCAAGTCAATCTTTACTTCTGCAGTTGCAGCTTCAGTTTCAGCAGTTTCCGGCTTCAAACTAGGGCAGTTGATATCTTGCAAACCATTCGTCGGATTGACTTCATTCCACTACCAAAAGTTGCGGCTTTCAAAGGAGGTTCAGATGAACCTAAAAGGCAGTTCCAAAGAGGAGATATTCTAGGCCACGTAAGTCAATATTTACTTCTGCAGTTGCAACTTCAAATTCAGCAGCTTCCGGCTTCACATGTGTGAGAGAGAGAGACCCATTTCAGCGCAGTAGAGAAGAGACTCATATCTGCGCAGTAGAGAGAGAGAGATGTGATGAGATGAGTGAGTCCAAATGAGGAAAAGTCCTCTTATATTTATACACAATGTTGGTGGGTGAATAGATGCGACTGTTGGGCTTCTGAGCCTACATGAGTTGTAGGTCGGCTTGATAATAGTTCCATAATCAAAATAAATTCATATCTCCATGAATACTTATCAGAATCGGATGATCTTTATATCAATCCTACACCTCTCGACAAGAGGAATCTAATAAAAATATTATCAGCCATGAATAAGATGACCCACATGAAGTTTTGCCCTGGTTTCCAATTTTAACACTCCCTCTCAACCATGGAGAACTTCATCTGCAATCTGTCTATCGGTCATTACTATTCATCCATCAAATGCATTGCCTTGTGCAGCCTGACCCTTGCCCTGCTCTGCTCTATTTTGCCTATTCTGCTTTGTCTTGTTCTGCCCTGCACTGATCTGTACTGTTTTGTTCTGTTCTGCTCTGCTCTTGCATTGTTCTGTTCTACTCTACTTTTGTCTAAATTATGAAGAAGAAGAAATGATCGAGGATGTATCATACTGACTCAAAGTCAGTCTCAGAGTATGTACCACTGGTCCCAGACCAGTCTCAACCAACCCAAAGTCAGCGTCATAGTGAGTACAACTCCAATGGTCCCAGACCAATATCATCCTCCACTGACTCAAAGTCAGTCTCAGAGTATGTACCACTGATCTCAGACCAGTCTCAACCGACCCGAAGTCAGCGTCATAGTATGGTACAACTCCTACCACTGGTCCCAGACTAGTATCATTGATCCCAGACCAATGGAGGTCATCCTAGCATAGGGAGTACGGTAGTTACAACGATGCGTCCATTGGTACTACTATGGTCCCTAACTTCATTTCCCTGCTCATTGATCAGATGAGAGGTACTTCCCATGAGTCCCAGACTGCATGGGTAGGATGCCTCGACAGGAGAACTAATCAATCCTGTCCTCACAGGAGAACACATCAATCATGCTACAATCGTCATGGAGAACACATCAATCCAGGCCTCACAGGAGAACACATCAATCCTGCTACAGTTGCCATGGAGAACACATCAATCCAGGCCTCACAGGAGAACTAATCATCCTGCTACACAGGAGAGCGAATCATCCTGTTCCACAAGAGAGCGAATCATCCTGTTCCACAAGAGAGCGAATCATCTTGTCCCACAAGAGAGCGAATTATCTTGTTCCAGTGCACACCACCAGGGGAGGGTGAGTCACCTTGTGGTCGTATGTTGCTCCAGTCAGAACCGCAAGCCCTCAGAGCTCCCAGAGCTCAATGTATGCAATATGCAGGACCCTTGTACAAGGGTTTCTTGACGACTCCAAGTCATTTGGGAAAATCACAGATTAGATCTTTCCTCGGGGCTTTGACAAGGTGTATCAACTTGTACATCATCTTAATGCGATGGAGCCTCCTTGCTCATCGTTTTACCATGTCCCAGATGATGTCTATCTGTTGGAGCAATCGACGAATACGGGATTCCTCAATAATCGAATCCCACCTCTGGTTGTTATAGAGAATCACAGTGGTATGTGTTCAAACAGCTCACTAAAGAGCTTCCCCAACCAGGCAGCTTCATATGAGATCATACTCGTAGATATGTATCCGATCTCGGCGGTGCTTATGGCAATCAACTTTTGCTTCCTGTTCATCCAGGATATCGAAGCAGATCCCAAGGTGAAACAGTACCCGGAAGTGCTCTTACGGTCCACCACACTTCCTGCCCAATCAACATTAGTATATCGAAGTAGTCTCACATCTCCGGCAGTGTATCTTAATCCATGAGAGATTGTGTCCTGAAGACATCTCAGAAGATTCCTGGCATCAATCCAGTGAGGCTCAACCAAATATGAGCTCATAATGCTAACTGCAAAACATATGTTTGGATGGAGGTTCACCAAGAACATCAATGCGAATGAGTTTTGAGACTCAGAGGCATTTCCCAAATCTGGTCGGACATCACTACCATATAACTTCTGAAAGTTAAGATCCTCGAGGTAGTCATAGGCTTGCAGTCCACCATACCAAATCTTTCCAAAATCTTCACCACATATTTTCCTTGAGATAGGAAAATTTCCCTTGGCTTCTGCCATACTTCAAGTCCTTGGTCCTTCATTTCAAATTTAGAAGCCAACTCCCTCTTACATTTTGAATGAGAGGCTCTGCACCTGTTAGAAAGAGTTCATCCACATACAACACCAGTATGAGAGGCTTGTCATCTTCAACCTTAAAGTAAAGGTTAGGATTGGCTTCACTCCTAGTGAATCCCAACTTCATCAAGTAGCTATCGATCCTCTCATACCATGCTCGGGATGCTTGCTTCAGCCCATAGAGAGCCTTCTTCAACCTGCATACATGAGATTTTCAATCATAAATCTCAAATCTTTCGGGTTGCTCCACATAGACCTCTTCTTTGATCGAACCGTGCAAGAATGCGGTCTTGACATCCATCTGATGTAGGTTCCATCCTGGTGAAGCCACAAGGGCTATGATCAAGCGGATGGTCGTATATCTGGCAACGAGTGCAAATATCACATCATAGTCTATACCTTCCTTCTGGGAGAAACCACGAGCAAAAAAATGAGCCTTATACTTTTCCGTACTTCCATCTGCTGCATGCTTTATCTTGTAAAGCCATTTAGAAGCAACAACTTTCTCGTCCGGGGGTCTGGGAACTACTTCCCAGACATCATTCTTCATAATAAACTCATGTTCTTAGGCCATATCATCCTTCCATATTTGATGCTTGATGGCATCTAAGAATGATGAAGGCTCATTTTGTATAATCGTGCTCATGATGGTCAGGTATTCTTGATACCTGTTAGGTTTCTTATTTTCACAAAAGGTTCCTTGGGGTGCAGCATGTCCTTCAGCATCATCAAGTATCCCCCTAAGCCATGAAGGCCTCTTCCTAGAAGAGGTAGGCTCAGGTGGAGAAATAGGATCCATGGGTTCCTCCACATCAGGCATTATTACATCATCTACCCATAGAGACAGCGTCCACAATCATAGGGTTCTTCCTTTCCGCCACACAATTCTACTTAGGAGTATGTGGTGCAGTAGTCTCCCTCTTAATGCCTGCCTCAGATATGCCTGAGTGAACCAACTGTAATATATCAGAGGTCTTGCTTTGACTTGAGGGGAATGGTCCCCTTTTGAGCTTTCCTTCAACACATCCAGACATACACCTTCTTTCTCTACTTGGAATTCGGGCATCCCTGTTACCATCTGTCTTACATAGAGTAGAGCTTTGTAATGAAGGTGGGCAAACCTCCGATGCCAAAGTTCAGACTAAAGAGATGTGTCATAAGACATGACACCTAGCAGACTTCCATCGACCTGATATAATGAATCAATACGAAACCCAAGAGTAAAGGCATCTTTAACATTATTTTTCCATATACATACCTTGCCATCGCTGAAGGTTACCTTGTAGCCTTTGTCTTCCGTTCCCGAGATGGACACTAGGTTCTTTTTGAGGTTAGGTGCATTTAATACATCCTGGAATTTCTGGCCTTCTTGAATGCTTGTCCTCTTCCTTCATTCCCAGCTCTCCTCTTACCTTTGCTATTGAATTTGTCATTCCTTTGATTGCCATCAGAGGGATTTTGATCATCGTCCTAGAGTGAGTCCTTTCTATCAGGGCACTCCCTTGCATAGTGACTTTCTTTATTGCAAATGTAACTTCGTCCTTTTCTTCCACCCTTAGGTCCAACCTTTCCTTTTGGTTTAGTCCCGGGATTATTTCTTTTCTTAGCATGAGAAGAAAAGGCAGCAGGAGGATCTTTAGGCAAGGGCATTTCTTGCTCTTCTACCCTTGTTTCTTCTTGAATGCATCTAGCCATTAATTCCTTGAAACCCGGAATTACATTATTTTTCAAAAGAGAAGTCCTGAACACGTACCATTCGGATGGTAATTTTTCAAGAGTCGTGAGTGCCATTTCCCTGTTAGTAATAGCCTCCCCAATAGATAGGAGATTGTTCTTGACTTCAATGATCCTTAAGAAGTATGCTTGCATACTCTCATCTTTACCCTTCTTGATTTCTCTCAGCTTATTTCTAAGAAACAAAACTTGATTTGCATCTTAACTTTAAAATAAACTCACCAGTCTATTGTAGATTTCCTTGGAGGTGTCCAGTTCAAAGATGTAGGCCACCAAGTGCTTATCGATAGAGTCCCGGATGATCTTCTTTGTTTTGACTTCTCCATTTTTCCATTTGTTCCAGGCAGCAGCGGATGCATTTGATGGAGGTTCAACAATATTGCCTCTTACATGGTCCAGCACTCCTTGATCATCTAGGGTTAGATCGATAGACATCTTCCATCCATGATAGTCAGCATTCTCACGAAGCTTGCCTTTGTTAGAGTGTTGCAGACCCCATAGTTCTTTTAGGATATCCTCGCCAATCTTCTCTTCAATGATTGCTCTTGCTCTTGCTCGGGATTTGTCTTCACCTCAGCTCTGATAC
Organism: Pinus tabuliformis; assembly: GCA_031772625.1. Lineage (NCBI taxonomy): Eukaryota > Viridiplantae > Streptophyta > Pinopsida > Pinales > Pinaceae > Pinus > Pinus tabuliformis. The sequence goes on along the minus strand of CM062814.1, from coordinate 631,113,708 downwards.
CATGTTAAGTTATGGTATGTTCTATGCTTATAACAGTTTACTTCTTTTTCTTACTATATTCCACCGATTAGAAATCACATGTACATAAAGTAAAGTGCAGATAGAACATTAAAATGATCGACAGAAAACAAGCCAAGACAAGAGACACAAGATGTGGCGGCTAGCCAGGGACAAACCCCACAATGTGTGGGGAAACCCTTTGATCAAATCTTCTTTTATCTTCAATAATTCAGCAGAGAGAAATAGTACAATAAATCTGATTCATATCAGCAGTAGCAAACCCTAGATCAATAGCATCAGCATTAGCGGCTTCATTATCAAACTAGGGCAGACCATATCTCACAAACCGACAGTCGGATTGACTTCATTCCACCACGAAAAGTTTTGGCTTCCAGAGGAGGTTCATATGAACCTATAGCGCAGTTCAGATGAGGAGATCTTCTAGGCCACGCAAGTCAATCTTTACTTCTGCAGTTCCAGCTTCAGTTTCAGCAGTTTCCGGCTTCAAACTAGGGCAGTCGATATCTTGCAAACCGTTCGTCGGATTGACTTCATTCCACCACCAAAAGTTGCGGCTTTCAAAGGAGGCTCAGATGAACCTGCAGTGCAGTTCCAAAGATGAGATATTCTAGGCCACGCAAGTCAATCTTTACTTCCGCAGTTGCAGCTTCAGTTCAGCAGTTTCTGGCTTCAAACTAGGGCAGTTGATATCTTGCAAACCGTTCATCGGATTGACTTCATTCCACCACAAAAATTTGCAGCTTTCAAAGGAGGTTCAGATGAACCTATAGCGCAGTTCCAAAGAGGAGATATTCTAGGCCACGCAAGTCAATCTTTACTTCTGCAGTTGCAGCTTCAGTTTCAGCAGTTTCCGGCTTCAAACTAGGGCAGTCGATATCTTGCAAACCATTCGTCGGATTAACTTCATTCCACCACCAAAAGTTGCGGCTTTCAAAGGAGGTTCATATGAACCTATATCGCAGTTCCAAAGAGGATATCTTCTAGGCCACGCAAGTCAATCTTTACTTCTGCAGTTGCAGCTTCAAATTCAGCAGCTTCCGGCTTCACATGTGTGAGAGAAAGAGACCCATTTTAGCGCAGTAGAGAAGAGACTTATATCTGCGCAGTAGAGAGAGAGAGATGTGATGAGATGAGTGAGTCCAAATGAGGAAAAGTCATCTTATATTTATACACAACGTTGGTGGCTGAATAGATGCGACTGTTGGGCTTCTGAGCCTACATGAGTTGTAGGTTGGCTTGATAATAATTCCATAATCAAAATAAATTCATATCTCCATGAATACTTATCAGAATTGGATGATCCTTATATCAATCCTACACCTCTCGACGAGAGGAATCTAATAAAAATATTATCAGCCATGAATAAGATGACCCACATGAAGTTTTTCCCTGGTTTCCAATTTTAAGTGTTGAAGAATGAAGGGCAATTAGAGTTAATGAGATTATTCTTCTAATCATAACTATTTGTGAGTTGTTTAACTTTACTTCTTAGAAAAATCTTCACTTGTTATTATTATTATAGTGTGTCTTCTTAATTTATCAAATAGCTACCAAAATAAAGAGACAAGAACAAAAGATGTTTGGCTTTCTTTCAAGGCCAAAACCTCTCCCTCTTAGAAAGGAAAACCTGCACAAAAATTCTTCTTATAGAGATTCCAATTGATGAATACCAAGACCATGACCCTTGACTTATGATGCCACTCGAAGACCAAGACACCAATCCTCTTCTTCATTGTTGTTGAGATCATCATCATTGTTCCATCATCACTTAGATCATTGTAGCCTTCTCACCAAAATCATCTTTATAGCACCATCATTATTGTTACATCGTTATTGCACCTTGTTGCACTACCACTGAGATCCTATTTAGAATACCACCAAGACCATGATTGTGATTGGGATCATGACTGTATCTAGAAGGTATGTCGAGACTGTATGATCACTGAGATCCTCTTCATCATGAATACACCAAGACTGTGAGACAATGATTATTATGATTTTTGTTTATAGTATATATGTCTAAATAGAGTATTGAGATCCTTATTATAATTATGTCGAGATTGTGAGATAGTATATACCCCTATAATACTCATCTGAAAACCATAGAGTCCTTCTCCAACCGAAACATTGTAATTTTGTATTCATCCAAGGTTCATGTACCATGTTATGTTTTTTAGATTTCATAGAGTTGTCCGAAGTTGTCACTATGAAACTGCGAGGGTACATGCTCCTTTATATAGGTGTTTGTCCCTATATTTGAGACGACATGTCCATTGAACGGATGTGTCACCTTTTTATGAGCCGACATGCAAGTTATATATATTTTAAGGCCGACATGATTATTCTCTTCATCATTTTTATGGTTGATGTCTTGGAGGGTTGTCCTAAACTTTTCTATATACTTGTATGCATTACATGTAGGCTCAAGAAGAGCATGACATTGACTTTTTGACATCCTAAGGCTCTTAATGGGAGCTACTAATAAATAAACTTCTTTCTGATGAAACTCGTGCAACAAGGAATAATAATAAATTCATTTTCTTGTTTACAAAAGTGATAGTTACAATGTCATGAAGATTGAACCTAGTTATGCTTTCTTCAACCCTCCCTCTTAAATAGGGAGATATTCATGTTGGTACTCGGTCATTATCAATATGAATAATTTCTCATAAGAAGAATCAGATTGATAATCTGATCTTTATAGCATCATATCAACCAACATTATCACAGTGCAAGGCCTTTCCTAACAACCCCATCTTTCCACGATATCATGAGCTACAATGTTGGCGAGACCAATGATTATAGACAAATTCATAATTGTCTCTCAAGATACATACCCACCTGGGTGTTCACTCAGTATGACATTCTAGGACTATTCTTATATTGGGTTCCCATCCCTTAAAGAATATCAATCCTCTTGCCTACTCTTACCTTGGATGCCCTACACATCCTCAAAGAGCATCAGATTCCAGATGATTACCCAATCCTCCATTCTTTCTTCCCAAGTGAAGACAAGAATGTTGTGTTTATCTCTCCCTCTTAATTAGGGAGGATACATCAATCATGGGTCTACATTTCTCTTCATCGCCTTCACTAAGACTTACAACTGTTAGTCTTGGTCTAGTGCATGACACATGAAATAGACAAACACAATTGTCACTCCTTTTTAATTAAGGGTGACCCAATCCAAGCTCCCTCTTGATCAAGTACTTGTTAGAGTTCCCTCTTAACTAGGGACTCTCCTTTTTCATCAATAACTTCTCCTTAATGGATCATTCAACTACTTAATCACTTTCTTTCCTTGATGTCATGAAATGTAGTCAAGCTTCTTCCCTGTAGGGCATAGGCTATCAATCACTTTCCTTATGGGTTCATCATGTCATTATTTTCTTCATGGAAAGTGGCCTTCTTGGTATATATCTAGAACCTTCTTCATATGGATACTTCTTTCTCATCATGCTTCTTGTAGGAATTTCCATCCACCACATCAATGGTAGTTGTACTTTCACTTTACAATTCTTGTTTTAGTAGCCCTACATGAACTCATCCAGATATTATTCAAGAAATCAAAACACAACATTAAATCAAATAGTACCTTTCAATATGGCTCTTCATCATGACATCTTCCTATAGTTATCAACATCCTTCATACATGTTGACACATCTCCTAAAGATATCCATTTTCAAGGGTCTCCATTTTTTCAAACTTCCATCAGAGCCTTCATATCTTTCTAGGAGATTTCCTAGTCAAATATTCTTAGTCCTTTGGATGTTGATTTCTTTCATCATGGTTGCATATCTCATGATCTCTTCCTTCCTCACACATTCCATTCCCAGAAGCTTTCAATCAAAGTTTTTTAATTGTAGTCAAGCACCTCATACTTCATATGAGCATATATTATGTTGATTTCATATAGTGTGACTTATGCCTTTCGACATCCTTTCAGAGGAGGAGATCATTTTCCCTTGATCATGCTTCTACAAGTAGAAGTAATGATCCATGTTACCTGCAACCATATGACATGACACTATAATATTAAACACAAGCATACATACCTCATTTTACATTTAGGTCATCTAGGCTTCTTCCAACAACTTCCTTGATTGAAAAGGTCTTCAATCCCTTGATCTACTTCATGTCATCATACCATCATCCCATGAATTCCATAAGTTGGAGTTCCTGATGAAACACTTTCTTCCTCTCTAGATTAGTGAACCCTCCAATGAGGATTCCATCAGAAAATCTTGAGGATCTTGCATATCCTCATCTGGTATATTTTTCCCTGTTTGACTTGATGTATGATGAGCCTTTTCCAGGATGACTTTTTCCTTTTTCTTCATGGGGTTCCCAAGAGCTATATCCTTCATGTTTGACTACCATGGATTTTGTCCTTGATGATTCCCACAATGATGTCACGAGCTCTTGATTCTAAAGATTTCATGATGCCACAATGCATCTTATTATCATGGTCATATCTATAACAGAAGATTATGGTAGGACCCTTTTGTGAGGGATACAATTTCAATCATAGTAGATATCTATTACTCCCTCTTTCCTTGGCCCTTTTTCTTTGGCTTCCTCCCTCTATGAGCTTCCATAATCTTTCCATAGTCTTAGCTATACTATTATGTCTTATTTGAGGACCAAAATTTTATTTCATTTCTGCACGTGTTTGAGTCCTTTATCCTTCAGTACTTTTTTCATCAACTTGTCTTTCTCTATCGAGCATAGAGACCACAACTTTTTTAATGAGGTAACCTTCATGTTCATGGAAATTTTTTACCTTGCCTATCAATTAGAACAATGATGATTATCTTTGTTTCCCAATTGAGATCTTATGAAGATATTCCTTCATTCTTTGATACCTTCAATCATGTCTAAGTGATATTACCTTCTTCACTGTATTTCAGAGAGTATATCTTTTAGCATTTCATATCTCTCTTTTATGTCACCTCTATTGATGCATAGGGATGAGAGGACCTAGAACTGATTTCATATGACTTCTTTTCTAGGGACTATATCTATGCAAAGAATCTTGATGACCCAACTCATTTAGAGATCTCCTTACAAACACAAAGTCATTTAAACAAACTTGATTATAAAATGACAAATAATTACTTGAGATGTGAAGATAAAATCTTCACCTTGATCATGTTGGAAGTGGTTGAAGAAGATGCATTGGAGCTTTCTCTTGAATGATCTTCTTTCAAATGAGAAAGTCGTTCCTCAATAGAAAAGGTTGCTCCTTTTGATGAGGATGATTTTTTGCTTCCTCAGATGAGCTTCTTCTAGGGCAAGGAGATGATCCTTTCTTGATTTATAGCCTTGAAGATAATGACAATACCTTCTTGCCTTTAATATGCTTCTCCTTCTTTTGTAGATCAGGACTACTTCTAGGGTTTCGACCTTCTCCAAGATGATGTAATCTTCGTTTTTGAGGTCCTTTGAGCTACCTTACTTTGTAAACAACTTGATGAGGGTCTTGGTGACCTTTTGAAGATGAAAAATCTATTGTTGTTGTAGATTGTCTCCTTGATTATATAAACAAAAACATTTGTTGTCGTAGACTGTTGTTGTAGACTAATCCTTCAATTTTGACAAAGCCCTTCAACTTGCTTTGATGCCCTTCTTGAAGTTGATCCTTGAATGTCTCTTTTTGCTGCCCTTCTTTTGACTTCAGCACCTTAGCTCTAATACCATGTTGAAGAATCAAGGGCAATTAAAGTTAATGAGATTCTTCTTCTCATAATAACTATTTGTGAGTTATTTAACTTTACTTATTAGCATAATCTTCACTTGTTATTATTATTAGAGTGTGTCTTCTTAGTTCATCAAATAGCTACCAAAACAAAGAGACAAGAACACAAGATGTTTGGCTTTCTCCCAGGGCCAAAACCTCTCCCTCTTGAAGAGGAAAACCCGCACAAAAATTCTTCTTATAGAGATTCCAATTGAGGAATACCAAGACCTTGACCCTTGACTTATGATGCCAATCCAAGCCCAAGACACCAATCCTCTTCTTCGTTGACATTGAGATCATCATCATTGTTCCATCATCACTTAGATCATTGCAGCGTTCTCACCGAAATCATCTCTACAACACCATCATTATTGTTACATCATTATTTTACCTTGTTGCACTATCACCGAGATATTCTTTAGAATGCCATCGAAATCATGATTGTGATCGGGACCATGATTGTATCTAGAAGGTATGTCGAGACTGTATGATCACTAAGATCCTCTTCATCATGAATACACCAAGATTTTGAGACAATGATTACTGTGATTGTGTTTATAGTGTATATGTCAAGACAGAGTATTGAGATCCTTCTTATAATTATGTCGAGACTGTGAGATAGTATATACCCCTGTAATACTCATCCAAAAACCTTAGAGTCCTTCTCCAACCAAAACATTGTAATTATGTCTTCATCATAGGTTCGTGTACCATGTTATTTTTTCTGAGATTTCATAGAGGTGTTTGAAGTTGTCACTTGAAACTACGAGGGTACAAGCTCCATTATATAGGTGTTTGTCCCTGTATTTGAGCTGACATGTCCATTGAATCGATGTGTCACTTTTTTATGAGCTAACATCATGATTATATATATTTTGAGGTTGACATGCCTGTTCTCTTCATGATTTTGTTGGCTGATGCCTTCAGGAGGATTGTACTTGTCTTGGAGGGTTGTTCTAGACCTTTCTATATACTTATATGCATTACACATAGGGTCAAGAAGAGCATGACATTGAATTTTTGACATCCTAAGGCTCTCAGTGGGAGTTACTAATAAATAAACCTCTTGCTCATGAAACACACGTAACAAGGAATATTAATAAACTCATTTTCTTGTTTACAAAAATCATAATTGCAATGTCATGAAGACTGAACCTAGCTACACTTTCTTCAACAATATGTGCATTGAATGGTAATTATTTTGACCTTTACTATTTCTTAGCCTCTTAGCTTGTTATAATCTTAGTACTGCTTTCACTTTCTTGAACTTGGGGCTAATTCTATCAATTGCTACATAACTAAGAACCAAAATCTAAGAAACTTGAGATCTTGGTAGTTAGTCATTGTTAACTCTTTAAAGCATCTGTTTAGTTTCATCCAATTTCTTCTCTAATTCTAGTATTTCTTGTCTTAACACTTCCTAAAGGTGTTATTCTCTCTCTTGGTTTTGTAGTATGTAAGAGCGTATTAAGTTTTCTTTACTTTAGTAAATTTCTCTTATGCAATGGTTGGGGGAGAAGGTTCTAAAGGGTCTATTACAACTTTAGCCTCTTATATGTGCTAGCAAGGACTTATCACCAATCATCAAGCTCTTTCATCATCATGCTAATATGTCAATAAATATATATTAAATGGATAGTAGAAATAATTAACTTATATCTAGTGAGTTATTGAGATCCCTCTCCCAAGGTAATGTCCTTGTGCATCATAAGGGCCATATCGTTAATCTCTAGTAGTATTCTTGTCTTTACTAGTCTTTTCCTAGGCACAATCCATGTTCAAGACTTGGTGGTATTATGATGATTATTGTGGCAATAATGGCCTCTTCATCCAATTACTCTCTTTATGCTAATAGTTGGCACAAAAATTACAGCTAATTTGTTGTATCATGTGTGGTTTTATCTTCTGGAGTCATCGCATATTTTTGGAATTGACGTTTCGAACCATCCTCTGTGGTTCATCATCAGGATAGATCCATGAGTGAATAAGTCAGAAATCAATAGCATCAATAAATAAAGGTGAGGGCTAGGATGGGAATGAATGACAGTTGACAAGTTCTGAAGGAAGGAGCGTGAATTAATTGATAATGATTTAATTCAGATTTAGTTTTAATTTTTAATTTGATAATGATTTTAATTTAGTATTAGTTTTAATTTTAATCTCTAGTTTTCTTTAAAGATTAATAAAAAATTTCTTTAAAATTTTTATGCAAGCTAATTCACAAATTAATTGTTAATAAATAATTTTTTGTTTATTGATAATTCATGATGTTTAATAATTGATGGTAGTAACTAATGTTTAATCATAGTATTTAATAGGTTGTTTAAATTATTATTATTTTTATAATGAATGATTAAAATGAAATGATAATTAATAACTAATATTTATTGATGATTATGAACTAAACTTATTATTCCTTTCTATTATTAATTAATTTTTATTAATTATTAAGATTTGATTTTTTTTTTTTAATTTAATGATTTGAAAAAAAAAAAAATTGTTGTTAGAATTTAATTTGAAATTTATGAAAAAATTAATTTTGATTAATAATATTTATTAACTAATATTAATGATTTTCCAAAGTATAAATGTTTATAAAATTTATTATTTCAATAATTAATTAAATTTTAAAATTAAAATTAAAATTTGAATCTAATGATTAAAATTAAATTGAACTAAAGTTTTAGTCAAAATTAAATTAATTTGAAAATAATTATAAAATTTTTAGAGCCCCAAGAGTTAGCTCAATCAGTCAAATCAAGTGCCTCGCCAATGGGAGGTCACAGGGTCGAACCCGAAAGCTCTTGGGGTTAGGTCAGTAAATAGGCCGAGGGGTGTTGATGCCTTCGGGTGCGTCGACTTAGTGTTGAACAACCCTGGATGTAGCGGCTACCCATTGACCCGGGTATCCGTGAACCAGAAGTGGAAAGAAAAAAAAAATTATAAAATTTTTATTTTTATTTTCATATTTATTTATTATTATTAATTATTAATTCTAATTATTAATTTTTGTTAAAATATTTTAATATAAATTTTAGGGTTGGTAAATGTAAACCTTCTAAGGAAGACATTGAAAGGTCACATTTGCGATAAGGGTGTAGGGAACAACTAGGAGAAGGTGGAGTTAAAGGTTGGAGTGGGAATCCAATTATAACTTATTTTCCAACCATCATTGTGGTTAAGGTTGTTAAGGTGTTTTCCTATTTCAATAGCTTCTCTTCCTATGGTGATAATGATCAATTTTGGCCACTACACAAGAGTTTTCGATACAAATATGATAATTGGTTTTACTGGAGTGCTCGGCCAAAGCTAGGAATCTAACTAGGAATCCAAACTATCCATGACCTTTTGAACCTTTTTGGGTGGAGGGGACTTCATAAAAGTCTTCAGGCCATATTTGATTTGTTTCAATAAAAAAATTATGTCAGCTTATTTATGAGATTGGCTACATGTACAATCTAGGACTTCAATAGTTTTCATTAAATTGGTAGCTTTTATATACTATATGTGAGTCATGCATCTAAAATTTATGAGCTAGTTGAGGGATATGTGTCAACTCCTTTTCCCTTGATTGTTTCCTTCTACAATTTTGAGGCAATTGTAGGATATGGATATTTCATGCATGGAGCAGCCACCCTAGTTATCTTCTTAACTCTCCTTCTATGATCCTGCCTAGCCCCTTTCTTAGCTTCCTTGCACTAGAGCATGAATTCTTCTTGTTCTCTTTGTCTTTTCTACTATTTAAGGCACGATGATCCTTGAAATATTGTAAGCTTTCTCTATTGAGGTGTTGATGATAATACTATTTCTTTAGCTTTGTGTTGTTTTTGTTTTATTTTAAGCCCCTGAAATTTTATGAATTTCAATCTCTAAATTTGGTTTTGACACAAATGTTATGGCCATTATACTGTAGTTGATTTAATGCCTTCCTTAATCATATAGTATTCTAATATGCATATAGGTTCTCATGGAACTATATAGAGTATATTGATTCCAAAAAGAATAGAATCATCATATTTATCTAGAAGATGGTGAAGTATCTCAAATGATTATGTGGCCTCTTATATTATCAAGGAGTACCATTGCTAAAATTCTTGATTTGTCTCTAATTGATAAGCCTACTCCTATTAAAAAAAATGTAGAATTTTGAACTTCCATATAAGGCATGTATATGTAACATCAATGTCACATGACCTTCTTAATGGGCTTTCCAAAATATGATTGCCAAGAGTAAACTCAAATATAATAGAAATCCTTATTAAATTCTTGGTCTTTAAACAATTAGTGATCAACTCAACCAATAAGTATTAGGCCAGAAGTTGGTTGTTAAAGTGACTAGCATAATTATTTATGATAAAGACGATAGAACCAACCTGATGAGTTCCATATGAAATGCAAATTTCTTCTATGCTAATGTTGTTTACTAGAATTACCTAGCCTATATCTTCTCCTTCCCCAAGTAAATTTGAAACTCTATGCATAATGTTTTGGTCTAAAGAGTAAGGCTTATCTCAACATAAAAATCCATAATGGGGTCTACTCAAAAGGAATTTAACATGAATGGAATTTAACATGAATGGAGATAATAGGAGTATGACACCGCGCCCAGCCATGTGTCAAACGATTTCACTTTGATCTCAAATTTCGTTATTAAATTAAAGAGATCAGAGTGGGATTAAATTAATTGCAGATCTTAGAAGATGCCCGGAAGCTCTGCATACGGGAATTGGTCTAAGTTTATCTTTTAAAGAAATACAGTGACAGGTTCGAAGTTTACCCAAGACACTAGGGTTGCAACCTCGAATATCATTTTTATTACATCGCTAGAAAAGCAGCAGTACAGGGAGGCACAAAATTGGTTTGAAAATGTTGTTGAGGCAAAGGCATGTTTATTCATTTTATTGTTGTGGCAAAGAAAAATTGCGGACTCAAACTCAGCAACGGAGTTGAACTCGACTCTTTCATATCCATAGGTTTAAAATGCTCGCAGATTTTGACGGTAAGCATAAGCACTCACAACTCGAAGGTTGGTATTTAATTCTGGAACCCTAGGGCTGTTCGACATTTACTACATAGGTGGGCCTCTGCAATTTCTGGTTTTTCGAAACCACATTTTATACCTGGCATCTTCAGAAAAATTGCGCACCCCACCTGTAGTAAAACCACTAAAGTTGCACAACGCCCTCCGCAATTCCACCTACGGTTTCATCAAAATTACAATTATGGAAAGACACAGCAACAGTGAACAGTTTTTACCACAATATGAATATTTCTATTGCAAAAGCCGCACATTAAGCAACCAACAAAAGAAAAACCTCATGTATGCAGTTATGAGATTTAAGATTCGGACTCTGAGCAGGTTGAGATCAAAGTTTTAGTTTTACCTGGTGCTTTCAATGCTAATTTAGTGTCGTCTAAAGGGCCACTACGTAAAGTATTTTCTCCTACTCAGCGTTTTGAAGAAGTTTCTCCAAGCAGGATGGACAAAAACTATTTACAACAACAGAGCAGGGTTAATCGCAAGACAAAGTAGCACATGGAAACGCTCTATGGAGATTGGATGCATTGCTCTTGTGAATTATATGAAAGATATGTTGCTTATAAACTATCTGGGTTTTCAAGAGTTCACCGTGTGACTTGATCCCTTCTTGGAAACACCTATAATTTGATTCCTGGTTATTGGGTCCAGAACTATTTGGGCAGAATCATCAATCCTTTGTTGCTTTTCTTCGAAAAGCATTTATGAAAGAAATTACGAGATGCTTCCTTACCAAAACCTTATTGATAACTTCGAAGCACGGTATGATCTTGTTGCAAATGACGGTTATGTGTTCATTTTCCGAACTAATTAAAATGCTCCTAGGTATAAATTAATACGCATAAAATTTACGCAGCCAAAAGTTTGGAGTGATGTTGTCCAAAACTTTGAGAAGGATGTGCTTGAATTAGATTTTTGTGTCAATGGCAATCAACTTATATTAATCTATTTAAGTGATGTTCAATATGCTCTGCAAATACGGGATTTGCAATCTGAAAATTTGCTTCATAATTTTCCAATAGAAGTTGAGTCACTTGAAGAGATATTCAGGGAGGCGTTAAGACAAGGAGATATTTATAAATTTTACAGACTTTCTTACCCCTGGCTTTATCTCTTAATGCAACTTAGATGTTAAAAAACCAGAGTTTGTAGTATTTAAGAGAGACTTTTGTTCTAGGATTGATTAGACAGAGTTCGAGGCTAAACAGGTTTTCATAAACAACAACGATGGAAATCAGATCCTAATGTTCATTGTATCCAAGAAAGGCATTGTTCTTGATGGTTCTCATCTAACACTGTTATATGGTTACATGTATTTAACAATAGCATCACCCCATACTTCAATGTTGGTCACATTGTTATTTCAAGACATTTAGGGGCAGTTTTTGCTATCGAAAATATTCGATGTGGTGACGAATATGGAGAAGAATAGCTAAAAGCAAGTTCTCCTGCAAGAAAACAAAATTGTTTTGGTGACTTCATATCTGTTGCCGAATTCCTTGTATCAGAAGGGTATACACAACCTAAAAATTTATGTATTGAAGGTGGCAGTAATGGTGGACTTCTGATTGCAGCTTGTATAAATCAACTCATGTTGGTGTTATGGACATGTTGCGTTTTTATAAATTTACTATTGGCCATGCATGGACTTTTGATTAGGGCTTTTCAGACAGGGAAGAGGAATTTCATTGGCTGATTAAAATACTTACCATTCCATAATGTAAAAAGACCATAGGAGACACCAGGACAGAATTTACAGTATCTTGCTACAATGTTATTGATAGCAGTTCATGATGGTCATGTTGTGTCACTCCATACTTTGAAACTGTTAGCAAAAATGCAATATGTTCTATATAAAAGCATGGAGAATAGCCCACAGACCAACCCAATTATTGTCCGAATTGATATAAAATCTGGTCATGGTGCAGGAAGGCCAACCCTAAAAATGATTGAAGAGGCAACACAGTCACGATATAGAAAAAAATAGAAGAACAGCTTCAGAGTGTTTACCAAGATAACCATTTTATTATAGTGGCACAGAAGATCTTGCCCCTTCATAAATAAATAAATAAAAACAAGTTAATGCCTTTGCCTGTTGGAAAGGTTTGTATGGCAAGATTTAGACAGAATTCAGATAATGTTAAATGTTTTGTTACGGTTTCAAATGACAATTCGTTTCAAAGTTGCAGCAGTTGGGGTTATCTCTAGAAATCTGGTAATTTGTAATCCACTTAACTCATTATTAACCCTCCCTCTAGTTTATTTATTTATATTTATATATATTTTTAATATACATTTAATATTTATTTTTTGATATATATATTTTAAGATTTACATTTTTAACATTATTCCTTTAATCATTAACCTCATTATCTCTTAGTAAAATATGGAAAGAAATTATTAATTCCAAAATACAATAATGATCATATTATTTGATAATATAACATTCAAACATAATACTACATAAATGTAAATACTCATTTATTAACCTTTGAAAGAATAGAAACTTTTTATTTATTTCACAAGTACATAATTCTTCTCTATATAATTTCATTGTTTGAAATTTTGTAAAAACCCTAACAACATTCCCCTATTTATTACACGCCAATGGATAATCAGTTTTCCACATATTTTGATCCTGATGATGAGCCTTAGTTGAAGGTTCGAAACGTCGATCTTCAAATCAGTATAGATGGGATAAGTATGGGACTCTGTCGAAGTGTTCCTTTTACCAAACCAAGATTCATTATCTTGGGCACATTATCTATGGGGATGGTATCGTAGTAGACCCGACAAAGATTGAGGCCATCATGGAATGGCCAACACCAAACAATATTCATGAAATACAAAGTTTCATGGGCATGGTAGGGTATTATCGTAGATTTGTTGAAGGGATTTTGAAGATAGCAAGCCTCATTACCGAGCTCCAAAGAAATAACAAGAAGTTCATTTGGATTGAAAAATGTGAAGAGGCATTCCGAGGTTAAAGGTGTTATTAACGACAACGCCAATTTTGAAGGTGTTGGATATGGAACAAGATTTTTTGGTTTGTATCGATGCCTCCAACGAAGGGTTGGGTTGTGTATTGGTAAAGTAAGGAAGAGTAATAGCATATGCATCAAGGAAACTTAGAACCCATGAAGAGAACTACGCAACCCATGATCTAAACATGACAACAATTGTTTATGCACTAAATACTTGGAGACACTACCTTCTACAAAGGAATTTTGAACTTAAGACTAACCATTGTGGGCTACAACACATATTCACTCAAGACTACTTAAATGCAAGACAAAGACAGTGGTCTGAGATAATCAGTGAATATGATTTTGATATTACTTTCATGAAAGGAACAATAAATAGGGTGGTTGATTCTTTAAGTAGGAGGCCTCAGATATTTTCAATGATTCCCTTAAAGACAAATTTGAGGGAGAAATTACTTGACTTGCAATTTAAGGACACTTGGTACCATGAGGTTAACAAGATTTTGAGGGAGGACGAAATGATGATCTCAAAAAATGACGGATACTCCCTTGATAGTTATGGGATACTACGATTTTAGGGAAGGATATATGTGCCACTAAATGAAGATATACACCAGTTAATCTTGAATGAAGCACATGGAGCAGTATACATGGCACACCCTGGTGTTAAGAAGATGAGTGCGAACCTGAAACCACTCTTCTTTTGGAAAGGGATAAAGTAGGAAATTATAAACTTTGTAGCAAGATGCTTGAAGTGTTAGCGAGTAAAAGCTGAATATAGACATTCAGCAGGGTCGTTGCAACCCCATGAGATACCAGAATCTAAATGGGAAGTTATATCAATGGACTTCAATGTGGGACTACCAATGACCTCAAGAAGACATGATGCCATATTTGCAGTGGTGGACACATTAACCAAGAGCGCACATTTTATACCAGTTAAGACTACACATAACACACCAAAAATAGCAAGAGTTTTTATTGATGAGATTGTGAGATTGCATGGAGTGGTTAGGAATATCATATCAGATAGGGAAGCAATGTTTACAAGAAGGTTTTGGACTAGTTTCCAAGAATCCTTGGGAACCTAGTTGAACTTTAGCACTATTTATCACCCTGAGATAGATGATCAAACAAAGAGGACTAATCAAATCCTCAAGGACATGCTACAGATGTGTGTGATGGACTAACAAAAGAGATGAGAGGAGTTTTTACCCCTGGTGGAATTTGCTTACAATAATAGTTATCAAAGTTCCATCAAGATGGCTCCATTTGAGTTCTTGTATGTAAGACCTTGCAAGACACCTCTTAGTTAGGACCGATTAGAGGACTGAGTATTAATAGGACTAGAAGTGATGTAAGAGATGGAAGAACAAATGACTATGATTAGGGGGAGGCTAAAAGAAGCAAAATATCGAGAAAAGATTTATGTTGATGCTCGTCAAATAGACAAAAGTTATGAAGTCGGAGATAGAGTGTTCCTGAGAGTAATTCCCCAAAAGAGCTCTATAAGATTTGGAAAGGGAGCAAAATTGTCTCCACGGTTTGTGGGACCTTTTGAAATCATAGAAAGAAAAGGGTCGGTAGCATATAGGCTTTTCTTACTTCCATCTCTAGTGCGCATGCATGATGTGTTTCATGTTTCTATTTTGCTTCATTATATTTCAAATCCTTCACATGTTATTGAATTGGTTCATTGCAGGTTTCAGACGAGGGCACAATGATGGCTGAACTAGTTCGCATATTAAACCAACAAACTTTGCATCTTAGACGACAGTTAGTGGACGAGGTTAAGGTCCAGTAGAGAAATTATAGCTCCAGTTCATCCACTTGGGAGGACACCGAGGAGATGCGTCACTGTTTTCCTTATCTATTCCAAGGACTTTGGGATGAAGTGTATTATTAAGAGGGGGTGTAAGTGAAGGGATCTTCCCTATGCCACTATTTTTTTAGACAATGCAGATAAACTGAGAATACAACCATAAGAACTCATAAATATTAAGCACTTATATCAACCATCTATGAATTTCTTTGCATTACACATATCATCTATTTTACATGCTATTAACTATAGGCACAACAAAATCATATAAAATAACATCATAAATAACATAGGTACCATCCACTAGAAGACAAGATTCAATCTTGGCTTGTCGCTACTTGCACTCCCTTGGTTTGCCTCCAAGTGTGAATGTTGACGTGCTTGGACCGAATGTAGTGACCCACCAGTTGACCTCCTAGCCTACTCCTTGGATACTCTCCTTCCTCATGGACCCTTGAGCTGCAATAGGGTTGTACAATGGAGAAAGTTTGCTAGCTAATAGAGGTGATCCCTCCTTGGCTCAAGATTCTCCTCTCTAATGTCCTCTACATCACCAACCTCAACTATAGCTCGTAGACACTCACAATGACATAATCTCATACAGTCAATAATAGGGTAAGCAAAAATGTCCTTTCTCCCATGGCTTTCCCCTTCTTTTATAGGAGGCTTCTTAGGTGACACTTGGCATTTCATGCATAATTAATTATTTTTATTAATCCAAAAGTTGATTATTCACCAACCCATTTGTCCCTCTCACTAAGGGTATCCAAAATTATTTACTTAAATTTTAATTTAAAAATAATATTTTTCCTCACCCCAACAAGACTTCTTATTTCCTCTCCTAGTTGTCTCTTGATCCCCCTTTTCTACTCCTTAATTTATGTTTATTACTGAAGTCAACTGATAAGTCTCAAATTTGGGCCCCTAACTACCTCCTAATTTAACTCAATTTACCTCTTAGATGGGCTCTTTCCACATGGATGTTCTCTAAATTTCTCAAATTTTAATTTATTAATCTTATTTTAATTCACCACCCTCTTCTCTTAATGAAGTTTAACTATTTTAGGATGAATATTTATGCTTAAATCTATGTCCCTCTTTCCCCCTTTTACCCAATTAAGTTACTTATGTACATTATCTACCTAATATTTTTCAACATGGCAAGGGTAGAGTTCTCAAGGTAAAATAAATTATTTCTTCCTATTCTCCCCCTTACCCCAAGTTTTATTCTTGATTTAATTATCTTGGTTGTAATGTTATTTACCACTTGATATGAATTTGTAGGATTTTCATATCCTGATTAAATTTATTAGTTTTTTTAATGATGTCAATGGTGTCAAGTTGGTCCTGCCCTTTAAGAACTCCCCTTCGAAGTTCCAAGGGTGCCACACCTAACAATTTATTTGTGATGCCAAGGGTGCCAAGTTAGTCGTACCCTTCAAGAACTTCTCTTGAAGTTCCAAGGGTGCCATGCCACTTTCCCTTCAAGCATCCAATGGCTACGAGGGGAAAGTCTAGGTGCAATGATAGAGACTACTATAATATCTTATATTGCCCACTATAGTGAGACTAATGGTGTTGGGGATCAAGGAATCTGCCTTGATGCATGCTCCCTAGTAAAATACTCATGAGTGAGTCAATTTTGGGACCTACCCCCACAACATCGTAATCTCCAAGGAGAATTTATTTCAGCCTTTCGAGCCCAATTCATGGCGAGAGTGCTAGGAGGTGAGATCAAGGACACTGCCCCACCCCTCCCATGCAATTCCATTCAATTGTATAACCCCATCATCCATGTGTGAGTCATTCAGCCAAGCAACTAACATGGTACATGTAGCCACTAACATATCATCATTATATATATATATATATATATATATATATATATATATATATATATATATATATAGCAAGTTTCAAACTAGACTTCGAATTTCAAAGACAAAATATTAATTTCCATCAAACCAGATGTTGTCAACTCATCACTTGTGAGTGCCTCTGGTGGTTTCTTATCATACTCAATAATCATCAGTAACAAAGTTTCTCAATGTTAGTCATTGTCATGATAACATCATCAACATGAACTAGTCATTCACATCGTTGTTCTTTGTGAACCAAAACTAATGTAAATGGCTAACATAAGGAACACACCCATCATGACTATCATCATATAACGTTAGTAGGAAACATACATATCCGTCAAATCTATGATCATCATAACATCAATAGAAAACATACATATTCATCAAATATATCATTATCATGATATCAATAGAGAGAATACATATCCTTTAATGTCATCATCATCATAATATCAATAGAGAACATACATAACCATTAATGCTAAAATCATCATAATATCAATAAAGAACATACATAACCATTAATGCTATCATCATCATAATATCAATAGAGAACATACATAACCATCCCATCCACTAATAATAGATTCATGTGTTTGGATCCTCGACTTGAGGTCCTAAAAGAATAAAGTGTAGGAATTAGGGTGAAATAAATGTTAATGTCATATCATTGTCAGTCAATTAGAGCGAGCCAATACAATCATATAGTATTGTAATATGTGTAGAGGTTCTCATGGAACTATGCAAAGTATATTCATTTCAAAAATAATAGAATCATCATATATATTTAGAAGATGGTGAGGTATCTCAAATGATTGTGTCATATCCTATATTATTAAGGAGTACCATTGCTAAAATATTGGTTTGTCTCTAATGGCAGGCCTATTCCTATGAAAAATGTCAAAATTTGAAATTCAATATAGGGCATGTATATGTAACATCAATGTCACGTGACCTTCCTTAAAGGTCTTTCTAGAATATGATGGCCAAGGGTAAATCCAAATATAATTGAAATATTTATTGGATCCTTGGATTTTAAATAACTAATGATCAACTCAATGAGTAAATAGTAGGCGCATGACATATTTATATAGTAGGCACATATTTATGCTACTTGAATGAGTTTCTCTTCACCACATTTTTTAACTAACATATAGGCTAAAGGTTGGTTGTTAAAATGACTAGCTTGGCTATTTATGGTAAAGATGACAGGACCACCATGATGAGTTCCATATCAAATGTAAATTTCCTCTGTGCTAATGTCTTTTACTAGAATTACCTAGCCTATATATTCTCCTTCCCTAAGTAAACTTGTAACTCTATGCATAATGTTTTTGTCTAAAGAGTAAGGCTTATCTCAACATAAAAATCCATAGTGTGATCTACTCAAAACGAATTTAACATGAATGGATATAATAAGAGTATGACCAAAATGTGGAACATCTAATAGGGCCAAAATACCTTACTAAACAAATTTTATAGGCAAGGGTTTTAAAATTACATCATCAAAATAATCAAGAAATGTCTTCAAATATACATATTAGTTCAACTAGTCCTTTTGGACCTTATCATCCTTCCAAATATTAAAGTTTTCAAATATTATAATTCTAACCTTGCCCAACCATAGCTAGTAGGTTTGAACCTCCTCATGCACCTCTATGATAGGCATGTTTTCTTCATTATGCAAATTTTTCTTCAATATCACTTTCAATTTTGATGTAGATGTCATTCTTTTATGTCAAAAAACTTTTATATTTTATCTAACATAGGGCTATGCACCATAGGAATACATTACCCAAAACCATAATTTTTCTAAAGCCTTTAACTTATGATAGTTCAATTTAATATATATTTTTAATATAATAATATGATTTTATAATAACAATAATAATATGATTTTATAATAATAATATGATTTTGATTTAATAATACTAGTGTGAATAATATAGGGTGTGTAAATGTAGCAATCATGTGTAGAGCCCACATGTGCATTGTTACCCACCACTAGTGGGTGACCCCCATGGAAGAAATTTTCTCCTATATTTGTCTTCAATGACAACCAACATACCCTTGCAACCACCAAATAGCTCGATGTGCCACCATTCTCTGTCATCTGAGCCATCCATTGTGTGCCCTCACCCATCTATTATAATCATATGTTTGAATTTTGGCCTTGCAACCCCTAAGGTAAATATACAAGATTGCAAGTGGGTTTCCATTTTGGACTTGTTCTCCCTGAAAGGGATCCAAGCGCTCCATAGGGTCATAATGGAACTTGTAGGGTGAGAGTTAAGAACCATGGGCCTCCACCACAAAAAATCATTGAACCATGGGATTCTTTAGCACCACATATTTCCTGTTTGTGCCATGATGATATAGAGATGATGATGCACTTGGACCACATTGCCCAGTTGGCCACACACTTGCACCCAGCACTTGGTAGTTGATCCAAGGCCTAGATGGGGTTTGTCTCATCCAAAGAGACATGGGAGGGCATGAATAATCTTCTAGCCCTCGCTGATGAAAAGTTGAATTATTATTGAGCCACTTGAGACCCATGAGACCATGGATTGAGCCCCACAGCCACTTGGGAGCACCTCAAGATGTTTGCTTGGAAATCAAGGGGCCACCCCTTTGATCAACATTTTTGAAGCCCTCCTCTTCATCAAGGCACTTAGAGGACTCATTTTGGCCTTCCAAGTTCCAATGACCCTTCCTACTCCATCATGCACTATTTTTGGCCCTCTTGGGATGGGTCATCATTCACTTTTGTAGCTATTTAGTGGGCTTGTCACTAAGAGGGTTGTTATTTGCACATTAAAATATTATTAGGGGCTTAATTAGACTAATTACGCCAAATTGAAGTTTTGAGAGGCTCCTATCAATTAAAGAGACACCATTTGTATTTGGAACATCATCATTTGGATTTGGGACTTATCTTCTTGAACTGTACTCAAACCTGCAATTTTTGGTGAGTTTTGGAGTTGAAATGCACTTTGACACTTGGATAATTTCACACTTTTTCTTAGAGTTTTTACTGGAATGTTATTTTTTTTGTATGGATATACTCTTCTTTTTCTTGTAAGTGTTATATGATGTTGTATGAATGTATAATGCATTGAATATCTTCTTAAGGTTATTAAATGTGCCCTAATTAATACGAATTTGCTTGGAGCATTGAAAACTATTGGAAATTTTGCATGTGTTACTAATTGGGAAAAGAATGAATGAATGTTCCTAGGGGAATAATCTCATGATTAAATCATTGAAACTCCATTTGACATAGCCATTGAAGTTTAAACATCTTGAGGTTGTTGGGTTGCTTCCTTCTTTTAGGATAGAAAAGTCCCTCTAGGTATCCTTTAAGCATCGAAATTGCGATGTTATGGTCCTCTTGACTCCATTTCTCCCAAAAGGGCAAGGTATTGGTCTTAGTCCTAGGTGATAAACCTTAAATCACTTTCTTTTTCACCTCTTTCCCAAAATCTTCCCTAACCCTAGACAGCTAGCTAGGGCCTAGTGCAAAGTTCTTTAGGAAGGTCACTTTGAGGAGCGAGGTCGTAGGCTACTATGTTGAAGTTTCCTTTAGTTGCCCTAAAACTTTGAAGCAATTCCCATGGCCAGTTTCAGAGAAATATCAAGCCCTAGATATCATCCTAAAATTAGTCTTGAACCTCTTGGGTTAGCAACATTCCAAAGGTCATTTTCTCTTGAAAACTCAAAGGAAGTTAATCATTTTTTTGGCCTTTCTCATCCTTACCTGACCTAGTGTTCTCCTTGGGAAGTCAGCCTTTCATGATAGATCCTAAAACTTTATGTCTCATTTGGATCATCCTAGGACTCTCTAGTTAAGCAGCACTTATCCTAGAAGCAATTGCTTATATCAAGAAATACTATTGAGAGGTCTTATTTCATCTTGAATATCTTGATTCAAGCTACATCTAAACTCTCATATCATTATAAATCCCCAGGTCTTGATTTTCTCTCTTTAGGTCTTTCTTGGAGATCCATTAAGCTTCATTGAAGCAAGTAAGACTCATATTGAGCATCTCCTATGAATGGGCCTTGGAAATCACTATAAGCCTAATCATTGATCCTGCCATTATAAGTGATTTCCTTCATACTAGGACTTCCTCCTGTTAGTGAAAATAAGAAAAGAGAAGGGGACATAGGTAGTGGTGACAGTTGGGCTTTGTCACAAATTATTTTTGTTCCCTCTAGCTTTAGCCTATTTACTAGTCCTACTAGTTTTGCAGCAACATTTTTGGCATTGTTACCGAGGACACGAGATTGTGTCTTGTTCCCATATGACATCATTTATATATCCTTGTGGTGACTTTGTAGGAAGAACGAAGCCCTAGTTATTCATTGAACTATAAAGTCAATGCTTCTAGGGTGAAGCAAGCATCTCTCTAGGCATCTCTAATTTCACTCTAGTGACTCCTACATAATTGATATGTGTAAGGCTAATATGAGGTATTATTTTGACAATTTCCTACTCTAGACATCACTTCCATCCCTGAGCACCCTAATCATGTCACCTGGAATACCATATGTGGGACACCAAGTTTTATGGTGATCCGCTCTCTGCAATAAATCATGTACCAAGATTTTCTACACATGCATCAAAGATTGAATTGACTGACCAGGATGTCCTCATATTTCTATTCATGAGAACCCTCCAAGGTCATAATTCATGGCTACATAATTGTAAACCTAGGAGCATTGTAACAACCTTGGTGAAAATTCCATGTAATAAATTTTAATAAAGGAAAAAATAATAAACATGGTTTATGGGACACTTATTCCAAGCTGAATGTTGGGAAAAACATCCTAGTGTGGGTGTTCATTTGGTTTATTATGGCTAAGGAAATTGGCAAAGGATTTGGAAAACCCAAATGACATTTTTTGCACATTTATTTATGAAAATAATGGAAATTAGGAGAAAAGGAAGGTGAAAGGTCATAGGTTGCATGTGAGGAGGAAAATGAAGGAAAATAATGGAAAATGAAGAAAATAGAGGCCTAATTGATAAAAAGACTTATGAGGATCAGTTGGTACCTTTTGTCAATTCAGTTTTGGAGCTCTCTATTTTTTCTCTCACTCTCACTCTTGGACACTTAGAGTTTTCTTGGAGCACTTTGGCATTGGATCAAGAAAGGCGAAGAAGGAAAGAGGAAGGAAGGAGCAAGAAAGGAAGAGTGGGATCAAGAAGCTACAACAAGATTCTTTCTAAGTATCTATTTTCATGTGTGATTTCCTTGACATGCATGGTATTGCATGTGGTTCTTTTTTGTTATGGGATGGGTTTTTCCAGATGTGACAGTGTTTCCAGCTTAGCCTTTCCATTTCCAGATAGCCATGGTGTGATGGGGTTCTCATGTTTTGGTTGAGTTAGATTTCTGAATGGATTCAAATATGAGTGAGGTGGATCTTTGAAAGAAAGAACACATGGCCTAGTGATCCCTGAATTAGACTGTGGATTGTTGTAAAACCACTAACCCAGTTACTCCTGAACTAGATTGTGGGTTGCGGTAAAGCCAGGTATTTTGTGCCTCGGTGGGCCTAGGAATCCTCAACCAGTTAATGGCGAGATATATGGTAAAGCCTAGAGGTGGTTTCCCTTGATGATACATGGGAATCCTTGATGGTGAATGGTAGGATATATCATAAATCCTAGAGGGTAGAGTCTCAGTTTAGGGCCTAGTGATCCTTGGATCGAACTGTGGATTGCGGTAAAGCCTAAGATACTAGAAGATAGGAAAATTCCTCACATTGTAGGTGGATAAATCAGTAGCATCCATGCTTGTTTTGTCCTAGTGATCTGGTGGACATCATGGTAAAACTTGTTATTACATGTTTACCATGTTGGCCTAGTGATCTGGTGTGGATTGTGATAAAGTCTAGTTTCTATTGATGAGGGTGAGGTGGTGTAGCCTCAAGATGCCTTGGTTGGTTCTTTTGGTTTGAATCCCACATTCATGCTTGGAATATGGCATGAGGGTGATTGATTGAAGAGAGATTTGGCTCAGCCAATCTATGGTCGAGTGGAATGTGGTAGTCCCATCTCACGTTGGCTATTGCATTAATTAATTAGAGGTTCTTTCCTTGGTATCTTTATGTAATTGTATTGGTTGATATGTGGATTCTATGGATGATGTATCCTTGATATTTTTTTTGTTATTATGTTGGTTATAAGCATGTATTATGACAGTGATGATGTATGGCTCTCCTCGTGCTTTGATTTGTAAATGAATGAATAATGTATCTATGACCTAACAAATGATAATGCAACAAATGATATAAGGGAACACTGCTTCTTAGCGATTCTCATATAAGTATGAGACCCCTATGCTTAAATTTGTTGTGTAAACCTGTATATTACATATTTGTGACATGTTTGATGAAATTCCTATCATGGCTAGTAGGGGTCCAATCAAGTCCTTGTTCAAGTAATTGCATTCGTATCATTATTTTGTTGTTATATTTCAGTTTTGAATCTGTCATTGAGTTTTGGGCAGTGACCTGGGCTCTGGGCCTCAAAAAGTGGCACAAATCTCAGACTCGTAGGCACAGGTCTGAGGAGAAAATTCCTCAGACACATGCATACCCATGTTGTGGGAGTGTTTGGAGCCTCTCAGACGCACCCCCGTCCATATCAAGGGAGAGTCTAAGGGTTTAATGGTCTAAAACTTTAGTTGATCTCAGGGGTTGGTTACTTGAGTGGTTGGGATGGCTCCTGGGATTTCTATTGCTAATGTGGAAGGTTTGTGTGGTGTGTTTTTGTTGATTCCACTTCCTTAAGGTGACTTAGGAGGTTGAATCCCATTATAATGGCCTTTCGTTGCATATTTATCTTGGTTGCCCGGTTACTCGGGTAGATGTGGGATGAGGGTGTTTCAATGTGGTATCAGAGCATGGTTCACCTCTTGGATTGGAAGGGAAGTGTGTGTTGGTCATGCATTCATGTTGGTTACACATGTGTTAGTAATCCTTGTTTTTGATAAATGGAAACAAGAAATTCCAGTTTAATTTGTCCTTGAATTAAACTGTGAATTAAAATAGAATTATTTTCTCATAGCAATTTGAAAATAATTAATTAAGTTTAATTAACTTAATTAATTTAGGAAATTTGAATTAGAAGTCTTTTAGAAGACATGTTTATGTTCTCCCTAACTTATAGGAGTTAAGGTTTAGTTATGAATGAGTTGTAATTAGTTAACTCAGTTTATTGAGTTACATCCAGTTAAATTAGTTCCAATCAGTTTCAAGAACTAATAGTGAGTAAACAGATAGTTGGGACACTAGTGACATAATTAGTGTTACTCTAGTTAACTGAAGATTCCACCATAAAAAAATCATGCATTTTGATTCTGAGAAAGACCCAATTGAGACTAGAGTGTAGGGACAATGTACTATTTGTTTTAGATTTTTTTTAGATGCACTAATAGTGCATGCAATCAGGAATTGGTCCCTGAGGGATTGTGCTATTTTTAGAGTCTTTATTTCCCTTTAAATACAAGTTATCCTTCTGTTGTGGCCACAACCACTACCCTATTAAAATTTTCCCTAGTAGCAATTTTGAATGGGTCCCCTAGAAGTTGATCTTGCACTCCTCCGAATGATCTGTTTCATCCCAAGGATTTTAACTCTTTGGCAAACCAAATATTCAATTTCTAAATGGTCAAGGCCCCCTTAATAAATCTTTGCTGCATATTTCATTCAACCCAGCCTAGCCCTTTCTTCAGTCCCTTCATCAGGGGTTTCAATCCTCATAAGTATTCATGGTACATTTATGCCTGCACATATAATCGCCCCTACCTTTACAATGGTCGTTCGTATACTTAACACACAAAACCTCTTATCGCATCTTTATCCCCCTTTTAACTCCTCACAATGAAGATGCTTCACAAAACACATTTAACATACTCGTTTATCACTTATCGCACGTCACCTTGATCAAGGGCAAAGGCTTGTTAATCATGAAAAATTGCGATGCGATTAAGTCCTCAATAGCATTGCAAATCGCATATCGGCAGAGCCCGAGATCATATACAAAATGAAATGTGATATGGTGGACCCATTGCATTATTAAATACAACCTATATATATATCGGGTCTGGCCGAATCTCATATCGCAATCGGCGGGGTCCTAGGCCTGTGCACATTGCGATATGTGATTTGGCAGACCCACCTATCTTATTAAATAGAATATATATGTTATCGGGTTTGTCTCCCACATCGCTAAATCACTATTGGTGAGGTCTACCGCTTATGCATAAGGTCTAATTCGATGAAGCGGACCCACCAATAACTATGCGTCTGGGCTTATAAATTTTGAAATCTAACCTTGTGGTCAAATGCGGTCTTTTCCATGTTTTCCTATGTTTTCTATAAGATGTCATGAGCCAGGTTCTCAAAGGAAATCTGGTAGGGGTGATATGGCACATGATTTCTTGTTGAGATGTGTGATTGCGACTCGGTCATAGCATGACGCTGGCTAAGCCAGGGGCCGATTCTTTCACACTCGCTCATTTTGATTTCATTGTGCCTTATCATTTAAAGTTTAAATGATGACGAGAGCTGTTCTTGGGCATTTTTATCATATTTTCATAATCACTACTAATATGAATTATCTCTACAGGAAAATTCAAGTGGATCCAATAGCAGATAAAGACGATGTATGTCAAGATGACACCTCTGCACCCCTAGTGTCGATACTACAAAAGTGTAGTCTGCAGAAAGGGGGATGAACTGCCACAATGCATAATGGAGGCACACTCTGTGTCAAAAGGGAAGCTCAGCGTTGATCCACCAAGATGTCACTCCCTCCAGATAAACCTCAAGGCATGCTAGATGTGGGATGATGAGCACGACATCTTCAGTTTCCTCCAAGAAATGACATGGAATAATATCCATCCCACATAAGTGCAACGAAAGGATACGCATTCATTCTCTGCACCCCCCTAGGAAGTAGAACAGTCCAGCTAATTTAAATTCGACGTGTCAACAACCTCATGGACCGTTCACCTCTGTATGTTCGGATCTGCGTAATGAAAAGAAAGGAGGTGAAAAGTCAGTGGGGGAGGGTCATTTTGAGTTGTATAAGTATTACCTCCGGATAGGAGAGAAGGGATTTTTGGTTTTGGGAAGAACAATTTTTATTATTGTGAATAAAAAGAGACTGTTTAGCTCAGTAAAGAGCCAGTGTTTTAGATTGATTTTCCCCTTTTATGATGTGTTTTGATCAGAATGTTGTCGCTGGTATAAATGAAAATGTATATTTTTTTTTGTGCATATTGATGACTTACAGTTCATGGTTATGCCTGGTTATTTGAATATGATTCAATATCATGGTTAAATCATGAAAGGTTGTTGACTCAAAACTCTGTTGGACATCAGTTGCAAGCTTCTCTTCCATAAAATGGAATGTGCATTCCTGTATGAATGATTGGATTGTAATTAAGTATTAATGTAGCCTTGTTCTTATATGAACCAATAATTGATTCATTTAGACTTAGAATTCATATATGATGTTTAACCTCTCTTTTTCATGCTCCTATAGGATAGATTAGGATAGTTAGGACATAGACTAGAGTAGTTAGAAGAAGTGTAGATAGGATTTAATACATAGTGGTTAGCTGTTTTATTTCGTTGATGCAATTGAAGCCTTCTTCCTAGAAGCAATCTTTCAACTCATTTAACAGTTTACAAGGTCCCTTAAAACCCATTGGAACTAGCCATTCCAAATGAAAGCAGGTCTAATTGGGGCTTGCGATCGGGTTAGTTCCCCTTGTTGGTATAGAGAAAAGTCGCCATGTCAACACCTTCATAGGAATTACACATTGGAATAGAGACTTGGAGAGCTTGTGAAGAGGCTAATATTTAGCCTTGAGCTTTCTTATGAGTTGGAGATTGAATTTGCTAAGTACTAGGGTTGTTCTAGAGAGAACAAACATTGTAATTTCATCTTGATTTTCCTAATTAATACAAAGAGATAATGGGGTTTTGAGTTGTGGCTTTCCCAAGATATTTATTGTGTTATGTGACTTTGATTCTCTTCCTTTATCGATTATTGTTTGCTCGATGTTTATGGGATTCTACTGTAAAGAGTAGAAGTATATTCTTGTCTCTTGTTTTAGTAGATTACATGAGCTTGTGAATCTACAAGATTTTCCACATGGTATCAGAGCAAGATTGTTTTCTGGACCGAGAGTTTGCAGAGAAGTTATGAGAATTTATGTGCAAAATTTTCAGAAACAAATTGCATATTTGGATTCCTTGGGAAAATATACCCAAATTAAAAAAAAGCAAGTTGAATCGGAGTTTAGATGAGGGAGATATCGCTGATTTAAAATCAGATCCCTAGAGGAGATTTCGAAGTTTTGAGTTTTAGGGTTATAGGTGAAACTCGAATTTGCATACATACTTCAGGATCAGAAAATGGTGTTCATGGGTTGACGCTTCAGTATGCCTTGGAAGGGAGATTGAATTTTATAGCCTGGAGGGACAGGATGGAGGTTGTGCTAGAAGATAATGGCTTGAAGGAATTCATTGATCAGGAAGTCTCCAAGCTAGTAGCTATAGAATCACAGAACTTGGCTGAGTGGAAGAAGTGTGTGGCGAAGGTAAGGCAGATAATCCTTGAGGGAGTTCAAGACCACATTGTCTTGAATCTCCATGGCAAGGAAACTCCACATGCTATGTGGAAAACATTGACAAACTTGTATCAGAATAGTAGTGATCAAAGGAAGTTGGCACTGAAGGATAAACTTCATAAAATCAAGATGGAGAAAGGCGAGACGATTCCACTTGACCAAGTTCACTCAATGTTGGGATGAACTTGGAAGTGTTGGAATCACATTTATCAAGGAGGATATGGTAAGCCTTTCTCTTCTTGGACTCCCAAAGAGTTGGCATAGTTATCAGGACTCCATCAATGGTCAGGAGAAGCTGCCAGATTGGGAACGACTATGGTCAGATTTGATGCAAGATGAGATCAGGAGGAACAACAGGGATGGCTCTTCATCAAAGACTGATGATGAGGAGAATTGTGCCTTAGTGATTAAGGCAAGGAAGGGGAAAGGTAAAATTTCTCATTCCAAATAAGATTCTTTTCATGGAGGTAAGAAGAAGGACATGATGAAAGTTAAATGATTTCTTTGTCACAAGAGGAGTCACTTTGCTACAAATTGTCCATTGAAGAAGTCCAAGGAGAGGTCCTCAGGAGGAGTAGCGGGTGAGGCTTTGGCCTACCAATTCGAATTGGACTTTTCCCTCATTACATGCTTGGTATCATCAATGATGGGAAGCTTTTGGTACCTTGACAGTGGAGCTTCATTCCACATGACTGGAAATAAGGAGTTATTCAGTGACCTAGAGGAGAAGGATCTCCAAATGCATATCGAGATGGGTGACAATGGGAAGCATAGTGTTACCGGTATTGGCACTATAACATTTCAGAGGGAGCATGCAACTCCACTCACCTCGAAAAATGTCATGCATGTACCCGAACTGATGAAGAACTTGGTATCCATTTCCATGCTTAAGGATAGAGGCTATGATGTGGTCTTTTCGAAAGGAAAGGCATTCCTTCGACACATAGCCACAGGTCAAGCAAAGAAGATAGGGATAATCTCTATAAGATAGAGGTAGAGGTTTGTGTTGCTTTGAGTTCAAAAGCGGAAAAGATGTTGAGCTAAGACATCGGCGAATTCTAGCACAAGCGATTGGGCCACTTGCATCATGGGGCTTTGAAGATATTGCAACAAATCTCTACCGATATTCCCAAAGGTACACTTGAGCAAGTTGATACGTGCAAGGGTTGTACTTTGGGAAAATAAACCAAGTCTTCCCTTGGAGATAGAGACAGTCGAGCGAGTTTATTCTGGAGAGAGTCCATTCAGATGTGTGTGGACCATTCTCGACAGTATCCACTGCCAAACACAGGTATTATGTTATATTTGTAGATGACTATTCTCATAAATGTTGGATATTTTTCAAGCAGCGAAAGGATCAGGCATTCAAAAAGTTTTGTGAATTCAAAGCATTGGTCGAGAAAGAGTCAGGCAAGAAGGTTAAAGCTCTATGAAGTGTAATGATGGAGAATATGTCTCCAATGAGTTTAAGAACTTCTGTGCAGTGGAAGGGATTAAATGAGAGTTGACGACACCTCATAACCCTCAATAGAATGGGGTTGTTGAGAGGAAGAATAGGAACATTGTAGGGGCAACAAGGGCAATGTTACATGATGAGAGCCTACCAATGCACCTGTGGGCTGAGGCATGCAACACAACAATTTATGTTTAGAACCGTAGCCCACATTGGATACTTGAGAGCAAAACACCAGAGGAAGTTTATTCCAGTAAGAGGCCAGATGTTGGTCACTTCAGGATTTTTGGGTCATCATTTTATTGCCATGTGACCAAAGATGCACTGAATAAGCTTGAACCAACAACAGAGTTGGGGGTCTTTGTGGGGTACACTAATACTGCCCACAACTATCAGGTGTACATGCAAATTAGTTAGATGACAGTGATTTGCAGGGATGTCAAGTTTGATGAGGAGAAGGCCATCCGAGCATCCCTTGAGAGGGAGCTTGAGCTACATGAGGAGGAGGAAATTTTAGTTCCTAAGGTTGAGGAGCCTCAGATTGATGTGGAGCAACCACATGCAGAGGTTCCTGGAGTGGAGACATCCACTTAGGAAGAGTCTTCTAGAGAGGGAAGAAAGTGAACTAGAGAGGCTGACAGATTGTTGGATGATGCACGGGAGAATGTGGGAACACCCTCTTCTCAGTGCAGACAGAGGAGGTCACCAAAGAGGTACACTGGATACATGTCACTTATGGGTACATGTGTTATGATAGAGCCATCTTCCTTTCAGGAAGTAGTGCATCAGGCCGTTTGGGTTGATGCGATGGTGGAGGAGTATGACTCCATAGTTTGAAATAGTGTTTGGGATGTGGTCCCAAGACCAGAGGATAAGTAAGTTGTGAGCTCCCATTGGCTTTACAAGGTAAAGGAAGCTGCAGATGGTAGTGTTGAAAAGCGTAATGCCAAATTTGTGGCCCATGGCTTTTCACATGTAGAGGGGATTGACTATGATGAGACCGTTTCTCCTTTTGCAAGATACTCATCTATCAAATCTATTTTGGCACTATCTGCACAGATGGGTTGGAGTATCCATCACATGTATGTGAAGACTACCTTCCTCAATTACATGATTGAGAAAGAGGTGTACATAGAGTAGTATGAAGGTTTTGAAACATTGGACCGTGAGTTGCATGTGTGTCGAATCAAGAGAGTGTTGTATGGGCTGAAGCAAGCACCCCGTGCTTGGTACAGCATGATAGATAGCTACTTCACTAGGTTGGGATTCACAAAGAGTGAAGCAAATGCGAACCTGTATCACATAGTGGTGGAAGGTAAGTTGTTGATCATTGTACTTTATGTAGATGATCTCATACTAACAGGTGATGAGAATCTCATCAAATATTGCAAGGAGGATCTTACGAGAGAGTTTGAGATGAAGGACACGGGGTTCATGCATTGCTTTCTTGGCATTGAGGTATGGTAGGGAGATGGGGAGTTGTTTGTTTCTCAAGGCAAGTATGCCAATGAGATACTCAAGAGATTCCACATGGATAGCAGTAAACCCTTGGCGACTCCTCTTGTTGGTAACTAGAGGAAGGTGTGAAGTAAAATTATAAGTGCAGACACAAACAAATTCCTCTAGCCCGATAATGGGTCTAGCCACAACAGATACATTCTATTGAATATTTCCTTAGGTTAGAACCAATTAAGAGGGACTACCTCTTAGTACGCTTATCTCGTTTGATGATGTCCTTACTTGCTCGCTCCAGCTATCTCTCGCTTCCTTCTTCAAACACCTGAAACAAGTAAACAACAACAAACAATAACCATGATAATAGACAAATTGTAATTCAACCTAAGTCAAGAAACATTTACCCATGAATATATTAGATGAAAAATCATGTAGGAAATCAATCGATAGTTGCATATATATTGATATCAAGAAGAGATTACAACAATTGTCTTGACGTTGCGATTATCCTCTCACAAGACCAGGTTCCTACACACTTATGCTAGCATTCCATGATGGCCTCAATCAATAATAGCTTTAAGACTCTTCCATTTAGGCTTCACTCCAAACCAAATCACACTTCTCCCTCACACAACTAGATAGCTACAACTATGAATAGCTTGTTGTTTACTCCAAACCAAAATAGCACTAGCACACCAACATTAACACTAGCTTGTGCTTGGGAAGAAGGGAGGTTTATATAGGATGAATGGATGGGAGATGGATCCTCTCCTCATGGGAGAAGGTCTTATCCCTTGAGGTAGTTCCATAATTATATGGGAAAGGATCTCAAACTGACATCCTTGACCCCATCCGGCCAAACCATTTACCAGACTTCCGTTACGAAGCTTCTAGAGCTGGAAGCTTCGACTCTTAATTTAAAAAAAATTCCATAATAGGACTGGCGCGATTGGATCACAGCTCAGTCACTCCAATCAGTGCTAGGGATAGTGCTAATCTCTGCACATTGGCATGGGGGAGACAAAAGCCATTAGTGTCGGTCTTGTAAACTAGGAAAAACAGAGGTTTCAGTGGAAATGGTGCAAAAGGGAATGGATTTGCTCATGAAGAGGGACATAATGGGAGTTTCTTCATGAAGGAAAAGCATGTGGGGTTCACTATAGAGATCCTCCAAGATCAAGAAATGGGGAGTATAGGGACAGTGACAAAATGTTGTGTAATAGATGCCCCTTAAAGCATGAAGGTCAAGCTAGAGTGAGGGATGAAATTCTTTATGAATCAGTGTGGGGAACCATAGTCCGTCTTCGGAAAACCTACGAGCAAGTACAAATACATATACATAACTAAGAACTCTTTCAAATGATACATGAATCATGGCATGGACGCAGCCATCCAGATAATGATCATGTAAATGGATCCAGGTATGGGTGCAAGCATCCGTCAAAGAGGATCATAATGAAACCAAGGTATGGTCACAGCCATCTAATAATGAGAAGGATCACATCTGATAACTCATGGTATGTGTTGAGCGATAAAAGGTGTCTTTTTAACTCCTAATTATCTTCACATTAATTTTCAACCCAGGGAAGATTTTTTATTTCAAGAGTGTACTCAGTCTGAGGTGGTCATTTAATCAAGAGTAATTTTTTGCGGTATAGTGCTTTAAAATGCAAAGGTAAATGAATGTTGGAAACAAAATCTAATCAGAACAACAAGAAACTAAAATGTTCTGAACTAAATCATTCACTCAAACAATCATCAGTTGAGGACTCAATAATGATAACTCTCTCCCCTGTAAACTGATGCAAATGAAAATCAATCATAGGCAAGATCTCCAATCTGAGAACTTAGACAGCTATAGTCAATGTTCTTTACAGTTGTTGATCTTTCAATCCACACTAAAGCAATTAACTGGAAATGATAAATCAATAATGTTGCTAATAGAAATGGAATAAACACGCTCACTACAATAATACTTAAAATAAAAACCAAATACTTGCAGAAAAGAAATGAACAACAAAGCTTATTTAGTAGGAATGAACAACAAAGCTATTTCAACAGAAATTAACTGCAATATGTAGTGAACATCAAAGTCTGAATATGAACATCGCAGCTTTATATTTGAAATGAACAACATAACAATATAAGTTGAAAAGGATAATAATATCTGTTATGATGGAAAGGAATGACCACGCGATTCAATCACAGCTTATGCAATAAAACAATTTCATAAAATATTAGAACAACACGTTGTAAAAACATGAAACTGTAAAGCAATATGATTCAAAGAAATAAGAATTAAATCAAACCATCACACGATTAGAACTGTAAAGATATAATATAGAGAAACAGCTTAATCCACCAGAGGTTGGGCCCTTAGCCGCCAGCGGATGCTACTGGGCTACTTCAAATAAGGCAAATGAATAGCAACCCTTTTATTTATTCATCATCAAACTGTGAAATCATTACAACAGCAAAAGCCTTGAGAATTACAATGGTAATGCAACAATCCCCTTTTCCTCCTATCCCATCCTATTCAATCTCTAATAATCCCTGACTTAATCTCTCATAATCTATTCCATCATGAATAATCAATCATTAATTCTGAATCTCTAATTCTAAATCCCCTTCTCTGATCTCTGTTTTCATTTAAATAGAGAGAGAGCAGAGAGCAGTTACAACAGAGATGATTACAATATGATTTCTATTACAAAATTGGATTGTTCTCAACAAATTGATAAGTAAGATCATATCTGAGATATCCTTCCATCAATCATTCAACAGGAACAGGTCGAATTTGGCATTGCAACTGGGATAATTTGGAAAACGGCCACACAGCAAATCTAAGAAAAATGTCTTCAGAGAACCTTCTGTTTCTCTTAGTATGGGCCGAATTTGGGAAAATTGCTCATTGCAAAACTAATTTGGTCCATTCTGAACAAAACCCATGTTTCAGATTTTCCATATTCTTCTCCATTTTCCAAAAATGTCCAATACAAAATTGTCACTTCTTATTCCAGTGAATTTCTGAGTTGGCACATTTAATGATCAAATCTTCAATCTCGAAAATATCTTTGGAGGCTAAAGTGGTGAGTGATGTTACAACCAATTTATTAATAAACCATCATTGGTAAAATCATGCATAGTCATCAATTTATTAAAAATAAAGGTGAATAAATAATATTTATCCATAAGAGCATAAATAATTATAAAATAGAATTATATGATAAATTACGTGATAAAGAATGGTAGAAATGGGTAGAATAAGCGTTCAAAAGTGATAATAATAAAGACATATTAGCGGCCCAACAATATGGTCATGGCCATCCATCAGAAAGAGACATGCATTTCAACATGACCATGTCACATCACTTCGCAACCTGGACTTTTGTGATCTGAATCCAGGGCCTTGAGCTCCAACACGACCCAATCAAAGTACAAATTCTAACATGTGAATAGATGTGTTGATGTTGAACATGCTAGAAAGTCACTTGATTACTAGTCAATGATATAAATTGTTAACAAGCGTGAGAGAAACCACCAATAATGACAATGGTCCTCAAGGTACTATCAACACAATCCATAGAATGTGAATAGAGGAACTAAAGTCGAACATCCATGAAATCACACAGTCGAAAGCCAATGATGCGAACTTATTGTCGAGTGTGAAGAACTTGCCATTAGGGCATGCAAGCTCTAAGGTACTGGAAGGGAGTATCTCAGTCAACTTCTCGGATAATGAGCTAAAGTCGATAGGAAATGACTATGTTGAAGGAGGGCCATAAAATTTCCCACATCATCGACACAAGATGAAAGGATTCAAAATGATTTTGGGCGATATAGAGAAACAGAGGTAAGTGTAACTACAGAAGGACAACTCTTGAACATATCGATAACACAACTGGAAGTTTGGCAGCTTTTGGATCCATGGGATCAGTGGTCATGATGACATTACAGAGATCAAATGGAAGGAAAAAATGAATGGCCCAAACCCTGGAAGGTCAACGATATAAAGGAGGTATACCAACCCGACACGAAGCAAAAAGTGTCATGTTCAAGAGTGAGCTGCCGACGCAACTAATAGATTTCCAAATTTTCCCCCACCATTTCTAGTAGGTACCCCAATTATTTTTTAATCGCAAGCTTGAAGGGAATGGCATATTCTTGCACTGTAAGTTCATAATTTGGACTAATCCAACCTAGTAAGTTTAACGAGCCCTAGGAAGGAGAAGATCATGTTTGTCATGGTGATGTTAGGATATTCCGACACATAGGAAGTAGTTAAGTATAGAGTTAGGTAAAGTGTGTTTCTTTACTATGTACTTTTGTAACTTACAATTCGATGGTCACGATATGTAGTGATCTGATGGTTCATTCTCTCCTTGGTATTACCGACACTTGATCCATGGCTTAACACCCGATTGGTCCATGATCTCTATTTAAAGAGCATGGAGGGTCATTTCTATGGTAACCGTTCATGAGAGAAGATTATGTAAATTTTCATTCTTTTATTAATAAATTTCATGAAGTGGTGGCATTGGCTCAAGCCGTGTACTGTTTCCCTCTTTGAGGGTTTTAACCACGTCAAAAATACTGGTGTATTGATCTATGATCTGTTTGTGAGCGGTGTCCTTTGGTGTTCTGTCTGAGGAACTTACCCTATAAATTCCTACGTGGTATCATAGTTATTTGAGGGCCGCATCCATTGGTGATCCAAATCTAAAGCCGGTAGAACTGCATCTGACTGTCGTTTCCTAGATCTACTATTTCTGACTGCTTTCAGGCTGAGAGGACTGCTCTATTGTGTTAGAGCATCTTTTCCAATGAGGAAACCATTTCATTTCATGCGAAAAGGTTTCTGGTAGCCCTAGCTACGTCATTTTTAAGATCTGGAGGTATACAATGTTTATTTGCAGTTTTTAGTTATTTTCTCTCTATTTATTTCAGTTTATTTAGCTCTTTTTCTT
The DNA here is from genome assembly GCA_031772625.1 of Pinus tabuliformis. Lineage (NCBI taxonomy): Eukaryota > Viridiplantae > Streptophyta > Pinopsida > Pinales > Pinaceae > Pinus > Pinus tabuliformis. Next base: position 631,077,707 of record CM062814.1, on the reverse strand, counting down.
TTGTTTATTACCGGATCTATACCTTTCATTTCTATGTATGTTATTTTCCCTATGACTCTATGCAATCTAGGCAAATAAGAAATAGAAAGGAAGAATTTTTCTCATGTGTATGCTCTTTTCTGCTGTGCCTTAGTGCGATCTCAAAAAATCAGAAAAATTGAGGAAAATATTTAGTTTCCGACTAAAGTTAACTTCAAGCCATAAGGTTTGTTTTTTTTGTATGTCCGTGTTGGGTTTTGTGTTTTTTTTTGTAGGAAAAATGAGCTTTCTCAAGTAAGCACGCACCCAAGCTTCAGTGACTTTAAAAAAAAAAAAAAAACCCTTCCGCTTTTCCAAAAATTACTAACCTTTTAATCTCGCTCACTTGGTCCAAAGCTACTTTATGAGAGTAGAGGTCTTAAGTTCAAGTCTTTCTCTTTGTTGAGCTAATTAGATTAAGTTTGGAAAGGGGGCGGATTTTTTTTAAATATAACATTATCATTCATTTCTGCACATTCCTGCACTTTGTCGGCATCTTCAACAACTTTTCTTCAAAAAGCCATAACTTCTTCATCCAGAAGCCATTTTCAGAGCTGTTTTTTTTTTTAATTAACCTAATTTTTCGAGATCTTTCCATTGGAACAGTTAGTTTCAGCATCTATATCTTCAATTTTTGTTAAAATGGAAATTCCATGCCAAGTTATTCTTGACAGTACCAACTACTTCCAATGGTGGTCCTACATTGTGGATTTACTTAGAAGTAAAGGTCTTTACAGAATAGCCTCAGGCCAAGAAACCAAACTGAAAGATGAAGATAAGGCAGCCAAATGGGAAAATAGGCAAGATCAAGCATGTGGATTGATAGGGATGTCTGTTTCTCCTGACCTTAGATTCCATATCACAGAACTTGATACTCCTAATGAAGCAATGAAACAGATCACTAAAGTTTTTGGAATTAAAAATGAACTTGGATCCCATCAACTTGAAAATGAGTTGCTTACATTGGACCCCAATAATTTTTCTTCCATTGAAGATTTTTTTTCCAAGTTCAAGACCCTTAGACTTCTCTTAGAAGGTGTTAAGGTTAAGAAAGAAGATAGTAACCTTATCTATTCCATTCTCACTAAGTTGGGACTAGCCCACCCTGTGTTTGTTTCCACGTTCCATTCTACAAGAGAAGCCTTCATTTCTCAAGGACAAGACTACAAGTCCCCTTCCTTTGATGCCTTTTGTGATTCTTTAATAATAAAACAAGAAAAACTCTTACATATTGGTCTTATTAGTCTTAGAAACTCTTCTAAGAAAGCCTTAGCCACTCAGCAGTAGCCAAATTCAAAGAATCCTAAGAAGTCATATCCTAAAAAGAATGGTCCTAAACCAAACAAGGGTCCTAAGAAATTCCATTCTCACAATGAAAAATCATTTCAACAAAATGATAAGGCAAATAAAAACAAAGGGAAGAAGACTGATAGACATTGCCACTTTTGTAATCGAGATGGCCACCTAGAATCCAAATGCTTTAAGAAGATGGAAGCCTTGGAAGCAAAAATTAAGAAGCATAACATCCATCTGGAGAAATCTTCAACTTCAACTTCATCTTCAGGAATAACACTTTCTGCATGTGGTTGTCAAGCATCTCGGTCTAGCTATGCACTAAATGTATCTTCTTCTTCTCATTCTCATGAGTGGCTCATTGATTCTGGAGCTTCTTATCACATGGCCAAAAAAAGCCATGTTTTCTTCTTTAAATGATTGTAACACCAAAAATATATATGTTGGTGATGATAGATCTCTTAGTGTTGTAGGGACTGGAACTGTTCATATAGACAATTATCAATTTAATGATGTATTATGTGTTCCAACCTTATCCTGCAACCTTCTATCTGTATATCAGATAACTCATTCAGGTGAAGGTAAAATCATTCAATTTTCACCTCACAATGTTGTAATTAAGGACCTAAGAGATCCTAGACAGATTTTAGCTACTGGCATTGCTGATGATTCTACAAGGTTATATAAGTTTAACAACTTTGGGTCATCAAATCTTCCCTTTGTATTTGTTGCTCATAACGATGAAGTGAGCAAATTTTGGCATGAGCAATTTGGTCACTATCACTCCCTTCAGAATCTATGTAAAGAAAATATGGTGATAGGTCTTTCAATGATATCTTGTAGAGATGGTGTTTGTTCTGGATGTGTACTCATAAAACATCGTCGAGATAGTTTTGAAAAATGTGCCTCTTGGCACGCCTTAGCCCCTTTACAACTTGTGCATAGTGATTTATGTGGTCCACTTCCAGTTGTTACATTATCTGGCTACAAGTATTTCTTAACTTTCATTGATGATTTCTCTAGACGCACTTGGGTACACTTCTTAAAACTCAAGAGTGAAGTAATTAACACGTTCTTGGCCTTTAAGGCCTTTGTTGAAAGACAATATGGACATCAAATTCTTAAGCTAAGATCTGATAATGGCAGAGCATATGTTAACAAAAAATTCATCAACTTTTGCACTGAGAATGGAATTCAAATGCAACATACTGTTCCTTATACTCCACAACAAAATGGTGTAGCTAAAAGGAAGAATCACACCTTAAAGGAAATGGCTAATTGTATACTTCAATCTAAAGGACTTCGTCTTAATTTTTGGGCAGAAGCAATTAAATGTGCAAATTACATAAGGTTTTAAAGAATATCACTCCAGAGGAAGCATGCAGCTCAATTATACCAAATGTAAGTCACTTTCGTGTTTTTGGAAGTGAAGCATGGGCCCATATTCTAGATGAGAAACATAAAGCTTTAGAACCTAAGAGTGAAAAATGTATTTTTGTTGGATATTCTGAAGATGTCAAAGGATATAGACTTATTCCACTTAAGTCAAGAGATGTAAAGTTTTTTGAAAAAATATCGGCCTATGAGCCTAGTTCGGCGGATGTGCCACCTCTCTCTATCTCTTCTACTTTTGAAAATATTTGTTCTTCAGATGATGAAAGCAAGGATGAAAATTCTCCCCCACCTTCTCAGGATCCTCCTTCAACTCCTCAGCTTCCAAAATGGGCCCATGCTACTTGGAATGCAGCAGGTGATCTTGTCGATGATCCTACAGATCAGCGACATACACGTTCTTAGTTCCATAGAGCCTCTTCTTTACTGGATCAAGCTTCAGCGAATTATGATCCTGACACCTTTGCAGAAGCTTCAGGCCATCCAGATTTGGATGCAGCTATGAATGAAGAATATCGTTCATTATTGGCAAATGATATATGGGATCTTATTCCTCTACCAAAGGGACGAAAACTTGTTAGATGCAAATGGGTTTACAGAACCAAGTATGGACTAGATGGAAAAGTTGATAAACATAAAGCTCATCTTGTTGCTAAGGGTTTTTCACAAGTTGAAGGCATTGACTATACTGAAACCTTCTCCCCTATTGCCAAAATGAACTCTATCCACCTTGTTCTTTCCCTTGCTACCTCTTTTAGATGGGAATTCCATCATATGGATGTTAAATCTGCCTTCCTGCATCGGGACTTGCATGAAGAAATATATATGGAACAACCTACTGGCTTAATACAAACAAACTCCAGCCTTGTATGTCAGCTTAAGAAATCCCTTTATGGTCTCAAGCAAGCTCCTCGAGCTTGGTATGCCAAAATGGATAACTTTCTTTTAGAAACTGGCTTTTCTAGGTTTCATTCTGACAATACTGCCTACACCAAGAAAGTGGGAAAGTCTCTTATCATTCTTGTTCTTTATGTTGATGATATTATCCATACTGGTAGTGTTCCCAACCTTATAAACCATGTGAAGTCCAACCTTAAAGAGAAGTTTGAAATGACAGACTTAGGACATTTGCATTATTTTCTTGGTCTTCCAGTCTTGCAATCCAAGGAAGGTATTTCCCTTTCCTAGTCCAAGTATGCATGTGATCTTCTACGCCATTTTCACATGGAAGACTGCAAGCCAACCCCTTCTCCCTTTCAGTCTAGAGCCAAACTTTCAGTCACTTGTACTTCCCCTGAAGTTGATGCTACCTTATACTGTCAACTTGTAGGAAAACTTTTGTATCTGACCCATACTTGTCCCGACCTTTCCTTTGTTGTTGTCCTTATTTCTCGGTTCATGAAAAACCCACATGAAAGTCACTAGAAAGCAGCTAAAATAATACTTCATTAAGTTTGAGGCACAGTTCAGTTTGGGATTCATTACAGTGCAGAAGCATCTCCTCTATTGGTTGGTTTCACTGATTCTGATTGGGCAGGTGACCCTGATGATCAAAAGTCTACTACAGGTTATGTGTTCACTCTTGGTTCAGGACCTATTACATGGACTTGCAAGAAACAAAGTGCCATTTCTCTTTCTTCAGCAGAAGCAGAGTATCGTGGTGTCATAGAAGCTAGTAAGGAAGCCTTGTGGCTTTTTCAGATCTTGTCAGAGTTTGGCTTTCAGCAGCAGCATCCGACTACACTTTGGTGTGATAATCAAAGTGTCATTCAACTATGCAAAGATCCAGTCCAACATCAACATAGAAAACACATTGAACTGCACATGCACTTCATCAGAAATCTCATTCATGACCATGTTCTTGAAGTGCAATATTTTTCAAAAGATGATCAAGCTGCAGACATCTTTACAAAGGCTCTCACAGAGGCGAAGTTTACTAAACTTCGATTTATGGTTGGAGTTTAGGAAGTTGTCACTAAGGGGGGATAGGCTCTAATGCCTCATTCCTTCTCCTATTGTGTCATATTTGTACATCCTTCAATCCTATCCCAAGTTATTCTTAAGGGGGAATGTTAGGATATTTTGGCACATAGGAAGTAGTTAAATATAACTTGGTCTACTGTAGAGTTAGGTAAAGTGTGTTTCTTTACTATGTACTTTTGTAACTTACAATCCGACGGTCACAATATGTAGTGATCTAACGGTTCATTCTCTCCTCGGTATTACCGACACTTGTATGGCTTAACACCCGATTAGTCCATGATCTCTATTTAAAGAGCATGGAGGGTCATTTGTAGGGTAACCGTTCATGAGAGAAGCTTATGTAAATTTTCATTCTTTTATTAATAAATTTCCTGAAGTGGTCATGTTGGCTCAAGCCATGGACTATTTCCATCTTTGAGGGTTTAACCACATCAACAATACTGGTGTATTGATCTGTGATCTATTTGTGAGCAGTGTCCTTTGGTGTTCTGTCTGAGGAACCTACCTTGTAAATTCCTACAGGTGACGAATCCGATGTCATTTAATAGTTTAACGAGTCCGACAAAGGTGTAACTCGGTATCTTTCTCATATTTAGAGATTTTGAAAATGATATGTAAAAGAAAACAGCACATGGTCCCTTTTCATATGTTCGTGTCTCTCGAGCCCGAAAAGGTAGAAAACGATACTTGAGAGAACCACTTGACCATTTCAGTCAAAACTTTTTTGTAAATAGTGCCTCCCAGCCAGAAAAAGGGGTAAACTTATACTAGGCACCCAACGTTTTGCATCCGTTAACGAGCTCAAAATGATAAGGGTTCAGCCATATTTTCGCTTTTAAAGGGTCGAAAAAGAGCTTGAAAGTGAACCCCCCATTTTATTTTCTTTTACGAGTCAAAAGGGACAAATACTCGGCAAACTTTTCATATGAGCTTAACAAGTCGAGAAAAGAGCTGAAACACGACTCGTCATCATCGTCAAACATCCATCACCTGTCATTGTAAAAAAATGTAAAGTGTATTATCTAGTTCTTGAGGAAAAATAGGTTGAAATATTTACAAAAACCTGATATTTTTATGAAAAAATGAATTAAAAGGAGAAAAGTAAATATATTTGTACCATTTACCATTTTACCTTACTGTGAAAAATTATTACTCACTTTTTCCCTAATTGATCCAGATCAGATTGCTGGAGATCTGGGATGTCAATCACCGAGCCGCCAGCTACAGGTAAAAGCCAAAGCCCTGAGCTCCATTTTCATGTCCTTTATTTCTGTTTTTAATAAAAAAAAATTAGTTTTTTTAGGGGGTTTCGCAAAAACATTTTCGCCCTCAGTCAGTGCGACTTCCGGGCATGGAATCGTGCCGACCGAGGATGATTAACAAATCCAGTCACATTTTTAGCGCAACTATTTTTAAAACAGGTGCTCTGACACTATCAATAGGGAAAACCCTATTTCCTCAAAAAATCACCGTTAAAACTCAAATTGTATGGGACAAGCATGATTGTTGACTCAAATTAATGGATTTTGTAGGAAAGAATCATTGAAAATGGTGGACTAGAAAGAACGGGAACATGAGGATGTTGACACCTAGGAAATGAATGACCCAAATTGCCTAGAAGCTTTGAGGGCTTGCAGGCTCCTCAAATTCTTTCTCATGTCAGGGATGCGGGCCCAACCCAAGTTGCTTCGTTACCTGATTAGTCTTTGGGACATTAATTGGGAGATATTTGCCATTGGTGACCAAGAGCTAGAGTTGGAAACTTCAAATATATACTTCATCATTAGACTGTCCCGAAGAGGGGAACCAATAAACTCGTACGGGTCATGACTGATTGGGGCAAGCATATCTTCATTGCTTGCTGAACACTATCCTGAGGCCCTAAAATCCAAGAGTGGGAAGATTGAGATTTCCAGTGTTTGGGATCTAACACTAAGAATTCTCTTGTTAACCATCAACAGTGTGGTGGGGTCCTAGGCGGAACATGAGACCAACAAGTCAAAGTTCCTATATGCTACTGACTGCACAACACCTATGATCTTCAGTTGGGCAAAGGCCATGAAGATCAACATAAAGTGCTAGCTGTCTAAAGCTAAGGTGGGGAATCTGAAGAAATTTTTCTTCGGATCTCTGCTCATGGCCTTCTTCTTGGAACGGGTACCACTGTTCAGTATCAGCTGGCTGAGGTAGATCCTCCTATGTTATGTGATCCGCGAATAGCCCGCTGGAGTCATTTGATGCCTAGTATCACTAGTGGTCAGCACATGTCGTACATAATTGCATTCTTTTCATGGCTATGACGACAAAAAATCATCGTGGAGGACTGGCCATACAGTGGTACCAACTTCCATGGTGATCCAGACATGCCCTTACGAGATGGAGAGGATTTTGAAAATGAACGTAAAAAATCAACTTTTTAATTTTGAGATTTTTTAATTGATTTTGGTATATATATGCTTATAACATTTCTCTTGTTAATGCATATGTTGGACCAGAGCTGCCTACTGGGATGTCCCCAATAGCCAAGGGCGTTCCCCGCCCTATTGATGCTATCGCGCCTTATCAGGAAGGGAGTGACAATGAGGAGGATATCACGAGGAACCTTGAGGGGTTGACTCATGGCATCCCAAAGTATGCTCAGGTAGGAGACATTCCTTGTCAGCACTAGAGACACACAGTGGGAGTCTTGGATCGGATCCACTGATAGCTCACTCGTGTTGCACGAATTGTATCATGCTAACATGATCACCATGCTGATTAGTTCCTAAGTCGAGCACTTACATTTTTTGAGGCCTGTGTGCCACGAATATATGATGCCTGCGAGCCGCCGATGTTATTTTGGACACACATTATTTTTTTGGGTTCTGATGTATCAAACATTATCACCATATCTATATATATATATATATATATATATATATATATATATACACACTGTATTTTCTTGTCTACTATGGTACAAATGGTTTGTTTATCTTTTCACATGTTTTACAAATGTTTATCCAAAACATGATTAGCTAATGCATCTGTCAATGTATTCATGTGTTTGGGAATATGATGATATGTAATGTAATCAAAATGTCTTTCCAATAGACGGATACAGAGATACATTCTCAATATTTGAGGGTTTATGATGGAATATTGCCTGTTGAGTTGAAGGACGACAAGCTGTGAATACAGGTTGACAACCAGCTCTATAATGTCAAGAGAAATGGCTTCTGACAATAGTTCGATGACCGCATTGTATTCAGAAATGTTATTAGTTGTGCAACCTAGACAGATACCTTGAAGGTCAATCAACTCACCGTTAGGGTCATAAATATCCCATACCGCAGATGATAGATTCTGGGTACTACGGCAAGAACCATGAGCGAAACCAATGTGGGGAGTCACAGACATCTGTAAAGAAAGAAAATCATAGTAAATAGGAAAGTTCTTCGAAAACTAACACACAAAACCACACTGCACAAAAATGAATGACACACTAATGTACACAAGTAACCATTCAAGATGAACTAAGCATAGTACTTCTTGAGGTAGATCCCGTTTCGGGGCTTATCGAGAGGATTTCCTTCATAATCAATAATCTCATAGGGTCCTTTCTACAATACGCATTTCACAATGTAGGGTTGTGGTGAAGTAAAATTATAAGTGCAGACACAAATGCATTCCTCTAGCCCAATGATGGGTCTAGCCACAACATATACATTCTATGGAAGATTTCCTTAGGTTAGAACCAATTAAGAGGGCCTACCTCTTAGTCTGCTTTTCCTATTTGATTATGTCTTTGCTTGCTCACTCCATCTATCTCTCTCTTCCTTCTTCAAGCACCTGAAACAAGTAAACAAACAACCAACAATAAACGTGATAATAGACAAATTGTAGTTCAACCTACTTAACAAGTCAAGAAACATTAAGCCATGAATATGTAAGATGATAAATCATGTAGGAAATCAATCGATATTTTCATATATTAATATCAAAGAGAGATTATAACCATTTGTCTTGACGTTGCATTCCTCCTCTGACAAGACCAGGTTCCCACACACTTCTGCTAGCATCCCATGATGGCCTCAATCAACAATAGTTTTAAGGCTCTTCCCTTTAGGCTTCACTCCAAACCAAATCACACTTCTCCCTCACACAACTAGATAGATACAACTAGTAATAGCTTGTTGTCTACTCCAAACCAAAATAGCATAAGCACACCAATATCAGCACTAACACTAGCTTGTAAACTGGGCAAAACAGAAGTTTCAGACGAAATGGTGCAGAAGGGAATCGATCTTCTCATGAAGAGGGACACAATCGGAGTTTCTTCATGAAGGAAAAGCATGTGGGGTTTACTGTAGAGGTCCTCCAGGATCAAGGAACGGGGAGTATAGGGATACTGACAAAATGCCAAGTAACAGATGCCCCCTAAAGCGTGAGGGCCAAGCTAGAGTGAGGGATGAAATGATTTATAAATCTATGCGAGGAATAGGTTTGCCATTGGAAAACTTGAAAGCAAGTACAAATACATATACATAACTGAGATATCTATCAAATGACACATGAATCGTGGCATGGATGCAATCATCCAAAGAATGATCATGTAAATGGATCCAGGTATGGGCACAACCATCTGTCAAAAGGGATCATAATGAAACCAAGGTATGGTCTCAACCATCCAATAATGAGAAGGATTGTATATGATAACTAATGGTCTAGTCGAAGCCAGCCATCTGAAAGAGACATGCATATCATCATAACCATGTCACATTACTTCGCAACCTGGACTTTTGTGATCTGAGCCTAGGGTCTTGCGCTCCAACACGACCCGATCAAAGTACAAATTCTAGCATGTGAATAGATGTGTTGACGTCGAACATGCTAGAAAGTCGCTTGATTACCAGTCAATGATGTAAATTGTTAACAAGTGCGAGAGAAACCACCAATAATGAAAATGGTCCTCAAGGTACTATCAACACAATCCACGGAATGTGAATATAGGAACTAAAGTCAAACACCCATGAAATCACTCGATTGAAATCCAATGATGTAAACTTGTCATTGAGTGCAAAGAACTTGCCATTAGGGCATGCAAGCTCTAAGGTATTGGAAGGGAGTCTCTCAATCAATTTTCTAGATAGTGAGTCGAAGTCAATGGAAACCGACCATGTCGAAGGAGGGCCATAATGAATCCCACATCATTGATGCAAGATGAGAGGATAAAAAATGATTTTGGATGATACAGAGAATTAGAGGTAAGTGTAACTGCAGAAGGAAAACTCTTGAACATATTGGCGACACAACTGGAAGTTTGGTAGATTTTGGATCGATGGGATCGGTGGTCATGATGATGTGGCAGAGGTCAAATGGGAGGCAAAAAATAAACAGCCCAAACCAAGGAAGGTAAACAATACAAAGGATGATATCCCAACCTGACACAAAGCAAAGAGTGTCATGTTCAAGAGTGAGCTACCAACACAACTAATAGGTTTCCACATTTCCCCCACCATTTCTGACAGGTACCCCAATTATTTTTTAATCACAAGCTTGAAGGGGAGAGCATATGCTTGCACTATAAGTTAATCCTTCAGACGAATCCGACCTAGGTAAGTTTAACGAGCCCTAGGAAGGAGAAGCTCATGTTTGTCATGGTGACGAATCCAATGTCGTTTAATAGTTTAACAAGTTCGACAAAGGTGCAACTTGGTATCTCTTTTCATGTTTAGAGAGTTTGAAAAATACACGTAAAAGAAAACTCCACATGGTCCCTTTTCGTACATTTGTGTCTCTCGAGCCTGAAAAGGTAGAAAACAATACTTGAAAGAATCACTTGACCATTTTAGTCAAGGAGTACCTCTTTTGTAAATAGTGCCTCCCAACCCGAAAATGGGTAAACTTATACTGGGTGCACGACGCTTCACATCCGTTAACAAGTTCGAAACGACAAGGGCTCGACCATCTTTTCGTTTTTAAAGGGTCAAAAAAGAGTTGAAAGTGGACCCCCATTTTATTCTCTTTTATGAGTCAAAAGGGAAAAATACTTGGCAATATTTTCATCTTTTACGAGTCGAGAAAAGAGCTGAAACATGACTTATCATCATCATCAAACATCCATCACCTGTCACTACACAAGTAAGGTAAAGTGTATTATAGATTCCTTGAGGCAAAATAGGTCAAACTATTTACAAAACCTGATATTTTCATGAAAATATGAATAAAAAGGGGAAAAGTAAATATACTTTTACCATTTACCATTTTACCTTTGTTGTGAAGACTTTTTACCCACTTTTGCCCTAATTGTTCTGGAGCATATTACGGGAGATCTGAGAGGTCAATCGATGAGCTGTCAGTTCCAGGTAATAGCCGAAGCCCTGAGCTCCATTTCCATGCTATTTATTCCTGCTTTTAGCCATTTTTTGGATTTTTAGGGAGGTTTTTGAAAATCCTTTTCGCCCTCAGTCAACGCGATTTTTGGGGCATGGAATCACGTCGGCCGAGGGTGATTAGAAAATCCATCCACACTGATAGGTGAAAATATTTTTAAAACAGTTATGCCAACGCCATGGAGAGGGAAAAACTCTATGTTCTCAAAAACTGACCATTTAAATTTGAATTTAATGTGTCAATGATGATTATTGACTCAAATTAATGGCTTTTGCAAGAGAGAATCACCGAAAATGGTGGATTGGAAGGAACGGGAACATGAAGATGTTGACACCCAGGCAATGAATGACCCAAATTTCTTGGAGGCTTTGAGGGCTTGTGGGCTCAAATTTTTCCTTACACCATGGACGCAAGCCCAGCCCGAGTTGCTTCGATACCTGATAATCCTTTGGAACATTAATCGGGAGATTTTTGTCATTGGCGACTAGGAGCTAGAGTTGACAACTTCAGATATTTACTTCATCACTAGACTGCCTCACAGAGGTGAGCCAGTGAACTTGTATGGATCACGTCCGATCGGGGCAATCATATCTTCCCTGCTAGCCGAACACTACCCTGAGGCCCTGAAATACAAGAGTGGGAAGATAGAGATTTCCAGTGTGCGGGATTTGACACTGAGGGTGTTGTTGACCTAGGTTGTCATTAATGTCAATATGGAAATATTCTAGATACTAGATGATGATATGAAGCCAAGGAGAAGCAGAGCAGATCCATGAAGAGACAGGAGCAAGGCCATCAGGATATCCAAGCCATGAGCAAGAGTCTGTTAACAGAGTAGTTAACAAAGGAGGCATATCAAAGCTATCACTTATGCCTAAGAGTATTGTAGAATATCATAGAAAAAGAGGCATCAATATCGGAAAAGGCAGAAGCCATCAGAGGAGGTCATTGCAAAGCCAAAGGAAGACATTGGAGCAATATGAGCCACATCGGAGAAGCATTGCATGTAATACATGCCCAAGAAGAACCGAGAGGAAGAACTCATCAAAAGAGGAGTTAACATTCCAAATGAGGCAAAACAGAGCTATCGGAGTAATGGATGCCAAAGAATACACTAACGGGAGCTATCAGAGAAAAGTATGTCAAAGAATACACTATCGGAGCAATGGATGCCAAAGAATACACTATTGGGAGCTATCAGAGCAAAGTATGTCAAAGAATACACTATCGAGAGCAATATATGTCACAAAAGAGTTATATGCATGAAAATACACTATCATAGGTCATATATGTAAGCAAATACAGGTGGAGCAGCATATATCATATATATGCAATTTACATTATCGGAGGTGGAAGACATAGTTATATCAAAAACCTATACATAAAGGCAATTTACACTATCGGAGGGGAAAACATAGGTATATCGATATACACTATCGAAGGCGGAAAAGATATATATATCGGAGTAAAATGGTGAAAATATATATATATATATATATATATATATATATATATATATATATATATATATATATATATATATATATATATAGATATATATATCGGCGATATTGTAATCGGCTGGTTCTACATCGAGCCACTACCCTAAATCCCCGACAGCGACATATATGTGTGGACCCGACGACAACATTATGTAATGGTTTAATGTTATATCGCATCCGCCCATCACAATAATACAAAGGGGTGTTACCCCTGAAAGTGTCGATTGTGATATTTGTTGCAGACCTAATGCAACATTACAATTTGACTTAATATCATATCGCATCCGTAGGTGAATCGGCCATCGGCCATCGGGAAGCTACGACTGCCAATTGCGATATATGTAGCGGACCCGATAAAGTTATAAATGCAGGCGTAATAAATTTTAAGTCCAACCTTTAGCATTTTAGTCATTTTTTCATATATTCCTATGTATTTGAATATCTGTATTGCGCGGGGTTTGAAGGCCAAAAATGCATAAGAAATGCTCCCGATAGTTTAGGAGGCCTGAACGAAAGCCGATTGTAATTGCGATTGGGACGTGGCATGTGGGTCTTTCCTGATTGGTATGGTCTCTCCATTAACAGTAAAGTCCTGTGTATGAAAGTTATTAAAAGAAAAAAGGGCTCTCTCTGATATTGGTTTATAAGCATCATTTCCTTTGTAATTTGGCCTACTCTTCTGAATTAACATGTCTGTGAGGCATTGGTTAATTCAAATAGGAAGAGGAAACTACAGTGACCGAGGAGGGAAGTCAAAGGATCAAGCGAGCGCAGAGGAAACTACAGCGACCATGAAGGAAGCTGAAGAGCCAGCGAAAAGAGGAAACTGACAGTCAAAGGCATCAGGAAGATACAAAAATAGAGAACAAGGAAAGTGTGTGGTTGTTGAAAAAACTACAGGAAATAGAGGCAACTGTAGGGTCCATCAGAACAGAAAAGGGCCAAAGGACCAACATCACAGGAGGCATTCGAAGGGTGAGATTCTCAGCTAATCATGTTACCCTATGAAAGGTTAATCAGGTATACATTGCAGTTTGAAGAATAATTATGTGATGTAATGAATAAGGTTTTTATTTAACATTGTTTGAAGGAAGAAGTAGCCTATAGAGAAGCAGTCATGCTGAAGCATTTATTGTGACAACTAGAACAGATGCTTGAACCAAAATTCGGTTCTTATGTAGAGCTTAGTGCAGCTAATAGTAGACTCAGCAAAGCTATGTGGAGACATTATCAGAGATCATGAAGGCTATTGGAGACTCTGTGTGGACAATATGAAGAGTTGTAAAGACTCCTTCCTAAGAAGACTGGCTGTCATTGATAATGTAGCATGGAAACTACAATGAAGTTGTAAATAGACAAAACTTAGTAAAGAAGAGTTCTGAGAGCTGAACATTACTATCAAACATGCCTTGACAAGATTGGGTCAGAACCCTTGGGGTTAGTGCCTCAGAAGTAAGAAGGATTGGAGTCCTTGGGGTTGATGCCTCAGAAGTAAGAAGGAGTGGAGTCCTTGGGATTGGTGCCTCAGACATAGGAAGGATTGGTGTCCTTGGGACTGGTGTCTCAAGAACTGGAAGGATTGAAGTCCTTGGGAGTTGGTGCTCCTAAGTCCAAGATTGTTGCCTTGGTGAAGCAGAGTTGGAGCTCTGGAGGTTGGAGCCTCACAAAAGTCTGGAGGTTGGAGCCTCACAAAAGTCTAGGTTTGTGCTTGGAAATTGATTGCAACCATTTATATATTTTATCTATTTTATTGCAAAGATTATATTAATAAAAGCATTGATACTTGTTGTTCATCTTGTGTTCTAAATATAAATGGTTTAACTGGTAAAATAATAGTTGGAAAAGAAACATTGATTCACCCCCCCCTCAATATTTCCAACAATTGGTATTAGAGCCAGTACCTTCATTCAAAGCCTAACAACTTGAAGGTTGATCTTTAGAACACAAATGGCGAAATCAAGGAAGAAAGTCTCCAATCCTCCTAAGGATGTGTCTCCCTCTACCACTAAAATGGAAGACAATCAATTTGAGGAAGATCCATGGTTCAATGGGAACTTTAATATATGGGAAGCAAGAATGAGGAATTTCTTATAGACTCAAGGCTTTGAAATCTGGAAATCAGTGATTGATGATAGCAAGATGGATGGAGAATCCAAGGAATACAATGCAAAAGTAATGAAGGCAATCTTGAATGGACTACCTGATTCTATAAAGAACAATCTAGGAAAATATTCATCAGCAAAGGGTATATGGGACAAACTTAATGACCTTCACTCAAAGGAGCATTGACCGTGACCATCAGTCAAGAAGATGATGGAAATCAAGAAGGAAATCCAAAACCCATCGTAGAAGCTGAAAATGAGAATAATGACATCAAGGCTAAAGCAGACCTAGAAGATGAAGAGAATGAAAAAGATTTTGTAGAAGATCTCATGGCTCAACTTATGGCTGCCATGAAAGAGATTAACAATTTGAAAAAGGAAAATGAGTAACTTAAGAAGATAACACTAGCTGGTGACCAAGATCAAACAAGGGAGAAAGTTGACCTTGTCAAGCTTCAAGTACAAGAAAGGGATGAAGAGCTTGCCAAGCTTAAGAAGAAATTTCATCAAAGAAAAAGAAAGCATCATGAAGAAGTCATATCCATGTCAAATCAATTCGATAAAGCAAAGAAACTGGAAGATACCTTGTCAATTCAACTTTAACAAAGGCACAAAATCTTGAACAAACTTGAAGAAGAGATTGGTCAGTACAAGGTAGAGGTCTCCTCTCTCAAATCTCAACTGAGAAGACAATGGAACCATTGGAAGTCATTGAAGGATAGGTTGATGAAGTAGGAAAGGAAAGAAACACCATGATATGTCAACTAAAAGCAAAGGATGAAGAAATCTTCAAAATGAAGTCAAATATCATCTCCCTTAAAATAGAAGCAGATGAAGCTACTCGCATCAAGAAAGAAACTGAGAAAAAACTTTCTAAGAAGAATAATAAGTCTGAAATATTGGAAGAAGAGATTGTCTTCCTCAGAAAAAAGGTTGAATGGATGAACAAAATCTTGAAGAGCTCTCAGGCCTTAGCTGACATGCTCAGCTATCATAGATGTCCATTTGATAAATCAGGTCTCGGGCATGTTGGTGAAACCTCAAACAAGAATGATAATGCTTCAAACAAAAGGGATGTGAAGAAGCCAGAAAGAAATGGTAATTCTCCCAGTTTCAGCAAAGGCAAGGAGAAATGTCAAGGCTACAATGGAAGAAATCTTGCTCCAAGAAGAAATGTAGATGATGTCAAATATGCGAGAGGTAATGGTTATCATCAAAGAATCCCAAGGCAAAAAGGCTCAGAAGTATATTAAGGAAATCTCCATCTCCCAGGTACCAAAGTTCATTTTTTGGTTATTGTTATTCTTGTACAAACTTTGGTCACATGGCAAAATATTGTAAACCATCTCATAAAGATAGATATTATGGTCCCCAACAATCTCCAAGAAACAATTTATTCTTATTCATGAACAATGTAGAATGCTTCAAGTGTCATAACATTGGTCATACGGCATGTGATTGTAACTTAACTTGGGCTCTTAGACAAGCTAGAACCATGCAAAGGAATAAAGTTGCACAAGTATGGAGAAGGAAGCAAATACAATCCGAAAGTCCCTTGAACTCTCCAGCCAACAACACATGTCATTGGCCTGAATTTTGACAATCTAAGCATTTGATGGGAAGACTCTGCCAAAAGAGATGGTGCATACAGTTAGGGGGAGCCTATGATTCTTGATCATTATTGCAGAAGCTATTAGTGAAAGGGTCCTTATAAAATCCTTGCTGAGCTATATTAACAATCATTCTTTGATAAAGATCATTTCTCAGGAATACTCCATTGAAGAACATGATCCTGTAACCATTCTTTGGACTGTTGTTGAAGATGTTTTCCACTTAATCACTAAGTAGTATCTGGAGCAACAGAGAAGGTCATCTAATACTAGAGAAATAAGGCAAATAACTATGGTGTTGATATTACAGATGTTAAATGTCTTGACTCAAGGATTTAATGCGAGAATAGGTAAATTATGGACACAAATAGAGGAAACCTTTAAACAAATAGATACATCTGGAATGGAGTTTGAAGTAAGAGTAGCTAGCAGCATAGAACAACACTAAATCATTGCATGAAAATGCAAATCAACAAATGTATTTAAAATATAGTCACAGACTGGATATCTAAATCTGCTAGCGGAAATATTTTGCAGAGATATGTACAAGAACACAAGGAAAAGATGGCTCATAGATAAGAGAATGTTGTGCAGTCAAATATAACTTATGCTAATACTGGTCACTTAGAAAATATAGCAACAATCCTTAATATGACATCGTATCCACGTTCAACATCTAATTGGCGGGTTTGTAACAGTGGCAGTGGTTTTTGGGCGAACTCAAGGCTGTAAGTGGTATTGAGGGCTAATCACCCAATACCATTCATCAATCGACATGTGGTAGGAGAAGGAGAGAGGAAACCACCTTATCGGGCAGGTAATTGTCGTGCATATAGCTCACCTGATATCATTGTCAAGCATTGGATCAAATACGGTTTTGATCTATGGTGCAGGATCACCGAGCAGCTTTGTTGGTCAGGTGTAATATCAACCGTCGGATGGGATGGTAGGATCTATGGTGGAGGATTGATCCAGAAAAAAGTAAGCATCGATAAACACGCCAAGGCTATGGAAAAGCAAAAAATGCAAGTTCCCATGTGTTTGGGTATATTTCCATTATACGAGGGTTATAATAGAATTAAAGGGAAAACTGCTGGACGCGATATAGTATTAAGCTATATAGCAATAGTGAGGCACAACCTCTCACCATTTCATCCAAATGAAATGATGTTGAACACTGGATGGCAGTGACTTAAGGAGAAGCACAGAAACACAAAGGAACTCGGATCTAAAGAAAGATAACAAGAAAGAAAATTTCAGTGGCATTCTCTCTTGATTCGGACTATGAAGGCCTCTCAATTCTAACTGTGGAGACAACAATATGGATTGAAGCATAAAAACCTAGACTTGGACACTTGGTGTATGGCTATTTGCAATCTGATTGAAAGCATTGAAGTAGAGCATCTTTAAGCATTGTTGAAGCCATGATAAAGTAGTTCTGAGACATGAAGAGGGAATAATGTGCTAATTGATGATAAAGCATCAATCCTTCTATCTTGAGTAAAAAGAAGGGCACTATGACAGGGGGAGTCACAGACCCATGAAGATCTACCATTCATGAAGAACAAAAGCAGTTTGACAGGGGAAGTCCCAGAGCACTCCTTTGTCATTGATGTCAAAGGGGGAGAGAAGAAGAATATTGCCATCAATAACAAAGGGGGAGATTGTTGACCTAGGTTGTAATTGACGTCAATATGGAAATATTATAGATATTAGATGATGATATGAAGCCAAGGGGAAGCAGAGAAGATCCATGAAGAGACAGGAGCAAGGCCATCAAGATAGCCAAGCCATGAGAAAGATTCTATTAGTGGAGGAGTTAACAAAGGAGGCATATCAAAGCTATCGTTTATGCTTAAGAGTATTGTAGAATATCAAAGTAAGAGAGGCATGCATATCGGAAAGGGTAGAAGCCATCAGAGGAGGTCATTGCAAAGCCAAAGGAAGACATTGGAGCAAGAGGAGCCACATCGGGGGAGCATTGCATGTAATACATGCCCAAGAAGAACCGAGAGGAAGAAGTCATCAAAAAGGAGTTAACATGCCAGAGGAGGCAAAACAGAGCTATTGGAGCAATGGATGCCAAAGGATACACTATCGAACAAATGAATGCTAAAGAATACACTATCGGGAGCTATTGGAGCAAAGTATGCCAAACAATACACTATTGAAGCAATGGATGCCAAAGAATACACTATCAGGAGCTATCGAAGAAAAGTATGTCAAAGCATACACTATCAGGAGCAATATATGCCATAAAAGAGTTATATGCATGCAAATACACTATCGAAGATCATATATGCATGCAAATACACTATCGAAGATCATATATGCATGCAAATACAGGTGAAGCAACATATAACATATATATGCAATTTATACTATCAGAGGTAGAAGACATAGTTATATCAAAAACCTATACATAAAAGAAATTTACACTATCGGAGGCCGAAAAGATATATATATCGGAGTACAGAGGCAGAAAATATATATATATATATCAGCGATATTGTAATCGGTGGGTTCTACATTGAGCCACTACCCAAAATCATCGACAATGACATATATGTGCGGACCCGACAACAACATTATGCAATGGTTTAATGTTATATCACATCCACCCATCGAAATAATACAAAGAGGTGTCACCCCTTAAAGCGTCGATTGCCATATTTGTTGCGGACCTGATGCAACATTACAATTTGGCTTAATATCATATCGCATCCGTTGGTGAATCGACCATCGACCATCGGGAAGCTGCACTTGCCGATTGTGATATATGTAGCAAACCCGATAAAGTTATAAATGCAAGTGTAATAAATTTGAAGTCTAGCCTTTAGCATTTCGGTCATTTTTTCATATATTCCTATGTATTTGAATATTTGGATTGCATTGGGTTTGAAGGCCAAAAATGCATAAGAAACACTCCCGATAGTTCAGGAGGCTTGAATGAAAGATGATTGCGATTACGATTAGGACATGGCATGTGGGTCCGTCCAGATTGGTATAGTCTCTTAATTAACAAAAAAGTCCTACGTATGAATGTTATTAAAATAAAAAAGGGCTCTCTCTAATATTGGTTTATAAGCATCATTTCCTTTGTAATTTGGCCTACTCTTCTAAATTAATGTGTTCGTGAGGCATTGGTTAATTCGAATAGGTAAAAGAAACTATAGCGACTGAGGAGGGAAGCCAAAGGATCAAGTGAGTGGAGAGGAAACTACAGCGACTGTGGAGGAAGCCGAAGAGCCAACGGAAAGAGGAAACCGATGGTCAGAGGCATCAGGAAGATACAAAAACAAAGAATAGGGAAAGTGCGTGGTTGTTGAAAAATCTAGAAGAAACAGAAGTAGCTGTAGGGTCCATTAGAACAGAGTAGGGTCGAAGGACCAACGAGACAGGAGGCACTCAAAGGTTGAGCTTCTCAGCTAATCGTGTTACCCTATGAAAGAATTAATCAGGTATAAATTGTAGTCTGAAGAATAATTCCGTGATGTAATGAATAAATTTTTGATCTAACATTGTTTGAAGGGAGAAGTAGCCTGCAGAGAAGCAGTCATGTTGAAGCATTTATTGTGACAACTAGAACATATGCTTGAACAGAAAGTCGGTTCTTATGCAAAGCTTAGTGCAGCTAATAGTAGACTCACTAAAGTTGTGTGGAGACATTATCATAGGTCATGAAGGCTATTGGAGACTCTGTGTGGACAATATGAAGAGTTGTAAAGACTCCTTCATAAGAAGACTGGTTGTCATTGACACTGTAGCATGGAAACTACAGTGAAGCTGTAAACAGACAAAACTTAGTAAAAAAGAGTTCTGAGAACAAAACATTACTATCAAACATGCCTTGACAAGATTGGATCGGAACCCTTGGGGTTAGTGCCTTAGAATTAAGAAGGATTGGAGTCCTTGGGGTTGATGCCTTAGAAGTAAGAAGGAGTTGAGTCCTTGGGATTGGTGCCTTAGAAATAGGAAGGATTGGTGTCCTTGGGACTAGTGACTTAGGAACTAGAAGGATTGAAGTCCTTGGGAGTTGGTGCTGCTAAGTCCAAGATTGTTGCCTTGGTGAAGCAGATTTGGAGCTCTAGATGTTGGAGCCTCACAAAAGTTCAAGTTGGTGCTTGGAAATTGATTGCAACCATTTATGTATTGTATCTATTTTATTGCAAAGATTATATTAATAAAAGCATTGAAACTTGTTGTTCATCTTGTGTTTTGAATATAAATGTTTTAACTGGTAAAATAATAGTTGAAAAAGAAATACTGATTCACCCCCCCCTCAGTATTTCCAACAGGTGCTTCTGTTGACTATCAACAGAGTGGCAGGATCCCAGACAGAACAAGAGACTAAAAAGTCAAAGTTCCTTTACGGTATTGACTGCACAACTCCTACGATCATCAATTGGGCAGAGGCCATGAAGATGAACATAAAGCACCAGTTGTCCAAGGCCAAGGTAGGGAATCTGAAGCAATTTGGCTTTGGATTTGTACTTGTGACCTTATTCCTAGAAAGAGTACCATTGTTCGAGTATCAGCTAACTAAGGTAGACCCTCCTGAGTTGTTTGATGCCCAAGATCACTGGGGGTCAACATATATCATACCGACCTGCATTCTTTTCATGGCTATGATGACAAAAGGTCTTTGTGGAGGATTGGCCATATAGTGACATTGATTTCCGTGGAGATCCAGATATGCCCTTACCAGATGGAGAGGACTTCGATGACAAAGGTAAAAAATAAAAATTTTAATTTTGAGATTTTTTTATTTGTTTTTGGTATATATGTGCTTATAACATTTCTCTTGTTTATGCAAATATTGGACTAGAGCGGCCAGTTGGGATGTCCCCGATAGCTAGGCGCGTCCCCCGCCCTATTGATGTTGTCACCCCTTATCAGGAAGGGAGCGATAACGAGGAGGGGATCGCGAGGAACCTTGTGTGGTTAACTCATGGTATCCCAAAGTACGCTCGGATAGGAGACATGCCCCGTCAGTACTAGAGACACACGGTGGGAGTCTCAAATCGGATCCACTGGTTGTTGAGACGTGTTGCATGAGCTGTCTCGTGCTACCATGACCACCATGCTGATTAGTTCCTAGGTCCAACACTTACATATTTTTTGAGGCCTGCATGCCACGGATGTACAAGGCCTATGAGCCACTGATGTTTTTTTAGACACACATATTATTTTTGGGGTTCTCATGTACCAAAATTCTCACCATATATATATATATATATATATATATATATATATATATATAGATATATATATATATATATATATATATATATATATATATATATATATATATATATATATATATATATATATATATATATATATATATATATATATATATATATATATATATATATATATATATATATATATATATATATATGTTGTATTTTCCTGTCTATTATGGTACAAATGGTTTTTCTTATCTTTTACATGTTTCGTAAATGTCTATCCAACATGTAATTAGCTAATGCATTTGTCAATGTATTCATGCATCTAGGAATATGATGATATGTAATATAATCAAAATGTCTTTCCAATAGATGGATACAGAGATACATTCTCAATATTTGAGGGTTCCTAATGGAATATTGCCCGTTGAGTTGAAGGACGACAAGATATGAATCCAGGTTGACAACCAATTCTCTGATGCCCAGAGCGATGGCTTCTGACAACAGTTCGATGACCACACTGTATTTAGCAATGTTGTTGGTTGTGCGACCTAGGAAGATACCTTGAAGATCAATCAACTCACCGTTAGGGTCATAGATAGCCCATGCCATGGATGATAGGTTCCGGGTACTACGACAAGCACCATCAATGAAACCAACGTGAGGAGTTGTAGACATCTACAAAGCAAGAAAAGCATAGTAAATAGGAAAGCTGTTTGAAAACTATCACACAAAACCACACTGTAAAAAAATGAATCACACACTAATGTACATAAGTAACCATGCAATATGACCTAAACATAGTACTTTTTGAGGTAAAGCTCATTTTGGGCCTTATTGAGAGGATTTCCTTCATAATCAATAAGCGTGTAGGCTCCTTTCTACAAAACGTGTTTCACGATATAGGGCCCATGCCACATAGGTTCGAACTTTCCTGCCCCCAGCTTATCATTAGCTTGGTCATATAATAAGAAAAAATCTCCCTCAGAGAATGCATGAGGAGACAGTGATTGATCAAAATGGCATTTGACCCATTTCTTTTGTGCTTCGATGACCAAGGAAGCGAGACGACGAATCTTTTCCAATCGTTCTAAATATAAGAAGTGTTCCTCTTGAGGTGATTTTTCAGAGAGGATTTCAATAGCTAACGTGAGTGAAGGAATCTCACATTCGATTGGCAATGTTGATTCCAAACCATAGACCAGCTGGAATGGTGTGAAACCAGCAACATCTTTTATTGAGGTTCGATAGGCCCATAGAGCTGAAAAGAACATGAAATGCCAATTTGACTTGTGCATCCCAATAGTACGTTGAAGCATTGTGACCAAAACTTTGTTCACTGCTTCAACTTGGCTGTTGGCTTGAGGGTAATATGGGGTTGAGCCATCGTGGCACAAGCCCAATGCAGATGTTAGCTCAACCATCATGTAATATCTGAAATGGGAGCCATGGTCTGTGACAATGGCTTGGGGTACGCCGAACTTGGAAATAACATGGTTAAAAAGGAATTGAGCCATCGTCTTACCATCTGCAGAATATGTAGGCATCGCTTCAGCCCATTTGGTGAAATAATCCATAGCGACGATAATATAGCCATGCCCCACAGTCGAATGAGGGTTAAATGTCATATAATCGATGCCCCATTTGGAAAGGGACCAACGGTAATGACATGGTGTAGGTGAGCGGGTGGGTCTCACATCTTACATTGGTAAATTTGGCATTCATGGCACTTACGGACAACAAGAATGAAGTCCTTGAAGATAGATGACCAGAAATAACTAGCGCGAAAGAATTTTTGAGCTATAGCATAACCAGACATATGACCAACACATGCCCCAGAGTGGCAATCATTGAGAGCTCTTTCATCTTCCTCGATCGTAAGTGTGACACAAGTAAGTTCCCTCCACGGACAGAGGCAATCCCTCTAGCCCTAGAGTGGGTCTAGTCACTGCAAAAACAATACCAAATCAAATTTCCTTAGAAAGTTGGTGTTGTGAAATCCTACCTTCAATCTGACATTTGATGAAGTCATCATTGTGTTGCTCCAGCTCTTGTTCTTATAGTCACTCATACATGAAAACAACATGTAGAGAAACACCACAAGCACAATAGAAAACAACCAAGCAATATACTTGAAGAGTGAAGGAACCTCAAGCTATCGACATACAATTTAACGCGCAATATAGGAAACAAGCTATTGATTTGTATTAATATAAATCAAAGTAAAACTTACAACCGAGCCTTGATGTCGTAAGCCTCCTTGAAGCGTCTTATCGCCATGTCTCCATAAACATTTACTTGTGAACCATCTCCTAAGGGAACATATGACTCTCTCTTCTCTCCAAAAGGGTTGATGCTAGAAATATCTCAAGCCAACTCTACTCAAACATCTCTCAAATCAAAATACAAATGAGGCTACTTCCACACTCCAATAACACTCTCTACCTCTACTCCTCTCTTAGAAACTTGAAACTATCAAACTACAACTAGCTATCATCCAATTACATCCAATCTGGATGATCTCATTCATGGAGGAGATATTTATAGGAGGGATAGGTCCCATAAGAGAAGGAAGCAAGAGCTTATCTCTTAGGGAGGTTGCACAAAAGGTGGAACAACTATCCCAGAGGAGAGAGGTGAGCTAAACTGACCCAACAACTAGCCCTAGGACCGCCCATGAAGCAATTTAATCTCAAAGTTGAAAAACTTGCCAAATCTGGCTCATCGTAGGTGAAAAATAGGGACGGAGCGAAGACTTTGCTAGGGCTAGTGTTAACTTGACCATCTTCACAATAGGGATAACTTCTAGCTCACGATGACCCAGAAACTTAGGTAAAAAGTGGTCTTCTTTAAGGATGATGAATTAATACTTTCTTCCTGAGATTTCAAGGAAGGTAATGACACATAATTGGCAACATGACATAGCATAGATGTCAGTAACATGGACAGGGAGTATCTAAGATCGAGGAATGCAGATTTGGTGACAAATTATTGTGTAACAGATGCCCCCTAAAGCATGAAGTCCGAGAGAGTGGGAGGGGTGAAATTCTTTACGAATCCATAACCAAAACAGAATGTCCTCGTGGAGAACCTATAGATACAGGTACAACTGATATCTCTAATACATGAGTACATAGTGAAAGGAAATACATGTGCATAAGGCATGGGCGCAGCCATCCAGAAGATAAACACAAATGGTCTGTGGTATGGATGTAGCCATCCAATCAGAAAGTCCACAAAAAAGACTCAGGTATGATCACAGCCATCCAATCAAAAGAGTCATGTATAAATCAATCCAGGCAACCTAGACTTGTGTAATCTGATCCCATGGTCTTGAATCCCAACCATACCATTGTACAATTTCTAATATGCGAATAGATGTGTTGAAGTTGAGAACACTAGAAAATCACTTGATTACCGACCAATGATGTGAACCGTTAACAAGCGCGAGAGAGATCACCAGTAATGTCAATGGTTCTCAAGGTACTACTAGTACAATCCACAAAGTTTGAAGAATGATCTAGAGCTGAACACTTGTGAAATCAATTGATCGAAGACCAATGACGCAAGCCTATTGTCGAATGCGAAGAACTTTCCATTGAGGCATGCAAGCTCCAGGGTAGTAGAAAGGAGTCTCTAGGTCGACTTCTTGGATAATGAGCAGAAGTTGACAGGAAGTGATCGGTCGAAGGAGGGCCATAATATTTCCCACATCATCGATGCGAGACAAAGGAAAATGATGATTGTGAATGAGACAGAGAATCTGAGGAAGGTGTGTAAGGCTACAAACTACAAAAGGATTAAACTCTTCAACAAATCGGTGACACGACTCCGGAATTTGGCAGCATTTTGGTACCAAGGGATCAAAGGTCATGACAATGCAGTAGGGATCAGATGGAATGAGGCAAAATGAATAACCCAAAACCCAGAAGGCCAATGATATAATGAGGATATCCTAACTCGACACGAAGAAAAAAGAGTGTCGATGTCCAAGAGCAACAAGCTTTCATAATAACTATACAATCAATAGAATGTTTCCAAATTTTCCCCCACCATTTCTGGCAAGTACCCCAATTATTTTTGAAACACAAGCTTGAAGGGGATAGTATATGCTTGTAATGTAAGCTCATCCTTCAGACAAATCCGACCTAGTGATTTTTAACGAGCCCTAGCAACGAAAAGCTCGATCTCGTCATGGTGACAAGTCCAATGTCATTAGGGTTTAACGAGTCCAACATAGGTAAAACTCAGAGTCTTTTTCATGTTTAGAGAGTTTGAAAAAGACACGAAAAAGAAAACTTCAAAGGCCCCTTTTCATAAATTTGTCCCTCGAATCTGAAAAGGTAGAAAATAATATCCAAGGGAACCTATTGACCATGAAAGATCAAAGTATACCTATTTCGTAAATAATCTACCCCAGCCCGAAAAAGGAGTAAATGTATACAAGGTAGATGATGCTTTTCAACCATTAATGAGTTCAAAGTGAGAAGAGCTCGATGATCTTTTCATGTTTCAAGAGTCAGAAAAGAGCTTAAAGATGACTCCAAAAGGGACCTTTTCGTGTTTTTACGGAGTCTGAAAAGTATAAAATATAACTTGCAAATTAGTCACCAAAGTTCGAGAAACCTGTTGCTACACAAAAACAAGCATAAGATGTTAGAAAATTATATATTACGGAGCAATGGAACACATATAATATTGCAGAAATATAAACACAGAAAACGCACAAAACAAGAGAGACACAGATATACGTGGTTCACCTAGTTTGGGCTACGTCCACCCCGAACAGCCAGTCCTTCCTTTCTATTATCCAGCAAAATGAAGAGATACAACCTACAGCAAAACCACTGTAATATCCTCTGTTTTCTCTCACAGTCTCACCTCTTTGTTTCTCGCTCACCGAATACACATATATATCACAGCCTCAAATACAATGCCCTCATATAAAGAGAGGGGTTTCCTTCTAGGGCAAAAAACCCTAAACTAAACATAAGTTCTACCATCAGATCATCCGCCTAATGAACGGCCCAGATTGACTAGAAATTACTATACTTTTACAAGGCAATTTTACAGCTGTTTTTAGCTTCGAGGGCGCTGCCCCCGAAACCCCCCACCAGGGGGGGGCTCCAAAAAGTCGCTGCCGCCCCCCCTGGACCCCCCACGGCAGCGATTATTTTACGGGCGGCGTTGCCGCCTCATTTTGAACTGGGGTCCAATATGCCGGTACTATAGAAGATAATCAGGCTCCACACCCAACATAAGATCCATCTTTGATATAAAAAATACGCGAAATATTCAAAAATAGACAAAAACCCTAATTTACAAACCCTAATTTGACCAAAAGAATTATAAAAGAGTCATTTGGTAAAAATCAAATTACTTTTCACCATTTTACGTTAGAGTGAAAAAATTTACCCTTGTGCATTCGAAATTCCAATGGTCGATTGGAGAAAGATCAGTAGCCTGTCAGCAAATTCGTCTGGTCCAGGTAGGCTCTAATCAATTTCCTGCATATTTACATACATAATACTTCGTTTTTTAATGGTATTAGCAGCCTCCAAGGAAGGATTTAGGGCCGGTATATTCGCAGCGGTTGTCGCGAGTCACCAGCTCGGGACCACGACGACCCAAAATCTTCCACGGGGAGAAAACGAGGTCTTCACAACTGTACATGGAAAAGTCACAAAGATCTCGATTTTTCCGAACAGTTGATTTTGGCTCGGCACACCTGTTTGAAAAACAAGCACATCGAGTGCCGATTATTAATATTTCTCAAAAGTGAAGCCATTTCCTTGGATTTTAAATACAAGCAAAGTAGTTATAATCCTTTATGTGTGTGTGCAGGAATAAAAATGGTGATTGAGTGGAAAGAAGGAGAGCACATTGGTGATGATGAACTAGCCATGGGAAACCAAAACTACCCAGACGTGCTCTGGAACTGTGGTCTGCTGAAATTTTTTATGGTGCCTAGTCTGAGGGCACAACCGAACTTACTCCAATATCTTGTTGGAGCATGGGATCCAAATGAGGCTAAGTTCAACATCGGAGGGCAAGAGCTGAAGATTGAGGCAGTAGACATTTACTTCTTGAAAGGGTTGTCACGAAGGGGGGAAATGCCCCACATGACCGGGACTCGGATCATTGGAGAAACTATGGACATGATGATGAGAAGACTATGTCCAGAGGTAGAGAAGTCATATATGGGTGGAAAGCTCAATATTGCTACTGTCAGAGACCGTCTCTCCATGTCCTCCTTTTGACCATCACTAGAGCAGTTGGCTCGCAGGCCCCACATGAGGCCACCAAAACCCAACTCCGGCTGGCAGTCGATTGTATGGATCCCACCATCTTCAATTAGGTTGAGGCTGTGGCCAATAACATGAAACAACAATTAACAAAGTGTCGGCAAGGGGACATAAAATATTTTGGGTATGGGTCCATCCTGGTGTCATTCATCCTTGAGCACCTTCCTATCGTTTAGAGACAAGAAGCAGCCGTAGCATGGTCGACTCCACGGGAGCCACAGATGACTTAGTGGGCGCTGCTGATACCCCAAGGAGGCGGGGGTCAACATATGTCATGTAGACCTGATTTTTTCCAATGGTTAGATCACCAGCTTGTCATTTTCGAGGACTGGGCATATGCTGGGATAGATTTCAGGGGTGATCCAGAGTTAGTACTTCCCCCTGGGGAACACTGGGACCATAGAGGTAACAAATTTTGATTTTTAAAGATTTTGTAATTTTTTATCTTTTTTTTTATATATGTTCTGATCGCTATGTTTTAATCTTGAAGATGTTAGGCCGGAAAGGCCTGCAGGTTTGTCTCTAATTTCTCGGAGAGCTGAGTGGGAGTTTGAGATTCCTCCTCCTGGTGGAGATGTAGAGGATGACATCGCTCGTGACCTGGAGGGATTGACCGAGGGTATCCCTGATGACTCGAGGTTCAAGGATGTCCCTCGATAGTACCAATGACACACAGCAAGGGTGTCAGGCAGGATTCATCAACTTCTCAGATGTGTAGTCCAAGCAGTCGTGTGCTATAGAGAGCACCATGCAAATTAGACTCCTAGGTTTAATTTCTGCAATTTTTTAAAAGACATGTTGTCTTATGATGTAACCAAACACATATTTTTTGAGCACTGCGATGTGCAACACTTGATATACATATATATATATATATATATATATATATATATATATATATATATATATATATATATATATATATATATATATATATATATATATATACCTATGTTTTTGCTATATTGACTTATTATGTCTTTAATGATTTACTTTCATAAATGTCGCAAATGTCTATCTAATACATTATTTGCCAATGCATTAGTTAATGTATTTAGTCTTCTAGGAATGTGTCGATATGTAATATAATCAAAATTCCTTTCGAGTAAATGAACAAGTAAATACAACCTTAAAATTTGAGGGTTTCTAATGGAATAGCACCCATTGAGTTGAAGAACAACAATCTGGGAATCTAGGTTCACAAGCAATGCGTGAATATTGAGAACAACTGCCTGAGCCAGTAATTCAATGACTGAACTATATTCAGCGACATTGTTTGTGGTACATCCTAGACAAACACCTTGAAGATCCACCAACTCACTAAGAGGATCGTAGATAATCCATGCCACGGAGAAAATATTCTGGGTACTGCGATAGGCACCATCAGCGAAACCGACATAAGGTGCGACAGACATTTGCATAAGAAGTAAAAAGGACACAATAAGTGGCAAACGCTTACACACCAAGCCAAACATGTACAAAATGAAAAACACACTTATGTACACAGCAATGCACGAAAGACTCATGCATAGTATTTCTTAAGATAAATCCCATTCCGGGGCTTATCTAAAGGGTTGCCTTCATAATCAATTAGCTCATAAGCCCCTTTTTGCAACACTCGTCATAAGCCTCTGTAAGATGTTCGAAGGCCTTTGTTGCTTCTGGAATCCATGAAAATGCATCCTTCTTCAATAATGTTGTTAGAGGTGTTGCTATTCTCCCATAATTCTTAACAAACTTATGATAATACCCTATCAACCCGAGAAAAAATCGCAAATGCTTTATGGATGTGGGGATTTTTCATTCCTTAATGGCTTTAATTTTGCTAGGGTCTACCTTAACTCCTTCATGAGATACAATATGACCCAGATATTCCACCTCTTGTACTCCAAAGAAACATTTCGATCTTTTTTCATATAATTGTTTCTCCTCCAATAGTTGTAGCACCCTATCAACATGTTCAACATGATCCTTCCAAGACTTGCTGTAGATTAGTATATCATCAAAAAATACTAACACAAATTTTCTAAGGAAGGGTTTGAAAATGGAATTCATCAAACCTTGAAATGTAGAAGGTGCATTGGTAAGGCCAAAAGGCATGACCAAAAATTCATAATGACCCTCATGAGTTCTAAATGCTATTTTCGGAATGTCTTCAGCCTTCATTCTGATTTGATGATATCCTGAATGAAGATCCAACTTGGTGAAGTAATTGATCCATGCAATTCATCCAGTAATTCATCAATGACAAGAATGGGAAACTTATCTTTAATAGTGAGCTTGTTGAGCTCCCTATAATCCTGACACATGCGCCATGATCCATCCTTCTTGTGCACCAATACTACTAGAGTAGAGAAAGAACTTTGACTAGGTTGAATTATACCAGCCTCTAGCATTTCTGCAACCATACGTTCAATTTCACTCTTTTGGGAATAGGGATATTTGTACAGCCTGATTTTTGGAGGAACACTTCCTGGAATCAGATGAATAGCATGACCATGATCACGAATAGGTGGGAGACCTTTGGGAGTCTCAAATACCTTGGAATGATTGTCCAAAACTTTTTGGAGATCTGGAGAAATAGGAGATTTCGATGTGGAAACATCTAGCGAACATAATTGTGCAATTACACCTCTTTTTTCCTTTTTTAGAAGCTTTGTCATACCATTAGAGCTGATTATCTTTCCCTGTTTCCCTACAATACCCCTTAATTCAACTTCCTTTCCTTCCATAGAAAATTTCATGAAAAGTTCTTGAAAATTAAAAGCTATTGTACCCAAGGATTATAGCCATTGGACTCCAAGTACAACATCAGCACCTCCCATTGGAATGGAAAGCATTGGGCTAGTCAATACATATTCTCCCATGGATAGCTTGATATTATGGAACTTTCCAAAGCAATTTATTGTTCCTCCATTTACAACCATCACTTGACACTCTAGTGTTGGATATAGGAAGCAATTCAATTTTTTTTCTACCTTACAATGAATAAAATTGTGGGTACTTCCTGAATCAATCAACACTATTACCTTTTTCTTCTTGATTTGTCCTATCTTGATGGTTTGAGAAGTGGTAATTCTATCCAATGCATTACAAGATATGGTCGTATTCATTTCTTCTTTATCTACGCGTTGTTCCTGGAGTATATCCTCTTCTTTTGACCTTTCTTGCTCCTTTTCTTCTTCCTCTTCACAATCTATGTAGAATAATTTCTTCTTAGCACACTTATGACCTTTAGTGTATTTTCTATCACAACTGTAACAAAGCCCTTTTTCTCCTTTTTCTTCCAATTGTTGTGGTGTCAACCTTATAGGTTGTGGAAGACTAGGGGAAACAACACTTCCATCTTTATAGTTGTGAGTGGTATGCTTCCTGGTTGCCATAATTTTGCTTTCCATTTTTCTTGCTAACCTAAATGCCTTCTCTAATGAATCAGGTTCCCAAAGGTGAACATCATATTGGATGGCGAACATCATATTGGATATTATCATTTAAAGTCCCTATGAACACATCAATCCTATGCTCCTCTGGAATATTTTTTACCCTTATGTTCAATTTTTGGAACTTCTCAATGTGCTCCATTATTGAACCCTTTTGTTTGAGACTTACCAATTGGCTAAAAAAAGTGTTGCTTTTTGTATCCTCATAATGTGTTGTCAATTCTTATTGCCCAAGTGATAATTTGTTTACGAGAGCAAAGCCATTGATACCATAAAAATTGATTTGGTTCCAAATATAAAGTTGCAATATGTACCTTTTGTGTGTTTTGCACATTATTGAGATCGAAAAATTGCTCCATCTGTAATATCCATGTTGCGGGATCCTTGCCATCAAAATTCCTCACCTCGGTTTTTGGAATATGGTGGGTCTTCAATCCAACATTAGAGTCTATGAAATCATTACTAAAATTTCTTTTGTTCGCATAAAGAGTTTCCTTTACTACCCTTTCACCATTAGTAAGTATTTCTTGTAGAAAATTTGTCAAATCTATCTTCAAATCTATCTTCAAATCATCCATCTTAGCTTCCACGCCATTCATCGTAGCTTCCACACCCTTTATCTTAGATTCCACGCCATTTATCTTAGCTTCTGATAGCTTTTTTGAGAGTGACATTTGTTGCACTTGGTCTTGTAATTTTGATATATCATGTACCATTTCTTCCTCTTCTTCATGACTCATGCTAGAGCTTTCAGGTTGCTTACTAGGTGTTTGCATTTTATTTCCTTAGGGCATCAGTTACCAATAATAATGCTCTACTATGCCCTTTGAATTCCTTCAAAATAATTTTTCAAACCAAGCTTAAGCAAAAATTTAAAAAAATCTACACACCTTTTTTTTACTTTGTAGGAGCTCGATATTGTCTCTGATGTATCTATGTAATTTCAGATCATCCAGTTCTGAAATTGTGACCTGCAGTAGCCCTCTGTGTTCTCTTTCCAATGCCACCAGTCTTATCCAAATTGGATTCTCCAAGGAAGAGTTATGCCAAATCTCCCACAGTGACCTGATTATAGAATAGTTCAGTAGAACGAACTTGTATGACATGCCGTGTGTCCTTGTTTTGACCTTTGGCTCTGAAAAATATATACAAGAAACTACATTCCATCCTATTTCTGTACCTTCTCACAAAATTTCAATCTGATGCTCAGAGAGAAAGTTATGACGATTTTCCCCAGGTCACCTGTTTGGAATGTAATTCAGGAGTCTGCAAAAGGACCAACTTCCTCAGATCATCTCTGCAAATATAGTGCGAAAAGCTCTGAAATTTGGATCCGAGGTTCAGTGCGATTTTGTCTCAAATGGTTTTTTTTCACTTTTGAAATGTCGCAGAAAAAAATTTATAGCGAAAATTCCACAATGACCTATTTGTAGTAGCGAAACCCTAGAATCCAAAGCTCTAATACCAAATGTTATGAAACCAGCTCACAAAAAGATAGATCAACGCCTTAGAATTCAGCCTCTTTGAGGGGGCAACCTCCTTTACATTACACAAATAAATGATTCTTTGATGATTCAAATGAAAAAACCTCCTTTCTATATATAGGAGTCTAAGGAGTCACAATATAACCCAGTTGACCTAACAATAATAATATAAAAGCACAAAAATAACAATAGAGGGATTCTATGAGGCACAGTAATAACAATATGGGGACAATAGGGGCACAACAATATTAATAAGGGATACAACTACAGTAGTAATGGGGTAATCACTAGTATTATAGGGACCTAACATATTATGTCTTTAATGATTTACTTTCGTAAATGTCGCAAATGTCTATCTAAT
The DNA here is from genome assembly GCA_031772625.1 of Pinus tabuliformis. Lineage (NCBI taxonomy): Eukaryota > Viridiplantae > Streptophyta > Pinopsida > Pinales > Pinaceae > Pinus > Pinus tabuliformis. Next base: position 631,044,650 of record CM062814.1, on the reverse strand, counting down.
ACCTTATTTGCCAATGCATTAGTTAATGTATTTAGTCTTCTAGGAATGTGTCGATATGTAATATAATCAAAATTCCTTTCCAGTAAACGAAAAAGTAAATACAACCTTAAAATTTGAGGGTTCCTAATGGAATAGCACCCATTGAGTTGAAGAACAACAAGCTGGGAATCTAGGTTCACAATCAATGCGTGAATATTGAGGACAACCGCCTCAGCCAGTATTTCAATAATTGAACTATATTCAACGACATTGTTTGCAGTACATCCTAGACAAACACCTTGAAGATCCACCAACTCACCATGAGGATCGTAGATAACCCATGCCGCGGAGGAAAGATTCTAGGTACTGCGATAGGCACCATCAGCGAAACCGACATAAGGTGCGACAGACATCTACATAAGAAGTAAAAAGGACACAATAAGAGGCAAACACTTACACGCCAAGCCAAACATGTACAAAATGAAAAACAAACTTATGTACACAAAAATGCACGAAAGACTCATGCATAGTATTTCTTAAGATAAAGCCCATTCTGGGGCTTATCTAAAGGGTTTCCTTCATAATCAATTAGCTCATATGCCCATTTTTACAACACTCGTCTGACAATATAGGGCCCATGCCACATGGGTTCAAATTTTCCTACCCCCAGCTTGTCATTAGCTTGATCATACATCAGGACTAAATCTCCCTCCGTGAAGGAACGTGGGTTGACTGTCTGACCGAAGTGAGTTTTGACTCTCTTCTTTTGTGCTTCAATGACTAAAGAAGCAAGTCGATGAGTCTCGTCAAGCCATTCTAGATAAAGAAAGTGTTCTTCCACCAGAGTAGTATTCGAGAGCAATTCAATAGCTAATTTGAGAGAAGGGATTTCACATTCAATCGGAAGGGTAGCTTCTAGACCATAAACAAGCTGAAATGGTGTGAATCTAGTCGCATCTTTAACCAAGGTATAGTAGGCCCATAGGGCGGAAAACAACATCAAATGCCAGTTGAACTTGTGCATTCCAATGGCACGCTAAAGCATAGTAACCAACACTTTGTTTACTGCCTCGACTTGGCCATTGGCCTAAGGGTAATAAGGCATCGAACTATCATGACGCAAGCCTAACTGGGTTGTTAACTCATTCATCATATAACCATGGAAATGGGAACCATGATCAATGACTATAGCCTGAGGGACTTTGAACCAGGTAATCACATGATTAAACAGGAATTAAGCAACTATCTTACCGTCGTTAGACAATGTAGGCATTGCTTCGGCCCATTTTGTAAAATAATCAACGGCAACAATGATATACCCATGCCACCCGGTCGAGCGAGGGATACTGGTCATAAAATCAATGCCCCATTTAGCAAAAGGGTGTTGGCATTATGACACAGGTTTGGCGCTATGACACAAGTGTTGTCCTTGATGGCAACTCTCTCAAATGATAGATCATAGTTCAGGCTCTCAGAATGAAGGAAAAAGAGATATACGCAGGTTCTTCTTAACCAAGTTGTGTATACACGTGGGATCGCCGATCAAAATGCGCGGATACATATGCACGCACTTTCATGTAAGGCAAAGCGCATACATGTGGGAAAACTTATTTTTGGTCCCTGGTATTTAGTCCTTGGTATTTGGACCTATGGTTTTGGACCATGGTATCTTGTCCGAAGTGTTGAACCCAAGTATTGAGTCCATGGTATTGGTTCTCTATGGTTTTGGACCATGGTATTGAGTAAGGCCTAGACTATAAAAGGGGAAGGAGATCATTAGGCAAAGGCATTCACTCAAGCATTGAATATCTTATGAGGAGAAAGATCTAGAATACTGGTCATTAGGTTAAGGTGCATAATTGGATCTAAACCAAGGAGGAACCTAAATGCTAGAAGAAGGATAAGTTCTATTGATGGGTCAAGATCTTAAGGCTTGAATAATAGTATCTTTATGTGATTTTGATCTGTGATATTTGGCACATGATTTGATCTATAAATCTAATAATCTAGGTATAACTGATGTCTGAATAAGTGAAAAGGGTAAATTATCTTTTATAGATCTATATGTAGGTTCGGCATAGAAAAGAAGCGTATACACGCTAGTTCAGTAATTCAAAATAGTGTATACATAGGTTTGCCTTAATGCAGAAGTGTATGCACGCATGTTATACATATTGAAGTAGTGTACGTCTCATGAAATATGTTTTAGATACTTCTGTTTATTGCTGCAGTGTTCTAGGTTTAGGATTGGTTTTTTGTTACTGTTTTCTAGTTACAGCATTCAGAGAAGTAACTATTTGATTCAGTTTTGATTGAAGCAAAGGAGATTGGTTGATGCAGATGTATTTGATGTTTGATTATTTTTATTGATGGATCCAGTCTAAAAATTTATGAAATGTGGTCCCTAGAAGAAAAAGGAGGTTGTAGCCTTTTGTAGGTAGACACCTACATACTAGTACATCAGCCAGTACAAGAGCTAAGGGGGTTGTAGCTCCCTTCCAGGAGAAGCTGGAGAATGAGAGAAGGTTGTAGCCTTCTACAGGTAGAAGCCTGTGTACTGGTATAAGACTGCACCAGTACAAAAATATTGTAAAAAGAAGTTTTCTTATTAAAAGAAGATAGAGATGAATTGCAGCAGATGGTTTTCACCCACATTGGGTTTCCACCTTATATCTTGTGTTCATGTGTGTGATGATCTATTCTATTTTTCTGCACTTGTTTACTGTTCTTATGGTTAATGAAGTTTTGATGCACTAATTAAACATCAACATTTTAAATAAATCATAAGTTTACTGATATACGCTGGTTTCTTTAGACACAGTTGCATATATACGTAGTTTCCCATAACTGAAGTAGCGTATATGTATCTGAGAATGAAAAAGAAAAGTGATTGAATTGATAATACTGATTCACCCACCCCCCTCTCAGTATTATTTCCAACAATTGGTATCAGAGCAGGTCCTTTAGAAGAAGCTTGATCGCTTGAAGGAAGATCTATCATCATGAGCAACTATGAAAAGGAGGCACCTATTGGGCCACCAATCTTTGATGGGAGAAACTTCGTCTATTGGAAGGTAAGAATCACAGCCTATCTTCAATCTATTGGTACATAAGTTTGGGATATCGTGGAAGGATGATACACATTTCCATCAGCAACTCCTACAGATACGGTTGGTAAAAAGAAGTATGAAACAAATGCAAAGGCTATCAATACTCTATTGGGGAGTCTATCTCAATCAGAATTTGTCAATGTTATGCAGCTGAAAACCACCAAAGAAATATGGGACAAGATCGTTCTAAGCTATGAAAGAGATGATCAGGTAAAACGTGCAAAACTACAATCTCTCAGAATTCAATATGAAACTCTCAGAATGCAAAATGATGAAAGTGTGGCTAATTATTTCTTACATATAGATGAGATTGTGAATCGCATGAAAAACTTGGGTGAAGAAATAAAACAAGTCACTTTAGTTGAAAAGGTTATAAGATCTTTGTCCTATAAGTTTGAATCAAAGGTTTCTACCATAGAAGAAAAGCAGAATCTTCAGATAATTAACATGTCACAGCTGCACGGAATCCTAACTACTTTCGAAATGAGAAAAGGGGGTCCATTAGACATGAGAGAAGCTGCATTCAAAGCTTTAGGAAAAGGAGAATACAATGAGTCAGGACACACGTCAGAAGGAGAGGAAGAATCAAACTTTGTCAAGAACCTTCTGGAAGATTCAAAGGTAAGCTACCTTTCAAATGCTTTGCTTGTGGAAGAGTTGGTCACTATGCAACCAAGTGTCCTTATAAATATAAGCTTGACAAAGGTAAGGAACCAGTTAGATGGAACAAAAAACAAAATGTAAGTAAGAAGAGCTATTATACACATGAAGACAGTGATGGATTTTCAAATAGTGATGAAGATGAACATGATTATAGACTTTTGATGGCTTTTGAAGATGATGATTTCTTGGATGCTATAGATGAAGATGATCTCTATGAAGAAATTTCTAAACTTAAAATTTGTTTAGAAGAAAAGAATATGATCATAGATACTCTGACATTACAACTTGTTGAAAGGGAAAAATACAATGAAAAGTTTGAATGTGAAATTGTGGGACTTAGAAAAGATATTGAGAAAAAAAAAGCTCTTAATCTTAGATTTGCTAAAGGATCTGAAACTTTAGATGAGATTATCAATGTGCAACATTCTCCTCTAATCAAGACAAGTCTTAGATATACTGAAGAAGCATCTCAAGCACATAATCCATCCACCTCCAAAAGTTATCTTGATGCAACAAGGAGAATTGAACAGGTTGACAATCAACAACAAAGGCATAAAGAAGATCACCAGATAAATCAGGGTCAATCTACTTCAAGGATGAATAGATATCACCAAGTAAATCGGGGGAAATCTACTTCAAGGATGAACAGAAGCTACAAACAACCGCAGGTAAATCATTCTCAATTTGCCTCAAGAATGGATGTCAATGGAAACTAAAATCATTTGGTCGGTAGGTTTGATAATCGCAGGAATTTATTCAATGGCCAATGTTTCTCTTGTCATAACTTTGGACAGAAATCTACTCAATGTGTTGCCTACAAGACCATCATGACTAGAGAATCACAAAAACAAAGGAGTATGACTAGGATCATGAAAAGGACCTACAATAAATTTTCTGCTCTTGAAAATGAAATAGAATGTTCTATTTGTAACAACTTTGAACATGAAGATTCTAAATGCAGGAGTAGGTTTCGACAAACAACTCAGAAGGAGCAAGCTTCATTGAGTCCCAAAACATGGAGAAAGAAAGAACCACAACCAGAAAGATGTGGTATAGCCTTATATGCAGAAGGACAGGAAAATCAGTGGTACATCGATAGTGGATGCTCGAAACATATGATAGGTGATAAAGAAAAAATTCAGTCATACAGTGCCTTAGAAAAGGAAAGGAAGGTCTCATTTGGAAATGACACCCCTGCTCTCATAAAAGGTAAAGGTTTTGTTATTTTGAAAGAAAAAGTCAAATTTGGAAATGTTATGTATGTTGATGGCTTAAAACATAACCTATTGAGTGTCAGTCAAATGTGTGATCAAGGAAATGAGGTAATATTTCGATCAAATGGATGTATTGTTCATGAGCTTGATACAAGAGAAACAGTAATTAAAGGCATAAGAACTCCAAATAATTTATACATACTCAAGGGAGTACAACAACAATGCTATCTAAGCAAGAATGATGAACACTGGATATGACACAGAAGATTGGGGCATCTAAGCTTCTCTCAGGTAAGGAAAGCATGCAAATATTAGGCGGTTCATGATCTCCCTGACATCAAAATTCTAGACAATACAATATGCAAATCATGTCAGTTTGGTAAGCAAACCAGAACTAATTTCCTTGAGAAGGAAGGATCAGCTAGTAAGCCACTTGAACTTGTCCATACTGATTTATGTGGTCCATCAAGGAAAAAGTCACCTCGAGGAGAAGAATACTTCATATTGTTCATTGACGACTTTTCCAAGATGTGTTAGATAGGACTTCTGAAGCATAAAGACGAAGCCTTCAAAAAGTTCAAAGCATTCAAAGCCTTGGTTGAAAATGAATCAGATCACAGAATCAAATGCCTCAGGTCTGATCGAGGAGGGGAATTTACCTCAGATGAATTTTTCTATTTTTGTGAAGAACATGGGATAAGAAGGGAATTCTCTACTGCAAGGACTCCTCAGCAAAATGGAGTGGTGGAAAGGATGAATAGAACAGTTCAACAATTGGCTCGTGCTATGCTTGATGAGTTTGGAACTCCTGCAACCTTCTGGGGTGAAGCTGCATTTTCTGCCATTACTATTCTCAACAAAAAAAACATCTGGGTAAACAACACTCAAACTCCTCATGAACTTTGGTATGGTAAGACTCCTATGGTAAAATACTTCAAAATTTTTGGAAGCAAATGTTACATCAAAAGGACTGATGAAAACCTTGGCAAGTTTGAACCTAGAGTAGATGAAGGAATTCTCCTCGGTTACTCTTCTCGAAGTAAAGGATATAAGTGTTACAATAAAAGACTTGGAAAATTTGTTGAAAGTATTGATGTAGTGGTTGATGAAGCAGGAAAAAATCCAAGGCAGGTAAAATTCGAAGATTTCAGAGATGATGAGGACTATCCTTCAACATCAAATCAGACTAATGATGAAGAAGAAACCTATGAGGCACCAAAAGAATAGATAAGGGTAGAAGAAAAGACTCCATCCAGATATGTCCAGAAGAATCATCTAGAGACTCAAATTTTGGGGCAGAAAGAGGCAGGTGTACAAACCAGAATAACTATTTCAGAAGCTTCAAGCTATCTAGCATTGCTCTCCTCCATTGAACCATGAAATGTAAGTGAAGCATGCAAAGATGAATGCTGGGTCAAGGCCATGAATGAAGAACTTGAGCAGATTGAAAAGAATAAAACTTGGGAGTTGGTTCCTAAACCAATTGATAAGAATATCATAGGGAAAAAATGGATGTTCAAAAACAAGCTGAATGAAAATGGAGATGTTATTAGAAACAAGGCCAAACTTGTTTGTAAAGGGTATTCTCAACAAGAAGGCATAGACTTTGAAGAAACTTTTGCACCAGTTGCTAGACTTGATGCCATAAGAATGTTCCTTGCTCTTTCTATCTTTCAGGAGTTCAAAGTATATCAAATGGATGTGAAATCTGCTTTTCTAAATGGAGACTTAGAAGAAGAAGTGTATGTTGAGGAACCAGATGGATTCATCCTTGGGAATGATCCAAAACTTGTATGCAGACTCAAAAAGGCTCTTTATGGCCTTAAATAGGCTCCAAGGGCTTGGTATTTTCGTTTGGACAAATACCTCCATCAACAAGGTTTCCAAAGGATCAACAGATAGCAATCTATATATAAAAATTAATAATGATAAATTGCTAATACTTGTTGTGTATGTTGATGATATCATCTTTTGTAGCAATGAAGAAGCCATGAGTCAAAACTTCACTTTGGTGATGAAGAAAGAATTTGAAATGTCCTTACTTGGTGAGCTCACATATTTTCTTGGTTTACAAGTCCAAAAAAACAAAGATCGTATCTTTCTATCACAAACCAAGTACCTCAAGCAGATCTTGAAGAAATATGGGATGGATGATTCGAAACCAGTATGTACCCCTATGGTAACAGGATGCAACCTCAGTGCAAATGATGAATCAACAGTAGTGCATCAACCAACCTATAGATCAATGATTGATAGTCTAATCTATTTGACAGGTACCCGACCAGACATCATGCATGTAGTGGGAATAGTTGGAAGATTCCAAGAAAATCCAAAGGAAGCACAACTTCTGGCAGTTAAGAGGATTTTCAAATATCTTCAAGGAACACAAAACTATGGCTTATGGTATCCTAGAGACACAAATCTCACACTTCATTCATATACAGATGCAAATTGGGCAGGAAGCATGGATGAAAAAAAAAGCACTAGTGGTGGTGCATTCTTTATGGGTTCCAAATTAGTATCTTGGTTCAGCAAGAAAAAAATTTCAATTGCATTATCTACAACTGAAGCAAAATATGTGGTTGTTGCATCTTGTTGCACACAACTCCTTTGGATGATGCAAACATTGCAAGACATTCAAATCACTTGTACTCCACCTATCTCCATTTTTTGTGATAATACAAGTGCAATCAGTATTTCAAAGAATCCAGTCATGCATTCAAAGACCAAGCACATACCTATCAAATATCATTTTCTCTGGGAACAAGTGCTTGAACAAAAGGTCAAATTGGAGTATGTTCCCTCCAAGGAATAGGTTGTTGATATATTCACCAAACCACTGCCCAAGAAGACATATGAATACCTCAAACAGAAGCTGGGAGTAGTGGATGCGTCATCTTGTTGTTGAAATTATTTGTTTTAGAGACCAGTGGTTGTACGCGAGTTTCATGAAGTGTATCCGCGTACATACGCAGGTGTCTGTGGACACAGTCGTGTATTTTATGGGTTGAAGACAAACAGTGGGGCCAGACTCAGGATGAAAAGAGTCTGATATGGGTCTGACAGAGACCATCTGGCACAGGTTCAGGGGGAGCATATAAATCTAATAATGCATTATTAGCATTATCTTAGAAGATCTTGGTTCAATTTCACAGCTGTTTTTGTTTCAGGTAGAACAGGTGCAGAGGGAGATTATGGTTGCCAGTCTAAATGATGATTGATAGATGGTGTTGATGTTAGTTGCTAACGACTATCATAGTCTTGTCTTAGATATTTAGTCTCTATATCATGTATTTCATTTATTATCAAGGTCATGTAACGACATATGTTGGTTTCTCCACTATGCCTGGGATGGATGATGTAATGTTCTTGTTTTATCATGTGTAAACTTTTGGTGTATCCCCACTTGGTTGGACGAATGAGTGAATCTCCACTTGGTTGGTAGATGGATGTATGTATGAGTCTTTGGTGATAAGAAGGTCATAGAGTCATGTTCTTTCTTGTAGAACATCTTTTTGCAGACCTTGCCTACAGTCAGGGGGAGCATGGACAACACATCAAAGCAGAGATTTCAGCATGTACTCAAGGGGAGCATAACTCTTTGCACTTGATGAAAGAGGGGGAAAATGACTTTAAGTGACTTGGGGTTGCCATCAAGTCCAAAGGGGGAGATTGTTGGCATTATGACACAGGTTTGGCGCTATGAAATAGGTGTTTTCCTTGATGGCAACTCTCTCAAATGACAGATCATAGTTCAGGCTCTTAGAATGAAGGAAAAAGAGATATACACAAGTTCCTCTTAACCAAGTCGTGTATACATGCAGGATCGCCGATCAAAATGCGCGTATATGTATGCACACACTTTCATGTAAGGAAAAGTGCATACATGTGGGAAAACTTATGTTTGTTCCATGGTATTTGGACCTATGGTTTTGGACCATGGTATCTCGTCCGAAGTGTTGAACCCAGGTATTGAGTCCATGGTATTGATTCTCTATGGTTTTGGACCATGGTATTGAGTAAGGCCTAGACTATAAAAGGGGAAGGAGATCATTAGGCAAAGGCATTCACTCAAGCATTGAATATCTTATGAGGAGCAAGATCTAGAATACTGGTCATTGGGTTAAGGTGCATAACTGGATCTGAACCAAGGAGGAACCTGAATGCTAGAAGAAGGATAAGTTCTATTAATGGGTCAAGATCTTAAGGCTTGAAGAGTAGTATCTTTGTGTGATTTTGATCTGTGATATTTGGCGCATGACTTGATCTATAAATCTCATAATCTGGGTATAACTAATGTCTGAATAAGTGAAAAGGGTAAATTATCTTTTGTAGATCTATATGCAGGTTCGGCACAGAAAATATGTGTATACATGTTGGTTCGGTAATTCAAAATAGCGTATACGTAGGTTGGCCTTAATGAAGAAGCGTATGCACACAAGTTATACATATTGAAGTAGCGTACGTCTCATGAAATATGTTTTAGCTACTTCTGTTTATTGCTGCAGTGTTATGGGTTCAGGATTGGTTTCTAGTTACTGTTTTCTGGTTACATCATTCAGAGAAGTAACTGTTTGATTCTGTTTTGGTTGAAGCAAAGGAGATTGGTTGATGCAGATGTATTTGATGTTTGATTATTGTTATTGATGGATCCAGTCTGAAAATTTATGAAACACGGTCCTTAGAAGAAAAGAGAAGGTTGTAGCATTTTGTAGGTCAGCACCTACGTACTAGTACATCAGCCAGTACAAGAGCTAAGGGGGTTGTAGCTCCCTTCCAAGAGAAGCTGGAGAACGAGAGAAGGTTGTAGCCTTCTACAGGTAGAAGCTTGCACACTGGTATAAGACTGCACTAGTACAGAAATATTGTAAAAAGAAGATAGAGACGAATTGAAGCAGGTGGTTTTCACCCACATTGGGTTTCCACCTTATATCTTGTGTTCATGTGTGTGATGATCTATTATTTTTTTCTACACCTTTTTATTTTTCTTATGGTTAATGAAGTTCTGATGCACTGATTAAAGATCAACATTTTAACTGAATCATAAGTTTACTGATATACGGTGGTTTCTTTAGACACAGTTGTGTATATATATGCAGTTTCCCATAACTAAAGTAGTGTATATGTTTCTGAGAATGAAAATGAAAAGTGATTGATTTGATAATACTGATTCACCCCCCCCCCCCCCGAGTATTATTTCCAACAAAGGAAGGTGGCACATGCATCTTATGCTGGTAAATTTGACACGCATGACAAGAGCAGACAACTAGAATGCAATCCTTGAAAATGGAGGGCCAAATGTAACCAACACGAAGAATCTTTTGGCTAGTACCATAGCCAGACATATGACCACCACAGGTGCCAGAGTGGCAGTCATTTAAGACTTTTTCAACTTCCTTAAAAGTCAGACAACGATAGAGAACTGAATCAATGCCAAGATGGTATAAAGTGTCTCCAACAATACGATAGGGCTGAGAATGGTGGTGAATGTGTCACTGAGCATCCTTAGACAAATTAGAGTGGAATGAAGATGTCTGGAGGTAAACAATAATGTCACCATACCAGGGATCGAGGGTACTGATCAAGAAAAGTGTGTCATCCGAAATGCGGTCCTCTATCCAAGAGGGAGTAGAAGCAGATGGTAATGAGAAAATCAACTCAGTGAAGACTAGTGACTTCTTAGACTTAGCTATGGTAAACTCCAAATAAAACTCCTGAAGGATAACAATCCATTTTGATTATTTTCCCCCCAGCAATTGATGTGACATAATGCATGTCATCGGGTTGCAATCTGAAATCACAGTCACAGTGCACAACAAAATATAATGACGAAAGCGTTGGACAACCTGAACAGCTACCAAGGCTAGCTTCTCGACATAAGCATAGTGAGTCTCATTGTCAAGAAAGTTGCTGCTAAGATAATAGATGACGTGCTCAGAACCATCGTCGTCGTCTTGGACCAAAACCATACCAATGGTACTATCAGCAACAGCTAGATAAAGTGAATAATCATGATGATAGTCGGGTGGACGCAACAGGGGAGGAAAAACAAGAACTGTCTTGAGTTGCTCAAATGACCTTTAGACGATTTCATCCCAAATAAATGGAGTGTCACGCTTAAGAAGACATGTGTAACCTTTAGCAATCTCAACATAGTTAGGGATAAAACGACGTAGGAAATTGGCCTTCCCCTGCAAACTCTACAACTGACGCAAAGAAGCAAGAGGCGGGAGATTCAGAATAGCTTCGACCTTGAGGGGATCAAGATGAATACCCTATTTAGAAACAAAAAACCTAAGAAGTCTGCCATATTTGATGCAGAAGACACACTTATGTGGATTGAGACGAATACGATAATGTTTACGGCGAAGAAAAATTTGGCGGAGGTGGTTTGGATGGTCTGTGCGTTTAGCAGAATGAGCTGGAAGATCATCCAGATAAGGCTGAACAATGTGTCAGCTGTCATGAAAAGCATAGGAAATTGCTTACTGGAAAGTTGCACTGGCATTCTTCAGGCCAAAAGGGAGCCTTTTGTAAGAAAAAGTACCCCACAGAAAACAAAAGTTTCAGAGGAAATGGTGCAGAAGGGAATCTATCTTCTCATGAAGAGGGACACAATGGGAGTTTCTTCATGAAGGCAAAGAATGTAGGGTTCACTGTGGAGGTCCTCCAGGATCAAGGAACAGGGAGCACAAGGACATTGACAAAACTCTGTGTAACAGATGCCTCCTAAAGTGTGAGTGTCGAGCTGGAATGAGGGATGAAATGCTTTATAAATCTGTGTGAGGAACCGGTCTGCCATCCGAAAACCTGCAAGCAAGTACAGATACATATACATAACTGAGATCTCTATCAAATGACACATGAATCGTGGCATGGATGCAGCCATCCAAAGAATGATCGTGTAAATGGATCTAGGTATGGGCACAACCATCTGTCAAAAGGGATCATAATGAAACCAAGGTATGGTTGCAACCATCCAATAATGAGAAGGATCATATATGATAACTAATGGTCTAGTCGAAGCCAGCCATCTGAAGGAGATATGCATATCATCATAACCATGTCACATTACTTCACAACCTAGACTTTTGTGATCTAAGCCTAAGGTCTTGCACTCCAGCATGACCCGATCAAAGTACAAATTATACCATGTGAATAAATGTGTTGATGTCGAACATGCTAGAAAGTCGCTTGATTACTAGTCAATGATGTAAACTGTTAACATGTGCGAGGGAAACCACCAATAATGACAATGGTCCTCAAGGTACTATCAACACAATCCACAAAATGTGAATACAGGAACTGAAGTTGAACACCCGTGAAATCACTCGATCGAAAGCCAATGATGTAAACTTGTCATCGAGTGCAAAGAACTTTCCATTAGGGCATGCAAGCTCTAAAGTATTAGAAGGGAGTCTCTCAGTCAACCTTCCAGATAATGAGTTGAAGTCTATAGAAGTGACCATGTCGAAGGAGGGCCATAATGAATCCCACATCATCGACGTGAGACAAGAGGATAAAAAATGATTTTGGATGATACAGAGAATTAGAGGTAAGTGTAACTGCAGAAGGACAACTCTTGAACATATCAGTGACACAACTGGAAGTTTGGCAGATTTTGGATCCAAGGGATCAGTGGTCATGATGACGTGGCAGAGATCAAATGGGAGGAAAAAATAAATGGCCCAAACCGAGGAAGGTAAACAATACAAAGGAGGATGTCCCAACCCGACACGAAGCAAAGAGTGTCGTGTTCAATAGTGAGCTGTCGACACAACTGATAGGTTTCCAAATTTTCCCCCACCATTTCTGGCAGGTACCCCAATTATTTTTTAATTGCAAGCTCGAAGGAGATAGCATATGCTTGCACTATAAGTTCATCCTTTGGACAAATCTGACCTAGTATGTTTAATGAGCCCTAGGAAGGAGAAGCTCATGTTCGTCATGGTGACGAATCCAATGTCGTTTAATAGTTTAACGAGTCTAACAAAGGTGCAACTCAATATCTTTTTCATGTTTAGAGAGTTTGAAAAAGACATGTAAAATAAAACTCCACATGGTCCCTTTTCATACATTTGTGTCTCTCGAGCCTGAAAAGGTAGAAAACAATACTTGAGAGAACTGCTTGACCATCTTAGTCAAGAAGTACCTTTTTTGTAAATAGTGCCTCCCAACCCGAATAAGGGGTAAAATTATACTGGGCACACATCACATCCATTAACGAGTTTGAAACGACAAGGGCTCGACCATATTTTCATTTTTAAAGGGTCAGAAAAGAGCTAAAAGCAGACCCCCCATTTTATTCTCTTTTTTATGAGTCAAACGGGAAAAATACTCAGCAATATTTTCATGTTTTATGAGTCGAGAAAAGAACTAAAACGTGACTCATCATCATTGTCGAACATCCATCACCTGTCATTGCACAAGTAAGGTAAAGTGTATTATAGAGTCCTTGAGGCAAAAATAGGTCAAAATATTTACAAAACCTGATATTTTCATGAAAAAATGAATAAAAAGGGGAAAAGTGAATATATTTTTACCATTTACCATTTTACATTTGCTGTGAAGACGTTTTACCCACTTTTGCCCTAATTGTTCTGGAGAAAATTACAGCAGATCCGGGAGGTTAATTGACGAGCCATTAATTCTAGGTAACAGTCGAAGCCCTAAGCTCCATTTCCATGCTATTTATTCCTGCTTTTAGCCAATTTTTGTATTTTTAGGGAGGTTTTTGAAAATCGATTTTACCCTTGGTCAACACGATTTCTGGGCATGGAATCGCACCAGCCAAGGGTGATTAGTAAAGCCATCTACACTTATCAGCGCAACTATTTTTAAAACAGGTGTGCCAACATCATGGATAGGGTAAAACCCTGTGTTCTCAAAAACTGACCATTTAAATTTGAATTTAATGTGCCAATGACGATTATTGACTCAAATTAATGGATTTTGCAAGATAGAATCACCGAAAATGATGGATTGGAAGGAATAGGAACATGAAGACGTTAACACCCAGGCAATGAATGACCCAAATTTCTTGGAGGCTTTGAGGGCTTGCGGGCTCCTCAAATTTTCCCTTACACCACGGATGCAGGCCCAACCCGAGTTGCTTTGATACCTGATAAGCCTTTGGGACATTAATTAGGATATTTTTGTCATTAGCGACCAGGAGCTGGAGTTGACAACTTCAGATATTTACTTCATCACTGGACTATCTCGCAGGGGTGATCCAATGAAATTGTATGGGTCACATCAGATCGGGGCAAGCATATCTTCTCTGCTTGCCGAACACTGCCCTGAGGCCCTGAAATCTAAGAGTGGGAAGATAGAGATTTCCAATGTGTGGGATTTGACACTGAGGGTGCTTATGTTGACTATCAATAGAGTGGTGAGATCCCAGGTGGACAAGAGACTAACAAGTCAAAGTTCCTTTATGTTATTGACTACATAGCTTCTACGATCTTTAACTAGGAAAAGGCCATGAAGATGAACATCAAGCACCAGTTTTCCAAGGCCAAGGCAGGGAATCTGAAGCAATTTGGCTTCGGATCTGTACTTGTGACCTTCTTCCTAGAATGAGTACCTCCAGTATCAGCTGATTTCCGTGGAGATCCAGATATGCCCTTAACAGATGGAGAGGACTTTGATGACGAAGGTAAAAAATCAAATTTTTAATTTTGAGATTTTTTAATTGTTTTTGATATATATGTTCTTATGACATTTCTATTGTTTATGTAGATGTTGAACCAGAGCGGCCAGCTAGGATGTCCCCGATAGCTAGGCGCATCCCCTACCCTATTGATGTTGATGCCCCTTATCAGGAAGGGAGCGAAAACGAGGAGAAGATAGCAAGGAACCTTGAGGGGTTAACTCATGGTATCCTGGAGTATGCTTAGATAGGAGACATGCTACGTCGGTACCAGAGACACACAATGGGAGTCTTAGATTAGATCCATTGATTGCTGATACGTGTTGCATGAGCTATCTCGTGCTACCATGACCACCATGCTGATTAGTTCCTAGGTCCAGCACTTACATATTTTTTGAGGCCTGAGTGCCATGGATGTACGAATGGTACAAATGGTTTGTCTCATCTTTTACATGTTTCGTAAATGTCTATACAACACGTAATTAGTTAATGCATCTATCAATGTATTCATGTGTCTAGGAATACGATGATATGTAATATAATAAAAATGGCTTTCCAATATATGGATACGAAGATACATTCTCAATATTTGAGGGTTCCTAACGAAATATTGCCCGTTGAGTTGAAGGACAATAAGATGTGAATCCAAGTTGATAACTAATTCTCTGATGCCTAGAGCGATGGCTTCTGACAACAGTTCGATGACCACACTGTATTCAATAATGTTGTTGGTTGTGTGACCTAGGAAGATACCTTGAAGATCAATCAACTCACCGTTAGGGTCATAGATAGCCCATGCCGTGGATGATAGGTTCCAGGTACTACAACAAGCACCATCAGCGAAACCAACGTGAGGAGTCGCAGACATCTGCAAAGCAAGAAAAGCATAGTAAACAGGAAATCTATTTGAAAACTATCACACAAAACCACATTGTACAAAAATGAATCACACACTAATGTACATAAGTAACCATGCAAGATTACCTAAACATAGTAATTTTTGTGGTAAATCTCGTTTCGAGGCTTATCAAGAGGATTTCCTTCATAATCAATAAGCTCATAGGCTCCTTTCTACAAAACGTGTTTCACGATATAGGGCCCATGCCACATAGGTTCAAACTTTCCTGCCCCCATCTTATCGTTAGCTTGGTTGTATAATAAGACCAAATCACCCTCAAAGAATGCGCGAGGGAAGACTGACTGATCGAAATGGGATTTGACCTATTTATTTTGCACTTCGATGACCAAGGCAGCGAGACAGTGAGTCTCGTCCAGTCATTCTAAATATAAGAGGTGTTCCTCTTGAGGTGACATTTCATGGAGGAGTTCAACAACTAACTTGAGTGAAGGAATCTCACATTCGATCGACAATGTTTCTTCCAAACCATAGACCAGCTGGAATGGTGTGAAACCAATGACGTCTTTGGTTGAGGTTCGATAGGCCCACGGAGCTAAAAAGAGCATGAGATGCCAATTTTACTTGTGCATCCCAATAGTACGATGAAGCATTGTGACTAAAACTTTGTTCACGGCTTCAACTTGGCCATTGGCCTAAGGGTAATATGGGGTCGAGCCACTGTGGCTTAAGCCCAATGCAGATGTCAGCTCAGCCATCATGTAATCTCTGAAATGGGAGCCATGGTTTGTGACAATGGCTTGGGGTACCCCAAACCCTAAAATAACATGGTTAAAAAGGAATTGATTCATCATCTTACCATCTGCATAATATGTAGGCATCGCTTTGGCCCATTTGGTAAAATAATCCATAGCGACGATAATATATCCATACCCCACGGTCTAATGAGGGTTACATGTCATATAATCAATGCCCCATTTGGAAAATGGAATAATGGTAATGACGGGGTGTAGGTGATTGGGTGGGGCGCGTATCTTGCATTGGTAAATTTGGCATTCATGGCACTTACAAAAAGCAAGAATGAAGTGCCTGAAGATAGACAGCCAGAAATGACTAGCAAGAAAGAATTTTTAAGCTGTAGCATAACCAGACATATGACCACCACATGACCCGAAGTGGCAATCATTGAGAGCTCTTTCAGATTCCTCGATCGTAAGTGTGACACAGGTAAGTTCCCTCTGCGGACAGAGGCAACCCCTCTAGCCCTAGAGTGGGTCTAGTCACTGCAAAAAAAATACCAAAGTAAATTTCCTTAGAAAGTTGGTGTTAGGAAGGCCTACCTTCAATCTGACGTTCGATGAGGTCCTCGTTGTGTTTCTTGAACTCTTGTTCTTCTAATCACTCATACCTGAAAACAACATGTAGAGAAACCCCACAAACGCAATAGAAAACGACCAAGAAATCTACTTGAAGAGTCAAGGAACCTCAAGCTATCGACAGACAATTTAACGCGTGATATAGGAAACAAGCTATTGATTTGTATTAATATAAATCAAAGTAGAACTTACAACCAAGCCTTGACGTCGTAAGCCTCCTTGAAGGGTCTTGTCGGCATGTCTCCATAAACATTCACTTATGAACCATCTCCCAAGGGAATATATGACTCTCTCTTCTGTCCAAAAGGGTTGATGCTAGAAAGCTCTCAAGCCAACTCTACTCAAACATCTCTCAAATCAAAATACAAATGAGGCTACTTCCACACTCCAATAACACTCTCTACCTCTACTCCTCTCTTAGAAACTTGAAACTATCAAATTACATCTAGCTATCATCTAGTTACATCCAAGCTAGTTGATCTCATTCATGGAGGAGATATTTATAGGAGAGAGAGGTCCCATAAGAGAAGGAAGTAAGAGCTTATATCTTAGGGAGGTTTCACAAAAGGTGGAACAACTATCCCAGAGGAGAGAGGCGAGCTCAACTGACCCAACAACCAGCCCTAGGACCGCCCATGAAGCAATTTCATCTCGAAGTTTCGACGAGTTGTTGAAAAACTTGCCAAATCTGGCTCATCGTGGGTGCAACATAGGGACAGAGTGAAGACTTCGCTAGGGCTAGTGTTAGCTTGACCATCTTTGCGAGAGGGATAACTTCTGACTCACAACAACCCAGAAACTTAGGTAAAAAGGGGTCTTCTTCAGGGATGATGAATTGAGACATTCTTCCTGAGGTTGCAAGGAAGGTAATGACACATAATTGGCAACATGACACATCACAGATGTCAGTAACATGGACCGGCAGTATCCCAAATCAGGGAATGCAGTGTTGGTGACAAATTAATGTGTAAAAAATGCCCCATAATGAAGGCCGAGAGAGTGGGAGGGGTGAAATTCTTTATGAACCCATAACCAAAATAGAACTTCCTCGTGGAGAACCTACAAACGCAAGTACAAATGATATCTCTGATACATGAGTACATAGTGAAAGGAAATACATGTGCATAAGGCATGGGTGTAGCCATCTAGAAGATAAACATAAATGGTCTGTGGTATGGACGCAACCATCCAATCAGAAAGGCCATAAAAAAGACTCAGGTATGGTCACAACCATCCAATCAAAAGAGTCATGTATAAATCAATCCAAGCAACATGGACTTGTGTAATCTGAGCCCAGGGTCTTGAATCCCAACCAGACCATTGTAAAATTTATAATATGCGAATAGATGTGTTGAAGTCGAGCACACTAGAAAAACACTTGATTACCAGCCAATGATGTGAACCGTTAATAAGCGCGAGAGAGACCACCAATAATGTCAATGGTTCTCAAGGTACTGCTAGTACAATCCAAAAAGTGTGAAGAATGATCTAGAGTCAAACACTTGTGAAATCACTCGATCGAAGACCAATGATGCAAGGTTGTTATCGAATGTGAAGAACTTTCCATTGAGGCATGTAAGCTCTAAGGTACCAGAAAGGAGTTTCTAGGTCAACTTCCCAGATAATGAGCTGAAGTCGACATGAAGCAACCGGTCGAAGGAGGGCCATAATGTTTCCCACATCATCGACATGAGACAAAGGAACAAGATGATTGTTAATGAGACAGAGAATCTGAGGAAGGTGTGTAAGGCTACAAACTGCAGAAGGATTAAACTCTTGAACATATTGGCAACACGACTACAGAATTTGGCAACATTTTAGTACCAAGGGATCAAAGGTCATGACGTTGCAGCAGGGATCAGATGGAATGAGGTGAAATGAATAACCCAAAACCCGAAAGGCCAATGATAGAATGAGGATATCCCAACCCGACACAAAGCAGAAAGAGTTTCATGTCCAAGAGCGACAAGCTGTCGTAATAACTAATACAATCAACAGAATGTTTCCAAATTTTCCCCCACCATTTCTGGCAAGTACCACAAATATTTTTGAAACACAAGCTTGAAGGGGATAACATATGCTTGTAATGTAAGTTCATCCTTCACACGAATTCGACCTAGTGATTTTTAACAAGCCCTAGGAAGGAGAAGCTCGATCTTGTCATGGTGACAAGTCCAATGTCATTAGGGTTTAACAAGTTTGACATAGGTAAAACTCGAAGTCTTTTTCATGTTTAGATATTTTGAAAAAGACACGGAAAAGAAAACTCCAAAGGTCCCTTTTTGTAAATTTGTCCCTCGAATCCAAAAAAGTAGAAAATAATATCCAAGGGAACCTATTGACCATGAAAGATAAATGTATACCTTTTTCGTAAATAATCTACCCCAGCTTGAAAAAGGGGTAAACATGTACTGGGTAGATGACGCTTCACAACCGTTAATGAGTTCAAAGCGACAAGAGCTTGGAAACCTTTTCATGTTTCGAGAGTCAGAAAAGAGCTTAAAGATGACTCCAAAAGGGATTTTTTCATGTTTTTACCGAGTCTAAAAAAGTATAAAATATAACTCACAAATTAGTCACCAGAGTTCATGAAACCTGTTACTGCGCTAAAACAAGCGTAAGATCCATATTTGATATAAAAAATACACAAAATATTCAAAAATAAACAAATACCCTAATTTACAAACACTAATTTGACCAAAGGGCTTATAAAAGAGTCATTTGGTAAAAATCAAATTACTTTTCACCATTTTACCTCAGAGTGAAAAAATTTACCCTCGTGCATTCGAAATTCCAATGGTCGACTAGAGAAATATCAACAGTCTATCAGCAAATTCGTCTGGTCCAGGTAGGCTCTAATCGATTTCCTGCATATTTACATAGATAATACTTCATTTTTTGATGGTATTAGCCACCTCCAAGGAAGGATTTAGGGTCAGCATATTCACGGTGATCGTCGCGAGTCGCCAGCTTGGGACCACAACGACCCAAAATCTTCCACGGAGAGAAAACAGGGTCTTCGTGACTGTACATGGAAAAGTCACGAAGATCCCGATTTTTCCGAATGGTTGATTTTGGCTCGGTGCACTTGTTTGAAAAACAGGCGTGCCGAGCGCTGATTGTTAATATTTCTCAAAACTGAAGCCATTTCCTTAAATTTTAAATACAAGCAAAGTACTTATAATCCTTTATGTGTGTGTACAGGAAGAAAAATGGTGATTGAGTGGAAAGAACGAGAGCACAGTGGCGATGATGAACTAGCCATGGGAGACCAAAACTGCTTGGACATGCTCCGGAACTGGTGTCTGCTGAAATTTTTTATGGTGCCTAGTCTAAGGGCACAACCAGACTTACTCCAATATCTGGTTGGAGCGTGGGATCCAAATGAGGCTAAGTTCAACATTCGAGGGCAAGAGCTGGAGATTGAGGCAGTAAACGTTTACTTCTTGACAGGGTTGTCACAGAGGGGGAAAGGCCTCGCATGACCAGGACCCAGATCACTAGAGAAACTATGGACATGATGATGGGAAGACTGTGTCTAGAGGTAGAGAAGTTGGATAAGAGAAGAAATTTCAAGATTTCTACTGTCAGAGATTTGTCTCTCCGTGTCCTCCTCTCGACCATCACTAGAGAAGCTAGCTCACAAGCCCCACATGAGGCCACCAAAACCCAACTCCAGCTAGCAGCCGATTATATGGATCCCACCGTCTTCAACTAGGCCGAGGCCATGGCTGATAACATGAAATGGAAATTAACAAAGTGCTAGCGAGGGGACGTAAAATAGTTCGGGTATGGGTCCATCCTAGTACCATTCATCCTTGAGCACCTTCCAATCTTTCAGAGACAGGAAGCATTTGTAGCATGGTCGACTCCGCGGGAGCCACGAATGACTCAGTGGGCGTTGTTGATGCCCCAAGGAGGTGGGGGTCAACATATGTCATGGAGACCCGAGTTTTTCCAATGGTTGGATCACCAGCTTGTCATTATTGAGGACTGGACATACGCTGGGATAGATTTCAGGGGTGATTCAGAGTTAGTACTCCCCCTGGGGAACACTGGGACCATAGAGGTAAAAAAATTTGATTTTTAAAGATTTTGTAATTTTTTATCATTTTTTTATATATGTTCTGATCACTATGCTTCAATCTTGCAGATGTTGGGCTGGAAAGGCCTACAAGTTTGTCTCTGATTTCACGGAGAGCTGAGCAGGAGTTTGAGATTCCTCCCCCTGGTGGAGATGTAGAGGAAAAGATCGCTCGTGACTTGGAGGGATTGACGGAGGGGATCCCTGACTATGCGATATTCAAGGATGTCCCTTGACAGTACCTGTTAGCCTCTCTAGCAAAAGGCCCAAAATTGGATCCATATATGCTCTTAAAGTTTCCAGATTTTCTTAAAATCATCCCAAAGGATCCAAAAAATTCTCTTGAAATCTTCAAGATTTTCTCAAAGATCCTCCAATGATCAAAATCATTGCAAGAGGAGAGCCCTTGGAAGGGTGGAAATACACTATCGAGAGGAAAAAACGCTTGAAAACCATGAAAAAGCCCACAATCGCAAGCTTTGAATAGTGAAAGAACAATAGTCATTAGATCTCACTGATCAACGGCCCAGATCTAAGTGACTAATCGCAATCGGCGCTACAGAGGGGATGATTTAAGTATGGGTGCAAGACCCGCCGATCAGCAATCCCCGATGATCAGATCAGTGGGTCGCATCAGCGAGGCAGCAGCGATTAAAGTAAAGGGCCCCGGGCATCAGCAACATGCGATTGCGATTGATTTCATCGCTATATCGCATCGACTATACAAAGGCAGTAGGCATATACACATGGGCAACCCAATAACCGGACCCAATGGTTATATACAACATATTCAATAAAATTTCAAGTCCGTAGTAAGCCTGTTTTAAATACATTTCAATGTATTTTGTTATATAACAAAATACAAAGGGAAATAGGGCAGCACCAATTGCGATGAAGCCCAGACCCAAAAGGATCTGGGAAGTGAAAAATATAATTTTTGAAGTAAGCCAAACTCCATTTTTTAATGATTTTCAATATTTTGGTGCATTTTTGAAACACAAAGAAATTGCAAAATAGACAAGATTTCAAGTGGGCTGTGGGTGGTAAGTGGTTTAGGCCAAGCTCTGCCCGATGCCATACGGTGGCTGCCACATGTTCAAGATGAGGAGAGAGAAAACCACTCTCATCAGGCAGTTAACTCTAGTACAAAAAAGGTGCCCGAAATGGATCACCACCGTTGGATCTAGGACTCCCAGATCAACAGTGGAGATGTGTTATCACTGCAAGGGCAGACCCCAGAGGAGAATAAACCATATCTAAGGATTTTTTATGTCCGAAAAGGACAGAGATGGGCGGGATTTTCACAATGTTGCTGTGTTTTTCTGCATTTAACAGAAAAACAGTCATTCTAAATATTTAAAGGGAAAACAAAGACCCGATAGCCCTTCCATCGCAGTATAGCTCACCCTAAATAGAAACAGTCATGGAGCATGTGAACCTAGCCCGAAATAGTATCAGCCATGAGGCATCAATAGTGCAGCTTATCCAAAACCAACAAAAATTATGGGGCATCTCTGGCACGAGAGAGCTCCCAAACAGCGCAGCAAATTATCCAAAATATCTTAATGCATTTATTCTTCTATCAGAAGAAGAAACCTCTAATCCATGCTTGCCTAGTCAAAGATCAAATAGTTAAACAAGATAAAGGGATAGATTAAGAACTCTCAAGCCTCAAAAGACTCAGCATCATTGTAAAGAGCTATAAATAGTTGAAATAAAAATGTAATACGGGTTCAACTTCTAGAGATTGTTTATCCTCTATTCCTTCAAGCTTCTCATCTTCATTCTAGCAATATAAGCTTCTTTTTCTATTATATGTTCAATGTCCATTTACTCTGTTGTTATATGCTTGCACTTGAATAGGTTATTCATGTTTTCTACTATGTCTAATGCTACATAACTATCATCTTATCTCTTCATTGATAAATTAGATTTGCAAGTCTCATTTATTTCTTGTAGCTGGCCATTCATATGTGTTTATGTATGCAATCTGCTGGTACAGTCAGTATTCTCCATCTATCCATTAAATCTATAAATTATTGAGCATTAGTGGTCTAAAGCCTTGTATTGTTGAGGGTGTTCATGCATGTCTTGAGTGAGAATAGAGCTGAAATGATTAACTGACTTGATCCAAACCACCATCCATTCCAATAGTTTTGAGAACAATATTGAAGATTATATGTTACCAGACATCTCCAAGCTACAACCTAAGAGAGTTTCCTGGAGTGATAACATAATTGGCGCCGTTACTAGGGAGAGGAAACTGAAGCTCAGCTTCCCTAGGAAATGACACAGATCCAGCTTTGATGGTAGACAAAGTCTAGGAACTTTTTTGGTTGTAATCATCTATCTGGCGACTCTACTTCATAGTTCTGGCTCATTTTGTGAGGCATACTCAGAGAAATCCTGAGAAATCACAAGCTAATCTAGTTTTTGTCCTTGAAAAAATCATCAAAGAAGGAAAGGTTGTGCAGAAAGGAGCATCAGGTTGAGGTAAACCTAAACAATATCCTATATCTCTTCAAAAAAGGCCTATAAAATAACAAATACATGTTAAGAGTATAGCATCTAATACTAGCAGTGAAGAAAAACTCTCAGAGATTCATAAAGCTCCTTATTCTTTAGGTTCTCATTTTGTTGTAAGCCCAAAGGAAACCTCACCTCCTATCCATCATACTCCTTTAGTATTATCAGTCACTCCTCAGCCCTCTATCATTCAGACTGCCAGTACTCTTTTAGCCACCATAGCTATGGCAGGTCCACAAGCACCTACCAAAATGGAAAGAATCATAGCTGCTAGGTATGGACCTCTTATACTGCCCACTCCTTTGAATGCCATGCCTATTGGTTAATATCAGAAATATAGGCCTAAGTTCACTGGGATTGAAGGTGTTACTGCTGAAGAACATCTTGAGTCATCCTATAGCTATGCTGATAACCTGGACATTAGTGAAGATGATGTGTGGATGAGAGTCCTTGTCCAAAGCCTAGATGGAGAGGCTATAAAATGGTTCAGAGAACTAACCCGAAGATCTATAGTATATATTGAGGCTTTAGACGATGCATTTCTAAAGCATTGGGGGGATAAGAAGGATCTCCTCTACTACCACACTGAGTTTGGGAACTTAAAGAGGTAAAATGGTGAGTTTTTGTCTGATTTAAATAAGAGGCTTAACCGTATGTACAACAAGATACCAGCTGAAGTAAAACCAACTACTACCTCTACTAAACTCACCTATGCCAATGCTTTTGATTCTAACTTATGCCTATTGTTGAGAGAGAGGAAATTTGCTACTTTGGCTGGCATGCAGGATGCAGCCTTGGAAGTGGAATCAAACATCATGGCTGCAGAGAAGCTCAAGGGAAATGTTGATAGAAGAAGACAGAGGGGCGAGTCTTCATCATTCTCTGATCCTAAGATTGATAAAATGACCAAAATGATAGAGTCATTAGCCTCTAAAATCTCCAAATTAAAGGTTGACCAGCACCCTGGGAAAGGGAGAGTTCCTAACACCTTTGCTCCTAGAAATCCAAATCCAAATCCATATAGAAGAACTAATGAGCAGTTGCAGATTTTGAAAGAAGCAAAGATGCCAATGAAGACCAAAGGGTGAAGACCCATTTCCAAAATGTAGTCATGGAAGAAGAGTAGTTTGAAGAAGACAATGAGATCCATTGTCTGGAAGAAAAAGGAAATGCCTCCTTTTTGACCTCAGATGCCTATGAAAATTCATTATTAAATGACTAGATTAACCAAGAATGGGATGGTGAAGCTATTCTACAAACTGTAGATAAGCAAAGATATAATCTAAGGTCAAAGATGAATAATGCCAAGGAAACTCTTGTTCAAAGAGCTGTTGTCCCTGCAGTATAGCAAGCTAATAAGCAGAAGCAACCTGTAGTTGATCCCATCATCCTCAAATCTCTAGCTCACGAGGTAAGAGGCCTTGACAAGTCTCCTTCTCCTTTTAGTTTTCAATCATAAATTCAGAAACTAAGAATACCTATGCCTCTAATTGAACTTGTGAAGAATGAGTCCTTCAAAAGATCCATCCTCGAGGCCCTTGAGCCTAAAGCCATCCAAGCCTCCACCGACTATGTAAATCTACAAGATGACAAACCAGCTGTTATTCTCAGCCTGATGATTGAAAATTGTGAAGACAACTCCCCATCATTCTATGTCTCTCTAACTATTCATGATAAAAAATTTCACAACTGTCTTTTAGACACTGGAGCCATCCATAATCTAATGCCCAAGGCTGTCATGGATGAGTTGGGTCTTGACATCACCAAGCCTTATCATGACCTGTTCTCTTTTGACTCTAGAAAAGTGAAGTGTCCAGGATTAATCAAGGACTTAGCCATCACTTTGTCTCAACTGCCTATGAAAATCATGATGATGGATATTGCGGTAGCAGATGTACCCCCCACGTTTTGCATGTTACTTTCCAGAGGTTGGATCAAGAGATTAGGTGGATCATTACAAAATGATATGTCTTATGCTATTGTCCCAGTTTTCGGAGGTGAGAGCAAGAGATTATACAGAGAAGCACAGTTGGCTTACATCATCAGTGACGAGAAAAACCCCAATAATCATCCCATATATGTTGTCGACACTAATTTTGGACCATGAATTCTTCATATTGAAGAATCCCAGTTGGCCTCCACGTAGCTTAAAAAACCAGTTTTCCAAATCACTAAGGAAGAAGGCCCACAGATTTAGGAAATTTTCTTTGATGGGGCTTTCTCTAAGGAAGCTACAGGGGAAGGTGTATTCCTTTCCCAACACAGGAATACATTTATTTATCTTTCAAATTAACCTTTTAGGTCACAAACAACATAGCAGAGTAAAAATCTTTGATTCTGGGCTTAAGCGCAGCTAAAGAAATGGGTATCAAAGGCTTGAAAGTGTTTGGAGATGCAAACGTCATTATTCAGTAGGTCAATAAAACTTTCCAAGCTAAGCATCCAAGGCTGAAAGCATACAGAGATGAGGTATAGAGGCTCAAGGATTCTTTTATTAATTTCAACATTTCTTATATTCTGAGAATGAAGAACCAGCGTGCCGACTCTCTTGCTGTGTCTGCTAGCATGTTTATTCCTCCTTTGCCTCCTAAATTGACATATGAAGTTCAGGTAAAATATAGACCGTCTCTTCCTGACAATTTCAAATATTGGAGATTTTTTGAAGATGATGAGGAAATTAATGGGTTTTTACAAGTCGTTGAGGAATTTTCTGAAACGCACATCGACCAAGAAAATGAAATCATGGAAGAATGCGGTCGGTCCAAGCTAAAAAACAAGTTCGGCTGATGAAGCATCATCCAGCTGCCTAGTAATCATATACCAAAAGGATTGGTGCCTCTAGAGAAATTGTTCGACCATAACGATGTGCCTTATAAGCCTGCCAAAATAGAAAATGATTTTCTTGTTTGTAGACATAATATAAGAAGCCCAACCCATCCGAAATACATCAATCTGTCCACTCATTTGTCTTCTGCCCAGAATTCCGAGTATTGCACCCTCATGAAGTAATTCGCTGATATTTTTGCCTAAGAATACAGTGATCTTAAAACCTATGATACAAACATCATTCAACACAAGATTCCACTGGAAAAGAACACTACCCCTTTTAAGCAGAAATTAAGACCTATCAGCCCTCTCTTATTGCCTTTGATTGAGAAAGAGATCAAGAAGTTGTTGGATGCCAAAATCATAGTTCCCCTAAGGTATTCAAAATGGATAGCTAACCTTGTTGTAGTGAGAAAGAAATATGGAGAAATCAGGCTTTGTGTTGACTTCAAAAATATGAACAAGTGCTATAAAAAAGATAACTACACCCTGCCTAAGATGGAACACTTGTTGAAAAGAGTTTCAGGGGCTAGAGTCATGTCTTTCTTAGATGGATTTTTAGGTTACAATCAGGTTGTTGTACATCCAGAAGATCAGGAAAAGACCACCTTCACTACTCCTTGTGGCACTTTCATGTACTCCAATATGCCTTTCGGACTAATGAATGTTGGGGCTACTTTTCAGAGGGCTGTGGAAATAGCCTTTGTGGGAGAGAAGGATAAGTTTGTCCTTATTTAACTTGATTACATAACAGCCTTCTCCAGTAGTCACAAAGACCATTTGCAGCATTTGAATAAGGTCTTCCTAAAGTGCAGATAGTTTGGAATTTTGGTGAACCCAAAGAAGTCATAGTTTGCTCTAGAAGAAGGCAAACTTCTGGGATATATTGTTTCTACTGAAGGTGTGAAGATTGATCCAGCAAGGGTTCAAGCAATTCGAACATTGTCCATTCCAAGGTCAAAAACGGACATTCAATCCTTCCTGGGTAATATTAACTTTGTAAGGATGTTCATTTCAAACTTTGTAGAGCTAGTAAAGCACATCACTTCCATGCTGAAGAAAGGATCAGAAATAAAATGGAAAGATGCTTCAATAAGCTCTTTTGAATCCATCAAACAAGATATTATGGAAGCTCCCACTCTAATCAACCCAGATTACACTAAGGAGTTTTGTATCTTCTCTTTTGCCTCTTATGATACACTTGCAACAGTTTTATTGCAGAAAAATGATGAAGGCATAGAGCACCTTGTGGCCTTTTTTAGAAAAACTTTAAGGGATGCTGAACTAAGGTATGACCTTATTGAAAAACAAGTTTATGCTCTCATAAAATATTTAAAGGCATTCAGAATTTATATTCTGCATTCCAAAGTGGTTGCATATGTACCTTCAACGTCAGTAAAGGATGTCTTAACTCAACCAGATATTGATGGGAAGAGAGCTAAATGGATTGCAAAATTCATAGAGTTTAACATAGAGGTGAAACCAACAAAGCTTATCAAGGGCCAAGGCTTGGCTAAACTTATGGCTGAAGAAAATTCCAGCTTGTTAGACATAAATTCCATAGGTATAAATTTAGATGACGAGCAAACATAGGGAGTAGCAGAAGGACAAAAGCAGAATCAGTCTCTGGCTGAAAATCTAGCCACCTGTGAATGGTATTCCGGCATAGTTCATGTTTTGCAAAAGCTAGAAGTCCCTCCAGAGCTTAGTTCAAGTCAAGCCAGGTCCATTAAACTCATATCAGCCAAATTCTGCATAAATAAAAATCTGCTTTATTGGAAAGACCCATCAGGAATCCTCTTGAGATGTCTAGATAAAGAACAACTATGGAAGTCTTACACCAGTTCCATTTTAGCATTTGTGGAGGGCATCATTATTGGAAAACCACAGCCCACAAAATCCTGAGGGTTGGGTATTATTGGCCTACTCTGTTCTCTAATGTGTTTTCTTTTGTGAAAGCTTGTGACAAGTGTTAGAGGTTTGTAGGAAGACAAAAGCTAAAATCTCTTCCCTTGAAGCCAGTACATGTCAATGGTCCCTTCTAGGAGCGGGGCTTGGAATTTATAGGTGAGATCAACCCACATTCCAATGGCCAACACAAATGGATCTTAGTAGCCACTGATTATTTTACCAAGTGGATCGAGGCTATACCCACTAAGAATGCCAATCATCAAGTTGTCATAAAATTCTTGAATGAGAATATTTTCACTAGATTTGGTTGTCCAACCAAACTAGTCACTGATAATGCAAAAACTTTCAAGGAAAAAGAATTGATGGACATGGTTGAATCCATGGGCATTCAAGTAGTGCATTCTACCTCATATTATCCTCAAGGAAATGGACTGGCAGAATCATCTAACAGGAGTCTGGTAAGGGTAATCAAAAAACTGTTAGAGGACAACAAAAAGAGTTGGGATTCCAAGTTGAAGTTTGCACTATGGGCTGACAGAGTTACCATCAAAAAATCCATAGGGAATTCTCCATTTAAACTGGTTTATGGCACTAATGTTGCTTTCCCTATCCAGCCAATTCTCCCTGTGGCTAAAGTCTTGCAAGAAGAACAAGATGAAGAGAATGACATGGTAAGAAGAATGAATAACTTGGTCGAACTACAGCAAATCAGAGAGCAACTGGTTGAGAATTCAAAGGCTCATCAAAAAAAAATCAAAGAAACCTTTGACAAGAAGGAAAAAGTGGACAATTTCTAAGTTGGTGATTGGGTGCTTAAATGGGATGCATTTAAGGAAAAGAAATGTAGTCATGGCAAGTTTGACTCCTTATGGATAGGTCTGTTTGTCATCACTCAAATTCAGTAGAACAATACATTCATTCTGCACAGTCTGGAAGGAGGAGATACCTTTGGTAGCCCAGTAAATGGGCGGTTCTTGAAACTTTATTTCGTTTAAGGCTTTAAAGCCTTGTTATTGTAAATATGTTATTCCAGTTTTTATTTTATTGCAAAATAGACTCCATGCCCAATGGAACACTAGGAGGAAGATTTGATTTTGTTTTTACAGGAAAGGCATTAATTTGTGATCCTTGAAACCTCACAGGGAGGATTTCATCCCCAGAAGGAGCCAGTGTTAGCCTTGCTAGAAAAAGGCCTAAAATTGGATCCATATATGCTCTTAAAGTTTCCAAATTTTATTAAAATCATCCCAAAGGATCCAAAAATGCTCTTGAAATCTTCAATATTTACTCAAAGATTATCCAATGATCAAAATCAGCACAAGAGGAGAGCCCTTGGAAGGGAGGAAATACACTATCGAGAGGCAAAAACTCTTAAAAACCATGAAAAAACCCACAATCACAGGCTTTAAACAGTGAAAGAATAGCAGTCATTAGATCTAGTCGATCAATGACCCATATCTAAGTGGCTAATCGCAATCGGTGCTGTAGAGGGGATGATTTAAGTATGGGTGCAAGACCCACCGATCAACGATCCCCGATGATCGGATCGGCGGGTCACATCAGCGAGGCATCGACAATTAAAGTAAAGGGCCTTGGATATCAGCGACATGTGATTGCAATTGATCGCATCACTATATTGCATCAGCTATACAAAGGGAGCAGGCATATACACATGGGAGACCTGATAACTGGACCCGACGGTTATATACAACATATTCGATAAAATTTCAGGTCCGCAGTAAGCCTGTTTCAAATACATTTCAATGTATTTTGTTATATAACGAAATAAAAAGGGAAACAGGGCAGCGCCAATTGCGATGAATTCCAGACCCTTTCCGTGAAAAATATAATTTTTGAAGTCCGCCAAAGTCCATTTTTTAATGATTTTCAATGTTTTGGTGCATTTTGAAACACAAAGAAATCGCGAAACAGACAGGATTTCAGGTGGGCCGTTGGCGGTAAGTGGTTTAGGCCGAGCTCCGCCCGATGCCATATAGTGGCTGCCACATGTCCAAGATGAGGAGAGAGAAAACCACCCTCATCGGGTGGTTAACTCTAGTACAAAAGAGGCGCCCGAAATGGATCACCACCATTGGATCTAGGACTCCTAGATCAATGATGGAGATGTGTTATCACTGCAAGGGTGGACCCGAGAGGAGAATAAGCCATATCTAAGGATTTTTTTTGTCCAAAAAGGATAGATATGGGTGGGATTTTGACAATGTTTCTGTGTTTTTCTGTGTTTAACAGAAAAATAGTCATTCTAAATATTTAAAGGGAAAACATAGGCCCGATGTCCCTTCCATCACAGCATAGCTCACCCTAAACAAAAACAGTCATGGAGCACGCGCACCTGGCCCGAAATAAAATCAGCCATGAGGCATCAATAGCGCAGCTTATCGAAAACCAACAAACATTATGGGGCATCTCTGGCACGAGAGAGCTCCCAGACAGCGTAGCAAACTATCCAAAATATTTGAATGCGGTTATTCTTCTGTCAGAAGAAGAAACCTCTGAGCCATGCTTGCCTAGTCAGAGATCAAACAATTAAATGAGATAGAGGGATAGATTAAGACCTCTCAAGCCTCAGAAGACTCAGCATCATTTTAAAGAGCTATAAATAGCTGAAAGAAAAATGTAATACGGGTTCAACTTCTAGAGATTGTTCCTCCTATGTTCCTTCAAGCTTCTCATCTTCATTCTAGAAATATAAGCTTCTTTTGCTATTATATGTTCAATGTCCATTTTCTCTGTTGTTCTATTCTTGCACTTGAATAGGTTATTCAAGTTTTCTGTTGTGTCTAATGCCAGATAATTGTCATCTTATCTCTGCATTGATAAATTAGATTTGCAAGTCTCATTTACTTCTCGTAGCTGGCCATTCATATGTGTTTATGTATGCAATCTACTGGTACAGTCAGTATTCTCCATCTATCCATTAAATCTATATATTATTGAGCATTAGTGGTCTAAAGCCTTGTATTTTTTAGGGTTTTCATGCATGTCTTGAGTGAGAATAGAGCTGAAATGATTATCTGACTTGATCCAAACCATCATCCATTCCAATAGTTTTGAGAACACTATTGAAGATTATATGTTACCGGGCATCTTCGAGCTACAACCTAGGAGAGTTTCCTGGAGTGATAACAGTACCAACAACACACAGCAAGGGTGTCAGGCAGG
Source organism: Pinus tabuliformis (assembly GCA_031772625.1). NCBI lineage: Eukaryota > Viridiplantae > Streptophyta > Pinopsida > Pinales > Pinaceae > Pinus > Pinus tabuliformis. Next base: position 631,013,270 of record CM062814.1, on the reverse strand, counting down.
ATTCATCGACTTCTCAGATGTGTGGTCTGAGCATTCGTGTGCTATAGATAGCACCACGCAGATTAGAATCCTAGGTTTAATTTATACAATTTTTTAAAATATATGTTGTCTTATGATGTAACCGAACACATATTTTTTTAGCACTGCGATGTGCAACACTTGATATACATACATACATACATATATATATATATATATATATATATATATATATATATATATACATATACATATACATATACATATACATCTACATATACATCTACATATATATATATATATATATGTTTTTGCTATATTGACTTATTATGTCTTTAATGATTTACTTTCATAAATGTCGCAAATGTCTATCTAATACATGATTTTCCAATGCATCAGTTAATGTATTTAGTCTTCTAGGAATGTGTCAATATGTAATATAATCAAAATTCCTTTCCAGTAAAAAAATGCAATATTAAAATTTGAGGGTTTCTGATGGAATAACTCCCGTTGAGTTGAAGAACAACAAGCTAGGAATCTAGGTTCACAATCAATGCGTGAATATTGAGGACAACCGCCTCAGCCAGTAAGTCAATGACTGCACTATATTCAACGACATTGTTTGTGGTACATCCTAGACAAACACCTTGAAGATCCACCTACTCACCATGAGGATCGTAGATAATCCATGCCATGGAGGAAATATTACAGGTACTGTGACAGGAACCATCAGTGAAACCGACATAAGGTGCGACAGACATCTGCATAAGAAGTAAAAAAGACACAATAAGCGGAAAATGCTTACACACCAAGCCAAACATGTACAAAATAAAAAACACACTTATGTACATAGCAATGCACGAAATACTCATGCATAGTATTTCTTAAGATAAATCCCATTCAGGGCTTATCTAAAGGGTTGCCTTCATAATCAATTAGCTCATAAGCCCCTTTTTGCCACACTCATTTGACAATATAGGGCCCATGCCACATGGGTTCAAATTTTCCTGCCCCCAGCTTGTCATTAGCTTGATCATACAGCAGGACTAAATCTCCCTCCGTGAAGGAACATGGGTTGATTGTCTGATCGAAGTGAGTTTTGACTCTCTTCTTTTGTGCTTCAATGACTAAAGAAGAAAGTTGACGAGTCTCGTCAAGTCGTTCTAGATAAAGAAGGCATTCTTCCACCGGAGTAGTATTCGGGAGCAATTCAATAGCTAATTTGAGAGAAGGGATTTCACATTCAATCAGAAGGGTAGCTTCTAGACCATAAACAAGTTGAAATGGTGTGAATCTAGTCACATCCTTAACCAAGGTACGGTAGGCCCATAGGGCGGAAAACAACATCAAATTCTAGTTGGACTTGTGCATTCCAATGGTACGTTGAAGCATAGTAACCAACACTTTGTTTACTGCCTCAACTTGGCCATTGGCCTGAGGGTAATAAGGCATCGAACTATCGTGATGCAAGCCTAACTGGGTTGTCAAATTAGTCATCATATAACCACGGAAATGGGAACCATGATCAGTGACTATACCCTGAGGGACTCCGAACTAGGTAATCACATGATTGAACAGGAATTGCGCAGTTGTCTTACCATCATTAGACAATGTAGGAATTGCTTCAGCCCATTTCATAAAATAATCGATGACAACGATGATATACCCATGCCCCCCGGCTGAGCGAGGGTTATAGGTCATAAAATCAATGCCCCATTTAGCAAAAGGGCCGACGGTAATGATAGGATTAAAAAGGGAAGGTGGTGCAGGCATCTTCTGCTAGTAAATTTGACATGCGTGATAGGAGCGGAAAGCTAGAATGCAATTCTTGAAAATGGAGGGCCAAAAGTAACCAACACGAAGAACCTTTTGGGAAGTAGCATAGCCAGACATATGACCACCACAGGTGCTAGAGTGGTAGTCATTTAAGACTTTTTCAGCTTCCTCGAAAGTCAGACTACAATGGAGAACTGAATCAATGTCGAGACGGTATAAATTGTCTCCAACAATATGATAGGGCTGAGAATGGTGGCGAATGCATCACCGAGCATCCTTAGATAAATCGGGGCGGAATGAAAATGTCTGGAGGTAAACAATAATGTCACCATATCAGGGATTGAGGGTACTGATCAAGAAAAGCATGTCGTCTGGAATACGGTCCTCTATTCAAGAGGGAGCGAAAGCAAATGGTAATGAGCAAATCAACTCAGCAAAGACCAGTGACTTCTTAGACTTGGCAGTGGTAAACTCCAAATCAAACTCCTGAAGAATAACAATCCATTTTGAGTATTTGCCCCCCAGCAATTGATGTGACAGAATGTATGTCATCGAGTTGCAATCTAAAATCACTGTCGTACTACGCAACAAAATATAATGACGAAAGCGTTGGATAGCCTGAACAGCTGCCAAGGCTAGCTTCTCGACATAAGCATAACAAGTCTCGATGTCAAGAAGGTTGCGGCTAAGATAATAAATGACGTGCTCGGAACCATCGTCATCGTCTTGGACTAAAACCATACCAATTATACTATCAGCAGCAGCTAGATAAAGAGAATAATCACAATGATAGTCAGGTGGACGCAACAGGGGAGCAGAAACAAGAAGTGCCTTGAGTTGCTTGAATGACCTTTGGGCGATGTCATCCCAAATAAATGGAGTATCATGCTTAAGAAGACGCATGTAACCTTTAGCAATCTTGGAATAGTTAGGGATAAAACGATGTAGGAAATTGACCTTCCCTTGCAAACTATGCAACTGATGCAAAGAAGCAGGAGGTGGGAGATTTAGAATAGCTTCGACCTTGAGGGGATCAAGATGAATACTCTCTTTAGAAACGAAAAACCCAAGAATTCTATCAGATTTAACGCAAAAGACACACTTATGCGGATTGAGATGAATACGGTAATGTCTACAACGAAGAAAAAATTGGTGGTGGTGGTTCATATGGTCTGTTTGTTTAGCAAAATGAGCCATTAGATCATCTAGATAAGGTTGAACAATGTGTCGGATGTCTTGAAAAGCATAGGAAATTGCTCACTAGAAAGTTGCACCGGTATTCTTAAGGCCAAAAGGGAGCTTTTTTTAAGAAAAAGTACCCCACAGATAGATGAAGGAAATTTTGTGTTGATCGACAGGCAAAATATTGATCTAGTTGTAACCAGAAAAGCCATCCATAAAAGAGAATATCTCACTCCCAGCACAGTCGTCGATAATCTGGTCAATAAAGGGAGTAGGATAGTTATCTTTTGGACATGCGCGATTGATGTTACAGTAATCAACACAAACCCTAATAGTGCCTTGCATTTTGGTCACAGGGATAATGTTAGATACCCAGTCTGTCAGTGGGATAGGGTAAATAAATCGTGCCTTTAGAAGTTTTTCAACCTCTCCTTTAATGGCAGCGGCCTTTCTCGAGTGCACGGGACATAAACGTTGACAAACTAGTTTTTCACTAGGATACGTAGGTATATTTTGTACCACAATACTCAAATCAATACCAGGAATTTCTTCATATGACCAGGCGAACACGTCATGAAACTCTCAAAAAAGGTCAGTGTAAAGCTGGATCTCCTCAGGAGAACAAGTAACTCCAATGTGAATATTTTCAACAATCCCTGGTTTAACAGAGATGTCGATGGGCATGGTTTGCATAATATTCCCCATATTTCCCTTAGAAAAAACCTCATGAGTCAAGATGGGCATCTGAAGCGGCTGAGAAGGAACATAGGAAGCAAACATATCTAGACAGGCAGTCATGGCCCCATAGCCTGGGAGAAATGAGGAACGATGATGATTATCGAGCCAAGGAGGATCTTCAAAAGACATAGTCTCAAGAATCACATCATCAAAAGGAAATGTCTCTTGTAACGAATCTGAAGAAGCAATATCTCAAAGCTAAGGGGATTGCACATACGTGTTGAGAGATCTACTCGAAGGAGTAGAATCAAAAGATGAAACTGAAGCCGAAACGATTTCAACATAGTTGAGCTCTACAGGGCTCAACGACATAACCTCGCCCCATGAATCTACCTGATCAAGGGAGGGAATCACCCAAGGATCAGGATTGATAGAGATCATATTAACAGAGGCGAAATTAGGAGGTGGGAGTGAAAAAACACCCATAAGGGCGAGATCATTAAAGAGTCCAGCACCCACACTCTCATAGGGAATGCTAGTATGCTCCACAAACGGAACATTGCCATCCAAGGAATAGGAAGCGAAGAAAGACAACTGATCGACTGTAACAATTTTCCCTTGATGAGGAAAATGGAGTACACGGAATAATGATGAAGCCATGGCATGCATAACGTATGTCCAACTTCAACCCAACAAAAGGTCGTAAGTCAAATTAGCGTCAACAACTTTGACTTCGACGTCGATTATCTTCCCTTCCAAGGTGATAGGCAAGCGCAGGAGAATACCAAATGGATGAGAATCTCTTCCATCAAAGGCTTCCAAGGTATTAGGAGATTGACTCAAAGACGGGGAACCAATGGCCTTCCAACAAACAACAGACATGATGCAAGTGGAGGCACCTTCATCAATAATAGTGCGATGAATATTCTTCGAGTTAATGATGACTTGAATGAGAAAATCAATTTGATGAGGCAAACGCGGCACATGGTTTTCAAGATCGAATGTAATTAACTCAAAATCAGTCGGATCAATGCCACCAATGGTAGATAGCAGAGACTTCCATTGGGGGGGACAACTCTGAAGAACTTCCAACGTGTACATAACCGAAGGAGCTTGGTCTTAGTCTTCGACAATACTATAGTGATGTGTGGCATGAGCATTGGGGTTATAGGAAGATTTCTAGAGAACTCCCTTAGTAGGAGGTCTAATGACAAACTCGGTGTTGGGCCGTTCAATATGAAGAGGGCCATAAATGGATGAAGGAACGTTAGAAGGTACTTCAGGTTCCTTGCCAGTGGATGGAGCATATTCTTTCAATAAAGTACTCACATGAATAGGGATAGTCTGAGCCATAAAAACCTGGGAGCCAAAAGTGGAAGAGGACTAAGGTTGATCGACCACCATTTGAGCTTGCTGGAAGGGAAAAGGCTCTTTAAGTACAGTAGGAGTTCCCAAAGTCCCCTTAAGAAAACAACTAACCTCAGACCATCTAGGATAGTCTTTAGTGTAGTGATCCTCGTCACAGATAAGACAAGGATACTTAGGTTTGCGTTTAGAACCATCATCGGTAGGAGTCTTAGGAGGATCTTGCTTCGGTGGATCGACCTTATTTTTACCTTTCCCCTTCTTCTTACCTTTCGAAGTTTTCTCTGCCGCGGTGGACTGAACGGCATTGACTTCTGAGGTTTTCCCAGTATTAGATGCAGACTGAGAAGCATTTTCACTAGGAGTAGTAGGTTTTTTCTTCGCAGGAGTCGTGGAAGACTTTCAGGAAGATTGAGCAATGGAACCAATAACACCATCGACAGAAGGCATCGACGGGGCTTTAGAAGTTCCAAGTCGTGGAGCATCAGGTAAGACATCATAAAGCATGCCAGATTGGGAATAAACCAAATCAATATATTGAGCAGGCATGATAGCTTTCTCTTCGATAACACATGCCCCCATATAAATATCTCGGGCTATCAAACCGACAAAAGAGGTAGTAAACCAGTCAGTCAGAAGCTGATCAGGAATCCAGAACTTAATCAAACAGTGCCGCCTTCTCCATTCATGAATATGATAGGAGATGTGGGTAGCCGTGTCCTATTTCAGAGAAGTAAGGAGATGTGTTCCCATTTCATAATGGATCAGTAACTAAAAATGGGTAATAAATTCCATCGCAAGAGAATTGAAGTCTTGGAAAGTTCCACGAGTGAGTTTAACCAGTAAGAGTCCTCTGAAAAAGGTAGAGGCAGATAGAATCGTCAAGCCATGAGTTAGATGAGCACCAAAGGTGATAAGTCATAAAATGCACTTGGGGATCCTCTCTAGATTTGCTATTGAATTTAGGACAATCATTGATAATCTTGGTCGAAATTGATGGCCAATATGGATTATGAAGTATAGGGTCATTCGTCAGCTTGGACACATTGGACAGTTCTAAAGTCGCAATAAAAGGTAATTGAGGGTTAAAGGACATCATGGGCCTTTGATAAGGGCCAACGTTAGGGTTCCAACCCGAGCTTTGTTTCCCCCATGGATTTTTTCCATAAGGGTTATAGTTGGGTGGATTAATACCATAACCTAGTTGTTGACCCAGATTTTGATCGCCAACAAACCATTGGTTACCAGCTTGACCAATAGGGGCAGTGTATGGCTGCTAAAAATTCTGATAAGGATTAACCTGAGCTTGTTGATAGTTTTGATACAGAGCACCCTGAGGTTGACCTTGGGGTTGTTGAGGTACTTGGGGACTGTATTGCGGTTGAGGTCCAAACTGTGCCTAGGGCCCAGGTTTCATTTGATAAACAGGTTAGGCTTGGAATCCAACCTAAGTTTGGGGACCGGGTTAAGCTTGGAGTCCAGCCTAAGTCTGGAGATCGGGTTGAGCTTGGGAACTAACTTGCCTCTGAGGGCCTGGTTGACTAAGAGTTGGATTGACTTGACTAGACTGATGTCCTTGTTGGAACTGGGGCTGACCCAACTGACCAGAAGGTTGGCCTTGTTGGAACTAAGGTTGACCTATCTGACCAGAAGGTTGGCCTTGCTGGGCAATAGGTTGGCCTTGCTAAAACTGAGGCTATCCTACTTGACCAGAGGGTTGTCCTTGCTGGGCAACAGGTTGGCCTTGTGGAAACTAAGGCTAACCTAGCTGACCAGAAGGTTGACCTTGCTGGGCAACAAGTTGGCCTTGCTGGAATTGAGGCTGACCTGGCTGACCAGAAGGTTGCCCTGAATAAACAAAAGAGGAACCTGTGGAGGCCAAAGGTTGTCCCTGAAAGGGTTGTCCTTGCAAGCCTGAAGGTTGTCCTTGAAAAGGTTTCCTTTGCAAGCCCGAAGGTTGCCCTTGAAAATTTTGTCCTTGTAGGCCATGGTAGGTAGTGTGATTCCAGGCAACTGAAAACGGAACGTAATTCTCAACTGGGACCCTTGGAGGAAGAGACCTACTGTAATAAATATGAGCTCCACGTGATCATAATAGTGCGGAGGGTTATGTGAAATGACTAACGGTTGAGAACCTAAAGGGTTATGAGTCAGATTTTGGAGAGAAAATAGGTACTATTCATATGACAATCCCTCTAGAATGGAATTCGAAGAGATTGGTACATTACCCATAGGTTGACCGACTCCAGAAACCAAAGGTGAAGGACCGCTGCCAGTGGGTCCGGACGATATCCCAGTAACAATAGTAATTATCGAAGATGCGGTAACCACACTAACAGAAGGGGCTATGGATGCCACACACACGGTGGGAATTGATGAAACAGATGTAACTGATGTAACCTGCATCTGAGGTATGGAAGTCAGGGCTGACTGAGAAGACATTAAAGGTTCAGAAGACGAAATGATAGTACGAGACCACATAGAGATCTGATGCAGAGATGTAGAACCAAGTATGTCAACCAGAGCATGATAGCGAAGTGGCAACGACACATTTGGAGCAATGTGGAAAGGAAAACCTTCTGGGGGAAACTGACATTCCCCAGTCAACACAAGGCTCTCTTGAATTCTAATGGGACTTGACTCATCCATGTCAGAAGTGGACATCGGAATCGAAGCACCAGGAGAAGTAGACGGGGCTTCCTCGTCTAAAAATTCCCAAACATTGGGAGGATTCCAATTGATATCAAAAGGTTCCTCACCTGGAGCTTGAGAATCAAGAGGCTGAACACTCATGACAATTGGAAGAGTACCAGTATCAGATGATACCTCATAAGAGACAGGAGAAAGGGGCTCTCCGTCACCTCGCAGGGACAACTAATTCGGTGAGTCCGCTAGGATGGCCTAACTCAAAAGTCTGGGAGAAAAGATATAATCAATAGGGTTGCAAAAAAATTTCCAAGATGTGATCATGATGTGGCCAAGATTAATAGGTAAAATTTTATTGTGGACAAATAAATTTTATGACAATGGAACGAAACATTTCCTTTTCATGTTTAAAGAGTCGAGAAAAAGGACAAAAGATGACTCTAGTTGCCTTTGAAGTTTAATGAGCCTAAAAGGACAAGTGCTCAGATGATCCTTTTACTTTTAAAGAGTTGAAAGGGAATGAAAGTGACTACTCTAGAATTCTAGGCAAGAGGTTTACCAAACAAATCGTAAAACTGCATATACACCTTGGTAATAAAATGAAAGAGAAATGACCAAGGACTTCCCGTATAGTAGTCAATCTTCCTGAATGCTGTGTTCGGTGTGTTACGACTCGTAAGGTGGTAGACTCGGCTTCCTATGGATAATAGAATGATAACCTAGTGGGGTCTCCCAATATATACGTGATGGTACAGGGAGCACAAATCCGTACTAGCATCTATTGTACCACAAAAGTAGGAACCACCCAATCTTAGTGAAAACAATAGGGACTAGGTTTAATGATGCTGAAACACGTCTCTAGCCTAGACCTCTAGATGTGTGAGCATTAGGTTCCAATGCATTTTTAAGTTCATTCAACAAATTTTAACAATTAATCTTGAATTAAGTCTCGATTATAAGGCCCTATCGAATGTATCTTTAACACTACTAGAGTGAAACTAAATGAGAAAAAAGGCCATTCTCGTTTGAGGAACAACTAGCGAAAAGGAAGAAGCCTCAAACAACATGAGAGATTATACCAAGCAGAGTCTAAAAATCTCAATGAATGAGTGACCCAAGAAAACCAAGTAGTGGAGAAACCCTAGGGTATTTAGGTCACATGGTTCAAGAGGGAGGATTTGAAAAGACTTGAAAATCGGAATCAAAAATCTTAACAACCAACACTTTTAACACAACAAAGAGGAGAAAAACAAGCTCTAAGGACAGAACACACTGGCCGATCAACCAAACAAACCTCAAAATTTGAAACTTACAGGAATCGTCACAAGTAAAACACTAGCAACATGCACCGACAACAAATCGTCGCACCTCCCTAACCAAGCACTTTGTGACGTCGTTGTGAAAGTACATCAGTTAGGTGCGCCAAGCCAATTTCAAGCCTCGTCGCAATTGTTAGACAATTTATTTGCATCGTACAGTAAAAGGTGCAACCCAACAGATAGCGCAGATGCGACTACTTCGCAACTATTAGGAAACAAATAGTGATGACCCAGAATCAAAAGCAAAAAATGAAAGTTGGACTGGAGCAGGGCCAGATCTATCACTCAGAAGGGTGAGAAGGCTACATAAGTAGTCTAACAGCTTCCAGAATGAAGTATGCTACCAAAACGATAAGGAAGACAATAAACAACAAAACCAATGAACACAAAAAACAAAAGACAAGTCCCCAGTATGGTCTCCAACTTCTGCCACAGGTAAGTTCCCACTGTGGACAGAGGCAACCCCTCTAGCCCTCGAGTGGGTCTAGTCACTGTAAAAACAATACCAAAGAAAATTTCCTTAGAAAGTTGGTGTTATGAAGGCCTACCTTCAATCTGATGTTCGATGAAGTCCTCGTTGGGTTGCTCTAGCTCTTGTTCTTCTAGTCACTCATACCTCAAAACAACATGTAGAGAAACACCACAAACGTAATAAAAAATGACCAAGCAATCTACTTGAAGAGTCAAGGAACCTCAAGCTATCGACATACAATTTAACGCACGATATAGGAAACAAGCTATTGATTTGTATTAATATTAATCAAAGTAAAACTTACAACCAAGCCTTGACGTTGTAAGCCTCCTTGAAAGGTCCTATTGGCATGTCTTCGTAAACATTTACTTGTGAACCGTCTCCCAAGGGAACATATGACTCTCTCTTCTGTCCAAAAGGGTTGATGCTAGAAATCTCTCAAGCCAACTCTACTCAAACATATCTCAAATCAAAATACAAATGAGGCTACTTCCACACTCCAATAACACTCTCTACCTTTACTCCTCTCTTAGAAACTTGAAACTATCAAATTACAACTAGCTATCATCCAGTTACATCCAAGCTATCTGATCTCATTCATGGAGGAGATAGTTATAGGAGGGAGAGGTCCAATAAGAGAAGGAAGGAAGAGCTTATCTCTTAGGGAGGTTGCACAAAAGGTGGAACAACTATCCCAGAGGAGAGAGGTGAGCTCAACTGACCCAAAAACCAGCCCTAGGACCACCCACGAAGAAATTTCATCTCAAAGTTTCGACGAGTTGTTGAAAAACTTGCCAAATCTGGCTTGTCGTGGGTGCAACATAGGGACAGAGCGAAGACTTCGCTAGGGCTAGTGTTAACCTGACCATCTTCGCAAGAGGGATAACTTCTGACTCACGATGACCCAAAAACATAGGTAAAAAGGGGTCTTCTTCAAGGATGATGAATTGAGACATTCTTCCTGATATTTTAAGGAAGGTAATGACACATAATTGGGAACATGACACAACACAGATGTCAGTAACATGGACTAGTAGTATCCAGGATCAAGGAATGCAGAGCCGGTGACAAATTAATGTGTAACATTAAGGCACAAGGCATCAACGAAGAACTGAATCGACACTGACACGATATAAAGTATTGTTAATAATACGGTAGGGTTGGGAATGATGTTGAATCCTTCGATGATCATCCTTAGTCAACACGGGCCGAAACGTGGACATTTGGAGATACATGATGATATCACCGTACCATGGATCAAGGGTGCTAATCAGGAAAAGGGTCTCATCTGGAAGTTGTTCATCTGCACCAACAGGGAGAAACTTGGAGGGGAGGGAACAAATCAATTTGGTGAAAACAAGTGACTTCTTAGATTTGGCCGTAGTGAAGACCAAATCAAATTCTTGCCGGATGACAATCCATTTAGAATACTTGCCCCCTAGCAACTGACAAGTTAGGATATAGGTCATAGGGTTGCATTTAGAAATCATGGTAGTCGTACATAAAAGGATATAGTGTCGAAAGCATTGAATAGCCTAAACGACAGCCAAAGCCAACTTCTCAACATGTGCATAATGTGTTTCAGTGTCGAGGAGATTCTGACTAAGGTAGTAGATTACATGTTCGTTGCTTTTGTCATTTTCTTGGACAAAAACCATAGCAATGGTGCTAGGGGTTGCGGCTAGGTAAAGGAATTTATCTCGATAATAGTCTGGCAGATGCAACAGAGGAGAATTTATGAGGACGGTCTTGAGATTGTCAAAAGATTTTTGGGCCACCTCATCCCATGCAAAGGGCGTTCCTTGTTTGAGCAACTGAGTATAGCCTATGGCTAGCCCGACATAGTTGGGTATAAAATGATGGAGAAAGTTGGCCTTTCCTTGTAGGCTTTGGAGTTGGTGCAGTGAGGATGGAGGGGGTAGATTTTCAATGGCCTCGACTTTTAGCGGATCCAGGCCAATACCGGAAACAATGAAGTCAAGGAGTCGTCCTAATTCCACACAGAAAACACATTTGTGTGGATTTAACCAAATGTTATAGTGTCTGCAGCGTAGAAAAATATGCCGCAGATGGTCTGGGTGATCTTGGCACTTACGATAATGAGTAGGAAGGTTATCCAAGGCTGGACAATGTTGCAAATATCAGGAAACGCATAGGACATTACCCATTGGAACGTGGCTCCAACATTTTTGAGGTTGAAAGGAAGCTTCTTGTACGTGAACGTACCCCATGGACAGATAAAGGTTGTCTTTCTTGATCGAATGGTGTGATATTAATTTGGTTATAACCAGAAAAACCATCCATAAAGGAAAATATCTCACTCCTAACACATTCATCAATGATTTTATCAATGAATGGAGTAGGATAGTTGTCTTTAGGACAGGAACGATTAAGACTTTGATAATCCATGCAAACACGGATCATGCCTTGTTTTTTAGTCACCGGGACAATATTGGACACCCAGTCTGTAAGGGGGCTGGGATAGATGAACCCAGCCTTGAGAAGCTTTTCAACTTCACCCTTAATGGAAACGGCCTCCCTAGGGTGCACTGGGAAAAGCTGTTGGCAAACGGGCTTCGCGTGCGGATATGTTGGTATTTTGTGTACCATAATGCTAGGATCAATGCTAGCCATTTCTTCCTAAGACCATGCAAACATATCATAGAATTCCTTAAATAGATGAGTATATGTCTTGATCTCATCCAGAGAACAAGATACCCCAATATGAACCTGTTCAATGATAGCGGGTTTCATAGAAATGTCAATCGACGTCGTTTGGGTAATATTACCCAAATTTCCTTCCGACCATACTTCATGAGTAACAGTCGATGGTGGAAATGGAGAAGAGGACTCGTAAAAAGTGGTAGACATGACCGTCAGGCGAGGTAGGAATGAGGAGCGATGATGAGTATCAATCTGTCGTTGTTCCTCGAGAGACATGATTTCCATGATTTCCTCAAGAGAATCAGAGGATGCAGAGTTTGAAGCTGAAACAATTTCCATGTAATTGACTTCGGTGGGACTAAGCGACATAACCTCACCCCAAGTATCAACAAGATATGGTGCAGATATGACCCAGGGATCAAATTTGACTGAGATCATGTTGATGGAGGCAACATGAGGAGGTGGGAGTGGAAAAATTCCCATTAAGGCAGAATCGTTGAAGAGACCTGCCCCCACACTCTCATAGGGAGCACTAGAGTGCTTGACGTATGGAACATTGCCATCTGAGGAGGAAGAGGCAAAGAAAGACAGTTGATCAATGGTGACAATTTTCCCATGATCAGGAAAATGAATCACGCGAAACAAGGAGAAGGCCACGGCATGCATGGCATGAGTCCAACTTCGACCGAGTAGAAGATTATAATTGATATTGGCATCAACAATTTATGCTTCGACTTGCACTGTCTTGCCTTCCAGGGTGATCGAAAGGTTAGGTAAGACACCGAAGGGTCAAAAATCGTGCCCATCGAAAGCTTCCAAAGTGTTCGGAGATTGGTTCAGTGCAAGGGAACCAATAGCCTTCCAACATGAAGTTGACATGATGCAAGTGGAAGCACCTTCATCGATGACAGTGTGGTGGATGGTCTTATCATTGATGATTACCTGAATAAGAAAGGAAATCTAATGAGGGAGGCATGGAACATGGTTCTCTAGATCAAAACATATCAAATTAGAATCGGTGGGATCAATGCACTCGATAGCTGACAACAAGGATTTATGCTATGATGGGAAACTTTGTAGTACCTCAAGAGCTGACATGGCTAACAGTGCCTGAGCCAAATCATCAATAATATTGTAGTGATAAGCAGCTTGAGCATTGGGATTATACGAGGATTTCCACAGCACACCTCAAGAGGGTGGCCACATAGCGGAATCAAGGTATGGGCACTCAATTTGAAGAGGGCTAGAACTCAAAGTAGAAGAAGAAGGTGCGACTTCTTTCTCTTTCCCAGCTTCTAGAGCTGGAGTTTGATAGTATTTCGATCAGGTAGCCACATTAATGGGTGTGCTCATCATGAACACTTGAGATCAGGAGGAAGCCGATCAGGGTTGGTCTACCATTTGGGTCTGTTGAGACGGAAATGGCTCTTTGAGGACAGCAGGGGTCCCTTTGAGCAGATGACTAACTTCGGATCGTCGAGGACAATCCTTAGTGCAATGATCCTCCTCGCAAATGAGGCATGGATACTTAGGTTTCTATTGTGGAGATTCGCCAACAAACGATTTGGGAGGACCATGTTTCGAGGCATCGACTTTAGCTTTGTCTTTACCTTTCCCTTTTCCTTTCAAGGATTTGTCTGCTACGATAGACTGGACGACGTGGACCTCTGAGGTTTTACCAGGGCTAGGTGGATTCTGAGATGAATTATTAGGAGTAACATTCAAGACTGACTTCTATTTGGAAGAAGTTTTAGTAGGGGTCTGGGATACTGAGCCAATAACTCCATCAACAGGAGGAACAGCTGGTGACTTTGATGCTGCGGGATTGGATGATGGCCGCGAGGCATTGGGTAATAACTCGTATAAAGTGCCAGACTGAGAGTAAACTAGATCCAAGTACTAGGCACAAGCAATGGCCTGCTCTTCAGTAACGCATTCACCCATAGCTATATCGCAAGCAATTGGGGCTAAGAATGATTTGGTAAACCATTCAGTGAGAAATTGATTAACAATATCGAATTTGATTAGTTGACGTCTAGGTCTCCATTCATGGATGTGATCAGAGATGTGTGTCATAGTATCTTTCTTAAGTGATGTGAGCAAATAGGTGCCAATTTCATAGCAAACCAGCAACTGAAAATGCATGAGGAAAGCCATGGGTAAAGAGTTAAAGTCATGGTGAGTACTTCGAGGTAGCTCGATGTACCATTTCGCTACATCACCCATGAGGGTTCATTGGAAAATATGAAGATGAATGGAATCATCCACGTATGAGTTCGATGAGCACCGGAGGTGATATGTCATCACATGGGCCTGAGGATCTTCTTTAGCTTTTCCATCGAACTTTGGGCAATCACTTGGTATATTGGATGACACCGGAGTCCATTATGGAAAATGAAGGATCGAATCATTCATAAGGCGCGATACATCTGGCAACTCAAGTGTAACCAAGAAGGTTAATTGAGTGTTAAAAGGCATGGGAGGTCATTAAGCGGGTCCATAGGGAGGATTCCATCCCTACTGGTAAGGATTTTGGCCCCGCAATGGGGGATTTTGGCCATATGGCATCTAAGGCTACCCCCATTGCGGATTACCTTGACGATAGGGAGGATTTTGACCTTGAATACCTTAAAATTATCCAAGCATAGGTTTCTAATAAGCAATGTATGGGTTAAAAGGTTATTGAGCCTGTTAACCTTGGACATATGGATATGGGACCTGTTGTCCTTGAACATATGGCTAATGAACCTATTGTCCTTGAAAAAGATGATTCTGGACATGTAGTCCTTGCACATAAGGTTGATACACTTGTTGCCCTTGGATGTAGGGATTTTGTACCTGGTGCCCTTAGCTGGCAAGATTTTGAACCTATTGACCTAGGACATGAGGGTTTTGGTCCTGTTGCTGCCAGACTTGACCTTGACCCTACCCCTGCAAGGGTTGACCTTGTTGGTATGTATACAAGGGTTATTGCTGGCCTGGTTGGTTTTGCTACTGCAAGGGTTGACCTTGCAGTTGCAAAATTTGTCCCTAGGGTTGCAGAGGTTGGCCCTACGAGGGTATGGTTTGAGAGGTGTGCGGATCATATTGCATCTATTTTTGCGTAGCATGCTGCAACTGTTGTAAGGATTGACCTTGCGGTTGTTGCAGGTGACCTTTTTGCAGTATAATTTTCCCTTGCTGTTGTGCGAAGATCCCTTGCTGCAACAAAGGTTTCCCTTGCAGTAACAAAGGCTACCCTTGTTATTGTAGAGGTTCTCCTTGTTGTTGCAAGGGTACTTGAACAATTCCCGGGAAATTACCAAACTGAATCTGGTTGTAGCCAGGCTAGATGTACTTCCTAGATTAGAAGGCATAAGGTTGATTAACCAATCCTTGAGAACCATATGGAACATAAGGATTTTGGTATTGGACCTAAGCCCCATAGGGCTACTGATATTGAACATTGCTTGATCCAGACGGACCAATGGGATTCTGAACCTGTTGGTACTGGACATTGCTTGATCCAGTAGGATCAGCAGGGTTATAAATAATACCAAAAGAACGATGGTTTATACCAAGCATGTGAGCTTGTGAGCGACTCACATTAGTGTCACCTAACACCATAGAAACATACAAATTTTTTCCCCTAGGCAGTGGCACAATCTGGCCACTGACTAGCGGGATGGAGGAACTGACAGAGACAATCTTTGAGACTATTAGTTGCATCTGACGTGTAAATGGGATCGATGATACAAGAGTATTCAGAATGGTGGGTTATTCCGGGACTGAAGTAACAACCTGTTGGGAAGTCGTGTTCATGATGAACAAATATGACGTAGGCCGAATTCTTGATGCCCATACATGATTATGGTAAAGTGATGAGGCACTAGGTGTGCCTGAAACCAAGTTCCCCAAAGACATATAGTTGGGTGGAAAACTGGCAGGAATACCTTCCGAAAAAGGGAAAACCTTGGGAGGAAACTGCAATTGCAATTCTTCCCCTTCAACAGTGTGTGGAGTAGAAACTTCGGACTCATCTGGAGAAGTGACTGGAGCATCACCTTCGAGTTCCATGTTTGAAAACAAATGACAATGAATGTCCGAACGTGTACTGGGGGATAGTTCCAAAGGAACACCTGGTTGGTCGTATGGACTATAAGGATGCTGCGATGATAACACAACAACATCAAACAAAGGGATTGAAGGATAGATAACTAGTCCAAGCTGACCGTCAGTGGTCAACACGTTCTCTGGAGTTCGAACGGGATTGTCTAGAGATTTTGGGCCAAGATCAACAAATGACCCTATATCAAAAGTAGGTGGAGGAAAAGATGACAATGGTTGAACACTCAAAACAATTGTGAGTTCAACATTTTGGTCCTCAAGTGACTCTAGTAACTCAGGAAATGGCTCCTCAGACAATATTTCAAACGGAGGAGAGGAAGAGGAATTGGGTGAACCAGATGATTTAGCCACGATGACCTTGTCATAGTCGACGGAACAAATAACTTCAAGGCTTTAAAATGTCCTTTTAAGGGAGCTCACAATTTGGTCAAAAGACTAATAGGATGTTCTATATCGTGGGCAATCAATTATTAAGACACATAAAAGACTGATGCTTTTTCATTTTTTAAGAGTCAAGAAAGAAACAAAGATGACTCTATCACTTTCGATTGGAAACGAGCTCGAAAGGAAAAGTGCTCAGATGATCTTTCAAATTGAATGAGCTAAAAAGATCAAATGACTGCTTTGGGTGATCTAGGTAAATAGGATTACCATGAAACCATGAACTGCAGAATACCTCCCGGCAAACCAAGTACGAGCAGGCAATCTCCTCGAATGTTGTGTTTGGTGTATAACATTTGCAAGGCGGCTGACTCAGCTTCCTAAGGATAAAAGTATTGCAGCCTAGTGGGGTCTCCCATTATATACTCGATGGTACAGGGAGCACAAAGCCATACTAGCGATGTCTAATGCCGAAGCTAATGATAGCTACTAGGTTTAAAGACGTCGGAACACGTCTCTAACCTAGACCTTCTAGATATGATCGTTAATGTCAAATGCGCCTTAGGTTAATTGAATTCATTTTAAAGCTAATCTTGAGTTAATTTTAGTTTTCGAGTCATAGCGATGCTACTCGAAAAACCTTAAATGCAACTAAATGAGACAAGACCCTTTCAATTTAATGAAATGCTTACACTAGAGAGGGTAGAAACTACTCAATAAAATGCAAACAATCAAGCAACTGAAAACGAAATGATCTTTCACTACTTTAATTTTTCAAAAAATAAACTAATGAAAAATGCATTCCAATTCCTAATTTCCTGACAAGCACTTATCTATTAGTCCTTTCAAAAACAAAAATTCTCTTCCTTTTTCAAATTCCGATGCAATTCTAGTCTTTAAAAAGATGCAAATTATCGTAACATAATGATGCAACAAGCTAGAATTTCATACTTTTTCATGAAACAACGAAACAATCTTCTCACATACAATCTTTCAGTGAAAAATTTCTCGAGACAATAAGCTCCCCAAGTAGATGAAAACATGAAAAGAGAAGTTCATTCAGGTCAATGAAACACTGACTTTACCAAACACAAGACCGACAATGTAATCTATGCGGGAAAAGAAACGTTCAAGCAAGTAAATGAAACTATTTAAAACTTGTGCAAAAAGAGGTCAAAGTCGTAAAAAGGACCAAAACAAAATGCAAAGAGTAAACACACCTACAACCTGACTTAGTGAGTTCTCAAACCGCTGAATGGATGACCAACTAGATGCCCTAGTGTCGCTGGCCACTCAATGACTCAATTAAATGGAAAGATGACAAGCCAACAAGTAAAAAAAACCAAATGAAAATTAGCTTTCTAGTCTGGGCGAAAGCAATCCAAAAATCTTATAGGCTCAAAACCATAAGAGCTGAACACACTGGCCAAGATTGGGGTCAAGCCCTAATCTTCACTTACAGGCATCGGTGCGACTGCCTAACTGACAACAAGCATCAAAGGCTGGTCGACACGATTGTTTCTCAGCAAATTACACTAGTCGGCACGACTGTCAGCAGATTAAGCGCTCTGATCGAGGTAGCTAAGGAAAAAAATGAAAACAGGGACCAGATCTGCTACTATGAATTTTAGACTCAGACCAATAAACAGGAGAAAAGAAACAGAACCAAAGGGAAAAAGTGAAACTATAAAATTTCTCATGAAATCTTGAAATCCAAGACAAACAAAAGGATTGGGATCCCCAGTGGAGTCACCAATTTTTGGTGAAGTAAAATTATAAGTGCGGACACGAACGAATTCCTCTAGCCCGATGATGGGTCTAGCCACAACAGATACATTTTATGGAATATTTCCTTAGGTTAGAACCAATTAAGAGGGCCTACCTCTTAGTCCACTTATCATGTTTGATGATGTCTTTGCTTGCTCACTCTAGCTATCTCTCACTTCCTTCTTCAAGCACCTGAAATAAGTAAACAACAACAAACAACAAATGTGATAATAGACAAATTGTAATTCAACCTACTTAACAAATCAAGAAACATTAAGCCATGAATATGTAAGATGAAAAATCATGTAGGAAATCAATTGATAGTTGCATATATTAATATTAAAGAGAGATTACAACCATTTGTCTTGACGTTGTAGTCCTCCTCTGACAAGACCAGGTTCCCACGCACTTCTGCTAGCATTCCATGATGGCCTCAATCAACAATAGTTTTAAGGCTCTTCCATTTAGGATCCACTCCAAACCAAATCACACTTCTCCCTCACACAACTAG
Organism: Pinus tabuliformis; assembly: GCA_031772625.1. Taxonomy (NCBI): domain Eukaryota; kingdom Viridiplantae; phylum Streptophyta; class Pinopsida; order Pinales; family Pinaceae; genus Pinus; species Pinus tabuliformis. The sequence continues at coordinate 630,994,423 of CM062814.1, read as the reverse complement.
ATAGCTACAACTAGTAATAGCTTGTTGTCTACTCCAAATCAAAATAGCATAAGCACACCAATATCAACACTAACACTAGTTTTTGCTTGAGAAAAAAGGAGGTTTATATAGGAAAAATGGATGGGAGATGGATCCTCTTCTCATGGCAAAAGTGCTTATAACTTGAGGTAGTTCCATCATTATAGGGGAAAGGATCCCAAACTGACATCTTCGAACCCATCTGACCAAACCATCTACCAGACTTCCGTTATGAAGCCTCTAGAGCTTGAAGTTTCAGCTCCTAACTAAAAAAGTTTCCATAATAGGACCGGCACGACTAGAACACAGCTCAGTCACTCTGGTCGGCACGAGGAATAGTGCTAATCTCTATACATCAGCACGAGGGTGACAAAGGTCATTAGCGTCGGTCTTGTAAACTAGGCAAAACAAAAGTTTCAAAGGAAATGGTGTAGAAGGGAATTGATCTACTTATGAAGAGGGACATAATGGGAGTTTCTTCATGAAGGAAAAGCATGTGGGGTTCACTGTAGAGGTCCTCTAGGATCAAGGAATGGGGAGTACAGGGACAGTGACAAAATGTTGTGTAACAAGGGCCCATTCCACATGGGTTCGAACTTGCCTGTCCCCTGACTTATTGTTAGCTTGGTCGTATAGTAAGACCAAATCATCCTCACAGAACATGCAGGGGGAGACCGACTAATCGAAATGGGATTTGACCTGTTTCTTTTGTGCTTCAATGACCAAGGCGGTGAGATGATGAGTCTCATCTAGTCAAGGAGTTCAACAGCTAACTTGAGTGAAGGAATCTCGCATTCGATTAACAATGTTGCTTCCAGACCATAGACCAGCTAGAATGGTGTGAAACTAGTTGCATCTTTGGTTGAGGTTTAGTAGGCCCACAGAGCTTAAAAGAACATGAGATGCCAATTTGACTTGTGCATCCCAATTGTACGCTGAAGCATTGTGACCAAGACTTTATTCATGGCTTCAACTTGGCCCTTGGCTTGAGGGTAATATGGGGTCAAGACATCATGGCGCAAGCCCAATGCAAATTTCAGCTCAGCGATCATGTAATCTTTGAAATGGGAGCCATGGTCTATGACAATGGCTTGAGGTACGTTGAACCTTGAAATAACATGGTTGAAAAGGAAATGAGTTTTCGTCTTACCATCTGCAGAGTATGTAGGCATCACTTCGGCCCATTTGGTGAAATAATCCATAGCAACGATAATATAGCTATTCCCCCCAGTCAAACAAGGGTTACATGTCATATAATCAATGCCCCATTTGGAAAAAGGACCAACGGTAATGACGAGGTGTAGGTGAGTGGGTGGGGCACACATCTTGCATTGGTAAATTTGGCATTCGTGGCATTTGCGAACAACAAGAATTCAGTGCTTGAAGATAGACAACAAAAAATAACCAGCGTGAAGGATTTTTTGAGTGGTAACATAGCTAGACATATGACCACCATAGGCCCCGGAGTGGCAATCATTGAGAACTATTTCAGCTTCCTCGATCGTAAGGCATCAGCAAAGAACTGAATCGACACCGACACGGTATAAAGTATCACCAATAATACAGTAGGGTTGGGAGTGATGCCAAATCCTTCGGCAATCATCCTTGGTCAACCAGGACCAGAACATGGACGTCTGTAGAGACACAATGATATCATTGTACCATGGATCAAGGGTGCTAATCAGAAAGAGGGTCTCATCTGAAAGTTGTTCATCTGCACTAGCAAGAAGAGACTTAGAGGGAAGGGAACAAATCAATTCGGTGAAAACGAGTGACTTCTTAGATTTGGCAGTAGTAAATACCAAATCAAATTCTTGCAGGATCATGATCCATTTAGAATATTTTCCCCCCAGCAACTGACGAGTCAGGATATAGGTCATGGGGTTGCATTCAGAAATCACTGTAGTCGTGCACAGAAGGATATAGTGCCAAAAGCGTTGAATAGCCTGGATGGCAGCCAAAGCCAACTTCTCGACATGTGCATAACGCGTTTCAGTGTTGAGGAGATTCCGACTAAGGTAGTAGATCACATGTTCGTTGCCTTCGTCGTCATCTTGGACCAAGACCATAACAATGGTGCTAGGGGTTGTGGCTAGGTAAAGGAAGTAATATCGATAATAATCTGTTGGGTGCAACAGAGGAGCATTTACGAGGATGACCTTGAGATCATCAAAAGATTTTTGGGCCACCTCATCCCATACAAAGGGCATTCCTTGTTTTAGCAACCGAGTAAATCCTATGGCTAGCCCGACATAATTGGGTATAAAACGACGGAGAAAGTTGGCCTTTGCTCGCAAGCTCTAGAGTTGGTGCAGTGAAGATGGAGGGGGTAAATTTATAATGGCCTCGACTTTTAGTGAATCAAGGTGAAAATCATCCTTGGAAATGACGAAGCTGAGGAGTCATCCGGATTCTACGCAGAAAACACAATTGTGCGGGTTTAACCGAATGTTGTAGTGTCTGTAGCTAGAAAAATCTGTCGAAGATGGTTTAGGTGATCTTGGAGCCTACGAGAATGAGCGGGAAGGTCATCCAAGTAAGGCTGGACAATGTTGCAAATATCATGAAATGCATAAGACATTTCCCATTGAAATGTAGCCCCATCATTTTTTAGGCCGAAATGGAGATTTTTGTACGCAAACCTACCCCATGGATAGATAAAAGATGTCTTGTCTTGATCGGTCTGTGCGATGTTGATCTGGTTGTAACCAGAAAAACCATTCATAAAGGAAAATATCTCGCTCCCAGCACATTCATCAATGATTTGATCAATGAAGGGAGTAGGATAATTATCTTTAGGACAGGCACGATTGAGATCTCGATAATCAACACAAATGCAGATCATGCCCTATTTTTTAGTCACCGGGACAATATTGGACACCCAGTCTATAAGGGGGATGGGATAGATGAACCCATCTTTAAGAAATTTTTCAACTTCACCCTTAATAGAGGTGGCCTTCCTAGGGTGCACCAGGAGAATTTGTTGGCGAACGAGCTTCGCGTGTGGATAAGTTGGTATTTTATGCACTACAATTATAGGATCAATGTCGGGAATTGCTTCATAGGACCATGCAAACACATCATGGAATTCTTGAAATAGACGAGTATATGTCCTGATCTCATCTAGAGAACAAGATACCCCAATATGAACGTGTTCAATGATGCCGAGTTTGATAGAAATATCAATCGACATCGTTTGGGTACCCAAATTTCGTTCCAACCATACTTCGTGAGTGACAATTGGTAGAGGAAACAGAGAAGAGGACTCTTTGAAAATAGTAGACATGACCATCGTACGAGGCAGGAACAAGGAGCGATGATGAGTATCGATCCAAGGTGGTTCCTCAAGAGACATGACTTCCATGATACCTTCATGAGCAAGGAAGGTCTCGGCTAAGGGATCAAGAAATTCCAAAGTGCCAAGCCACAGGGATTGAGAGTACGTATCGATAGAGGTCTTCAACATAAAAGAATCAGAGGATGCAGAACTCGAAGCTGAAATAATTTCCAGGTAATTAACTTCGGCGAGACTAAGTGGCATAACCTCACCCCAGGTATCAACAAGATCTGGTGAAGGTATGACCCAAGGATCATATTTGACTAAGATCATGTTGACAAAGGCAACATGAGGAGGTGGTAGTGGAAAACTTCCCATTAAGGTAGAATCTTTGAAAAGACCTTCCCCCACACTCTCATAGGGAGCACTAGGGTGCTTCACGTACGAAACATTGCCATCTGAGGAGGAAGAGGCAAAGAAAGGCAGCTGGTCAACAATGACAATCTTCCCTTGATGGGGAAAACAAATCACGCGAAATAAAGAGGAGGCCACTGCATGCATGGCATGGGTCCATCTTTGGTCGAGTAGAATATTATAATTGATATTAGCGTCAATAATTTCTACCTCGACTTGCACTGTCTTGCCTTCCAGAGTGATGGCATGGTTAGGTAAGACACCAAAGGGTCACGAATCATGCCCATTGAAAGCTTCAAAGTGTTCTGAGATTGGTTCAAAGCAGGAGAACCAATAGCCTTCCAACATGCAGTTGACATGATGCAGGTGGAAGCACCTTCATCGATGACAGTGCGGTGGATGGTCTTCTCATTGATGATTACCTGAAAGAGAAAGTCAATCTGATGAGAAAGACTTGCAACATGGTTCTATAGATCAAAACATATCAAATTGGAATCAATGGGATCAGTGCCCCTGATAGCTAACAACAAAGGTCTCCACTGTGATGGGAAGCTTTGGAGCACCTCCAGAACTGACATGGCTGATGACACCTGAGCCAAATCCTCAACAATATTGTAGTGCTGAGCAGCTCGGGTGTTGGGATTATACGAGGATTTCCACAGCACACTTCGAGAGGGTGGTCGTATGGTGGAGTCAAGGTTAGGGAACTCAATATGAAGAGGGCCAAAACTCGAGGTAAAAGAAGAAGGTACAACTTCTTTCTCTTTCCCAACTATTGAAGCAGGAATTTGATAATCTTTCGATTTATTAGCCACATTAAAGGCGTACTCATCATGAACACTTGAGATCCAGAGGAAGCAGATTAGGGTTGGTCTACCATTTGGGTCTGTTGAGACAGAAACGACTCTTTGAGGACAACGGGGGTCCCTTTGAGCAAGCAACTAACTTCGGATCGTTAGGGAAAATCCTTAGTGTAGTGATATTCCTCGCAAATGAAGCAAGGATACTTAGGTTTCCATTGTGAAGATTCACCAGCAGATGATTTGGGAGGACCCTGTTTTGGGGCATTGTCTTTACCCTTGCCTTTTCCTTTATTCTTTCCTTTCGAGGATTTGTCCGCTGCGATAGACTGGACAACGTGGACCTCTGAGGTTATACTAGGGCCAAGTGGATTCTGGGATGAACTATTAGGAACAACATTTGAGACCAACTTCTGTTTGGAAGAATATTTAGTAGGGTTCTGGGATACTGAAACAATAACCCCATCAATGGGAGGTACAACTTGTGACTTTGATGCTACAGGATTGGATGATGACCGTGGAGCACCGAGTAATAACTCATACAAAGTGCTAGACTAAGAGTAAACTAGATCCAAGTACTGGGCACAAGCGATGGCTTACTCTTCAGTGACGCATCCACCCATAGCTATATGAGAAATTGGGGCCATGAATGATCTAGTGAACCATTCAGTGAGCAGCTGGTCAACAATCTCAAATTTGATCAAGCGATGTCTATGTCTCCATTCATGGATGTGATCAGAGATGTGTGTCGCAGTATCTTTCTTAAGCAATGTGAGCAAATAGGTGCCAGTTTCATAGCGAACTGGCAATTGAAAATGTGTGATGAAAGCCATGGCTAAAGAGTTAAAGTCCTGGTAAGTACTTCGAGGTAGCTCGATGTACCACTTAGCTGCAGCGCCCTTGAGGGTTCATTGGAAAAGACGGAGACAAATGGAATCGTCAATGTATGAGTTCGATGAGCACCATAGGTGATATGTCATCACATGGAGGATCTTCTTTAGCTTTGCCATCGAACTTTGGACAATCGCTTGGTATCTTGGACGTCATCGGATGCCAGTATGGCGAATGAAGGATTCGATCATTCATGAGGCAAGATACATCTAGCAATTTGAGTGTAGCCAAGAATGGAAATTGGGTGTTAAAATGCATGGGAGGTCGATAAGCGGGTTCGAACAGAGGAGTCCATCCCTGCTGGTAATGATTTTAGCCCCACAATGTGAGATTTTTTCCATATGGCATCTGAGGCTTTCCCCATTGCGGATTACCTTAACCATAGGGAGGATTTTGACCTTGAATACCTTGGAACTATTTGGCCATAGGTTGCTAATAAGAAACGTACGAGTTAAAAGGTTGTTGAGATTGTTGACCTTGGACATATGGATATTGGACCTATTGTCCTTAAACATATGGGTGATGAACCTATTGCCCCTAAACAAGAGGAATTTGAATCTATTGTCCTTGGGCATAAGGTTGATACAATTGTTGCCCTTGGACATAGGGATTATGTACCTGTTGCCCTCGACCAAAAGGATTCTAGACCTGTTGACCTAGGACATTAGGATTTTGAGCCTGTTGTTGCAGGACTTGACCTCAACCCTACCCTTGCAAGGGTTGACCCTAATGATATGTATACAAGGGTCTTTTTTCCCTAGTTGGTTTTGTTATTGTAAGGGTTGACCTTGTTGTTGCAAAATTTTTCCTTGAGGCTGCAGAGGTTGGCCCTATGAGGACATGGCTAGGAGGTGTGCGGAGCATATTTCTTCTGTTGTTGCAATTGTTGCAAGGGTTGACCTTGTGGTTGTTACAGTTGCCCTTGCTGCAGGATCATTTTCCCTTACAGTTGCATGGAGAGCCCTTGTTGCAACAAAGGTTTCCCTTGTGGTAACAAAGGTTGACCTTGTTGTTGTAGAGGTTGTCCTTACTGTTGCAAGGATACTTGAACAATGCCTGGGAAATCTCCAAACTAAATTTGGCCATAGCCAGGCTGAATGTACTACTCAGATTGAAGGGTGTAAGGTTGATTAACCATTCCTTGAGAACCATATGGAACGTAAGGAGTTTGGTATTGGACCTGAGCCCCATAGGGTTGCTGATACTGAACATTGCTTGATCTAGAGAGGCCAACGGGATTCTGAACCTATTGGTACTGGACATTGCTTGATCCAGTAGGATTAGCAGGGTTGTGAATAATACCAGAAGAAGGTTGGTTCATACCAATCATGTGAGCTTGTGAGCCACTCACATTGGTGGCACCTGACACCATAGAAACATTCAGTTTTTTCCCCCCAAGCGGTGGCACAGCCTTGCCACTGACTGGAGGGATGGAGGAACTGATAGAGACATTCTTCAAAACTGTCAGTTGTGCCTAATGGGTAATTGAGATTGACGATACAAGGGTATTCGGAATGGTGGGTTGCACCGGGACTGAGGTAATAGCCTATTGGGAAGTCGTGTTTGCAACGAATAGACCTGAAGTAGGCATGGCGCCTGACACCCAAATAGGGTTATGGTAAAGTGATGAGGCACTAGGTGTACCTGAAACTAACTGTGCCAAAGACACATAGTTGGGTGGAAAAGTGGCAAGAATACCCCCTGAATAGGGGAGACCCTCAGGAGGAAAAGGTAGCTCTTCCTACTCAACAGTGTGTGGAGTATAAACTTCAGACTCTTCCAAAGAGGTGACTGGAGCATCGCCTTCAGGTTCCATGTCTGGAAACAATCGATGATGAATGGCCAAAGAAGTATGAGGGGATAGTTCCAAAGGAACACTCGGCTAGTCGTATGGACTGTAAGGACGCTGCGGTGATATCACAAAAAGGTAAAACAGAGGATTCGAAAGGTAGATAACCAATCCAAGCTCACCGTCAGTGGTTGGCGAATTCTTGGGAGTTTTAATAGAATTTTCCGGAGATTCTGGACCAAGATCAGCAAATGACCTAGTATCTAAAGTAGGTGGAGGACAAGATGACAAAGGTTGAATGCTCACAAAAATTCGGAGTTCAACACTTTGGTCCTCGAGTGACTCTAGTAACTCAGGAAATGGCTCCTCAGACAATCTTTCAGATGGAGGAGAGGAAGAGGAACTAGGTGAACCAGATGGTTCAGCCATGATGACCTTGTCTTAGTCGACAAAAAAATTAACTTCAAGGCTTTAAAATGTTCTTTAAGGGAAACTCACGATTTGGTCTCAGAAAAGACTAACAGGGCGTTTTTTGATTATGGGCAATCAATTATTAAGATGCATAAAAGACTAGTGCTCTTTCATTTTTTAAGAGTTGAGAAAGTAACAAAGATGAATCTATCACTTTCAATAGGAAAAGAGCTCGAAAGGACAAGTGCTCGAACGATCTTTTAGGTTTAATGAGTCAAAAAGATCAAATGACTGCTCTGAATGATATAGGTAAATAGGATTACCAGGTGTTACAACTCAAAGCTTTTCCTTAGAAGTTTTGGAAGAAGGGAAGGCTTCGAGGTAACCAAAAACCAACTTTTAAGCATAGGCTCTAGCTAGCCTATGGCTTAGAGAAGGCTCTCTCTATATAATTTAGCTATGTTTGCTTAGATATTAGGCTAGTTCTAGAGTTCACGGGGGGTTTTTGATTTGTATGAATATTTGGTGGTGGAATCTTTAAAACAGTCTGATAGGTTGATGCCTTTAGGCCATTGGGCAACGGAGTTAAAGAAGGGGTAGTGAAGCTAGAGTTAAATCACTAAAGGGAATGTTCAAGGGGCAAGATAGCAGAGTGAAGTACAAATCCTTGGACTAAATGGTGGGGTGAGTCTTAACAGAGGTGAGAGGGCAATCAAGAATCCTCAAACCAAGTCTAAGGTGGGGGAACAATAGTGAATCATGAGTAAAGGGAAATTAAGAATCCTTTACTATAGACCAGAGGAGAAACTACGGAAGCTAAGGAGCAGTTAAGAATTCCATATCTAAGATAGTTTAAGAGAAAACATTAAGAATGTATAATAGTATGGCAGAGTACAATTAAGAAAATTCTGAAATAATATTCAAGTTAAACATTCAGACTTCTGAAACATTTAAGATTATGAAACAACTTTAATGGAGATAAAACAACACAAGAGAATTACTCATTTGTACTCCACTTTACACATGAATCTCTTGAAATATCTAATCTTTATTCATCAATCTAGCATGCTGGCCTAGTCAGTGATACAAAGGCTTTTACAGCCTTGGAAAAATTCTATTGAAAGTATAAGAATCCACCCCTAATACTTAGAAATATGAAGTATTTATACAATAATATTTACAAAATATCTCAAAACAACTTGAGACTTAATATAGGGAATAAAAATAGCTTCTTACATGAAGATAGAGATAGATCTTGAACCGCTTCCTGCTATCACTTTTATTGTGGTGTTGCTAGCTATTTCAGTTGAGTTGGAGCCCTTTAAGCTAGCTGATATTTATATCATTTCTACAGTGGAATTTTCTTTACTTTCCTCTTTCAACTAATACTCTTTGACCCTGCCGCTCTGCTTTTACCTGTTTTAAATGGTTGCCTTTATTTAATGTGCAATAACTTTCTGATGTGACTTTATTACATTAAATTTGTCATGTTTTCCCACCATTCCGCATCAGCTACTTTTACATTCATCATCCTTCTATAGATTTCATCTGCCTCTGTGTACTTGGCATTTGGCTTAGTGAGGAACAAGTGTTTCACCTCATGCTCAAGAAAAACAAGTTCTCCAATGTGTCATATAACACTTTGCCTGTTGGCAGGGCTTTGTGAGGGTCCCACCCTAGCCCCCTTATTCATGTAGTAGGATCGAGTCATAGTTATAGTTAAGTAAGGAGTCAATAAAGCCCAGATTAATAATTGTAAGTGTTTAACCCGCAATTAATGGCGGGACCACAGTTAGTTGCAAATGGGCCATGGTATTAGATAGATGGTATAATAAGAACCATGGTATTGATCTATGGTATTGCATGTATGAGTCATATATAAAGGATATAGACTCCCTGCGAGGATTATCATGTCTTATTTTGTAATCGATCTCTGCTCTATTGAAGGTTGCCCCATCGAAGAGGCAAGTGAACATTGCTTTTTGAATAACAAAATACTTGTTGTTTCTCACTATTCTATGTTCTGGGTATATTTCTTCACATATTCTGTATTCCGGTATCATCTTGTAGGTTAAGAGCATAACAAGCGGTATTAGAGCTCCTTCTAGTGCCGGTGGGATCTCCATTTCTTAGAAAAAAAAAAAAAATTGGCTAGAGACGTGTTCCGGCGTCTTTAAACCACGGGATCTGTCGTTGAGCGCATAAACCTGCGGATTTGGGGAGGCATGCACGCAGGAAATACAAGAGGTGGTCACGCTTGTTGGACTCACTTGTAACCCCTATGGGTACCCCTTCGAGTAGTAGCGCATTAGACAGAACCACACACGGACTGTCTTCCAAGTACCCTCTAGGTATATCAGAAGCCCCCTAGCTCCTTTGAAACCTCGCAATAGTTAAACCGTCAGTCGTCTTGCGACTACAGTACACCGAGAATAGCACTCGGAGAGATTACTCGCCCATACGATAGGGTATTCGGGTTGTACGGCTAAGGGTACGTTGATCCTCCTTAGTTAGAGCTCTGAAACATTGGGTCGAGTACTACTGTCAGACCCTTATGTATATTGCGATCTGTAGCACCTGACACTCCTCAAGACCATATTTCCCTTTTCTATCTTGGGATCACGCATAATCTCTACCAGATCAGATCTCGCAAGTGGGGTTGTAGCAACAGCAAACATCAATCCCGCAGTTCCAAGTTAGCATACCAGTCTTTCCAATCCATCAGATCCGCAGCAGCAGTCGGTGCCGCCACTCAAAGCTATCCGATCAGCCATCCAGATCTCTCAGATCCACCAGATCTGAGTAGTTGTGTGGGGTTCCTATACCAGGGCATGATTTTCACAGGACTTTTGGCAGCATTGACATTTTGGGGATTCGGCTACTGCAGTATTCCTAAGCAAGGAGTAAAACTCTGTTAGGAGTCTTAGACCCCCTGGGGTGCTTATTGGTGATCTAGCCCATAAGAATCAGGATGACGAGCTGAGCAAGGTGGTACCATTCAATTGTTAGTGAAAAAAATTTGGTCGGTCCCAAATTTCAAGAACATCGGATCGGTGCATGGTAGAAACTAGAGCGCAAGCTATGGCCAATGAGAAGATCGACAAACTTGAACAATCCTTGCAAACCATCCAAGCTCAGCTTGATAGACTAAATGACACACTCTTTAAGGGCAAGGATGAAGCCCGCGAGGAGGCATACATTGGCAATGGACATAGTGAGGGTGAGTATAGCCGCTCTCTTCACCTCTGGGGCACCCACCAACAATCCCGTCCGCGACTTCCCAAGCTGGATATGCATAAATTTGATGGTTCTCACTCAGCCGCATGGATAGCACAAATGGAGCAGTATTTCAATCTGAATAACATCTTAGATAATGAGACTCAGCTTATGGTGGGGAGCATGTACTTGGACAATGCAAGATGGCAATGGTGGGAATGGCATCAATGTTGCAATGGAAGTTTTCTGACTTGGGCCACCTTCAAAAAAGCTCTTACAGAGCGCTATGACCAGGAATCTTCTTTTTTGGGTCGTCTCACTAAGCTCCAACAGACTGGCACAGTCGATGAATATGTTACAGCCTTTGAAGCCTTAGCTTTCCGCACTAGGGATCTCTCAGATGCATTCTACACGGAATGTTTTATCAGCAGTCTTAAAGAAGCCATACAAGCCAACGTCTGACTACACCACCCTCCCACATGGTCGGAGACTTGCAAGGTAGCTCATAATGTGGAACGTGCGTTAGCAGCCCAGTCCATTCACCCAAATTTCACCGCCAAGGGTCGTCCCCCATAGGCTCACAACACAACTCAAACACTTAATGTTCAAAAGGCGTCACCAACAAAAATGGCCGAAAGAAGAAAATAGGGATTATGTTACTACTTTGATGAAAAATAATCCCCAGGTCATAAATTCAAGGAGCCTAAATTTTTTCAAATTGATGCCACTGATTACAGCTCATCGGAGGAAGCCCCACCACTTGAGGAACCAGAGGAGGTAGAAGAGGACAACCAGAAGGACAAAGTCCCTGATGAACCAGTTATTTCACTGCATGCTTTTGCAGGGATTTCTTCACCTCAAACTCTGAAAATCAAAGGTTTTATTAAACATCACCTAGTAGTAGTCTTGATTGATAGTGGAAGTACACATAATTTCATCCATCAAACAATCGCAGAAGTAGTGCATTGTTTTGTATGAGCAGCTTCTAACTTCCAAGTCCAAATTGCAGATGGGGGAAAAATGAAATGTGAAGGCCACTGTGAAAATGTCAAACTTCAAATGGGGGATTATCAGTTGAAGACCCACATGTTTGCCATACACATGCGAGGGTGCGACATTGTCCTCAGTGCTGAATGGCTTCGCACTCTTGGGCCAATCACAATGGATTTTCAGGAGTTATATATGAGCTTTAAGCAGAACAACTCCACATATACCCTCTGTGGACTCCAGGCGGGAGCTCCCTCTATCATCAACTCACATAGGATGGAAAAATTGCTAAAAAAGGGCCATCATGGACTTATCACTCAATTTAATTCCATCCAGGCCGTCGAACCAAATTCTCTGCCGATTCATCCTGAGATGCAACAGATTTTAAATAACCATCTGCCAGTCTTTGACAAGCCTCGTGAGCTTCCACCCTCATGAGGGGAACATGATCATAGCATCACCTTGGTTCCAGGGGCCCAACCACCAAATGTGCACCCATACAGATATCCATTCACCCAAAATAACGAAATAGAAAAAATAATCAAGGAACTTTTGGAAGCAGGTATCATTCATCTTAGCATTAGTCCTTATTCATCACCAGTGGTCATGGTGCTCAAGAAAGATGGGGAATGGTGGATGTGTCCAGACTTCAGGGCCCTCAATAAGTTGATAGTCAAAGATAAATTTCCCATCCCGGTTGTGGATGATTTTTTGGATGAACTCAATGGGGCTCAATTCTTCACTAAGTTGGATCTTCGCTCAGGCTACCACCAAATTTGCATGAAGGAAGTTGACATTCCAAAGACTGCTTTCAGAACTCATGAAGGCCATTATGAGTTCTTGGTCATGCCATTCGGTCTTTGTAATGCCCCATCTACTTTTCAAAGCCTTATGAACCACCTTCTCAAACCATATCTCAGGAAATTTGTCCTTGACTTCTTCGATGACATCCTTATCTATAGTTGCACTTGGGCCGCACATCTTCAACATGTAGATCTGCTCTTGCAACTGCTCCGCAAGCATAAACTATTTGTTAAGATGTCAAAATGTTCTTTTGGCATGGAAGAAGTTGAGTATTTGGGCCACATTGTGGGGCGTGAAGGTGTCAAGGTGGACCCCAAAAAGATCTAGGCAATGCAGGATTGGCCTCAACCTAAGACCTTGAAGAGCCTGAGAGGATTTTTGGGTCTCACAGGCTATTATCGCACATTTGTCCATAATTATGGCCACATTGCGAAGCCCCTCACTCAACTCCTTGAGAAAAATTCATTCTTCTAGAATGATGATGCACAATAGGCATTTATAGCTCTCAAAAATGCCATGTGTTCCACTCCAGTCTTAGCACTACCTGATTTCACTAAATCTTTTGTCATTGAATGTGATGCTTTGGGTACAGGTATTGGGGCAGTCTTAATGCAAGAAGGTCGACCCTTGGCCTTCACAAGCCAAAAACTAAGTGGGAGGAATTTGGGACAATCTACCTATGAGAAGGATATGATGGTCATCTTACATGCAGTAGATACCTGGCGACCTTACTTACTGGGGAAACATTTCCAAATCCACACAAACCATCACAGTCTTAAATATTTTTTGGAGCAACGCCTATCCTCCCCACAAAAAAATAAATGCCTCGCCAAAATGTTGGGATATGATTATGAGATAATTTACAATAAAGGGCGCGAAAATAGTGTAGCAAATGCATTATCTCGCCAATTTAAGGAGGAAAGTACCCTGCTCGCAATTTCCCTTCCCATTCCAGAATGGATTGAAGAGGCTCATAGGGAATGGTTTTCACATCCTGGGCTCTCCCAACTCATTACTCAATTGCAGGCAAATCCAAATTCCACCAAGGACTACTCGTGGCAGGATGAGATTATTTGCTACAAGGACATAGTCGTAATATCACCAACATCCACCCTCAAAAGCCGCATTTTGGTAGAATTGCACTCATCCCCCACTGCAGGACATTCAGGCTTTCAGAAGATATATGCTCGCACTAGAAGATCATTTTTTGGATAGGCATGAAAAAGGACATCCTTACTTTTGTAGCGGAATGCGATGTCTGTCAACGCCACAAAGGGGAGACAATCAAAGCACCAGGCACATTACAATCGTTGCCCATCCCAACATCTATATGGACAAAGGTTTCTATGGATTTGATTACAGGTCTTCCAAAGTCAGGAAACAAGTCAGTCATCATGGTGGTTGTGGACCGACTTTCTAAGTATGCTCATCTCTGCGCCCTACCCCACCCGTTTACACCGACTTTGGTTGCTCAATCTTTCATGGATCAGATCTTCAAATTGCATGGCATGCCCACTTCTATTGTGTCTAATCGTGACCCAATATTCACCAGTAAATTTTGGCAGGAACTCTTCAGGCTACAAGGCACCCAACTAAAACTCAGTGCTGCCTATCATCCACAAACGAATGGTCAAACTGAGGCCATCAACAAATGTCTGGAAACCTACCTTAGGTGTTTCACTTCAAAAAAGCAACATCTATGGGTACAGTGGTTGCCTCTAGCTGAATGGTGGTATAACACCAACTATCATGCCACCACCAAAGTGAATCCCTATGAAGTAGTTTATGGTCAACTCCCTCCTTCCCCTACTTCTTATATCAAGGGATGCTCCAAGGTACAAGCAGTGGATCAACTCCTACAAAACTGCACAACCATGCTCGCCCATCTTAAAGAGAATCTTCATCAAGCTAAAAACCGCATGAAGCAATAGGTAGATCAACATCGCTCAGAGCGCCAATTTCAAGAAGGTGATCAGGTATTTTTGAGGTTGCAACCATATAAGCAAACTTCACTCAAATACAAGGGTTGTCATAAACTATCTCCAAAATTCTACGGACCATATCAAGTACTTCAACACATTGGAGAAGTGGCCTACAAGCTCGCTTTGCCACCCACTGCAAAAATCCATCCAGTTTTCCATGTCTCATGCCTCAATAAAGTCATTGGGAACAATTGCATAATTCAAACCAGTCTACCTAAATTGGATGAAGAAGGGTCAATCTGGCTCCAACCTGAACAAGTCCTAGACACACGAGAACAACACCTGCGTGGTCACATGATCAAGGATGTCCTCATCAAGTGGAAAGACACCTCTCCGGAAGATGCAACCTGGGAACCAGCCACTATTCTTCAGCAATTTCCATAGCTTTAGCCTTGAGGACAAGGTTATTCTTAAGGGGTTGGGCATGTTAGGGTCCCACCCTAACCCCCTTATTCATGTAGTAGGATCGAGTCATAGTTATAGTTAAGTAAGGAGTCAATAAAGCCCATATTAATAATTTTAAGTGGTTAACCCGCAATTAATGACGAGACCACAGTTAGTTACAAATGGGCCATGGTATTAGATAGATGGTATTAATAAGAACCATGGTATTGATCCATGGTATTGCATGTATGAGTCATATATAAAGGATAGAGATTCCCTGCGAGGAGCATCGTGTCTTATTTTGTAATCAAGCTCTGCTCTATTGGAGGTTGCCCCCTCGAAGAGGCAAGTGAACATTTCTTTCTGAATAATAAAATACTTGTTGTTGTTTCTCACTATTCTATGTTCTGGGTATATTTCTTTGCATATTCTGTATTTCGGTATCATCTTGCAGGTTAATAGCATAACAGCTTTAATGGCTGAAGAACTTGCTTGTTCCTTAGCCAATTTTCTTAGTCTATCTCCATAGTCCAGCTAGGGCATGAGCTTGTCATTGATGACCATAGGACTGGGAAGACCCTTCTCCCTCAAAATTTGAAACTTAGCCATGAACCTATCAATGGCTACTTGCATGTTATGGAACTTCTCTTCTAAGTTAAGCATAAGGTTTCTTTTGGAAAGAACCTTCCTAATCTCCAGAATGGCCTCAGTCCTATCTTCTATGTTAAGCTCATGAAGCTCATATATATTCTTGTTGTTTAGGAAGTGGATGAGTCGATTGGCATCCTCTGGTTTATCCCCTAGTTCTTCCTTTACTTTTTGGATAGCTTTAGTAGCTATCTTCACTAATTTTGTCTGCTCAAATATAACTTGAATTGATGGCCAAATATCATTGACAGAGTCAATGATATTGGCCCAGATCATTTCTTTGGTTTGTCCTAGTGGTTTCTGTAGTGTTAAATCCTTCTCCAAGATTTTGATTCTCTCACCCATTCTCAGTGCCTTTCGTGTTTCTTCTTTTTGCTGGAGTTGGGCAAGTTTACAATCAGTTTCTAGAATTGCTACCTTTTCCTTTAGTCTCTTCATCTCTGTAGCCTGGATAGACATCTCTTCCATGGCTTTGACTAATTCTACTGCTTTCTCTCCTTGTGTACCTGTTGTTGTTGTAGACTCTGCTATTACTGGCAATGTTGTGGCAGGTGGAGCTGTGGGTGCTAATAATGCTTCCAGTGTGGAAGGAACTGTTGTAGATATTGTGGGGATGACAACTCTAGAAGTTGTGGCCAAGTCACTTTGCTTCGAATGAATTAAAGTGTCCAACTCCTTCTATGTCTCCTTGAGTTGATCATTCAGCTTCAGGACCAAGTCCATGAGCTCTTCATGTCATTACTATGCTTCTAGGACTTCCTTTGTCTATGGGTGATGCAGCTAGGGTATCTTTAGCTGCTTCTTGAGTGCAGCAATGTCATCATTTTTCTTTTTAATCAGCTACTCTGTAGCTTTTACATCTTTGGGATCATGTCCCAATTCAATCACTAAGTCCACTAAGGACTTGATTCTATTATCCTTGGCCTGTGAGGAGGTCTTCTCCAACTTAAATTATGCTGATATATTGTTTAGGGAGTTCTGCGATTGGTGGGCAGCAATGGCCTTCCCTGTTAATGTGGAGTATATCATCTCCCCTGTTTGCTTGTGCAATTCGATCTGGTCAATGGGATGAATATCCCTTGCTAGTACTTCAAAATCCACTTTTTTGAAATCTGATGCTGCTCTTGGCTGCTAGGTGGTTGGCTTGATGAAAGTCATTTGCATTTCCCCTCTTTGATATCAAAGGCTGACATTAGCCTTGTTTGATTAGTGGGGGTCATTTTCAAATATTGGGCATATGTTTGGGCCTTAAGCCTCTCATTTCTGGCTTTGATTTCTTTGTATATTTCCTTAATATCTTGGTCCTTATCTATAGGAATTCTAAAGGAAGATACCTCAACACTTTTCTGCCTCATCAACATCTAAGTCTGTGATGTGGAGGGCTCCTACATACTCCCAGATGGAGTGGTGGGCCTGCTTCTTTCAACCTCTATGTTGGTGACCTCAGCTGAGTCATCAGTGAACTCTTGCTCAGAGGCTGGATTGGGCTTTTGCCTTTTGTTTGATTCTTTTTGTACATGAGAAGTAGGCATTCCTGAAGTGGAATCCCCCTCTCTATTCCTTTTTGGGACCTTCTCCTCATTCTAAGGAGTTTTCATGACTAGATGGGCACTTGAAGTAGTTGTTGGTTCTTCTGATGGTTCTGTCTTGGTTGACTGTTCTGGCCTATCTGACTATTCTGGCACCTGCAGGAAAAAACCCTCATCAAGTTGTTTTTCCATATCTATTAATGTGTTTTCCACCCATTGCAATTGGTTCACATACTTTTCTATCTCAGGGATGCGGTGATGGATATAGGGAGCCATCTTGTTTTTCTGCCTTCATTTACAGATGAAATCCAAGGGATCATATCTCCTTATGAAGCTCTGTTTTAATTTTAATCTCTGAAGGATCAGGTCTACCTCCTTTCTAGCTTCTCTGTTATTACAAATAAAAGGACCCAATTGCTCTTTGATCTTGAGCTGGGCTTTCTTTTTGGCTTTAGCAAAGTTTACCTCATCTGAATTTATTATCTGCTTGTAATACTCTAGGGTAGATAACCTCATTGGGAGGTATTTAGGTAGTTTGTATGGGGCTAGCTCGCAGCCATAAATCTTGATTTCAGTGTGGTTTTGGTACAAGTACCAATCTCCCACCTGATGATTGATGTTTAGATGAAGGACTCTCCTAATCTCAGGACTGATTCTTTGTGGAGGGGTTCCACTGAGCATGGTCATCAAAGGGTGGACAAAGGAATCTATGAATTCATTACATGAATAGGGGGAGGAATATTGATGAATCAATGGGGTCCAGAAGATGACTGATCTTGGTTGGCCCTTGGTGTCCAACTTTTGCAAGGTAAGTGGGAATTTATCTGCTTGGAAGTATAGGAAAAGGTGATAGAAGATGGAGGAGTATTTGAAGACTCTCTCATTACTCATTCTAAGGAATTGTTCATGCATCCTATCAGCTATGAACTGAGCATAGTCATATATGACAACAGGAGATTTCCCTGGAGTGTATATGGACATGAAATCTAGGATGATTTCATCAATGTATTCACTTGTGGAGTAACCCAAAACACAAGATATAATGTACAATATTTCTACCCCAAGGAGAAAATATAGTTGCTACATATAGAACGGGGTCTCTGGGGATATACTTATCTTCTATGATGAAGGTTTGGATTATTTGGG
This sequence comes from Pinus tabuliformis, assembly GCA_031772625.1. NCBI lineage: Eukaryota > Viridiplantae > Streptophyta > Pinopsida > Pinales > Pinaceae > Pinus > Pinus tabuliformis. Next base: position 630,976,127 of record CM062814.1, on the reverse strand, counting down.
AAAATCTTGTAGGGCTAAGTTTGGGATATAAGTCCAACAGGTCTCCAATTGAGAGGGGAGTCAAGTTTTGGCTAGGCTGGAGTTGTAGCATCTCATTTATAGATTCAGCAGTGATAGTGAAAAGTATAGCCTAGTTAGGGGACATGACTACTCTTTGATTGGGGACATAGTTGGCATGGAAATAATGTACAATTTCAGGGAAAATCTGGACTTGGGGGAACTAGTATTTGGGCAAATTTGACTCCCATAGGCCAATTTTGTCAACATGGTTCAAGAAATTGTCCCTACTTTGGCAGTGTACTTTGAGCAGGAGCTCTATGACAGAGGTATCTTTATCTGGAAATCTCTATCAGCCAGAGGGAGGTGGTCTAGGTCTAAGTGGGGTGTAGAGATGGGTCTTACATCCATGGAAATTGGAGCAACCATTCTCAGTTCTTGTGGATTTGAGTATGGGGGAGGTGATTTACGGTATTTTAGGGCAATGGTGGTTCAACACAGAGTAGGCTTAGGTTGCTTGAGATTCCTTAATTAATTTTAGACTTAACTAAGAATACTCAATCACTGGTTTCTTTGAAATTGACAGGGTAGTGGGTGAATACTAGTTTAAATACCTGGAAATGAGGTCAAATGGCTCTGAACAGGGCGGCTGGTGACTGCAGATGGTTGAAGGGGTTCTATATAGGCTGCAAGGTTGTCTGGGCGGTCTGTGGCATCTTTGGAGTGCAATTGGACGTGGGTTGATGGCTTCGATGTTCACAGGTGGCGTGCATGCGAACAGAGGTTTACAGTTAAAATTCCAGTGAAAAAAATGATTTGGGGATTTTTTGGCTTTATGCGCAAAAAGTCAATTTTGGTGGGTACGGGGTGAACAGTGGTCATTTTTTCATGTAGCGGGCGGGCGGTAAATGGTTTCTATCGCACCGCTTATGGACGTCGGGTGGTTTTTAGGAGGGGCAGCCCAATTCCACTCATTAGCTGACACGTAGCATAGGGGGCTGGTGGAAAAACCACTTTTTCAGCGGGGTAAGGGGTGAACGTCAAGTTGGCCCGATATGGATGAGGGTCATCAGATGAGGAGGGAGACGATCGCATGGTGATCGGGTGGGGAAGTTTCACGAAGGATAGTTGGGGCGGGGGGGGGGGGGGGGGGGCAACAGGCGCTTAAGTCTGGCGGTATCAGGGTTAATGATGGTTTAAGACAGGATTAAGCCATCGAGGTGATTAGCGGAGGATTTAAATGGGGTTTTTCCTAACATAATCGCAGATTGATTAGTTAGTGGGTTGACTATATATTATAGTTTGTATTTAAACTAAGGTGTAGGGTTAATTAATATGTAGGAGTTACATATATACGGGGAAATGGGTTTTAATGGGAATTAATATATAAAAGTTAGAAGTTAATATGAAAACGACAGAAATGAATTGCGCTAAGCATAATGTATTTTCTGTGATTTGTTTGCTTTCCACACATATGCATTATAACTTAGGCTAAAGTGTTTTTGTGGGTTTTTTTGGGAAAAAGGGGTTTTACATGGGGGTGATTACTTTCCCTAGGTGAATAGTGTTTTAACCTTAGGAAAAGGGGTTTTATTAGGGAAATGAGGGGGAATGAAGGGAGATGAATTTTATTAGGGGGAATTTAGTACTTAATATCCATAAATCATTGAGCTGAGGGTCGGTCCCTCCAAGAGTCAGAGAAATTCTCTGAGCCTCTTTGACTTAAAGGTTTTTGAGCACTTTGGACTTTATTTATGGGAAATTAGTTAAGTAAAAGGTGAAATGAATGGAGGAAGTTAATTAATTGACTTTGAAATCCATTTGCATGCTTGATTGTTCATTTATACCTGGAACTTTTATGATGAGAATGAAAAAAAAAAAACTTTAGTCTAATCAATCATCATACTTTTGCAACCTTTCTCCTACTTACCCATCTACTTTTCCTACCATTTTTACTTCACTTTATTATGGTGTGTTTGAGCTAGCAAATCCTTATCAAATATTTTTCTTTTTCTTATAATAGTAAACTAACTAAATCTAACCTTATTACATCCAAGGGCTCAGATTAAACAATTGAGCTCCTTTTATTTACTCTACCTATCTAATGATCTGCCAAGATTAAATAGTTTGGTCAGATTTTATTCTCTAACTATTAACATGAAATTTAAAGCATGGCATAATCAAGATTAAATAGTTTGATTGCCATGGATTGTGGCATGAATAACAAGTTGCACACAATCATTATTATGTATAAAAGTAAATAGTAGTGGCATTTTGACTTGCACACTTTCATGGTCTCTTGTTTTTGGGGTTCATCTTTTTCACTTTTTGGGACCTTTTCTTATTCTTTTTTTCCTTTTATTTTTCTTTTAGGACATACCCTCTTTACATTTTTTAATATTTTTGAATATGGAAAACATTTTCAAAAACAAAGGTATGTACAATATTACAAGGTTTAATCTCAGTCATTCAAAATTATGACTCTTATTGGTATAGGAACCTAACAGTGGCTCCACTTGGGGATGGCATTTCTTGGTGAAATGTCAAGAACTTTGTAGATCAATGGCCTTCTGAATTGTTGTGATATTACCTTGCAACATTTTCCTTTTATGCTTCTGCATTATTACTATTTATGACAGTAAAATTTTAAAGCTTAGGGCCTTCTCTCCGGGCTTCAACTTCAAAAATCACCATCCAATCAACTCTAGACTTTTGAAAGTAAAGTATGTACAAATGATAAGTGAAATTAGTAACTAGGTTCAATATAGTGTTTGAGCATTCGACCATTCACTAGTCCTCCTCCTTTTTTAGTACCATCTAGTCCTTTAAGGAAGAAAGCATTATTCCCTCTGTAAGCATAGATGATATAGGGGCCCTTCCATAGGAAATAAAATTTCCCATGCTTACCCTTATCTTCCCTTATCGAGTCCGACTTGAGTACTTTATCACCTAAGTAGAAATCATCTCTACCTTGGTCCTTCTATTAAAAATGTTTTTGATCCTTTCTTGCACAAGTTGAGATCTAATGTAGACCTCTTCTCTGGTTTGCTAGAGATGAATAGTCTGGTTTATTCTCCTCTGGATATCATTTGGTTTAGATTGCAGTTCTTGGGGCATCTTCATCACTGGTACTCCCAAAGAGGATGGAGAAACAACTTCCATACCATACACTAGCTGATAGGGGGATGTACCAATTGATTTCTTGGTGGTCAGTCTGTCATCCCATAATGCTTTGACTAACTTCTTGTTCCATGTTTTCTTATTATCTTCCAGTAACTTCTTAATAATGCTAACTAGGATTTTGTTTGAAGATTCTCCCAGTCCATTTCCTTGAGGGTAGTAGGCTGTAGAATGACCCATGGTAATATGATACTTATTGCAGAATTCTATCATTCATTTGGATTTAAAATTTGTTGCATTATCAACAATGAGCTTGGTTGGGCATCCAAATCTAGACAGAATGTTGGCTTCAAGGAAGTTAATAATAACAGTATCTGTGGCTTGCCTTGAAGGTATGGCCTCTATCCATTTTGTGAAATAATCTATGGCTATGAGGATCCACTTATGTTGGGCAGAGGAGGGCGGGTGAATTTCACTAATGAAGTCTAAACCCCATTGTTGAAAAGGTACTTCAGCAGTGATTGGTTTAAGGGGTAATGGCAGAAGTTTTTTTTTCCTTCAAAAATTTCACACTTGTGACAAGAGGTCACAAATCTCTTGACATCAGAAAACAAAGTTGGATAGTAGAAACCTACCCTTAAGATTTTATCTATAGTGGTTCTCCAATAGAGGTGTCCACCACAATCACCTGCATGAAAGTCTTGTAGAACTTTGTCAGCCTCATCTTTTATCAAACAATTAAGGAGAATTCCTTCATGATCTTTCCAAAACAAAGCATTATCAAGTATACAAAATTTCAAAGATTTCATTTTTAAGAACCTACCTTTGGTTCTAGATAATCCAGGAGGAGCTTGTAAGTTTTGTAAAATGTATATGATATCAGCATACCATGGTGATTCACCAAAGGCTTGACTGATCGGTGGAGTCGCCATCTCCTCTCCTTCATCTAGTGCAGCAATAAAGTTTATGTCTAAGGCCTGATAGTTTGACTCAGCCATAAGTTTAGATAAGCCTTTGCCCTTGATTAACTTTGTAGGTTTGATCTCTATATCGTACTTTAAGATAGTAGCAATCCTTTTTCCCCTTTTCCCATCAGGACCTTCCTAAGTCAGGATGTCTTTGACTACAGAATTTGGGACATAGGCTACTATATGAGAATACAAAATATATATTCTAAAATCTTTGATAGCTTTGACTAACGCCAATGCTTGTTTCTCCATTATTTTGTATTTTAAGGGAGCGTCTCTTAAGGCTTTTCTAAAGAAAGCAATGGGTTGTTCATATCCTTGGTCATTTTTTTGCAGTAAAACTGTAGCTATTGTATGCTCAGAAGAAAAGGAAAACAAAATGAAATCCCTATCAAATTTGGGACTAACTAATACCGGGGTTTTTGTCAAGGCTAGCTTGATGTCTTCAAATGATTTCTTAGCTTCGACAGTCCAACTTAAGGTCAAATATTTTTTCAACATGTTATTTATTGCTCTAATTAACTCTGCTAGGTTAGAAATAAATCTTCTAAGGAAGTTAATCTTTCCTAAAAAAGCCTATAGTTATTTGATATTCCTAGGGTGTTGTATCAGCAAGATGGCTTCAATTCTTGTAGGATCTATTCTTATGCCATCTTTAGAAATGATATGCCCTAACAATTTCCCTTCTTCCAATCCAAATAATGATTTCTTGGGGTTCAAAGAGATGCCATACTTTCTGCATTTTATAAAGACCTGCCTTAGATGATCTAGATGTTGATTGTCTGATTTTGAGAAAGCAGTAATATCATCAAGATATATCAAAAGGAAATCATGGATTTATTTGGAAAAGGCTATATCCATAGCCCTCTGGAACGTTGCACCTGCATTCATTAGCCTGAAAGGCATTTTGACATACATAAAGGTGCCCTAAGGAGTGGTGAAAGTATTCTTGGACTGGTCATCAGGGTGAACCAAAATTTGATTGTAACCAGAAAACTCGTCCAGTAATGAGATTTTTGTTGACCCAACTACCCTTTGTAAGATGTGGTCCATTTTGGGAAGAGGGTAGTTGTCTTTAAGTGATACTTTATTCAAGTTTCTGTGATCTACACAGAGTCTGATCTCACTAGTTTTCTTCCTGGTTGGGACCAAGTTTGAGACCCATTCAAAAAACCTTATTGGTGCAATTATCTTGGCATCATACATTCTCTTAATTTCATTTTCTATTGAAGGTAATAATATAGGATTAATTCTCCTAAGATTTTGTTTGAAAGGTTTTTTATTCTCTTTGAGAGGAATTGTGTGTTGGATGATGGTGGTGTCATAGGATTTAAGGTCCTCATCGCTCCAAGCAAAGACATCCTGAAATTCTTTCAATAACTCAATATATTTGCATTTTCTATTAAAGGGAGTGACTTTGACAGTTTGATTAGCTTGGGATTGTCTGCAGAGCCTATGTTACACTCTTTAATATCATATTTTAATGGTTCCATTTTAGGCTTCCTAGGAACATCCTTTGAATTGAATAAGTCTTCCAGAGGGGTTAAACCTTTTGGTAAGAAATTATCCTTGAGAATAATTACTTCATTTTCGTCATTAATTGTTTCTTCAATCTCTACCTGTTCTAGGTTTTCTATATCTAACCTTGTGAATTTAGTGGGATTAAAACTATCTACTTCATTATCTTTTAGCTCATTTATTTTTACTTCATTCCTAGAGTTAAGATCTATGGATGTATCAGTGTCTATGTTACTATGTGCAAATTCTTCTTCTAAAGTTAAAAAGTTGTTTATCTGTTTATCATTTGAGAATACTTTCCAGTTCTGCACATTATCTGGGATTGAAGGTTTGTGCCTAACCTCAGCAGTGTACTGATGGTTAGGTTGGAAGGGTAACCTGTAGGTACTGGCAAACATTGCTAAACTATGGGCTTGCATATTATGCTTCCTAGGAACTATTGCAAGCTGTGTTTCTAGAAAAGTATTGAGTATTTCTACAATGGTTCCTCTATAATAACCTAATCTGGTGTCTTTAGTCATATATACACCCTTAATCTGGTTTACAACTAGCTCTAAGTCTCCTATGACTGAAATTCTTTAAGCACCTAAATTCTTAACTACCTTGAGACCTAGAATCAAAGCCTCATATTTGGCCATATTATTGGTACATCTGAAATTTAACCTATAGGCATGGCCTTCAGAGTGATTGTTTTCTAAATTATAAATCCATACTCCTGCTCTTGCTCCTAACTTATTTACAGAGCCATCGAATTCTAAATGCCATAAGATTTCATGTACATAGTTCTCATCATCAGTATCCCATTTATTTTTATTTCTAGCAACCTAATTACTCTCTTTATTGCACAATTCTAAAGTTTCTTTAGATTCATTAGAAGTGGAAACTGCAATTTCTTTTGGTTCTGCAACAACACTGTTAGGAGTTTCGTTTGGTGTTTGATCAGTGTTGAACATAATAAAAGAGTCTACATCTGAATGCATGGAGTAAATGGGATAGTTTTGAGGTTGATCTTGGCCACTTACCATGTATTTCATGAAAGTTTCTCTGTATAGTTTCTTGGGTTGTCCAAACACAGAAATTGTGGCATATGACATATCCAGTTGGAGGGATCCTTGAAGCTTGGCTCCCCAAGATCTGGACAACAGCATTCCATATTTTGGTGGGATATCAGCAACTATAATGTCCATGAGGATGCTCTTGGCAGGATATTGGACTAAAATAATACACAAATCTTTGATTAACCCTAGACATTCTACTTGACTTGAATCAAAGGAGAATAAGTCTTTTTAAGTTCTAGTAATGTCTAGTTTCAATTTTTCCATCACTAATTTTGGCATTAGGTTGTGAGAAGCCCCAGAATCTAACATGGAATTGTGTAGTAGTTGATCTTGAATATTAAAGCTAATGTAAAAAGGTGGAATTCCTCCTTCTTACGGTTTTCCATTAACATCTGGTCCAAATATTAATTATGGTTTATCATCAAACAAGTTAACTGAGTCTTCATTTTCAGTAATGTTCAGACCCTGATTTACCTATGATTTGTAAGTTTCATTTTTAACTAGTTCAGTCAGACAGACTGAAATTTTCAACTTGGATATCTCTCCTCCCAAATTGAATGATGAGGAAGGGTTATAGACTTTTGGAACAATGTTTTGAGTGGAATTATCTTCCTTTTGTTTACTTGGGATTTCCTTATGGGGACTTTAAGATCTAGCATTATGGGTGTTTTTATCTAGTTCTTTAAGTGGAAATGATGTGGACTGCTACTCAACCAAGGGTTGGTTGGAAGTTATTTCTTCAATGATGGTACTAGGGGGATTTTGGTTTGGTCTAGGGAGGATTTTAAGTACTTTTGAAACAAGAACTTTATTTGTTATTTTGGGTTGATTTTCCATTTCTTTCTTAGTTTGGTCAAGAGGACCAACATTATTTTTACTTCTCAAATTGTATTGTTTGTGCACTTCAAATATGGCATAGTCATATCCCTGTTTATAGTCAAATGACTCTATAGACTGGGTTTGAAGTTGTTGCAGCATATGCAATTCTTCCTCATCCTGGGAGAGGAATACAGGGTTTTGATCATCTAATCCCATTATATTGATTTGGGTGTCTTGTTCTGGATCATCAGGATCAGATGATTCTGCATAGTTTTCTTAAAAAGGGGGTCTAATGTTTTGATCAGGTCCATTCCTTCCTGTGTTTTGGTTTTGATTTTGGTTTTCTCTGAAATTAGAATTCCTAACTAAGGGTACTTGTTGATTATCCCATCTTTTTCTATCTAGGTTGTCAAGTCTATCCATGATTCTTTCTACAGTTTTCGCCAAAAGATCTACTTTACCATCAAACATTGAAGCTTCATTAGCAAATCCTACTCTCCTTTCTATCTTTGCTCGAGATTTTTTTACTAAAATATTAGCCTCTACTTTTACTGCATTGGTTTGGTTTTGCTCTAGGGTTGCAGGATCCCTTTCCCTAAGTTGGTAGGCCATATCTAGATCAAAACCATCAGGGAATTTCATCATTGCGAGATCAGGAGGAGGCTTAAGGTTTGCAGGAATGGCATTGTAAGTGCTATTAAACCTGGTGCAATAGTCTTGGACTGATTCTTTAGGACCTCTCCTAATGTTCTCATACTCATAAAGTATCTGCAATGGGTTTTTCTTCCTCTCCCATCTCTCGATGAACATCCTATGAAAGTTTGTCATATCTATAATACTACTAGCAGCTAAGTTTCTAAACCAGGTTCTAAATTCCCCAGCTAATGTTTGGGCAAAAATCCTCATTCCTACATCTGCACCATCTATCTCATGTAACTCAAAATAATCCTTCATTCCGTTAACATGTTTCTGAGCAATGTATAGGCCTATAGCATCAAATAATTGAATTTTGCTTTGATAGTCCTGAGGTAGGTCATGTAACTGGCCAGGAAACACCAAAGGGGAATATCTATTGGCCTTGGCTAAAGCCATGGCTTGGATCGGAGATAAGGGAAGATTAGTTTGGGTTGAGGTGGAGATGGATGAGATAGCAGTGCTTACAGTTGAAAATGAAAGATTGCCAATTGAAACTGGAGTATTAACAGTGAAATTTGGAATATTAACAACTGAAGTTGGAATACCTACAACTGAAACTAAAACATTAATAGTGGGTGAAGGGATTTCTATAACAGAACTTGGGATAAAAGGGACAGTTGTGTGTATAGGGGAGATGGAAGTACTTATAAGTGTCATGTCATTATAATTTTTATGTTGTTATGTTGTCATGTTGGTTTTCTTTTCAACTAGGTAATCATTGTAAATATTGCATCGAGCTATGTTATAAAGCTCCATGGGTAGTATGTTTTCTTTTCAGCAGTTTTGCTAAGGTATAGGTATGGTTGAACACCGAGGAAGGTGTCCCTCAAGGAGTAGGGTTTCATAACATCCTTTATGAAAATTCCATGTAATAAAAGTTAATAAAGGCAAACATAATAACCACGGTTGATGGGACATGTATTCCAAGCTGAATATTGAGCAAAACATCCTAGTGTGGGTGTTCATTTGGTTTATTATGGCTAAAGAGATTGGCAAAGGCAATGTAAAAGGCTTTGGAAAGGAAAAATGGCATTTTTGACACATTTATTTATGAAAATAATGGAAAATAGGACAAAAGGAAGGGGAAAGGTCATAGGTTGCATGTGGGAGGAAAAATGAAGGAAAATAATGGAAGATGAAGAAAATAGAGACCTAATTGATAAAACAACTTCTAAGGATCAATTGGTATCTTTTGTCAATTCAGTTTTGGAGCTCTCTCATTATTCTCTCTCGTTTTGTAATATCCCTTACCAAGGGTATCCCTCAAACACAAGCAAACTCCAACCAAAGATGGACTGGGAGGGCATTTACCAGATATGTCACCTCTGAAAAGAGGACGAGATCTGGAGGTTATCTGGCCCTTTCCAAACTTTGTCTAAGAGTATAGGAGAAAAACACACAAGTGGTATAGTAGTCAGGAAGCTCAAAGAGATAAAAATAATAGTAGTGCAACATACAGTAATGTATACATGGAATATAAGTAGATACTCGAGAAATGCAGAGAGAAATGCTAAGCCATTTTATTATACTGAGTAATGAAAAGAGTACAAGAGGTGATCAGAAAGATAGCACCTCGAATTGCACAAAGCAAGTGAAGAAATACACTCAAAATGCCAAGGAAATGGCCTCTCTCTAAACTACATCCAAGTTTCCAGAGAACTGTTGTGCTATTGCTACTGTCGGAATCAAGTGAGGATTTGGGGTTGTTCCCCTCTTCAGAAAATGCTGCAACTCTGGAATCAACCTCTACTCAATAAACCTAGAAAAGACTAGAAAGCTTTTCTAAAATAGCTGACCCCCGAAAATCACCCCCTTGAGGATCTACACTATCCCCCAAGGCTTTGTGTTGCCCCTGAAGAGAATCCTCCAAAACTCTACCCGAGACTCTGCCAAAATCCTCTAATATGCAAGGGTTGATCCTTGCTCAATCTCCAAGCTCAAATCCTCCACAAAAATCCAATCCGGAGCTACTACCAAAAGAGACTGCATCCTCCCCTCTCAAGACTACGTAGTCATCAAAATGCTTAGTTCCTCCTCTACTCCAAAGATCGCTCCTCCTGTAAAATACTGATGAAACTACCTTTTCCGAGCAAGCACTCGAAGTCCCCCGGGGCTATGGGTGAGATCCCCGAACGGAGACACTCGATGCACTAAACAGTGCTGTAGACAAGCTAAATAGCCAACGTGCTCTAAGTCAAAATGACTAGCTCAAATGCAATATAATCTGATGGCCAAATGAGGAGGCTCCTCTCTCATTTATAGCATTGGCCTCTCTCAAAACCCTAAGGCCCACCTCCTCCAACGTAGCCTCTCTCTTGCCACGTGCTCTTTCTCCATCTGCGTGGTCCCTCCAAGTGTCTATGTGGACCCCTTCTCTACGTGGTCCTTTGGCCCCCTTGGCTCCCCTTTTAAGTTACAACATTGTGCTACTAGGGAGTGACTTTATTCGAAAAGTGAGTTATTTCCCCCTTTCCTCACCTTTTTATTTATAAATAACTATAGAAGTAAAAATTGAGCAAAATCGAATATTCCAATTAGCCATGGCTAATTAGGAATATTACAATCTCCCCCAGAAAAATGTTGCTTGTCCTCAAGCAACTGAAGTGATGGATGCTGCAAAATTTCCTCACTCTCCCAAATGGCATCCTCATCCGATAAATTCTTCCACCTCACCAACAATTCTCGGACCATCCTACTCTGCAGCTACCTCTCCCTGGTATCAATAATAACCTCTGGCTGCAACAACAAATGCCCCTCATCATCCGTGGGTGGTAGCTCATCTATCATTGTCACCTGATGCCCCAATGCCTTCTTCAGGCATGATACATGAAAAATGTTATGAATCTTGTTGTCGTGGGGCATCTCCAATTCATACGCAACCTGTCCAATCCTGTGTATCACCCTGTATGGCCCATAAAAGCGGGGCTTAAGCTTCCCAACCCCGTTCTACTTTAGTGACGACTATCGGTATGGTTGTAACTGCAGGTAGACCAAGTCCCCTACCTCAAACTATCTCTCCACCCGACCCCTATTGGCATACAGCTTCTGCTGGTTCTATGTTGTAGCCACATTATCCTTGAGAGCTCGAAGAATATCCTGACTCTCTTGGATCCAAATCTTGGCTCTCAGAGCCTTGCTAGCACCAAACATCCTCCTCCTCATCCTCCTCATCCTCCTCCTCATCCTCCTCATCATCCTGCCTCCACATCATCCTCCTCATCCTCTTCCCCACTACTCTCAGAAAAGACCTCAATAAAATGTTCTTTGCCAACAGCACATCTATGTCCCGGTGACCACAGCTCTTGACAGGTAAAGCACAACCAATTCTTCTTTAGCTCCCTCCTAGCATCATCATCAATCTATGCTTGTCCTAGATTCCCCTTTCGATGCAGAATCCTCACATCCTTCCCCTTAGGCTGGAAAGCCTGTCTCTAGGCGTAAGGTGTCCTGATCCTTGGTAAGGCATCCTGTAAGTCCTAGGTCCTACTAATAGCATCCTAGAGTGTGGCTGGTCTAGTGGATCTGACTAGACCCCGAAGTGGATCTACTAACCCCTCAACAAACATGTAGATCCTCCATGCCACGGATAGATCTGGCACCATCACTGAAACCCTCAAGAAATTTGCAATGTAGGTCTCTGGGTTCCCGTTTTGTTTGAGCCTCGTCAGCTCAATAAAGTGTTGTTCTGGATCCCCCTGGTCAAACCTCTCTATCAATCTCCTAGTGAACTCGGCATATGTCATCACTATGGAGTGTACGAGTGTAATCATCCCATGGAACCACCAATCCTGGGCTTCACCATCCAAATGTAATGTCGCCACCTTGATGGCCTATGTCTCCAACATCTGGTTAAGCTGGAAATAGATGTCCAGCTTTTCCACCCAAGACTTTTCCGAACTGTTTGATGAGCCATCAAACGTAGGCAAGTGGAAGCTACTAGCTGTGTAGTGGGTGTTTCCATCATGATAATGTCGGTATCCTTTGTGATGGTCGTAGGGTCTACTATCCTGCTGGAGCTGAACAAAGTCTCTGAATTAGAGAGCATCCCTAAACTCCTGCCCATAGGCCTAGTACTCTGCAAAATAATCGCCCATATGACTAGGATCTGCCTCCTACTAGGCTCCGGCCCCTGTGTCTACTCCTAGGAAAGTTGGCATGGTAGACCGTGTAGGGGCATGTGAGGCCATCCACTGAGTGGCACCCTACTCTAACAAATGGTAGGATGTACCCGATCCCTCACCAACCTAGAAAACGCGTGGGTTCTCACGCTGTCTAGCCTCCACCACCGTGAATATCTACCCCATCACCTCGATCTGCCTCGACAAATCCTGCACTGATTTGAGGAGCATGTCTGCAAATCTCTTCCCATCCTCATCTGCCATCGGATCCTCCTACTCTGTGTCAACCATAGGCTCCTCCTATTCTGTGTTCTCCACCAGAACACAGTCTCCCTCTCCGTAGATGTTCTCCACCCTACGCTCAATATCTCTATATTTCCTACCTCTGTAATAGATGTCGAGCTTCTCCCTCGGTGTCATAGACTGCTAGCTCCACATGTTGAGCCAGATCTATGCTCTGATACCATTGTAATATCCCTTACTAGTGGTATCCCTCAAACACAAGCAAACTCCAACCAGAGATGGACTAGGAGGGAGTTTACCAAATATGTCGCCTCTGAAAAAAGGACGAGATCTGGAGGCTATCTAGCCCTTTCTAGACTCTGTCTGAGAGTATAGGAGAAAAACACACAAGTGGTATAGTAGCTGGGAAGCTCAAAGAGATAAAAATAACAGTAGTGCAACATATAATAATGTATACATGGAATATAAGCAGATACTCGAGAAATGCAGAGAGAAATGCTAAGCCATTTTATTATACTGAGTAATGAAAAGAGTACAAGAGGTGATCAGAAAGATAGCACCTCGACTTGCACAAAGCAAGTAAAGAAATAAACTTAGATTGGCAAGGAAATGGCCTCTCTTTGAACTACGTCCAAGCTGCCGGAAAACTGTTGTGCTACTGGTACTGCTGGAATCAAGTGAGGATTTGGGGCTGTTCCCCTCCTCAGAAAATGCAAAAACTCTGGAATCAACATCTTATCAATAAACCCAGAAAAGCCCAGAAAGCTTTTCTAAAATCGCTGACCCCCGAAAATCACCCCCTTGAGGATCTATGCTATCCCTCAAGGCTCTGTGCTGCCCCTGAAGAGAATCCTCCAAAACTGTACCTGAGACTCTGCCAAAATCCTCTAATATGCAAGGGTTGATCCCTTGCTCAATCTCCAAGCTCAAATCCTCCGCAAAAACCCAATCCGAAGCTACTACCAAAAGAGACTGCGTCCTTCCCTCTCAAGACTACGCAATCATCAAAATGCTCAGTTCCTTCTCTACTCCAGAGATTGCTCCTCCTACAAAATACTGATGAAACTACCTTACCCGAGAAGGCACTTGAAGCCCCCCGAGGCTAAGGGTGAGATCTCTGAATAGAGACACTCGATGCACTAAATAGTTGTTGTGTGTGGAGCATGATTGTTCAGAGGTCTTTGTTTCAACCGGATGTATACCCCAGAAAGTTTGTACACCCCTCCACGCGGGGGGGTGCGGGGGGGACTTGTCCTCCCCCCGTAGGGGTCTGGGGGGGCCGATTCCCCCTGGCTAGGGGGTCCGGGGGCCAGTGGTCCCCCGGCGGGGGCTCGAGGGCAGCACCCCCGAAGCTAAAAATAGATGTAAAATTGCCTTGTAAAAGTATAGTAATTTCTAGTCAATCTGGGCCATTCATTAGGCGGATGATCTAACGGTAGAACTTACATTTAGTTTAGGGTTTTTTACCCTAGAAGGCAACCCCTCTCTTTGTATGAGGGCATTGTATTTGAGGCTGAGATATAGATTTGTATTCTGTGAGCGAGAAATAGAGAGGTGAGATTGTGAGAGAAAACAGAGGATATTACAGCGGATCTGCTATAGGTTGTGTCTCTTCATTTTGTTGGATAATAGAAAGGAAGGACTCGCTGTTCGGGGTGGACGTAGCCCAAACTCGGTGAACCACGTCTATCTGTGTCTCTCTTTTTTTTATGCATTTTATGTGTTTATATTTCTACAATATTATATGTGTTCCATTTCTCCGTAATATATAATTTTATAACAACAGTGCTGGAGACAGGCTAAATAACCAGTGTGCTCTAAGTCGAAATGACTAGCTCAAATGCAACATAATCTGATGGCCAAATGAGGAGGCTCCTCTCTCCTTTATAGCATTGGCCTCTCTCAAAACCCTAAGGCCCACCTCCTCCAACGTAGCCTCTCTCTTGCCACGTGCTCCTTCTCCATCTGTGCAGTCCCTCCAAGTGTCTACGTGGGCCCCTTCTCTACGTGGTCCTTTGGCCCCCTTGGCTCCCCTTTTAAGTTACAACATTTTGCTACTAGGGAGTGACTTTATTCTAAAAGTGAGTTATGTCCCCCTTTCCTCACCTTTTTATTTATAAATAACTATAGAAGGAAAAATTGAGCAAAATCGAATATTCCAATTAGCCATGGCTACTAGGAATATTACAGTCTCCCCCAGCAAAATGTTGCCTGTCCTCAAGCAACTAAAGTGATGGATGCTGCAAAATTTCCTCACTCTCCCAAGTGGCATCCTCATCTGATAAATTCTTCCACCTCACCAAGAATTCTCGGGCCGTCCTATTGCGCAGCTGCCTCTCCCTATTATCAATAATAGCCTGTGGCTGCAACACCAAATGCCCCTCATCATCCATGGGTGATAGCTCATCTATCGCTGTCACCTGCTGCCCCAATTCCTTCTTCAGGCATGATACATGAAAAACGTTCTGAATCTTACTGCCTTGGGGGAGCTCCAATTCATACGCAACCTGTCCAATTCTTCGTATCACCTTGTATGGCTCATAAAAGCGGGGCTTGAGCTTCTCAGCTCCCTTCTACTTCAGTGACGACTGTCGGTATGGTTGTAATCGTAAGTAGACCAAGTCTCCTACCTCAAACTATCTCTCCACCCGACCCCTGTCAGCATACAGCTTCTGTTTATTCTGCGCTATAGCCATATTATCCTTGAGAGCTCAAAGGATATCCTAACTCTCTTGGATCCAAATCTTGGCTCTCGAAGCCTTGCTAGCACTAAACATCACGTCAGCAAAAGATAAATAATGATATCCATACAAAGCATAGAATGGTGACATACCAATGGACATGTGGTGTGTAGTGTTGTAGCAGTACTCCCCCAGATGTAGCCACTTCAGCCATGCTCGCTACTGCCCACTGACATAGTTATGCAAGTAGCCCTCTAGCCACTTGTTAACTATCTTTGTCTGCCTGTCTGTCTGTGGGTGATAACTGGTACTCAGTGTCAACTCCATCCCCACCAACCGGAAAAGCTCCTGCCAAAACCTACCCATGAAACAGTTGTCCCTATCATTGATGATGGTCTTAGGAAAACCATGTAGCCTGAAGATCTCTCTGAAGAACAGCTCGGCCACCTGTGCTGCTATGTAGTGTGCGGATATGGCAAAAAAGTGTGTGTACTTTGTCAGTCGATCAACGATGACAAAGATACAATACTTTCCCTGCACCATGGGCAACCCTGTGATGAAATCCATCGAAATACACTCCCATTTCCCCTCTGGAATGGGAAGATGCTACAATAATCTTGCGGGATGGCTCATCTCCCCCTTGTTCCTCTAGAAAATATCACACTCTGAGATATGTTGGAGTACGTCCTCATTGAGGCCCTTCAATGAGAACCTCTCTCTAATGGCCCTGTAGGTTTTAATAAACCCCTGATGGTTGGCCAATGGTGAATCATGTGATGCCTGAAGTATCTTCCTCTTGAGCTGAGATCCCTTAGTCAAGAAGATCTGGTCCCTATAGTAGATGATCTCATCAACTACCCTGTACCTATCATCCACCACCTTCCCATCCAGAACCTCACATGCAAATCTGTCCTTGGAGTACTCTACTAAGAGTCGAGCCCTCCAGTCTGTGTCCAAGCTCATAAGAGACATCGTGGCTAGTTTACGTGAAAGGGCATCTGCTACCACATTTTTCTTACCCTTGACATACTCAATGTCAAATTCATATGCTTGGATCTTACTGATCCACTTCTTCTGCATCTCATGTAGTTGTTTCTGCTCCAAAAAGAACCTGAGGCTATTGTGATCAGTCCTCACCCTAAACCTGTTACCCACTAAATACTGCTAGACTTTGGCCAATGCCTGCATAATGGCTAGCATCTCCTTGTCATATATAGAATACAACGTCTCATGCAGAAGGAGCTTCCAGCTCTCAAAGGCTATAGGGTGACCTCCCTGCATCAACACTGCACCAATCCCCTCTCCCAACGCATCACACTCCAAAACAAATGGCTGTGAAAAATCCAGCAATACAAGCATTGGGCAGCTGTTCATAACCTCCTTAAGCCTGTCAAAGGCTCGTTGCACTGTATCCGACCAACTGAATGCCCCCTTCCTTGTCAAATCTATCAGGGGTGTAGCAAGCTGTGAGAAACTCTTGACGAAATTCTGGTAGTAAGTACAAATGCCAATGAATCCCCGAAGTTTTGTCACATTCCTCGGCTCTGGCCAATCTCTGATGGCCCTGATCTTCTCCCGGTGGACTCTCACTCAGTCCACCCCTATGATGTGTCCCAAGTACAACATCTCCGTCAACCCAAACTCACATTTGGAGAGCCTGGCATAGAACTGCTGCTCCTCCAAGATGCGCAACATTGTCTCAATGTGCTAGAGATGCTCCTCCCAAGTCCTACTGTAAATGAGAATATCATCAAAGAACACCAACACAAACTTCCTTAAGTGATTGCGAAAGATGTGATTCATGCAGGACTGGAATGTAGTTGGGGCGTTGGTTAGCCCGAAGGGCATCACCAAAAACTCAAAGTGCCCATAGTGACACTTGAAGGCAATATTGGGAATGTCCTGCTCCCTTAGGAAAATCTGATGGTACCCAGATCTCAAAGAAATTTTTGAGAAGAATCATGCTCCTCTCAACTCATCCATTAACTCATCGATCCTGGGTATGGGGTACCTATTCTTCAGGGTCTTCTTGTTCAGGGCCCTGTAGTCAATGTACACCCTCAATGTGTTGTCCTTCTTCTTCACCAACACCATGGAAGAAGCAAAAGGACTCGTGCTCGGCCGAATGTGCCCAAGAGCCAGCAACTCCTGAATGGCCCACTCAAACTCATCCTGGTAGGCCTTATGGAGCCTATTGTTGGGTGTGGAGCCTGATTATCTTCTATATTCAAAGGTATCGCCACATACGACCCCAGTTCGAAATGGGGGCGGCAACGCCGCCCGTAAAATGTTCTCTGCAGGGGGGGTCCAAGGGGGGGTGGCTGCGACCTTTGGGAGCCCCCCCTGGCGGGGGGTTTTGGGGGCAGCGCCCCCGAAGCTAAAAACAGCTGTAAAATTGCCTTGTAAAAGTGTAGTAATTTCTAGCCAATCTGGGCCGTTTATTAGGCGGATGATCTGACGGTAGAACTTATGTTTAGTTTAGGGTTTTTTGCCCTAGAAGGCAACCCCTCTCTTTGTATGAGGGTATTGTATTTGAGGCTGTGTGATAGATGTGTATTTTGTGAGTGAGAAACAGAGAGGTGAGACTGTGAGAGAAAACAGAGGATATTACATCGGATTTGCTGTAGGTTGTGTCTCTTCATTTTGCTGGATAACAGAAAGGAAGGACTGGCTGTTCGGGGTGGACGTAGCCCAAACTGGGTGAACCACGTATATCTGTGTCTCTCTTGTTTTTTGCGTTTTCTGTGTTTATATTTCTGCAATATTTTATGTGTTCCATTGCTCCGTAATATATAATTTTCTAACAACTGGTATCAGAGCCGAAGGTCTATTTGGCTGATAAACTCGCAGGAAAGAAGGGTTCCTGGTTCGAGTGGGAGCAATGGCGGAAGATGGTAAGTTTAGGGTCGAGAAATTTAACGGCCAAAACTTCTCGCTGTGGAAGATGCAGATGGAACATTATCTGTATCAGAAAGATCTATACCTACCATTGGGCGGAAAAAAAAAGATGCCAACGGGTATGAAAGACGAAGAATGGAACCTTCTCGATAGAAAGGCACTCGGAACAATACGATTGTGCCTTGCTGCGTCAGTCGCCTTCAATATTTCGAAGGAAACCACGACAGAGGGTTTGATGCAGACGTTGTCGAAACTATATGAAAAACCCTCGGCCTCAAACAAGGTATTTCTTATGAAACGGTTATTTAATATGAATATGTCGGAAGGTGGATCTGTTGCAAACCATTTAAATGATTTTAATACAGTTACAAGTCAGTTAAGTTCTGTAGGGGTAAACTTTGATGATGAAGTTAGAGCTTTGTTATTCTTGTGCTCATTACCAGAAAGTTGGAATGGTTTGGTAATGGCCATTAGTAACTCCGTTTCTGGATCTAGTACTTTAAAGTTTGATGATGTTGTCGGTGCTATCCTTAGCGAGGAAATGCGACGGAAAAGCTCCGGTGAGACATCGGGAAATGCTTTGAGTGCAGAGTCTAGAGGAAGAAAAATGGAAAGAGGAAAGAGCTCAGGATATCGCAGTAAATCAAGGAAAGGCAGATCCAAGTCCAGATCGGGGATAGTGTGCTGGAAATGTGGAAAGAAAGGACACCTAAAGAAAGACTGTAGATCTCGGAAGGGAAAAGAAGGAGATGCACAGCAAGAAAACAATCATGAAGCAAATGTGACAGGTGAGGTGTTACAAGATTCTTTGATTCTTTCTTTTGAAAATATTACTGATTCCTGGGTGGTAGATTCAGGGGCTTCATTTCATGCCACACATGATAAGAAATACTTTCATGACTATGTTCAAGGAGATTTTGGACAAGTTCGTCTGGATGATGATAAACCCTGTAAAATCATTGGAATGGGTAAGGTTCTTGTAAAACAGCAGAATGGAAACCAATGGCTATTAAGGAGGTAAGGCATGTTCCAGATCTAAAGAAAAATCTGATTTCAACAGGGCAGTTAGGCGGTGAAGGTTGTGTGACAACTTTCACAGATAAAGCTTGGAAGGTCACCAAAGGATCCCTGGTAATAGCAAAAGGCGAAAAGGTTGGTACATTGTATTTATGCAATGGTATTTCTAACTCTGTTAATGCTTTAACTTCCAAAGGAGCAGATGCAGCATTATGGCATCATAGGCTCGGACACATGAGTGAAAAGGGGATGAAGATTCTTCACTCAAGGAATTTGTTGCCGGGTTTGAAGAATGTTGATTTGGACTTCTGTGAGAATTGCATTTATGGAAAATAGAAGAGAGTCAGATTTCTCAGAGTTGTGAAAGAAAAGAAGAATGAAAAGTTAGAGCTTATGCATACAGATGTATGGGGACCTGCTCAGATATCATCTCTTGGTGGCTCTCGTTATTATGTTACTTTTATTGATGATGCAACTAGAAAAACTTGGATTTATTGTATTAAGAATAAATCTGATGTATTTGATACTTTCAAGAAATGGAAAGCTTTGGTTGAGATTGAGACAGGAAAGAAATTGAAGTGTCTTAGATCAGACAATGGAGGTGAATATTGCAGCAAAGAGTTTGATAGGTATTGTTCAGAGCATGGAATTCGCAGAGAGAAGACAGTTCCAAGAACACCACAAGAAAATGGTGTGTCAGAAAGGATGAACAGAACAATCATGGAGCGTGCAAGGTGCATGAGATTGCATGCAGGATTGCCTTTACAGTTTTGGGCAGATGTTGTAGATACTGCTGTTTATCTAATAAACAGAGGGCCTTCAAGTTCCTTGGATGGTGGTGGTCCAGAGGAAGCATGGACAGGTAAAAAGGTAAACTACTCTATTTTAAAGCCTTTTGGTTGTGAGGCCTTTGTCCATATTAATAAAGAAAATAGAACAAAGCTTGAGGCAAAGTCAAAGAAATGTACCTTTATTGGATATGGTGTTAATGATTTTGGTTATCGCTTATATGATTACGAAAATCACAAAATCATTAGGAGCAGAGATGTAATTCAATGAAAAGGTCTTGTATAAGAATCAGTTGCAGGAAAAGAAACAGGAAAAGGAAAACAAGGAATACGCAGTTTTTGATGAAATCACTGAAAAAGTAAAGGTGCCTGAAAATAATAATAATCAACAACCACAACAACAGCAACCACCACAACAACAACAGGCACCCGAAACACCTGAAAGTGGTGTTAGAAGATCTACCAGGATAAGTAGACCCCCTGAACGATACTCTCCTTCATTATATTATTTATTGCTGACTGATTCCGGTGAACCCGAATGTTATGAAGAAGCAATGCAGGTTGAAAGCAGGAAGAAGTGGGAGGTAGCCATGGAAGAAGAGATGGACTCCTTAATGCATAACCAGACTTGGGATTTAGTCAGGTTGCCTGTAGGAAAAACTACATTGAAAAATAAATGGATTTACAGGCTGAAGGAAGAAGATGGAGGAAAACAGAGGTATAAAGCTAAACTTGTGGTGAAGGGATTTGCACAGAAGAAAGGTATTGATTTTGATGAAATATTTTCTCCTATTGTTAAAATGACTTCAATCAGAACTATTTTAAGTCTTGTAGCAGCTGAAGATTTGCATCTTGAGCAGTTAGATGTAAAGACAGCCTTTCTCCATGGGGATTTGGAGGAAGAGATATATATGCAGCAGCCACAAGGATATGAGGTGAAAGGGAAGGAGAAACTAGTGTGCAGGTTGAAGAAGAGCTTGTATGGCTTAAAACAGGCTCCAAGGCAATGGTATCTAAAATTTGACAAGTTTATGTCTGAACAAGGTTATACTAGATGTCACTCTGATCATTGTGTTTATTTGAAAAAGTAAAATGATGGCAGCTATATTATATTGCTATTGTATGTAGATGACATGCTTGTTGCAGGATCTAACATGCAGGAAATAAATGTGCTCAAAAGAAAATTGGCAAATTCATTTGCAATGAAGGATTTGGGAGCTGCGAAACAAATCCTTGGTATGAGAATAACTAGAGATAGGAAAAATCGTAAATTAACATTGTCTCAGAATGAGTACATACAAAAGGTGTTGAAAAGATTTAACATGCACAATGCAAAACCAGTTAGTACACCTTTTGCTAGCCATTTCAAACTTAGCAAGGAAATGTGCCCAAAGACCCAACAAGACATGGATTATATGTCTAAAGTTCCATATGCATCAGCATTTGGAAGCTTAATGTATGCAATGGTCTGCACAAGGCCTGATATTGCACATGCAGTGGGAGTTGTAAGTAGGTACATGAGCAATCCAGGAAAGGAACATTGGATGGCAGTAAAATGGATTCTCAGATATTTGAAAGGTACCACAAATCAAGCATTATGCTTTGGTGGTTCAAACATCTCCCTACAAGGATATGTTGATGCAGATATGGCAGGTGACAGAGATAACAGGAGGAGCACTACAGGATATGTATTTACTGTTGGAGGAACAGCTGTCAGTTGGGTTTCAAAAATCTAAAGTGTTGTTGCACTTTCAACAACAGAAGCAGAGTATGTTGCTGCTACAGAGGCTAGTAAAGAAATGATTTGGTTACAAAGGTTTATGGGTGAATTGGGTAAGGAGCATGAAATGGGCACGTTATACAGTGATAGCCAAAGTGCCACTCATCTTGCAAAGAACTCAGCGTTTCATTCCAGGACTAAACACATACAGCTCAAGTACCATTTCATACGATCAGTGTTGGAAGATGGAGAGTTGAAGCTGGAAAAGATACACACTAGCCAGAATCTTGCAGATATGCTAACAAAAGTTGTAACCAGGGAGAAACTGAGAATATGCTCAGTTTCAGTTGGTCTTCAAGGATGACGATGAAGATGAGAAACAGCCAGGTCCAAAGAGGAGTCATTGTCCAGCAAATGGAGCAGCGATGGAGTTGCTACAATCAGTCTCCAAGTGGGAGATTGTTGGGTGTGGAGCCTGATTATCTTCTATATTCAAAGGTATCACCACATAGGACCCCAGTTCGAAATGGGGGTGGAACCGCCGCCCGTAAAATGTTCGCTGCAGGGGGGTCCAGGGGGGGGCTAAAAAACAGCTGTAAAATTGCCTTGTAAAAGTATAGTAATTTCTAGTCAATCTGGGTTGTTCATTAGGCGGATGATCTGACGGTAGAACTTATGTTTAGTTTAGGGTTTTTTGCCCTAGAAGGAAACCCCTCTCTTTGTATGAGGGTATTGTATTTAAGGCTGTGTGATAGATGTGTATTCTGTGAGCGAGAAACAGAGAGGTGAGACTGTGAGAGAAAACAGAGGATATTACAGCGGATTTGTTGTAGGTTGTGTCTCTTCATTTTGCTGGATAATAGAAAGGAAGGACTGGCTGTTCGGGGTGGACGTAGCCCAAACTGGGTGAACCACGTATATATGTGTCTCTCTTGTTTTGTGCGTTTTCTGTGTTTATATTTCTGCAATATTTTATGTGTTCCATTGCTCCGTAATATATAATTTTCTAACACCTATAGGGGGTAGTAATCACTGCCTGTATGCCCTGCTCAAGCTCAATGGTGTTCTCAAACCCCCGGTCCAGTGGCTGTCTCGGCAGAATCTCCCTAAACACTGTGGCATATTGGTCAAGGATGGACTCTGTCTCTGGGTGCACCGTCTACCCTATAGTCCCTGCCTCTGATGCATGCAGGTCCACTGCCCACTCTATGTCTCCCTTCCAAAAGACTGCCTCCATCCGATGAGCCAAAACACTCTGAGGCGGATATGTGTGTTGTCCCCATATTTTCTCATGCCTCCATGTCTTCTCATCATCCCACTCCATCTCTAGGGCCTTCCAATCTGTTGTGACCTTCCCTAGAGTAATAAGCCACTGAACACCCAGTATCATGTTGGTGTCTGGAATATTGACCACGAAGACGTGGTCGCTCAGTGTGTAGGTGGCCATCGTCACTGATAACTCTGGGACATAACAAGCACACACCATGGTCTAATCTCCTGGGACCAAAATTGAAAATCCATCGAAGCTCTCTGTCTTTATACCTCTCCGCTCAACCATTTGTGCATCGATGAAGTTGTGGGTTGCCCCACTATCAACCAAAACTGATACTCGTTGGCCACGTACTGTCCCCCGTATGCGAAACGTCAAATACTTGGGAACTCCTCGCAATGTTGCAAGAGCCCCTCTGGTATGTGCAAAAGCTGCACCACCTGCTACTGGTGGTGGAGGTGGCAAAGGATCCTGTGCGACATGACTATCTCCTACCTCCAAATCATCCTCCTCATCCTCTTCCCCACTACTCTCGGAGAAGACCTCAATAAAATGTGCTTTACCAGCAGCACATCTATGTCCCAGTGCCCACGACTCCTGACAGGTAAAGCACAACCACTTCTTCTTCAGCTCCCTCCTGGAATCATCATCAATCTGTGCTCGTCCTAGATTCCCCTTTGGAGGCGGAATCCTCACATCCTTCCCCTTAGGCTGAAAAGCCTGTCTCTGGGGGTAAGGTGTCTGGGTCCTCGGTAAGGCATCCTGTAAGTCCTGGATCCTGCTAATAGCATCCTGGAGTGTGGCTAGTCTAGTGGATCTGACTAGACCCCGAAGTGGCTCTGCTAACCCCTCAACAAACATGTAGATCCTCTGTGCTGCGGATAGATCTGGCACCATCACTGAAACCCTCAAGAAGTCTGCAATGTATGTCTCTGGGTTCCCATTCTGTTTAAGCCTTGTCAGCTCAACAAAGTGTTGTTCCAGATCCCCCTAGTCAAACCTCTCTATCAATCTCCTGGTGAACTTGGCATATGTCATCACTATGGAGTGTCTGAGTGTAACCATCCCATGGAACCACTAGTCCTGGGCCTCACCATCCAAATGTAATGTCGCCACCTTGATGGCCTCTATCTCTGACATCTAGTTAAGCTAGAAATAGATGTCCAACTTTTCCACCCAAGACTTTGCCAAATTGTTTGATGAGCCATCAAATGTAGGTAAGTGGAATCTACTAGCTTTGCAGTGGGTGTCTCTATCATGATAATGTCGGTATCCTCTGTGATGGTCGCAGGGTATACTATCTTGTTGGAGCTTAACAAAGTCTTTGAATGAGAGAGCATCCTTGAAGTCCTACCTATAAGCCTGGTACTCTGCAAAATAATCGCCCATATAACCGGGCTTTACCTCCTGTTGGGCTCCGACCCCCATGTCTACTCCTAGGAAAGTGGGCATGGTAGAGTGTGCAGGGGCATGTGAGGCCATCTGGTGAGTAGTATCACGCTGAGTGGCACCCTGCTTCGGAAAATGGTGGGATGTACCCGATCCCTCACCAACCTGGAAAACCTGTGGGTTCTCATGCTGTCTAGCCTCCACCGTCATGAATATCTACCCCATCACCTCGATCTACCTCGACAGATCCTGCACTGATTTGAGGAGAATCTCCACAAATCTCTTCCAATCCTCATCTACCGTCAGATCCTCCTGCTCTGCGTCCACCACAGGCTCCTCCTGTTCTGTGTTCTCCACCCGAACACAGTCTCCCTCTCTGCAGGTGTTCTCCAACCTACGCTCAATATCTCTGTATTTCCTACCTCTGTAACAAATGTAGGGCTTCTCCCTCGGTGTCATAGACTACTAGCTCCACAGGCCGAGCCAAATCTATGCTCTGATACCACTGTAATATCCCTTACCAAGGGTATCCCTAAAACACAAGAAAACTCCAACCAGATATGGATTGGGAGGGCGTTTACCAGATATGTCGCCTCTAAAAAGAGGATGAGATTTGGAGGCTATCTGGCCCTTTCCAGACTCTGTCTAAGAGTATAGGAGAAAAACACACAAGTGGTATAGTAGCCGAGAAGCTCAAGGAGATAAAAATAATAGTAGTGCAACATACAATAATGCATACATGGAATATAAGCAGATACTCGAGAAATGCAGAGAGAAATTTTAAGCCATTTTATTATACTGAGTAATGAAAAGAGTACAAGAGGTGATCAGAAAGGTAGCACCTCGACTTGCAGAAAGCAAGTGAAGAAATACACTCAAAATGGCAAGGAAATGGCCTCTCTCTGAACTGCGTCCAAGCTGCCAGAGAACTGTTGTGCTGTTGCTACTGCAGGAATCAAGTGAGTATTTGGGGATGTTCCCCTCCTCAGAAAATGTTGAAACTCTGGAATCAACCTCTGCTCAATAAACCAAGAAAATCCCAGAAAGCTTTTCTAAAATAGCTGACCCCCGAAAATCACCCCCTTGAGGATCTATGCTATCCCTCAAGGCTTTGCACTTCCCCTGAAGAGAATCCTCCAAAACTCTACCTGGGACTCTGCCAAAATCCTCCAATATGCAAGGGCTGATCCCTTGCTCAATCTCCAAGATCAAATCCTCCACAAAAACCCAATCCAAAGCTGCTACCAAAAGAGACTACGTCCACCCCTTTCAAGACTGCGCAGTCATTAAAATGCTTTGTTCCTCCTCTACTCTAGAGATCGCTCCTCCTGCAAAATACTGATGAAACTACCTTGCTCGAGCAGGCACTCGAAGTCCCTCGGGGCTAAGGGTGAGATCTACGAACGGAGACACTCGATGCACTAAACAGTGCTGCAGACAGGCTAAACAACCAGCATGCTCTAAGTCAAAATGACTAGCTCAAATGCAACATAATCTGATGGCAAAATGAGGAGGCTCCTCTCTCCTTTATAGAATTGGCCTCTCTCAAAACCCTAAGGCCCACCTCCTCCAACGTAGCCTCTCTCTTGCCACATGCTCCTTCTCCATCTACACAGTCCCACCAAGTGTCTACGTGGCCCCCTTCTCTACATGGTCCTTTGGCCCCCTTGGCTCCCCTTTTAAGTTACAATGTTGTGCTACTAGGGAGTTATTCGAAAAGTGAGTTATGTCCCCCTTACCTCACCTTTTTATTTATAAATAACTATAGAAGGAAAAATTGAGCAAAATCGAATATTCCAATTAGCCATGGCTAATTAGGAATATTACACGCCCTCACCCTTGGATACTTAGGGTTTTATTGGAGCACTTTGGCATTGCATCAAGAAAGGCAAAGAAGGCAAGAGGAATGAAGGAGAAAGCAAATAAGAGCGAGATCAAGAAGCTACAACAAGATTCTTTGCAGGTATAGATTTTCATGTGTGATTTCCTTGCTAGATTTGACATGAATGGTATTGCAAGTGGTTCTTTTCTATTATGGCATGAATTTTTCTAGGTGCGACAGTTTTTTTAGCCTAGCCTTGCCATTCCAGATAGCCATGGTGTGATGGGGTTCTCATGTTTTTGTTGAGTTGGATTTCCAGATGGATTTGAAGCTGAGTGAGGTGGATCTCTGAAAGAAAGAACACATGGCCTAGATCCCTAAACCAGACTGTGGAATGCAGTAAATCCATTGGCCTAGTGACCCTTGAACCATATTGTGGGTTGTGGTAAAGCCAGGCCTAGGAATCCTTGATCAGTTAATGGTGGCATATACAGTAAAGCATATAGGTAGTCTCCCTTTATTTGGCCTAGGAATCCTTGTCGGTGAATGGTGGGATATACGGTAAAGCCTAGATGGTTGAATCTTGGTTTATGACCTAATGATCCCTGGATTGGACTGCGGATTGTGGTAAATCCTAAGAGACTAGGAGACAGGAAAACTCCTCATAGTGTAGGTGGAGAAATCCAGTGGCATCCATGCTTGTTTCGACCTAGTGATCTGGTGGAGATCATGATAAAGGATCTTCGATCAGATACAATAGAAGTGGGTAACCCAAAATGAACCCATACATTCTGAAAGAACAACTTTGTTGTTTTTTCAGCTGTAACCTGCTTGTTACATGGTATCAGAATACACATTTCACTGAACCTATCCACAACAATATACAAATAATCATGACCTTTCCTAGATTTTGGCAATCCCCCAACAAAATCCATGGAAACACTTTCCCAAGGACGAGAAGGAATTGGAAGTGGAGTGTACAAATCTAATTTCCTATTATTGGGCTTGCTTGTAGCACACATAGTACACCCTTTGATATATCTAGAAACTGTCTCATGCATTCTTGGCCAATAACAAAGCCTTAGAAATTGTGTAACTATTTTACTTACACCAAAATGACCTGATATGGGAGAAGTATGTGCTTCTCGGATTATGTTAACTCTTTTAGTTTGTGGAATGCATAACTTTCCCAAATGATATAAGAGTTGGTCCTTTACATAATAATCCAATTCTTCTACTTGCTTGCCATGACTTAAAGTTGCATATACATCTTTAAAATCTACATCTTGAGCATATTGTTCAATGTAACTTTCATGCATTATTAAGTTATGCTTAAGTATAGTAGATGCATTTATGATTGGTCTTGATAACATGTCTGCAACCTTATTGTGTATGCCCTTCTTATATCTGATGACAAGATGAAATTGTTGTAGAAAACCCATCCACCTATAATGTCTTGATTGCTGCAATTTAGTTTGTGAGTGCAAATATTGAAGTGGTTAATGATCTGTATGTATGATTGTTTCTTTACCCATTAGGTAATGTTTCCACTTTTTCACACTTTGTACTAATGCATGCAATTCTTTATCATATGTGGGATAATTAACTACTGCATAAGTAAATGTCTCAAAATGATAGCATATGGGTTTTCTGTGTTGCATTAACACTGCTCCCATGGCATAGTCACTAGCATCTGTCTCAATCTCAAATGGATGTTGAAGATCTGGTAGTGCTAGTACTGGTGTTGAACTGATTTTCTCTTTTAAGGTGTTGAAGGCTTTCTTCTATTTTCCTCCCCACTTAAACACCCATTTCAATCCTATTAAAGCGTGTAATGGAGCTGGAATCAAAGAAAGGTTAGCAATAAACTTTCTCTAGTATTGTGCTACCCCTAGGAAACTCCTAACCTCTGTAGTAGATTTGGGTTTAGGCTAGTTCACAATTACTTCAACCTTAGAGGGATCTATCTTCAATTCACCACCCCCTACAATATGACCCAAATAATTTAAAGATGTTCTGCCAAATTCACATTTCGACAGTTTTACATAGAGATTTTCTCTTTTTAAAACATATAAAGTCTGCTTTACATGCTTTACATGGTCTTCCCATGTCTTACTAAAAAAAATAATGTCATCTAAATAAACAATTACAAAATCATCAATAAATGGTCTAAGTACATCATTCATAACTCTCATAAATGTAGCAGGAGCATTAGTTAAGCCAAAAGGCATAACCAACCATTCATGCAGTCCTTGCTTTGTCTTGAAAGCAGTCTTCCATGCATCATGTTCTACAACTCTAACCTGATGATAGCCACTTCGCAAGTCTAACTTAGAAAAGTAAACTGCTTCTTTCAATTGATCTAATAAATCATCAATACGAGGAAGAGGATAACGATTCTTGATCGTTATTTTATTTAGTGCTCTATCATCAATGCACATTCTCCACGAACCATCTTTCTTTCTCACAAACACAATTGTAGATCCACATGGTGATGTTCTTAGTCATATAAACCCTTTATCGAGCAACTCCTATACCTGCTTCTTTATCTCTACATTCTCTAAATCTGACAACCTGTACATTCCAATGTTAGGTAATGGAGCATCTTGCTGCAAATAAATATCATGTTCTCTTTCTTGCTTGGGTGGTAGACATTTTGGTTCTTGAAATAGAACATCATTCTCTGAAACAAATTTAACTAAATCAACTTTCTGTCTAGAATCACAGCCTTCAAATGCATTGGATTTTTCAGAATCCTTTGCCTTTACAACCATTAGTAAAAATTGCTTACTTGAATTCACAATTCTTTTCTTCTGCCCTAAGTTTATGAGAGAATACTTATCTTTGATTTTATGAGCTCTTACAATATATTCCATTCCATCTTTAGTGAGTTGATATTTATTCTCAGCTCTATAGAGAATAGCTTTCCTATCATATAAGTATGGACTTCCCAAAACAATACCACATATATCCAATGGAACTATATCTAATTCAACCTCATGTACAAATGTTGATCCAATAACAAATCTAAGTTTACATTGTCTCGTTACTTGTAGCTTTGTTTTATCACACACCCAACCTAATGGATATGGCTTCTCATGAGGTTTTCTTTGTAATCCCAACTTCTTTACAGTTGTTTCAGAAATCAAATTTACTTGTGATCCACTATCAAACAAAGTATCAATCTTATTGTGCATGGAAATTACTCTAATATGAAAAATCTCATTTCTTTCCCTCTCTTTTTTTTCATTATCAATAGATTGTGCAGAATTACTTGTGGATGCTTCAGAATCTTTACCTTTAATAACTATGGCTATAACTGTTGTTTCATTTCCTGAATCTGGTCCCAAGTCTTGCTGAATGGCAGCAACATTCTTTTTCTCCTTTCCACCAAACTTCTTAGGTTTCAGTTCTACATGAAAAAACTAACAGTGTGACTCATCATGTCCTTCTTTCTTGCAATGAGTGCATGAAGGTTTATCCTTCTTTACAGTGTTTTCTTTCCTCTCTTTCCATTTTAGTTTCTTCTTTTCCTTGCTCTTGCTTACAAAATATTTAGATGATCCCCCAACCTCTGGGTTTACATTCTTACCTCTAGCTTCTAGATGTGTGGCTTGAACTGATACATCATCTAAGCTAGTGGGATTAAACATGAGAATAGTATGCTTTAAATAGCTATGAAGACCACCTATATACTTTAATAAAGTCTCAGGTGAATCTAATGAAATACTTAGAGTTAAAGCTCTCTTTCTGAATTCCTGAGTATAACTTTGTACACTTTGACCCTTCAACTGGCAAAGAGTTTGCCAACTCATCATTGCCTGCTACATGTAAGCTAAAGGATAGAATTTCTTTTTGATAGCAGAAACAAATTCATTCCAAGTAGAAATGATTTTACCATGTTTTTGTAGATTAGCTTGTGTATTTCCTTCTCACCATACTAGTGCAGTTCCTCCAAGTTGAAGGCTAGCCAGCTGAATCTTCTTCCTTTCTGAATCAACGTTCTATACCCTGAAATATACATCAATTTGTCTTATCCAATTATCTAGCTTTTCTACATTGAGTTCTCCATCATAAATTGGCAAATCAAACTTCACATCTAATTTTATTAAGGAAGTTTTCTTCTTCTTCTTAGAAGAGCTAGAAGATGATGAGGATGATGAAGGTGATGATGGAGGAGATGGTGGAGGAGGCATTTTCCCTTTCCCTTTGCCTTTTGGAGGGGAAACTAGAAAAGGTTCCTCTGCTCCTTTTTCTAGTTTAGGTGTTGAAGTGCTTTCACCTCGACCCTTCTAAATTTGAGATACATCTCTTCCACTGTGGCTCGAAGTGTCTTAAAACTTTATATAAATTGAGATTCAGATCGCAATGCAGCTTCTTCTGCCATTCTCCTCTGAGAATAGACTCTTCCAATCTCTGGATTAGTCTCAACAAGTTCTCCTTCTCCTAGTCTGAGCTTTAATCTAGTTAGCATTCAAAATCCAGCACAAGCTTGTCTAACCTTAACAAAACCAAATGCTCTGATACCACTTGATCTGAAAATGGATACTAAATCAAGAAGAAAAGGTATTACAGACTCATGTGCAGGAATTCCTATATTATTTAGTGTAATGGACCGAAAAGATTGCGAATAATATAGATAATGAACAGTTATAAAACATAATAAACACACATCAACACAGTCAAAATAATGAAGGAGTTCACCAGACCCCCTGGCTATATCTCCTGGTCCAAGATTTCAGTGTCAACCTCTATATTATGTCTTTAAGAGCAGAATATTACAAGTGTGAGCTCAAATAGAGTCTCAACACAACAGTGACAAAAACAACAGGGATTTACTTGAAATCCTCAAGTCTACAAGAGTACACAACCGCTTCCTCTTGCTTTCTGTCTTCTGCTTTCTCTTGCTCTCTCTGTCACTGATTTTGCTCTATGCTATCATTGGATGGCTTTTAAGCCTATCGGCCCTGTCTTTTCACCTTCCCTCTTCGACCTCTCTAGATTCCGGCCACTGTCCCTTCATCTCCTTCTTAAGCGTATAAATAGTCATTGTAAACGCTTGAATCAGCAAGGCCACCTGTTTGTAACGGAAAGGACCACTGGCACAGGTGAAATCCCCAGGAATATGTTTCTTTGTTTACATAAAGAAATACACCAAAATAGTGAGAATATCCGCTAATCTGGACTTCAAATGATATTGAATCCAACCTATAATCCTCTCGGGTCCTTGTTTTTGTTGGCATTATGATGCATGTGTTGTACTTGATGGCAACCCCTTGTAGAAGAAAAACTCACTTATATATAACTAGATGAATCTACAAAAGAGATATCAGATGTGACAGAATACATGGGATGCAGGACAACTCAAAGGAATCAGTTCAGATGTAATGAACAATGACAACTCATTAAGATGACAGTTCTCAGTATGGCAAGTTAGCTTTACCATCAAGTCCAAAGGGGGAGATTGTTGGAATTATGATACAAGTGTTGTCCTTGATGGCAACTCACACAGATGACAGATCATAGTGCAGCAGGTCAGTAGCAAAGAATTGATGATCAGACTGCAAATAATGAAGAAAGAAAAGTATATACGCATGTTCACTATATACCAAGTCGTGTACACACGCAGGTTCACTATATACCAAGTCGTGTATATACGCAGGTTCTCTATATACCAAGTAGTGTATACACATAGGATCACTATATACAAAGGCGTTTAATTTGTACACACGCACTTTCACGCAAGGAAAGGTGCGTACATGTCAGAAAACTAAGTTTTGGGTCCGTGGTATTTAGTCCTTGGTATCTGGACCTATGGTTTTAGACCATGGTATCTCGTCCAAAGTGTTGAACCCAAGAATTGGATCCATGGTATTGATTCTCTATGGTTTTGGACCATTGTATTGAGTAAGGCCTAAGACTATAAAAGGAGGAGAAGATCATTAGGCAATGGCATTCAGAAAGTCTTGAATATCTGATGAAGTATGAGACCTAGTATGCAGGTTATGGGTTCATAGTGCTTTGCTAAGGAGGAATCTCAGTGGCTAATGGAGAACAAGATCTAAGGATAGATTGGGATCTAATGGCTTGGAATGAATCATCTCTATATGGTTTGATCATGCTTATTCTAGATCTGTATACGTATGCATGTAATGTTCTGTAAATATTATGACTTGGGTATAACTCAAGTTTTGGAATAGCTGCAAATCATGAATGAATATTTACAGATGTATACGCTAGTTGACTATGATAAAAGCGCGTACATACACAGGTTAGATACATCAAGTAGCATATACCATATGAACTATGATGTTTGAAGTTACAAGTGGTTCTGGTTGTTGATGAGTCCTGATGACTGTTTACTGGTGTCAGTATTCTACATATTTAGTTTGGTTGATTGTGTTTAGCTTCATTATTGATGGATGAGATCTAATAATGGATCAATATCATAATGACTTATCTTTATGTGGTTTTATGGACTAGATCTAGTTGCTAACATATGTATTATCCTTGTATATGTAATGATTTGGGTATGTCTGAAGTCAGAAAGTGCAGCAAAGTCATAAGTAAGTAATTGATTACATATACACTGGTTCGCTTTGGTGAAGTTGCTTATACACATCGGTTCAGCTCTTCCTAGTAGCGTATGCACTCTGATGCATGATTTCTGATGATACAATTGGTTCTAAATATTGTTGCAGAGTTCTGTGTTCTGGTGACTGCATTTTGTTGACAGGGTTTTAGTGATTCAGAGATTGATGATGCTAGTGTTGATTGATTGTGTGCTTCAATGATATTGATGGGTCCAGTATGAAAATTGGATGAAATGTGGCCTTCAGATTATGGTGTTGTGCTTCAGGAGTATCCATTCTGAAAATTTATGAAACGTGGTACCTGGAGGAAGAAAAGAGAAGGCTATAGCCTTCTGTAGGTCGGCACCTACGTACTAGTACATTAGCTAGTACAAGAGCTAAGGGGGTGGTAGCTCCCTTCCAGTAGCAGCTAGAAAATGAGTGAAGGTTGGAGCATTCAGTAGGCTAGCACCTACGTACTAGTAAAAGGATCAGCTAGTACAAGAGCTAAGGGGGTTGCAGCTCCCTTCCAGGAGAATCTAGAGAACGAGAGAAGGTTGTAGCCTTCTGTAGGTAGAAGCCTGTGTACTGGTATAAGACTGCACCAGTACAGAAATATTGTAAAAAGAAGTTTCTTATTAAAATAAGATAGAGACGACTTGCACCAGGTGGTTTTCACCCACATTGGGTTTCCACCTTACATCATGGTGTTCATGTGTGCTTCTTGTGTGTGATGATATATTCTATTTTACTGCACCTATTTACTGTTCATATGGTTAATAAAAGTTCTGATGCACTAACTAAAGATCAACATTTAATGGATTAATTGAATCATAAGTTTACTGGATATACGCTAGTTACATTAGACATAGTTGCATGTAAACGCAAGTTCCCTTAACTGAAGTAGCGTATATGAATCTGAGTATGGAAATGAAAAATTGTTTGATTTGATAATATTGATTCACCCCCCTCTCAATATTACTTCCAACAATTGGTTTCAGAGAAGGTCATTTGGTAGAAGCTTGATCGCTTGAAGGAGATCCGTAGAGCAATGGGAAAGAAGCTTAAGAAGGAAGCGCCTAAGAAGAAGAAGACATCTCAAAGGAACTATGACAGTGGGAGAATCGATTGGGGAATATGTGGAAGAAAAAATTCAGATTCAAAATCACTTCAGAATGAAGATGAACAAGCAAAAGAACTATCAGGTATGAATTTATCCTCTAGTGATACATTTCTCTATCCATTTGAATATGATGAAAGTGATAGCAAAACAAATGAATTTTCTCTTATGGGTGAGAAAGAAAGATATCAAATAGAGGCAAAATTTAAAAGGCTTACAAACAAAATTAGAGATCAACAAGATCTATTGCACAAAAGGGAATGTATCTCCAAAGAAGAAGTTACGAAACTAAAAGCTCAACTAGAGGAAGGAGACAAGGTAAGGAAGCTATTCAAGGAAAAGGAAGATCAATGTCAAAAGTTGCAGGATGAAGTGACATCATTAAGAAGTGAAGTAAATGAAAGGAGCACAACAATCAAGAAACTTAGAGAAAGATCTAGTTACTGTGAAAGTCTTGAAGCTACGATCCTCTTGCTAAAAGAAGAACTTGAAGAATCAAATAAGAAAAATAAAGAACTACTCCAAGCTCTTGAAAAATAAGAAAACGAAGTTCTTGAATTAAGACACCAGTTGGAAGAATGAAGAAAAGTTGAAGAAAACATGAAGAAGCAGTATCATGAAAAGGAAGAGCAACTTCAGGTTGATGTAAATATTCTAAAAGATAACTTAGAATAAAAGGATAAGCTCTTACGATTTCAAGATAGTACTAATATCTTGGATGATATTCTTAGTAGTCAAAGGTCTCCTGCTATCAAAACTGGTCTTGGTTTTCATGAATCTGTTGAAGGTGAATCTAGTTCACAAAATAAGACAAGGAACTCTAATCCACAATCTGAAATACTCAGGAAAGAGATAAGAGGTCAATCCCATCAACAACGTAGGAAAGAAATTCTTCAAATAAAATCTTTTACTCCTCCGATGAATAATGTTGAATGTTATGTATGTCATAATCTTGGACATGTTGCAGCCAGATGCAGAAGTAGAATGGTTCAAGACCATCACACATAAAGATCATCATGTTCCAGGTACTTTAAGAGATATTGTTTTTCTTGCAATATGTTTGGTCGCAAAGTTGTTGATTGCTACAGAAGGAATATGAAACATGTAAGATGTTATGCATGTAACAAGCTTGGATATATAGCAAAGGAATGCAAGAACAAAGTACGGGCACCATACCAAAAGGAGAAAACATCATCACACTTGAAGATATGGAAGAAGAAGAAAGTACAGTCAGGAAAATGTGGCACAGCACAATGTACCGACATAACAGACTCAGAGGAAGCTGAAAGTGTAAAACTTCAGTGTTCTCAATCTCATACGCAAGTTTCATAAAAAGAAGTCACATATATACGCGAGTTAGACAGTGCACAGTCGCGTATATGTCAGTTTGAGAAAAGCAGTGGGATAGGCTCAAGAAAAGGTTCTGATATGATTCAGTCCATTACTTTCTCTGTTTGATAATGGTTACAATCTGCTGATGATGTGTGGAAATGTCTTGATACTTGTAAGATGTTTAGAAGTGTTTTGATCCTAACTTGTTGATGATGATGCCTTGATACTTCTTGCTGATATATGCATGATGGGATCCGACAGTAAACAAGATGGCACAGGTTCAGGGGGAGCATATACTTTTAATAATGCATTGTTGGCATTATGGTTAGTAGTCCTTGGTGATGATGCTTATATGGCTAAATGATACATCTTGCTATGATATGGTTATGATTTTTCCATGATAAAATCTCATATGATTCTTGGGGTTACATAGTTGGTGTTCAAATCATATTTGTGGTTGATTCTCTAATGATGCATATATGGTGCTTACATGGTGATCTTCATAAGGATAAGGAGAAGTACAAAGCTTGAATACACAATTTCATTACTTGATGATGAGTCACTCATATGCTGCTGTCGACATATAATATAGTTATGATGCAGGATTCCTATAGTTCTTGGCATTCACATGGATGAGGATTGTTGTTGTTGATGATATCAAGAAGTCTTGACAAAAGATCTTGAGCTCAAGATACATAGTGCTATATACAGTATGCTGGATACATGGATGATTACTCAAAGTTGCATTGTTGGAGACATGATGATGATGAGTTCTTACCCATATGATGACAGGTTGATACTTACATATGTTGATTGATACAGATGAGGGATGTCCCCGAGTGATGATACATGGATGATATATAAGATCATGCAGATCTTGATGTTGATGAGATGGCTATGGTGTCTTTCGCATATGATATAATGTGAATGATTCTATAATGCTCAAGATCAAGAGGATGAATTGATATCTATATGTAGACATATCTTGTCACAGGTTGATGCTATCTACACTAATGGACATACACAAGTTGCTGGTCTAGATGTTGTTGACAGATGCTTATGGAGCAGATCATACACTGTGTATGATAGTTGATGATGACTATCATGGTCTTGTTTAGATGTTTGGTCTCTATTATAAATGTCATCTATATCATTCAATGTAAAGGTCATATCAAGACTCATGATGTAATAGTTTGTCTCTGTCTATTGAAGTCATTTGATGAATCCCTTTTGGTCATATGATGTAAATTGTAACCCCACTATGCATGGGAAGAATGATGTAATATTTCAGTCATGTATAAACAATTGGTATCCGGTATATCCCCACTTGGTTGGGTGGATGAGTCAATATTTGTATATCCCCACTTGATTGGGAGATGGATGTATGTATGAGTCTTTGGTGATAGGAAGGTCATTTATGATGTATAGAGTCATGTTCTTTTTGTAGAATATCTTTTTGCAGACCTTGCTTATAGTCAGGGGGAGAACGAACAACACACTTCAGCAGAGCAGATATTTTAGCATGTACTCAGAGGGAGCATGGACAGATTGGTACACCTTGGAATTTACAAAGGGGGAGCTCAATCAGATATTTCAGCAGGTACTCAGGGGGAGTATGGACAGTGGAATGTATATCAAGGAAGAGAATATCTTGTTCACCCTTTGCCCTTGATGTCAAAGGGGGAGAGTGACTTGGTATGGTTGTTTCCATCAAGTCCAAAGGGGGAGATTGTTGGCATTATGATGCATGTGTTGTACTTGATGGAAACCCCTTGTAGAAGAACAACTCACTTATATATAACTAGATGAATCTACAGAAGAGATATCAGATGTGACAGAATACATGGGATGCAGGACAGCTCAAAGGAATCAGTTCAGATGTAATGAACAATGACAACTCATTAAGATGATAGTTCTCAGTATGGCAAGTTAGCTTTGCCATCAAGTCCAAAGGGGGAGATTGTTGGAATTATGATACAAGTGTTGTCCTTGATGGCAACTCACACAGATGACAGATCATAGTGCAGCAGGTCAGTAGCAAAGAATTGATGATCAAACTGCAAAGAATGAAGAAAGAAAAGTATATACGCAGGTTCACTATATACCAAGTCGTGTACACACGTAGGTTCACTATATACCAAGTCGTGTATATACACAGGTTCGCTATATACCAAGTAGTGTATACACGCAGGATCACTATATACAAAGGCGCGCATATAGTACACATGCACTTTCACGCAAGGAAAGGCACGTACATGTCAGAAAACTAAGTTTTGGGTCCATGGTATTGATTCTCTATGGTTTTGGACCATGGTATTGAGTAAGGTCTAAGACTATAAAAGGAGGAGAAGATCATTAGGCAATGGCATTCAGAAAGTCTTGAATATCTGATGAAGTATGAGATCTAGTATGCAGGTTATGGGTTCATAATGCTTTGCTAAGGTGGAAGCTCAACGGTTGATGGAGAACAAGATCTAAGGATAGATTGGGATCTAATGGCTTGGAATTAATCATCTTTATATAGTTTGATCACGCTTATTGTAGAACTATATACTGATGCAAGTAATGTTCTGTAAATATTATGATCTGGGTATAACTCAAGTTTTGGAATAGCTGCAAATCATGAATGAATATTTACAGATTTATACGCTGGTTGACTATGAAAAAAACTCGTACATACACAGGTTAGATACATCTAAGTAGTGTATAACATATGAACTATGATGTTTGAAGTTACAGGTGGTTCTAGTTGTTGATGAGTTCTGATGACTATTTACTGGTGTCATTATTCTGCATATTCAGTTTGGTTGATTGTGTTTAGCTTCAGTGTTGATGGATGAGATCTAATAATGGATCAATATCATAATGACTTATCTTTATGTGATCTGATGGAATAGATATGGTTGCTAACATATGTATTATCCTTGTATATGCAATGATCTGGGTATGTCTAAAGTCATGAGGTGCAGCAAAGTCATAAGTAAGTAATTGATGACATATACGCTGGTTCGCTTTGGTGAAGTTGTGTATACACGCTGGTTCGGCTCTTCCAAGTAGCGTATGCACTCTGATGCATGATTTCTGATGATACAATTGGTTCTAAATATTGTTGCAGAGTTTTGTGTTCTTCTTTGTGTTTTGGTGACTGCATTTTATTGACAGGGTTTCAATGATTCAGTATTGGGTGATTCAGAGATTGATGATGCTAGTGTTGATTGATTGTGTGCTTCAATGATATTGATGGATCCAATATGAAAATTGGATGAAACTTGGCCTTCAAATTATGGTGTTGTGCTTCAGGAGTATCCAGTCTGAAAATTTATGAAACGTGGTACCTGGAGGAAGAAAAGAGAAGGTTGTAGCCTTCTGTAGGTCGGCACCTACGTACTAGTACATCAGCTAGTATAAGAGCTAAGGGGGTGGTAGCTCCCTTCCAGTAGCAGCTGGAAAATGAGTAAAGGTTGGAGCATTCAGTAGGTCAGCACCTACGTACTAGTAAAAGGATTAGCTAGTACAAGAGCTAAGGGGGTTGCAGCTCCCTTCCAGGAGAAGCTGGAGAACGAGAGAAGGTTGTAGCCTTTTGTAGGTAGAAGCTTGTGTACTGGTATAAGACTACACCAGTATAGAAATATTGTAAAAAGAAGTTTCTTATTAAAAGAAGATAGAGACGACTTGCAGCAGGTGGTTTTCACCCACATTGGGTTTCCACCTTACATCATGGTGTTCATGTGTGCTTCTTGTGTGTGATGATCTATTATGTTTTACTACACCCGTTTACTGTTCATATGGTTAAGAAAAGTTTTGATGCACTAACTAAAGATCAACATTTAATGGATTAACTGAATCATAAGTTTACTAGATATACGCTAGTTGCATAAGACACAGTTGCGTGTACATGCAGGTTCCCTTAACTGAAGTAGCGTATATGAATTTGAGTATGGAAATGAAAATTTGTTTGATTTGATAATACTGATTCAACCCCCCTCTCAGTATTATTTCCAACAGTTTTATCGTTGTCGCAAGCCCACAGTTGATCTGCCTTCAATCAAACAGTTCACATCCAACCGGATCATCCAATGAGCTTGTGACTTCTTCACCATCTAATCCATGATCACTAATCCAATGGTTGACGGTTATTTCGGGTGGCCCACTTGCATGGATATTAACCACCTGAAAAAGTGGTTTTCTCTCTCTTGCGGCGTGCTACAAGTTGGCCAGTGTATGGAATCAGATGGAGCCTCTCCAATACTACCTACCACCTGAAGCTCGCCTGAAATACTGCTTACCACGAAACTCAAATCCTTCGCTATTTTATTTCATAATTCCTTCGGGTCTGCTGAAAGCCTTCCACCTGTGTTAAGTCCTCCCTTTATTTTATTGCGATGCAATATTGATCATTTATCCCCACCGTTGATCTGTGCGTTCGATCCATGATCCATGTTATATTGCTAACTGCAATCGTAATTCCCTTATGGCTAAGGTCTGAACACAATGCTTGCTTTCTCCTGATTCGATATCGTTGATTCAATCATGTCCATTGATCTGGCCGATCCGACGGCTCCGATGCAACGAGAGTTCATTCTTTGTTTAACTCTGTTTTCCACCATTCCTTCAATGTTTCTCTGTGATACTTTGTTTCTGATATTTGAAGACTTAGAGGTTTCAAGATCCATTTTGGATCAAGTGATTTGGTGTGGATTGTGGTAAATCCTGGTTTCTATTGATGAGTGTGAGGTGGTGTAGCCTCGGGATGCCCTAGTTGGTTCTTTTGGTTTGACTGCCATATTCATGCTTGGAATATGGCACGGTGGTGATTGGATGAAGAGATATTTGGCTCAACAATCTATGTTCGAGTGGAAGATGGTAGTCCCATCCCGGGTTGGCTATTGAATTCATTAATAATAGGTTCTTTCCTTGGTATCTTATGTGTAATTGTACTGGTTTATATGTTGATTCTATGGTTGATGTATCCTTGATATTTATGTTGTTATGATGTTGGTTATAAGCATGTATTATGACAATGATGATGTATGGCTCTCCTCATGTTTTGTTTGTAAATGAATGAATAATGTATCTATGACCTAATAGATAATATAAGGGAGCAATGCTTCTTAGCAATTCTGAGATAAGTATGAGTCCCCTATACTTAGATATGTTGTTTGAACCTATAGATTACATATTTGTGACATGTTTGATGAAATGCCTATCATGGCTAGTAGGGGTCTAGTCAAGTCCTTGTTCAAGTAGTTGCATTTGTATCATTATTCTGTTGTTATCTTTCAATTCTGAACCTGTCATTGAGTTTTGGGCAGTGACCGGGCTCTGGGCCTAAAAAAGTGGCACAAATCCTAGAGTCACAAGAACAGGTCTGAAGAGAAAATTCCCTAGATGCATGCATACCCATGTTGTGGGAGAATTTGGAGCCTCCCAGATGCACCCTTGTCCATATCAAGGGAGCGTCTTGGGTTTAATGGTCTAAAAATTCTGATGGTCTCAGGGGCTAGTTACCTGAGTGGTTAGGATGGCTCTTGGGAGTCTTTTTTGCTGATGTGGATGGTCTGTATGGTGTGTTTCCATCGATTCCACTTCCTTAAGGTGACTTAAGAGGTTGAATCCCAATATAGTGGCCTCTCGTCACATATTTACCCTAGTTGGCCAGTTACTTGGGTAGATGTGGAATGAGGGTGTTACAAGAATATCATTTATTGAAGCATTCTTTGAAAACTTTATTAAACATTTTCAAGCATGTCAACCATTAGATATTCAAGAGGAAGTCTTCATCGAACATCATGAAGTGTAGAAATTTCTACAAATATAGCTCTAATACCATAGACTGAACTTAAACTCATTAACTCAAATTGATTGTTATTAACTAAGTGACAAGTGCTATGTCACCTCAGTTAACTCCTCCAAGTTGTCTGTTGATGTGGAAATTCGAATTTCCTCAATTTTAATTAAGGAAAAATCAAATTGAGACTTTTCTTATTGCATTTTCAACACTCCCTCTCATTAAGAGAGGGATGTTCAACTACCCCTATCTAGCACCTTTGGAATGTACTACACGGAGTACCTCTCACTATTGTTGCTAAAATTGCAACATCTACAACTGAGAAGCATCCAAAAACTACATTGCATCAACTGTATCTACAACTTTCTACCGGGAAAACTGTGTTGCTACTCACTCTGCTACTGAGCCTGCTACTCTGTTCTCAACACTCCTCTGCACTCCTTAGTATCTAACTCTCATTATTCCTCTTACTAATTAATACTTGTGGGCCCCCATAGCAAGGTAATGATCCATGAGGAGAATGCCTCAATGGACCTTGCGCAAATTTCTGCAACCCTTAGGACTAGGGCTCTACATCGCTCCACCTCATTCCTCGAGGTATAACTGCACATGATCCCTTTTCTTACTTGGCTTGAACTCTCATCCTACTAGATTTCTCTGACTAATCCTCTTCATCATCATCCTCCTAGCCAGCCCAACTGCCAACTGACTGAGGCTTCCTCTTGAGAGCTAAATCATGCTCCCTCTCAGCCACAACATCTCTAATCCCTACATTGATCCTCAAGGTTGTGCATGCATCTTCCTCTAATGTGTAGAGGCTCTCGATCCTAACACAAAATTTCTTGATTTGACATGAAGTAAGATGCTTGAGGTAGGCCTTCCCATCTCTAAAGACTACCTCATACCCTTTGTCTTCAACCCTCAATTTCTTCATCAGTTGAAGTTTCTTGGCTTCATTACTATTTTGGAATATCTCATTGAGGGTATTCCATGTAGCAAAGGGAGTCTCTTTTCCATGTAGTTTCAAGACTATGTGGCCTCTCACACCCTTGAGGATGATCCTCTTAGCTCTAGCTACACACTTCTTCCAATCTACTAGATTTTGAGCATTAGTTGTTGATAGCTTCTAGATATCATTATGAATGAATTCCTTCAATCCAATATCTTCCAGCATTGCCTCCATGCAGTCCTTCCAAGAAACATAGTTTGAGCTTCCCTTAAGGGCATACTCGAGTCTTAATCCATAGAAATCCATCCTGCTAGCTCTAAAGAAACGATCCTGCAAGTTCCTCCTGTAATAACAAGTTCAAAATATCTTCTCTATTGTGAAACCTACTCTGATACCATGTAAAAATTCCTACAAATCAGGCTACGATACCATGTAGAAATTTCTACAAATATAGCTATTACACCATGTAGAAATTAATGTGTAGATTGGAAACTGCTCATGAAATTTACTAAATCACAAGACTCAAAGCTACTCTATTAATCTGTGGAAGTTAATTAACCATATAGAACACAAATCATAGACATGCAAAAGGAAACATCACACATGCACAAATATTTATCTAGGGAAAAGAAACTGCTCAAAACCCCTTACTATCTGTATTGCATTAATCAAAGAATATGGATGAATATAATAAGATTGCTCATGCTTGAGTACAACATGCACGCGTATCTTCTACCCTTTGCTTAACTGACTGATCCTAGCCAATACTTAGCCAATTTTCAAGCCCTCCAAGCTCCTAATTCCTTGTGTTGTTCCTCTAGAAATTAGGACCCTATTAATTAGGAAATTCCCTCATCTAGATTGCGCAATTCTTCTAGATCCTTCCTCTAACTACATGCACCATCTGTACACATTGGAATATGCTACACCTGATAGTACATTGTCTTGGAATATCCATATCAACTAGGTAACTTGAATTATCTTCATGCATGAGCTAATTTAGGTTGGTTAATTAGTTATCTAGATGATCACTAAGTGTGGTTGAAGTTACACTTCCTCAACCTGACCTTCCACTATTTCCTCTAACAATTAGAACTATTTTAACTGGCCATAACTCAATTTAACTGAACTAATTTCTACAACTCAAATTAACTCAAGTTAGTCTCCTAAAATCTAGGAACTTGCGGCACACAACTGAACTTCATGTCCCTAACTCGAATTAATTGACCTAGACTCCTAATTTATAGGAATCAACTCAGGTAGACAAAACTTCAAATCATTAACTTGAATTGAGTGTTCTTAACTAAGTGACAAGTTCTATGTCACCTTAATAAACTCCTCCAAGTTGTCTACTGATGTGGAAATTCAAATTTACTCAATTTTAATTATGGCAAAATAAAAAATTAGACTTTCTTGTTTCATTTTCAACACTCCCTCTTAGTAAGAAAGGGATTATCAACCACTATTAGGATATTCTGACACATAGGAAATAGTTAAGTATAACTTGGTCTAGTGTAGAGTTAGGTAAAGTGTGTTTCTTTACTATGTACATTTGTAACTTACAATCTGACAGTCACAATATGTTCTAGACATGAAGTGATCTGATGGTTCATTCTCTCCTCAGTATTACCGACACTTGATCTGTGGATTAACACCCGATTGGTCCATGATCTCTATTTAAAGAGTATGGTGGGTCATTTTTAGGGTGACCGTTCATGATAGAAGCTTATGTAATTTTTCTTTCTTTTATTAATAAATTGCCTGAAGTGGCCACGTTGGCTCAGGCTGTGGACTGTTTCCCTCTTTGAGAGTTTTAACCACATCAAGAATACTAGTGTATTGATATGTGATTTTTTTGTGACCGGTGTCCTTTTTTGTTCTATTTGAGCAACTTACCCTGTAAATTCCTACATGGTTTTGAAGCTATTTGAGGGCCGCATCCTTTGGTGATCCAAATCCAAAGCCGTTACAACTGTATTCGACTGTCGTTTCCTAGATCTATTGTTTCTGACTGCTTTCAAGCTGAAAGGGCTGCTCTATTTTGTTAGGAGCATCTGTTCCAATGAGGAACTCCTTTCGTTTCACAAAAAAAGGTTTCTGGTAGCCCTAGGTACGTCATTTTTAAGATCTGGAGGTATACAGTCTTATTTTGCAGTTCTAGTTATTCATCTCTCTGTTTATTTCAGTTTATTTAGCTCTCTATTTTTTATTACTAGATCTATACCTTTCATTTTTGTGTATGCTCTTTGTCCCTTGACTCTGTGCAATCTGGGAAAATCAGAAACAAAAAGGAAGGATTTTTCTCATGCGTAAGCTCTTTTTCGCTGCTCCTTAGTGTGATTTCGGAAAATCAGAACATTGAGGAAAATATTTAGTTTCCGACGAAAGCTAACTCCAAGCCATAAGGTTTGGCTTTTTTTGCATGTCTGTGTTGGGTAATGTGGTTTTTTGTTTTGTAGGAAAAAAGAGCTTTTTCAAGTAAGCATGCACCCCAAAGGTTCAGTGACTAAAAACAAAACAAAACAAAACCCCCCCTTCGTCTTTTTCCAAAAATTACTAACCTTTTAAACTAGCTCACTTGGTCCAAAGTTGCTTTATGGGAATAGAGATCTTGGGTTCAAGTCTTTCTTTTTGTTGAGACCTTAGATTCCATATCATAGAACTTGATACCCCTAATGAAGCAATGAAACAACTCACTAAAGTTTTTGGAATTAA
Source organism: Pinus tabuliformis (assembly GCA_031772625.1). Lineage (NCBI taxonomy): Eukaryota > Viridiplantae > Streptophyta > Pinopsida > Pinales > Pinaceae > Pinus > Pinus tabuliformis. The sequence goes on along the minus strand of CM062814.1, from coordinate 630,931,529 downwards.
AAATGAAATTAGATCCCATCAACTCAAAAATGAGTTGCTTACGTTGGACCCCAATAATTTTTCTTCCATTGAAGATTTTTTTTCCAAGTTCAAGACCCTTAGACTTCTCTTGGAAGGTGTTAAGGTTAAGAAAGAAAATGGTAGCCTTATCTATTCCATTCTTACTAACTTGGGACCAGCCTACTCTGTGCTTGTTTCCGCCTTCCATTCTACTAGAAAAGCCTTTATTTCTCAAGCACAAGACTACAAGTCCCCCTATTTTGATGCCTTTTGTGATTCTTTAATAAGAGAACTGTAAAAATTTCTGTTTTCCCACCCCGGTTTTCAGTTTCTCCTTATTTCTCCCATGTAGTTAAATGCCCATTCCCATAACCATACATTTAACAGACTGAAAAAATAAATATTGCTGAAAACACAAATTCTAGAAATTTTTCAGAATGCTGGAAATTGCAGAATTAAAAATCAACAATAAAAAACAGCCATTAAAACACATTAAAACACTGATATTTTTGGTCAACGTGACCCTGGAATAACCCCCTACAACTCTTGGGGAAAACCAGTTTGAGAGCTCTTCTTTATTTCTGAAAATTGCCTTTTTACAGTGAGAATTATTCAGCAAAAAATCAGCAAGCAAATTTACGACTTATCTCCTTTCCCGTGCCTCACAGCAATCTGGAAATTACAGCAAACAGGACAGCAATAAATGTTGTACGACCTCCGTTTTGTGTGCAGAAAAATCAGCAAACTGCTCCTCGATTTTTGTGCAAAAATCTGCCTTTCACTATGTGTTGAATCAGCTGTACAAATCTGCTCAACTGCTGCCTTGGAATGTGTGCCAAGCTGTTGTCTCTTTCTCCTCCCTGCTCATAAATCTCTCTTGCTCTCTTGCTCTCCTTCTCCCAATCTGCTCATGAAAGAAAGAATGACATTTTCCTCCTTTTCCTCCTTTAATATAACTCCAAGTGACTTTTGGGTGATCCAAGTGACTTTTGGGTGATCTCTAAATCCAATGGCTGAAATAGATTTAGATCAATGGCTGAGATTAAATGCTCATTTAAATCTCACTTTCTATTTTTTAATTCACCCCACTTTAATAAAGATCCACTTAGTCATTTATTTCCAAAGTCACTTTTCCTTTCTAATTTTTCATTTACTTTATAAAAGTTACTTTAAAATTAGACTTAGTAACTTTATCACTTAAAGTCACTTTTAAATTAGATTTAACTTTATAAAATTATAAAGTTACTTTAGGAGAAAAATTAAATTCTTTTGGACACTTTTCCCTAGGCCAAAGATCAAAGCCTAAGGGAACCACCTGTCCTCCGGTACCAAATTTCAACACTCCCTCTTACCGAGGAAGGTGTTCCTCACCACACCCATCTTGTCTCTGAAGTAGACATGCTTGCCCCGTGGTAAGGCTTTGGTAAGAATATCTGCAACCTGCTCATCAGTGGAAATATACTCAAGCTTCACAACTCCCTTCTGAACATAGTCTCTGATGAAATGATATTTGATCCCAATATGCTTTGACCTGTCATGAAATACCGGATTCTCCGTGAGTTTAATGCAACTCTGATTATCACAGTAAATCACTGAAGGTCTCAACGGCTGACCAAATAAGCCAAACAACATCTTGCGAAGCCAGATAGCCTCACAACTAGCTAGACTGGCTGCCATATACTCTGCTTCCGCTGAACTCAGTGCTACTGACTGCTGCTTCCAGCTGAACCATGACACTGCTGCTAAACCCAACCCAAAACAGCACCCTGAAGTGCTCTTCCTATCAGAAGCACAACCTGCCCAATCAGAATCAGTGTATCCTGCCAATCTCACTCCATCTCCCTGCCTGTAGTCCAGACCATAATCCACTATCCCCTGCAAGTACCGCAAAATGTGTTTTGCAGCCACCCAGTGAACCTTCCTAGGCTCACACATAAACTGACTCATCGTGTTGACTGCAAAACAAATATCTGGTCTAGTGTTGACCAAATACATCAAGGAACCAATCAGCTGCCTGTACAATGTGGGATCCACCAACTTGGAATCCGAAGCATGAAGCTTCTTCCAGTTGGTGATCATGGGTGTCGACATGGGTCTACAATCCTCCATGTGGAATCTGCTAAGGATGTCCACAATATACTTCCCCTGCCCCGGGAAGAAATGCCCCTCCTCCTGCCACACCTCCAAACCCAAAAAGTAATGCATCAAGCCGATGTCCTTCATCTCAAACTCCGCCGCAAGATCTCTCTTGCAGTGCTCTATGAGTCTCTCTGCACCTGTAATGATCAAGTCATCCACATACAACACCAGAATGAGAGGCTCCTCACCAATCACAATAAAGTAAAGGTTTGGATCTGCCTCACTCTTTGTGAAACCCATCCCCTGCAAGTATGCATCTATCCTGGAGTACCAAGCTCTGGGAGCTTGCTTCAGGCCATAAAGGGCCTTCTTCAATCTACACACATGGGACTCCTTCCCATGCACCTCAAAGCCCTGTGGCTGCTCAATGTACACCTCCTCCTGTATGAAGCCATTGAGAAATGCGGTCTTCACATCCATCTGGTGGATCTTCCAACCCATCTCTGCTGCTATCGATATAATGGAGCGGATCGAAGTATATCGAGCCACGGGAGTGAAGGTCTCCTCATAATCAACTCCCTCTACCTGGGAGAACCCTCTAGCCACAAACCTCGCTTTGAATTTCTCAATGCTGCCATCTGCAGCATGCTTTACCTTGTAAAGCCATCTGGAAGTAACCACGGATTTTCCGTCAGGCCTCGGCACCACCTCCCAAACATCATTCTTCATGATAGAAGAATACTCCTCCTGCATGGCCTCTCTCCAGACCTGCTGGCTAGCTGCCTCCTCATAGCTAGAAGGCTCAGAGTCAAGGATGCTGGTAACCATCGCCATATAGCTACAAAACCTCTCAGGTGGTCTACTCTCTCTGACCGGCCTCTTCGGCTCAGCAACAGATGTGGCATCTCTCAAGGTGTCCTGAAGCCACTTGAGCTTCCTCTTCCCTGAGCATGCTTCTCCCATAGGAGAATGAAACTCCTCCTCCTCATCACCATCAATAGCCTGAACTCCTGACTGTCTGTCTACTGTCCTCCTGCCTGTACCTGAACCTGTAGAAGCTGAGGTACTGTGTGAACTGTCCATCAGTGGACTCCCTAGTGAACTGCTCTGTGAACTGCTCTGCATGCTGCCCGGAGCACCACCCCTCTAGCTCGGCGAGCCACTGCTCACTGATGGACCTAACATCCTCATGGATGTACCTCTGGATCCTCCTGATCCCTGCCCACTGGATCCCTGCGACTGAATCAACTGCTGCTGAGGGTCTGGCTGATCCAGATACTCTAACTCCCGTGACCTCCTAAAGGCCCTGTCCTCCTCGAACTTCACATCCCGTCTGACAACAACTCTCCTCTGTGTAGGAATGTAAATCTGAAAGGCCTTTGAGGTCTCACTGTAGCCCACAAAGATACCCTTCTCTGCGGTGGGCTCTAGTTTGGTCCTCTTCTCCTTGGGTATATAGGAGTATGTAATGCATCCGAAGATATGAAGATGACCAATATCAGGCTTCTTCCCATAGAAAGCCTCCTCCGGAGTCATGTGCCCCAAGGCACGATGCGGACTCCTGTTCTGCAAGTAAATAGCTGTGTTGCAGGCCTCTGCCCATAAGAACAATGGCAACCCCTGATCATGTAACATGGCTTTGGCAGCCCCTATGATGGATCTGTTCTTCCTCTCTGCAACCTCGTTCTGTTGGGGGTTGTAAGGAACAGTGAACTCCCTCCTAATGCTTGCCTCTGCACAATAGTCAACAAACTCTCCAAGGGTGTACTCTCCTCCATTGTCCGACCTCAAGGACTTGATCTTTCGACCTGTCTGAGTCTCCACAAGAGCTCTGAACTCCTGAAACCGCTTGAAGACCTCACTCTTGGTCTTCAAAAAATAAATCCAGGTCCTCCTGGAGTGATCATCAATGAATAAAACATAGTACTCATATCCACTCAAGGAAACATGAGACATCCGACCACTCACATCGGAATGAATCAAATCAAGTATCCCCGTCACTCTGCTGTCACTGCTGGGAAAAGGGGATTTGGCAAACTTGCCCATCGCACAACCTCTGCAAGTATCAAAGTGATCAGTACTGAAATCTGGCACACCTGTAGTGATCTCCCGCATTGTCCTCAAGGCTCCATGATACATATGTCCCATCCTGTGGTGCCAAATCTCACACAGCTCAGAACTTCTAGCTCTGCTGTCGGTACTACTGCTCAATGCCAAAAGGGGCTGAAATGCAAACTTGTACACCTTTGCATGGCGTACACCTATCACTCTAGCTGAATCAGCTGGAGTGCCCCTGGGATACATCAACACCTGTCCTCCCCTGAACAGTACCTCATATCCTCTGTCCTCCAAAGCTGAGACGGATATGAGGTTCTTCCTCATCCCTGGCACATAAAGAACCTCTGACACCTTCAGGGGAGGTTTGGACTCCCTCTGAAATGTCACTGTCCCCACCCCGACTGCTCTAACAACTCTGTCATCACCGAGTACTACCTCGATATCAGTGCCACTCTCTGAAAGCTCTGAGAAGTACTCACGAACTCCTGTCATATGACGTGAAGCACCACTGTCCACATACCAGATACCTGAAGATGCTCCACTAATCGAGGGAAAAGCATGCTCCCTCTGAACCTGTGTGGCAGGTGATCCTGCACTAGAGGACTCACACGTAGTGAACGCAAACTCTCGGTCAAAACGACCAGCAAAGTCCTCAATCTCTGCTGAAGCTGCCACGTCCTGGTTCTTCCCCTTCTTCTTCTTCTTCTCCAGACACACAACTGCATAGTGTCCTATCTTTTGACAATTCCAACACTTCACCTTGGAATAGTCCTTCTGTGTGTTCCCCTGTTTACCTTTACCTTTGCCTTTGCCTCCACCACCGCTTGTGGAAGCATGCTTCTTCCCTTTGCCTTTCTTGCCTCCTGCCACCAGTGCTACGTCCTCATCCTGCTCAACTGGCTTGGCTACCCCAAGCTGACCTTTCCTGATCTCTGTCTGAATACAATCATCCCAAAACCTCTCCCATGTGGGAAGGGTCTCACGTGCACAAACCCCATCAGCAAAGTTCAACCATGAACGGGGGAGGCCATTCACTGCAATACACACCAACTCAGTGGATGGAATGGCCTCTCCAATCGCTGCCAACTCATCTCTCACATTGGTAATCTTTGTGAGATATCCAGCTGCACTATCATTCCCCATCTTAATGTTCTTCAGCTTCTCCTTCAGGACCATCTTCCGATTCTCATTGGTACTCTGGTAGAGATTGGACAATGTTGTCCACATCTCATGGGCATTGCTCTTTCCTCTCACATGAGGAATGCAATGGTCTTTGATTCCATATAGAATCAGCCTCTTACCCTTATTGTTCTTCTTTTTATACTCATCCAACTGAGTAACATCAGTGGGCACAACAGCAGGGTTCTGTGTGGTATGCACCATGATATCCCAGACTTCTGCCTCCTCAAAGATACTCTGCATTCTCTCCTTCCAAACACTATAATTTGTATGCCCATCCAACCTATCCTCCACCCTCAATCCCAATGACATCCTGTTGTCCTAAAACTGAAAAATAGCACTGCTGTAGTAAAGATAAAACTGCTGTTTATGAAAAAATCAGCTTGCTGGAATTTTCTGAGTGAAAAATCAGCAACTGTAATTTTTCCTTTTGCTGTCCCAAACTGCCCTTCAGCACTCAAGCTCTGATACCATGTAAACATTTTTGTTTTCCCACCCCGGTTTTCAGTTTCTCCTTATTTCTCCCATGTAGTTAAATGCCCATTCCCATAACCATACATTTAACAGACTGAAAAAATAAATATTGCTGAAAACACAAATTCTGGAAATTTTTCAGAATGCTGGAAATTGCAGAATTAAAAATCAGCAATCAAAAACAGCCATTAAAACACATTAAAACACTGATATTTTTGGTCAATGTGACCCTGGAATAACCCCCTACAACTCTTGGGGAAAACCAGTTTGAGAGCTCTTCTTTATTTCTGAAAATTGCCTTTTTACAGTGAGAATTATTCAGCAAAAAATCAGTAAGAAAATTTACAACTTATCTCCTTTCACGTGCCTCACAGCAATCTGGAAATTACAGCAAACAGGACAGCAATAAATGTTGTACGGCCTCCGTTTTGTGTGCAGAAAAATCAGCAAACTGCTCCTCGATTTTTGTGCAAAAATCTGCCTTTCACTATGTGTTGAATCAGCTGTACAAATCTGCTCAACTGCTGCCTTGGAATGTGTGCCAAGCTGCTGTCTCCTTCTCCTCCCTGCTCAGAAATCTCTCTTGCTCTCTTGCTCTCCTTCTCCCAATCTGCTCATGAAAGAAAGAATGACCTTTTCCTCCTTTTCCTCCTTTAATATAACTCCAAGTGACTTTTGGGTGATCCAAGTGACTTTTGGGTGATCTCTAAATCCAATGGCTGAAATAGATTTAGATCAATGTCTGAGATTAAATGCTCATTTAAATCTCACTTTCTATTTTTTAATTCACCCCACTTTAATAAAGACCCACTTAGTCATTTATTTCCAAAGTCACTTTTCCTTTCTAATTTTTCATTTACTTTATAAAAGTTACTTTAAAATTAGACTTAGTAACTTTATCACTTAAAGTCACTTTTAAATTAGATTTAACTTTATAAAATTATAAAGTTACTTTAGGAGAAAAAATAAATTCTTTTGGACACTTTTCCCTAGGACAAAGATCAAAGCCTAAGGGAACCACCTATCCTCCGGTACCAAATTTCAACAAGAACAAGAAAAACTCTTACATATTGGTCTTCTTAATCTTGGAAACTCTTGTAAGAAAGCCTTAGCCGCCCAGAAACAACCAAATTCAAAGAATCATAAGAACCAGTATCTAAAAAGAATGGTCCTAAACCAAACAAGGGTCCTAAGGAATTTCATTCTCAAAATGAAAAATCAATTCAACAAAATGATAAGGCAAACAAAAGCAAAGGGAAGAATATAGATAGACATTGCAACTTTTGTAATCAAGATGGCCACTTCGAATCCAATTTCTTTAAGAAGATGGAAGCCTTGGAAGCAACAATGAAGAAGAATAACATCCATTTGGAGCACTCTTCAACTTCAACTTCATCTTCAGGAATAACACTTTCTGCATGTGTTTTTCAAGCATCTTGGTCTGGTTATGCACTAAATATATCTTCTTCTTCTCATTCTCATGAGTGGCTCATTGATTCTAGAGCTTCTTATCACATGGCCAAAAACAAGCCATGTTTTCTTCTTTAAATGATTGTAACACCAAAAATATATATGTTGGTGATGATAGATCTCTTAGTGTTGTAGGGACTGGAACTATTCATCTAGACAATGGTCAATTTAATAATGTACTATGTGTTCCAACCTTATCCTGCAACGGTGCAACCTTCTATCTGTATATCAGATAACTCATTCAGGTGAAGGTAAAACCATTGAATTTTCACCTCACGATGTTGTAATTAAGGACCTAAGAGATCCTAGAAAGATTTCTACTGGCATTGCTGATGATTCTACAAGGTTGTATAAATTTAACTTTTGGTTATCAACTCTTCCCTCGGTATATGTTTCTCATAATGATGAAGTGAGCAAACTTTGGCATGAGTGATTTGATCACTTAAACTATCACTCCCTTCAAAATATATGTAAATAAAATATGGTGACAAGTCTTCCTATGGTATCTTGCAGAGATGGTGTTTGTTCCGGATGTGTACTCAAAAAACATCATCGGGATAGTTTTGAAAAACATGCCTCTTGGCACACCTCAGCCCCTTTACAACTTGTGCATAGTGATTCATGTGGTCCACTTCCAGTTTTTTTATTCTCTGGCTACAAGTATTTCTTAACTTTCATTGATGATTTCTCCATATGCACTTGGGTATACTTCTTAAAACTCAAGAGTGAAGTATTTAAAATGTTCTTGGCCTTTAAGGCCTTTGTTGAAAAACAATCTAGACATAAAATTCTTAAGCTAAGATCTGATAATGGCAAAGAATATGTTAACAACAAATTCATCAACTTTTGCACTGAGAATGGAATTCAAATGCAACATATTGTTCCATATACTCCACAACAAAATGGTGTAGCTGAAAGGAAGAATCACACCTTAAAGGAAATGGATAATTGTATGCTTCAATCTAAGGGACCTAGTCTTAATTTTTGGGCAGAAGCAATTAACAATGAAAATTACATAGTAAATCGCAGTCCTACTAAGGTTTTTAAAAATATCATTCTAGAAGAAGCATGGAACTCAATTAAACCATATGTAAGTCACTTTCATGTTTTTGGAAGTGAAGCATGGGCCCATATTCCAAATGAGAAACATAAAGCTCTAGAACCTAAGAGTGAAAAATGTATTTTTGTTGGATATTCTAAAGATGTTAAAGGGTATAGACTTATTCCACTTAAGTCCAAAAATGTTATCATTAGAAGAGATGTAAAGTTTGTTGAAAATATATCGACCTACGAGCCTAGTTCGGCGGATGTGCCACCTCTCTCTATCTCTTCTTCTGAAAATATTTCTTCTTCAGATGATGACAACGAGGATGATGAGGATGACAATCCTCCCCCACCTTCTCAGGATCCTCCTTCAGCTCCTCATCTTCCGAAATGGGTTCGTGCTACTCGGGATGTAGTAGGTGCTCTTGCAAGTGATCCTACAGATCAGCGACGTACACATTCTCAGTTCAATAGAGCCTCATCTTTATTGGCTCAAGCTTCGACGAATTATGATCCTGAAACCTTTGCAGAAGCTTCAAGCCATCCAAATTGGGACGCAACTATGAATTAAGAATATCGTTCATTATTGGAAAATGATACATGGGATCTTGTTCCTCTTCCAAAGGGACAAAAACTTGTTAGATGCAAATGTGTTTACGGAACCAAGTATGAACCAAATGGAAAAGTTGATAAACATAAAGCTTGTCATGTTGCTAAGGGTTTTTCACAAGTTGAAGGAATTGACTATACTAAAACCTTCTCCCCTATTGCCAAAATGAACTCTATCCACCTTGTTCTTTCCCTTGTTGCCTCTTTCAAATGGAAGTCCATCAGATGGATGTTAAATCTGCCTTCTTGCATGGGGACTTACATGAAAAAATCTATATGGAACAACCTCTTGGATCTATACAAATAGACTCCAACCTTGTATGTTGGCTTAAGAAATCCCTTTATGGTATCAAGCAAGCCCCTAGGGCTTGGTATGCCAAAATGGATAGCCTTCTTTTAGATACTAGATTTTCTAGGTGTCATTCTCACAATACTGTCTACATTAAGAAAGTGGGTAAGTCTCTTATCCTTCTCATTCTTTATCTTAATGATCTTATCCTTACTATTAGTGATCCCAACCTTATAAACCATGTGAAGTCCAGTCTTAAAAAGTAGTTTGAAATGACAGACTTAGGAAACTTGCATTATTTTCTTGGTCTTCAAGTCTTGCAATCCAAGGAAGGTATTTTCCTTTCCCAATCCAAGTATGCCTGTGATCTTGTACACCACTTTCACATGGAATACTATAAGATATCCCCTTCTCCCATTCAGACTGGAGCCAAACTTTTAGTCACTTGTACTTCCTTTGAAGTTGATGCTACCTTATGCCATCAGCTTGTAGGAAAAATTTTGTATCTGACCCATACCCATCCTGATATTTCCTTTTTTGTTGGCCTTATTGATCAGTTTATGAAAAATCCACATGAAAGTCATTGGAAAGTAGTTAAAAGAATACTTCGTTATGTTTGAGGTACAGTTCAGTTTGGGATTCATTACAGTGCAGAAGCATCTCCTCTATTGGTTGGTTTCACTGATTCCGATTGGACTAGTGACCCTGATGATCGGAAGTCTACTACAGGTTATGTCTTCACTCTTGGTTCTGGACCTATTACATGGGCTTGCAAGAAACAAAGTGCCATTTCTCTTTCTTCAGCAAAAGCAGAGTATCATGGCTCCGTAGAAGCTAGTAAGGAAGCCTTGTGGCTTCGTCGGATCCTATCAGAGTTTGGCTTTCAGTAGCAACATCTGACTACACTTTGGTGTGATAATTAAAGTGTCATTCAACTATGCAAATATCCATTCCAACATCAGTCCAACATGCACTTCATCAGAAAGCTCATTCATGACCATGTTCTTGAAGTGCAATATTGTTCAACCGATGATCAAGTTGAAGACATCTTTATAAAGGCTCTCACAGAGGTTAAGTTTGCTAAACTTTGATTTATGGTTGGAGTTTAGGAAGTTGTCACCAAGGGGGGATAAGTTCTAATGCCTCCTTCCTTCTCCTATTGTGTCATTTTTATACATCCTTCAATCCTATCCCAAGTTGTTCTTAAGCCGGGATGTTAGGATATTCCGACACATAGGAAATAGTTAATTATAACTTGGTCTAGTGTAGAGTTAGGTAAAGTGTGTTTCTTTACTATTGTACATTTGTAACATACAATCTGACGATCATGATATGTTCTAGACATGAATTGATCCCACGATTCATTCTCTCCTCGGTATTACTGACACTTGATCCATGGCTTAACGCCTGATTGATCCATGATCTTTATTTAAAGAGCATGGAGGGTCATTTGTAGGGTTACCATTCATGAGAGAATCTTATGTAAATTTTCTTTCTTTTATTAATAAATTGTGTAAAGTGGCCGTGTTGGCTCAGATCGTGGACTGCTTCCCTCGTTGAGGGTTTTAACCATGTCAAGCATACTGATGTATTGATATGTGATGCATTTGTGATTGGTGTCCTTTGGTGTTCTATCTGAGTAACTAACCATGTAAATTCCTACAACCACCCCTATCCTGCACCCGTGGAATGTATTACATGCGACACTTCTCATTGTTGTTGCTACAATTGCAACATCTGTAACTAAGAAGCATCCAAAAAAGAACAAATTGAACCAACTGTGTCTGCAACTATCTATTGGGAAAATTATGCTGATGTTGACTCTAATACTAAGCCTCATGCTCTGCGATCAACACTGCCATGGACTCCAAAGTATATGAATGACATTGATCTTCCTGCTACTGAATACTATGGGTCCCTGTAGCAAGGTAATGATCCATGAGGAGAAAACCTCAATGCACCATGCCCAAATTTATGCAACTCTTGGACTAAGGATCTTAATCGCTCCACCTCACTCCTGTAGGGATATCTACATGCAAAGTGAACTCCTATATACTCATATTGGTGTTCCTACTGTTTTGTCACTGCTTCTGCACTACTGCAATAATGAGTATGATCTCCCTAAATCCTGAAGTACTAGCTTCCATAGGGGTTCTCCCTCTCAAACTAGACTCCCTCTAAGTCTTGACCTCCTCATGGGAAATCTCTCTACTCCTCAATCTACTAACATCAATAATAACAACTCCCTTTTGTGTCACTACACATTGGCTCATTGATCTTCCCACTAGTAGCCTTCTAGGTCCATTAAGAAGTCTACACATAGGGTCTTATGGATCTGCTCTAAACTAGGGCTCCATAACTCTGCCTCCTAATAGATCATTAGTTATTCAATGATCATTTTACATGAGGACTTCAATGACCAGTTTCTAATGTGAATCCAACTCTGATACCATGTAGAAATTTCTACAAATATAGCTCTAATACCATGTAGAAATTAATGTGTAGATTTGAAACTACTCATGAAATTTACTAAATCACAAGACTCGAAGCTACTCTAATAATCTATGGAATTTAATTCAACATATAAAACATAAATCATATAAATGCAAAATGAAACATCATACATGCACAAAGATTTATCTAGGAGAAAGAAACTGCTCAAAACCCCTTACTATCTGTATTGCATTAATCAAAGAATCCGGGTGAACATAATATGTTTACTCAAGCTTGAGCACAACCTGCACCTGTATCTTCTATCCTCTGCTTGAATCACTGATCCTAGTCAATTTTCAAGCCCTCCAAGCTCCTAATTCCTTGCGATGATCCTCTGGGAATTAGGCCCCTATTAATTAGGAAATTCCCTCATCTGGATTGCGCAATTCTTCTAGGTCCTTCCTCTAACTGCATGTTGTTGGTGTTATTGTCATTGATGGCAAAGGAGGGTAACAAAGACATATAAGCAGCAAAGTTAAAGGAGCAGTAAAAGTGCAACAAAGGAAAAGGAGAAAAAAAAAGTGCAGAAAAGGTAAAGGAGTACCAAAGGAGCAACAAGAAAAGGAATAGAAGTCAAAGAAGGAGCACAATACCTACAAAGGCATAAGAGCAGCGCAAGACCAACAAGGTAAGGAGCAACAAAAATGCATGCAGGAGAAAGGGACATAAGAGAAATAAGGAAAATGAGTAGAAACAAGGGGTGTAGGAGCATTGAAGGTATGTAGTAGAAAAAAATCAAAGGAGAAACAACAAGTTTTATGGTATGGTGATATGTTGGCATGTTGATGGCTTGATGCTTGTGTTAATGGATTTGATAAATCATGATGATTTGATGTAAGTAAAAGCATAAAGGAGTTGTGATATGCTTTGATAATGTTGCAGAAAATGTTAATGAATAATTTGTAGTGATGTTAAGTTATTGCTGAGATGAATTTTTGTGATGCAAAGGCAAGCTCCTACTCCTTATTACATCTAATTTTATGTAAGCTCCAACCTACAGGAGGTTGCTACCTCAATTTTCTGCAAGCTGCAACATGCAAAGAAGCTCCAACTCCCATGTGTTTTCTATAGGCTACAACCCACAGGAGGATCCTACCTCAATAGGCTCCAGACTTATGTTTATCAAGCCACTAATTGAAAGGAGACTACAATCCCCTTATACAAAAAAGAAACAACAATGTGTTGGTTTACCTAGTCATAATTTCTTCATATCTCCATATTCATTTCTACCTCTTCTTCCCTTCAAATCTGCTTCACATTAGCTTCATATGTGCCAAGTAACTAATGCATAATACCTCAATCATCTCTTGCACATTCTCCCACACTCTAACCTCCATTACCTTCCAAAATCACATATTTTATGAAGGTATTTTGATCATTGTTTGTATTCCTCATAAGAATATGAAGTGAATAGGCATGACTCTTTGCCTTCCACTCATTCGTTTCCAAGCTCTTCATATTTTGAATTTTAGAAAACAAAAATAAATGCTCCTCCCAATATTATTTCAGCCATCTATAATGATAAGGTGCATCAATATCAACATAGTGCCAAAAACAACATTACAACATCACAACACATGCAGACATTCTCTAATGTAAACAATATTCACGCAACGTATGAAAGTAATGCAAACATATGTATGCAACATTCACTCTCCAAAGTCATTTATATGATAAAATTCATCTTTTTTTCATGCCATTGCCTCGACCTTCTTGAGCCTTGTCTCGTTTTTCTGTCATGGAGTTTCACCTTTGTTGTCATAGAGTCTTTCCTTTGCCTTGCTACTCTTTTACCTTTGCTTCGCTTTTGCTGCTCTTTTACCTTTGTTGCATATTTCTTCTCCTTTTCCTATGGCTTCACTTTTGCTGCTCCTTTACCTTTGCTACACTTTTGCTGCTTCTTTGTCTTTGTTGCCCTCCTTTTCCATCAATGACAATAATGCCAACAATTCCCCCCTTTGGCATTGATGACAATCAATGAGATCCTTTCTCTGCTTACCTACCTCTTTGACATTAATGGAAAGGGGGTTGGAATTTAACAAAACTCCTTGACTATGTAAAGCCATTGAACTCCAATGTTTAAAGCTATGGAAGTAGCACTTTAAAGTACTATAAAGCCCCTTAATCATATATTTGATGTTGATCTTAACCAAATCTGCTAAACCGAAAAAAAATCCACATCTGAAAAACTCCATATCATCTGAAAAAACAATACGATCATCTGCAAAAAGATGCAACCATTTAAGCTTTGAATATGACAAAGTTAGAGAAATGAGCATGATAAAACTCTTTTATGTGCTGCATAATATTTTGAGCCTGCATAAGATTTTGAAAAAATTGCTCAGGAAATTTTTGTTTGTTGATGTGTCGATGGTTTGCTTGATGTAGTGCTAACCCCAACAATTTGTAATGTAACTCAAGTTCATTACAAATTTTTGGGGTTAGCACTACACCAAGAAAACCATCGACACATCAACAAACAAAAATATCGAGAGATTTTTTTTCAAAATCTTATGCAGGCTCAGAATCTTATGCAACACATAAAATAGTTTTATCATGATTGTTTCTCTAACTTTGTCATATTCAAAGCTTAAATGATTGCAACTTTTGTAGATGACTGTATTGTTTTTCAGATGATATGGAGTTTTTCATATGTGGAGTTTTTTTTGGTGTAGCAAATTTGGTTCAGATCAACATCAAATATATGCTTAATGGGCTTTATAGTACTTTAAAGTGCTACTTCCATAGCTTTAAACATTGGAGTTCAGTGGCTTTACATAGTTAGGGAGTTTTGTTAAATTCCAAACCCCTTTCCATTGATGTCAAAGGGGGAGGTAAGTAGAGCAAGGATCACAATGATTGCCATCAATGCCAAAGGGGGAGATCGTTGGCATTATTGTTATTGATGGAAAAGGAGAGAAGAAAATACAAAGAAGAAGCAAAGGAAAAGGAGAAGAAAAATTGCAACAAAGGTAAAAGAGCAGCAACAGTGTAGTGAAGTTAAAATATCATCAAAAGTGGAGCAAAGGCAAAGGAGCAGAAAAAGTGCAACAAATTTGAACAAAGGAGTAGAAACTAGGTAATGTTGTGTTGCAATAGACCCGCAGGTGTTAGTTAATGATCACATCGCCAAAGATAAGGATCCATGAGAGGCATTTAGTCATATCGTGAAACACATGGAGAGCATTGGTTTATCCAATGTCCAACACATACATCATCTGTACTATTTGGAATATGCTACAACTGATAGTACATTGCCTTGGAATCTTCATGTCAAATGGGTAACTCGAATTCTCTACATGCATGAACTAATTTAGGTTGATCAATTAGTTATATGGATAATCACTGAGTGTTATTGAAGTTACACTTCCACAATTTGACCTTCCACTAATTCCTCCAATAGTTGGAACTAGTTTAACTGACCATAACTCAATTTAACTGAATTGAATTGCTAAAACTAAAATTAACTCAACCTAGGCTCCTACAATTCAGGAACCCACTGCATACCACTGAACTTCATGTCCCTACTTGAATTAACTAAGCTAGACTCCTAATTTTTAGGAATCAGCTCAAGTAGACTAAAATTCAACTCATTAACTCGAATTGAGTGTTATTAACTGAGTGACAAGTGTTATGTCACCTCAGTTAACTCCTCCAGTTGTCAGTGGACGTGGAAATTCGAATTTCCTTAATTTTAATTAAGGAAAACTCAAATTGAGACTTTTCTTGTTGCATTTTCAACATGAATATCTTGCGAAAAATGATATTTCTACCCCTTTGGACTTTGATATCAATGATTACTTACACATTAAAAAGGGGAATCTGAAGTTCATGGGCATTGTTTTGTCAAGGACCCTATCTACGAAACCAATGATGATGATATCAATAGGACCCTTGTCTTTCATCGTGATCCTAGGGATGTCATTAAGTCGCATGTGGACCCTTTCCTCAACCCTTCTTACATTGTCAATGAGGATTCCACTCTCTCCCCCCTAAGTATGATCATCATGAGAAACCTATGTGTTGTGTCTCTTCATGTCATCGGTGTCACTTCTCTTCAGATCGTGACCTTATGGTGGCCATGAAGCACGATATAAATGATAAGGACCATAATGAGGATGGTATGCCTGAGGTTGCCATTCATCACAGATTTATGAGCTTAATTTTTGATATCTCTATCTTATGGTTGAAAGAGAGGATCCTATGGAGTAGGTTGCATCCCTTTATTCCCTCTTTACCCAAGGTCCTCCATGTGTGGTCATTTTATTTTCCTTCCTCCCACCCTTATGTCCTTCCATATGACCCTTTCATGCCATTGCCTTTGGATCTATTGCATGAGTAAGTAAATGAGTAGGTATTATTATATTTATCTATTGATATGTTGGTTGCATTGGCTCTATGATTACACTTAGCACTTGTGTAGTGTAATATGCATATTAGAGTAGGATGCATTGCATATTGATTTTTTGTGCATTAGAAATTAATATCATATTATGTTATCATGCTAGATTAGGTGTATTTATATTAAATTTGCATTCTAGAGTAAATTTTATTTCTTTTTGATTTTATGGACTAACAAAAGCATAGGCGATCAAAGCATGATATAAAGCATGTTGCCCTGTTATCTTCATCCTCGATGTGCAGGTAATAGGTATGCAGTCCCAAGAGATTGATGGTGTTCTCATGACCTCCCCGTTCGAGTAAAGGTTTGTGCACTCTATTGAGAGTTCATTTTCCAATTGGAGTGAGATGTTACCCACCACCAGTGGGTAACCTCTATAGGAGAAAATTTCTACTAGATTTTTCTTCAGCCGACAACTAGCAGTGCTTTGTAGCCACTAGATAGCTTGATGTGCCACAATTATCTACCACCTGAGCTATCCATTGTGTGCCCTCAACCATATTTTATGATTTTATTTTTGAAGGTGGGCCTTCCAACCCTGAAGGTGAATATACAGGATTGCATGTGGGTCTCCATTTTGGATTTGGTCTCCCTATGAGGAGCCAAGCCCTCCAGAGCATCATAATGGCACTTATAGGGTGAGCATTGAGAGCCATCGACCTCTACCATAGTAGAGAATTGAAACATGGGCTTCATTAGCACCACACATTGCTTGTTCATGCCCCAGCCATATAGAGATGATGATGCACTTGAACCACATTTTACGACTAGCCACATGCTTGCACCCAAAACTTGGCAGTTGATCCAAGGCTGAGATTGGTTTTGTCTCATCCAAAGGGACATGGGAGGGAATGCATCATATTATAGCCCTCGCTGATGGAGAATCAACTTGTTATTGAGCCATTAGATACCCATGAGACCATAAATTGTGCCCCACAACCACTAAGGAGCACCTCATCATGTTTTTCTTGCAAATCAAGGGGCCACCCCCTTGATCATCATTTTTTGAGCCCTCCTCTTCATCATAGCACTTATAGGACTCATTTTGGCCTTAGCGACTCTTCCTACTCCATCATGCACTATTTCAGCCCTCTTGTGATGGCTTATCATTCACTTTTGCAGTGATTTAGTGGGCTTGTCACCAAAAGGGTTGTTATTTGCACATTAAAATATTATTAGGGGCTTAATTAGGCTAATTACACCAAATAGAAATTGTGAGAGGATCATATAAATTAAAGAGACCTCATTTGTATTTTGACATCATCATTTGGATTTGGGACTTCTCTTCTTGAGTACTCAGACCTACAATTTTGGATGATTTTTGGAGTTGAAATGCACTTTGACACTTGGATAGTTTCACACTTTTCCTTGGAGCTTCTATTGCCATGTTTTTTTTTATGGATATACTCATTGGCCAAGGAATGAATGAATATTCCTAAGGGAATAATCTCATGATTCAATCCTTGAAACTCCATTTGGCATAGCTAATGAAGTGTAAACATCTTGACGGTGTTGGGTTGTTTCCTTCTTTAAGGATAGCATCGAAATTGCCATGTTACGGTCCTTTTGACTCCATTTATTATGAAAGGACAAGGATTTGGTATTAGTCCTAGATGATCAACCTTAAATCCCTTTATTTTTCACCTCTTTCAAAAATATTCCCTAACCCTAGATGGCTAGCTAGGGCCTAGTGTGAATTGCATTAAGAAGGCCACTTTGAGGAGTGAGTTGGTAGGCTACTGCATTGTAGCTTCCTTTAGTTTCCCTAAGAATTTGAAGCAATTCATGTGGCTATTTTGAGAGAAATATCAAGCCCTAGCTCTCATCCTGAAATTAGTCTTGAACCTCTTAGGTTAGCAACATTCCAAAGGTCATTTTCTCTTAAAAACTCAAAGGAATTTAATTATGTTTTTTACCTTTCTCATCCTTACTTGACCTAGTGTTCTCCTTGGGAAGACTCCCTTTCATGATAGATCCTAAAACCATAGGTCTCGTGTGGATCATCCTAGGTATATCTTGTTAAGAAACCCTTATCCTAGAAGTAATTACTTATTTCAAAAAACTTTATTGAGAGGTCCTATTTCATCTTGAAAATTTCGATTCTGGGTACATCTAAACTCTCATATCATTATAAATCCCTAGGTCTTGATTTTCTCTCTTCACTTCTTTCTTGGAGAGACATTAAGCTTCATTAAATCAAGTAAGCCTGAAATTGAGCCTATCCTCTGAATGGGCCCTAGAAATCACTATACAAGTAACCATTAAGTGATTTCCTCCTTAATGGGACTTCCATTGGTGAAAATCCAAGAAGAGAAGGGGACATAGGTTGTGGTGACAGTGGGCCTTTGCCCCAAATTATTGTTGTGCCCTCTAGCTTTAGCCTATTTACTAGGCTTGCTAGTTTGTGCAACAACATTTTTTATATCTTTGTTGGGGACATGAGAATTGTGTCTTGTTTCCATACGACATCATTGATATATGCTTATAGTGACTCCATTGGAAGAACAAATCCCTAGTTCTTAATTGAACTTTAAGATCAATGCTTGTAGGTTGAAGCAACCATATCTATAGGCATCTCTAATTTCACCCTGGTGACTCTTAGACAATTGATATGTGTAAGCCTAATAGGAGGTATTATTTCGTCGAATTCCCTACTGTGGACATCACTTCCATCCCTAGGCACCTAGTCATGTCACCTAAAATACCATACATGAGGCACCCATATTTGATAGTGATCCTCTCTCTATAATAAATCATGTAGCAATATTTGGTGCACATGCTTCAATGACTGAAGTGACTCACTAAGATGTCCTCATATTTTTATTCATGAGATTCCTCAAAGGTCATAATTGTTGATTTTGGATAGCATCGGATGTGCTCTAGCTCCGAAATTTTGTGGAAGGGGCTAGAATACATGAGATCTCTAGAACCCATAAATCGTTTGGAGAAATTCCACCTAGATAAGGAGTTATTAAAATAATTAATATTTTTAATGGGTTCTTAAGTCTAAACTTAGGAAAAAAAAAAAAAAAAAAATTAATGTGTATTAATAAAAATATGGGTGAGAAGGTTCTATGTGATGAGGATCAAACCTGTTTTAATCTTAGTCGTTGATTAGAGATTAGATCACGACTTTTGATTCATCAATAGGAAAAGTGTAAGAGGAGGCTTGAGGGTCAGTTGGAGATATACCAAGAGATCAAAGAGTTCAATGTTTTGGGGTGTGGTTTGCTGAGAAATTCGAGCTAAGTGATCTGAGTTGTAGTGAGAGAGGGGGGTAGTTTGGCAGAGGGACTTTAGTCCAAGGCCGGGGATACATAACAGAGAGGCAGAGAAACAACAGAAGAGACAACGTAGCTCCAGAAAGGGTGATGCAGAAGCTAGTGGGGCTGACGCAGTCCCTTAGAGGCAGTACTGTGGTTTTTCTATGGGGCAGTGAGAGCAGCAGTTCCACATATCAACTTCTAGGCAAGAGAGGCTCACTGAGAGGGTGATGAAGCTCCTAAAGGAGGTGACGCAGTTCCAATGTAGAACTTGAAGCAGCCATCACTCCCCAACACTGGGAATAACGGTTGTCATATGTGGGGTTTGATCTTCTAGTTTATGGAATTTTCAAAATATCTGTCTCTGAATAGAGGTACTTCTGCTAGGGTTATTCTCAGTTGGGTGAGATGGATTTGGCACCCTATTTGTATTCAAAAATCTTCTTAATAATATAAACCCTCTATATGTTGCACCCGTTTTCCCGAATTGGGTTTTTCTAGGGAAGATTGTCCAAAAATAATGGTGTCCCTTGTGTGATTGTCTTAGTTTATTTCAGTTCATGATCTGTATGTATGTGTAGGCTACAATAGAGTTTTCATCATTGTTTAAGTAATTAAATAACTTTTTAAATGTAAAGAACAAGTAGTAGATGATAAACCAATGATTGCAATAGGATTTCTGATGTGTAGATTCAAAAATTCTCACATGGTATCAGAGCATTGCAGATCATAGGAGACTAAAGACACTAGCCGAGAAGATCCAGAGAATTTGTTGTAGAGAAGAAGTTGTCTCAAGTGATAGTGTTGTTTCAGAGGCAGAGGAGTAGTTGCAGGAGTGATGCAGAGCCAAAGAAGTGACACAGAGGCTCATGCAGTGCCTGCATCATCATTTTGAGCCTGCAAGGGGTGACGCAAAGCCAGAGAGGAGCCCATGCAGTGACTGCATCAGCTCTCTAGGCCAGCGTAGATCCTGAAAGGTTCGAATCAGTCAATTGTTGGGGATGAGGAAGCAGAGAAGATTCCATTTAAGGAGATGGTGGGACGTTGTTTCTGTTGGTGTAGAACAATGTCTGTGGAGACAAAGTTGAGGTAGAGGGAGTCACTGCCTTGACAGATTTCTAGCCAAAAAATCTAGATCTGGGTTTCAACAACAAAGGAGGATTGGAGAGGAGTGATTCGACATTTGGCAGGAGGATTTTCATGAGGGAAATTAGGACTCAAAAGTAGTCTAGAGGAGCTTGCTCCTTAGTGTAGGCATTATAATACATGTGTTGTACTTGATGGAAACCCACTTGTAGCATAACAAATCACTTGTATATGGTAACTAGATGAATCTACAAGAGAGATATCAGATGTGACAGAATGCATGGTAGTTTTGTTTACAGATGTGACAAAATGCAGGGAAGTTCAAAGGAATCATTTCAAAAGTAATATGGAAAATCACATTATAACAAATCTATTAAGAGGGAACAAAGTAATGATACAAAAGAATAGGATGAAAGAACAAAGGACTACAGATCATAATCAAGAAATTGAAGAAAGAGAATGGTTTAGGAAGTATACGATGGTTCACCTTGTCCAAGTAGCGTATACACATGGTCTCATGGAATGGAAGAAGTGTATACTTATGAACGCACTTTAACAGAAAGAAAATCATGAATGGGATGGAAAATCAAAGTATTTGGTCTGAGGTATTGGTCTGAGGTTTTGGTCCAAGGTATTAGTCCAAGGTATTTGGTCCAAGGTATTGGTCCGACGTTTTTGGTCCAAGGTATTTATCTGAGGTATTTTGTTCAAGGTATTGGTCCGAGGTATTGTCCTAAGTGGTTTTCATCCAAGGTATTGAGAAATGCCTAAAACTCTATAAGGAGGAGAAGATCAAAGGGATAAGAGCACAAGTAATGAATATCTTATCAAGTGTTAGATCAAAAGCAAATATGCATGTTATAGGTTTCTGATGCTTTTCTTGATCTAGACTAAATATGGACCTGAGTTTTTGATGATGGATGAGATCTAATGATGGATCAGGATCATAATGACTTATCATTATGTGATCTGATAATGGATGGGCTAGATCTGATTGCTAACACATGTTTTATCCTTTATATGTGATGATATGGGTATGTCTGAAGTCGGGAATTGCAACGAAGTTATAAGTAAGTATTTGTAGATATATACGCTAGTTCGCTTTGGTGAAGGTGTGTATACATGCTAGTTCAAAGTAGCATATGAAAAACAAAAGCTTGTTCAAGGATGAATGATCTATCAAATCAGTGCTACTATTTTACTGTTGTCTGTCAATGAAGTCTTCTTAGATCTGAAAGTAAAACTGAATGCATAAAGAGTTTGTGTCTCATTGATGAATTGATTGAGAAAGAAGGGTGATCCTTGTTGCTATCTATTTAGAACTCTGTAATATGACAGTAGATCTTCATAATGTCACTGGTTGGTATAGTTTGTGGTTCATAGGTTTTATGATTCAGTATATTTAGAGGTATACATAGGTTGGGAAAAAGGAAGTAGCATATACACGCAAGTTTGCTTCATTAAAGGAGCGTATACATTCTGACACATGCCATTTGAGGTTACAATTAGTTCTGGTTGTTGATGTAGTGTTCTAGGTTTAGATCTGTGTACTTGTTACAGTGATCTATCTATTCTAGTTGATTGGTTGAATTTGATTAAGTTTGAATGAATGATTGATTCAGTTGTGTCATAGGTTCAGTGGTTGTTTGATTCAGTTGTATTAGAGATTGATGATTGAGTTTCAGTTATATCATAGATTGATTTTTTTTTAATGATTGGTTGATGCAGATGTAATTGATGGTTGTATTGCATTGGTGATTAATTTTGAGCTTACTAATGGGTCCAGTATGAAAATTTGATGAAACGAGGCCTTCATGTGTATTGTTGTGTACCAGGATCATCCAGTGTGAAAATTTATGAAACATGGTCCCTGGAGGATATTGAGGGTTGGAGCCTTCAGTGAGGAAGTCGAAGCTTCCTACCAGCAGTGGCTGGTAATTTGACCAGGGGGTTGGAGCTTGCTTCTAGTAGCATTTGGAGAGTGAGAGAAGGTTGTAACCTTCTGTATATTGGAGCCTACATACTAGTAAATATATTGGCTAGTACAAGAACTAGGGGGTTGTAGCTCCCTTCTAGAAGAAGCTGGAGAATGAGAGAAGGTTGTAGCCTTTTGTAGGTGGGTGCCTATGTACTGGTATGAGTCTACACCAATACAATATTGTAAACATATTTTCTTATTAATAAAATAAGACAGAGACAACAGCAATAGGTGGTTTTCACCCACATTCGGTTTCCACCTTAAATCTTAGTGTTCACGTGTGTTTCTTATGTGTGATGGTTTATTCTGTTATTACTGCACATGGTTACTATTTAATGGTTAATAAAGTACTGATGCGTTGATTAAAGATCAACATATGATGAGTTAACTGAATCATAAGTTCACTAGATATACGTTGGTTGCCTTAAGAATAGTTGTGTGCACACACAAGTTCCCTTCTCTAAAGTAGCATATATATATCTGATTATGGAAACAAAAAAAGTTAATTATTTGTAAATACTGATTCACCCCCCCTCTCAGTATTATTTCCAACAATTGGTATCAGAGCAGGTCCTTTGGCAGAAGCTTGATCACTTGAAGGAGATCCATAGTAACAATGGGAAAGAAGTAAAAGAAGAAAACACCTCAAAAGAGGAAGACATCTCAAAGGAACTGTGACAACAGAAGAGACGATTGGCCATTATGTGGAAGCAACTCTTCATATTCAAAATCACCTCAGATTGAAGATGAACAAGCAAAAGAACAATCAGGTACGAATTTTTGTACTCTGGTGATACATTTCACTGTTCATTTGAAGATAATGAAATTGATAGTGAAACAACTGAATTTTCTGTTATGGGTGAAAGATAAAGAATTCAAATAGAGGCAGAATTTAAAAATCTCATAGACACAATTAGATATCAAAAAGATCCAATTGATAAAAGGGAATGTTCCTACAAAGAAGAAGTTACCATATTAAAATCTCAGTTGGAGGAAGGAAACAAAGTAAGGAAGCAGTACAAGGAATAGGAAGATCAATGTCAAAGGCTGCAAGATGAAGTGACATCATTAGGAAATGAAGTGAATGAAAAGGACACAACAACCAAGGAACTTATAAAAAGAACCAACTACTATGAAGGTCTTGAAATTGTAGTTGTTTCTCTAAAAGAAGATCTCAAAACTTCAAATAAGCAGAATGAAGAACTACTCCAAGCATTTGAAGAACAAGAAAATGCAGTTCTCGAATTAAGGCAACAAGTGGAAGAAGGAAGAAAAACTGAAGAAATCATGTAGAAGCAGTATCTTGAAAAGGAAGAGCAATATCAGGTTGAGGTAAATATCCTAAATGGTAAATTAGAATAAAAGGATAAACTTTTACAATTTCAAGATAGTACTAAGATTTTGGATGATATTCTTAGTATTCAAAGGTCTCCTGCCATCAAATCTGGTCTTGGTTTTCATGAAACTATTAAAGGTGAATCTAGCTCACAAACTGAAGCAATGAACTCTAGTGCAAAATCTGAAACACTCAACAAGGAGATAAGAGGTCAACCCCATCAACAACCAAGGAAAGAAAGTCTTCAAATAAAATCATTTACTCCTAACCATGGAAGCCTTAGTCAATTCTTTCCTCTGATGAATAATGTTGAATGTTTTATATGTCATAATTTTGGACATGCTGCAGCAAGATGCAGAAGTAGAATGGTATAAGCTAATAACCCTCACACAGAAATATCATCAGCTTCCATGTACTTCAATGGATATTTTTTTTCTTGCAATATGTTTGGTCACAAAGCCATTAATTTCTATAGAAGGAACATGAAACATATAAGATGATATTCTTGTAACAAGTTTGGGCATATAGCAAAAGAATGCAGGAGAAAATATCGGCCAACATACCAAAAGGAACAAATATCATCACACTCCAAGGTATGGAAGAAGAAGGAATTACAGTTAGAAAGATGTGGCATAGCTCAGTGTACAGATAGAACAAACTCAGAAGGAACTGAAAGTATGAAATTTCAGTGTCCCAATTCTCATACGCAATTATCATGAAGACAAGTTGCGTATATACGCGAGTTAGAAGTTGCACAGTCACGTATATGATGGCTTAATGAAGAAGCAACGGGACAAACTCATAAAAGTGATCTGATATGATTATCCTTTCTATCTTGATTATAGATGACTTCAATCTATGGATGTTATTTAGAAGTGCTTTTGATCATCATAAGTTGTTGATAACTTGATGTATATTTGATTGATGATGATGCCTTGATATTTCTTACTGATATATAATGATCAGATTTGAGAGTGAACAGGTGGCACAAGTTCAAGGGGAGAATATTGCATTGTTGGCATTATGTTTAGAAGTCTTTGGTACCTAATGATTCTTATCAATGGTGATGATGCGTATGTGGCTAAAGTGTTTAAATGATACATCATGCTATGTTGAGGTTGTAAGTTTCCTATGATGATGATATTTGTATTGCTTGGGGTTACATAGTTGATTATTCAGATCAGATTTATGGGTGATTGTGGATGACTTTTGATGATGCATACAGTACATATATGTTGCTTACATGGTGATCTTCATAAGGACAAGGAGAAGTACAAATCTTGAGTACACAACTTCATTATTTGATGATGAGCCACTCATTTCTTTTATGTTGTTGTCATCATGCCTTCAAAGATGCATAAATTTCATATGGTGCAGTTATGATACAAGATTCCTATAGTTATTGGCTCTCACATGGTTGAGGATTGTTGATGTTGATGGTATCAAGAAAGCTTGACAAATGACTATGAGCTCATGGTTTGCTAGATACATATTGTTATCTCTATGATGGATATACATTATGCTAGATACATGGATGATTACTTAAGTTGCATATCGATAAATATTGTTGGTTGGCCAAGAGAATGGTGTTATTGCAGGCATATCTATTCAAAGACATGGATATTCAGAGACATGGCTTACTTAGTCACATAATGATGATTCCTTCTTACTTTACGATGATAGGTTTGATACTCACATATGTTGATTTTCGTGGTTGATGATTATCAGATGTGGGATGTTTCCTAGTGATGATACATGGTTGATGTATTGAGCGTTCTTGTGAAAAGATCATGCAGTTCTTGTTGATGATGTTATGATCATAGATAATGACTATGTTGTTTTCACATACATATGATATGATGTGAATGATTTTTTGTTACTGCTTGGAGATATGACATATGCTTACTTGATTCATAGAAGGTTATGATAAGGCTCTTTCTACTAAGGAAATAGAGCAATTTGATCTTAATGAGATCAAGAGGATGAGTTGATATCTATATGCAGCATACTTTGTCATAGGTTAATGATAATTACATTGTCATATCTTTGGAATTGATGATGGACATATACAAGTTGCGGTTCTGGATGTTGCTGACAGATGCTTATGGTGCAGATAATATATGGTGTATGATAGTTGCTGATGACTATCATCATGGTCTTGTTTAGATCCTTGGTATTTGTTATAAATGTCATGTATATCACTCGATGAAAAGGTCATATAAAGGCCCATGATGTAATAATATGTCTCCATCTTTCATAGTCTTTTAATGAGTCCTTTTGGTCATATGATGTAATTTATACCCTCACTATGCATGGGAAGGATGATGTAATAATTGCTATATTTCAGTCATGTATAAACATTTGGTATAACCCCACTTGGTTGGGTAGATGAGTCAAATTTGGTATATCCCCACTTGGTTGGGAGATTGATGTATGTATGAATCATTGGTGATAGGAAGATCATACTCACATAGTTGAGTTATAGAGTCATATTATTCTCTTAGAAAATATATTTTTAGACTCTGCATGTGCTCAGGGGGAGCACAGATGGTATAGTGCATCTTAGGATGTACAAAGGGGGAGTTTAATCAGAGAATTCAGCATGTGCCTATGGGGAGCATGATCAATTTTCATATTCAGCTGTTCATATATGAAAGTCTTCATTTTGGTCAGCCCTTTACCCTTGATATCAAAGGGGGAGAGTATCTTGGTCCTCCCTTTGCCCTTGATGTCAAAGGGGGAGAGTATTTTGGTGTTGCTTGTTATCTCTAACAGTTTCTACAGCTTGCAGTAATCAACACCAACATGGTTGTTCTCAAGTCCAAAGGGGGAGATTGTTGGCATTATAATACATGCGTTGTAATTGATGGCAACCCACTTGTAGCAAAACAACTCACTTGTATATGGTAACTAGATGAAACTACAGGAGAGATATTAGATGTGATAGAATGCTTGGTAGTTGTGTTTACAGATATGATAGGGTGGTTCAAAGGAATCATTTCAAAAGTAATATGGAAAATCACATTATAATAAGTATATTCAGAGGGAACAAAGTAATGATACAAAAGAATAGGATGAAGGAACAAAGGACTACAGATCAAAAACAAGAAATTGAAAAAAGAGAATGATTTAAGAAGTATACGCTGGTTCACCTTGTCCAAGTAGCATATACATGCGGGCTCATGGAATAGAAGAAGCGTATATGTATGCACACACTTTCACAAAAGGAAAAACGCATATGGGATGGAAAATCAAGTTATTTGATCTGAGGTATTGGTCTGAGGGTTTGGTACAAGGTATTGGTCCTAGGTATTTGTTCCAAGGTATTGGTCTAAGGTTTTTGGTCCAAGATATTGGTCTGAGGTATTTGGTCCAAGGTATTGGTCCGAAATATTTGGTCCAAGGTATTGGTCCTAGGTATTGGTCCTAAGTGGTTTTTGTCCAAGGTATTGAGAAAGGCCTAAAACTATATAAGGAGGAGAAGATCAAAGGGATAAGAGCACAAGTAATGAATATCTTATGAAGTAATAGATCAAAAGAAAATATGCATGTTATGGGTTTCTAATGCTTTTCTTAATATAGACTAAATATGCACCTGAGAGTTTGATGATGGATGAGATCCAATGATGGATCAGGATCATAATGACTTATCATTATGTGATCTGATAATGGATGGGCTAGATCTAATTGCTAACACATGTTTTATCCTTTATATGTGATGATATGGGTATGTCTGAAGTCAGGAATTGCAGCAAAGTTATAAGTAAGTATTTGTAGATCTATATGTTGATTCGCTTTGGTGAAGGTGCGTATAAACATTGGTTCAGCTCTTCCAAGTAGCGTATGCAAAAAGGCTTGATGTTCAAGGATGAATGATATTTCAGATCAGTGCTGCTATTTTACTGTTGTCTGTCAATGAAGTCTTCTTATATCTGAAAGTAAAACTAAATGCATTAATAGATTTTGTCTCATTGATTAATTGAATGAGAAAGAAGGGTGATCCTTGTTGCTATCTATTTAGATCTCTGTAATATAATAGTAGATCTTCAGAATGTCACTAATTGGTACAGTTTGTGGTTCAAAGGTTTTATGATTCAGTATATTTAGAAGTATATGCGGGTTGGGAAAAAGGAAGTGGCATATACACGCAGGTTTTCTTCATTAAAAGAGCATATACATTCTTTCGCATGCCTTTTGAGGTTACAGTTAGTTCTGGTTATTGATGCAGTGTTCTAGGTTTAGATCTGTGTACTTGTTACAGTGATTTGTTTGTTCTAGTTGATTGGTTGAATTTGATTAAGTTTGAATGAATGATTGATTCAGTTGTGTCAGAGGGTCAGTGATTGTTTGATTCAATTATATCAAAGATTGATGATTGAGTTTCAGTTATGTCAGAGATTGATTGGGTTTCAGTAATTGGTTGATGCAGATGTATTTGATGGTTGTATTTCAGTGGTGATTGATTTTGAGCTTCAATGTTACTAATGGGTCCAGTATGAAAATTTGATGAAACGAAGCCTTCGTATGTATTGTTGTGTACCAGGAGCATCCAATGTGAAAATTTATGAAACGTGGTCCCTGGACGATACTGAGGGTTGGAGCCTTCAGTGAGGAAGTTGAAGCTTCCTACTAGTAATGGCTAGTAATTTGATCAGGGGGTTGGAGCTCCCTTCCAGTTGCAGCTGGATAACGAATGAAGGTTGTAGCCTTCTGTAGATCGGAGCCTACGTACTAGTAAATATATCGGCTAGTATAAGAACTAGGGGGTTGTATCTCCCTTACAGAAGAAGCTAGAGAATGAGAGAAGGTTGTAGCCTTCTGTAGGTGGGTGCCTGCGTACTGGTATGAATCTGCACCAATACAATATTGTAAACAAATTTTCTTATTATTACAAGAAGACAGAGATGACAACAACAGGCGGTTTTCACCCACATTGGGTTTCCACCTTAAATCTTGGTGTTCATGTGTGTTGCTTATGTGTGATGGTTTATTCTATTATAACTGCACATGGTTACTGTTTAATGTTTAATAAAGTACTGATGCACTGATTAAAGATCAGCATATGATGAATTAATGGAATCATAAGTTCACTGGATATACGTTGGTTGCCTTAAGAACAGTTGCATGCACACACGAGTTCCCTTCTCTAAGGTAGCATATATAAATCTAATTATGGAAATGAAAAAGTTAATTATTTGTAAATATTGATTGACCCACCCCCCCCCCCCCCTCTCAGTATTATTTCCAACATTTAGAGGGTGTCTTGTGCCAAATAAATCCAAATCCAAGTCTTCCTAGATTGACAATAGGAGAGGGAGAAGAGAACCAGTCCTATTTTTTGAGCAGAGGTGATAGTAAATGGGTTGAGGGATGAGGAAATATTAGATGGAGCATCCAATTTTGTCATATGGAAGGTGAGGATCCTGGAAATCCTAGACAAACATCGCATCAAGGACTATGCCTTGAAAGTAGTTGCTATTCCGGTCGACATTGATCCATTACAGAAGTACGAGGAGGCCCAAGCTAAGGCCAAGTGCATGATCCTAGACAGGGTCAAAGATCATGTAGTACCACACATTGTTGAGAAGGACACAACAAGGGAGATGTGGGAGGCGCTGACCACCTGGTACCAGGGATCTTCTATCCAACGAAAGATGCTATTAGAAAATCAATTGAGAGAGTACCAAATGCAGAAGGGAGAGGAGATTGATTCATTCCTTCTCAGGTTGCATGGGATTCACAACCAATGTACTTTCGTGGGTCTACACCAGATCCTAAGTTCATGGTCAGGACTACCTAGAATGCAGTCACCGAGGACTAGTTGACATTTTTCCAAAGTATCTTGGGCAAAGCTACTCTCCCGAGTTGGGAGGAGATGTGGGCAAATCTTCGACAAAAAGAGCTCAAGAGGATAACAAAAGCAGGGAATAACGACAAGGGAGCCGAAGTCAAGAAGGAGGAGGAGGAGGATACAGCTCTCGCATCGTCGAGACAACAAGTGCAGCAGAAGAGGAAGAAGAAGGACATCACCAAAGTGAGATGATTCAACTGTGGGGAACTGGGACATTATGCCACTCAGTTCCCATGGAAAAAGGGCAAGGGGGAAGCTTCTGAATCGAAGACTACTCTAGCAAAAGTAGATAAGGAAGGTGAGGACGACGATTATGTCATGAGTGCTCATGCACCTCTGGAGAAGAGGTGGGGAGACATCGAGTTGTAGTCGAGATGATTACATGGAAACATGTAGGATCCTTCAGGTACCCAAACTCTTGGATCACATATGGCTAAGGGAGCCCTTAACAGTAGTAGAAAAATGATGGGTGTCAGTTGGAGCAAGGTGTGATGGAGCAACAGTGGTAGAGCTAGAGTGCCAAAGTCTGAGGCAGCGGAGTGGATGTTGTAGCAGTGCGAGAGGCACATAGTAGTTTACAACAGCGCAATGGCAGCAAAGGGTCAACACAGATTAGCATCAGAGGTAGCTTCAGGATCATGGGGCATCCATACTGACCATCATGTTAGTATTTGGGTGAATTTTTAGTTGCTTACTTCTCAGCAACTGAGTTGCAGTGTAGCAGTTAGCAGTGGTAGTGATATTGGCAACATGATGAAACATTTTGAGAGGGAGTTGTAGTACATATGTAGTAGTGGCAGTGGTAGAGTCATGGGAAGTAGTACAAGAAGTAGTAGTGCAGTGGATGAAAGGCATCAAGCCAAGCATCAACAACACAGAGGATCGATGTAGTGGATCAGTGTAGTACTTCTGTTGAGAAGTATTACTTGAGCACATTCCTCGCTAAGAGGGAGTGTTGATTTTGGGTAGCATCAGATGTGATCTAGCTCCAAAATTTTGTGGAGGGGCTAGAATACATGAGATCTCCAAAACCTAGAAATCGTTTGGAGAAATTCCAACCGGATAAGGAGTTATTAGAATAATTAATATTTTTAATGGGTTCCTAGGTCTAAACTTAGGAAAATAAAAATATTAATGTGTAT
The DNA here is from genome assembly GCA_031772625.1 of Pinus tabuliformis. Classification (NCBI taxonomy): domain Eukaryota; kingdom Viridiplantae; phylum Streptophyta; class Pinopsida; order Pinales; family Pinaceae; genus Pinus; species Pinus tabuliformis. Next base: position 630,900,776 of record CM062814.1, on the reverse strand, counting down.
TAATAAAAATATGGGTGAGAAGGTTCTAAGTGACGAGGATCAAGCCTGTTTTAATCTTAGTCATTGATTAGAGATTAGATCACAAAAATTGATTCATCAACATGAAAAGTATAACAGGAGGCTTGAGGGTCAGTTGGAGATATTCCAAGAGGTCAAAAAGTTCGATTTTTTTGGGGTGTGATTTGCTAAGAAAGTTGAGCTAAGTGATCTAAGTTACAATGAGAGAGGGGAAGTTTGATAGAGGGACTTCATTCCAAGGCCAAGGATACATAATAGAGAGGTATAGAAACAATAGGAGAGACAACGCAACTCTAGAGAGAGTGACACAGAAGCTAGTGGGGTTGACGCAACCCCTTAGAGGCAATGCTAGGATTTTTCTATGGGGCAGAGAGAGCAGCAGTTCAGCATATCCACTTCTAAGCAAGGGAGGCTCACTAGAGGGTGACGAAGCTCCTAGAGGAGGTGACACAGTCCCAGCGTAGATCTTTGAGCAGCCATCGTTGCCTAGCACTAGGAACAACAGTTGGCATCTGTGGGGTTTCATCATCTAGTTGCTAGAATTGTCAAAATATATGTCTCTAGATAGAGGTACTTTTGCCATGTTTATTCTCTGTTGGGTGAGCTAGATTTTTCCCCCTAATTGTATTTAGAAATCTGCTTAATAATATAAACCCTCTATATGCTGCACTGGTTTTCCCGATTTGGGTTTTTCTAGGGACGATTGTCCAAAAATAATGGTGTACCTTGTGTGATTGTCTCAGTTTATTTCATTTCATGATCTATATGTATGTGTAGGATGCAATAGTGTTTTCATTGTTGTTTAAGTAATTAAATAACTTGTTAAATGTAAAGAACAAGTAGGAGATGATAAACCAATGAATGCAGTAGGATTTCTGATGTGTAGGTTCATAAATTCTCACAATAATTCATGGATACATAATTGCAAACCTAGGAGCATGTCATTTATTAAATCATTCTTTGATGGCTTTCTTAAACATTTTCAAGCATTCCAACCATTAGATATTCAAGAGGAAGCCTTCATTGAACATCGTGAAGATCTTGGGAAAAATGATCCTGCCACCCCTTTGGACTTTGATATCAATGATTACTTACATATTGAAAAGGGGAAATGGTAAGTTCATGGGAATTGTTTTGAAAAGGACCCTATCTACGACATTGATGATGATGATATCAATAGGACCCATTCCTTTCCTCACAATCCTGGGGATGTAGTTGGTTCTCATGTGGACCCTTTCGTCAACCATTCTCACATTGTCAATAAAGATTTATATCTCTCTCCTAAGTCTGATCATCATGAGCAACCCGCTTGTTGTTTCTATCCATGTCATTGATCTCCCTTCCCTTCCGATCATGACCTTATGGGGGTCATGAAGCATGACATAAATGATAAGTACCATGATGAGGATGATATACTTGAGGTTTCCATTCATCTAAGATTTATTAGCTTAATTGTTGATATCTATATCCTTTGGTTGAAAGAGAGGATCCTATAGAGTATGTTGCATCACTTCATTCCCTCTTTACCCATGATCCTCCATGTGTGGTAATTTTATTTTCTTTCCTCTTTCCCTTGTGACCTTCCATATGGCCATTCTTTCCCTTGCCTTTGGATATATTGCATGAGTAAGTAGAGAAGCAAGTGTTATGTTAATAGTGCTGGACCCGCCAACATGTAAGGGGATCTCCCCGGTAAGAAGTCCCAATTAGACCTTAGACCGTTTGGTGTAGGAGTCCCAGTAGTGGGTCGTACGATAATGCCTTGACCACGATTTCGCACAGAGGCAAGTAAGATAATTTTGTTGGTAGCAAGGGTGTGACAGCTACAGTGAGGCAAGGAAGGTGCATGATAGGTTCTAACACACGAGGGTTGAGATGAGTGCGCCCTTGGAAACCTGTGATAGCACACAGTTAAGAAGGGAACACACGAGCAAAGATGCCTCACAACATGGAAGGAAAGTTAGCTAGCAATCCAAAGTGATGGTTAAATGAACAACACATTTAAGAAAGATTCATACATACATACACAGATATCTATGCATGCATGCATAAGTAAACAGATACACATATCATTTAGAGTAAACCAAATAGCATAGAATACAATACAACATATGCATGAAACGTGTTGGCTCTTTTTATATTAAGGAGTGTAAGTTCCAATATAATATACATCCATGTCCAACCACTAGTTTTGACAGCGGAATGTTACAACCACAACCGCCTGCTCCTCCAAAGAGATGTACTAGCTCTGAATAGTGGAGAAGCCAAGGCTCGTTACAATACTCTCCAAGCTCTCTCCAAGTTAGTCTTATTGGAAGCTTTTCTAACCAAAAGCCTATACAATGAATTATGAGGTTCTATTTATAGCAAAAGGTGGGGTGACCCTTGACATTCCCGTTTGTGACAATTCATCTACCCTCATGACTCTTCATCTACTCTATGATTGTTACATCCAACTATCGTCACTTGAACTTCCACTTGACAAGACGTTACATTACAATGCATATTTGCCCATGTGAGACAAAACGGCTTGAGCAAGCCATGCAAGACATCGCTGCACTCGGTCCATTGTGGTGAAACCAACTCTTTGACATGCTTGTGATGGTGAAGGTGGTGAGTTGATGCCAAGCTTGGCCATCCATGATGGTGTGATTACGCTCTATGGTGACATCTTGCTGAAGTGAACTCTTGCCTCCATTGCAACCGGGTGCATTGGTATGGCTCCTCCATCCAACTCATCTTCTAGCATGAGCATGGTCTTCTTGGGTGCAGATGAACCAACAACACACTGATGCATAGTGTCTATGGTTATCTTCTAGTGTGTGCTGGTGGTCATGCACTTCAACTGTCAACTACATGTTCAACTCCAGTTGGACTTTCTTCTTGTCTTTACCTTAGTGTGTGTGCCAAATGGTTTAGATCACATGTGTGCACATTATGACATGCATGTTGCAGAATTCCCTTGCATGCGATCAACAACACCACTCACCATGTCTACTCCGTGCCAACTACTGGGATGACTCTATAACTTGTACGAGCACAGTTTCATCCGTCTATGCATGTTGCACCCCCTGTTGTACCTGGTCCTGCTGTAAATCATTCTTTTATCTATGTAGCTCATGTTCTTCCTTGAGTTTTTGATTAAGCACATGAAACTCCTTCTCTTTCCCATTCTCTGCCTTCATGTGATCTTCATGTCGCATCGTCACTTGATAGCCTGAATCTCCAAAGTTTTTTTCATCACAAGTGGATATACTTGAGATTGCAACTTTTTTCTGCCTCAGTGTTTTCAACAACCTTCCTCTTGCTTTCATTGCATCCAGTATGCTTCCTTCAGTTGTTGTTCATGGTGCTACTTGTTGTGATGCTACTACCGTCATATCTTGATGTCCTTGTCTACAAACAACTTGATGTCTTCGTGGGTGGGCCAGTTCATAAACACTTGATCGACTACATCCCCAAGCGTGCTCTGAACAGTGCCTTCGACTCTGCTCTCCTGGAAACCATTGTACTTGTGCTACTAAGAGGCAGATGAACACCTTCAATACCTGGAGACATGGAAACACTCATGGCAAGAAATCTGTCCATCAAAAACCAAAATGAATTTGAGAACTGACTTGAAACATACATGTGTGATTGATCATGAAGGTTACGCAATTTCCACCGGGAGGTCGTAAGACTGACTGCCACGACTGTGCAAGGCACAGTCCAGGATGTCAAGAGGCTGACTGACTACTGGAAATGTGCAATTCATAGTCTAGCCTAATTACTGACTGCTATAATTGCGCAATGCACAATCTCAGCTAGAAATGGTTGCAGGCTTAGTGACTGCATTGCGCAATTTTCTGGGCCAACAGTCATTGTCCCTCATAATTATGCAATGCAAGACTGAAGGGCAGTCACTGGGCAGAAATGTGCATTTCCTGAGAGGAAGACAAAGCCTTCCACTCAGGATTTTGCAATGTTGTCTTGGTGAGGCATAGTCAGGGCCAAGACTACCCAGACCCGCCGATAGGCAACTAAAAGCGAATGTGAATGTGAATGCATGGTGGTACTAAGTGTAAACATAAGTGAATGATCATGCATGCAAATAGTGGATGAAATATTCAGAAAATGGAACAATGTGCATGTGGGTGAGGCGAGTCACTAAATCGACAACCGTTCGTGAAATATAGTTTCATGCATGCGACAACAGTGAGATCTTAACAAAAACTAAAACGGTGCTAGTACTAGATAGTATGTATCAAAAAAACAGCAAGTGCTCACTGAAATCAAGAAGACAACATTCATACAAAGGGAAACACAAAAAGCACCAGAAATGCAACACAAGACATGAAAAGTGTGCTTACCCCAAAACAGCTGAGCTAAATGTGCCGAAGAATCCTAGATGCAATGTGGGATGTCAGAGCTACAATATAGATGTAAGAAATGAGCTCTGCAACGTCTGGTTGATGAGTTTTGATAAAATCAAGGTTGCAACGTGCATGCCACAAATCTAGGGAAAGCGACACTTGGTGGGAGGTTTCCGAAATGATCCTTGAATGCAACCTCCAGCTGCTAAAAGTAGATCCCTAAATCAAGGGATTCCATTGCATGTTTGTTAAGTTATGGTATGTTCTATGCTTATAACAGTTTACTTCTTTTTCTTATTATATTCCACCGATTAGCAATCACATGTACATAAAGTAAAGTGCAGATAGAACATTAAATGATCAACAGAAAACAAGCCAAGACAAGAGACACAAGATGTGGCGGCTAGCCAGGGACAAACCCCACAATGTGTGGGGAAACCCTTTGATCAAATCTTCTTTTATCTTCAATAATTCAGCAGAGAGAAATAGTACAATAAATCTGATGCATATCAGCAGTAGCAAACCCTAGATCAGTAGCATCAACATTAGCAACTTCATTATTGAACTAGGGCAGACCATATCTCACAAACCGACAGTCGGATTGACTTCATTCCACCACCAAAAGTTTCAGCTTCCAGAGGAGGTTCAGATGAACCTACAACGTAGTTCAGATGAGGAGATCTTCTAGGCCACGCAAGTCAATCTTTACTTCTGCAGTTGCAGCTTCAGTTTCAGCAGTTTCCGGCTTCAAACTAGGGCAGTCGATATCTTGCAAACTGTTCGTCGGATTGACTTCATTCCACCACCAAAATTTGCGGCTTTCAAAGGAGGTTTAGATGAACCTACAGTGCAGTTCCAAAGAGGAGATCTTCTAGGCCACGCAAGTCAATCTTTACTTCTGCAGTTGCAGCTTCAAATTCAACAGCTTCTGACTTCACATGTGTGAGAGAGAGAGACCCATTTCAGCGCAGTAGAGAAGAGACTCATATCTGCGCAGTAGAGAGAGAGAGATGTGATGAGATGAGTGAGTCTAAATGAGGAAAAGTCCTCTTATATTTATACACAACGTTGGTGGGTGAATAGATGCGACTGTTGGGCTTCTGAGCCTACATGAGTTGTAGGTCGACTTGATAATAATTCCATAATCAAAATAAATTCATATCTCCATGAATACTTATCAGAATTGGATGATCTTTATATCAATCCTACACCTCTCGATGAGAGGAATCTAATAAAAATATTATTAGCCATGAATAAGATGACCCACATGAATTTTTGCCCTGGTTTCCAATTTTAACACTCCATCTCAACCATGGAGAACTTCATCTGCAGTCTGTCTATCGGTCGTTACTATTCATCCATCAAATGCACTACCTTGTATAGCCTGACCCTTGCCCTGCTCTACTCTATTTTTCCTGTTCTGCTTTGTCTTGTTCTGCCCTGCACTGATCTGTACTATTTTGTTATGTTCTGCTCTGCTCTTGCATTGTTCTGTTCTACTCTGCTTTTGTCCAAATTATGAAGAAGAAGAAATGATCGAGGATGTATCATACTAACTCAAAGTCAGTCTCAGAGTATGTACCAGTGGTCCCAGACCAGTCTCAACCAACCCAAAGTCAGCGTCATAGTGAGTACAACTCCAATGGTCCCAGACCAATATCATCCTCCACTGACTCAAAGTCAGTCTCAGAGTATGTACCACTGATCCCAGACCAGTCTCAACCAACCCGAAGTCAGCGTCATAGTATGGTACAACTCCTACCACTGGTCCCAGACCAGTATCATTGATCCCAGATCAATGGAGGTCATCCTAGCATAGGGAGTACGGTAGTTACAACGATGCGTCCATCGGTACTACTATGGTCCCTAACTTCATTTCCCTGCTCATTGATCAGATGAGAGGTACTTCCCATGAGTCCCAGACTGCATGGGTAGGATGCCTCAACAGGAGAACTAATCAATCCTGTCCTCACAGGAGAACACATCAATCCTGCTACAATTTCCATGGAGAACACATCAATCCAGGCCTCACAGGAGAACACATCAATCCTGCTACAATCACCATGGAGAACACATCAATCCAGGCCTCACAGGAGAACTAATCATCCTACTACACAGGAGAGCGAATCATCCTGTTCCACAAGAGAGCGAATCATCTTGTCCCACAAGAGAGCGAATCATCTTGTTCCAGTGTGCACCACTAGGGGAGGGTGAGTCACCCTGTGGTCGTATGTTGCTCCAGTAATAATCGCAAGCCCTCAGAGCTCCCAGAGCTCAATGTATGCAACATGTAGGACCCTTGTACAAGGGTTTCTTACCGACTCCAAGTCATTTGGGAAAATCACAGATTAGATCTTTCCTCGGGGCTTTGACAAGGTGTATCAACTTGTACATCATCTTAATGCGATGGAGCCTCCTTGCTCATCAACTTACCATATCCAAGATTATGTCTATCTGCTGGAGCAATCGACGAATACAGGATTCCTCAATAATCGAATCCCACCTCTGGTTGTTATAGAGAATCACAGTGGTATCCAATGTAAATCCAAACAGCTCACTGAAGAGCTTTCACAACCAGACTACCTCACACGAGGTTATGCTAGCAACAATATATCCTGCTTCGGCGGTGCTCAAAGCCACCGACTTCTGCTTCCTGCTCATCCAGGATATCGAAGCAGATCCAAGGTGAAACAGCACCCGGAAGTGCTCTTACGGTCCACCACACTGCCTGCCCAATCAACATCAGTATATCCAAGTAGTCTCACATCTCCGGCAGTGTATCTTAATCCATGAGAGATTGTGTCCTGAAGACATCTCAGAAGATTCCTGGCATCAATCCAGTGAGGCTCAACCAAATATGAGCTCACAATGCTAACTGCAAAAAATATGTTCGGACGGAGGTTCACCAAGAACATCAATGCAAATGAGTTTATGAAACTCAGAGGCATTTCCCATATCTGGTCCGACATCACTACCATATAACTTCTAAAAGTTAAGATCCTCGAGGTAGTCACAGGCTTGCAGTCCATCATACCAAATCTTTCCAATATCTTTACCACATATTTCCCTTGAGATAGGAAAATTTCCCTTGGCTTCTGCCATACTTCAAGTCCTAGGAAGTAGTGCATCAGTCCTAGGTCTTTCATTTCAAATTCAGAGGCCAGCTCCCTCTTACATTTGTGAATGAGAGGATCTGCACCTGTTAGAAAGAGGTCATCCACATACAATACCAGTATGAGAGGCTTGTCATCTTCAACCTTAATGTAAAGGTTAGGATCGGCTTCACTCCTAGTGAATCCCAGCTTCATCAAGTAGCTATCGATCCTCTCATACCATGCTCGGGGTGCTTGCTTCAGACCATAGAGAGCTTTCTTCAACCTGTATACATGAGATTTTCAATCATAAATCTCAAATCCTTTGAGTTGCTCCACGTAGACCTCTTCTTTGATCGAGCCATGCAAGAATGCAGTCTTGACATCCATCTGATCCATCCTTGTGAAGCGGCAAGGGCTATGATCGAGCGGATGGTTGTATATCTGGCAACAAGTGCAAATATCTCATCATAGTCTATACCTTCCTTTTGGGAGAAACCTCGAGCAACAAAACGAGCATTATACTTTTCCGTGCTTCCATCTGCTGCATGCTTTATCCTGTAAAGCCATTTTGAAGTAACAATTGTCTTTTCCAGGGTCTGGGAACTACTTCCCAGACATCATTCTCCATAATAGACTCATATTCTACGGTCATAGCATCCTTCCATACTCGATGCTTGACGGCATCTGAGAATGACGAAGGCTCATTTTGTATGATCGTGCTCATGATGGTCAGGTATCCTTGATACCTATTAAGTTTCTTACTTTGATGGAAGGTTCCTCAGGGTGCAGCATGTCCTTTAGCATCATCAAGTATCCCCCTAAGCCATGAAGGCCTCTTCCTAGAAGAGGAAGGCTCATGTGGATGAGAATCTATCAGATCCATGGGTTCTTCTACATCAGGCATTGATTCATCATCCTTTTCTTTCGGTTCCCTGGTGTTGGCTTCTTCAGAGCTCCTCAAAGTCGAAAGATTGTTCACCTTGTGGTGAACTTTTCTTTAGGAGTCTTGGAACCCAATGCTTGATGAGGGCATCAATTTTGTACATATATGACGGTGATTGTAGTTTCAGCCCATAGAAACATCAGAAGTCTTTGATCATGTAGCATGGCCCAGACAGCTTCCATCATCGTGCGGTTCTTCCTTCCCACCACACCATTCTGCTCAGGAGTATGTGGTGTAGTAGTCTCCCTTTTAATGCCAACCTCAAGTATGCCTGAGTGAACCAATTGTAATATATCAGAGGTCTTGCTTTGGCTTGAGGGGAATGGTCCCCTTTTGAGCTTTCCTTCAGCACATCCTGGACATACACCTTCATTCTCTATTCAGAATTCGGGCATCCCTATCACCATTTGACTTACATCGAGTATAGCTTTATAATGAAGGAGGGAAAACCTCTAATGCCAAAGTTCGGACTGAAGAGATGTGTCATAAGACATGACACCTAGCAGACTTCCATCGACCTGATATAATGAATCAACACTAAACCCAAGAGTAAAGTCATATTTAACATTATTTTTCCATATACATACCTTGCCATCGCTAAAGGTTACCTTGTAGCCTTTGTCTTCCGTTCCCGAGATCGACACTAGGTTCTTTTTGAGGTCAGGTGCATTTAATACATCCTAGAATTTCCGACCTTCTTGAATGCTTGTCCTCTTGCTTGATTCCCAGCTCTCCTTTTACCTTTGTTGTTGAATTTTTCATTCCTTTGATTGCCATCAGAGGGATTTTGATCATCGTCCTAGAGTGAGTCCTTTCTATCAGGGCACTCCCTTGCATAGTGACTTGCTTTATCGCAAATGTAACATCATCATTTTCTTCTAGCCTTAGGTCCAGCCTTTCCTTTTGATTTAGTCCCGGAATTATTTCTTTTCTTTGCATGAAAAGAAAAGGCAGCAGGAGGACCTTTAGGCATGGGCATTTCTTACACTTCTTCCCTTGTTTCTTCTTGAATGCATCTAGCCACTAATTCCTCGAAACCAGGAATTACATTATAGTTCAGAAGAGTAGTCCTGAACACATACCATTTAGATGGTAATCCTTCAAGAGTTGTGAGTGCCATTTCTCTGTCAGTAATAGTTTCCCCAATAGATAGGAGATCGTTCTTGATCTCGGTGATTCTTAAGAAGTATGCTTGCATACTTTCATCTTTACCCTTCTTAATTTCCCTCAGCTTATTTCTAAGAAACAAAACTTGATTTGCATCATTAACTTTAAATAAACTCGCCAGTCTATCGTAGATTTCCTTGGAGGTGTCTAGATCAGAGATGTAGGCCAACAAGCGCTTGTCGATAGAGTCCCGGATGATCTTCTTTGTTTTGACTTCTCCATTTTTCCATTTGTTCCAGGCAGCAGCAGATGCATTTGATGAAGGCTCAACAATATTGCCTCTTACATCGTCCAGCACTCCTTGATCTTCAAGGCTTAGATCGATAGACATATTTCATCCGTGATAGTCAGCTTTCTCACGGAGCTTGTCTTCGGCAGGAAAGAGTGTTGAGGACCCCATAGTTCTTTTAGGATAGCCTTGCCAATCTTCTCTTCAATGATTGCTCTTGATCTTGCTCGGGCTTTGTCTTCACCTCAGCTCTGATACCATGTTAAGTTATGGTATGTTCTATGCTTATAACAGTTTACTTCTTTTTCTTATTATATTCCACTGATTAGCAATCACATGTACATAAACTAAAGTGCAGATAGAACATTAAACGATCGACAGAAAACAAGCCAAGACAAGAGACACAAGATGTGGCGGCTAGCCAGGGACAAACCCCACAATGTGTGGGGAAACCCTTTGATCAAATTTTCTTTTATCTTCAATAATTCAGCAAAGAGAAATAGTACAATAAATCTGATTCATATCAGCAGTAGCAAACCCTAGATCAGTAGCATCAGCATTAGCGGCTTCATTATCAAACTAGGGCAGACCATATCTCACAAACCGACAGTCGAATTGACTTCATTCCATCACCAAAAATTTCGGCTTCCAGAGGAGGTTCAGATGAACCTATAGCACAGTTCAGATGAGGAGATCTTCTAGGCCACGCAAGTCAATCTTTACTTCTGCAGTTGCAGCTTCAGTTTTAGCAATTTCTGGCTTCAAACTAGGGCAGTCGATATCTTGCAAACCGTTCGTCGGATTGACTTCATTCCACCACCAAAAGTTGCATCTTTCAAAGGAGGTTCAAATGAACCGATAGCGCAGTTCCAAAGAGGAGATCTTCTAGGCCACGCAAGTCAATATTTACTTCTGCAGTTGCAGCTTCAAATTCAACAGCTTCTGGCTTCACATGTGTGAGAGAGAGAGACCCATTTCAGCGCAATAGAGAAGAGACTCATATCTGCGCAGTAGAGAGAGAGAGAGATGTGATGAGATGAGTGATTCTAAATGAGGAAAAGTCCTCTTATATTTATACACAACGTTGGTGGATGAATAGATGCAACTGTTGGGCTTCTGAGCCTACATGAGTTGTAGGTCGGCTTGATAATAATTCCATAATCAAAATAAATTCATATCTCCATGAATACTTATCGGAACTGGATGATATTTATATCAATCCTACACCTCTCGACGAGAGGAATCTAATAAAAATATTATTAGCCATGAATAAGATGACCCACATGAGGTTTTTCCCTGGTTTCCAATCCTAACAATGTTTCCTTGGGAGAAGCAGCCCATGCATGCAAATCAGTTTTGCTCAGTCTCGGAGGGAACTAGTCAACTCATATGTACATGCAATAGTCTGCTCAACTGTTGGGAGAAAATGCACATTTATGGAAGGGATATGGGGTGGTTGCCCAGAATATTTGCATAATTTATGGGTAGAGTAGCTGACTATTCCCCAGGATTGCGCAAGTTTTGGGTTGAGTAGCCATGTTGGGAAGAATTGTGCAATTTTCTGGATGAAGCCTGACTAGAAGAATCATGCAATTTTGGAGCCCAGTAGGCTACCAGACAGAATTGTACAATTTCTAGAGGGAAAGCTGGTTGCCCTCCAGAATGCACAATTTCTTGATGGAGCTTCTCAGCCTGCAGCTGGACCAAGTCAGAGGAACAACCTGTAAGGGGAAAGCATTAAGCTCTGGTAGACAGGCTGCCTTTCTACAAGAAAATCATTGAAGCTTATTCACTTGACAAAGCAAGACATTTTGTTGTGAATGGTTGGTAGGGAGGCTCCAAAACAAAGCTAAGGTAAAATTTTAGAGGGTGTTTGTAACCGCTACAACACTTGGTAACACACTGGTAGAACTCCAGCTCTCTGAATGGACCTCATTCATGAAAGCAAGTCTAACACTTTCGGAAGTATTATTCAGTTCTCAATTCATCTTGGTTTCCACACTTGCTTGACTCTAAGATGTAGCATGTGTGAAGCTCTTGGTTGATTGACACACATTCCAAGCCAAATCAACACATTTATTTCGATTAGGGTTAAGGGGTATATTGGTGCACAAGCAGTATAGTCGTCAGAGTCTTAGTTTCATCTTTGGTGTTGCTCCACTGTGAGCATGCCTAGATAGTACCCTGGCGGAGTCACATAGGAACACAAGCATGGCTCCGCTACCAGTGAGCCTGGTCAGTACCCCAATAGAGTTACTTGCATCACCACTCTACACAGGAAGCCTTTCTCTTCTTTCACCTTATTCATTTTCATTCATTTTTTTTAGCTTTTCTAACTTTTTCATTTTTTTCATTTTTCATCTTCGTAACTGTGCATATCACTTATTCATTTCAGAGGCAGAAGAGAGATCCCAACTTATTGAGAGCAGAAGAGGTTGTGCCTATAGAGAAGTAGTTTATTATACCTATGACATGCATTTTAAGGTTTTCCCCCTCACCTTACTCTACTTGACTGAGCTGACAAGGGTTAACCCAAAAACAACTAACTAGAGTAGGTGACACTAGTTAGCGCGGAAGCGTTGTGTTTTCACCAAGGTTCACTTCGAGCAGTATATATTTTCCATCGACATATCATGGAATAAAAGTAACAAGTCCTTCATGCAGAGGTAGGATGGCAGATAACCAAGTAGTGATAGCTGCACAAGGCCTCTTGTACTTTACCAAGCTTGTTTCAAGAGTCATGCATGGTTTCATGCGAAACTAACCTACGAACTAAAACAAGCAAACAAAAAAAAAAGCAAAGCAGAAATAGAATTGAATGCAAAAGAAAAGTGAGTAAGCAAACAAGCAAGTAGACAAACAAAAATGCAAAGCAAGAAAGCAAACAAGCATGCAAGCAAACTAACTGAAAGCAAACACTAGTCCTACTCCTAAGCTAATGGTGCATGGGCCTGATCACGTGAAGTGATATTTCAAATGCAGCCACCGGTGCATTGGTCAACCCATGTTGGTGAAGGCATGGTTTGCGAACAAGACAATTATGCAAACTAGGAAACAAGAAAGATATAACAGTGAAGACAAACACACTCTAAGCTTACAAGCATCCATGGAACGAAAATGAGTGAAAGAGCATGACATGCAGTCTGTTGAGATACCATGATGTTGTGTGACACTACATGTAGATTTTAAGCACATGGACACTCTTGATTGTGACATGCAAGCACATGTGAGGAAGGTAAACCACTTACGTCACACAAGTGTGCTTGCTGAGTATGATTCCTCCCATGCATGAGCGATGGGATAGTGTAGTTCGAGTGGAGGAAGTGAAATCTGAGTGTTGGATTGATCTTCAATGCATACATATGAGTAATGAGGAGCCTTGCATGTTTGAACAATTTCCTGATCAGAAGTGAAACCAACCTCGAGATAGTGAGGGCCTGACATAACCATCAGCTTGGGCTAAAGTGCCTCGACAGTCTGGGGGGTTTCGACTTCGTTGAAAGATGGATCACCGTAGACCAATGGCTTAGATGGATTAACAACAAGTGAATCAACATCATGATTAGATGATAAGATAAAGAGATCACGAAAACCAAGATCATAAATTTCGGGATGTTGGTCGTCATCCTCATGATTCGATAAATCACACAAAGGGGTATATGAGAAGCAAGAATGTTCATCCTCTACATTTCTGGAAAGATAAATGAAAAATAAATTGGATGTTCAAATAATGATTGGTCATCTCCGTTGTCAGATGATGGACTGACATCCGGTGTGTCCTGTGAATGATCAACAATGGGTGCTTCCGTGGACGAAGATACACATGAAAAATCAGGGATGGTAGGATCACCAAGGAGGTCAGGAAAAAATGGAGGAGGTACGGATAGGCAGGGATGGTCCTCTACTGCTAGTGGATGTTCAAGCTTCCAGTGATGCTCTTCATGAATGCAAGCGCATGTTTGTTGTGCAACATAAACTCCGTCAATTGATCGATCCTCGTTTAAAACAGGGGTAAAGTCCAGAATGGAAGAACACAAGACAGTATCATCCGGAGGATTATCCCAGTTCGAAGACGGAGGTTGAGCTACAAAATACATGTGATGAGGTATGGGACTCAGAACCAAGTCTACGCAAAAATTGGAAGGAGCAATGTCAAGAGGATGTGATGGTTTCACAGATGTGTGTGCATGCTCTCCCACATCAATCTGCTATGGTGGAGATGTTTGATGAGGGGACAACGAACATTCACTTGTGCCAGTGACCTTGTCCATTTGTGATTGCGCAGCTCCATCATTGAAGTATGCTGAGTGGGATTTAAGCTTGAAATTCTTCTTGGGATTGACAGATTGGACAAGGCAATATTTGAATCTGTCCATGAGATACTGAAATTTCATCTAACTTTTCGGTGCTTCAAACATGAATAGACAGAAACACTCAGAAAACTCCATTGGTGATTCGTGCGGAGCCTTCTGTTGTTTTAACAATTTTTTATCAAACACTTTAGGATCAAAATTGTGGAAAACAAATCTGATTAGATCGTGAACTGCTTGAATGAGTGCACAAAGTTATGAGGTAGTGTGCCACACCATTGTGATGGGTGGTTGCGAAGTGTGTGTGTGAGTAGCGAACAGACCTATATTTCACTAAAATCTTCCATGCCCTGCATGAGCGCATGGAAGTCATCTAAGTGCTCAAGCTAGGCCACTTCGCCTTCATCATCATACATGAGTTGTGACAAGTGATCCCAGAACTCCCTCTCAATGTGAAAGATATGTCCATTGGACAGACATTTCAGAGGGCGAACTATAACAAACTCCATGATATATGTGCGAATATTCACAACAAATGATGAGGGCTCAGCTTGTCATCTAGCCCTCCTTCTAGTGTCAAAATTTTGATGGTGCTGGACCTGCCAACATGTAAGGGGATCTCCTCGGTAAGAAGTCCCAATTAGACCTCAGACCATTTGGTGTAGGAGTCCCAGCAGTGGGTCAAACAGTAATGCCTTGACCGCGATTTCGCACAGAGGCAAGTAAGATAACTCTATTGGTAGCAAGGGTGTGACATCTGCAATGAAGCAAGGAAGGAGCATGAGAGGTTCTAACACACAGGGGTTTAGATGAGTGCGCCCCTTGGAAACCTGTGATATCATGTAGTTAAGAAGGGAACACACGAGAAAATATGCATCACAACATGGAAAGCAAGTTAGCTAGCAATCCAAAGTGATGGTTAAACCAACAACACATTTCAGAAAGATTCATACATACATACATACATACATAGATAACTATACATGCATGCGTAAGTAAATAGATACATATATCATTTAGAGTAAACCAGATAGCATAGAATAAAATACAATATATGCATGAAACGTGATGGCTCTTGTTATATTAAGAAGTGTAAATTCCAGTCATACAATACATCCATGTCCAACCACTAGTTCCGACAGTGGAACATTACAGCCACAACTGCCTACTCCTCAAAAGAGATGTACTAGCTCTGCATAATGGAGAAGCCAAGGCTTGTTACAATATTGTCCAAGCTCTCTCCAAGATAGTATTATTGGAAGCTTGGTTGACCAAAAGCCTATACAATGAGTTATGAGGTTCTATTTATAGCAAAGGGTGGGGTGACCCTTGATATTCCCCTTTGTGATAGTTCATCTACCCTCATGACTCTTCATCTACTCTATGACTGTCACATCCAACTATCGACACTTGAACTTCCACCTGAAAATATGTTACATTACAATGCACATGTGCCCATGTGAGACAAAACGACTTGAGAAAGCCATGCAACACATCACTGACACTCAGTCCATTGTGGTGAGACCAACTCTTTGACATGCTTGTGATGTTGAAGGTGGTGAGTTGATGCCAAGCTTGGTCATCCGTGATGGTGTGCATGCACTCCATGGTGACTTCTTGCTGAAGTGAACTCTTGCCTCCATTGCATCTGGGTGCGTTGGTAAGGCTCCTCCATCCAACTCGTTTGCTAGCATGTGCATGGTCTTCTTGGGTGCGGACAAACTGGAAACACACTAATGCATAGTGTCCGTGTTGATCTTCTAGTGTGCATTGGTGGTCATGCGCATCAACTGTCAACTACATGTTCAGCTTCAGTTGGACTTGCTTCTTGTCTTTGCCTCGGTGAGTGTGCCAAATGGGTTAGATTGCATGCATGTGCACTATGACATGCATGTTGCTAAATTCCCTTGCATCCGATCAACAACACCACTCACCATGTCTGCTCCGTGCCAGCAGCTTGGATGAATCTATAACTTGTATGAGCACAATTTCATCTGTCTGTGCATGTTGCACCCCTTGTTGCACCTGAACCTACTGCAACTCATTCTCTTATCTATGCAGCTCACGTTCTTCTTTAAGTTGCTGCTTGAGCACATGCAACTCCTTCTCTACCTCGTTCTTTACATTCACGTGATCTTCATGTCGCATCATCACCTGATATCCTGAGTCTTCAAAGTTTCTTTCATCACAAGTGGATCTGCTTGAGCTTGCAACTTTGTTTCGCCTCTGTGTTGTCAACAACCTTCCTCTTGCTTTCGTTGCATCCGGTATGCTACCTTTAGCTATTTTTCATGGTTTTGCTTGTTGTGATGCTATTGTTGTCATATCTTGATGTCCTTGTCTACGAACAGCTTGATGTCTTCGTGGGTAGGCAAGTTCATAGACACTTGATGGACTGCATCTCCAAGCGTGCTTTGAGCAATGTCTTCAACTCTGCTCTCCTAGAAACCATTGTACCTGTTCTGCTGAAAGGCAGATGAAGACCTACGATACCTGGAGATGTGGAAACACTCATGGCAAGCAATCTGTCAGTCAAAAACCAAAATGAACGTGAGAACTAACTTGCAACATACCTGTGTGACTAATCATGAAGGTTGCACAATTTCCGCTGGGAGGTCAGGAGACTGATTGCCAAGAATGCGCAAGGCACAGTCCGAGCTATCAGGATGTTTATTGACTACTGGAACTATGCAATGCATCATCTAGCCTAGCTGCTGACTACTGGAATTGCGCAATGTGTATTCTTAGTTGGCAATGGTTATAGGCTTAGTGATTGCATTGCGCAATTTCCTAGGCTAGTAGCCACTGTCCTTTAGAATTGCACAATGCAAGACTAGAGGATAGCTACTGGGTAGAAATGTGCATTTCCTGAGAAGAATATAGAGCCTTCTCTCTCAGGATTGCGCAATTTTGTCTTGGTGAGGCAAAGTCCGGGCCAAGGCTGCCTAGACCCACTGACGGGCAACTGAAAGCAAATGTGAATGTGAATGCATGGCGATACTAAGTGTAAACATAAGTGAATGATCGTGCATGAAAACAGTGGATGAAAGATTCAGAAAATGGAACAACATGCATGTGGGTGAGGCGAGTCACTGAATTAGCAATCGTTTGTGAAAAACAGTTTCATGCATGCGACAACAGTGAGATGTTAATGAAAACTAAAATGGTGCTAGCACAAGCTAGTATGTATCAAAATGATAGCAAGCGCTCACTGAAATCAAGAATACATTATTTATACGAAGCGAAACACAAAAAGCACTAGAAATGCAACACAAGACATGAAAAGTGGGCTTACCCCAAAACAATTGATTTGAATGTGCCGATGACTCCTAGATGCAATGTGGGATGTCAGAGCTGCAAGATCGATGTGAGGAATGAGCTCTCCAATGTCTGATTGATGAGTTTTGATAAAATCGAGGTTGTGACGCACATGCCACAAATCTAGGGAAAGCGACACTTGGTGGGAGGTTTCTGAAATGATCCTTGTATGAAACCTCCAGCTGCTAAAACTAGATCCCTAAATCAAGGGATTACTTTGCATGCTTCCTTGGGAGAAGCCACCCATGCATGCAAATCAGTTTTGATCAGTCCCGGAGGGAACCAATCAACTCAGCTGCACATGAAAGAGTCTGCTCAACTACTGGGATAAAATGCGCATATCTAGAAGGGAGTTCGGTTGGCTGCCCAAAAGATTTGCATAATTTCTGGGCAGTGCTGCTGCCCAAGATTGCGCAAATTTTGGGCTGAGCAGCCATGCTGGGAAGAATTGCGCAACTTTCTAGATGAAGCCTAATTGGAAGAATCTCACAATTATGGAGCCCATCAGACTACTAGATAGAATTACGTAATTTCTGGAGGGAAGGCTAGTTTCCCTCCAGAATTGCGCAATTTCTTGAGGGAGCTGCTTAGCCTGCAACTAGACCAAGTTCGGAGGAACAACCTGTGAGGGGAAAGCATCAAGCTCTGATAGACAAGCTGCCTTTCTGCAAGAAAATCACTGAAGCTTGTGTACATGACAAAGCAAGACATGTTGTTGTGAAAGGTTGGTAGGGAGGCTTCCAAACGAAGTTAAGGAAAAAATTTGGAGGGTGGTTGTAGCCGCCACAACATGTTCTTATACTGATTTACTTGTACGTTGGTTACATTGGCTCTATGATTACACTTAGCACTTGCGTAGTGTAATATTCATATTAGAGTAGGATGCATTGCATATTGACTTTTTTTGCATTAAAAATTAATATAATATTATGTTATCATGCTAGATTAGGTGCATTTAGATTAAATTGAATTCTAGAGTAAACTTTATTTCTTGTTGATTTTACAGACTAAAAAAATCATGGGTGATTAAAGAACACCATAAAAGCATGTTGACCCGTTTGGTTAATCTTTGATGTGCAAGTAATAGGTTTGTTGTCCCAAGAGATTTCTGGTGTTCTCATGACCTCCCCGTTTGAGTACATGGTTTCTGCACTCTGGTGAAAGCTCATGTCCCAATTGGAGCCAAATTTTACCCACCACTAGTGGGTGACCCCTATAGGAGAAATTTTCTCCTAGATTTGTCTTCAACCAATAACCAACAACCCCTCGTTGCCATGAGATAGCTCGATGTGCCACCATTCTCCAACACTTGAGCCAACCATTGTGTGCCCTCGCCCATATGTTATGACCGTATGTTTGAAGGTGGGCCTTCCAACCCCGAAGGTAAATATACAATATTGCAAGTGGGTCTCCATTTTGGACTTGGTCTCCCTATATGGGGTCCAAGCACTTAAGACGGTCATAATGGCACTTGTAGGGTGAGCGTTGAGAGAAATGGGCCTCCACCATAGTAGAGAATTGAACCATGGGTTTATTTAGAACCACATATTTATTTTTCATGCCTGGGCCATCCAGAGATGATGATGCACCTGGACCATGTTGCCCAGCTGGCCACATGCTTGCACCTAACACTTGGTAGCTAATCCAAGGCCCATATGGGGTTTGTCTCATCTGGAGAGACATGGGAGGGCATGCATCATCTTATAACCCTCACTATTGGAGCATTGACTTTTTATTGAGCCATTGGAGACCCATGAGACCATGGATTGTGCCCCACAACCACTTGGGAGCACCTCAGGATGTTTTTCTTGGAAATCAAGGGGGCACCTTCTTAATCATCATTTTTTGAGACCTCCTCTTCATCGTGGCACTTAGAGGAATCATTTTTTCCTTCTAACAACCTTTCCTACTCCATCACGCACTATTTTGTCCCTCTTGGGATGGCTATTTAATCACTTTTGCAGCTATTTGGTGGGACTATCACCAAAAGGGTTGTTATTCGCATATTAAAATATTATTAGGGGCTTAATTAGGCTAATTACACCAAATCAAAATTATGAGAGGCTCATATAAATTAAAGAGACCTCATTTGTATTTGGACATTATCATTTGGATTTGGGACTTCTCTTCTTGAGTACTCAGACTTGCAATTTTGGACGAGTTTTAGAGTTGAAGTGCACTTTGACACTTGGATAATTTTGCACTTTTTCTTGGAGTTTTTATTGGCATGTTTTTTTTGGATGATATACTCTTATTTGTCTTGTAAGTGTTCTATGATGTTGTTCTTATGAATGTCTAATGCATGTAATATCTTCTTATGGTTATTAAATATGCTCTAATTAATGTGAATTTTCTTGGAGCATTAAAAGCTATTGGAAATTTTGCATGTGTTACTCATTTGACAAAGAACTAATGAATGTTCAAAGGGGAATAATCTCATAATTAAATCCTTTGAAAATCCATTTGAGATAGTCATTGAAGTGTAAAAATATTCAAGGTGTTGGGTTGCTGCCTTCTTTTAGGATAACCAAGTCCCTCGAGGTCTCCTTAAAGCATCAAAATTTCCATGTTATAGTCCTCTTCATTCCATTTCTCCAAAAAGGACAAGGTAATGATCTTAATCCTTTTGATCAATCTTAAATCACTGTCTTTTTCACTTATTTCCCAAAATCTTCCCTAACCCTAGATAGCAAGCTAGGGCCCAATGTGAATTGCATTAGGAAGGTCACTTTGGGGAGTGAGTTGGTAGGCTATTGTGTTGTATTTTCCTTTAGTTTCCCTCAAAATTTGAAGCAATTTCCATCGCTATTTTTAGAGAAATCCCAAGCCTTGACTCTCATCATGAAGTTAGTCTTAAGCCTCTTGAGTTAGCAGCGTTTCAAAGGTCATTTTCTCTTGAAATATTAAACGAATTTAATCATGTTTTTAGCCTTTCTAATCCTTACTTGACCTAATGTTCTCCTTGTCAAGTCTCCCTCTCATGCTAGATCCTATAACCCTACGTCTCATGTGGATCATCCTAACTCTATCTAGTTAAGCAACACTTATCCTAGAAGTAATTTCTTATTTCAAAAATGCTTATTGAGAGGTCCTATTTCAAAAACGCTTATTGAGAGGTTACATCTAAACTCTCATATCATTTTAAATCCCTAGGTCTTGATTTTCTCTCTTTAGGTCTTTCTTGGAGAGCCATTAAGCTTCATTGAAGCAAGTAAGCCCCATATTGAATCTCTCCCTTGAATGGACCTTGAAAATCACTATATACCTAATCATTGATCTTGCCATTATAAGTGATTTCCTCCATATTGGGACTTCCTCACATCGGTGAAACTTTGAGAAGAGAAGGTGACATAGGTTATGCTGACAGTGGGCCTTTGTCCCAAATTTTTTTTGTTCCCTCTAGATTTAGCCTATTTACTGGGATTTCTAGTTTGTACAGTAATATGCACCATTAACCAACAATAAATACCCCTAACACTATATGTTTTTCATAATGCATACTGCAAAAGCAATAACTTCAAATTAAAACAATAATGACATAGTTAAGAAACAAATAAATTTCATTGCATCCCTATATATTATATTCTCTTTTATTTCATGAGTACAGGTGCATACTAAGTAAATAAAGTTATATGAGTGCAAACTCATATGTAATCTGCCACCATTTCATCCATACTTCACCATTGCTTAGCCATTAGCAAATGCACTTCATACTCCAATAATCCCCCTCATCATGGTATGGGTCCCTCTATTGTATTTTATATGGAAATCATCATGGTATGGTGTTACAAAGTATCACATATGTGATACAACATGTATAATCACAACCTTGAGGCTCTACCCAAAAAATTTCATCACAAAAGACTTTGTAATCCTAAATAATATTAAAATATCTTAATCTCTAGTGACATGAGAATTTTGAAGTATTTGATATATAACTAATGCTCCTGTTATACCCTTTCACCAACCCAATTCATGGTAGTAATGAGACCCTACACATGTTTCAGTGATCATGTGATTTGTCACTAATAACACCAATTTATCTTATTTAATCATAGTAAATTTGTAACCAATAATATAACTAATAACAATCATGTATAATACCCTAAATTGAAATTATTAAATCACATATATTTAATATTTAATATTAAAACCCTCGCATGTATTGATATATAAACAGAACTCTCGCATGTGGTGCATATTGATATATAAACAGAACTCTCGCATGTGGTGCATATAAACAGAACTCGGTCTCGATTATATATTGATATATAAACAGAAGGGTCTCGGTTATATATTGAACTCGGTCTCGGTGCATATATAAACAGAAGCATGTATGATTTGAACTCGGTCTCGGTCTCGGCATATATATCCTCGCATGCATTGATATAAACAGAAGGCTCGGTTATATATTGAACTCTCGCATGTATTGATATATAAACAGAACTCTCGCATGTGGTGCATATTGATATATAAACAGAACTCTCGCATGTGGTGCATATAAATAGTCTTGGCATATATAAACTCTCGCTGCTCCGGTTCGCTGTAAACACAGTCTCGGTTCGGTGATCGAAGGGTTCTCGCGTGATATATAAACATATATAAACTCTCGCATGTTATATATATACAGGCTCAGGTCTCGGTTCCGGTTCTTGGCATATAAACCCTCGCATTCGGTTGGATATAAACAGTCTTGGCATATATAAACTCTCGCTGTATATATCGCTGCTCCGGTTCGCAACCGTCTCGGAAGATATATAATCAATCTCGTCTCGGGGATATATAAAGCAGTCTCTTGACTTTAAAGCTCGCAATCCAAAGCTTGGAGATCTTGGCTCTCACATCAGGTTCGGATATCAGGTGCACACATTCCTTGCCTTTTTCTTTTTAATACATATTTGCTCATATAATGTCAAGTATGAATACTTCACCACAGTTACCAAAGATTACCAAGGGCAGACCTAGCACAGTTACTCTACAAGGCCTCTATGAGTATATAGAGTCTTTAGAGAAACGCAGAGAAGAAAGAGAAGCCAAGTTACAAAAAGAGTTAGAAACCGTGCTGGAAAACAAATTTGCATCTCTTGAAAACACTATCCAGAAACAAATAGAAAATAAAATAGAACTACTGGAGAATAAAATGGAGGCAATAGAGACTAGATTGCATGTTATAGAAAAACAAAACCAAGACACTAACCAACCATCCCTGCAAGGAGACGCTGATACCTTAGAGGGTCTTAAAATGAAAGACATGATTAAAGAATTACAAGAAAAAGTTAATAGCCGCCTCACCGTAAATAGTGTGGTAGATAAGTTAGATATTAAACCAATTAAAGACGAAATGAAAAAATTAATAGAATTAGACCACGAAGGTAACAAAAGGACCTTAAACCTTATAATCTTCGGTTTAAAAGAGGAAGAAGATGAGGATACTTTAGCCTTAGTCCAGACAGAATTACATAATAGATTACAAATTGAAACAGCGTGTCTCACAGAAGCAACAAGGTTGGGGAAATTAACCGAGAATAAAGGAAGATTAATCCGCATAAAGGTGAGCTCTACTGATCATAAGCACAACATACTTAGTAAAACCTCAAGTTTAAAAGGAACGGGAATATTCATAAATGAAGATCTCATCCCAGAAGATCAAGCAGAATTAAGAAAGGAGGTTCAAAAGGTAAAAGAAGCTAGAAAGGAAGGAAAATGGGCAATAATTAGAAATAGAAAAGCCTTTATTCGGGACAAAAACCAAAAAGATAGTAATCAATAGCAATTAAACATGCTCTGGATCCTTTCTTGGAACTGTCGAGGCTTCCCATGGAACAAAGGCCCCAAGCTAAGTTGGATCTCAAATGATGTTGATATTATTTTGCTTGTTGAAACTTGGGAGCACGAAGAATCTAAGGTCCCTAACATAGATGGTTTTACACTATGGTCTACATGGAACAAGCGATCCTCCCGTAGAGGCATTGGGGGAATAGCTTGTTACATTAAGAAGAACATCTCCCCCTATGTTAGGCTTTATAAAAACAACCCTTACAACCAATTTAGTTGGATAGAGATCAGAGACATTAATAATAAAAAGTCCTACATAGCAATATGTTATTTCCCCCCCATTAATTCTAACTTCTATAAGAAGAAGAATCTAGATAAAACTAACCCTTACAATAGTTTAGAGAACGATATTTCTAGCCTAAGGAATGATGGTAATATCCTTTTAATAGGTGACTTCAATGCCCGAACTTCAAGTAACCAAGCTATTGTTTTAAGCAATCGTTCCAACCCTAATCCTCTTTGGTTAGACGAAGACCCTACCCTGGCTAGTAGGTACAAAAGGAGCTCTGAAGACCTCGGGGAAAATTTGTTTGGGTCAGAGCTTGTCAAGCTCTGTAGTGCTCAGGATCTCATAATTTGCAACGGTCTAAAAAAGTGGCCCAATTCCAGCAAGATGACCCGCATCCATGGACTTGGTAGCAGCGTAGTAGACTACGTTATTTCCGATCTTCCTTTATACAACGAAATGATAAACTTTGACATCTTAAACGACCACGAGCCTGACTCCGATCATAGGCCTTTACTTATAACCCTCAATTTTGTCATGCATAGAGTTCCCATAGAAAATAATACTTACAACCAAAAGAACTTAATATTTGATAAAAATAAAAAGGACCTCTTTCTAAATGAATTAAAAACTAACTTGCCTCCTTTATCTAGTATAGATAACATAGAAGACCTATATCATAATTTTACTACAACCCTCTCATATTCTATTAAAAAGTTCTCAATTGAAGTCTCAAATAATAAAAGAAATAGCAAAACCAATCCTTGGTATGACAAAGATTGTAAGAATGCGAGGAGAGCAATTAAGGAAGCTGTTGATGATTCTCTTAAAATGGACAAGATAAGAATATACAAAGCCCTAATTAAAAGGAAAAAGAGACAGTACATTCGTCAAAGACAGGAGAATCTCTTACACCTCTCTAAGGTAGCTCCTAAAAAATTTTGGAGGCAGATTCTGACTAGGAAGACTAAGGATAATAATAAAATTGCTCTTTACGATTGGAATTATTATCTTAAAAAGCTTTATGAATCTCCTAATGTCACGGATAATTTGGAAACCCTGCTCACAACGAAAGAAGTTTTCTCTTTAGAAGACATTAAGTTTGGGGTTAATCGCCTCGCGAACGGGAAAGCTAAGGACATTGAAGGTTACCAGGCAGAAATCTTAAAAATTGGAGGCCCTGTCGTCATCCCCCACATCCACAAGCTTTTCAATCAAGCTGTTAAGCAAGGGTTCCCTAAGCATTGGACTGAGAGCCTCATTATCCCTATTTTTAAAAGTGGAGATACAAATAACCCCTCTAATTATCGAACAATTATGATCAGCCCTCTCTTAGCCAAATTATATGGTAGTATTCTGGAAAAAAAGTTAAGCATATGGCTTGAAAGTGAAGATAAGCGGGCTAAAGGCCAAGCAGGTTTCAGAAGGCATCACTCAACAACAGACCACCTTGTTACGCTAAGGATCATTGCGGAGGAATGTTGTAATGATAAATCCAATTTATTCTGCTGCTTTGTAGACTTTAGAAAGGCTTTCGATACGGTTCCTAGATACAACCTTTGGAATAGGTTAGAAGAGCTAAAGGTTCCTCTTGAGTTAAGAGCCGCTGCTATAAGGCTATACGAGAATGTAATTGCCAAGCTAAAGAACAATGAGGGGTGGTCAAAAGATATTAAGTGTAACATCGGAGTTAAACAAGGTTGCCCCCTCTCCCCTACTCTATTTGGCATTTACATCGATAAGCTCAAAGGTTATTTAGAAGAAGCAGGATGTGGTGGCACAATCTTAGCTGGGATAGTCATTATCCTTCTTCTCTATGCTGACGATATTGTTCTTCTGGCAAGGTGCCCTTCTGATCTTGATAAGCAACTCAAGCTTCTTAAGGACTTCTGCTCTACCATGGGTATGACTGTTAATACAGACAAAACAAAAGTTATGATTATCAAATCTAAAAAGGACACTTGCGCTAATTTTACGTATGACAATAATAAATTGGAGGAAGTGTATTCTTACAAGTACCTAGGAATTGATATCCATCACAAGCTCAACTGGAACCATAGCATTGAGAAAAGGATCAATGGGGGATGGAAAGCTTATTTTGGTCTTGAAAATAATTGTAAAACAGCAAACCTTGTAATGTGGGATAAAAAGAAGTTCCTCTTTGAAACTTTAGTCACTCCTGTTATCTTATATGGTTGTGAAGTTTGGGGCTGCAGCATCTCCAAAGAATCATGGAGGAAGATTGAGCAAATCCAGAAGCGTTTTATAACTTATAACCTGAAAATTAAAAGTAATACACCCTATCCTATTCTCCTTATAGAAGCGGGTCTTTCTTCTATTGAGAGCCTAGCTATGCTTAGGTTTCTGATGTACAAGCACAAGCTCAATAACATAGACAATCATAGACTTCCTAAGCTAGCTTTAAATTCCAGCCAAAATCACCTAAGGCTTAACCGAGGATGGCATAAGGACACAAGGGCGTGGTTAAACTATTGGGAGATCAATGAGAATGATGCTTTGCAAAACATAAATAACATTAAAGATATTGTTACTTCTAAGTTCAAAGAAAAATTGTGGTGTGAGAAAGATTTAGCGTCTAAAAGAAAATTAAGTTATTATAAGAAGGTCATCAACCCCACCCTTGAAGATCAAAAGTATCTCTCTATTCTAACTAGCTCAAAAAAGAAAATTAATATAGCAAAGATTAGAACGAATTCTCATGAGCTCCATAGTGAGACTGGCCGCTGGGTAGTTCCTCAAACGCCATGGATGGAAAGGATCTGCCATATTTGTGAGAATAAGAGCATCGAGGATGAAAACCACTTCCTCTTAGAGTGCCCTGCATACAACCACATTAGATCTCAATTTCACAACCTTTGTTACAATACTGACCTTTCTAGCCTTTTACAATGCCAAAATTATAGTGAGCTCGGGAGGCTTCTCTCCAAGCTTTTTGAGCATCGGAATAACATCTTAAATCAAAATAAATAATTTGTCTTTTTAGGTCCGATAGATCATTATTTGGTCTCAGTGGACGTTAACAACCATCATCATCATCATCATCATCAATAAAATTTTAAGACATTAATAAAATCAACAACATAAAAACCATGATCCTTTACCTACTCATTTATATAAATTAAAAAGTACTACAAATAAGTCAAAACATAAATGTGGGGAAATATTCACAACATTCCATTTGATATTTTCATAAGATGCATCCATGGAAACACTATTTCTAATAGCTTAGGTTAAACTCACATGTCAGAAGTAAACCATGAATAAACAATAGACAATGTGGTATCTCTAATATATAAACACTTAAGTCATTAATCAACAACAAGCTAGCTCAAGTATAAACCTGCATTTATCACTTTCACACATTACATTATCATGACTCATAGATAAGTATTACTCTACATGCATCATGTCCTTTGATGGGTTTAGTGAGCTCTAATTCAAAGGTAATTTACTTAATTTAATAATAAGTTTGATGCCTTAGTAAAGTTTAAATAAGGGCATAAAAACATTGAGAATTATATTATGATGATATAACATGAACAAATGAATTTTATTTATGAAGAGATATTTTAGGTACAATACTTGTAAGATATTTTAGGTACAATACTTGTACATTGTAAAAGGAAAGGGACCTCACCTCCACTACGCTAGAATTTATAAAACATGAAATTTATTATTCACAACAGAGATGTGACTAATCCTAGATGCTTTTCTATATCTTGACTTCCCTCCAATTATTTCATTTTCATGATACTGAAACTTTGCAACAAACATGAGAATAATACCTAAAGTGTATGGTTGATAAAAGCCCTTTAGTGGCTATCATAGTGAATTCCTTCATTGACCACGTTTCACTTTGTTTTGTTAATGTAATATTTAATAGAGACATGGCTCATACCTTAACGCTCTAGTTGGTAATGAATCCCTCATTTGTTTCATTGCCATCATCTCTACAATTTGGATTTAGGATATTGTAATTATTTTCATTCATTACACTTCACTTATTTTGTCATGATAATCTCCATAATTTGCAAGAGAGATATAAATAATACAAAGGCATTCTAGGTGATAGTGAATCTCTTTATAACTACCTTGGTGAATCCCTTCACTTAGTTGTTATCATCATCCTTACGTATTGCAATAGAAATGTGACTAATACTTAGAAGTCATGGAGGATAACGAGACCCTTCACTTGTTTTTATCTCATGATATTTATGGTTTAAAAGAGAATTATGGATAATACCTAAAGAATAACTGATAGGGAAGACCCTCACTAGTGAAGCCCTTCACTTAGTTTCTATGATTTGTATAGTTTGGATACGAGGCATATATAACAGAGGATTTATTTGATAGTTAATCCCTTCACATGTTTTCTTGTCATGGGATCTAGTTGCTAATGAATTCCTTTCTTTACTTCTATAGTGTTAAAGTGTATTTTTATAATTTCTTCCACATTTTTCCATAGACATGAGTTTAACACCCATAGGTTCCAACTAACAATGAAGCACTTCGTTTGTTTAATCATGATCTCTTTATTGTGTAATATAGCTCATAGTAATATGTAGATGCTTGTCATTGATAGTTAATCACTTCTCTGTTTGCTATATTGAACCCCTTGTTTCGTTTTGAGAATTATACTTCAAATAGGAACTCCTGCATAATTTCAATGTGAACATTCACGATCTAGTTTGAGATATTTCAAAAAATAATTATATTTTTTAAAAATACTTCGATTTTTTAATTGACTTTAATAATTAAAAAAAAAATGAAAGTCATGTTTGATTGTTTAAGTCTAAAAAAATGTATCTCATGCACACACTATTTACACTAAGTATACTCAAAAATAGATTAGGGATTTGTTGTCAACTAAAAGCATAAAGGCAAGATAAGATAGAGGTTCTCACTCATAATTAAGCAATTTGAGTAGTTGATCAATTTAAGCAACCAAGAGAGAGGGGGAGAGAGAGAGAAAACATGGATTTGAGCCAAAGAAAATCCTAATAGGTAGTGGTTTGTACATGTGTCATACATTCGTATAAACATGTCCATAGTCATACAAACAAGCCGTATAGGTTTTCTAGCATGTTGTACATAAGTTTTTGTTGTTTTTTGTTTTTTTTCATCAAGTCGTGCCTTTTAAGAAGGCCATGGAAAGCTCAATTCATGGGATTTCAGTAATAATGCAATGGTTTTTTTTCTTTTGGGAAACTTATGGAGATTTTGTTGTAAATTTTGGAAAAAAATGAGAAATTGATTTAGAATGAGTAATTACTTGTGCATGTGTGAAATCAATTTTGTGATAATACTATTTGATTTTAAACTATTGTGTGATTGATTTTATAGTCTAAACTTTATTTGTGCATTAATTAAATTTAAAAATTATTTATTTAAATGATATATAAGGATTTCAGTCACCTAGGATTTGGAAACTTTACATTGTATCCGAGTTAACTTCTTTAATTGAGATTCTCAAAGGATTTGCATTGGTAAATCAATTGTTGAAAAGAAGTAACAATAGTTAGAGAGCTTCAAAGTTTCATTTTATGATTTGAAAGTTTGTGTAGTATATATTGGAGATGGCAGCAATGTGCCTCAATTATGAGGGTAGATTAGATGGTGCCTCAAATTTGTTCTCATAAAAGGGTTACACTTGTACTAAAAGAGTGATCTCTAGGATATTATCAATGATGTCGTGAGTCCACCTATAGTTTTGTAACAGTTCATAGCCCACAACAACAAAGAAAGGAAAATCAAATGTTGTTCGATGTGAGAAGACAATGAAGGAGATGTTTGATGCCCTGGTGAGTCTAGACTAACAAAGTAAGAACATAAATAGGAAGATGATATTGTGGAACAAACTTAGATACATAGACACGATAAAATCAAACACAACCACTAGTTACCCTATGAAATTCATACAAATTCATTATCAACATGAGACAATTGGGAACAAGGTTAAAGATGCAGGGCCAATGAACATGGCAATGAATGGATTCCCAACTTAATGGGAACCATTTTTCAAAGGTATTAATTCTTAAGAGAACATTCCTAACATATGGAGGCTTTGGCATGATTGTATGCAAAAAAGAGGAAGAGGTGGAGTTAAAGGTGACCAAGAAGGATGGTGATTAAGAGAAAATAATTCTTTTTGGTTAGTCAAATAAGGGTAGAGATAAAGGACCTAGTAAGGGTAAGGGAAATAGTGAGGATTCAACGTCACAGTGAAGACAATACTTGAGTAAAATAAAATACTTTGTTTGTCATATTCACAATCATTACACATCACATTGTTCAAAGA
This sequence comes from Pinus tabuliformis, assembly GCA_031772625.1. Classification (NCBI taxonomy): domain Eukaryota; kingdom Viridiplantae; phylum Streptophyta; class Pinopsida; order Pinales; family Pinaceae; genus Pinus; species Pinus tabuliformis. The sequence goes on along the minus strand of CM062814.1, from coordinate 630,870,964 downwards.
AGGGTAAATGGGCGTAGCAATGGAAGTAGGAAGCATCTTCTACAAAAGTGAAAATGAACATGTTTGTTTCCAAGTTTAAGAGGATTTCCCATTGGTATATTTCCTTTCTACAAACATGATTCTAATGAATGTGTGGTATGTGGAAAGTGTGGCATTTTTACATGTGACATTACCTTGACAATGATTATGAAGAAGTATAGCTCAAGAATACATGTTGAGGTTGGTGATGACGCCAAGTACCCAATAGTAGGAGTTAGTACTATTCCCTTTCAGTTAAATTCATGCAATTTTTTAAATTTAGACAACTTTTTACCAAGTCACAAGAAGAATTTTCTTTCAATTTAAATTATGGAAGATAAGGGCTTTGTATTAGATTTCAGGGAAAACAAGTCCTCATCAGATAGAAGGAATCTAACCTATATACAACTCAAGAAATGAGGATTAAATAAGGTAACTTGTACAAGTTGCAATGTAAACCTATTCAAGCCTCAAAGCATAACCATGACAGCATTTGTGAGTTGTGGCACAAGATGATGGGGTGCCTAGATCAAAATCCATTACCTATTATAAGGGATATAGTCATAATTATTCTATAGTTTGGTATTGAGTAGCATGGTGTGTGCAAAGAGTGCACACTTGACAAGCATGCTAAGGTTGCTTTCCAAAGTAGCGAGAATAGTGAGAATCCAAAGGCTTATAAGGTATTCATTTCAGAGCAGAAGAGGATATTTATGAGCAAGGATGTAAAGCTTGAGGAAGACTTTGCATATGATAGTCCCAAGAATATACTTCAGTGATAGAAAGTGAGAAACAAGAAGGTATAAAGTTTGAACCCAACTCAACAGTGGTTTCCAAATTAGTACAACAACCTTCAACTGGAGAGGGGAGATGATGGTTGACGAGTCCCCAATTTTTTCTATATTTTGATGTAAAAACTTTCCCTTAATCTATAACTATTTTACCTATGTTCATCACTATTCATTGTGAATTCCACTAAGGAATATAGTTTCCATACCTTGCTCATATTTCCTTTTGCAATTAAATTTGAACGTGTTTTGGAAGTTCTATTAAAATCAATGTGTGTTTATGTGTTTATGATCAATGGTTCACCACTAACCTTTTACTCTTTGAAATAATCATTTCTTCCAAGATTATATGCCTCAAAAACCTGATGATAAAGGGTAAAAACCCCAAGTTTCAAATAGTAGGTTTTAAAGTGTGAACTCCAAATTTCAATAATTAACATTGATTGGAACAAAAACCTTGATATTGAATGGTATGCATCACCTAAAGGATTTTTCAATGATCAACGAGCCTAATCATAAATACCTCACCTCATTACACTCCCACAAAAGTACATGAGGAACCATACTTTAGTTGAGGAATCAATGTTCCATAGCATACAACAACTCAAAAAAAGTATGGGCATTGTGGTTTCTATTTCAAGAAGATACATTGGAGCATTGATCCCCTTTCACAAAGATGTCAAACATGGGATTGACCTTGTTTTTCTATTATTAAAAAGGACCAATGAAAGGAGTGTTTCATAGCCACAACCTATCATAGAGAAGCATGATAATAATAGTCTATTACAGATCCATTATTCTCAACAAAAAGGAGTTTACAAACCATCAAGATAGGTGGTCAAACGAAGCATGGGAATGCCTTTGTTATGTTTTTGTTTTGTAATAATAACTAGCTTCTTAGATTATGGAACTCATCATTCTATACTTGGAATGAACAAGTTCCCTTTCAAAACTATATATTTACAAATTCTTTCTTGGCACTAGGTTGAACAATCAGAGGATTACATTGACGATATCAAACTTCTGTAAAATATTGCGTTGTAGACTTATATATATTTTGCTTTGCATGGATGTGTGGGACCACTCTCTAGTGTTATTATGATTTCCTTGTGAGTTCATTCATAGGCCACACCTTGAGTTGCACCCAATCTAAGTGTGGCATTATTCCACATTTATTTTATCTACTCAATTTTTTAATCTTAGTCAAATTCTTTACAGTAGTGGTATTTTCTCGTTATTTGATATTTGTCTTGTTTAACTATGTTTATTTTATTTTAATGATTTTTTGTAGAATTAGACGCTAAATGGGTTGAACAAAGTTAATGTGTTGTAGAATGATTGTAATGTTGTGGCAGAATTAGTTTGCATTAAGTTGCATTGTCCTTCATTCATGGTTGGTATGTATATTTATATGCTAAAGTTGTGAATGTGTATTTAATGGGCTATAGTATGTGAAGTGTTGCTAACCAACTGAGAAATTAGGGAGCGTGATAACTCTTTTATAGCAATTTATATTTCTTTTTATAATCATTTTTGGTGTGATAAGTAAAGTAGTTTAGAGCATGTCATAAGATGTCCTATTTTTATATTACATGTATTGGGCACCTTGAAAGTCTCAAACGAACTCTTGGGTTGATGAACTAAATGGCTATGTTTTCATTAGATTATCATAGACTTAGGAAACCCATCTAAAAATATTGTCATATTTGGAACCATTGCCAAAGAGTTGACCAGAGAACTCATAATTTACTTTAGATTAAGATAGAAGGTCAAGGAAAGCATAAGAGACCGTCGACTACCCTTTGACTACTCTTGTCCTAAGTGTATTGCATTAGGAAATGAGTTAGATGCATAAAAAACAACAAGACTTGAACTCCAAAACACAATTCAATCATCATAATCCGTAGGTAGGTAGACAAGGCCTAAGAACTCGATGAAAGAAGAGACAAATAGATGTAGGAGGCAAGCGAGTTTCAATAATTCCACACAAGAATCCAAAAGAAAAAAGTAGCATATAACATTATAAGTGAATATATTTAAAATTTAATTAGTAGCTAATGCAGTAGCTAACACTCCCACTTTAGAATCTCCTAGGTATGAAAGTGAAAATCATGTAAGAAAACCAGAATTCTAAGTTGAATCTATTAAGTCAAACTTATAGGAAGACTTGCACACTAAAATGGGAGAGGATGTTGAGGGACCAAGATAAAGGGAACTTGTTACTTTTAAATTTGATATCTAGGATCCTGATGGATTGTTCCAAGTGAATAATATATCACTCTTTACTCTTCCTAATTTTTGAGTGTATACTAGTGAAGATCAAGATTCGTTCCTTTTTTAATTCAATGTCTTATGTTAGATTTATGAATACTCCACAAATTCCCAGAATCTTGAACTCTTCCCAATTATCCTAAAAGAATCATCCCTCTATCTTATGGGGCTTGGGGGGAACTCCATTAAAACATGGGAAGAAATGAGGTAGGATTTTTTAAACAAGCATCAGGACTATAACAAGGTAAGAGACATTGGAGAAGACATATTTATGATGATACAAAGAGGTGAGGAAATGTGAAAGGGATAAATTTCACTACAACTTTAAAAGAACTAAACAAAATGTGTTAGACCCCAAAACTCGACATATCATTCTCCTTCGTGGGATTAGAAAGGATTGTATAGATGCATTAAATCTCACGGGATATAGATACATCCCCCAACTAACCTATGATGAAATATTCCAGTAATATAGGAAATATTTACAAGGTGAGCCTTCAAGATATGGGAGGGGTCTCGTGTTGGGATTTACGAAACCCACAAGCAGGGGAAGAGTCACTAGAGCTGAGATAAAATATCTATACAATTTTTAAAATCAATGTTTTCAGTTCACTGAGTTCCTAGCTTGATATCTTGCAATCGAAGAGGAAGAAGCACAAAGAAAATTTACCTTTAGCCATATTCTACTCTTGTTGTAGAAAAAAACATCTTCTTTGAGAATGTCCATTAGATAACATAGAAACATGTGTTATTTGCGAGGGAAAGAATGTGACCAAATAGAATCCTTCATTTCTGTGGTTAAAGGCAATATATAAATAGATTGGAGAAGATACAGAAAATATGTTTCATAACTCAAAAGAAGCCATGGTCACCTCGACCAGTGCTTTATCCCACATCGGTATCCACCACAAAACTAGTATCCATCTACACCATGGTAATAGGGTCCTAGCCACACCCAATTTGGAAATAGAATTTGTGGAGCCCTACACCCTTTGGAAACTCACCTTCTCAAACCAACAATATTCCCTCAATCTCATACAATATTACAAGACTCATCACAATTGTGATTTCCATCCAACCAACCTCCTCAAAGGTCATAAAAATTACATGTCCTACCAATACCCAACCCAAATAATGATAAGGCAGTACAAACCCCTTGAACATTAAACTTCCTTTCCAACATATGGCATCTCTCCTACGGATTGCAAAATATTCACTTACGATGAGGAAAGGTGGTACATCATCAGACTCTCCCATTTTCCAAGAACAAGATGATGAGGATAGTTAGACTAAGCTACATCATCAAATTGTTAGTTCTCCATTGAAAATATAGGCTCCAATCCCTAAACAACCACGAACAAAAGAATTAATCCCAACTCCCCCATATCCAGAAAGACTATGCATAGAAAAACATCTTTTAAAACCAGAATTTAATCTTCTAGGAGAGCTTAGGAATGTTTTGTTTAATTTTCTATAAGATGAATGGTAGAATCCAATTTTTTTATCTAATAATTACTTCCTGATGATTTTTAACAAATTTATCTTTATGAAATTGATATCATTGAACAATTATACACAAAAAAAATCTCAAAAGTAATGCAGTGAAAACACTAATATCATAAAGAGATAACCATGCACAATAGAGACAACAAATTTACCCTGGGAAAACCAAACTTGGGAGAAAACCCAACAACTTTTCTTTTCAAAAAAATTATTCTTCAACAAGGTTCACAATTACAAAAATTGTTTAGAAATTTGTGCCAAAATCCAAGTCCAAATACCAGTCAAATCTGGCCAAAATTCTAGCTAGTCAACACTGGTCAAACCACCCAAAAACAAAGAAGACAATGCTGGTCAAAATTTGAAAAATAGGTCAGCATTCAAGCTCAGACTTGTCATCAAATATCTACAGTCAAATCCATACTATGGTCAACCTTAGTCAATGATCAAACTTGGTCATATCGAATCTCCTCAAGATCTGAACAATGTACTTCCCTTGTCCAAGAAAGATCTCACCAGGTTTCTACCACACCTCCAATCCAAATAAATAGTTCATCAGGCCAAGATCCTCCATTTCAAACTTTGAGACCAACTCCCTTTTGCACCTAACAATAAGTCTTTTTTGCACTAGTAAGGAATAGATCAACAACATATAGCATTACTATCAAATGATCACCATAAAAAACCATGAAATAAAGGTCAAGATATACATCACTCTTAGTGAAGATGAAAATAATCAAATATCATTAATCCTATAATACAAAGCCTAGGTTCCTACTTGAGTTCGTACAAAGCCTTCTTCAATCCACAAACATGGGACTTCTTCCCATGCACCTCAAAGCCCTGAGTTTGTTTTATGTACACTTTCTCCTCAATTACACCATTGAGGAATGTTGTATTTACATCAATCTAATGTATCTTCCAACCCATAACATAAGCAAGAGAAACAATAGTTTTAATAGAAGTGTACCTGATAACTAGAGCAAACATTTCGTCATAGTCTACTCCCTCTTTCTGGGAGAACCCTCTTGCCACAAATCTTGCTTTTTACTTCTAAATGTTTCCATCTATTATATGTGTGATCTTATAGATCCACTTGGAAGTCACTACTAACTTTTCCTCTAGTCTTGAAACTAATTCCCACACATCATTCTTCATGATGGATAGATACTCTTCCATCATGGCATATTTCCAAACCTACTAGCACGTTGCCTTCGCACAACTGGATGGTTCAAAAGAAATGATATGACTCACCAATTCCATATAGTTTAAGATCCTTTGTGGTTGTTTACTCTCCCTGAATGAACATCTAGGAGTTGCATGTCCTTCTACATCTTGTAAAGTACCATGAAGCCATGTTGGTCTCTTACTAGTCACAACAACATCTCTTGGTGGTTCTACTGATTCCTCCTAATCATCCAAAGGATGAGTAATTGGTCTAGAGGGACCTGTACCTTCATTTTTTAGAGCCTCCTTCTCCTCATCATCAATCTCCATGTGTGACTCTAAACTTCCTAAAGGCTACCTCCTCATCAAAAGTAACATCTTAACTAACCTCGATCTAACATTGTTCTGGAATGTAGATCTTGTATGCCTTCGAAGTCTCACTGTTTCCCATGAAAGTACCCTTCTTCCCAGAAGGTTCTAAATTCTTCCTCTTCTCCTTGGGAATGTGAACATATACTAGACAACCAAATATCCTTAAATTATTGACCTCTCAGTTCACTCCTATTAATACCTCCTTAGGAGTCTTGTCCTCTAATATTCGATGAGGACTTTGGTTGTAGAGATAGACAATTGTGTTGGTTTCCTCTGCGCATAAGAACATGGGTAGATCTTGATCATGAAACATTTCATTTATTGGTTCTACAATAATCATGTTCTTCCATTCTACTACTTCATTTTGTTGAGGATTTTAAGGAACAATCCACTCCCTTTTCATTTTTTCCTCCTTATAGAAATCAATAAAGTTCCTAGTGTTGAAAAACCAAGTAGAATAGAATTTCTGAAATACTCATAATTATTTGTGAATGTATTAGATCTTATTTGCAATTTATTTCACTTCATCTTATAATTACACTTCAAAAATTAATAGAAATGTAAGGATAAAGAAGAGATCACAATGCACAATATCAAGAGACACTAGAATTAGGTTAAAGGCTAAGGAAAACCCCATATGGGGGGAAATCCAAGCAATTCCTTTCTTAGAGAGATCCTTCAACATTACATCAATACATGGACTATACTGACCTCAAAAGGGTTCCATAAGTGCTAAGTCTCCAAATGCAAGTGATTGCAATACAATGTCCAACAATATCATGAAAGAGAGGTTGATCCTCTCATGATGCTCCTAAGATCAAGGATTTTTGGGGCTTGAACTTCAAATGTCCTTAGATTGAATCAAACTCGAAGAAATATATGTGTTTTTCCTTCAAATCAAGGATGTCCCAAAACTCAGATCAAGATTGATCTCAGATCTGAGCTATTTTAGCCAAGATTGCAGACCTCTTGAGGTTTGAATCTAGGTTGTAATATAGAACTGTAGCAACTCATTTTTTCCACCAAAAGATAACCCTTGTATCTCAAAAACAAGCCTGGAATATCCCTCCAAATCTTGACCTAATTCTGGACTTCAAGTAGGAAGACAAACTCAGATTAGGACAGACCTTACAAACCTCTTCATTGGGATTTCGACCTAGTGCAGACTTCAAATCCTCTTGAACACACTTCAGCTCTCTTTCAAAATAGACTTAAACCTTAGCGTCAATCTCAAATCAAAAGGGAACTTCAAATTATTGAATTTAATGCCTCTCAAGAGCTCAGCCTTGGGATCAGATTTCAGGAGATAAGTAGCAAACTTTAGACATATCTTCTTAATAACCATAGACTTCAAACTTAATCCATAGGTGCCACAAGATAGAACATGCTCTGCAAGGGAGAGAATAGATACTTCTTGTTGGATCTAATTGTTGGGCCTACATTTTGGTTATTTTTTACAGTACTCCTGAGGCTTTACTTCTCCTTTAAGACTCATTTTCCCCCTCTAATTACCATCTTTATGTGCCTCATTATGACCAAAAGGGTGATCTAGACTCCAAGGTATGAAAATAAATCAAAGCATATCATTTCTTTTTATTCTTAGGTAATTTGATGTTGAATGATACCTGATTAACTAATTTATGACTTTGAGTGGTACTAATTGAATTTCATGCAGATCAAAAGACATTGGGCGATTCTGTGATTTCCTGCAACAACACCATTTCCTGTAGCAGTACCGATTTCCTACGGCAGGAAGTTTTCCTGCAGAATACACGTAGGTTAGACATGTTTCGGTCGTCCACAAAAGAAACGGAAACATGGGTTTTGTTTAAAAATCCATCCACATGGACTCTATCCTATTGGCTATTCTAGATTATTCTTTTTAACTGACTGGATCTCGTTCTTTTGATTTTGGCCAAATTTGGGAAATAAGCTCAAACAATCAAGCATATTTGGTTCGATCCATGCTTCCAGTCATGGATCAAACCAAGGATATCGATGTACCACATTTTTAGCGTATTTTAGTAAACAATTGTAATATTTTAATTTGGAAAAAGCGTTGGTGTGCACACTTGTATAAGAATAGTAGATTCGATTTGTAGGGGATGAAAAACATATATCTCAGATTTTTGTAATGCTGTAATTGATTTTTCAGATTAATATAAGCCTGATGTTTTGTTGATCTCGTATTGTAAGTTTCTTCAGTAGTTAAGGGGTTGTGGGTGAAGGAGGGCCCCCTTTACTCACAACTCCCATAGTTGTAAATGTGTGTTTAATTAAGTTGATTTCCATGTGTTAATAGTAGATGTATACACAATTCCATTCCTCTTTGTTGATTCATAGCAGTGCATGCTTTTAATGATTAATGACTGGGTTATTGCATGAATGTTTCTAATTTGATTAAAGGTTATATTAAGATATGCAATTCGCACCCTGATTTACATTGTGAGGTTGAGTTTGAATGATTGGAAATGATTTTGATTTAATTGTTGTTGTTTGGTTGTATATATTTTCTTGATCTGCATCAACAATTTTAGGTGTTGTAGAGAGATGAGCTATCTACTCCATAGCCTTTGCTGCTAAGTGCTGAGAGAGAAGAGATATTTGGATTGGTGTGTGGTTTTTATGCAATGAAGTATAAATCTGCATATATTTTGTATTGCACCTTGCAAGGTTATAATTATCCCTAGTTGATGATTAATGTGTGTCAAATTATAAGTTTATAATTTACCCCAACATTTTGGCGTTGTTTTCAGGGAGGTGCCAAGGGATAATACTGAAAGTATTTTAGTATGATTTATTTTTGTTTAAGTTTTTCAGGACAGGGGGAGTTGAAATGCTAAGACATGGGGTAAGGGCTACGTACCTGTGGAGATCATAATTCGCCAAAGACACGTCTTGATTGTTTGGTAAGTAGAAGTTTTGAATTTTTTTGTATAATGTATGAATAGGAATAAGGGCCAATATAATAGGACTAGATTTCCAAGTGTTTCTAGTGGTGATGTGAACACTACCTCGTCCACTAATAAGCTAGCAAGGAAATTGGATAAAGGGAAGTCCGCAAGGAACAAGGCAGAGAAGAAAAGGGAATCTGAACCAAGGATTGACAGTCTTGAACAAGGGTCGATAGCTGTTCCTAACTAGATCAATACCCCCACAACAGAGAAGGATCATTTTTTCAAAGAATCTTGTGTTGTTGGTCATCAAGAATATCCTCTTACTGAGGGGACAACATCTTTTCTTAGTGGTCAGCCTGAAGAGGAATTCCTCTTTAATCATATTCAAGTACCAAAGTTCTATACAACTAACTCTGAAGGATCTGCAGCCCACAAGGGTCCCATTCTCTTCTCGTTCGATATGGCTCATCTAGAGGGTACTATTACTACTACAGATGGGGACTATCCTGAGAAGGAAGAGGAACTAGTTACATTTGAATTTCCTTTCAAAGATTCTGTTGGAACCAGTCAGATGAAAAAAATTCCTCCCTTTGTCTTGCCTAATTTTCGTGGTACCTCTAGTGAAGATCCTGATGCATTCTTATTTGAGTTTGATGTATTGTGCAGGAGCTATGATTATTCTTCAAATTCTCAAAAGTTGAAGTTGTTTCCTGCCACATTAAAAGATGCAGCCCTCAGGTGGTTTATGGGATTGAGTGAAAACTCCATTTCAACATGGGATGACATGAAGAAGGTATTCTTGAGAAAGTATCAAGATTACTGTAAAACCAGGGACATCAGAGAAGAAATATTTGGCATGACCCAAAAGGAGGAGGAAAGCCTAGAGGACTTCTTAGAGAGATTCCACTGCAACTTGCTAAGATCCAAGATGAACCAGCTGAACAAAGAAAACCTAATAACAATTTTTCTAGAGGCAATAATACCGAAATATCTGGAGGTTTTGAACCTAATGGGAGTAGGTGATGTATCAAAATTGAGTTATGATGATGTGTGTGAGTTGTGTCGATGATATTCGAGGGGAAATTATAAGGTTGGGAGAGGATCAAGAGATACTTCTTCTAGGTTCATCAAACCAGTTGCAGGGGTTGGAGTAACCAGAGCTTAAATGGGTAACTTATTTGAAAATTTTAAAATAGACATTCTTAGTACTTTGACCTCACAGTTGGATGTTTTGCAAGCTAAGAAGAAGCAGGAGGAAGTGGAAAAATCCCTGGTTGTGTTCTGCTCCAAGTGTAGGAAGAAACATCCCTTGAGGGAGTGTCTTGCAGCCAGCATAGAGGTATGTCAACTCTGTGAAGCTGATCATTCTACTAATAAATGTCCTTCTCTTCCAAAGGTTAAAGCAACATAATTAGAAGATCAATAAGTTGTCAATGCACTTTATGCAATGGAACCTCAAAGGCCATGGCAACCACGTCCTACAGGTATGTCACACCAAAATTTTCAATTTCCTTATGCCCATAATCAGATGTGGAATTTTCCAATGGCCTGGTAGCCCTGGCCTCTGCAACAACCTTGGAAAAGGAGTTTTCCTTACACTGTTGTACCAAATTATCCCCCACAAAAATTTTATCCACCACAACCCATGCCATAACAAATGGTTCAACCACAACAACAACAACTTCAGTTGCCTGCCCCACCAAATCAACCATGCCCTACACAACTTCCTGCCCAGCCAATATCAAACCCCAGCAATAAAGGCATACAGCCTACTCACAATATTGGAGTGGCCACTTATCCTACTTATCCCACTTATCCTACCTATTACATCACACCTAAATCTCTGCAGGACATTTATGTACCTTTGCTGCAGGAATTTCCTGCATCTCTACAGGAAATCAAACTAAGGTCAAGAAAAGTGGTGACCCAACCAGGAAAGATTGAAGAGATTATAGAGGAAGATACCCCTGATACACTTGAAACAGAAAACATACAAGAAATAGCAGAACAAAACATTTTAAAATCACAAGAACCTTCCTCATCTCAAACTCTCCAGCCTCCTTTCCGAGAGAGGTTGGAGATGAAATAAATAACGAAACAACCTGAGTTTGATCTAGTTTCAGAACTAAGAAATGTATGCATCAAGATTCCTTTAATTCAAGAAATCAGGGACATCCAAATTGACGCTAAAACAGTTAGGGAACTATGTAACAAAAATCCAGGGAGACAGAAGAAAGAACACTCTACAATCCAAGTAAAACTTGCAAGCCTTATGTCTACCAGATTTGCCACTGAAAAATATACAGACCCTAGAATCCCTATGGTTACCACCTTCATCAATGGATACCCAATAATAAATGCTTTAATTGATTTAGGTGCAGCCATTAATGTAATGACGATGGAAACACTATCCCATATAGGATCCTTTGAATTGCTTCCTACCCCTACTATGTTAGAATTAGCAAACAAATCTAAGGTCAAGCCAGAAGGTGTATTGGAAGACATTGTCATTTCAATAGATTCTTGGGAATATCCTACATATTTTTATGTTATTCATCCTAAGACTAGTTTGGGAGGGAAACCTTTGATCTTGGGGAGACCTTGGTTGGCAACAGCGAATGCCTTCATAGGGTGTAGGTCAGGAAACATGACAATCACTCATGGGGCTAAAACTAAACACATCAATCTATAACCCCCTGCTAAAACCATCTTAAAATCAAAAAATACTCATTGGGTTGATGAAGAACATAATTCATAAATTATCCATCCAGTTTTGACAATGGCCCAAGCCATGAGCCTTAAAGAGAGTACTGAGGAAAATCTGATCAATTGCTATATTTCGAACCCTGATTTTTGTCAGCATTCAGAGGGGCAGTCAAGTCATGAGAACATGGTACCACAACTAAATTAAATTCAACCCTCCTATTTTTATTTGGTGCATGTTCAATGACTGAATGTGGAGGAAAGATAATTGAGATATTTCCCAGAAAGACTTATCTGGCACATTTTCTTGGGAATATACGTATATGAGGGGCATTCACCTGGACAACTGCATTCATCATATTTATATAGCAGGAAATGACAAGATGTGAAGCAACCACAGATAAGAATGAATCCTACTTTAAGAGAAATTGTAAAAGATGAACTTCAGAAGCTATTAAACATAGAGTTCATTTATCCTATTTTAGATAGCTAGTGGGTATCTCCATTGGTTATCGTCCCTAAGAGGAATGGAAAATGGTGAGTGTGTGTAGATTACAAGGAACTAAATAAAGCCACATTAAAAGACCATTTTACCTTGCCTTTTATAGATCAAGTGATGGACACCTTAGTAGGAAAGAAGTACTTGTATTTCTTAGATGGGTTCAATGGGTACAACCAAATCAAGATAGCTCTAGAGGACCAGGATAAATCAACATTCACATGTCCATGGGGTACTTACGCATACAAGGTATTACCATTTGGTCTGTGCAACGCATGAGCCACATTTCAAAGGGCAATACTTTGTATTTTCTCTGATCTTTTACATGATTGTGTAGAGGTTTACATGGATGATTTCACGGTAATGGGTGATACTTTTGAAGAGGCTTTACTTAATCTTAGAAAGGTTTTGCAAAGATGTAGAGAGACTAATATTTCATTAAGCAATGAAAAGTGTTTTATGATCATGACTGAAGGAATTGTTTTGGGTCATCATGTTTCTGCTACAGGAATTAAAGTTGATCTAGAAAAGATCGAAGTGATTGTGAAGATGCCTCCACCAACTAGCCAAAAGGGAGTCCGAAGTTTCCTTGGACATGCAGGTTACTACAAAAGATTTATTGAAAATTTTACCAAGGTAGCCTCGCCACTATTTAAATTATTGACAAAAGAATCTGAATTTCATTGGAATGATGAATGTCAAACTGCATTTGACACACTCAAGGATAATCTTTCTTCAGCACCTATCTTGAGAGGACCAGATTGGAAATTGCCATTTCATATTTCCACTAATGCCTCTGATTCATCTATAGGGGAAGTATTGGGCCAAAAGGAAAACCTCGTAACCCATGTTATTTATTTTGTTAGTAAAAATTTGACTCCTGCTGAATTGAATTATACTGTAACTGAAAAAGAATTCCTTGTTGTGGTTTATGCTATTAATAAGTTTAGACATTACATCACTGGCTATGAATTTTTTGTACATACCGATCATTCTACTATTCGATATCTCATGAATAAACCAATTACTAATGGTAGAATTACTAGATGGCTTTTTTCGCTGCAGGAATTTGACATTACAGTATTGGATAGGCTGGGAAGAGAAAATCAGGTAGTTGATTTCCTTTCTAGGCTCAACCACGAAGGTGAGGATGTTCCTGTTAATGATAGCTTCCCAGATGAGAACTTGTTTTCCATTTCTATTAAGTCACCTTGGTTTGTAGATATGGATAATTATCTTGCTAGAGGGAAGTGTTAATTTTATGTATGTTCTATGCTTAGAGCAATTTATTTCAATTTTCACAGTTAGCTCAATATCTTTTCCAGATTAGCAATCACATCAGCATTAAAGTAAACTGCAGATAGAACATAAACATAAATTGTAGAAGACAAGCCAAGGCAAGGAAACAAGATGTGGTGCTAGCCAGGGACGAACCCCAATGTGGGGAAACCCTTGATCAATTCTTCTTATATGTTCTTCAATAGTTCAACAAAGAAAGAGAGAGATAATACGTTTACAACGGAAGTCAACACTTTGACTTATCTAGATAAGAGCATAAATCATATCTAAGAAGATGATACATGAGATTAGTTGAAGATATGTTGCTTCAACTGATTCTCCAAGGTGACTCCTTCACCTATCATTGTGCTGCATTTCATCATCATGATGCACCTCACTATGCAGCACCATGTTGCACCCATCATTACTATGTCGCATCTCATCATGCTTCATTAATCATGATTGTACCCATCACTACACTGCATTATGTGCCATTAATGCACCTATTGGGTTGTGTTATATTCTTTCCACGTAGTTAACAGGGGGTTTGAAGGGCACCCGTAACCCCAATTTATAGGGTCCAGGGCAACGCCCCAGAAAATTTTGGTTTTGGACCCTATGTTAGGTTGGGCAGACCCACCTATGGTTTTGTGCATGATTTTTGCACATGTTTTTTGGACGCGATGGTTTTTCGGTCCATGGTATTGGACGTGATGGTTTTCGGTCCATGGTATTGGATGCGATGGTTTTTGGTCCATGGTATTGGTTGCTTCGGCATGTATAAATATGTATTGTAACATTGAAAGGAATATAATGAAAAATCAAGCTGGTAGTCTCAGTTTTGGGATCCAGGGGAAAATCTCTGTGTATATGTGTTTTATGTGTTATGCTCTCGCATTGTTTATTTTATGTGTTTTAGAATTCGTATGCACATAATTTCTGTACGGGGTTAAAACCTACATTTGGTATCAGAGCTGTTTTGGCTTCAAGGGGACGCCTTTGTTGCTGAGGGGTTTTGTTCGGGCCTGTGGTAGACCCTATTCAATGGGAGATCTGTGAGATCGATTCTGGTGGTGAAAGAAGATGGCGAGCAGTGGAAAGATAGAGATTTAGAAATTTAATGGTCAGAGTTTTGAGTTGTGGAAACTCAAGATGGAGGATCTGTTAGTGGATAAAGACCAGTGGATCGCAGTATATCCAGGTACTAAACCAATGGGAGTGTCTGATGAAGAATGGAAGAAGTTGGATCGGAAGGCAAAGAGCACAATACAATTGTGTGTCTCAGATTCAGTATTACTGAATGTATCCAGGGAAGTACGGCGAAGGCTTTATGGGACAAGTTAGGGACTTTGTACCGATCTAAGTCTCTAGTGAATAAACTGTTCCAGTGAAAAAAGTTGTATAACCTGAGGATGAAAGATGGAGACTCGATGATAGAGCATCTAAACGCATTTAATACTATGGTAAGTCAGTTAGCGTCTATTGATATTAAGATTTCAGATGAAGATAAGTGCATCAGTTTGTTGTGTTCTCTACCAAATTCGTGGGATAGTCTAGTTATTGCAATAGGTAGCAATGCAACTTCCTTGCAGTTTGATGAAATAGTCTCAGCCTTGCTGACAGAGGAGATGAGAAAGAAAAATATGGAGAGATAGAATGGTGATGCCTTGTCTGTACGAGGATGGTCCCAGAACAGAAACAAAAATAAGTCATCAAGTGGGAGATCTAAATCTAGAGGGAGATCTAAATCTCCAGGAAAACCTGTAAAGGTGGTGTGCTGGAAATGCGGAAAGGAAGGGCACTTCAAAAGGGACTGTAAATCTAAAGCTCCTGACAAAGGAAAGGGATCTGATGATGCTCCTTCTGCAGAGGTGAAAACCACCTCAGATGAAGGTTGGGATGTGTACTTGGCTTGTTCAAGTACACATGTAGATCATGATGCATGGTTGATTGACTCAAGTGCATCCTTTCCCTTCACTCCCCACAGAGAGTGGTTTTGCGAGTATGAGAAATACGATGGTGGTGATGTATTCTTAGGGGATGATAGGAAGGCTAGAATCGTTGGTCGCGGAAAAGTAAATTTGAAATTGCAAGGTCGAAGAGTTAGAACACTTCCAGGTGTTCTACATATTCCTGCATTGGCCAGAAATCTAATTTCTGTAAGCAAGTTGGATGATGCAGATGTAAAAACAGTGTTTGAGAAGGATACTTGCAAGATGGTTTGGGGAGCAGTTGTATTGATGCGGGGAGTTCAGATTGGAACTCTGTACAAGTTGCAAGGTAGCGCTATTATTGATGAGTGCAATAGTTCTGTGGTTCCTGAAAGTGGAGCAAAAGATCTAGTGGTCCCTAGAGAGAAGACCATGTTGTGGCATCAAAGGCTTGGACATACTAGAGAGAAGGGCCTTCTAATACTTCATGGTAAAGGTATGGTAGAAGGTATGAGTAATAGCTCTCTAGATTTTGATTTCTGTGAAAATTGTGTATATGGGAAGCAGAATCAGGTGATTTTCCCCTTTGGTAGTAAGCGAGCGAAACAAATATTAGAACTTGTGCATAATGATGTGTTTGGACCTGTGAAGTTTCCATCACTGGGTAAGTCTGTGTACTATGTATCATTTATAGATGACTTCTCAAGGAATACATGGATATATTTCACTAAGAAGAAATCTGAAGTCTTTGACAGGTTTAAAGAATTTAAGGCTCTCGTGGAAAATCAGGCAGAGAAGAAGATAATGGTGGAGAGTTTTGTAGCAAGGAATTTGAAGAATTATGTAAGAAGTGTGGTATAGCACGACAGAAGACTACTCCATATACACCTCAGCAAAATGGAGTTGCAGAAAGAATGAATAAGACGTTGATGGAAAGGGCAAGAAGTATGCTCAGTGGTGTCGGGTTAGGACAGGAATTCTGGGCAGAGGCAGTGGATACTGCATGTTACCTAGTCAATAGGTCACCTTCATCAGCGTTGGAGGATAAGACTCCACAAGAGGTATGGACTGGTAAGAAACCCTCTCTTTCACATCTGAGGGTATTTGGATGTGATGTGTATGTACATGTTCCAAAGGAGAAACGAACCAAGTTGGATAGTAAATCTGAAAAGTGCATCTTTATTGGGTATAAGGATGGTTTAAAAGGCTATAAGCTTTGGAACCCAGTCACATGGAAGGTTGTGTATAGTCGAGATGTGGTGTTCAGAGAGGTAAAAGATGTTATTAAACATGAAGTCCAACCAAAGGAACCTAAGAAGTTAGAGTTTGAGCTAAAGGAGGAAGAATCAGACTCTACAGCAGAGGAGGAATCAGAAGATGAAGAGCCACAAACTCCGGCTGTGAGAAGATCAGTTCGAGAAAGAAGAAAACCAGAAAGGTATAGTCCATCTGCTTTCTATTCAAATTTTTCTTTGTCTGTTACTGATGATGATCCCAGAACTGTGAAGGAAGCAGTGGATTCAGAGGATGGAAAACTCTGGAAAGAGGCCATGGTTGATGAAATGGCATCTTTGCACAAAAATGAGGCTTGGGATCTGGTGGAGTTGCCGGCTGGAAGGAAACCCATAGGAAGCAAATGGGTGTTCAAGAAGAAGACAAATGTAGAAGGAAAGGTGGAGAAATACAAAGCTCGGTTGGTAGCAAAAGGTTATTCCCAGGTGTCGGGAATTGATTTTGGTGATATTTTTTCTCCTATTGCCAAGGTAACTTTTATTAGATTACTTTTATCTATTGCTATTGCTTTTGATTTTGAGGTTGAACAGATGGATGTGAAGACAACATTTCTTCACAGGGATCTGCAAGAAGAAATCTTCATGAAGCAACCTGAAGGCTTTGCAGCAAAGGGTAAGAAAACACTGGTATGCAAGTTAAAGAAGTCTCTGTATGGGTTAAAATAGTCACCAAGGATGTGGTATCAGAAATTTGATACATTTATACGGGGAGTTGGCTTCACCAGAAGCAAAGCAGATCACTGTGTGTATTTTAAATTAATTGGTGACCGTGTTATTTATCTGGTCTTGTATGTGGATGATATGTTGCTGGTTGGAAATGACTAAGAAATTATCCAGGATTTGAAGACCCAATTGTCCTCCAAATTCGACATGAAAGATCTTGGTGCTGCAAACTATATTTTGGGCATGGAAATTAAAAGAGATCGGGCAAAGAGGAAGCTCTAGTTAAACCAGAGGAAGTATGTTGAGACAATATTGCAGAGGTTTAACATGTAGGATAGTAAACCGGTGAAGGTTCCTATTCTTGTAGGTGTGAGGTTATCTGCTGAACAATATCCCAAGACACAAGAAGAGGAAGAGGACATGTCCCCTGTTCCATATGCAAGTGTAGTCAGTAGCCTGATTTATGCAATGGTTTGTACTAGACCAAACATTGCACATGCAGTGGGAGTATTGAGCAGGTTCATGTCAAAACCAGGAAAGAAGCATTGGACAGCGGTGAAGTGGGTTTCCAGGTATTTGCGTGGCACTAGTGATTATGTTCTGTGCTACCAAGGAAGACCAGGATTGGACAGAGTGTTGGATATTCGTGGCTTTGTTGATGCAGACTGGGCTGGAGATCTGGATCAGAGAAGATCTACAAGTGGGTATTTGTTTAACCTATTTGGAGGTGCAGTCAGTTGGATGAGTAAGAAACATTTTGTAGTGGTACTATCAACTATAGAGGCAGAATACATGGCAGCCACTCATGCAAGCAAGGAAGCAGTTTGGTTGTAGAGATTGTGTTCAAGTATAGGGTTAGTACAGGAAGCTATAAGGATAGACTGTGATAGCCAAAGTGCAATTTTCTTGGCAAAGAACCCTACATATCATTCAAAGACAAAGTACATTGATGTTTAGTATCACTTTGTGAGGAATATGATAGAAGACAAAAAGGTGTTGCTAGTAAAGGTGGACACTTTGAAGAATACCACAGATGCATTGACAAAATCTGTGAGCTCTGAGAAGTTCTCTTGGTGTAGAGAGACAATCGGCATTTCAGGGCTAGGAAAATGACTAAGCTCTCTTGAGGCCCCCTGTGGAAAGAAAACAACAAGTGGGAGAATGTTGGGTTGTGTTATATTCTTTCCACGTAGTTAACAGGGGGTTTGAGGGGTACCCATAACCCCACTTTATGGGATTTGGGGTAGCGGCCGGGAAAATTTTGGTTTTGGGCCCTATGTTAGGTTGGGCAGACCCACCTATGGTTTTGTGCATGATTTTCGCACATGTTTTTGGAAGCAATGGTTTTTCGGTCCATGGTATTGGACGCGATGGTTTTCGATCCATGGTATTGGACGAAATGGTTTTCAGTCCATGGTATTGGTTGCTTCGACATGTATAAATATGTATTGTAACATTGAAAGGAATATAATGAAAAATCAAGCTGGCAGTCCCGGTTTTGGGATCCAGGGGAAATCTCTGTGTATATGTGTTTTATGTGTTATGCTATCGCATTGTTTATTTTATGTGTTTTAGAATTCATATACAAGTAATTTCTGTACGGGGTTAAAACCTACAGCACCATGTTTCCATACTGACCTATGTGTTGGCTGCATCTTCCTTGCTTGTTGTCCCTAGCATGCTTGTTGTTGCATGCTAGCTGTCCCTTACATGCTAGTTGTAACATTGCATGCTTGGTGTATTTGTTGCTAAGTACCATACAACTATCCCAATGTTCATTAGTTGTCCCTTGCATGCTACTCTCCTTCGAAGACAGATGATCTAGCTGTTCAAGCAGTTTCGGCAATTTCGGTTGTTCCCGGTAGTTCCGGCAGTTCTGGCAATTCCGGCTATTCCCAGCAGCTCCGGCAATTCCGGCTATTCCCAGCAGCTCCGGCAATTCCGGCTATAGTTCCGGCAATTCTGGATTTTCCCAGAAGTTCCGACAATTCTCGATAGTTCTGGCAATTCCCAGCAATTCCAGCTTCTGCCCTCTGTGTTAGCTTTCCCAGTTATTCTGGCAGTTCCAACTATTCCCGACAATTCCGGCAATTTTTTCTATTCCCGGCAGTTTTGGAAATTCCGACTATTCCCGGCTTTTCTGGCAGTTCCCAATAGTTTTGGATTTTCCAGCTTTTCCCGACAATTCTGGCAGTTCCAGCTATTCCCGGCAGTTCCATCTATTCAAACTTTTCCTGGAAGTTCCGGCAGTTCCAGCTTTTCCTGGCAGTTCCCAGCAGTTCTGGCTTTTCTCGGTAGTTCCGACTATTCCCGACAGTTCCGGCAATTTTGGAAATTCCATATATTCCTGGCAGTTTCAGCAGTCCAACTTTTCCCAGCAGTTCCGACAGTTCCGGCAGTTCCAACTTTTCCCGACAGTTCGAACAGTTCCGGCTTCTGCCCTCTGGATTAGGGTAGCGTTATCCCTTAGGATCTCTCCTTCTACTAAAACCCAAAGACAAGTAGAGAGGAAGAGATCCCAAGTGTGTTGAAATGACTTGATGGCCACCTCTATTTATACTAAAACGTTGAGCACAAGTGGGGTTTATTTGGTTGCTAGCTGACCTTGATGAATTGTCCCATAACACAAATAAATTCATAGCTCCATGAAAACTTATCGGAATCGGATGATCTTTAGATCAATCCTACACCTCTCGATGAGAGGGATCTAAGAAAAACATAAAATTCCATTAATAAGATGACCCACATGGAGTTTGGCCCTAGTTTCCAATTTTAACACTCCCTCTCAACTAGGGAGAACTCCATCCACTGATCCCTATGTACAACTGTACTATATTTGCCATCAGTGCCCTGCGTCACTCTGCTCTACTGAGCTCTTCTCTACTGAGCTCTACTCTATTGAGCTCTGCTTTGCTTTGCTCTGCTCTATTGAACCATGAAGAAGAAGAATTGATCGAGAATGTCTAATACCATTCTCTACTGACCCGAAGTCAGTTTCATCTGAAGAGAGTGTGTCACATCACTCTTACTGGCCTGAAGTCAGTTTTATTGATCCCAGATAGATATCACAAGAGAGTGTCTCAAACCACTCATATTGATCCCAGATCAATGGAGGTCATCCTCATATAGGGAGTACGATAGATACAACGATGCGTCCCCTCTGCGCGAAACGATGGGGGCCTTCCAATCATGACTCGATAGCAGTCATTACACTAGAAAATGCATCTCTTATATATGTAATTACGCTTTAGCAGATCATGCATCTCTCGATAGTACTACTATGGTCCCTAACCCCATTTCCCTGCTCATAGATCAGATGAGAGGTACTTCCCATGAGTCCCAGACTGCATGGGTAGGATGCCTCGACAGGAGAGCTAATCAACCTATCCACAGGAGAATGAATCATCTTGCCCCACAGCCACCACGGGAGAACTAATCATCCCGACCCACAGGAGAACTAATCATCCTGTTTCACAGTTGTCATGGGAGAACTAATCATCCTGACCCATAGGAGAACTAATCATCCTGTTCCATAGTTTGCATGAGAGAACTAATCATCTCGGCCTACAGGAGAGCTAATCATCCTGTTCCATAGTTGCCACGGGAGAACTAATCATCCCGGCACACAGGAGAATTAATCATCCTATTCCATAGTTGCCATGGGATATCACAGTGGAAGGTTGAACCTATCATCTTGTACATAGTGCACCACCAAGGGAGGGTGAGTCGCCCTGTGGTCGTATGTTGCTCCAGTAAGTACCCCAAGCCCCCCAGAGCTCCCAGAGCTCAATTCATGCAACATGCAAGACCCTTATAAGAAGGTCTCTCAATGACTCCAAGTCGTTTGGAAAAGTCACAGTTTTGACCTTTCCCCGGGACTTTGACAAAACGTCTACGACCTATACATTAGTCTCAATGCAATGGAGCCTCCTCACTCATCGAATTACCATATCCCAGATAAGGTAGTATCTGATGTCTATCTACTGGAGCAATCATCGAATACGAGATTCCTCAATAATCGAATCCCCCATCTGGTTGTCACAAAGAATCACAGTGGTATTCATCATGTGTACAAACAAATCACTTAAGAGCTTCTACAACCATGTAGCTTCACACGAGATCATACTCGTAGCTATGTATTTGGTCTCGATGTTGCTTATCACAACCAACCTCTGCTTCCTGCTCATCCATGATATCGAAGCAGAATCCAAAGAGAACCAACATTGAGAAGTGCTCTAGTGATCTTCCACACTGCCTGCCCAGTCAGCATTTGAATAAACATGCAGTTTCATATTTTCGGTAGTGTATCTCAATCCATGAGAGATTATGCCCCGAAGATATCTCAGAAGATTCTTAGCACCAATCCAGTGAGGCTCAACCAAATATGAGCTCACCATGCTAACTGTAAAACATATATCCGGACGGAAGTTCACCAAGAACATCAACGCGAATGAGTTTATGAAACTCAGAGGCATTCCCAAATCTGGTCTGACATCACTACCATATAACTTCTAAAAGTTAAGATCCACGAGGTAGTCACGGGCTTGCAGTTTACTATTCCACATCCGTAATCCAACTCCCTCTTACTTCTACAAATGAGAGGGTCTGCACCTGTCGGAAATAGGTCATCCTCATAAGGTGCTGGTATGAGAGGTCTATCATCCAGAACCTTCAAACAATGGTTTGGATCAGCTTCACTCTTAGTGAATCTTAGCTTTATCTGAAAGCTATCAATCCTCTCATACTACGGCCGAGGAGTTTTGCTTCAAGCCATAGAGGGCTTTCTTCCACTTGCATACATGAGGATTCCTGATCATCGATCTCAAACCCCTCGGGTTGTTCCAAACTTGTGGACCTGCTATATGAGGGGAATGGTCCCCTTGTAAGATTTTCCTTCGATACATCTCAGACATCTACTTTCATGCTCTTTTTGAATTCAGGCATCCCTGTCACCACCTGACTCACAAACCTCTGGTGCTATGTGTCAATGGACATGGTCCCCAGTTGACTTCCTGCAACTTGATGCAACCCTGCACTCAAAAACATCTTTGAAAATTCTATTTTCAAACACGTACCATTCCATCGATGAATGCCACCTCGTAACCTTTGACTTCCATTATTGAAATGGACACCAAGCTCTTCTTGAGATCATGTACGTAAAAGAGATTTTGTAAATGAATCGAGTTACCCTCATTCAATTGAGGGGTAACATTTCCTACACCCTTTCCGGGATAGTTGGCATCGGCTCCAAGTATAATCCCACGATTTTTTCCATCTCTACCAAATTAGAGAGTGCACCCTTCTATTCGATGAAGTGCCTTGAAGCACTGGGGTTCCTTGCTTTCTTTGAAGAGTCAATCATTTCCTTGATGACCTGCATTACCTATCATTACTTTGATCATTGAATATGTCACTGGAATGATTTTTATCTTCATCAAGAGATGTGTCTCTTCCGTTCAGACACTCCTTCACATAATGGCCGAACTTATTATCTGCCTTTCCTTCCGCCCTGAGAACTGGTCTTCCCAATGAAGTGATCTTTAGGTAGGCCATATTCTACTGCGTCATTCTGATCATATTCTCTGCTTCGATTTCACACTCGGTGAATTTGAAGAGGGATGAGGAACCCATTGATCCTTTTTTTCTTTCCCAACTATCTTCGGTGATTTCTCTTTCACTCTTTCTTGGGCATTGTCTTCACCTCAACTCTAATACCATGTTAATTTTAGGTATGTTCTATGCTTAGAGAAATTTATTTCAATTTTCACAGTTAGCTCAATATCTTTTCCATATTAGCAATCACATTAGCATTAAAGTAAACTGCAGATAGAACATAAACATAAATCGCAGAAGACAAACCAAGACAAGAGGACACAAGATGTGGCACTAGCCAGGGACAAACCCCAATGTGGAGAAACCCTTGATCATTTCTTCTTATATGTTTTTCAATAGTTCAGCAGAGAGAGAGAGAGAGATAGTATGTTTACAACGGAAGTCAACACTTTGAATTATCTAGATAAGAGCATAAATCATCGCTAAGAAGATGATACATGAGATCAGTTGAAGACATGCTACTTCAACTAATTCTCCAAGGTGACTCCTTCACCTATCGTTGTGCTGCATTTCGTCATCATTCTACACCTCACTGTGCTGCACCATGTTGCACCCATCATCACTATGCTACATCTCATCATGCTTCATTAATCATGATTGTACCCTTCATTGTACTGCATTATGTGCCATTGCTGCACCATGTTGCCATACTGACCTATGTGCTGGCTACATCTTCCTTGCTTGTTGTCCCTTGCTTGCTTGTTGTCCCTAGCATGGTTGTTGTTGCATGCTAGCTATAACATTTCATGCTTGGTGTATTTGCTCCTAAGTACCATACAACTATCCCAATGTTAGTTATTTGTCCCTTGCATGTTGTTCTCTTTCAGAGACAGATGCTCTGGTTGTTCCAGCAGTTTCAGCAATTTCGATTGTTCCCGGTAGTTCCGACAGTTCCAGAAATTCTGGCTATTCCCAAAAGTTCCGGCAATTTTGGCTTTTCCTAGTAGTTCTAGCATTTCCCAGCAATTCTAGCTTCTGCCCTCTGCATCAACTTTCCCAGCTATTCCAGCAGTTCCGGCTGTTCCCGGAAGTTTTGACAGTTCAGCAGTTCCCAACAGTTCCAACAATTCTGGAAATTCTGGCTATTCCCAGCAGTTCTGATAGTTTTGGCAATTTCGACTATTCCCGACTTTTTTGGCAATTCCCAGCAGTTCTGGCTTTTCTGGATTTTCCCGGCAGTTCCAACTATTCCTGGCAGTTTCGTCTATTCCGACTTTTCCCAGCAGTTCCGGCAATTTCGGTAGTTCCGGCTTTTCTCGGTAGTTCTAGCAGTTCTTGGAAGTTCTAGCTTTTCCAGGCAGTTTCGATTATTCCCAACAGTTCCGGCAGTTCCAGCAGTTCCGCCTTTTCCTGGAAATTCCGGTAGTTCCAGCTTTTGCCCTTTGGATTAGGGCAACATTATCCGTTAGGATCTCTCCTCCTACTAAAACCCAAAGACAAGTAGAGAGGAAGAGATCCCAAGTGTGTTGAAATGACTTGAAGGCCACTCTATTTATACTAAAACATTGAGCACAAGTGGGGTTTATTTGGTTGCTCGCTGACCTTGACGAATTGTCCCATAACACAAATAAATTCATATCTCCATGAATACTTATCGGAATCGGATGATCTTTAGATCAATCCTACACCTCTCGATGAGAGGGATCCAAGAAAAATATCAGTTTCCATTAGTAAGATGACCCACATGGAGTTTGGCTCTAGTTTCCAATTTTAATAGGAAGTTACCACCTTACTTCTCCTCTAATCATAAAAAGAGAATTATTAGAAAACATGTTGATTACTCTTGGAAAAAGGAGACCTATCTTTCACTGGACCTGATCTGATTATTCATAGGTGTGTCAGAGAAGATGAGATATATGAAATCTTGAGAGATTGCCACAATGAACCTTGTCGAGGGAACTTTGCAAATAAGAGAACAACTTATAAAATCCTCCTCTTAGGTTACTATTGGCCAAGTATTTTTAAAGATGCAAAGGAATATGTTCGTAAAGGTGATAGCTACCAAAGAATAGAGCAACCTGTTCAAGCAGATGAAATTCCTTTGCAGCCACAAGTTCTCATAGAACCATTTGAGAGGTGGGATCTTGACTTTGTAGGCCCCATTAATCCCATTTCCAAAGGTAAGAAGTATATTTTAGTGTGTATTGATTATGTTATGAAGTGGGTGGAAGCAAGAGCAGTGCCTAGAGCTATGAAGAAAGTAGTGGTAGATTTTCTTTTTGCTGATATTTTTGTAAGATTTGGTGTACCAAGGGAAATTGTTACTGACCAAGGTACCCAGTTTGTATCAAATCTTGTACAGGAAATTGTGCAAAAATATCAGATCACTCATTGGAAGTCCACCACCTACCATCCACAGGCCAATGGGCAAGTGGAATCAACAAATAAGGTGTTGGAGACAATCCTGACTAAGACAATGCAACTACATAAAAAGGATTGGTCTGATCGACTTCCAGAGGCCTTATGGGCCTACAGAATCACATGGAGAAACACTACTGACTTCTCTCTATATGAATTGGTGTACAGAAAACAAGTTCTATTTCCAATTGAATTTCAGATAAGAAATTTTAAGATGGCAACAGATTTGGGCATAGATCTCATTGAGGCACAACAGTAGAGGATCCTGCAGCTTAATGAACTAGACGAGATTAGGCAGGATGATTTTCAGCATACTGACCTTATCTAGCAACAAAGGGCTAAATGGCATGACATATACATTAAGAAGAAGCAGTTCAAGGAAGGAGACTAGGCATGGTTGTTCAATTCAAAATTCAAGAATTTTAAAGGGAAAATTAACACGCGTTGACTTGGTCCGTATGAGATCGAGAAAGTATTTGATAATGGATATGTTCGAGTCAAGAAAATAGATGATGAAAATGTCACCTTATTGGTGAATGGGCATAGACTCAAGTTGTATCAGAAGCCCCAGTCTAAGGAGGAATTTTTGGAGGAGATTGTGAAGAAGAAAGAGTTGGAAATGGTGGGTAAGGGGGTTATCCCTTTCACTACCTCTTCTTGATTTTCTACCATAATAAATTTAGCTTACTTTTTTCCTTCTCGTGCTCAATAAACCATGAGAGGAGTGTCTATTAGATACAAGTTTATTCCTTTTCCGGCTCCAATAGACTATTTACGGAAAAGGAACCCAATTGGAGTTTTCTTTTTCAGCATTTTAGACTCTCTAAAATTGAAATATGGCGAGCATGAACTACCTTGGGCTCATTAAAATCACAGGACAGTAGATCCCTTAGGGTCCCCAAATGAATTTTTTTCATACCTCAATAAATGTTTGATTTTTTCACCTTGGACTGATGTGGGATTCCTTAAGGCCCTTCTTCCAACAATCTTAGCCCATCGACATCAGCATATTATCAGGGTTCAAGATCAGATATATGTGATGCCTTGAAGCCTGTATACATCAATGATAGGTTATCTTGCTTGCAGTAATGGAGATTCATCAAGGCTCATTGACTGTTGGATCCTTCAAGGGGTTTGACAACAAATCATCTATTCACACATGTTTGGATGCATGGGTTGTACCTTGGTCCTCACTTTTATTATTGGTGATGGACCTCGCGTTGGTTAACAGTTGACCTCAATGGATGGTAATCCAACGAGATCATTGCACATTTGACTTCGACACCTTTATTCATGTAGCAGTAAACTGTACAAGGTTAGGGAAAGATGGAGTTCAAGTCCTTTCAATCTTGCAGCCAGACCAAGACCAGTTAGCAATAAATAAGGAAACGACTTGTGTTTTACAACAACTACAAATGAAGGAAATGTGTATTATCATCTTATTAGAAATTTTATCGGAATTCCTTCATAAGTCATGAATTCCTATAGAAGAATCTCTTGTAGCAATTATCAGTTGTTGCACTCCCGATCAATGTTTTAAAACTCTAACTTCGACACCAACTCGGCCGATGGTCGACTCCGACTCCGACTCAGCCAACTCGATTTCAATGACTCAGTCGTTGTAAAAAATACATTAAATATTTATTTTTTTTATAAAAAAACATAATTTTAAAGATTTTCATTCATGTTTCCAAACACACATCATTAGAATATAGATAGAAGACAACATATGATCAAAGTAGGCTCATGAATATATTGATTATATCAAAATGGCACCCAGTGCACTGTCCAATACATACATAATCATGATGTAGAGATCAAAATAAAAACACATAACCAAGGAGGCTAGAAATGGCCTCTACAACAAAAGTAAACTGCGACCAGTACTACTGGCTATTGCCAGAGGAGCCGAGATCATGTGGATCAATCTCTGGATCATCATAAGAGTCAGACAGGGGGACCCATGGCTCCTCATCATCATCAACTCCAACTGCAATTGTAGAAGTGGTAGCACTAGCAGGCTGTGCAGTAGCTGCAAGCTAAGATAGATGAGATATGCGCTTCTGACGTCGCTCCACAAAAGAAGCGTCTACAACTAGAGGACTTGGGGCTGGCCCTGGGGCTGGTACAAGTGGATCAAGATCTGCATTCAACTGAATATTATGTTCAAGTGTTGCCTCCACCTATAAATCCAAATCAAGATCCTCATCAGAATAAAACTCTACTCTATGACTCTCCACTACCCAATTTGATGTTGGATCAATGACGTCCAACACAATGGGATCTGAATCAGGTCATTTGTTCAGCAATTGGTTGCATCTAAGCTGGAGGTTGTATTGGAAATATACTAGATCATTTAACCATATTTTATCCAAACGGTTTCTCTTCTTTGTGTGAATCCTCTCAAAGACAGACCAATTGTGCTCACACCCAGTAGCACTACATGTTTGACTCAAAATACGAATTGCAAACCTCTACAATTCAAGACAATGGCTACCAAAAATCCTCCCACCATTGTGCTGCAAAAAACATAGGAGTGTAATGAGTTAGCTCAAAAAAATTACAAATTATATCCAACTTTCAAATTATAAACGATTTAACGAAATAAGTATTAAGAATTTGAAAATTGAAATATTTGTTTACCTAGCTTATCTACTTCCCTTGCAATCTTTGCTAGGTTCTTCCCAAAGGTACCTGAGGCACTGTTGAAGGTTGTGGCCTGTCGGTGTATCTCCAGCTGATCACACTCCAATGGGATCATGCGATCAATGCAATCAATCAATCCATCTCTAACCTCCCCCTTCAAAGCTCTTGTCGCCTTAGCTTTATAATGATATCGTGGGTTCAAAAAATACCCAACTGCATGTATAGGGCGATGGAGTTGATTGTTCCATCTTTCATGAATGATTGCCCAAATGGACCCATACTTAGCCACTTTATCCTTGTATGCCCTATTTATTTGCTCCTTTTCTTGATCCATAGCCTCATAAATGAATCCCATAGCTAATCTTTCCCCATCCACCAACCGCAACACCTTAACTAGTGGCTCAACAAGCTTCACAATCTTTGTTGCCTTACTCCAAAATATTTCTCAATTAACTTTCTTTTTCAATTATTTGCCTTCGAGTTTGTGAGACCACTAGCTTTGATTCCATTCTTCACTAGAAAAAATCTTTTGCAAGTTTCTATGTTGTGAAAGCATAGATTGCAACGTCAAAAAATGAGTAGCAAATCTAGTGATGGCAGGCCTAAAATTTCCCTACCCCCTGTGTGTTTCCTCTTCAAGCTGAAAATCCATGAATGATTGTAGATAAATTTTGTTATGCTTTTGGCATGATCTACAATGTTTTTGACCAAATCTAATTTTCCAATATCGTCAAGCATGAGGTCTATTCAATGTGCAGCACATGGGGTCCAAAAGATGGTTTTTTGCTTTTCCTCTAATAGTTTACCATCAAGAACATAGTTGGAGGCATTATCTGTGATGACTTGAACAACATTAGCCACCCCCATCTCCTCAACAACCTCATCCAATAGCTAAAACAATAATTGTCCACCTTTTACCTTATCAATTGCATCAACTGATTTTAGAAACATGGTTCCCTGTGGGTAGAAGATAAGAAAGTTTATGATGGTACGGTTTCTTTGATCAGTCCATACATCTGACATGATAGTACATCTTGTTCTTTCCCATGAATCCTTTAAATATTTCAAATACTCATTAATGGAGGCAATTTATTTCTGCAAACGATACCCCCTTAGCTCATGCATAGTAGGGCCTTTGAAGCCTTTTCCAGCAGCATGTATGGCATCAAACATAGGCTCATAATATGGTGAACGGGAAGAATTGAAGGGGATATTAGCATCATACCACCATCTAGCTATGTAATCACAAGCAGTCTCCCTCAATTCTTTCTTCCAATGATCATCTAAAGTGGGTTGCAAATGACTTCTACTAGGTTAAGGACCATGTGCATCTAATGGAGAGGAGGGAGTGAAATAACTTTTGATATCCATATCACCCTTTTTCATTTTACCCTTTCCCTTTTCTTGAATAGACTCAAAAGAGGAGGAACATATCGGAAGGGGTTGGATGCATCAGTACAAGGGATAGAGGAAGAACCCTCAAAATCAAAATGGGGGTTGGTAGCCAACATTTTTGTAAATTCCTCTTCCTCCCAATTTCAGCCTCTAACTCTTTTTACCTAGCCTTATCTTCTTTAAACTTCTCAAAGCTGGCTAACAAATCCTTCCTAATCTCCCCAATTTATGGTGAGGTACATGGAGTAATTTGGCCTCTAATCACTGCCAAGTTTGTTTCAGCCTAATAATGCCCCCAGGACCTTCCTTAGTTTTCCTATGGAAAAATTTGCAATGCATTTGACTTTTAACCATTTGAACATATGCCCAAGCAGCATCTTTCACTCTAGCTGCCATTTTTTGACTTGGAAATGAAAGCAAACAATCTGAAAATGAAAGCAAAAAAAAAAAAAATCATTGATTCAATGTACTTTTCTTTCACAAAAACCACTCTTTAGGATTTCTATATTTGCACGTAAAATTTAATAAGCAAAAACAGATTTTTACAAGTGAAAAAAAAAACCTCCAGGCACAAATTGCCTCCTCAAGCTTGCTCCAAGAAACCAAATCCTCAATGCTACTCCAAATGGTTACCTAAGAAGCTCCTCACTCCAGCTACAATGCTTTCCCAAGACTCCTCACTGCTGATCCAAAAACAGACTCAACAACTCCTCACAAACTCTCACTGAAATTCTCACTCAAATGCATGAGATGGTTGTGAGAGAATGAGAGGGGTTGAGTGGGTTAAATAGGGTTAGGGAGAGGGGAATGGACCCCAAAGGCCAAATAGGAAAAACTAAAACCGGTTTAGAGTCCCTGAAAAAAGTTCTTTTTTTTAATCGTTGTTTCTGATTTCATTGGGCCGCTGTCACTAACTTGACCAAGTTAGAGCAGGCTCGGCCAAGCCGGCCAGGTTAATACCGAGTTGGCTGAGTTTTTAGACAACTCGGCCGGCTCGGTATTAACCTGGCCTATCGAACCGAATCCATGGCCGAGTCATAATTTTAAGGCCTGGCTCGGACCAACTCGGTCAAGTCGGTTCTGAGACGGCCGGTTTTTAAAATAGAGCTCCCGATATATTATTTGTTCCTTTAAAACAATTCCAGTAGAACATCTCCTTAAGGAATCTAACAAGTATTAAATTGATTTCTAAAGTCTTCAAATTTACTCAAGACCCTGTAATCTCATGATCCTGTAAATGATATGGTTTTAAAGTGGCTCATCATTCCGAGGAAAGCGTGTTCATCATCTTCAGGTAACTGACCGTCAGATGGTAAGCTCGACATCTATTGCTTGAGGTAAAAGGTAATGGTATGAGGTTTTTTAAATTTGCATCATTATGAGTTACGGTCACCCTTGTTTGAAAAGGTGGCTATGAACCATTCCATGTCACGATACAAGGTCCCATTCCCAATAATTACCTCAAAGTGTACAATGATTACCTCTCCAATGAAGATCTCGCATAACAGATCATGATTTTAATCATGATCATGTTCTGTGCTATGCGGGCTCGCACTTATTACATTGTTTCTTTCCTAATTGATCCATTCTCATTCCCACCGATCCTAAGATAGTTGCAGAGCCTGCGAAAGACGTTGGAAAGGTTGAATTAAAACCTTGCGCTCCCCTACTCATAGTATCTGTCAAGAATGAGGTCGGTTGTCTGGTTTGAACTGCATGGCCCAGATTTGTTGGAAGCATATCCTCATAGTAAGAAGTGGTTGGAAAAGGCAGGGTGGTTGCCATTGTTTTTTAAATTCGATGGGCACAATTCTGAAGTAACCAAAGCTTTTGCTCTGAATCTAAATGGAGATCGGGATCAAGTTGGCAACATGAAGTTTAAGCTGACCGAAGAATTGGTAGCTCAAGCCTGTGATATCCCATGGGAAGGCGAACATTGGTTTAAAAATCAACGAATTAATAAAGAAATATGTGTGCCTTTCCTAAAGAAGGAGCATGTGAATCCAAATTGGGGAAAAGGGATTTCACAAGACTACCTCCAAAGTAAGTATCAACACCTTCTATTTCTCCTACAAAAATATATTACATGTGAGGGTCGATTCGGGTTGGCCTTTCTGTTCCACATTCAGCTTCTTAGTCATTTTAGAAATAAACCCCTAAATCTGCCTTATTATTTGAGGATGTCTCTATTAAAAATGGCTACTTCCGCTCAGAAAAGGGCGGCCCACATAGAAGAAAATCTCTACCACCACAGTCTCATTAAGATTATTATGCTAGAGGTATTGAGGAAACAAAAAAATACCTGGAAGGAATTTCTGGTGGAGAACTATTTTGTAGATGATGAGTAAGTGCCTAATATAGAGACTAAGGAGGCAGAGCTAAGTTAGAAATCAACGAGGAAGTCTGAACCCATAACCAGCCAAAGGAAGTGCCTAAGCTAGAGAATAGGGAGGTAGAGCCAAGCCAGAGATCAAAGAATAATTCTTGAATTCATAGCTGGCCAAAGGAAGTGCCCAAGTTGACAAATATTGGGGAGGAAAAGCCAAGCTGGAAATCAACGAAGAAGCCCCGAACTTATACCCAGCCAGAGGAAGAAAGTAAGGAAGAAGAGGATGTTATGGTGATCAAAGAGACTGTGGAAAAAAGGCCAAAACCATCGATGGGTGCCACTCCTCCTGTTAGGCGCTTCACCAGGAGCCAAGCCGCTAAGCTGGCTATGCAAGAAAGTGAAGAGGAGGGAATACAACAAACAGAAGCAAGCAGGAAAACTAAGAAATCACTGAAGGCATCCAAGGGGAAGTAGATACAGGTTGAAGCAGCCGAATTTGTTACTAAGGAAGGCTGGAAGGCAACATCCTATGAGATCCAACAGCTCAAGGAAAGTATGGATAAAACATTGGAGGACTGTCAAGGACTGGAGGGACAGAGCTTTCCTCATTCCTCTCAAGAAAAGCAAGGAAATGAAGAAACCTCCAAAAAAATACAGTCACACAAGGAGTTGGAGGAAGCTATAACAGAGCTTACAGTGTCAGAAAGAGTCCTTAAGAGGGAAAATGAGACTCTTAAAGAAAACAACCTGCGCCTTCAAAAGGAGTTGGACGAATGGAAAACAAAGTACCAGAAGGCGAGTAGAATAGTGAAGAAGAACCAAGTTCAAATAGGACATTTGCAGAAGCGTAATGAGGAGTACAGAGACATAGCTAAGAAAGCTAAATCTAGCAGGGCACAATTGGATCATTTGGTTGCAGTCACTGCAGCACAAGGGGGAAATTAAATTTTCCTTTTTTAATAATATAACAATTTTGCTTGCATAGGGACATGCAAGATGCTAGGTGTGGGGGAGATGTTGGGCCTAGATTTTGGCTATTTTTTACAATACTCCTAAGGCTTTGCTTCTCCTTTAAGACTCCTTTTTCCCCTCTAGTTACCATCTTTTTGTGCCTCATTTTGACCAAAAGGGTGATTTAGACTCCAAGGTATGAAAATAACTCAAAACGTATCATTTCTTTTTATTCTTAGGTAATTTGATGTTGAATGCTACCTGATTAACTAATCTATGACTTTGAGAGGTACTAATTGAATTTCATGCAGATCAATAGACTTTGGGCAGTTCCACAATTTCCTGCAGAAGATTAGGGATTTCCTACAGTAACACCATTTCCTGCAGCAATGCTGATTTCCTATAGCAGGTGATTTTCCTGCAGAAGCCACGTAGGTTAGACATGTTTTGGTCATCCACAGAAGAAATGGGAACATGGGTTTTGTTTGAAAATCCATCCACATGGACTCTATCCTACTGGTTGCTCTGGTTTAGTATTTTTAACTGCCTAGATCAAGCGTATTCAGTTCAATCCATGCTTCCAGTCATGGATCAAACCAAAGATATCGATGTACTACATTTTTCAACTTATTTTAGTAAACAGTTGTAATATTTTAATTTTAATTAGTTTGGCAAAAGCATTGGCCTACGCACTTGTAGAAGAACCTAAGTTGCATGAAATGCCAAAACGTTTTTGAGTTTCCGAAACAGGTACGTTTAGAAATGTCACCTCCCAAAAATGGAAACGTCGGCCGAAACGTCAGCTAAAATGCCATATATGCATATATAAAAATATATATATAAATAAATAAGTGAATAACACATTATCTTGCAAGAATAAATGGTATAAGACCCATATATGACAATTTAGAAGGAAAAACAAGTCTATATTAACTTTCATAGATGATTACATGGTGGTCGAGTTTCGGCCAAGTTTCGGAGTTTCGGGTATGGCCTGAAACGTCAGGTTCTTAAAAGTTTCGTGCAACATAGATAAGAATAGTAGATTCAATTTGTAGGGGATGAAAAACATATATATCAAATTTTTGTAATGTTGTAATCAATTTTTCAGATTAATATAAGTCTGATGTTCTGTTGATCTCGTATTGTAAGTTTCTTCAATAGTTAAGGGGATGTGAGTGAAGGAGGCCCCCCTTTACTCACAACTCCTATAGTTGTAAATGTGTATTTAATTAAGTTGATTTCCATGTGTTAACAATAGATGTATACACAGTTCCATTCCTCTTCGTTGATTCATAGCAACGCATGCTTTTAATGATTAATGATTGGGTTATTGCATGAATGTTTCTAATTTGATTAAAGGTTAGATTAAGTTATGCAATTCGTGCCCTGATTTACATTGTGAGGTTGAGTTTGAATGATTGGAAATGAGTTTGATTTAATTGTTGTTGTTTGGTTGTATATATTTTCTTGATCTGCATCAACAATTTTAGGTGTTGTAGAGAGATGAGCTATCTACTCCATAGCCTTTGCTGCTAAGTGCTGAGAGAGAAGAGAGATTTGGAATTGTGTGTGGTTTTTATGCACTGAAGTATCAATCTACATATATTTTTCATTGCACCTTGCAAGGTTACGATTACCCCTGGTTGATAATTAATGTGTGTCAAATTATAAGTTTATAATTTTCCCCAACACTAACCTTTTACTACTCCTTAGAATACCTTTGCATAGATAAAAAAAAAATGAGATACTTGACAGATCAATATATATATCTATATATATATATATATAGGAGGATGAGTGGTGCTCTATTTATAGCCATTGAGAGATTTGAATAGGTTCCTTTTAGGGCAAGCTGACTTGAAGCTTCTAGGAGGCCAAAATTTGAAAATTCAAATTTTACTTTTCCCTCTTTAGTTTTGGAGCTGACATAGCCACTTCTAAATTTGACCTAACACTTTTGGAGCCTGTTGTTTATTTAAAAAATAATAATAATTTTCTTCGTTAATGCCATGTAAACTATGGCTTACAAAAATATATTTGTATCATTACAATGGCATGAAGAACATGCTACAAGTATAATATTTTTTTTTCAATAAAACATTTTATGAAGATGGACCATACCTACATTTTCGACACCTAGAAGTATACTCTCCTCCATTATCTAGCCTAAATACTTTAGGTTTCCTTCCTGTCAAGTTATCTACCAGTGCTTAGAATTTTTGGAACTTGTTAAAGACCTCATCCTTGGTCTTCATAAAGTAGATCCAAGACTTTTGAGAGAAATCATCAATGAATGTTATGTAATACAAGTAGCCACCCAAAGAAGTTGCATCCATACGTTGACATACATCTAAATCTATTAGATCCAAGATCCCCTTGGACCTACTATCACTACCCAGAAAATATCCCTTGGTATTTTTACTAAGTGCACAACCCTTGCAGATGCCACCATGCTCAATTTGAAGCTTTTTAAGATGCTATAACCATATTTCTTAATGCTAACAAAGCCCTATAATGTGAGTTAGAAAATCTTTGATGTCATAGCTCACATAAATTGATACTATCATAGACCAATG
The DNA here is from genome assembly GCA_031772625.1 of Pinus tabuliformis. Taxonomy (NCBI): domain Eukaryota; kingdom Viridiplantae; phylum Streptophyta; class Pinopsida; order Pinales; family Pinaceae; genus Pinus; species Pinus tabuliformis. The sequence continues at coordinate 630,835,714 of CM062814.1, read as the reverse complement.
CTTGAGTTGATCATTATATCATTTTGTGTAGTCCTCTCTCTTAAACACCAATCACTTTTGTAGAGTCTGTGCTTAAGCCCTTAGGCCATATAAGAACCTATCCATCCAAAAGTGCAACTCTATAACCTTTATATTCCAATGTTGAGATTGAGAATAAATTCTTCTTCAATCCTGGTACAAATAAAAGTTCTTTTATGAGTACATAGTTTCCACACTCCAACTAAAATGAAATTGATCCAACTCCTTTTACCACATACTTGGCATTGTCTCCAAGTTCCACTTGTCATGTTGACTCTCTCTCTATGTCAAATCTATGAGATCATCTCGAAAACTTATCATGTGCCTAAAGGTACCATTGTCCACCATTAAACATCATTTTTATTTGTAACAGTTCCTGAAAGAGAAGAAACAAGGATTTTCTCCTTAGCTCCCTCTGGCTTTAGAATAACTTATTAAACTTACCTTACATTATGAGACTTGGGAACATTTGGCAATAGATCAAAGAAATATTCAAGCCATTGAACACTTGTCTCTTAGGCTGACTTTAGTGGTTGTTCATTCAAAAAAGCTCTGATACCATGTTAAATTTCCTACAAGATGAACAATAGAAACCAAATTTTTGATCTAATAATTACTTACTAATTATTTTTAACAATTTTATCTTTATGCCATTGATATCATTGAGAAATCATGCATAGAAAATCTCAACAGTAATGCAGTGAAAATAGTAAGATCATAAAGACACGACCATGCATAATAGAGACAACAAATTTACCTTGGAAAACCAAAACTTGGGAGAAAACCTAACAAATTTTATTCTAGGAGAAATTATTCTTCAATAAGGTTCACAATAACAAAAAATATCTAGAAATATATCCCAAAATTCAAGTTCAAATACCACTCAAATCTGGTCAAAATGTTATATGGAAAAATGACCCCCTCATCAGCTCAAAGGGGAAAGACATGATAGCTGAAGCAAAGACCAAGACCACAAGCCTTGTTTCCACACTAACGCTGACAACATGCTTTATAAATCTTCTCTGTAAGGCTAAGGGAGCGTTAGTGACCCTACTAACTCTATTTGTTGGTTCGGAAATAGCGTTAGTGACCCTACTAACCCTATTTATTGGTTCGGGAACAGCGTTAGTAGATCCTAATGAGCATATAGAGGTCAAAGGAGCGAATTGACTCATAAATATCTCTATATTCCCTCATAAATTTACTCAAAAAAGCAAGGAAACATCTCAAGTTCGACCTATTTGTGGGATTTCTAAATCCTAATGAAGGAGGCAAATGGGAAAGAGCTGAAAAGCATGGCAACATCATTTCTTTTATGTTAAGAGACTCATGGAGGAACTTGGCAACCCTAACTCAATTTCTACATAAGAAAAGTTAGGGATATGGTGATAGAGGTCAGATCATTTGAAAGGATAGTTTACTTGATTGTTGAGCATAGTCTCAAATCTATGCATAAGAAGCTGGTAAGAAGGGAGAGAGAGAGAGAGAGAAGCTGGAGGGGGAAGGGAAGGCTGATGCAACAGATGGTTGTAATCACTCTTCCGACATTAATATAGAACTGCAGGTGTACTGTCTACTCCGTGATGTTGGTACTATCATTCATTTTCTTGTTTGTCCAATATCTTTTAGCATGAGTAGCTTAGTTATGTGTAACAAGATGTCTTTTATGTATTCATGTATTAGTGATCAAGGTTGTATGTTGTGATTATGCTTGTCTCTTCTATGTGTAGGACTTGATCTGGAGCTGGCTCAAGGGACTTCCACCTAGCTGCATTGCACTCTCCAACAAATCTACACAGAGGCTTGAGGTAATCAATCTGTTTTGCTTTGATAGTTAGTTATTGTTTATGGACATGCATGTAACTTTGTGATAGCTGCAGATAATCTTACAATCTGCCAAAGGTCCCAGGAAGACCTTTGAGGGTATCTCCACTCTCCATACACCGTGCATTTTATCCTATAGCAGAATTGGCGACTCCGCTGGGGACTATACATCTAGTTCCTAGTTATCAGTTTCCTCCTCCTTCTAAGGCCTCCCTATACTTCAGCATTCCCTTTCTGACCCACCAAAACCTTTCTGCATTCTTCCTTCATATAATTAGCCTTGAATCTGATCAGAAAATCCCTATTTTGAACTCTTTTCCCACACTAATGTAGGTTAGCAGAGTAAACAGAGCTTTATAAAGCTCTGTGTCTCCAAAAACAGTGCGTTAGTGGACCTAGTAACTCTATGTGGCCACTTCTACAAAGCGTTAGTCCCCCAAATCTTGACATACAACCGTTTCTGTAAACTCAAAGGGATGGGAAGCCTGCTCATGGACTGAAAAAGGATCTACAACTGCATTTTGTTAGCAAGATCGGTGTCCTAAAAGAATTTTTTTTAGGAAATAAGTTTTTTTCTTTCTTAAAAAGTTTTTATCAAAGAAAAACCGACAAATTTTTTATTCATTCTTCTGCTTAGCTGGTTAAAATCTGCTTTATTTGTTAGGATATTCCGACACATAGAAAATAGTTAAGTACAACTTGGTCTAGTATAGAGTTAGGTAAAGTGTGTTTCTTTACCGTTGTACATTTTGTAACTTACAATCCGACAGTCACGATATGTAGTGATCCAACGGTTTATTCTCTCCTCGGTATTACCGACACTTGATCCGTGGCTTGACACCCGATTGGTCCATGATTTCTATTTAAAGTGCATGGAGGGTCATTTGTAGGGTAATCCGTGCATGAGAGAAACATATGTAAATTTTCATTCTCTTATTAATAAATTTCCTGAAGTGGCCACGTTGGCTCAGGCCGTGGACTGTTTCCCTCTTTGAGGGTTTTAACCACGTCAAAAATACTGGTGTATTGATCTGCGATCTAGTTGTGAGCGGTGTCCTTTGGTGTTTTGTCTGAGGAACTTACCCTGTAAATTCCTACATGGTATCAGAGTTATTTGAGGGCCGCGTCCGTTGGTGATCCAAATCTGAAGCCGGTAGAACTGTATCCGACTTCCGTTTCCTAGATCTACTATTTCTGACTGCTTTCGGGCTGAGAGGACTGCTCTGTTGTGTTGGGAGCATCTGTTCCAGTGAGGAACCCTTTTCGTTTCACGCGAAAAGGTTTCCGGTAGCCCTAGCTACTTCATTTTTAAGATCTGGAGGTATACAGTGTTTATTTGCAGTTTACAGTTATTTTCTCTTTGTTTATTTCGGTTTCAGTTTATATAGCTTTTTTTATTACCGGATCTATACCTTTCATTTCTGCGTATGCTCTTTGCCCTGCGACTCTGTGCGATCTGGGCAAATCAGAAACAGAAAGGAAGGATTTTTCTCATGCGTATGCTCTTTTCCGCTGCGCCTTAAAGGTCTTTACAGAATAGCCACAGGCCAAGAGACCAAACCGAAAGATGAATATAAGGCAGCTAAATGGGAAAATAGGCAAGAGCAAGCACGTGGGTTGATAGGGATGTCTATTTCTCCAGATCTTAGATTCCATATTGTAGAACTTGATACTCCTGATGAAGCACTGCAACAAATTACTAAAGTCTTTGGAATTAAAAATGAACTTAAAGCCCATCAACTTGAAAATGAATTGCTTACATTGGACCCCAATAATTTTTCTTGCATTGAAGATTTTTTGTCCAAGTTCAAGACCCTTAGACTTCTCTTGAAAGGTGTTAAGGTTAAGAAAGAAGATAGTAGCCTTATCTACTCCATTCTTACTAAGTTGGGACCAGCCTATTCTGTGTTTGTTTCCACCTTCCATTCTACAAGAGAAGCCTTCATTTCTCAAGGACAAACCTACAAGTCCCCTTCCTTTGATTCCTTTTGTGATTCTTTAATAAGAGAACAAGAAAAACTCTTACACCTTGGTCTTCTTCATCTTGGAAACTCTTCTAAGAAAGCATTAGCCACCCAGCAGCAACCAAATCCAAAGAATCCTAAGAAGTTGTATCCTAAAAAGAATGGTCCTAAACCAAACAAGGGTCCTAAGCAATTTCAGCCTCAAAATGAAAAATCATTTCAACAAAATGATAAGTCAAATAAAAACAAAGGGAAGAAGACTGATAGACATTGCAACTTTTGTAACCGAGATGGCCACTTAGAATCCAAATGCTTTAAGAAAATGGAAGCCTTGGAAGTAGCAATGAAGAAGCATAACATCCATTTGGAGCAATATTCAACTTCAACTTCATCTTCAGGAATGGCACTTTCTGCATGTGGTTGTCAAGCATCTCGGTCTGGCTATGCACTAAATGTATCTTCTTCTTCTTCTCATTCTCATGAGTGGCTCATTGATTCTGGAGCTTCTTATCACATGGCCAAAAACAAAGCCATGTTTTCTTCTTTAAATGATTGTAACACCAAAAATATATATGTTGGTGATGATAGATCTCTTAGTGTTGTAGGGACTGGAACTGTTCATCTAGACAATGGTCAGTTTAACGATGTATTATGTGTTCCAACCTTATCCTGCAACCTTCTATCTGTATATCAGAAAACCCATTCAGGTGAAGGTAAAATCGTTGAATTTTCACCTCACAATGTTGTAATTAAGGACCTAAAAGATCCTAGACAGATTTTAGCTACTGGCATTGTTGATGATTCTACAAGGTTGTATAAGTTTCACAACTTTGGGTCATCAAATCTTCCCTCGGTATTTGTTGCTCATAATGATGAAGTGAGCAAACTTTGGCATGAGCGATTTGGTCACTTAAACTATCACTCTCTTCAGAATCTATGTAAAGAAAATATGGTGGCAGGTCTTCCAATGGTATCTTGCAGAGATGGTGTTGTTCCGGATGTGTACTCGGAAAACATCATCGGGACAGTTTTGAAAAACGTGCCTCTTGGCACGCCTCAGCCCCTTTACAGCTCGTGCATAGTGATTTATTTGGTCCACTTCCAGTTGCTTCATTCTCTGGCTACAAGTATTTCTTAGCTTTCATTGATGATTTCTCCAGACGCACTTGGGTATACTTCTTAAAACTCAAGAGTGAAGTATTTAACATGTTCTTGGCCTTTAAGGCCTTTGTTGAAAAACAATCTGGACATCAAATTCTTAAGCTAAGATCTGATAATGGCGGAGAATATGTTAAAAACACATTCATCAACTTTTGCACTGAGAATGGAATTCAAATGCAACATACTGTTCCATATACTCCACAACAAAATGGTGTAGCTGAAAGGAAGAATCGCACCTTAAAGGAAATGGCTAATTGTATGCTTCAATCTAAAGGAATTAGTCTTAATTATTGGGCAGAAGCAATTAACTGTGCAAATTACATAATAAATCGCACTCCTACTAAGGTTTTAAAGAATATCACTCTAGAAGAAGCTGTCACACGGAATTGGTCAAGGGTGCGGACACGACTGACCTTCCTAGAAGTCTAAGACATTCTAATGACAAACAAGACAAAATGGAGTGATCTTTCTCTAAATACACCTTTTACAACATGAAAACTACAAGTGTTTAGGCTTACCTTATTCCAAAACGCTGTTGTTGAAGTCCGTTCTTGACGATCCGGATGAGCTCCTCCTTCAAGTCAATTCCTGCAACCACAAACAATCAAACAATTACCAAGCACTTGCATTTCATATAATAAAACATATATTCAACATGCAGACCAAGGAACACATGAAATAACTCATTAACATAAGCTATTGAGAAAAATAAACCAGTTTGTATTAATAACGAAACAAAGAAACTCTTACAACCTGGCCTTGGTGTTGTGCAAGTTCCTCCCAGGGTCCATCAAGGGTTTTCCTCTACTTTGACAAAGCTCACCCTCTCCCAAGTAGAATCAAGTGAAGACAATCTCTCCTCACAAAGGCTCTAATGGAAGACCTAAATCCTGCAGCATTTACCCAAAGAAAATGTATAGCTCCAACCTCCTCTCCTTCTGGCTCAATGCCTTTATTTATAGTGCTGTAAAGAGGTTATTCAGGTCCACTATCAATGGGATCATCCCCCTCTATGGGTGGGATAGCTCCCTTATTGATGGGATAAGTTCCCCCTTAATAGAGATACATGAACCAACTGGAGGCGCATCCATTTCATCAAACCGACCTCTAGAATGTTCTAGAAGTAACCACAAGTAACTTTTTCAAGATAAAACTCGCGCATTTTGCCTTTTACAGAGGGACGCACCTGTCCCTTAACATACAGAGCGTCCATGGACGCAGATTTTGTGAACATGGTCAGCGTCCCCGCAGGTAAGGCTAGAGAGAACCTGCGACCCCAGAGATAAACATGATTTTTACAAGACTTTCTCTCTTCTTTGAGTTTGAGATGGATAACAGAGGCATGAGACTTGCCTAAGAGGGTAGCATGACTGTTGATTTGAGCCATACTAACTGTAAGTAGTCAAGGTGACATTTTTTAGTGTAACAGATTGCCCCCTAAAGTGCGAAGTCTGGAATAGAATAGGGTTTTGTAATTCTAGGAAGGGTGAAGCACTTTATCATTTCAAGGATTGTCTTGTGGATGGCCTGGTTGGAACCTGCAATTTTCAACACAAAATACATGGATAAGATTATATCATCACTGAGGTAGGCATTCCCATACTCAGATTCAAAACTTTAACTAATGGACTAACTATTCTGATACAGGAATGATCTTGCAGTACATCATTTTTTTAGACTTTTATAGACACAGTATGGACGCAGCCATCTGTTTATGATTAGTCTACATAGATAATGAATACAAAACTCCTCGCAGCCTGGATGGTAGAAACTAGATCCAGGGTCTTCACTTCTACTTCCCGAATTGGTACGATTCTAGCCATGTGATTAAATGATTTGATGTCGAACATGTTAGAAACCACTTGATTACCAGTCGATGATGTAAACTGTTAACAAGCGTGAGAGAGACCACCAGTAATGTCAATGGTTCTCAAAGTACCAAGCACAACCCGTGAAATGTGAATAGATGTTTTGATGTCGAACATTTCACGGAATCCTTTGATCGAAAGTCAATGATGTAAACTGACGTCAAAGGCGAGAAACCTGCCATTGATGCATGCAGACTTCAAGGTACTGTCGATTCCTAAGTCATCTTTCTAGATAATGTGTCGATGTCGATAGAAAGCGACCCGTTGCAGGCAAGCCCACAACACGAAATCATTGTTCAAGTTGAAGAAATGTTGCTGTGAGGACTGACTCAGGGATGGTCAAATGGATGACAAGTATTTTGCAGATGAAAGTTTTGCTTGCAGACCTCTTGAACACATAACGACACAACAGATGGCTTGGTGACGAATAACTCAAAGTTAATCCTCGAAACCCGGTTAAAGACTTTCAAAGTGATGGGTCAACTGTGAGGTAAAAGATTTCCCAACCCAGGTGAATGAAAAGTGTCGTGTTCAAGAGTGGTAATAAAGTTTCTTCTGAGACAAAAGGTGACAAACAGGTTCATTCTTCTCTCTTTTCCCCCACCATTTCTGGCAAGTACCTCTTTATTTTTAACAAGCTTGAGGAGGATAACATATGCTTGATTATAAGCTCATCCTTCGGACGAGTCCAACCTAGTTTAAATTCGAACCCTAGGAAGGAGTGGTTCGTTCCTGTTTGTAATTGAACAGGTCCTCTACTGTAAAAGTTTAACGAGCCCAGTATAGGAGAAACTCGGCGTTTTTCAATTTTAGAGAGTCTGAAAAAACTAAAGGAGACTCCACGTTGAACTTTTTCGTATATTTGTGTCCCTCAAGCCCGAAAAAGTATAAAATAATACCTGGGGGAACCGCTTGATCTTGCGACCAAGGAGTACTTTCATAATAGTGTCGTTGACCTGAAAAGTAAAAAGCGATCAAGGACACGTCGTTTTATTTCCTTATCGAGTTTGAAACGACAAAAACCCGGCAATCTTTTCCTGATTTTGCGGTCAGAAAAGAGCTAAAAGGGGACCGTCTTTTAATTCCGTTTTAACGAGTGTAAAAGAAACGCTCGGCAATCTTTTCATGTTTTAAGAGTCTGAAAAGGGCTTAAAAGAGAACTCCAAGGTTTCACTTTTTCGTAAGTTTTAACGAGTTCGAAAAAGGGATAAAAATGTACTCATGGTTTTCACTTTTTCGTAAATTTTAATGAGTTCGAAAAAGGGATAAAAATGTACTCATATGACCGACTTTCAATTTAATTTACGAGCAGGAAAAGACGGAAAGAACTCAGCATTTTCATTTGTTTTACGAGAATGAAAAATAGCAAAATAATCTCGGGATTTTCATGAGTTTAACGAGTCTTGAAAATAACTAAAATTGACTCGAGATAGGTTTCATTTTTACAAAAGCTTGAAACAGATAAAAACTATGCTTCAAATTAGTTTCATTTTTACACAAGCTTGAAACAGAGATAAAACTGTGCTTGATGCCCCCTAAGCATAACTGTTAGAGCGCATGCCCCCCAGCTTCATTTCATTCAACTAAGGTGGATGAAATGAAGGTTCAAGAACGAGATCATTTGAGAGACTCGACCTAAAACTGTAAGAAAATTATGCAAAAACTGAAATAACTAACCTAAACGTACAACCTAACATCTATGAGGTCTAGTCAAACTCTCGACTCAATTAGAGGAGGATTTGTTTCATCTTTTAACGAGCTTGACACAGGAAAAGAACTATGCTCGGATTCAGTTTCATGTTTATGCAAGCTTGAAACGAAAAACTATGCTTGTTATAAGTTCACATGCCCCCAGCATAATGATGCAAATCAAGGTACATGCCCCCCAAGCTTCATTGCATTCAATGAGGTGGATGGAATGAAGCTTTACTTTCAAGATCTTGGAAAGACTTGTGGGAGTTGTTTCATTTTTTAACGAGCTTGACACAAGACAAGGAACTTTGCTCATAACTACTCTCTACAATCTACCTAACAAAAACTTAACTCTAAAAACCTTGATTCATTTTTTAACGAGCTTGACACAAGACAAGGAACTATGCTCTAAAATCCTTGATTCATGTTTTAATGAGCTTGACACAAGACAAGGAACTATGCTCATGACTACTCTCTACAAGCTACCTACTTAACCTACCCTTGTTTCATTTTTTAACGAGCTTGACACAAGACAAGGAACTATGCTCAAAAAGTTCGCATGCCCCCAGCATAATGATGCGAAATGAGGTACATGCCCCCCAGGCTTCATTGCATTCAACCGGCTGGATGAAATGAAGGTTTACTTTCAATATTTAACTTGAAAAGGGAGTTGTTTCATTTTTAAAGAGGTTGACACAAGAAAAGAACTATCCTCATACCTGATTCATTTTTTAACGAGGTTGACTCAGTAACAGGAACTATCCTCTAACCTGATTCATTTTTTAACGAGGTTGACTCAGTAACAGGAACTGTCCTCTCAAAATCCTACTTTCTAACTATCTATATAACCTATCCTTGTTTCATTTTTTAACGAGGTTAACACAAGACAAGGAACTATCCTCGAACTAACTGATGCATTTTTTAAACGAGGTTGACTCAGTAACAGGAACTTTCCTCGGAACCCTTGTTTCATTTTTTAATGAGCTTGACACAAGACAAGAAACTATGCTCATGACAGCCTGTTTCATTTTTTAACGAGGTTGATACAAGAAAAAACTATCCTCGTACACACTGAGCATGGCTTCTAACTGGAAGAAAGACATGTCAATGGACACACCTTGATCATGGCTTCCAAGAGATCTTCATCAGAAGGAAGAACAGTTCTTTGGAAGGAACACATGTCAAGGGACTCAAAAGGGATAAGAACATCGTGTTCAAGTAATCCCATAGAGTTTTCCATGTCAATTACCGGATCTAAATCAAAGGAAGATGAGCAAACAGTGAGAGGCTCACTTACATCGGTAACTGAAATCATGGGACCGGTTGCCACATAATTAACCCGTGGCAGGGTAGATACCACTTTAGAATCAGGAACATTTAGGGGTGTCATATTATTGGTAGTTGAAAAAAGACTAGGGAACGAAAGCTGGTCTACAGTCACAATACTGCCATTGTGAGGGAAAGACATCACGCGAAAGAGTGTCGATACGACAGCTTTCATTGCATAAACATAGTCTCGCCCAAGGAGTAAATTGAAATCCAAGGGACCTCGAACTACCATAAGATCAACACAAACAGTTTTACCTTCCAAGGTAATAGAAAACTTAGGAAGGATCCCTAAAGGTTCACTAATTGTTCTGTTAAAAGCTTTCAGATTCTGCGTAATAGGCGCAAGCTGAGGGGAACCCAAAGCTTTCCAAACAGCTGAGGATAAAATACTAACAGAAGCACCTTCATCTACCTGAGTACGATGTATGTCCCTACCACCAGCCTTGACAATGATTTGGAAAGGGATGGAGGAAGGAAGACGAGGTTTTGTCAGTCTATTCCAATCAAAGGAAAAGACCTCAGTACTTGGAGGGGGTTCTGTAGAAACAGGTGAAATGCCCCCCGGCATAGAAGAATCCGATGTAACAAGAAGAACATCAGCGGTATGAAATTTACTCTCGAAAAGGAGAGTGTGATCGACCGAATGTGAAATTGAATCAACCACTTGATCAACTAATGGATCATCAACCTGAGTGACATGAGTTTCACTCTCCAATGGGAGAGTGTGATCGACTGTACTTGAATTTAGATCAATCACTCCGTCAGTTGACGGTAGGTTGGGAGAAAGTTTACGGTAGCCACTTGGAAATTCTTGCTGTAGAACAGTAAGTTTTTCCAACAATGTTGAGGCTTCATCCATGTGAGGGCAAATGTGAGTTTGATGACTCCCTTTGCATAACTTACAAGGAAACCTAACTTTACCTTTTTTCCCAGGAACCTGACTATCACTGGTTGATGGATCAACGGAAAGTTGATGGGATTTTTCTGACCATACTTCCAAGACCTTTGGAATACCAGGACAATTGACAAGGAAGTGGTCACCCTTACAAAGCCTGCAAGGGTATTTGGGTTTACGATGCATGTCGGAATTTTCCTCAACACAACTAACACTTACAGCCATGGTTGGTTGGTTGACTTCTTTCTTATCTTGCTTCTTCTTCTTCTTCTTCTTCTTCCCTTTCTTCTTCTTCTTAGACTCCTGGTTACTAACATCAAGGCTTTTACCAGGCGAAGAGGAAGAAATGGAGGAAGAAAAATTAGGCGAAGAAGGTAAAGGGTCAACAGAAGGTTGGTGATGTTGAGATGGTGAACTCTGTTGAGGTGAAGCATCCGGTTGAGATGGAACAATTGGAGTATTTTGGGCCAACGAAGTTGAAAATAACCATATCGGTAAACCTATTGTAAATCCAGGTAATGACAAAGTAGCCATATAAGGAGGACCAACATTTCCAAAGTAAGGAAAAGTACTAGGATTCTCATTAGGAGGGGTTCCTAGGTTGATAAATTCCGGAACATTTGCCATTATATTCAACTTCAGTGAATTTTATTAACAATTTAAAACTAAAATTAACAATTCACAATTCACACTTAACAACTAAAATTCACAATTCACACCTATGGTCTCTAAAAGTAAAAACAAACAAATTAACACGCGCTATCAAATCTAGGAGTCAAACCACACACAAACAGTAAGCTCTCCGGACCGAAAACACTAGTTGGTGATGAAGCCCAACCTCGCAGAATTCAGTACAGAAATGGTGGGTGGAACAGTTACCCCGGCAACCTGCTTAATGAATAGACCGGCATAAGTTCCTCCACTTTAACCGTCTCGAAGTGAAGTGAACCCCCCGGAAAATCCAAGTGAGTATAACCGACGTCTGCTCCAGGTACAGTGGGACCTTCCCTCCACCGTCACCTCGGTAGAACCCTAAAGATTATGGTCACTAAGGTCACCAACAGTAACAAATACACCTGGGGGAACAGTCTAAACTCCGACAGCACGCAAGGGCAGAGTATCAAGCTCAATCCCCTTACCAGCTCCTTGACAACAATCCAAGGTTTACCGATAAGTGACCCCTGGCTCCTCGACAATGGTTAATTCGAGGTTTACCGTTTGTAATACGTACTGTCTGGCGTCGTTCCCAACGAGGGGGGAATGATCCCCTCACTGGTTCGGACACGAGCTCGTGCTTCTCCTTTAAGAGGAGCTTTCCCAGAGTGCAATTGAAACAATTGGATTTATTCTACTCAAGATAAACTATCTGTTTGGTTTTGTAGTCTTGGAGAGTTAAGTACTCACCTACTCCAAGACCCTAGCCTAAGCTATGTTGGTGCTTCAGAGCCCTAGAAATGTAAAAATTACTAGATGAATTTTAATTAAGCGCTGTGTTATTAAGGCTGTTATTACTCAAATAGGTAAATGGAGATGAAACCAATGGTGTTATGACCCGACTCAACTGAATGCAATCGAATATGATAATGTAATCTTTTCAATTCGATGAATCCTAACTAAAGTAAGGAGAGAGTTTCCATTCACTTCCAACAATGCAAAAAATTGATCACTAAGAGAAAATATAACAAATCCTCTAATGCACTAATTTTATCAAGAAAAAACTAATGCAAATCAATTCCAAACCATTTTTTTTATTTTTTATTTTGTGTAAATTCAAACCAAAGAAAACTGATCTAAATCTACGATTGATTTTTCAGAATGTAAACTATGCAATTGTAATCTAAGCACAATTCACTTGAAAAGTATGCAAATGTAATCTATGCACATTTTTCATTCATATTCTGAAAAGGAGAATTCTAATTATGCAAATGTAATCTAAGCAAGAGAATTCTCAAACACAAGATGATTCTAATGTAATCTAAGAACCAATCAAGTGCAAGTCGAGAAAATTGGGTGAGAGTTCCAAAGATCAAAAAATAAAAACACTCAAAGGCGATTAACACTCATACGCAATTTAGCCCCCCCCGGCGAATGAGGGGGAATTTTTTTTTGCAAAAACAGAAGCAAAAAGATGCAAAATTGTGAAAAGACTGAGAGAAACCTCCAAGTAATGACCAAAGGAAATCAAATTAAGAATTTCTCAAAAAAGAGACTCAAAACACCCAATTGATGAAAGCTAAGAGCAGGAACAAGCTTAGGTGAAGATTCTGGACAAGGGACTAATGAATTTGTGCAGAAAAAACTAAGAAAAAACAAAATCTAAGAGCAAAAAAGGCAAAAAATGGAATTTTGTCAAATTTTGGCAGGGGACGCAGGCAACCCGTTAGCACAGGTGCGGGCCCGCTCTGTGCACACAGCAAAAGCGCGTCCAGGGACGCACTGTGCAGCACTCAGAGGGTGCGTCCGTCTGAAAAACTCAAGAAAAACCAAAATAAAACTAATCCTAAGCTAACCCACCCAGAGACAGAATCACAGAGCCAAAACCAGAAAAATAAACTAATTTTCTCAAAGCAAAGTTCACATAAAGGAAAAGACTTTTCATTAATGGAATCCCCAGCGGAGTCGCCAATTTGTCCATGGACGCAGATTTTGTGAACATGGTCAGCGTCCCCGCAGGTAAGGCTAGAGAGAACCTGCGACCCCAGAGATAAACATGATTTTTACAAGACTTTCTCTCTTCTTTGAGTTTGAGATGGATAACAGAGGCATGAGACTTGCCTAAGAGGGTAGCATGACTGTTGATTTGAGCCATACTAACTGTAAGTAGTCAAGGTGACATTTTTTAGTGTAACAGAAGCATGGAGCTCAAACAAACCAGATGTAAGTCACTTTCGTGTTTTTGGAAGTGAAGCATGGGCCCATATTCCAGATGAGAAACATAAAGCTTTAGAACCAAAGAGTGAAAATTGTATTTTTGTTGTATATTGTGAAGATGTCAAAGGATATAGACTTATTCCACTTAAGTCCAAAAATGTTATCATTAGAAGAGATGTAAAGTTTGATGAAAATATATCGGCCTGCGAGCCTAGTTCGGCGGATGTGCCACCTCTCCCTATCTCTTCTACTTTTGAAAATATTTCTTCTTCAGATGATGAAAGCGAGGATGAAAATCCTCCCCCACCTTCTCAGGATCCTCCTTCAGCTCCTCAGCTTCCAAAATGGGTCCGTGCTACTCGGGATCCAGCAAGTGATCTTGCTGGTGATCCTACAAATCAGCGACGTACACGTTCTCAGTTCGAGAGAGCCTCTTCTTTACTGGCTCAAGCTTCAGTGAATTATGATCCTGACACCTTTGCAGAAGCTTCAGGCCATCCAGATTGGGAAGCAGCTATGAATGAAGAATATCATTCATTATTGGCAAATGATACATGGGATCTTGTTCCTCTACCAAAGGGACGAAAACTTGTTAGATGCAAATGAGTTTACAGAACCAAGTATGGACCAGATGGGAAAGTTGATAAACATAAAGCTCGTCTTGTTACTAAGGGTTTTTCACAAGTTGAAGGCATTAATTACACTGAAACCTTCTCCCCTGTTTCCAAAATGAACTCTATCTGCCTTGTTCTTTCCCTTGCTGCTTCTTTCAAATGGGAAGTCCATCAGATGGATGTTAAATTCGCCTTCTTGCATGGGGACTTGCATGAAGAAATCTATATGGAACATCCTATTGGCTTTATACAAACAGACTCCAACCTTCTATGTCGGCTTAAGAAATCCCTTTATGGTCTCAAGCAAGCTCCTCGAGCTTGCTATGCCAAAATGGATAACTTTCTTTTAGAATCTGGCTTCTCTAGGTGTCATTCTGACAATACTTGTTCTTTATGTTGATGATCTTATCCTGACTGGTAGTGATCCCAACCTTATAAACCATGTGAAGTCTAGCCTCAAAAGGATGTTTGAAATGACAGACTTAGGACACTTACATTATTTTCTCGGTCTTCAAGTCTTGCAATCCAAGGAAGGTATTTCCCTTTCTCAGTCCAAGTATGCCTGTGATATTCTATGCCATTTTCACATGGAAGAATATAGGCCAGCCCCTTCTCCCTTTCAGTCTGGAGTCAAACTTTCAGTCACTTGTACTTCTCCTGAAGTTGATGCTACCTTATACCGTCAACTTGTAGGAAAACTTTTGTGTCTAACCCATACTCGTCCTGACCTTTCCTTTGTTGTTGGCCTTGTTGCTCAGTTTATGCAAAACCCATGTGAAAGTCATTGGAAAGCAGCTAAAAGAATACTTCGTTATGTTCGAGGTACAATTCAGTTTGGGATTCATTATAGTGTCGAAGCATCTCCTCTATTGGTTGGTTTCACTGATTTCGATTGGGCTGGTGACCCTGATGATCGGAAGTCTACTGCAGGTTATGTGTTCACTCTTGGTTCAGGACCTATTACATGGGCTTGCAAGAAAAAAGGTGCCATTTCTCTTTCTTCAACAGAAGCAGAATATCATGGTGCCATAGAAGCTAGTAAGGAAGCCTTGTGGCTTCGTCAAATCTTGTCAGAGTTTGGCTTTCAGCAGCAGCATCCGACTACACTTTGGTGTGATAATCAAAGTTCCATTCAGCTATGCAAAGATCCAGTCCAACATCAGCGCAGCAAACACATTGAATTGCACATGCACTTCATCAGAAAGCTCATTCATGACCATGTTCTTGAAGTGCAATATTGTTCAACAGATGATCAAGTTGCAGACATATTTACAAAGGCTCTCACAGAGGCGAAGTTCACTAAACTTCGATTTATGGTTGGAGTTCAGGAAGTTGTCACTAAGGGGGGATAGGCTCTAGTGCCTCCTTCCGTCTCCTATTGTGTCATATTTGTAAATCCTTCAATCCTATCCCAAGTTGTTCTTAAGGGGGGATGTTAGGATATTCCGACACATAGGAAATAGTTAAGTACAACTTGGTCTAGTATAGAGTTAGGTAAAGTGTGTTTCTTTACCTTGTACATTTTGTAACTTACAATCCGACGGTCATGATATGTAGTGATCCGACGGTTCATTCTCTCCTCGGTATTACCAACACTTGATCCGTGGCTTAACACCCGATTGGTCCATGATTTCTATTTAAAGCGCATGGAGGGTCATTTGTAGGGTAATCCGTCTATGAGAGAAGCATATGTAAATTTTCATTCTTTTATTAATAAATTGCCTGAAGTGGCCACGTTGGCTCAGGCCGTGGATTGTTTCCCTCTTTGAGAGTTTTAACCACATCAAAATACTGGTGTATTGATCTGTGA
The DNA here is from genome assembly GCA_031772625.1 of Pinus tabuliformis. Lineage (NCBI taxonomy): Eukaryota > Viridiplantae > Streptophyta > Pinopsida > Pinales > Pinaceae > Pinus > Pinus tabuliformis. The sequence continues at coordinate 630,819,668 of CM062814.1, read as the reverse complement.
TCTGTTTGTGAGCGGTGTCCTTTGGTGTTCTGTCTGAGGAACTTACCCTGTAAATTCCTAAATTATTTTGGTTTCAAATAGTTGTTAGAAAGCATTTGAAAGATTTATGTTGGTTATGCATGTGTTATAATGACTAGGATGCATGGAACAAATATGAATATGTGAAAGACTCTCACCTGTAGAACACAACTTGTTTCAACGAATTGAATATTTTTTAAGCATAGAATTTTGCATGATTTTGAGTCAGAGTCCCACCACATTTCATACGTCAACTCCCCTACCGAAGACACTAAAAAATTACACATAAAATTTACCTAAAATCAATCAGTGACTCTTTATTGAGCAAAAAAACATTAGTTCAAGCTAGGATCTTGGGATAGGCAATGTGAGTAAACTGCCCAAGATCAGAAACCAACACTAGTGTCATTAAAAGAGAGAAAATACCTTCTGCACTCATACTACTGGGACCACTCTAGTAAAAGCAGAGCTAAATACGAGACAACATTGGACTGTAAGTGAAGGTAGCCCGCCTTCTCTTACAACTCCTTTGGGTATTCTATGTATTGGGGATCCCTTCGGGGATTTCGGAGCTGGGTCGGGGACTCAGGTATCCTTCCCACATAGCGTACTATCTGCAACTATGTCCCCCCTGTGGTGGTGTCTGTGATCTAAGGTATCCTTAGTGGCCAAAATTTTAGGTACTTACACAAGGTGACTGGGGCAGGCTGCCCTGGTACCTAACATAGACGAACCTACTCTATCTTCAGTTTTTTGGAGGGTGCTCGTCTTCACTAGAGTACTTGGCCCCTCAATCTTAGGTTCGGGCGAAGCTCTAGAGTAATTGTAACTGTACATTTGGCCAGCCCTCTCTGTTATTCATTGTGATAGTAGGTTTCATCTCTAGTGATCGATGCTTATCAGACAGGGTCATTTCCCTCTGTTTGCTGATTGATCCACGTAGTGTATTTTTTATATTTTTTAGGCACCCCAGTGTTATCATTGAGACTTTAACAAATATCACGATAAAATTTATTGATAAAAATTAACGGTCACCGTAGCTACATCCGGCCCTCGTCGTCAATCTCGACAATTGTTAGGACTTCCTCCACTCATTGTGGAAGATCCACCGAGCTCTAATGAACCGGATTCCCCATCTTTAGGAAATCAGACTCCAAGGTCTCACACGGAATCTGTTTGGACAACTGACGATTCAATCTTACAGAAGGATTTCTTTACTACAGGATTTCTTCCTCCTTATAACTCTCCGATCACAAATCCGTTGGACCCACTCTTGGTTTCCGTGCAACCTGTACTCCCTGTGTCTTTAGTTGGAACATTTCCATCCATCTCGTCGACAACTAATAGGTCGTGGAACTTTTTGGACTCTTTTGGTCCCTCACCACTTCCCCAATCGACATTCACTACTACACCATTGATGGCGAACCTTGTTATCCCATTTTTCCCAAGTAAAAACCCTCACATGACACCCTCCACGAGTGGAACCCAGCCTATGTTGGGTTCCACCCCTTTAGTGTCAAAATTTATACCTTTGACAAGTGCTACATACAGTGCTCCTTATAATGCTCAACATAGCATAGTTAGCGTGAGTCCCCTCAACCAGCAATATGGTTGGCATCCATTGTATAGTTCAAACCCCCAGATCCAAGTATCTGGGGGCACTCTCAATATGCATATACCGGTCAGGAACGTAACAATGCCCCCTCCATTTTCATGTATGCATGATCAGTCACTAATTGACATGAGTGCTCCTTATGTCAATAAGAGACTTATGGTTAGTTCTGTGGCGAGCGGGAATCCTCAAGGAGGTCCCAACCAATCCATGGGGGCATCCTACTCACAATTCCAAATGAGTCAATGGGGAACTGCTTATCCTGGGGGCAACTCTATACCCCAGCATCACAATCCCCATGGAAATCCACATTAAAATGCCATACCCCAAGGAAACTACTATACCACGCAACCTATGTATAATAGAGGGACTCAAACAATGGGAAGACCACAAGGATCCTCAAGTCATATGTCATCGCCTTGGTCTGAGTCGGGGCCACCACACACTCTACCTTTTTTGGCAACGTTGGATATCCCCGACTTGTACAAACTTACAAATGACCCCATCTATCATAACTTACTTTTGGTCGCCAATCCCACATAAAATACCAACAAACATCCCCAAGTTCGATGGGAAACAAGGGGAGGATCCAGGCACCCATATCACCACCTATCATCTTTGGTGTGTTTCTAACTCCATGGTGGATGATAGTGTCCCGTTACATCTTTTTCCCCACACCCTCACTTGCAATGCAGCCAAGTGGTACATTGAGTTACCACGCGCATCAATAAATACCTTCGACGCTCTAGTGATGGAATTCTTAAAGCACTTCCAGCTACCCATCCGCTATGAGACTGGGACAGAGCTCCTCACTTCATTACATCAGGATACCGCCACCCACATATCTGATCATATACATGAATGGAGACATAGGCGAAGGTTAGTCAAAGCTCCCCTCCCAGACTATCTCTTAGCGAACTGGTTCTACAAGTCCCTACTCCCACAAATCACTAAGAATGTCACATAAGACCAATCCATATGTCGTGCCTAGCACTTAAATCTGATATATTCACAGTCTGGCACTCTTTATGACGTAATCCCCAATGCCCCTCGTAACTCCAATGCTTCTGCTACTCAGCACCCTGGAGCGCACACCGATGACATTATCTGTGCAACCTTCGGGGCTATTGTAAAAAAACTCAGCGGTCACATTGCCCAGATGTCAATGGACCCCTCTACCAAATCGACTGCTCTTCCTACCACCACGATAAACTTTATGCAGTCTACACAAAAACCTGGTGGTAAGAACAAGAAGAAAAATAAAAAGACTGCTCCTTCTAAGAAGCAGTAAACAAAGCAGCAAAACCCAAAGCAGAAGGTTGTTGCGCCTCCTAATGATGGAAAGGATAAACCCACCCGATTCCCTTGCAAAATCTGTGTGCAAGACCATATGACATATCTGTGTCCATGTCTTCGGGAATCCACAGATTTCATTGCTAAAAAGGATACTAGTAGGACCCCCACTATCCTGAGTAATCCTTTCCCCGCTCAGCAGAAGCAACACCTTATTGCAAACCAAACCCAACCCCTGCAAGGGGGCAACAGTGGTTCGCAACATCCTTCAGTTGATGAAGGACCCTCTACCGTTTACACCTTTGAAATGGTAGATCTACAAACAAGAGCCAAATCCTATGGAGCTCCTATTGCTTATGCAAAGGAACCTTCCTCAAGTCAAAACCCACCGCCGCCTAACGATTTACATATCGAAAGGCCAGTTTCTGACCTTGTGATTTGCCCCCCTAAAGGGGCACTTCGACGCACAATGCACAATACATCTGCACGTGCCGCCCAAAACTACAGCATTGTAGAAGACTTGGCACAAGATTCGTTAGCTATGTCGGTGCTTGAAGTATTACAAACATGTCTAGCACAAAAGAAAGCTTTGCTTTCAGGTATTGGTGGTATCGACCCACAGGATTCCATGCTTGCAATTTTCGACATGGAAAAGTGTAAACCTCTCCTTTCCCACCAGCTTGCATTTCAGGTGCAAATATTTTCAAAAGGTAAAGGTATACATAGAAATGTCATCGATGAAGGTGCTTCTACCTACGTCATGTCAGCTTCATGTTGCCTCGCTTTGGGTTCTCCAACCCTATCCCCACCGTCGAATTCCCTTAAATCTTTCAACGGCCACACTTTCATCCCAAAAGGTTACCTAGCTAGCTACCCCATCACCTTGAGTGGGAAAACGGTAATGGTGGATATCGAAGTCGTGGATATAAACTCAACTATTATCTACTTTTGGGCCGAAACTGGACTTATGCCATGAATTCCATTGTGTCTTCAGTCTTCCGTCTCATCCTATTTCCCTTAGATGGAAAGATAGTCACAACAGCTGTCCTTTGGCACCCCAGATTACTCCCCATTACCTAGTGGCTCTGTACCCTTAGCGGGTGGTGTACCTGACTCTTATGTTAGTATCGGTACTGGTCTATTGAAGGGCCCTTCCCTGATGGGTTGTTTCCCTCTTCTGCAGCCCGCGGTTCCACAGATGGTCTCTATGGTTTCATCCATTCCCCACGAATCGATCGATCCTTGGATCCTCCCGGCCCCTTCAGACATTGACACTTGTGGAGAAAAAATGCCGCTATCACCAGCTACATTGGCCTACCAAGCCATTCAATCTGCATCTGAATTTCTAGTCACTTTGCTTACAGCCAACGACACCACAGCCCCTCCCATAACTACTCCTTTTGATCCACTCAATCAATTCCTACCTACGGACAAAGCTATTAGAGAAATCATGAGTTTAGAAGAGTGACCTTGGGAGGACTCGCACCATTGTGTTTCCATATCTGATTCAGACATGATGCCTCTTCAAATCCTGTCACCTGACATACCAGAAATCGTTTCCTCGCCCTATATGACTATCCAAACTTTGGAGGCAGAAGGAAACATGGGAAACATTTCAAAGACATTGCTCGTCGATATTTCTCTCAAGACAAGCATCGTGGAAAACATCCAAATTGGAGTGGATTGCAATCCTGAGGAAATTTCCAGCTTCACTTGCCTTTTAAAGGAATCCTTCGATGTATTTTCCTGGTCTTATGAGGAAATTCCCGACATAGACCCTTCTATTGTCAAGCATGAGATCAAGAAAGATCGAGCATTCTTTTTATGGTATTTTTCTTGCTCGTTAATCCAAAAAATCCTTGAGTCTCCTTTGGGCTCATTAAACTACCATGAAGAAGATCGAGCGTTCTTTTTATGGTATTTTTCTTGCTCGTTAATCTGAAAAACCTCGAGTCTCCTTCTTTGGGCTCGATAAACTACTACAAAGAAGATATGAGTGCTTTCTTTTATGGGATCTTTTCTCACTCTTTAAACTAAAAAATCCCCGAGTTTTTCATCATTGGGCTCGTTAAACACATACGACGACAGTCCAAGCAACTCTTTTTCGCTCTTTTTCTAGCTCATTAAACTGAAAAAGATCATTTGAGCATTCTTTCCCTCATAAAACTGAAAAAAAAAATCCCGAGTTTTTTTTCAGGCTCGTTAAAAATTTATAAAGATGACCCGAGCATTCTTTTAGGTACTTTTCTCGCTCGCTAAACTAAAAAATCCTGAGTTTTTGTCACCGAGCTCATTAAAAATCTACAGCAGCAACCAGAGCACTTGCTTTTTTGGGACCATTTCTCTCTCTTAAAATCGAAAAATCCCCTAGTTTTTTTCCCTTCTTCGGGCTCGTTAAATCTACGAAGAAGAAATGAGCAATTCTTTTACCTCTTTTTCCTTGCTCAATAAACTAAAAAAAGATACCTTGAGTTTTCTTCATTTGACTTGTTAAAATTTGATGAAGGTATTGAGTATATCGTCACGCGACTCATTAAAAATTCACAATGAAAAACGATTTTAGTCTGTCTCCTTATACTCGTAACAAAATGAGGTCAACATCTATTAAACATAGGTTTCTCTTTATCCGGATTCAATAGATTAACTCACGGAAAAGTAACCGATCCGGGTATACTATTAACCTTTTGTCGCACTCGGTTAACAACTATGACAAAGTGACCACCCTAGAGTCGTCCTTTACGATCTTTTCAAACACTCTAAATATGAAAAGACCACCGAGTTGTCTCGCCTAGACTCATTAAATTAAACAAACAAGATATAGAGTCGCTCTTTTTACGATCCTTTTCAGACTCTCAAAACATGAAAAGATCGACGAGTTTGCTGTCTAGAAACATTAAACTAATCAGATAGGGCATAGAGTCGCTCCTTTTGTGATCCTTTGCAAACTCTTAAACTATGAAAATATTGACGAGTTTACCTGTCTGGACTCACTAAACTAATCAAACGAGGAAAGTAGACAATACAACTGTATTCAGTATTAGAAAGTGTGATTTGGCAGCAGTCATTCCCTTGAACATGGCACTCCCTCAGATAAACCTTCCTTGTGACAGCCTCTCAATATGAATCCTACCATCCTATGAGTTTTAGCCTAAATACCCCAATATTCTTGCATCTCTGTATCCTAAAACTCTTTGGTGTTCATGAGTCTAGTGTTGCATGGCTAAAACCGTTGTCGTGTCTTTTATTGTTCAAGGGTTAACCTTTTGTTTCCTCCATCAACCCATCAAGCATATCCTTTCATCATGCCCTATGTTTTTTAGACCCAATGCTCAAAGATTCCTCAAAAAACAAATTATTCTTGTCCCATTTCGTGTTGATTGATGTAGGACACATTATTGCCTACCTTTCGACAGGTATCTTCCTATCGACTTCAACACTCTATGTAGGAAGACAACCCAGAAACACATTCAGTGCCTTAGTACTTGCAGACATCAGTGGCAAGTCACCTTGTGTTTGATCAAGGTTTCTCATTATTGGCTCCTTATTAAGCAATCCTACGGGTGTTCGACAACAAAAACATATTTCACACTCGTTAGATTGCACTGTGCATCTTGGAGACCATCACCATTATTGGTGGCCTTCCTCGCATCTATTAACGGTCTCCATTATTGACTGGTAATCAGATGATTTCATGCATGTTCAACATCAACGCATATATTCACATGTATCGACCTATGTTGTTCAGTGAAGTGGAAATCAAGACCTTGGATAGAGGCTTGCATCACTCAGCCTTGCTTCCTCTCCCAAGTTGCGTATATTGTTTTTTGGAGACAACTCATCGGAACGATCCTATTATGACACTAGATCCGCATTGTGGTTATTGGCGACCAACATTGTCATATATCTTTTCTGAGAAAATCACTCTGACATAGCTACTGAGCATGGGAATGCCCAACTCAGGACATGATTTTAGTTGTTTTATATATATGTGTTGTATCAGGTTTCCTGTACCACCTGAAGCTCTGATCCTCTCTCTCTTTTTGTCGAAGAAGGAAAATTACAGTTAAGTAAAGTATTTTGTCCATCGTCGCATCCTTTGATCTCATACTTTAGGGGGCATCTGTTATACAACAAAATGACCCCCTCATCAGCTCAGAGGGGAAAGACATGATAGTTGAAGCAAAGACCAAGACTACAAGCCTTGTTTCCACACTAACGTTGGCTAAACACTGACAACATGCTTTATAAAGCTTCTCTATAAGCGTAAGGGAGCGTTAGTGACCCTACTAACTCTAGTTGTTGGTTTGGGAACAGTGTTAGTGGATCCTAATGAGCATCTAGAGGTCAAAGGAGCGAATTGACTCATAAATATCTCTATATTCCCTCCTAAATATACTCAGAAAAGCAAGGAAACATCTCACGTTCGACCTATTTGTGGGATTTCTAAATCCTAATGAAGGAGGCAAATGGGAAAGAGCTAAAAAGCACGACAACATCATTTCTTTGGCCTTAAGAGACTCATGGAGGAACTTTGCAACCCTAACTCAATTGCTACATAAGCAAAGCTAGGGCTATGGTGATAGAAGTCAGATCATTTGAAAGGATAACTTACTTTATTGTTGAGCATAGTCTCAAATCTAAGCATAAGAAGTTGGTAAGAAGGGAGAGAGAGAGAAAAGTTGGAGGGGTAAGGGAAGGCTGATGTAACAGATGGTTGTAATCACTCTTCCAACATTAATATAGAACTGCAGTTGTACTGTCTAGTCCGTGATGTTGGTACTATCATTCATTTGCTTGTTTGTCCAATATCTTTTAGCATGAGTAGCTTAGTTATGTGTAATTAGATGTCTTTTATGTATTCCTATATTAGTTATCAAGGTTGTATGCTATGATTATGCTTGTCTCTTCTATGTTCAGGACTTGATCTGGAGTTCGCTCAGGGGACTTCCACCTAGATGCATTGCGCTCTCCAGCAAATATACACGAAGGCTTGAGGTAATCAATATGTTTTGCTTTGATAGTTAGTTATTGTTAATGGACATGCATGTAACTTTGTGACAGTTGCAGATAATCTTACAGTCTGCCAAAGGTCCCGGGAAGACCTTTGAGGGTATCTCCATTCTCCATACATCGTGCATTTTATCCTATAGCACAAAATTCCATCCATTCAATGTTGGTTAGTAGTCAAAATCTTGGTCAGCAATCAAAATCAGACCTGCAGTCAAAGATTTGTGGTCAAATCCATACAATGGTCAACCTCAGTGAACGGTCAAAATCTGTTAGAATTGTATTCAGTTAAACTCTAGATAGCTTGGTCTCCTTCTATTCACAAGTGAAATTGTGTTTTGGATAAGATGTGATGATCATTCGTTGGTCAAAATGAAATATCCTCATGAGTTTATACATGTCAAGTGGGTGAATTTTTACTAAGGGTCACACCCTTTCATGGTGGGGTCGAATTGAAAATTTGGAGCCTATATGAAGCCCAACAATAAAAGAAAATGATTTCCATAATTCTTTTAGGCCGACTTGGGAGACCTCTTGGAATGCAAGAACAACTCCTAATGTTATATAAAAATAAACATATTTGTGTTATGATCCCTTTGTTTCAAGATATTAAGGATGTTCACATTTATGCTAAATTCATGTGAGAAATTTTCTTTAAAAGTCCAAGAAAGAAGAATAAAGATCCAAAAATTGTTCATGTTATCGGGAAATTTTCATATTTGATTGTTCATGTTATAGGAATATTTTATGTTAGGAAAGGTGATTGTACCCAAATACACGGACCCAATAATCTTGCTTGTTAGTGTTAAAATCAATAACACCTCCATTCCCAACACTCCGATCAATTTATGGGCAGGAAACAATTAAAAAGCTTCAACTTCCCAAATTATGACTAGCCCCTACAATCCTTCAACTAGCATACAGATCTATAGTACAACCTGAAGGAATGCTTGAAGATGTAGTTATCTCTCTAGATTCTTGGGAATACCCAGTTGACCTTATGTTCCTTTAGTCAAAATCCAATCTAGGAGGATACCCACTAATTTTGGGAAGACCATGGATAACCATCATTGATGCATATATTAGTCGTAGTTTCGTGGATATGACCATATCTCGTGGGAATTATACTAAAAATATTACTCTTTACCCTCCTTCCAAACTCTCATTTGACACAAAAGAGTCTCCTTGGATTGAAGATAATGAAAGGAAATAACTCAACCTTTGTTGTCTATGAATCAGGAATTAACATTCATAAAGGATACTCAAGATGATCTCATATGCACCTTTTTAGCGCATCCTCATACATCTAGCCACCCATCTCTTGACCACATCTTGAAGTAGTCTCAGGAGACATGTTCACCAGTAGAATTAGCATTATTAAGATATTCTAGCACATAGGAAATAATTATGTATAACTTGGTCTAGTGTATAGTTAGGTAAAGTGTGTTTCTTTAGTATGTACTTTTTGTAACTTACAATCCAACGGTCACGATATGTTCTAGACATGAAGTGATCTGACGGTTCATTCTCTCCTCGATATTACCGACACTTGATATGTGGCTTATCACCTGATTGGTACATGATATATATTTAAAGAGCATGGAGGGTCCTTTGTTAGGTGGCCGTTCATGAGAGAAGCTTATGTAAATTTTCTTTCTTTTACATTAGTAAATTTCCTGAAGTGGCCGTGTTGGCTCACCTCATGGATTGTTCTCCTCTTTTAGGGTATTAACCACATCAAGAATACTGGTGTGCTAATTTGTGATCTGTTTTTGAGTGGTGTCCTTTGGTGTTCTATCTAAGGAACTTACCCTGTAAATTCCTACATGGTATCAGAGCTATTCGAGGGTCGCATTCGTTGGTAATCCAAATCCGAAGCCAATACAACTGCATCCAACTGTCGATTCCTATATATATTGTTTCTAATCGTTTTCGAGCTGAGAGGATTGCTCTATTGTGTTAGGAGCATCTGTTCCAGTGAGGAACCCCTTTCGTTTCACGTGAAAAGGTTTCTGGCAGCCCTAGCTACATCATTTTTCAGTTTTGGAGGAATACAGTCTCTATTTGCAGTTATAGTTATTTATCTCTCTATTTATTTCGGTTTATAGTCCTATATATACAAAATAAATATTATTGGATATATACCTTTCATTTCTGTGAATGCTCTTTGGCTCGCGACTCTATGCAATCTGGGAAAACTAGAAATAGAAAGAAAGAATTTCTCTCATGCGTATGCTCTTTTCCGTTGCGCCTTAGTGTGATCTAGGAAAATCAGAAACATAGAGGAAAATATTTAGTTTCCGGGAAAATCTAACTTTAAGCCATAAGTCTTGGATACGTTTTTTTGTTTGTTTGTTTTGTGTGGTTGTTTTTTTGTTTTGTAGGCAAAAAGGGGTTTTTCAAGTAAGGAAGCACCCCAAAACTTCAATGAACAAAAAAAAAAAAAAAACCTTCATTTTTTTCCAGAAATTACTATCCTTTTAAACTAGCTCACTTGGTCTAAAGTTACTTTACGAGAATAGAGGTCTTGGGTTCAAGTCTTTCTTTTTGTTGAGTTACTTTTTCAAAAAACACATGTAACTTATGTTTTAAAGTTACTTTATGTAAAAGTGTGCCTAACCATTATAAAAAGTGAATCACTTATAATTCTAAAATCACTTTATCTTTTATTTAAGTTACAATTTAGTGGATAGTTCATAAAGTACCATTTTACAAGTGATTTTCACTTATTTATAAAAGTGGGTCACATAAAGTAATATTTTTTCTAAAGTGAGCTAATTAGATTAAGTTTGAAAAGTCAGGGGGCGAGGGGTTTAAATATAACATTATCATCAACTTCCAAACATTCATGTGGATCGTTCGCATCTTCAACAACTTTTCTTCAAAAAGCCATAACTTCTTCATCCGGAAGTCGTTTTCAATGCCTTTTTTTTAATCAATCTAATTTTTTTAGATATTTCCACTGGAATAATTAGTTTCAACATATGCAACTTCATTATCTTTTAAAATGGAAATTCCATGCCTAGTTATTATTAACAGCACCAACTACACCCAATGACTATCCTACATCAGGCCAAGAGTCTAAACCTCAAGATGAAGATAAGCAAGCCAAACGGGAAAATAAGAAATATCAATCATGTGGGTTGATAGGGATGTCTATTTCTCCAGACCTTAGATTCCATATCGCGGAAATTGATACCCCTGATGAAGCAATGAAAAAGATTAATAAAGTTTTTGGAATTAAAAATGAAGTTAAAGCCCATCAACTCGAAAATGCATTGCTTACTTTGGACCCCAATAATTTTTCTTCCATTGAAGATTTTTTGTCCAAGTTCAAGACCCTTAGACTTCTCTTGGAAGGTGTTAAGGTTAAGAAGGAAGATGGTATCTTCATCTATTTCATTCTTACTAATTTAGGACCAGCCTACTATGTGTTTGTTTCTACCTTCCATTCTACTAGAGAAGCCTTTATTTCTCAAGGACAAGACAACAAGTCCCCCTCTTTTGATGCCTTTTGTGATTCTTTAATAAGAGAACAAGAAAAACTCTTACATCTTGATCTTCTTAATATTTGAAACTCTTCTAAGAAAGAAATAGCAGCCCAACAACAACCAAGTTCAAATAATCATAAGAAGAAACATCCTAAAAAGAATGGTTCTAAACCAAACAAGGGTCCTAAGCCATTTCAGTCTCAAAATGAAAAATCAACTCAACAAAATGATAAGGAAAATAAAAACAAAGGGAAGAAGACTGATAAACATTGCAACTTTTGTAATCGTGATGACCACTTAGAATCCAAATTCTTTAAGAAGATGGAAGCCTTGGAAGCAACAATGAAGAAGCATAACATCCATTTGGAGCACTCTTCAACTTCAACTTCATCTTCAGGAATAACACTTTATGCATGTGGTTGTTAAGCATCTCGGTCTGGTTATGCACTAAATATATCTTCTTCTACTCATTCTCATGAGTGGCTCATTGATTCTAGAGCTTCTTATCACATGGCCAAAAACAAAGCCATGTTTTCTTCTTTAAATGATTGTAACACCAAAAATATATATGTTGGTGATGATAGATCTCTTAGTGTTGTAAGGACTAGAACTATTCATCTAGAAAATGATCAATTTAATGTTGTATTATGTGTTCCTACCTTATCCTGCAACCTTCTATCTGTATATCAGATAACTCATTGAGGTGAAGGTAAAACCGTTGAATTTTCACCTCATGATGTTGTAATTAAGGACCTAAGAGATCCTATACAGATTTTAGCTAATGGCATTGCTGATGATTCTACAAGGTTGTATAATTTAACAACTTTGGGTCATCAATTCTTCCCTTGGTATTTGTTTCTCATAATGATGAAGTGAGCAAACTTTGGCATGAGCGATTTGGTCACTTAAACTATTGCTCCCTTCAAAATCTATGTAAAGAAAATATGGTGACAAGTCTTCCTATGGTATCTTGCAGAGATGGTGTTTGTTCCAGATGTATACTAGGAAACATCATCATCATAGTTTTGAAAAATGTGCCTCTTGGCACGTGTCAGCCCCTTTACAGCTTGTTCATAGCGATTTATGTGGTCCACTTCCAGTTGTTTCATTCTCTGGCTACACGTATTTCTTAATTTTGATTGATGATTTGTCGAGATGCACTTGGGTATAATTCTTAAAACTCAAGAGCGAAGTCTTTAACATGTTCTTGGCCTTTAAGGCTTTTATCGAGAAAGAATCTAGACATCAAATTATTAAGTTAAGATCTGATAATGGCGGAGAATATATTAACAACAAATTCATCAACTTTTGCACTAAGCATGGAATTCAATTGCAACATATTGTTCCATATACTCCATAGAAAAATGGTGTATTTGAATGGAAGAATCAAATATTAAAGGAAATGGCTAATTGTATGTTTCAATCTAAAGGACTTAGTCTTAATTTTTGGGCATAACCAATTAACTGTGCAAATTACATAGTAAATTGCACTCCTACTAAGGTTTTAAATAATATCACTCCAGAAGAAGCATGAAGTTCAATTAAACCAGATGTAAGTCACTTTTGTGTTTTTGAAAGTGAAGCATGGGCCCATATTCTAGATGAGAAACATAAAGCCTTAGAACCGAATAGTGAAAAATATATTTTGTTGGATATTCTAAAGATGTCAAAGGATATACACTTCTTCAACGTAAATCCAAAATTGTTATTATTAGAAGAGATGTAAAGTTTGTTGAAAACATATCAGCCTACGAGCCTAGTTCGACAGATGTGTCACCTCTATCTATCCCTTCTACTTCTCAAAATATTCCTTCTTTAGATGATGACATCAAGGATGAAAATCCTCCCCCACCTTCTCAGGATCCTCCTTCAGTTCCTTAGCTTCCAAAATTTGTCTGCGCTACTCGAGATGCAACAAGTACTCTTACAAGTGATCCTACAGATAAGTGTCATACATATTCTCAGTTCGATAGAGCCTCTTATTTACTGGCTCAAGCTTCAACGAATTAAGATCCTAACACCTTTGTAGAAGTTTCGGACCATCTAGATTGGGACACAGCTATGAATGAAGAATATCGTTCATTATTGGAAAATGATACATGGGACCTTGTTCCTCTTCCAAAGGGATGAAAACTTGTTAGATGAAAATGGGTTTACAGAACCAATTTTGGACCACATGGAAAAGTTGATAAACGAAAAGCTCATCTTGTTGCTAAGGGTTTTTGACAAGTTGAAGGCATTGACTATACTAAAACCTTCTCCCCTGTTTCCAAAATGAACTCTACCCACCTTGCTCTTTCCCTTGTTGTCTCTTTCAAATGGGAAGTCCATCAGATGGATGTTAAATCTGCCTTCTTGCATGGGGACTTGCATGAAGAAACCTATATGGAACAACCTCCTGCCTTTATACAAACAGACTCCAACCTTTTATGTCAGTTTATGAAATCCCTTTATGGTCTTAAGCAAGCCCCTCGGGCTTTGCATGCCAAAATGGATAGCTTTCTTTTAGATATTGGTTTTTCTAGGTGTCATTATGACAATACTGTCTACACCAAGAAAGCGGGTAAGTTTCTTATCATTCTTGTTCATTATGTTGATGATCTTATCCTTATTGGTAGTGATCCCAACCTTATAAACCATGTGAATTCCAGCCTTAAAAAGTAATTTGAAATGAAAGACTTAGGATACTTGCATTATTTTCTTGGTATTCAAGTCTTGCAATCCAAAGAAGGTATTTTCCTTTCCCAATCCAAGTATGCATGTGATCTTCTACACCACTTTCACATGGAAGACTATAAGCCATCCTCTTCTCCATTTCAGTCTGGAGCCAAAATTTCAGTCATTTGTACTTCCCTTGAAGTTGATGCTACCTTATACTATCAGCTTGTTGGAAAAATTTTGTATCTGACCCATACCCTTCCTGACCTTTCCTTTGTTGTTTCCCTTGCTACTTTGTTTATGAAAAACCAACATGAAATTCATTGGAAATCAGCTAAAAGAATAATTCATTATGTTCGAGGTACAATTCAGTTTGGGATTAATTACAATGCATAAGCATCTCCTCTATTGGTTGGTTTCACTAATTTTGATTGGGTCGGTGACCCTGATGATCAGAAGTTTGCTACAGGTTATGTCTTCACTCTTGGTTCTGGACCTATTACATGGGCTTGCAAGAAACAAAGTGCCATTTCTCTTTCTTCAGCAGAAACAGAGTATCATGGCACCATTGAAGCTAGTAAGGAAGCCCTATGGCTTCATTAGATCCTGTCAAAGTTTGGTTTTCAGCAACAACATCTGACTACACTTTGGTGTGATAATCAAAGTGCCATTCAACTATGAAAAATTCAGTCCAACATCAGCGCAACAAACACATTGAACTACACATGTACTTCATCAAAAAGATCATTCGTGACCATGTTCTTTAAGTGCAATATTGTTCAACTGGTGATCAACTTGCAGACATCTTTACAAAGGCTCTCACAGAGGTGAAGTTTACTAAACTTCGATTTATGGTTGGAGGGGGGATAGGATCTAATGCCTCCTTCCTTCTCCTATTGTGTCAACTTTGTACATCCTTCAATTCTATCCCAACTTTTTCTTAAGGGGGGGTGTTAGGGTATTTGGAAACATCGGAAATAATTAAGTATAACTTGGTCTAGTGTATAGTTAGGTAAAGTGTGTTTCTTTAGTATGCATTTTTTGTAACTTACAATCCGACAGTCACAATATGTTCTAGACATGAAGTGATCTGACGATTCATTCTCCCCTCGATATTACCGACACTTGATCCGTGGAATAACACCCGATTGGTCCATGATCTATATTAAAGAGCATGGAGGGCCATTTTTTAGGTGACTCTTCATGAGATAAGCTTATGTAATATTTTTTTCTTTTACATTAATAAATTGTCTGAAGTGGCCATGTTGGCTCAGGCCATGGATTGTTTCCCTCTTTGATGGTTTTAACCATGTCAAGAATACTAGTGTACTGATCTGTGATCTGTTTGTGAGAGGTGCCCTTTGGTGTTCTATCTAAGGAACTTACCCTGTAAATTCCTACAAGCAAAAATGGACATGATAACCCCTTTTAATGCTTCATATATAACCCAGAGCTTTCCAATTGAATTTTATCCAAGAAAAACTTTAAACATCAATGGTGAATTGGAACCCTCTCAGCAAAAGAAACTTATTGAGATGTTGAAAAGGAAAAGTGGTGAATTTTCTTGGATGTATACTGATATAAAGGAAATTCATCCTAGTTTATGTACTCATCATATTTACATGAAGGAAGACTCCTAACCTATTCAACAACCCTAGTGAAGGATGGATCATACATTAAAATACATAGTGAAGGAAGAACTTCATAAGCTCCTTGATGTAAATTTCATTTACCCAATATCTAATAGCAAATGGATTTCACCCCTAGTTATCATGTCCAAAAAGAATGGTAAGTGATGTATATTTTTAGATTATAGAGAATTGAATAAGGCCACCTTTAAATATTTCTTTCTCCTACCATTCATTAACCAAGTTTTAGACACCTTGACGGGAAAATTATTATTTTCTTTTCTCAATGAGTTCAATGGTTACAATCAAATATAGATATCACCTAAAGACCAAGAGAAAACTAGATCTACTTTCCCTTAGGGCCCCTATGCTTACCAAGTCCTCCCCTTTGGGTTATGTAATACCCTAACCACCTTATAAAGGAAATTAATCGAAATAGTTTTTCACCTAACCAATGATTGTGTGGAAATCTACATGGATGATTTTACCATATACAAGAATACTTTTGACGAAGCCTTAAACAATATTGAAGAAGTTTTGATCAAATGTCAAGAAACAAATATTTCTATCAACCATGAGAAGTGTCCTATGTTACATACTGAGGGATTGTGCTAGGTCACCATATATCCCCTATTGTAATCTAGGTGGATCTTGCTAAAATAGTGGTCATTCAAAAGATTTCAATTCCTACCACCCAAAAAAATGTTTGCGGCTTTCTAGGGCATGCTAAGGTACTATCAAAGATTTATATATAATTTTTCTAAAATAGAATTTTAATTATTCTAATTTCTTACAAAATCTATAGAATTATATTGGAATGACCAATTCCAAACTACAATAAAAAACCATAAAAGAGAAACTACAAATCACACCAGTATTGCAAGGGCCAAACTAGACCTTACCTTTCCTCATCTTCGTTGATGCTTAAGACATAGATATTGGAACTATATTGGGATTGAGAGAATACCAATGACCATTTGTCATTTATTACATCAGTAAGAACCCCATTCCCATTGAACAAAATTATACCGTAATAAGGAAATGGTTTCTTTCTATAGTACATGCTACTAACATGTTTCCTCATTATATTACCTACTACCCTATATTTGTATATAGTGAACACTCTACTGTCAAATGTATCATGAATAATCCTATCACCAATGGAAAGGTGACCAGTTGGTTGCTTTTATTTCAAGAATAAAAAATCACCATCATTAATGGACCAAGAAAATAAAATATGGTTGTAGACTTCCTTTCTAGGATTAGCAATGAAGAGGAAGCCATCTGAGTAGAAGATATATTACTTGATGAACATTGATATGCTTTATCTACTAATACTCCTTGGTTCGCAAATATTTTTAATTATCTAGTTGTAGAGAGGCTTCCACATCACTTATCGCCTTGAAAGGGACAAAAGGTTCTTCAATGCCACATGTACTCATGGATCAAATGATATCTCTTCCATACAAGGCTTGATCATATTATTCAATGTTGTGTCTGAGAGGAATAAACCTATGACATTTTGAAGGTCTATCATGATGAACCATGTGGAGGTCACTTCACAAATAAGAGAACTGTACATAAAATATTACATTGGGATATTATTGGCCTACCATTTTTAAGGAAGCCAAGAAATATGTCAATAGTTGTGATAAATGCCTAAGCATGGGTCAATCTAAGCAAATAGATGAGATGCCACTTCAATCTCATATTTTGGTGTAACCATTTGAGAAGTGGGCCCTTGATTTCATAGGACTGATCAATCCCCCATAAAGGAAAATGTTCTACATCTTGGTGTGTACAAATTATATGACGAAGACAGTCGAAGCAAAGGCCCTACCAAAGGCCATAGAAAACGTAGCAGCCAACTTTTGTATGAAGAAATCTTTGTCCAATATGGAGTTCCTTGAGAAAGGAACCTATTTTACTTCTCAACTTATCTAGTCTATTACCAAAAAATTTAAGATCAAGCATCGAATGTCGATTGGACCCTACCATCCTCAAGCTAATAACTAGGTAGAAGTCACCAACAGAGTGCTCGAAACTATCTTAACAAAAACCACCCAACAACATCATAAAGATTGGGTTGATACGTTGTCAAAAGCTCTATGGGCCTATAGAGCTACCTAGAGGAACACTACAAGATTTACTCCCTATAAGCTTGTGCATGGGAAACATGTAGCCATTCCTATCAAATTTAAATTAAAACATTAAGCATAGCACTGCAAGTGGGTTTGGAACTTTCAAAAGCTCAACGACATTAGGTTGACGAGATTAAAAAACTTAATGAAATTTTCCAGGACACATTACAGCAAGATACTTTAGTGCAACAACAAAGAGCCAAGTGGCATGATGAATACATCAAGAAGAAAATATTTCAAGGGGATTGGGCTCTTCTATTTCATTCTAGGTACAAGGAATTCAAAGTAAAGTTTTACAATTGTTGGCTAGGGCCATATAATATAGAATTTGTGTACAATAATGTCTCAATCAAGCTCTGTACTATTAACAAAGCAAGGACCACAGTAATGGACAACAATCATCAACTGATATTATATCAAAAGATCAAGTTCAAGGAGGAATTTATCCAAGAATTAGTCGAACAAGCAGATTTAGAGGTTATGAGTGAGGTGGTTATGCCACCGAAACCAACACTAATCCTTCTTATTTAGCTTAGAAAAAAAGGAAAAAAAAAATCCTAGTTTTGAAAACCTCCTTTGAGGAATGATTCAACAAATTCTTGTTTGAAAATAAGGTCTCTGGTAGATATGAATTTGAAGAGAGAAAAAAAGGAAAATTTCCCAATTATGAATGTCCCTTTTGAGGCGTAATTGTGCAGACACCTAATTGGAAATTAGATCTTCAACAAGCAAGATTTGAAAAAAGGGGGAAAAAGAAAAAAATACACACACACACACACAAAATAAATGATATATTTTTAATGTTGTTTGATGTTTCTTCTATGATCAAAATGGAAACATTATATTTGTAGATTGTTTCAAGGTGTTTAGCATACCTAAGGCTACAAATGTTAAATGTATGAAGGAGGGAATCAATGACAACATCGAGACCACATAATACGCCACAATGACTCAAGTTTTCTCTAAACACACTCTTATTTTATCTCTGTAAATAGGGTTTTTTGAGGAATGAAATGGTAATATATGATACCACCACTTATCCCCTGTCTTCTTTGGACTTTGGACCTATGATTAAAACTTATATTATCCTCTTGGAATATGATTATTTTTATCCCCTTTACATTGTTACCCCTTCAATAGACATAATTCATTAAGACCCCAACAAAAGGTTAGTCCTATCTTAAGTCTCAAGATGTTACAAGGGTGCCCTTCATATTAAAGTTTGTCAAGTTGTGTCCCATGGGAGTATCTCAATTGGTCGTTGAAGTTATGTGAGTCTTGAGAAAACTAAGAGATCCAAGGCTCAAATCCACCCTATTGTCACATGATTTACGGAAAGGAGGACAAGCCGTAGACCCTCAGATATTTACTAGTAGCTACATGTCAAACGAGCTACTGGGTTCCTCTGGGATATATATATATATAAAGAGAGAGAAAAGTATACAGAAAAGAAGTAGCCTTAATGTTGAAAAATAATTCTCATCAAATGACAATAAGCTATCCACTTAAGGCCTCTTAAAGATTTGAATTTTGTGGAATAAATATTGAAGGAGTCTTCTTCTAACAAAACTAGAAACAATTCAATTATTTCATAAAATAAACAAGTGATCGAAGGGCATTGAGTATCACTATAAAAAAACTCCCTCTCTCTCTCTCCTTTATGAATTATAACTTCAATATTTTTATCACAAGGACATTTGGAAACATTATAAAGTTGATGGTTTCACCGTTCATATATTAATGAACCTAGTAAAGATGACCACCATACCTTTGATATGCAAGGAATTCGGGTGCCTATCATACAATGGTTCTCACACCATTGCATGAATTGTCGTATATTTAAATTTTTAAAAAGGGAAAAATTATTATTATATCATACCATTCAGTAGAATTTAATAGCCATCATTATATAAACAACCAATCTATGTAGTGTTGATGGCCCAAATACAACCTGATACCCTAATCATGTGTACAAGCAACAATGTGATATGGTTTCTATTATGCATAGAGTAAGTTTGAATTGTGGATTTACCAACAAACAACTATGGGAGGGTCAGTGAATCAGACCAAACCAGAAAGCTTTGAGGCCACCAAAATCAATTCGGCAGCAAAGAAATTTTTGTTGAGGCTAGCTACTTGGGATTTCTTAGGATGTTCCAAGGTCAAATGTTGAGGTCACATTAGAATTTTCTCAGGATTTTGATGGCACTAGGGCCCAAGTGTGAAAAGTGGAAATCAGGGCTTCATAGGACTTTATTGGTCAAGTCATCGACTTCCCCTCTGTTGAAATTATAACTAGTGTTGGTCTTCATAATGTAATGTAATTTTATCATTGACATATTTATTATATTAATTATTATTTTATTTTTGGTCAAAGCATGTTCTTTATGCTCAAAGGATCAAAAGACCTATGTTGACTTTAACTATTGGAGGTGGCTTAGAGGACAGTTATATTTGTTAGTTTTTGGTAGCATTGGAAGTTTTGTAGCCTTGAAAATTAGTGGATAGGCTAAGGCACATGATTTCTAAAGAACCCAGAAACCGTTTGGTGAAATTCCACCCGGATTGTATTTTATTAAAATAATTAATATTTTTAATGGAGTTCCTAAGTCTAAACTTAGGGAAATTAAAATATTAATGGGTATTAATAAAAATATGGGTGAGAATGATCTAGAAGGCGAATCAAGTCATGTTTTAATCTTAGCCATTGATTAGAGACTTATTCTCGGTTGTTAAAAACTCATCGGGAAAAGTATAAGATGGAGTCTTAGGGTTCACTTAAAGACCCACATAGAGTTGATCAGTCAGTTCGATTTTCCTAGGGCAAGGTTTGCTAAGGAATTTGAACCAGTGATCAAGCAATGAGGATCAGAGGCAGCATTGGTAGGAAGTAATTTCCAGTTCCATTGAATCCACAGAGAAGGATAATAGAGCCAACGTCAGTCCAAGAAGGGACAACACAATAGTTGAAGGAGATTGACGCAAAGGGTCGGTGCAGAATCTGAAGGAGGTTGATGTAGAACTGTGGGGGATGAGCAGAGTTCAGTGCTGGGAATCACAATAGTTGATTGGCAAGAGAAATCTCAATTTCTCAATAGCAGAAGCAACAACAGTCTAGGTTGACACAAACAGAGGGAGCCTCCATGCAGAAATCACGTAGAGGATGCATAGGCTCACGCAAGTACTACATAGTGGTCTGGGGATAGAGAAAAATATCTAGAATCAATGTGATGGAATTCTCAGTTATTCTCTGAGTGGATTTCCATTTTGCTCTAGGGAATCCAAATTGTATTTAGATATTTACTGCCAATAATAAGAATCCTCAGATCTGCTGCACCGGTTTTCCCATATTGGGTTTTTCCGAGGACGATTGTCCAAAAACAAGTGTGACAATTTGATTTTTCATATGCTGATGTTTCTCTTGCCTTTTAATTTTCAGTTCTAATTTGTGAAGCTTGCAACTAAATTTATTTTGGTATTTATTGAAGTATTGGTGAATAACTTATCATAAATAAGTAGGAGAAATAAATCAAATATTGTAGCAAATTTTAACATGGTATCAGAGCAAGGTTCGAGAAAGATGGAAGCAAAGAAAAATGGCATGGAGAATAGTAGGGATCATAATATTTCCGAATTATCTTCCAGGCTAGAAGAGGAGTTTTTTTTCTCATCAAGTTTTGCATCAGTCGAGGATTGTACATTGATAGTGGGGCTTCAACTCATATGACTGGAGAACGAGAATATTTCTCGAGTTATCAGGAGGAATAGGTGAACTTCCAAATCACAATGAATAATAGGACGAAGTGGACCCCAGTAGGAAAAGGAATCATTATATTCCAGGCAACAACAAGATATAGTCTTCGAGAATGTACTGCATGTGCCAGGTATGGGAATGAATTTGATTTCTGTATCTCAATTACAAGATAAGGGATGATGTATACTTCATTAGTAATAGAGTATATGTCAAACATCCAAAGTGGAAAAAGAGGGCCCAGAATGGAACTCGAAGCAACAGATTATACAAGTTGCAACTCGAGTCTCCTATGGCACTCATAAGTAGTAATGTCGACGGAGAAAAAGAATTAAATGAGTTGCAGCATAGGAGGATGGGAAACTTACATTATGGGGCATTACAGATGTTGTTACAGGGGTTCCAATGCTTACTACCAAGCATGATGATACATGTAGAGGCTATCTTCTAGGAAACTACGCCAAAGCATCATATTCTAGAAGCAACAATAGAGATAAGAGTGTATTGGGGTTAATACACTCACACATTTGTGGTCTGATGGCTACAAAGGCCATCAGTGGCATTGAGTATTTTTTTACCTTCATAGATGACCATTCAAGGAAAATTGGATCTATTTTTTGAGAACCAAGGATGAGGTCTTTGATCGGTTTAAAGAGTTTAAGGCTCTAGTGGAAAACCTGACAGGAAGGAAGATCAAGATATTACGCTCAAATAATGGCAGAGAATACACGGATAAGAACTTCATTGATTTCTATGCAAGAGAAGGGATCCGAAGAGAATGGAAAACACCCTATAATCCAAAACAGAATGGAGTCGTGGAAAGGAAGAACAAAACTATTGTTGGAGCAGCAAAGGTGATGTTATATGATCATAATCTACCCAAGTTTTTATGGGCAGAAGCATGCAGCACGACCGTATACATTCAAAACAGTACTCCTCACAGGGATTTAGGAAAGAAGACACCAGAGGGAGTTTTCACGGGAAAGAAGCTAGAAGTAAGTCACCTTAGGATATTCGAAAGTGTAGCTTATTTCCATATTCCATAAGAGAAGCGGAGAAAGTTAGAGAAGCCTGCCAACGTTGGGTATCTAGTAGGTTACAATGAGACTTCAAAGGCGTATCAGATCTACATTCCGAGCAGCGGAAAGATTGCAGTAAGGCAAGATGTGAAGTTCATGGAAGATATATCCTTCCTGAAATATTGTAAGATGCCATTTGAAGAAAAAGATGAGGATGCTCCTCTAGTCCAGCAATAGGGATCAAATCTGGTAGGAAGACAAGTATCTGGTTCAAGCACGATAACCAATACTAGCATCTCCTTAAGCAGGAGTGTCACACTAGGTACAACAACAGGAAGAGGAACAGATTGAACCTCACACCACCAGTGGAAGAACTAGTCGAGAAGTATGACAGACTCCAAGGGACATAAAGGAATTCATTGGAGCTCCTAGAGCTGAGAAAAGGCAGTGCAGACAACATGACAGGTACCAAGCATTGGTAGCTCAGGTCGAAGAACCCTCTAGTTTTCAAAAATCCGTACAACTCCAGGTATGGGTGGATGCCATGGTAGAACAGTACAATTCTATCATGACAAATGATATCTGGGATATTGTACCAAGACCAAAGAATAGATCAGTGGTAGGTTCCGAGATGGATCTACAAGATCAAGTATGCTACATATGGCAACATGGACAAGTACAAGGCTAGGTTTATCACAAAAGGATATGCACAAAAGGATATGCACAAAAGGAATGAATAAACTATGAGGAAACATTTGCCCCAGTAGTTCGGTATACCTCTATCAGATCCTTTATATCCCTTACAACACAGATGGGATGGGAGAATCACCAAATGGATGTCAAGACAACGTTTTTGAATGGGGTTGTTGTCACACAGATTGTCACGACAACACTCAGACCAGGGGTTGTCACCCTGATCCCCAATCTCTCCGTTTAAGCTGTCTCCCGAGGCTACGGGGGGTGGACCCTATGGGATGAAGGGGTGCAATAAAGGAAGACCTTGGGGTTGAAAATATTGCTGGTGTTACTCTTCTGGAAATGTTGTAAGATGTTTTATTTTTTTGCATAATTTTATTTTTAGCCATTAATGATAGCTTGATGAAGATTGATTTAGGCACAGGTATCTTGTCTGATCTCTGGGGTTTGAATGATAGCTTAATTTTTGAAATATAATGGCAGGTATCTCCATTTGATCTGAAATTTCACTGTTGTTTTCTCCCTCTATGTTAATGGTTGATTTTAAGTTGTGCAGGAAATCCTTTTTTAGATTATCAGGCATTCGGGGAAGTTCTCGACTGAACCAACCAACTCTCGGTATTATGAAACCATCTCAAGAAAAGATAGAAAAGATAGATCAACGCCTTAGAATTCAGCCTCTTCGAGGGGGCAACCTCCTTTACATTACATAAATGAACAATTCTTGGATGATACAAATGACAAAACCTCCTTTCTATATATAGGAGTCTAAGGAGTCACAATATAATCCATCCGACCTAACAATAATAATATAAAGCCACAAAAATAACAATAGAGGGATTCTATGGGGCACAGAAATAACAATATGGGGGTAATAGGGGCACAACAATATAAATAAGGGGTATAACTACAATAGTAATGGGGTAATCACTAGTATTATAGGGACCCAACATGCCCCTCTCCTTCAAAAAAGTGTTGTCCTCAACGCTTGAGTAGTTCTGGATACTTCTGCATAAAATTCTCATCCTCCCATGTGGAATCTTCAGCGGATAAGTTCTTCCACTTGATAAGATACTCTGAAATTGATCGATTTCGTAGCTGTCGAGTTCTTGTTTCTGTGACTGCTTCCGGTTCCAATATAATTTTTCCTTCCTCGTCAAGTTCTGGCAATATTGTTTGAATTGGGAGCTTGTCACCTATAACCTTCTTTAAACATGAAACATGGAAAACTGGGTGCAATCGAGAAGCTGCAGGAAGCTCCAATTTGTATGCCATAGTACCAATCTTTTGCAACACCTTGTACGGACCATAATACTTTGGTGATAATTTATTATCCTTCTTAGCTTGCTTTAGGGACATTTGCTTATATGGTTGTAGCCGTAGGAATACCCAATCACCTACATCAAAACTTCTTTCACTGCGATGTTGATCTGCCTGTTGTTTCATTCTATTTTGTGCCAACACGAGGTTATCCTTTAAGAGTTGGAGGACTTGTTGTTGATGTTCGATGTGATGTTCCACTGCCTGAACCTTAGAATTTTCTCTTAAATATGATGTGATGGATGGTGGTTGATACCCATAAAGTGCCATAAATGGGGTCATTTTTGTTGCTGTATGGAAGGAAGTGTTATACCACCATTCAGCCAGAGGCAACCATTTGACCCATTGTGTCTGTTTATCAGATACAAAGCAACGAAGATATCCTTCCAAACATTTGTTTACTATCTCAGTTTGCCCATCAGATTGAGGATGATAAGATGAGCTATGAGCTAACTGAGTACCAAGACAAGAAAATAATTCTGTCCAAAAATTTCCAGTGAAAATGGGATCTCTGTCACTTACAATAATCTTTGGGTTTCCATGTAGCTTTTGAACTGTTTCCATAAATGCAGTAGAAACTGTACTGGCTTTAAATGGATGTGATAATGCACAAAAGTGTGCATACTTGGTAAGTCTGTCAACTACCACCATGATGACACTCTTTCCCTCAGACTTGGGTAAACCTGTGATAAAATCCATTGAAACCTCCTCCCAACGTTGGCTTGGAATGGATAAAGGTTGTAATAGACCCGGTGTCTTAATTGTTTCAACTTTATTTTGTTGGCAAACCAAACATTCCGCCACAAACTTTTGAATATCTGATTTAAGGCCATCCCAAAAAAATTCCTTCTTAACCCTGTGGTAAGTTTTTAAAAATCCTGAGTGCCCTCCTAAGGGAGAAGTGTGCAATTCCATAAGAATCTTTTGTTTTAGCTGGGAATTCTTACAGAGGTATAAGCGATCTTTGTACCATAACGAATCATTTTGCCAGCTAAATGTATCAGAAGTACTGGAATCTTGTTGTAGCTTTCGAATAAGTGCCCACACTTCTTCGTCATTCTTCCATTCCTCCCTTGCTTCGTTTATCCAATCTGGTTGGATAATAGAAATGGCACACAACAATGCTTCCACATCCTCATCCTTTCTTGAGAGTGCATCTGCCACCACATTTTGCTTCCCTTTTTTGTAGATGATTTCAAAGTCATAACCCAACATCTTTGTGACCCACTTTTGTTGCTCTTCAGAGGATAATCTTTGTTCTAAAAAGTATTTAAGGCTATCATGATCCGTTTTTACCTTGAAGTGTCTTCCCATTAGGTAGGGTCGCCATTTCTTAAGTGCATGGAGTATTGCCAACATTTCCTTCTCATAAATAGCTTTGCTTAAAAACTTTCCCTTGATTGGACGACTTTCAAAAGCAATGGGTCTTTCATCTTGCATTAGAACAGCACCAATTCCATTTCCTGAAGCATCACATTCCACAATAAAGGTTTTTGTGAAGTCCGGTGTAGCTAAGACCGGTGCTTGGCACATTGCCTCTTTAAGATGTTCAAAGGCCTTTGTTGCTTCCGGAGTCCATGAAAATGAATCTTTCTTCAATAATGTTGTTAGAGGTGCTGCTATTCTCCCATAATTCTTAACAAACTTGCGATAATACCCTGTCAACCCAAGAAATCCTCGCAGATGCTTTATGGATGTGGGGATTTTCCATTCCTTAATGGCTTTAATTTTGCTAGGGTCTACCTTAACTCCTTCATGAGATACAATATGACCCAAATATTCCACCTCCTGGACTCCAAAGAAACATTTGGATCTTTTTGCATATAATTGTTTCTCCTCCAATAGTTGTAGCACCCTGTCAACATGTTCAACATGATCCTTCCAAGACTTGTTGTAGATTAGTATATCATCAAAAAATACTAACACAAATTTTCTAAGGAATGGTTTGAAAATTGAATTCATCAAACCTTGAAATGTTGAAGGTGCATTGGTAAGGCCAAAAGGCATGACCAAAAATTCATAATGACCCTCATGAGTTCTAAATGTCGTTTTTGGAATGTCTTCAATCTTCATTCTGATTTGATGATATCCCGAACGAAGATCCAACTTGGTGAAGTAAATTGATCCATGCAATTCATCCAGTAATTCATCAATAACAGGAATGGGGAACTTATCTTTAATAGTGAGCTTGTTGAGCTCCCTATAATCCGGACACATGCGCCATGATCCATCCTTCTTGTGCACCAATACTACTGGAGCTGAGAAAGAACTTTGACTCGGTTGAATTATACCAGCCTCTAGCATTTCTGCAACCATACGTTCAATTTCACTTTTTTGGACATAGGGATATCTGTACGGCCTGATGTTTGGAGGAACACTTCCTGGAATCAGATGAATAGCATGATCATGATCACGCATAGGTGGGAGACCTTTTGGAGTCTCAAATACCTTGGAATGATTGTCCAGGACTTTTTGGAGATCTGGAGAAATAGATGATTCCAATGTGGAAACATCTAGCGAACATAATTGTGCAATTACACCTCTTTGCTCCTTTTTTAGAAGCTTTGTCATGCCATTAGAGCTGATTATCTTTCCTGGTTTCCCTGCAATACCCCTTAATTCAACTTCCTTTCCTTCCGTAGAAAATTTGATGAAAAGTTCTTGAAAATTAAAAGCTATTGTACCCAAGGATTGTAGCCATTGGACTCCTAGTACAACATCAGCACCTCCCATTGGAATGGAAAGCATTGGGCTAGTCAATACATATTCTCCCATGGATAGCTTGATATTATGGCACTTTCCAGAGCAATTTATTGTTCCTCCATTTGCAATCATCACTTGACACTCTGGTGCTGGATATAGGAAGCAATTCAATTCTTTTGCTACCCTACAATGAATAAAATTGTGGGTGCTTCCTGAATCAATCAACACTATTACCTTTTTCTTCTTGATTTGTCCTTCTATCTTGATGGTTTGAGGAGTGGTAATTCCCGCCAATGCATTACAAGATATGGTCGGATTTATTTGTTCTTCATCTAGGCTTTGTTCCTGGAGTATATCTTCTTCTTTTGACCTTTCTTGCTCCTTTTCTTCTTCCTCTTCACAATCTATGTAGAATAATTTCTTCTCAGCACACTTATGACCTTTAGTGTATTTGCTATCACAACTGTAACAAAGCCCTTTTGCTCTTTTTTCTTCCAATTGTTGTGGTGTCAACCTTATAGGTTGTGGAAGACTAGGGGCAACAACACTTCCGTCTTTATAGTTGTGAGTGGTATGCTTCCTGGTTGCCATAATTTTGCTTTCCATTTTTCTTGCTAACCTGAATGCCTTCTCTAATGAATCAGGTTCCCAAAGGCGAACATCATGTTGGATATTATCCTTTAAAGACCCTATGAACACATCAATCCTATGCTCCTCTGGAATATCTTTTACCCTTATGTTCAATTTTTGGAACTCCTCAATGTGCTCCATTACTGAACCCTTTTGTTTGAGACTTATCAATTGGCTAAAAAAAGTGTTGCTTTTTGTATCTTCATAATGTGCTATCAATTCTTCCGTAAAAATTGCCCAAGTGATAAATTGTTTACGAGAGCAAAGCCATTGATACCATACAAACTGATTTGGTTCCAAATATACAGTTGCCATACGTACCTTTTGTGTGTTTTGCACATTATTGAGATCGAAGAATTGCTCCATCTGTAATATCCATGTGGCGGGATCCTTGCCATCAAACTTCCTCATATCGATTTTTGGAATATGGTGATTCTTCGATCCAACATTAGCGTCTATGGAATCATGATTAACATTTCTTTTGTTCTCATCATGAGTTTCCTTTACTACCTTTTCACCATTAGTGACCCTTTCTTGTAGCAACTTCTTCAATTCTTCCATGTCTGTCTTCAAATCTATCTTCAAATCTGCCATGTCTCTCTTCAAATCTGTCTTCGAATCATCCATCTTAGCTTCCATGCCCTTTATCTTAGATTCCACGCCATTTATCTTAGATTCCACGCCACTTATCTTAGCTTCTGTTAGCTTTTGTGAGTGTGACATTTGTTGCACTTGTTCTTGTAATTTTGATATATCATGTAGCATTTCTTCCTCTTCTTCATGAGTCATGCTAGAGCTTTCAGGTTCCTTACTAGGTGTTTGCATTTTCTTTCCTCGGGGCATCAGTTACCGATAATAATGCTTTACTATGCCCTTTGAATTCCGTTAAACCAAGCTTACACAAAAATTTAAAAAAAAACTACACACCTTTTTTCACTTTATAGAAGCCTGATATTGAATCTGATGTATCTCTGTAATTTAGGATCATACAATTCTGAAATTACTACCTGTAGTAGCCTTCTGCGTCCTCTTTCCAATGCCACAAGTCTGAGCCAAATTGGATTCTCCAAGGAAGAGTTATGTGAAATCTCCCACAGTGACTTGCTTTTAGACTGGTTCAGTAGAGCGAACTTGTACGACGTGCCACGAGTCACTGTTTCAACCTTTGAATCTGAAACACACATACAATAAACTACAGTTCATCCTTTTTTTGTACCTTCTTACGAAATTTCAATCCAATCCTCAGAGAGAAATTTATGACGATTTTCCCCAGGTCACCTGTTTTGAATGTAATTCAGGAGTCTGCAAAAAGACCAACTTCCTCAGATCATATCTCTGCAAATATCGCGCGAAAAGCTCTGAAATTCGGACCCAAGGTTCAGCGCAATTTCTTCTCAAATGGGTTTTTTTTGCGACTTCTGAAACGTCACAGAAAAAAAGTTATAGCGAAAATTCCACGATGACCTGTTTGGAGCAGCGAAACCCTAGAATCCAAAGCTCTGATACCAAATGTTATGAAACCAGCTCAAGAAAAGATAGAAAAGATAGATCAACGCCTTAGAATTCAGCCTCTTCGAGGAGGAAACCTCCTTTACATTACATAAATGAACAATTCTTGGATGATACAAATGACAAAACCTCCTTTCTATATATAGGAGTCTAAGGAGTCACAATATAATCCAGCCGACCTAACAATAATAATATAAAGCCACAAAAATAACAATAGAGGGATTCTATGGGGCACAGAAATAACAATATGGAGGTAATAGGGGCACAACAATATAAATAAGGGGTATAACTACAATAGTAATAGGGTAATCACTAGTATTATAGGGACCCAGCACTCGGATTTCGTTTTTTGAAAGTGCCCAGCTAGTTCTTGATCCCGGCTTATCATTTGAAAATTTTTTTATGAATGCATGAATGGTTTTCTGATGCATCTCACATTAAAATTAAAATTTTGAAAATATTTCTGTGGCATATTGACAAATCTGGCTATTTAGAGCCTCTGAGCTGTAATTTCTGTAATTATTTAGCTGGTTTTAGGTTTTTAGTTTTGTTTCTTGCACATTTTTCTTCTGGGTTTTTTGTTTTTGCCATTGCAGGTTGCAGGTCTGAGGAGAAATTTTTGTTTGAAGCTAGATGTAGGCACTGGAGGGTAAGATCTGGCCTCAGGATCAGTTCTTGCAGGTTTTTTGCTGAAGAAATTCGAAACTCTCCAAGCTATCTGTCTGCTGGGGTTTCATTTAAAATTGCTTTCCAGGAATATCAACTAGCAATCTTGCAGTCCAAGGGTTTTAAAATCATTCATTTTTAGATCTAAATTTTTTTAATGAGGGTTTCAAGAAATTTGAAGGAGAGCGAGTTAAAAAATTTATTAAGATTTCTGGAAAATATTTAGAGGTTCTGGTGGAAGTTCTCTTGTCTGCTTCCTGGGTTTTCAGTCTTTCTGTTGCCTGAGGTTATTTTTCTAGCAGAAAATTCTGATTTGTGTATGTTGTCCTAGGGTTTTCTGGAATTTTTAGCTCCTCTCACCTTGCTGCAAATCAAATCCCCTTCTCCCATAGTTGTCCAAACCCTCATAGCTGCTCTCCCATCTCTCTGCGGCTTATCAAGCCCTCACGTAGCTCCATTTCTGCACTTCTTCCCCTCTATCGTTGTTCCACCGCCGCCTATTTCCACGCTGCCCCTTACACGTCTCCCTTATTTCTAGCTCCACGCTGCGTCCTTCATTCAACCTTCAACGTTTTCCCTCTACCACAGCATTCACCTGCATCCCTCATTCCCTCGCTCCATCAGCATTCATCCCAGTGGCTCAAATCTGCTGAGATGCCACCGCAAATCCGAGCCTCACTGCTGCCAAACTGCGTCTTCTGCTCTTTCCTTCCTACTACCCTCGATACGGCCTTTGAATCTGCTTGTCTTTCCCCCTCCCGTAGAATCTCCACGGCCTCTGCTCCTCACGCAAACTCTTCGAACCTGTAGCCAACCAAAAAATAAAATAATTTTCGATATGTGTATGGGTAATATAGCGTAAGTTTTTCTTTATTCCTTTTTTTCTATATGCATTGGTAAAGTTTAGCGTAGGTTGTATTTTAGGTTTTAGCTTTAGTTTTTCTTAGTTTCATTTTAGTTTAGATGCTTTTGTTTATTTTGACATAATAAATAAATAAAAAATAAAGTTTTTCTAGATTTGATTTAGGTTATTTTTAATTTAGATTTAAGTTTAGAATTAGACATTTTTTTTAGTTTTGTTTTATTTCATTCATGAAAAATAAAAAAAATTCAAAAATTTTAGGATTTATTTGGATTTAAATTTAGATTTAATTTTTAAAGTATCATTTTAAATAATATAAAAAAAAATCATAAAAATTAAAAAATTAAAAATAAATAAATAAATTTCTTTTTATTTAGTTTTAGAATTAAATTTTAGATTTAGACTAGTTTAATATTTGATTTTTTTTTTTATTAGTTTTAGTTTTAGTTTATTTTCTTTTTCATTTAGTTTAGTTTAGTGTTAATAATTTTAGGTTTCATTTATTTTAATTTTTGCTTTGTTTTGTTTTGTTTTATTTAAATATATAAAAATTAAAAAAAATTGAAAAAGACAAATTGAAAATTCATTTTGGTATTTATGTTCCATTTTTCTATAGCGAAATGCACTTAGATGTTTATTTAAAGTTGGCTATATGAAAATGGTAGCTGGTCAACATTTAAATTTTATGGTCATTTAAAGCATTCAATATTTAGATATTTAATTGCTGGATCATTATTAAAACGTTGAGTTTATTGAACATCTTGCATTGCTTGGGTTATTTGATGATAAATGATTGTTTTACAAAGTTCATATTTCTGCAACATCTAATAAATAATCATTTAATCATTAACTCCATAAGGCACTGGTATATTAATTTCTAAAATCAATAAGTTGTCTTGTTGTGTCTCCCAACCCAACTGGTCCACAGTTGGTCTTATTTTATCCCATAAGGTGTACCCCCTTAGCCTCAAGAGACGGCTTAAACGGAGAG
The DNA here is from genome assembly GCA_031772625.1 of Pinus tabuliformis. Taxonomy (NCBI): domain Eukaryota; kingdom Viridiplantae; phylum Streptophyta; class Pinopsida; order Pinales; family Pinaceae; genus Pinus; species Pinus tabuliformis. Next base: position 630,787,673 of record CM062814.1, on the reverse strand, counting down.
ATCGGGGATCAGGGTGACAACCCCCGGTCTGAGTGTTGTTGCGTTGCCCAGACAATCTGTGCGACAACATTTTTTGGCGCCGTTGCCGGGGACATTTTATTCTCGGCGTTTCAATGACATTCATCCTTCTCATTTCTCATCCTTTCGTTTGGCCCAGCAACGACAACATTTTTTGGCGTCGTTGCAGGGGATAGAGTTTTTCTATCCCTGGTGTTTCAGTGACATTTCATCTTCATTCTTCTCTCTCATCTAGAATCTGGAATATTTTCATTTGAGCTGGCAGATTCAACATTTTTGGCATCATTTGGATCTTTTCATCACCTTAACTTTCGTCATATCAGTGCCTACTCTTCAGTTCGTTTCTTGTTTGGGTGGCGACTCCATTTATTTTCATTTATGTTTCCCAGACAAGAAGCCTCCCTCATATCTGCTTGTTTGTTGCTTTTTGGAGCCTAGAATTAGATTCATTGCTCAAGTGGCAACTTCACTTCTTTCATCTCTTGATTTTCTTGAGCAGAGATCTCTTTCTATCATCCATTTTGTCCCTCGTTATTCATCATGGATTATTCGTTTAAACCATGTCATTTTACCGATGATCTCCATGGGAAGTGGCCATCTCTAGATTACCTTTGTTCTCGGGTGGTGATTCAGTTGCTGTTAGAAGGCATTTATGGAGTTTTTATCGTATAATGTTCATCTATTGTAGAGTTTCTCAATATAATCATGAAGATGTCAAAATGCGTCTATTTGTCCTTTCTTTAGAGGGTGATGCTTTGAATTAGTTTAATAATTGTCCTGAAAACTCTTTCACTTCTTTAGAAGACACTTTCAATGCTTTTAAAGATAGATATGGTTATCTAGATAGCTCGCCTTGTGCCCCTAAAATTGTGCAACAGAATGAAAGTAATCTTATCAAAGGTCTAGCTATCGATGAAAGATTTCAAGACAATTCTTCATATCAGAATGTGACATCCACCTGTACCATTGCAAATCAAATCCATGATAGTGGAAAAGCAGGGACAAATTGTAAAATTAGTGTCGACAATGAAAAAGAAAATCAGAAGCGAATTATACAAGAACTAATGCAACTAGTAAAAAATATGGAGATTAATCAAACTAATTACGCCAATGATGTGAAAACTTTATGCACCCACCTGGAAAAACGTGATAAGGAGATCAAAATCATGAAAATTAAACACTCTGATCACGTAACTGACATGCAAAGTCAGCATGCTAAGGAATTTGAGACCATGAAAACTAATCATGACAGGGAAATTAATTTTATGCAAAGCAAGTTATCAGGCTTAGAAGAAAATATGACGACCATGAAAGCTAATCATGATAGGGAAATTAATTCTATGCAAAACAAGTTACTAACTATGGATGAAGAAATGACTATCATGACATTCGATCATAATAATCAGTTGGCTACCATGCAAGCAAATCATAAGAAAGAGATAAACTCTATGCAGCATTGCTTGATGACCATAAAAGCATATAATGATAAAGTAATAAAAGATATGGAAGCTAATCAAATATGTCTTCAGAATAAGTTACTGACCATGGAAGAAGACCATGCCTGGGAAATCAATGTTATGAAGGGTGAACACTCTATTCAGATGGATGCCATTACAATACATGTACATAAATTTCAACAGTGGTTAGAGGACGAAAGAAACCAGGAAACATCAACAAATCAGAAGCCTCCTTATTTGCTGCAACAAGCTCCATCTTATTATGAGGAGGTCATTGGTTCAATTGAAAGGTGGTTAATTAAAGGTGATCTAGATAAAATTAAAAATGATAAAAGATCAGACGCAAGATGAAGAAAGACATGTCACACATATCTTACATACTTCATCTGAGAGCTTTGAAGCAAAATGTTCCACATCATTAGTGATACAACCTGCCACGAAGAAGAAACGCAAAAGAAAGAGAACGAGAAGAAGATTTGATGCATTAGACGGCCGTGAGCAACTTGATTTTTGGATAGGGAAAATTCCTACGGTATGCATAATTGGACATGGCACATCCGACAAGCAGCCGACAGATTTGCCTGAAAGCAAGCAAATGTTCAGTATACACTATATTGAACACATCTGATGCCATGGGGTATCCTCTGTATTTCTAACCCTACTTCTTGTTTTTTCAGCATTTTCATTTCTATTTTAGGATTAGATTTACTTTTCATGTCACTAGATAGTTAATAAATGAAGAGCTTATATATTTCATGTGCTTAATGTTATATGATGATTTTTGGATGGACGCTACTTATTTTTTATTGTGTGTTGCGTGGATGCAAATTCTTGATTCTCACTTTCCTACAGTACAACAATGTGTCCCCAAGTAGAGCCAGATGTTGACCACTACGTGTCAACTACCCATAGCAGTACACCCCCTTTTTTTCACAAAATGGATAACGCTTGATCAACGTGTATGTGCCATTCGATTGTCATTATCAACCCGATAATGTTATGTTGTAAACCCAGTCTGCATGTGTAAATTGTAAATAATCTTAGCAGATCTGAGTCATGTATGTAAATTGCCTAGGGAAACCTAATTTTCTAGTGATAATCTACGTTCTGGAAGGTTTTTTGTCTCACCGATCCATGATCGGTAGAGTTTTCCTTCAGCCTAACCCGAAAGCCGGAATGGATTTTGTCATTAGAGTCTTAGGGGAATCCTAGTGTGCTTCGAGTCTATGTAAAAGTAATTTGGAAATAACTCTAACTATTTGGTTATGTTACTACAAATTGCTTGATCTACTAGATTATATTTGTGTCGCAAAACAGGGTGGTCTATGAGGGTCTATGTCAAATGGGTTTTCCCCCTTGAGATGTAAAATTGTAAAAGTTATGATATAAAGTGTCTTGAGGATTAGAAAATGTTTTTATCCCCTCATAAGTCCTAAGTCTTAGGTCCTAGGTGATTTTTCCAAAGGCTAAGTTCGAGGATCCAAAAATAAAAAATTAAATAATTAAGCCCACGGGGCTTTGGATTGACAGTGAATGGGTGCGCTGTTAAGGCACTCCTTGCGATAGGTCACCGGTTCAATTCCCTGTGGGTGCTTAGTTTAGTCTTAACATAGAAAAAATAATAATAATAAAATTAAAAAATTAAAAAAATTAAAAAAAAAATAAAATAACTTAAAAATAAAATAATTAAATTAAATTAAATTTAAAAATTAAATTAAAAATAAATAGATTTGAAAAATAAAATAAAATAATAATAAATCAAAGTTTTGAGGAAATAAATGCAGGGTTTTAATTTTTTTAAATATTAAAATGCATTTAAAATTTCGACGGATGAGATTAAAAGAGATTTTGATCCTCATGGACGGTCGAAATTAGTTTGACATGGATCACTCGAACTAGCCTTTGAAAAATTTTCCTTTAAATAGGGTGTCAGGGGTCATTTGAGATCAGATTTGATCTGTGAGTCTTGTGTTGAAGAAAGCTCTCTTGCAGTCATTTTTTGTGCAATAAAGAAAAACTTCGGGGTTGAAAATCTTGTTGGTGTTACTCTTCTAGAAATACTGTAAGATGTTTTATTTTTCTGCATAATTTTATTTTTAACCATTGATGATAGCTTGATGAAGATTGACTTAGACACAAGTATCTTGTCTGATCTTTGAGGTTTGAATGATAGCTTAATTTCTGAAATATAATGGCAGGTATCTCCATTTGATCTGAAATTTCACTGTTGTTTTCTCCCTCTATGTTAATGGTTGATTTTAAGTTGTACAGGAAATTCTTTTTTAGATTACCGGGCATTCGGGGAAGTTCTCGGCTGAACTAGCCAACTCCCGGATTGCGTTTTCTGAAAGAGCCCAGCCAGTTCTTGATCCCGGGCTTATCATTTGAATTTTTTTATAATGAATGCATGAAGGTTTTTTGAAGCATCTCACATTAAATTTAAAATTCTGAAAATATTTATGTGGCATATTGACAAATCTGGCTATTCAAAGTCTCTAAGTTGTAATTACTGTAATTATTTAGCCAGTTTTAGGGTTTTCAGTTTTGTTTCTTGCACATTTTACTTCTGGGTTTTCTGTTTTTGCCATTGTAGGTTGCAGGTCTGGGGAGAAATTTTTGTTCGAAGCTAGATCCAGGCCCTGGAGGGTAAGATCTGACCTCAGGATCAGTTCTTGCAGGTTTTTTGCTGAAAAAATTTGAAACTCTCCAAGCTATCTGTCTGCTGGGGGTTTCATTTAAAACTGCTTTCCAGGAATATCAACTAGCAATCTTGCATTCCAAGGGTTTTAAAATCATTCATTTTCAGATCTAAAATTTTTTAATGAAGGTTTCAAGAAATTTGAAAGAGAGCGAGTTAAAAATTTTATTAAGATTTCTGGAAAATATTTAGAGGTTCTGGTGGAAGTTCTCCTGTCTGCTTCTTGGGTTTTCAGTCTTTCTGTTGCCTGAGGTTATTTTTCTAGCAGAAAATTCTGATTTGTGTATGTTGTCCTGGGGTTTTCTGGAATTTTCAGCTCCTCTCACCCTGCTGCAAATCAAATCCCCTTCTCCCATAGTTGTCCAAACCCTCATAGCTGCTCTCCCATCTCTCTGCGGCTTATCAAGCCCTCACGCAGCTCCATTTTTGCGCTTCTTCCCCTCTATCATTGTTCCACCGCCGTCTATTTCCACTCTGCCCCTTACACGTCTCCCTTATTTCCAGCTCCATGCTGCGTCCTTCATTCAACCTTCAACGCTTTCCCTCTGCCGCATCATTCACCTGCATCCCTCATTCCCTCGCTCCATCAGCATTCATCCCAGTGGCTCAAATCTGCTGAGATGCCACGGCAAATCCGAGCCTCACTGCTGCCAAATTGTGCCTTCTGCTCTTTCCTTCCGGTTGCCCTCGATACAGCCTTCGAATCTGCCTGTCATTCCTCCCTCCCGTAGAATCTCCACGGCCTCTGCTCCTCACGCAAACTCGCAAACTCTTCGAACCTGCAGCCAACAAAAAAAAAAAAAATCGATATGCATTTGGGTAATATAGCGTAAGTTTTTCTCTGTTCCTTTTTTTTATATTCGTTGGTAAAGTTTAGCGTAGGTTGTATTTTAGGTTTTAGCTTTAGTTTTTCTTAGTTTCATTTTAGTTTAGATGCTTTTGTTTATTTTAACATAATAAATAAATAAAAAATAATTTTTTTCTAGATTTGATTTAGGTTTTTTTTAATTTAGATTTAAGTTTAGAATTAGACATTTTTTTAGTTTTGCTTTATTTCATTCATGAAAAATAAAAAATTTCATAAAAATAAAAAAGTTAAAAAGGGTTAGGTTTTTTTTTTAGGATTTATTTGGATTTAAATTTAGATTTAAATTTTAAATAATATCAAAAAAATTAGAAAAGGCATAAAGAATTTTTTTTAGTTTTCTTTTATTTAGTTTTAGAATTAAATTTTAAATTTAGATTATTTTAATATTTGATTTTTTTTAATTAGTTTTTTTTAGTTTTAGTTTATTTTCTTTTTCATTTAGTTTAGTTTAGTGTTAATAATTTTAGGTTTCATTTATTTTAATTTTTGCTCAGTTTAGTTTTGTTTTATTTAAAAAAAAAAAAAATTGAAAAAGACAAATTGAAAATTCATTTTGGTATTTATGTTCCATTTTTCTATAGCTAAATGCACTTATATGTTTATTTAAAGTTGGCTATATGAAAATGGTAGCTGGTCAACATTTAAATTTTATGGTCATTTAAAGCATTCAATCTTTAGAAATTTAATTGTTGGATCATTATTAAAACGTTGAGTTTATTGAACATCTTGCATTGCTTGGGTTATTTGATGATAAATGATTGTTTTACAAAGTTCATATTTCTGCAACATCTAATAAATAATCATTTAATCATTAACTCCATAAGGCACTGGTATATTAATTTCTAAAATAGTTGCCTTGTTGTGTCTCCCAACCCAACTGGTCCACAGTTAGTCTTCTTTTATCCCATAGGGTCTACCCCCCTTAGCCTCAGGAGACAGCTTAAACAGAGAGATCGAGGATCAGGGTGACAGCCCCTGATCTGAGCGTTGTCGCACTGCCCAAACAATCTGTGCGACAACAGGGGTGATAGAAGAAGATGTATATATTGAACAGCCAGAGGGATTCGAAACACAAGAAAAGAGAACTCATGTGTGCAAGCTGAAGAAAGTCTTGTATGGGCTAAAACAAGCACCCAGAGCTTGGTATGGTCGAATTAACGGCTACTTACAGTAGTTGGGATTCATCAAGAGCGATGTCGATCCCAATATTTATTATCTACTGGTAGAAGTTGCACCGTTAATTCTGGTATTTTATGTGGATGATCTATTTTTGATAGGATCATCCAGATTCATAAAGGATTGTAAGAAGAACCTGGAAACTGAGTTTGATATGAAGGCTTTGGGGCTAATGCACTATTTTCTGGGATTGGAAGTTTGGCAGTAGGATGGTGAGATCTTCCATGGCCAAGGAAGATATGCATCAAAAATTATGAAAAGATTCAGAATGCAAGATTGTCGACCTATGGCTATGCCTATGATTACCAATTGGAAGAAAATAGATGCTTCGGGAGAAAAGGAAGTGGACCCCACCTTATACAAACAACTCATTGGGTGACTTATGTGTCTGGTAAATACAAGGCCAGACTTGTGTTATGATGTCAACACCCTTAGTCAGTTCATGGTGGAGAAGCTATAGTGGCAGAGTACCCAATCTGCAAATGCTTGCCATTCGAGTGCTCAGCCAAACATGTAGCTCCTCACGATGTAAGTGAAACTGGAGTGTATTTGAAAAAATACACACCAAGAAACGCAACAAGTTAAAACTTAAATATTCCAAATTTCCAATTAATTTTTTGAATTCATTAAATAATTTTTTTTTATAATTATTATTTTATGACCCTTGTACAGGTTGGAGTCCCAGCGACTTAATGACATGGTCTACCTCTACTACAATCTTCAATTGTGGGTGAGGCAACTTGAGAGGACACCTAATGTGAAGGCCATCTCATTGGATGGGATTGACACCACTGTTGCATGGAGGGTTGAGGTCAAGAGGCCTCTCATGGAGTTTGTTGTTGATTGGTTAGATAAGGAGGTAGTGGAGGGGGTAGAAGAAGAGGAGGAGGAGGAGGTGACACCACCTACCCAGGCTACCCCTGTCACCAATAGAGGAGGTGGTCTATCTCTTGTAGCTCCTAGTTCTTCAGCTTCTAGAGCACAACAAAGTCAACTGCCAACTCCACCGCCATCTACATCTAGAGGGAAAGCTATTGCATTTTCTCGCAACAGGGGCAGAGGAAATTAATAGTATTATTTATTTGGTTCATTTCATTGCATATGACATTATGACTCATGACATGAGATACATTATTATATTTTTTGTTGATATTTTGAGGCCGAGTTGGGACTCGGGACTTACTATTCAAGACATGATTCACTGTTTTGTGTGATGTAGCACTAAAAATGATATTACACATCTTATATATTAGTCGTTTATCATATTATGTGTCAATGCATTTATTTTATGTTGTAGATGCTTTAGATATTGAAAAAATGAATATTTTTTATTTGCTGATTTTTTCCCAATTTTTACCAATTTTTTCTCGATTTTTTTTATTTTTTCCCCTCGTCGATTAAATCGTGATCGCAATGTTCACAACATTGATATATACGAACCTAATGGTGAACCTCATCAAAAAATTTGAACTCAAACCAAACCTAATCATTATCGAACCCAAACCATGTGACATTGCCCTCCACTGCCTTGGGTTGTGTTTGATCCTTACCTCTCATGGTAAGTGTGTATCTCCTCCGAAGGTAGTGGATGTAAGCATTCTACCACTTGACTCTTTAGGGTCTTGATGGGAAGACTAGCAGACAATAGGATAATTGAGATCCTTACCTTCTATGGTAAGTTGTATCCCACCTATTGTCCTTGGATAGAGGGTGGTAACTTGAGTCCACCTACAATGTCAAATTCTTCTTCTATTAGGTTCGAGAGTGTTCACCAAATGAGCAGAGATGAACATAGTTGAGCAGAGTCGTTAGATGACTTGATGATGATGAGACATTCGAGATGAGATTCATGGTGCGGTCAGAAATTTCTCCCTAACTAAGAGGGAGTGTAAATTTGGAAGCTCGGGGACAAATTCTCTCCTTTGGACAACCTTCCTCATCAAGAAAAACCCCTCTTGGCACTTGGAAGAATTTAATTTGGTCAAGGAAAAATATTATTTTTAACGTGAAACCCACATGTGCACAAAATTTCAAGTTGGCCTGGAAGAGGAAATTCGACCCCCTTGACCACATATAAATAGACATCATTTGGAGGCATCTCATCACACATCCAATCATTCATTCATTGGTTTGTACACTTTTGAAATTGTAGGACCGAGCTATTGAACATCTGAAATCTACGAGCTACCAAAAGTCGTCATTCTGCAACTACCAAAACTTGTCTTTCTGCGATCTTTGAACTATAGAAAGTTTGTGATCTATGAGCTATGTAAAGTCATCATTTACTAGCTACCGAAAGTTTCTTTCTGTAATTTGCAAGCTACCAAATATTCCTTTCTCTGAATTTGTTGACTTTTTCATATTGGAATCTTTGACCAGATTTGACTTTGAGGCTCATCTATTGGATATTGATTGGTTGATCTCTTGGATAGACAAAGAATTGACTTTGACTCTTTTTGTCGATGAATGGAATCATTGTACTATCTACTGAACATTTTATGACAATCTAATAAGAAAAAGAATTTGAAAGGGTTTTCCCCCTTGTCGGGTTTTTCCTTATTCTTTGACCAAATTTGGTGTCTCTTGTTATTGCTCTTGATTGTCTCTTATTGTTCATTGCATTTATTGATCTATCTGCATTTGTCATTGATGATTGGAACATTAAATTTTTTTGGAAAGATTGCTAATTGAAGATAAGAATTGGGCTAAAGTTATTGTAACAACAGAGAACAGTGGAAATTTACCAAGAAAACCCACTACGGGGAGAAACCCAACAACATTTTCAATAGAGAAATTCTTATTGTTCAATGAGAGACACACCTAGACCTATAGTCAAACCTAGTCTTCTCCTCCAAGTCAAGTCACCGAAATTGATCCTGCACTTTGCTCTTAATTATGCGCTTCCATAATTTCGGCCCTCCTGTAATAACCAATTTCCCCCGAACTTTGACCCTATAATAGTTGTCTCAGTAACCCAGAAAATTTCAGCCCCCTACAATAGTTTCCCTAAAAAATGTGAACAACAGAGAGAGATCACTTCACACGTGTGAGTTGCTAGAGAGAGAGAGAGAAAACGTGGCCTTCTTTTTCGTCATTCTTGCTCTTCGCTCACTTGTCCAAAAACTATCTTGTGAAAGGAATGTGAATTGCCCAAATGAGAAGGTCGAGTTGGATGTGTCTCTTGGATAGGGCCGACTTGACTTGGAGGGAAGCCAACTTGTCACTTTTTGAACCAAAAATTACATTTCAAAAATTCAATTTTACATGTTTTAAAAGTCCCTCTTAACTAAGGAGGTATTCATAATCATTGTCATAGATGTTCTCAAATTGAACAAATTTCTCTAAATAAAAGGTTATCTATCATTACCAACATCATCATCTATCATCAGCATTTGCTAGTGGCCATATCTAAGGTGGTACCAAACTCATGCCAATGCCATCATCATATCAAGACTAACTCTTCCAAAGAGATCAGTCCTTGAATCCCATGGCCACTACTTAGGCCAAAATGTTGAGACCCTCAACTAGAAAGCACTCACTCATCCTTCCTAGTGAGCACTCTGGGCCATGACTTCACTCAACCTCTTACTAGTTAGTGATCGAGTCTAGATGTTGAACAAAACCTCACTCTACCCCATAGGGTGTGTGATTAAGGTCCACGACCTCATTCCACCCTTTTGGTGTGTGATCAAGGTCCAGATGTTGAAGGAACTCACTCCACCATGCCTAGTGTGTGATCAAGGCCCAAGATCTCACTCCACCATTTCCAGTGTGTGATCAGGTTCCTCCTCCAAGAGACACTCACTCAACACCTCATGTTGAGCACTCTAGGTCTCTTGGGCCCATTCTCTGTTTTAGGAGAATGTCCATCCATGCTACAGAAAAATCAACACTTCCTCTCAATGAGAGGTGATCTCCACGAGCCCCAGCTTGTCTCTAAAGTACACGAACTTGTCTCTTGGCAATGGCTTCGTCAGAACATCAGTGGTTTGCTCATCAATGGAGATGTATTTGAGCCTTATTACTCTCCTTTGCACCATGTCAAAGATGTAGTGTTATTTGATCTCAATTTTCTCTAACTTGTCATGGAACGTGGGATTCTCTAAGAGCTTCACACAACTTTGATTATCACAGTGTATCACTATCAATTCCAACTCCTAGCCAAATAATCATACAAATAAATTTAGAAGCCATACTCCTTCCATACAAGCCTCATTGGCTGCGATATACTCTTCTTCAACAATGTTGAGTGCAATCAACCTCTGCTTCCTGCTCATCCACGATATCATAGTGGATCCCAAATTGAATCATACTCTCGACGTACTCTTCCTATCGTCAGCACTTACTGGCCAACCTGCGTCTTATATCCGTGAAATAGTACATCCTTGTTTGGAACATACCTCAAGCCATAGATCATTGTACCATGCAAATATCTCAAGATGTTTGCACTCCAATGCTCGTGTCTTGATTCTACCTGGAACTGGCTCAAGGTGTTCACAACAAAGTAGATGTTTGACCTGGTGTTAACCAAATACATCAACATACCAATCAATCACTTGTATATAAATGGATTTACCAATTTGGAATCAAAGCCTCTTAACTTCTTCAAGTTAGTCACCATGGGAGTTTTCATGGATTTGCAATCCATCATATTGAACCTTTGAAAGATCTCTAACACATACTTTCCTTGACCAAGGAAGACTTCACTAGATTTCTATCATACTTCTAATCCTAAGTAATAGTGCATCAACCCAAGATCTTTCATATTGAACTCACAAGCCAACTGCTTCTTACATTGGATGATAAGAGGCTTGGCACCTGTCAGAAACAAATCATCAACATATAATAATAAGATCATAGATGCATTATTCACAACCTTAAAGTAAAGGTTTGGATTGGCTTCGCTTTTGGTAAATCTTAGTCTTGTCAGATAGTTGTCAATACGAGCATACCAAGCTCTTGGAGCTTGCTTGAGTCCATACAAGGCCTTTTTCAATTAGCAAACATGAGCCTCCTTTCCATATACCTCAAATCCTTAGGGTTTATCTATGTACACCTCTTCCTCAATTACTCCATCAAGGAAAGAAGTATTTACATCCATCTGGTGTAGTTCCCATCCAATAGAAGCAGCAAGTCAAATGATGGATCTAATGGAGGTGTACCTAGAAACTGGAGCAAAAGTCTTATCATAGTCTTCTCCCTCTTTTAACATAGTCTTCTCCCTCTTTTAAGGAGAATCCTCTAGCCACGAACCGTGCCTTGTATTTGTCGACACTACCATTTGCAGTATGCTTAATCTTCTATATCCACTTGGAATTCACCGTTGACTTCCCTTTAGGCCTTCGCACAATTTCCCAAACATCATTCTTCATGATTGATTGGTACTCTCATTCATTGCTTCCACACCTACTGACTAGCTGCATCTTCATACATGGAAGGTTCTTCATCAACGAGTTTTGTCATGAGAGTTGCATAGCAGGAGAACCTTTTAGGTTTCTTCACCCCTATAGATGTGCCATCAGGAGCTGCATGTCCTTTTGCTTCTTCCAATATGGATCTAAGCCATGTTGGTCTCTTTTTGATCTCTAGAACTATGACTAGTTCTATTGGATCTTAAGGTCCTTCTGGCCTTCTGGTACATTCTGTAGAACTTGAGTGCTCCTCTTTTGAGGCCTCCTGCTTTATTTCATCCAAGGAATCTATGGAGACTCCCCTAGACCTCCAATATGCAACTTTCTCATCGAAGTTGACATCCTGGCTAACCTCAATTTGTCACTACTCTAGAATGTATATTCTAGAGGCCTTTGAAGATTCACTATATCCAACAAATATGCCTTTCTTTCCTAAAGGTTCAAGCTTGTTCATCTTATCCTTAGGAACATGAATATATATAAGACAAACAAAGATTCTCATGTGGCCAACCTCTGGCTTCCTTTCAAAGAAGACGTCTTCAGAAGTTATACCTTCCAGAACTCTATGAGGGATTTGATTTTGAATGTACACAGTTGTTTGTGATGCTTCGCCCCATAAGAACAACAAGAAGTCCAAATCATGCATCATGGTCATGGTAGATTCTTCAATGGACTTGTTCTTTCATTCTGCTACACCATTTTGTGCAAGATTATAGGGAACACTTAGCACCCTCTTAATTATAGCTTGCTTACAGAAAGCAACAAGCTCCTTCGAGGTGTGATCTCCTCCATTGTCATATCTCGGTATCTTGATCTTTCTACCTATAAGGTTTTGCACTTCAGCTTTCAATTCTTGGAACTTGTCGAATACCTCATCTTTTGTCTTCAAGAGATATATACATGTCTTATGGGAGAAGTCATCAATAAATGTCACATCGTACAACGAACCACCAAGCGATTTTACGGGCATTACCACATACATCAGAATGAATCAGGTTCTATTGATTTGGGGTAGCATCGGATGTGCTCTAAGCCTCAAATTTTACAGGGAGGCTTGGGCACAGGTATTCCAAAGAACCCAAAAAGTGTTTTGGGAAATTCCACCCAAAAGTGATTTTATTAAAATAATTAATATTTTTAATGGGGGTTCCTAAGTCTAAACTTAATAAGATTAAAATATTAATGGGTATTAATCTAATCACGGGTGAAACTTCTAGAAAAAGCCATGGATCAAGTCAAATCGATCTGAGCCTTTGATTATGTTTTAATCTAAGTCGTTGGTTGTCCAACAGGAAGATATAAAAATGGACTTAAGGGTCATTTGTAAAACACACAAAGAGAGAGCGAAATCGATTTTCTGAAGTGAGAAGTTCTCAGGAGGAAAAATCGATTGAAGGAATATCTTGCAGTTGAGGGGCAAAGATAGCAGCTTCCGAGAGAGAGATTCTCAGTCGAAGATACATTAGTAGAGAGAAGCAGTAAGTGATCCAGAGGCATTGACGTAGATGTTGATGCAGGGCCAGAATGGCCACATAGAAGTGATGTAGAGGTTGATGCAAAAAGTCAAAAATCAGAGCATAGGATCAGTTTCAACAACGAGAAGTTGAGGTGTGAGACCGGGAGGCTGAGAGCAAAGACTCTAGGTTTCTGATTGAATTCCCAGCTAGTTGACGCGGTCCATGAAAGGGTTGACACTGGGACAGTGTAGAGGCAACGCAAAGCTAGAGCAGTGCCTACCAAGGGCATCTCAACCAGTAGCCGGAACAGTCGGGATTTTCCTCAATGATTATGTGAGGTAAACTCACAAAGATTCTGCTAGTGTTTCTCTCTGTAACTGAATAACCCTATGAGGTATTCAGTGATGTATTCGTATTTTGCTACTACACAATAATAAAACCCTCAGAGTTGTTGCACCGGTTTTCCCGCAATTGGGTTTATCCGAGGACTATTTGTCTAAAAATAATTGTGTCCTCTGTGTTGCATTGTTCTTTCTTGCTCAGTATTTTGTTTCCGCAAATATACTAAGTGAAGGTTGCAGATGTATTTACCTCGAAATTTACTGTAGAAGACAGTAAATAACTTGTATGATTTAATCAAGTAGGAGACGTAACATCAGATTGTTGCAATAGGGATTCCAGTGTACGAATTTTCACATGGTATCGAAGCTAATGCAGGAGAAGAAAGAGGAGCAGAACCAGAAACCCCAACGCTGAGCAGAAGGGGAAATCCAAAAGCTGCAAGAGGCAGCCAATTGAAACCCCAGAGGGTTTGCGCACTTCTTGCCAAAGGGTCGAAAATCCAAGGGAGTCTCTCACTGAGTGAGTTGACGGAGAGAAAGAGCTTCCAGTTCGATTTTTACAGTGGTAGAGGAGACAGCGTTAAGCGTCAGCATGAGGACCAGCTCGTGGATGCAGATTTTTCAGTAGGCAGCTTAGCCAGGCTGAAAAGACGTCAGAAGAAAGAAGCAACGAAGCATAGTGAGGGAATACTTCCTCAGTGATTTCTTGTCAAGGAAATCAACATTTCTCAATCGCTGAGCAGCAGAGGAGCAGCAGCTTACCAACTCCATCAGGGAGTGCATAAGTCAACCAAGGAGCTACGCAGTAGGGAGAAAGAGGGAGTTGTTCGACAATTTTCAGAGGAGATGGAAACCAGTGGCTTGAGGGATCAAGATAGGTTGGATGGGGCTTCCAACTATGCCATCTGGAAGGCTAGAATGACCTTCCTGCTAGATGAGCATGCCCTCAAGATGTATGTTGACAATGTGGTGGTTGAACCTGCAGATGAAGATCCCCTGAAAAAGTACAAGGCTGAGATGGCTAAGGCGAAGAGGATAATCCTGGATAGGGTCAAGGATCATGTGGTGTGCCACGTTGCTAGCAAAGGGACCACTACAAAAATATGGGATACTTTGGCCACATTATATTAGGGGACTTCTGAGCAACAGAAGATGTACTTAGAGCCGAAGCTGAGATCTACTCAGATGCAGAAGGGGGAGCGAGTGGATCCGTTCCTTACAAAACTGAAGGAGACACGTGATGAGCTGTTAGTTGCGGGACACACTCCTCAAGACTCGGAGTTAGTAAGATTGGCTCTAAACTTCGTCTCAGATGGTTGGGAGATATTTATCCAGAGTATGTTGGGCAGGGCAGTGTTACCAAATTGGGACAAGATGTCGGCAGCTATGAAACAAGAAGAGCTAAGCAGAGACCTACTCAAGGTAAAACTTGACGAGAGCAGCAGCAGCAATGGGTTGAAGCCCAAAGTGGAGGAAGAGGATAATGCATCGCTTGCATCGAAGGGACAGTGGCGGCAACAGAGACGTAAGAAGGACATCTCCAAGGTGAAGTGCTTCAGATGTGGTGAGATGGGCCACTATGCATCGCAGTGTCCTTTGAAGAAAAAGAAGATGGACGAGAAGCATAATCTAAAAGTTGCAGCCGTGAAGATCGACGAGGAGGAGTTTGCCATGACAGTGGAGATACCTCCAGGAGGGAGGTGGGATAATATAGAGCTATAGTCAGGAGGACTACAGATGGGCAAGATCCTTGAGGAGCCCAACTCTTGGATTGTCACCTTGTTATGGGAGCCCATGATCAGGAGTAGCGGGATGGTGGAGTTTTAGTTGGTGCCATGGAGTGTTGATTCGACAGATGCAGTGGCTAGGAGAGCCAGAGACTAAGCAGCGCAAAGCAGGGAGGCAGCAATGCAAGGAGGCACAGTGCAGAGCTTCAACAGCATAGTGGCTTCATAGGCAGAGTGGGTCTAGCAGTAGTCAAGATGTCATCACCGAGGTGTATCCACTGGATACTTGTCCAGTTTTGGTTGTTTTCAGTTGCTTCTCTCAACCACTGAGTTGCAGTGCAGATGCAGTGTTAACAGTGGCAGTGCTAACAGCATCGCAGATGCAGCGTTTGAGAGGGAGTTGCAATACATATGTAGCATTCACAGTGGTAGTGTCAAAGGCAGCAGTACAGTGGCAGCAACAGCGCAGTGGTTGGTGGATAGTACGTCAAACATTAGCAGCGCAGAGATGATGCTTCAGAGTCAGAACAATATGCAGAGAGGCAGTGTATTGCTAGAGCACATTCCTCAATAAGAGGGAGTGTTGATTTGGGATAGCATCAGATGTGCTTTAAGCCTCAAATTTTGCAAGGAGGCTTGGGCACAAGTATTCCAAAGAACACAAAAAGCGTTATGGGAAATTCCACCCAAAAATGATTTTATTAAAATAATTAATATTTTTAATGGAGTTCTTAAGTCTAAACTTAGGAAAATTAAAATATTAATGGATATTAATCTAATCAGGGGTAAAACTTCTAGAAAAAGCCATGGATCAAGTCAAATCGATCTGAGCCTTTGATTATGTTTTAATCTAGGCCATTGGTTGTCCAACAAGAAGATATAAGAAGGGACTTGAGGGTCATTTGGAAAACACACAAAGATATAGAGATAAATTGATTTTCTAAAGTGAAGTTCTCAGGAGGAAAAATCAATTGAAGGAATCTCTTGCAGTTGAGGGGTAGGGATAGCAGTTTCTAAAGAGAGAGATTCTCAGCTGGAGATACATCAACAAAGAGAGGCAGTAAGTGATCCAGGGGCCTTGGCGCAGAGGTTGACACAAGGCCAGAAGGGCCACACAGAAGTGACACAGAGACAGAGAGAGTCGAAAATTAGATCAGAGGGTTAGTTTCAGCAGTCGGAAGTCGGGCTGTGAGACCGGGAGGCTGAGAGCGGAGACTCTGGGCTTCTGATCGAATTCCCATCTGGTTGACGCAGTGCCTGAAAGGGTTGACACTGGGACAATGTAGACGCAGCGCAGTGCCTGCCATGGGCATCTCAACCAGTGTTTGGAACAGTCGCGATTTTCCTCAGTGATTGTGTGAGGTAAACTTACAAAGCTTCTGCCAATATTCCTCTCTATAACTGAATAAACCTGTGAGGTATTCGGTGATGTATTCAGACTTTTCTACTTCATAATATTATGTTGCACCGGTTTTCCCGCATTGGGTTTTTCCGGGGGGTTGTTTGTCCAAAAATAACTGTCCTATGTGTTGCATTGTTCTTTCTTGCTCAGTATTTTGTTTCCACAAATATATTAATTAAGTGAAGGCTGCAAATGTATTTACTTCAAAATTTACCATAAAAGATAGTGAATAACTTGTATGATTTAATCAAGTAGGAGAAGTAACATCATGTTGCTGCAGTAGGGATTCCAGTGTAGGAATTTTCACAGGTTCAAGGCTTCCTTAGATATGTTGTCACTATTTGGAAATGGTTACTTGATGTTCTTTCCAAGAGCACAGCCTTTGCCTACACCATCATTCTTAATTTGTAGTTTAGGAACCCCTGACACTATTTCACTTAATTCAAGCAATGCTCTAAAATGAATATGTCCATACCTTCGTGCCATAACTCACTTGGATCTATTTCGTCATGTACTAGTGCTTGATCTAATTGACTCATAAACCTATACAATCTTCCACCACAAATCGCAATGACCCTAGCATCATCTATACTAGAGCCCTTCGACTATCCACAAAAGCAACCCTATCTCGTTTATCTTCTAAACAAGAAATCGAGACAAGATTCTTTTTCAAACCTAGTACATAAAGGACATTACTGAGATGAACGTTGCTAACAGATTCCAGCTCTATGGGTGCCTTTCCAACTCCTTTGACCGCATAGTCGTTATTATCTCCCAATTCAACCACTTGAAACAACTTCTTCTTTGTCTATGCTTAAAATATTCCCACACTCTTTGGTCATGTGTCTTGATGCTCCACTATCTACCAACCACATGTCATCATCATCTGCAAAGGAACCTGTCAAAGTAAAATAGTAGAATAAATCATTTTCCCCTTTGGTCTTCTTTGGCTTTTCATCTTCAACTTCTACTGTGAAAGCATGTTGTTTCCCTTTTCTTTTCTTGTTAGCCATACAAGAACAATCTCTCTTGAAAATTCCATATTCATGACAACCATATCATTGTATATTTGATAAGTCTTTCTTCTTCTTAGAGGAAGAATATCCATTTCTTGACTTTTAATGTTGAGGTCCAAATTTCTTCTTTCCCTTGTTCTTGAAATGAGCTACAAGGGCTTGTCTTCATAATCTTGTCGATCTCTGGTTATTAATCTTGCTTCTTCTTGAGCACATGATGTCCATAGTTGTTCAAATGTAGGAGCTTCCTTCCAAATACTTATTCTTGCTACAAAGGCATCCCATGATCTAGGAAGACCATTGAGTGTTGTAATCACTAGTTCTTGATCAGCGATGGATTCTCCAATTACTTGAATTTGATCTCCTATTTGAGAAATCCTTACAAAGTAAGAAGCTACAATGTCGTCATTAGTCATCCTTGTACTTCAAAGTTCATTCTTCAAGCTCATTAATTGACCCACATTCTTGATAGTGTAAAGATTCATTAGGGCATTTTACAACATCTTTTTGGGATCAAGTTTTGCAATGTAGGGAAGCAAATGATCCTTAATGGAGTCTACTATGATGCTCATAGCATTGTTGTCATCTTCCTTGAACTTCGTTTTTCCTGCATCATATTCTGGTTCAATAACCTTCCCTGTAACGATATCCAAAACCTTGTTCTTAGCAAGAAGAATGTTTATTCTAACTTTACAAGCTCTAAAGTTTGATGCTCCCTCTAGCTTGTTTTCAGATTTCATAGATGTAGCCATCAAAACCAATCTACAAGAAGAACTTGAATAAAATGTTTTCTAGGGTTTTGTCAAAGTGATCTCAATGTTCCTTCCTTCCTTCACCAAAGCTCTGATACCATGTTGATTTTCTAGTGCAATTAGGGTTAGCACAATATTTCTAAAATTTTGATAATTACTTTTGATGTATATCTTATTTTAACTTATTCTAATGTAGCATTCAACAATTATACTTCAGAAATTCAACAATAAATAATTGTAGAACAATAGAGATCACAATGCACAAAAGAGAGACAAGATTTACCCTAGGAAAACCCACTACGGGGAAAAACCCAACAACCTTTTCAATAGAGAAATTCTTCTTGTTCAATGACAGACACACCTAAACCTATGGCCAAACCTAGTCTTCTCCTCCAAGTCAAATCACCCAAATTGATCTTGCACTTTGCTCTTGATCATGCACTTCCATAATTTCGGTCCTCCTATAATAGCCAATTGCCCCAGAATTTCAGCGCTGCAACAACTGCCACAGTAACGTAGAAAATTTCAGCACCCTGCAACAGTTGCCCCAGAAAATGCAAACCACAAAGAAAGAGAGATCACTTCACATGTGTAAGTTGCTAGAGAGAGAGAGGAGAGAGAAAACTCTACATTCTTTTTTGTCTTTCTTTCCCTTCGCTCACTTGCCCAGAAACTGTCTTGTGAGAGGAATGTGAATTACCCAAAAGAGGAGGTCGAGTTGCCTTTATATAGTGGTATCTTTAGGGAAAATGGATGTCTCTTGGTCAAGGCCAACTTGACTTGGAAGGAAGCCAACTTGTCACGTTTGGAGCCAAAAATTACATTTCAAAAATTCATATATACATCTTTCAAAAGTCGCAATGGAACTTTGACTGAAAATAAATTTCCTTTTAACTCAAGCATTTATCAATATGCTTTACAATGATAAATATAATTACATCAAGTGACCAAATGTACATTATGAAGACCGACCATAGTTACAAATTCAACAAGAAATGCATACAACAAC
This sequence comes from Pinus tabuliformis, assembly GCA_031772625.1. NCBI lineage: Eukaryota > Viridiplantae > Streptophyta > Pinopsida > Pinales > Pinaceae > Pinus > Pinus tabuliformis. The sequence continues at coordinate 630,768,341 of CM062814.1, read as the reverse complement.
TAGAGTTTATCCAACTAATCATGCCCTCCTTGGGTGATCCAAATTTCCTTGTTTCCCCCTTCCTTGGGCCCAACACACTCATTGAGATTCCTCTCTCAATCTTGTGTTGTTGTATGGTGTGCCTTCTCCTTCTTTGTAGTCTTTCTTTGATAACTTTACATTGAACTAAATCCCTAACCCTAATTTTCAAAGTGATTGACAACAAAGATTAGATCTCGCTTCACTTGAGATCAAGGGCTGAGATTAAAACATTATCACAAAGGTAAATAATTTATTTTTCCTAAGTTTACTTTAGCTCAATAAGTCAACATAATAATTGTGTGATTTTCCTAAGTCTAGCTTAGGCTACGTTATAATATCAACTTGCTCACAATACGTGTCTAAGGAGACTTTGGGTGATTTTTACATGCTTAGACACTTAGGCATGTGTAGAAGTACCTGCGTGTCTAAGGAGACTTTGGGTGATTTTTACATGCCTAGACACTTAGGCATGTGTAGAAGTACCTGCATGAGCTAAAAACATCAACATACACTACCAATTGGTGCATGCCTAACCTTGTACAAAAACCAACACTCAATCACTAAATTCCCTTGTAGTCTAGGCACAATCATCCACACATCATTCTTCATGATGGAGTTGTACTCCACCATTGCATCAATGCTCTGTATCAATGATGAAATACATCAGCGCCACATACTTTCAAAAATTATTGGGAGCATGACTTACCTAAAATGAACCCTTAAGAGCTACAACTTACTCTTGTGCCTCCAACTTTACATCTATATTTACAACTACCTTTCATCGAGATGTAATGTAGACTCATGATCATCGCGCATCAAGGTTGGGACATGCAAGGGTTCCTTTTGATGAGATGGAGCATCAAGTGCTCTAGAGGCTAGAGCTCATGCTAAGTTTTTGCCCACATGCTAACTTATGTCCTAGCCATCTTTTGTATGTTGACATTTTTTTTTCTTTTATTGTGGCCACGTTATGTTTTTTCCATTCTTTTCGCTGCATCGACCTCCAGGGCAATATTCCCTGTCCCTACTCAAGGATGTGGATAAGAGAGTGCCAAAGCCCAATGAACCAATGATAGTTAAACCGGAACAATGGAGATGGTATCAAGAGCTAATAATGTGATATGGAAAGTGTTAAGTATGGTAAAGGGAGAATGAACACGCTATTTCAATCCAGACCTTGCAAGTAGTATCCCTCCTATAACCCTAGAGCCTTAAGAGAGGTCCCAATAGGCTAGGGCTAAATATTAACCCCCCTAGTAAGGTGACAAACAAGTTTACAATCAAGATCAGTCAATCATCTACATCACCCCTTTATCCATACTAAATTCCCAAAACATTACGTAAAATACCTTGATTGCAAAATGATCAAGGTACCTGTTGAGTGGCAGCCCACCTTCATCCAAGAGGAATGTCAGATGGTGACTGGTGCAGATGATGGAGGAACTGGCATATCATCATCATCAAGCAAATGTGCAAAGCTGTTGGCTGGCTGGCTATCCAAAATAGGAAATAAAAAAATTCTCCTATGGGGTTACCCATTTTGATGGGTAACAAGGACTCAGATGATGATAAATTAAATGACTCAACAGCTTCCTTCATAAACCCCATCACACTTGCAGATAGGAGCATGCAGACCATAAAAAGTATAATTCACCATGCTGGCACTTGTGTTGGCAGGATAATGTGGAACTATCTATCAAAAAAATAAAAAATAATATATATAAAATACCCCCACCATAACGAACCTGGAACTTAATAATGGCATCCCAACACTTACAGCCAAGAACCCTGGCAACTTAGCTTGTGATCAGTGATATCTAGCTAATGAACTCTAGGTGGGATACACTATGTATAGCATTTTCTGTTACTAATTTAAAAATAATAAAATAAAATAAATAAATTGATTTAACAGAAAAAATTTACAAAATAAGCTCTACGAGCTTGCATCAGTATGGCCCTAGATACAGCATTTGCATTCTATTCCAGCTTTACAAATCACTGAAAGTTTTGTTCCATTCTTAATAAAGTTCATTTTTCCCAGCTTTAGACTGCAAAGCATGATCATTCAATATTCAAATATTGTATTGCTCTGGTTTGACCAGATCTATCTGAACCCTTCATTCTCCAACAAACTGATGAAATCACTACATAGGGTGCCACATACCAGAAAATCCATCTTCCAAGGAAAAGTGGAGAAGAATGAATAGATGAATGATGAGACCCTTCAGATTTACGTATCGAATATGTGCACTCTGTTATGACATACAGTGGGAAAATGCTATGAGTCTGCTAAGTAAAGTTTTTGCAATATAAGATCAGAATCTCCATTTCTCTTAAATTTCACAAGAATGGTTTGCTATAAAAATATACAATTTTGGGGAGAATAATCTTCAAAACTACTTGATCATTCTGGTAATAATTTACATGGCAGGATATCATAATTCTTTCTCCAATAGTCAAGGCATAGGTATAGAGAAGATGCTACATAATGATGAAAACTGCATATCATCCTTCCGACTAACATATAAGCCTTGTCATTTCATCTATCAAATTTCTCCTGATCAAATCCAGAAGCACGAGCAAGCTCTGCAAATACTTGTTCACCACTCAAAACCTGCTTTTGGAAAATATTTTTAAATCACTCGGGAATCATATCATTTCCAGAACAAATGAATTTATATACAGAAGACTTGAACAAAGACTCTACGTTGAAAATAATACATTCAATATGAAAGAGAATTCTAATGAAAATAATTAACACTCCTTACCTGACCCTTTACTGTCCAAGTCGGGAACCCTTGAATATTGGCTTCTTCACATGCTTTTGCTATCTTGACTCCTTTTCTATACCCATTTGGATAGCACTCCACATAATCCAGGATATCTGTTGCTTCAGCTCCAAACATCTGAATATAATTAAAGGGAAACAATAAAATTATTGGATATATTGATAATGTATTTTAGAAGACATTTGCTTCTCACTTCTCGCTTCTAGAAAACACATTAGAGCATATAACTTTGTCATCGCTATGAATCAAACAATAAAGCTCTAAATCTTTTATGCTTCCTTAGTCCATGTTAATCGAGCAGCGAGAATTCATTGGACAGAAATCAGAGACTCATAATTATCACAGAGCTGTTGTTATCCAGACTTTTGTGTTTGGAAAGGTTCTAAACTTATGTGCTAAATTTTGGAGTCCTTAAAAATTTGAGGCATTTGAAGAGTATCTCAGAATGAATAAATAAAATAAACTTCCAACATGACTCCAAAATATTCCAGTATAATAGAAGGAAAACTAAGACAAACAGTCAGTGAACAAAAGGGCACAAGTCCTCAGCTTGGAAGTCTGTATGAAATGTACTCTGTGAACGGCACCTTAAATGATCAAACTTGTGTAACTCAAGAATTTCTTCTAGCAGTAATTGGTAAATTATCAATTAATTTAAATTATCAAAATATTACAAGGACTATACAAGTTTTCCTCAAGGAACTTTCTTGTGGGACTCCTAAGGTTGTCCTCCATGATTGTTTTGAACAGTTAAATCAACACAGTTCGAGTATTATATCTCATGAAAAAGATAATATGGTATACAAGAGACTATAAATAAATAAAAACATTCCTAAAACAGGAGGTACATCAAGTACATAGAACAATTTCCAACATCCAACACAATGGTGATGATTACAAGTATGGACCTTTCTTAATATGTCGTAATACTTGGTAGTAACTGTCCATGGCCATGCATTTTAAGGCAAGCCACATTAATCAGACTCCGAAACAACTTAGAAAAACATAAACTAGAGAAAACTTGACCACCCAGCAAAACTCAGCAGTAACTCATCATATTAGAAAACACATTAATATTCAAAATTTCAAAAGAAAAATCAAGGAATTTACGTTTCATGAAAGAGAGGTGGGAGTTGGAAATTGGAGGCCCCAATTTTCAAAAGCTTCCAGGAGTGGACTATTCCAGTAGTATTTTTTATATAAATTCATTTTAATATATTTCGATGCATATATATTTCACCAAAAAAACCAGAGTGCCAAATTAGTTGCAGAAAACATGAAAAATTAAATTTCACTATTAGATTAATGAAGATCACTAAAGCATCGATCATCTGATACAAATCTAACATCATTCATCTAGTAGTTCGAACTTATAACATTGTCATCAAATGATCAACCATAACATCAACCTTCAAGTTTCAACAAATAACATTAGTCATCAACAAATTGTAAAGATAACGTCAACCATGAAATGAAATAAAGCATTATATTCATAAACAGAGAGTTGTAATATGTAATGAACAGTGTTATCCACTAGTTCGTACAAATAGTTGAACGCATGTTACAGAATCTGAAAATGAAAGCATTTCTGATTCCTCAACATGTACCCAACTCAGATCTCCTCTGGACTAGAATGTTATAATACTGGTAATGATGATTCTGTGTGTTTGGAGGACATAAGTAGAGATGTGATGGATGGTCTTTTAGGTACAGGCTCCTCTCCACCATCAATTTATCTTAATATCAGCATTAGTAGATGTTACTGAAGAGGTTGCTTCATTTCGTTTTGAGCAGTTGTACTGAATGATTGTATAGTATGCAGCTGTTTGTGCCTCCATACACGCATATATGTTTGAGTCTTCATACCGGAGGTATGCTGCAACAGTAGTCATATCTGTTCAAGAAATGGATGCTGAAAAAGAGCAATCTGGAAAACACTCTAGCAAAGCTGAAAATCAAGTTTGATTTAATCGCTAGTGAAACAGTATTTCTAAAAATGAATGTCAGACCCAAGCCAAGAGTCTCCACGGGAACACCATGAACAAACATTTCCCAATGCAGATCAGAACTTGTCTCCTGGTATTGACAATATAATTTCAATCACAGCAAATGGTGATCCATCCAAGCAAGATCAAGTTGTACAGTTGGACCCTCAGTACACACCTGTTGTGTCGGTTGAAGTAGCTGGGACAGGTGTTCTAGCCTCAGGTGGTGTCAGTGAGGCTATGAACACAAAAGCAGAAAATATCTCCAAGCCCAAACTTTTTTTTTGAATGGAAATGTCTTAATTAAACTAATTAATCAGTTTAAACTTTTTAATTATTTTCCTAAGTTTTTACTTTGGGATATAGATTAATTAATTAGCAATAATTGAGACATGGTCAATTTTTCTCTAGAGACTTCTTGAAAAGCTTCTAACTGATCTTAGTCATCGATTAGATCATTATGTTAAAAATATGGCAGCTCAAGGATGAATTTCTCCTAGAAGAAATCATATCTTTCAGTTTTGTTTGAACCTCCTATAATAAAATTTCATCTCTAATAATTCTAATATGACTTTTCAAAAATAGAAATTCATGTCTAAATGATCAAGGATGATCTCAACATATGGAATCCACTTTAAAATCAAATCAATCATGATTATACAAGTAAATAATTAATATTTTTATCCTTAATAATAATAATAATATCATCTAGGCTCTAAAGTCATTCACCTTTAATGCATTAATAAAAACAAATTCTCTCATGAAATAAGTAAATTAAATTGAAAATCTCTTACTTGGAAAATTGAAGTTGAACCTCTCTCTTGGAATAAAATAGTAACTTCACACTTACGAGAATGTAACTCTCCCTCACTAATTCAATGTATGGAAAAAATGTAACTCATCCTCATTAAATGCACTGGTAACTCCCCATTCAATTCAATTTGTAACTCTCACCAAATATTCTCTTGTGTCTAAATGTAACTCTCTCTATTCCTAATTTGAATTGTAACTCCTCAAGACATGCGTACCTCTCCCTTTATTCTTGGGATCAGTTACACATCTCCTAAAGTAACTCTTCCCTCATGGAATTCAATTCTCTTATTATTGGCTAAAGGCATGAATTCATTTTGTAACTCCTCTAATTTCTCAACTATTTAAGCAAGAGCAAATGAGATTTGAAAGTAGCATGTTCATTGTGAAGGAGATGTTGAGTGTGTGCAAGAGAAGTGTGACAACAAGCGAAGAGTAAGAGCAAGGGAAGAGTGGAAGCAAGTGTGAAGGACAAGCTTTGATCAAGAAAATGAGGAGATCTTCAAGCAAAGAGCAAAAGCACTTCAGTTGCAAGTTGATCAGACATTAGTGACTTTATTCATTCCCATTCTCTCTCTCTCTGTGTACTCTCCTGAACAATTGAAGAAATCTAATATAAGAAGAATCATTTGGATTTTTCCCGGGTGGGTTTTGCCCTAGCCATCAGACCTAACTCTCATTGTCTCATTTTTGTGTTAGGTTGTCTTCATATAATATTTAAGTTTATGTTCTATCTACAATCGCTGATATGAAAAGTTGTGAAGAAGAAATCTGAATTCTAAGTAATTGTAGCAGCATAGAACATTCAATGTTCTGCAAAGTACATTCAGTTTTCTGCAAAGTACATCCAGCTTTCTGCGAAGTACATTCAGTTCCATTCAGTTTTCTGCAAAGTACGTTCAATTTTCTACAAGTACATTCAGTTGCGTAGAACTTTCAAGTTTCTACAAAGACTTTTTAAATTTCTACATAGAACTTTCATATTTTAACATGGTATCAGAGTCTTGGTAAAAACAAGTCCAAAGAGATCAAAAATCACCTGAAAAGACCCCAATTGTTGTGAAAGTTTTCTGATTAAGATGACTTCGCCCTACTTCAAGATAGAAGAGAAGTTAAATGATGCTTCAAACTTTGGTCCATGGAAAGCAAGGGTATATATCACTCTTGAAGAACACAAAGTTCTAGAGTATGTTGAAGACACAATAGTTGATCCACCAAATAATGCAATTGTTGTTGTCAAATCCAAACATAAAAAGGGTGAAATCAAAACTAGAAAAATTATCCTTGATTCTCTTAGTAACCATCCCATTACTTATGTTTTTGGTTTGAAGAAATCTAAAGAAATATATGACAAAATAATTGGCATGTTTGCAATTAGTAACTTGAACTAGATTTTGCCTTGAAGAATTCGCTGAAGGACAACAAGATGAACAAAGGAGAGACGGTTCAAACATACTTCTTAAAAATGACCAAAATCAAGAATCAACTGTCAACAGTTGGTGAAGTTGTACCCAACAAAGAAATGGTGTTGATTGGACTTGGAGACCTTTTTCCTGTTTGGGAGACTTTTAACACCACCATCAGCAATATCAACATTATTCCCACATTTTATAAGCTCCTAGGAAAGTGTATCCAAGAAAAGGTCAGAATGATCTCCAAAGGGAGAATTTCACATCATGAAGAAGGAGAACCTACTGCATTTTCAGCTTATCACGAGCAAGAAAGGTTATAAAAAAAATATGTTTTCAAATCAAATAAAGGGAATCTAGACATGTCAAAAGTTAGATGCTTTAACTGTCAAAATCATGGTCACTTTGTTCGTGACTATAAAGGAAGAAGAGCACCTAGATTCAAAAACAAATACGATTATAAAAAAGACACTTTTGAAAATCAAAGAAAAGGCCATCCTAAGAAAACAAAAAATCCAAGGTGTAAAAATAATGCAGCAGAAATTCAATCAGAATATTTTTATGTTTCTGCTATTTCCAGTTCTTCTACAGATTCATTTGACAGTTAGTTAGTTGATAGTGGTGCTTCCAAACATTTTACTGGTTACAAAGAAACACTCCCTGATCTAGTTAAGAGGGGAACTAATTTAAATGTTATCCTTGGAGATAATTCTACTCACCAAGTTAAAAGTTATGGTTCAGTTTCATTTCAGTTAGATGATAGAAAATCTATTTTTCTGCAAGAAGTTTTATATGTACCTGGTTTGAAAAAAAATCTTGTATCCATATCTACTCTAGAAGATAAAGGAATGAAAGTTTCTTTTATTAATGGAAAAGTTTTAATTTGGCCTTTGAACTCAAGTATGAGAGAAGCCTTCACTCTTGAATCAAGATGTAAAGGGCTTTACAAAGTCAATGGTAAACCCATTCATGCATTAGTCCATGATATCGATCTTTAGTGTGAGCTATGGCACAAAAGATTTTCTCACCTACACTACAAAGCCTTACCTCATGTAAGGAAGATGGTTTCTAGAATCCCTGAGATCAGAATGGATCATGAAGGAGTTTGTCCAGGATGTGCAAGTTGAAAGCATATAAAGGGACCATTCCCTTCAAGCAGAATAAAAACTAGTCAAGTACTTTAGCTCATACATTCTGATTTATGTGTACCTATGCATGTTACTTCTCTTGGTGGCTACTTGTATTTCATGACTTTTGTTGATGATTTTCTCACAAGACATGAATATTCTTTTTTTAAAAGAAAGGGGAAGCATTTCACATGTTCAAAGATTTCAACGCTCTAATTGAAAATCAAACTAGAAATTTGATCAAAGCTTTCAGATCTGATAATGGGGAAGAGTTCAACTCGAATGATTTTTGCAAAGACACTGAAATAAAGAAAGAAACCACTATGTCGTACAATCCACAACAAAATAATGTGGCTGAAAGGAAGAATATAACCATTATGGAAGCAGTCAGAGCCATGTTGCATGATCAAAAGCTACCAAAGTTTCTGTGGGGAGAAGTTGCAAATACTATTGTTTATGCGCAAAACATAACTCGTCATCAGAGCTTAAACAATACGACCCCTGAAGAATTATTCACTAGTAAAAAGCTTGAGGTGAGTCATTTGAGAATCTTTTGCTATCCTGTATACGTCCATGTGACAAAAGAGAAAAGGAACAAACTGGAAGCTTCAAGTAAGAAAGTTACATTTGCTGGTTATTATGATAATTCAAAAGCTTATAGAATTTATGTACCCGGTCAAAGAACTATAGAGTTTAGTAGAGACATAACATTTGATGAAGATGTAACTCTTTGAAAAGCAAAAGACTTTCCTCCTCCTTTCATTGCTGAAAGACAAGTTGTTAATGAAAAAGAGGTTGTATCTGAGTCTGAACTGGAACCTAAGAATGAGTCTACTGATAATCCAATGGGTTCCATGGATCCTCTAGATCCTCGACCACATGATCCTCCTACCATAAAGAGACCACTATGGCTACGAGATACCTTGTAAGATGTTCAACAACATACTGCCCCAAGAGGAACGTTCAAAGAAAGTAAGAAGCCAAGTCAGTTTCAGGGTATTTTGCTGCCATGAGCAACATCATTCAGGCAAAGCCATGCACCTTTGAAGAAGCTACAAAATAACAAGTTTAGAGAGATGCCATGACTGAAGGATACGAGCCCATCATCCAGAATGATGTATGGGAAGTGGTTCCTAAACCTCAACATAAATCTGTTGTCACTTCCAAATGGTTGTTTAAGATTAAACATGGTGCAAATGGTAGTATTGAAAAATATAAGGCTAGATTTGTAGCTAGAGGTTTTTCTCAAAAAGAGGGAATAGATTATGATGATATTTTTGCACCTATAGCTTGATATATTACTATTTGATCCGTTGTTGCCTTAGTTGTTAGCCAAGGATGGACTCTTCACCAAATGGACGTGAAATGTTGCTTTCTTGCATGGCTTCCTCAAGGAAGAGGTATTTGTGGAACAACCATAAGGCTTTGAAGAGCATGATAGGGAAACTCATGTATGCAGACTGAAGAAAGCCTTATTGTTGAGAAATCTAGGGCAGAGAGAATAGGTGATTTCTCTAGTAATGATAAGTGCTTGTGAATGCTTTTTATTTCTTTTTATTATGTTCTTCTTTAGCTTTGCTTATTATAGATTTATCTTCATCAAACAACTATCAAAATGAAAGACAATAATGAGGCAAGAGACACAAGATGTATGCAATCAGCGAAGGCCAAAACCTCTCCAACTTGAGAGGAAAACCTAGACGAATAATTCTTCTTATAGTATCTTCAATTGACGAATTCCAAGACCTAGACCCTTGATCAAGAACTTTTCCAAGAGCCAAGTCACAACAACTCTTCTTCTTCTTTAAGTCAAACTTTTATTCCTCTGTCCTTGGCCTTTTATCTTCTATCACAGATCTGTAGCTTTTTCGACTTCATGTAACAGTCAATATGTCACAGAAGAGTGCTCAATGGGGCAGATTCGTGAGGTTTCTTTCTTCGTTGTACTTGCACAATTCTCTAGTATATTTGGCTGAATAATGTTTATCTCTTGACCCTTGACTTAACTTTCTTCAAGATCTAATGTTACCTTGCTACGAAAACCCTAGATTATGTGTGTAACCTAAAAAATGGACCAGACCTTGTTTTCTCTTCCCTAGGATAGAGGCTTCTTCTAGACCAACTTGGATTGTGATCCCAATCGTCTTGAGCCTTAAAACTCCTAAATCTAACTGTGACTTCTTTGATCTATAGCTGGAAGTGTGCCCTAACAGTAGTCTGTACATGAGAGATAGAAGACCCAGAGGACAGACCCAAAACTCAGTTTTAGCTTCTGCTATGAGTCTCCCTTCTTCGCTATATTATGAGGCTCTTTCTTGTCTCCTCGAACTTCTGCAATGGTGCTCGATCTACCTAGAATGAGGTTGAGTCCTTCAATATATATAGACATCCTCAACCATGATTTGAGGCTGACTTCAATCTGTTGCTAGGCCAACTTGATCTTTGACAAGGCTGACATGAGTTTTTACTTTGTGACTTGGTTCTTGGAGAGTTTTTTGACTAGACATTGACTCAAATTTTTCTTTCAACATGTAACATGCCCAAAATGGGTCTTCAATACATGACATTGACTCAATAGAATTTATGACTTAATGACCAAACCTAAGAGCTCAACATGGGACCTTGATCTACAAAATAAAATTCGTTGAGCATGAAACCCACGCCTCAATCATAACAAAATAATTTTATTTTTCTTCTTTTCATTAATTACATAAAATCATGATTGCACATGTCATTATGAAGACCAAACCTAGTTACATATTTCAACACTCCCTCTTTACTAGGGAGATATTCATAATCCATACAAGGTACTTGGGCATTCTCAATCTAAAGAATTATCATAAAAATAGTTGGATTGGTAACCCATCTGTTTAGCATCATATCATCCAGCATTGTCACATAGCAAGGCCTTGACTAACTGCTCTATCTCTCCACAAGATTAGAGCTCAATGCTGGCAAGACTAATGATGTATAGACACCCTCATCATTGTTTCTCTCGAAACATACCCTACCTGGGTTCTCTCAAAGTATGTTCCACCAGGACTATTCTTATCTTGAATTCCCAGTCCTCAAAGAATATCGGTCCTCTACGACTACTCTTATCCTAGATGCCCTAACACATCCTCAAAGACTATCATATGCCAGATTCTTACCCAATCCTCCATTTTATGTTCCCAAGTGAAGACAAGAATGATGTGTCTATTTCTCCCTCTCAACTTAGGGAGGACATACCCATTCCACTGAAGGAATTTACCCATTCTTATAAAAGGAATGGACCCAAGCTCCCTCTTAACTAGGGACTTGACCAAGCTCCCTCTTCATCAGGGACTTGCTTCCAGCAACACTCTAGGTGGATATCCTAGGACAACCAGTTGCTTGTAGGGTTTCCTCTTTCAATGTCATGAACTTCTTCTTTGTTAAGTTTTTGTAGCATCGGATGTGTTCTAGCCACGAAATTTTGTGGAAAGGCTAGAATACAGGAGATCTCCAAAACCTAGACATCATTTCTGGAAATTCCACATTGAGATGGCTTAATTAGATTATTAGTCGATTGTTAAATATTTCCTAAGTCTAAACTTAGGGAATATGGCTAATTAATCATTATTAATTAAGTCAAGGTGTGAATGTTCTAGAAACTCACACGGATCTACTTCAAGTTAATCCTAGCCATCGATTAACATCTAATCTTGGTCGTTGGAGTCCCAATAGAGGATTATAAGAATTCAATGGGCACTTGGAGAAGACACTTGAGAGGTTCGATTTCACAAGCAGATCGATTTCCTGAGTAGCAGCAGTCAGTTGTCAAAGAAAGAGCCGGTGAGATCAAGCAGTGAGTGAGGGGCATAAACAATGATCCAAAGGAAAGATTTTCCACATTCGGAGAGGCAACAGCAAGTGAGCCGAATTATCCCAGAGAGGCAATGCTGAGGAGCGGCGCAGATGCTTCAGGCAGGCAGATCAATTTGGAGAGAAGAAAAAATCTTTCTCAATTCCAGAGGCTAGGAAGGAGTCCCAAAGAGACAATTTTCTCAGCATCCAGAGGCAAAACGATTTCATCATGGCCCAATTCAAAGCAAGTTGTCCAGCCAGTTGTGCAGAGCAGCGTAGAGGCTGACACAGTGCTCCAGGAGGCCGAGTTTTTCATAGGGAAAGTCAAGCCATAGATTTCTTGTGGGAAAAGGGTGATTCTCTTCAGTATTTTGCTCACATTTTCTTGATACTTGGATTGCCAATTGGGCATCCATAGATGTACTCAGAATTCACTACTACATAATAAATAAAACCCTCGCTGTTGCACTAGTTTTCCCAAGTTGGGTTTTTCCAAGGACATTTGTCCAAAAATAACTGTGTAAATTTTTGTGTGTGTGCTAGCAGTTTTTCCAACGTTTATTCTTCCGCAGTTTTATTTTTGTAGGTTGCAGTGTGAGTTATTCAGTATTTTTTTATAGGAAAAAGTAAATAAATTGTTAATTAAAATAACAATTAGGTGAATAATTTCCAGTTTTTGCAATAGGATTTTGTTTTAGGAATTTTCACATGGTATCAGACAGAAGTTGATCAGTTGGAGAGCTTAGTAGAGAAGATATAAGGATTTTCATTGTTTATTGTGGGCAGCAGATCGAAACCCCAGAGGAAACGTAGTCACTTTGCCGAGAGGCCGAGTTTCTTGAGGAGATTCAATTTTTCAGAGTGAGGGATAGAAAAATTGGATCTCTCCAGTTCAAGGGATTCTAGAGGCATAGGGAGCATCCCAATATTTTTGCAGAGAAGATCTCTAGCTAGACGCAGAAGTTTTGCAGCAGTTTGCTAGAGCAGAGCTAGCATCGAGTGGAAGAAGAGCGCACACTAAGGGAAAATTTTCCTCAGTGAACTTCTAGTCTCAAGAAGTTCGATTTCCCTTGCAGATCAGCAGTCGTTGTGAGCAAAGTTTCTCACTCTAGAAGGGATTGTGAATAGCCTAGTAACGACTGAGCAGAAGGAGAGGAGATTTTCGACATTTGTTGAGATGACCACTATTGGACATGGTGATCAAGACAGGTTGGATGGAGCTTCCAACTATGTCATCTGGAAGGCAAGCATGTCCTTCCTTCTAGATGAATATGGCCTGAAGCCATATATTGATACAATGGTAGCAGTTCCCCATGATGCAGATCAGTTGAAGGAGTACAGAAAGGAGATGGCGTGGGCAAAGAGATTGATCCTACATGGTGTCCAGGATCATGTTGTATCACACATAGTAGCCAAGGGAACGGCCAAAGAGATGTGGGATACAGTTTCCACGTTGTACAAGGGAACTTCTGAGCAGCAGAAGATGTACTTAGGAGGAGAAGTTGAGGCTCATCCGGATGCAGAAGGGGGAAGGCATAGATCCCTTCTTGACCAGGATTCAGGAGGTCTGGGACCAATTGTTAGTTGTTGGGGCAACGCCTCAACCTACAGAGCTAGTGAGATTGACACTCAACAATGTCTCTGAGGACTCGCTGGCCTTTGTCCAAAGCATATTAGGCAGAGACAAGCTACTAGAGTGGGACAAGATGTGGGTTGACTTGCAGTAGGAGGAATTGAGGCAATTTCTTCTAAAGAGCTCCATCAGTGGTAGCAGCAGCGGATAAAAGCAAGTCAAGGAGGAGGAGAATGTGGCCCTCGCATCTAAGGGTCCCAGTTAGAGACAAGGGTAGCAACAAAAGGAGAAGAAGGACCTGTTGAAGGTCAAGTGCTTCAGATGTGGTGAGCTTGGTCACTAAAGTACCTAGTGTTAGCATCAGCAGAGAAGCAAGACCAACAGGCAACATCAGCAAAGATCGTTAGGCTTTCCTCCAGGCTAGAGGAAGACTTCACTATGTTCGTTGAGATACCTCCAGGAGTGAGGTGGAGTGACTTGGTTTTGTAGCCCCAGAGCGCTATAGATAGGCAGGATCCTTGGGGAGTCCACCTCTTGGATCAATACCTTGCTACAGGAGCCCACAATATTCAGTAGAAGGATGGATTAGTGGCAGTAGATACAGTCAAAGGCCGAGTGACAGTTGCAGACTAGCAGCAGTCAAATGTTGTGGAGCGCAGTTCAGTTGGCATAGCGCACAGTCAGCAGCAGCGCAGAGTCTTCAATAGATAATGCAGTAGCTAGCAATAGTCAAGACTCGGGAGACAGATGCATCATATTGATCACAACTAATTCAGTATTTAGGATGCTTTTCAGTTGCAGATGTTGCAGTTGCAGCAACAACAAATGAGAGGGAGTTTCAGTGTTGGTAGCAATTCAGCAGAGTCAGCAACAACACAGATGCAGCTTATATCAAAGTTGCATAGTGGTTGGTGCGCAACTATGCCAGACATTAGCAATGTGACAGGAGATGATGCAGAGACAAGGTGCTTTCACAAGATGTGCAGTAGAGCGCTAGAACACACATTCCTCGCTAAGAGGGAGTGTTACTTGTAGCATCAGATGTGTTCTAGCCATGAAATTTTGTGGAGAGGCTAGAATACAGGAGATCTCCAAAACCCTGAAATCGTTTCTGGAAATTCCACCTAGAGATGGCTTAATTAGATTATTAGCCAATTTTAATCATAATTAATTAAGTCAAGGTGTGAATGTTCTAGAAACTTACACGGATCTACTTCAAGTTAATCCTAGCCATCGATTAAGATCTAATCTTGGCTGTTAGAGTCCCAACAAAGGTTTATAAGAAGTAGTCGATGGGCACTTGGAGAAGACACTTGAGAGGTTCAATTTCACAAGCAGATTGATTTCCTTAGTAGCAACAAACAGTGGTTAGAGAAAGAGCCAGTGAGATCAAAGTAGTAAGTGAGGGGCAAAGACAGTGATCCAAAGGAAAGATTTTCCAGATCCGAAGAGGAAGCAGGAAGTGAGTTGAATTATCCTGGAGAGACAGCGCTGAGGAGCAATGCAGTTGCTTCAAGCAGGCAGATTGAATTGGAGAGAAGAAAAAATTATTCTTAGTTCCAGAGGCCAGGAAGGAGTCCCAGAGAGATGGAGAGACGATTTTCTCAGCATCCACAAGCAGAACGACTTCATCAGGGCCCAGTTCGAAGGAAGCCTTCTAGCCAGCGATGCAAAGTAGCATAAAGGCTAGCGCGGTGCTCCATGAGGTCGAGTTTTTGATAGGGAAAGTCAAGCCAGCTATTGCTTGTGGGAGAAGGGTAATTCTTTTCAGTATTTTGCTCAGATTTTCTTGTTGTTTGGATTGCCAATTGGGCATCCATAGATGTACTCAGATTTCACTGTTGCATAATAAATAAAACCCTCACTGCTGCACTGGTTTTGCCAAGTTGGGTTTTCCTGAGGACATTTGTCCAAAAATAACTGTGTAAATTTATGTGTGTGCTAGCATTTCTTCAAGCGTTTATTCTTCCGCAGTTTTATTTGTGTAGGTTGCAATGTGAGTTATTCAGTATTTGTTGTAGGAAACAGTAAATAAATTGTTAATTAAAATCAGTGTTGATAATATCGCCGAGATATCGGCGATATTCGGAAATATCGCGATATTTTCGGCGAGCCGATATATCGCCGACCAAATATCGCGATATTTTATGGGTTTGAAAATATCGCGCGATTTCCGATATATCGCCGATATTTCAGAAAATATCACGCGACGACATAAAATATCGCCCGATGACAGCGAATTCTTTCCGCGCGGCCTATAAAATTCGATTTTTGGTTTTTTTGATGACATTTTGTTTTTCTGAGCACTGGAGAAGGAATGTGGTTGCTGCCAAGGAGGGTTTGAACGAATCCATAGCCATTATTGCCAATTTGCCACCAAGAACGAAGATTTCTCTAAGCTGCAAGTGCCAAGAACAGTGAGACATCTCATTCTTCCCTACAATCAGTTTGCTTGGTTTTTGTTTTCCATTTCAAAATGCAAGGGTTTTAAATTTACCACCATAGTGTGCACTGTGTAGGAGAGAGATTCCTTCAGTAAAATCATGACCAAAATAGGTCCAAAAAATAGAACAGTTAGACAATTCCTTCACATGACAGTTTTTTTACCTTCTTGTTGAAGTGCATTTTGAATAATAATTGAAGTAAATGGCTGATCTTCATCTCACTAAAACAGATTGAAAATCCATTTCTATTTCACATCAGATTGGAACTATTAACTTAAGAAACTCTCCATGCCACTGTTATGGCCATACATCATCATCGAGTTACTTAGAGCCTAGAGGATCATTGTTGTCAGGAGAGTCAAGCTCACTGTGATGTGTCACATCTATATCAGGCCTGTATCATTGTCAAGTGACAAGTCATCATCAGGTTCATATCACTGTCAAGGTAATACAAATACAAAAGAGGTCACTGCTAGCCTCTAGGAGGTTGAAACCGTTGAATACCGAGGTCTAATAATGCACCTACAGCAGTGGTATAATAATTAATTATTAATTAACAGTCACCTCATTTCCTCATTTCCTTGGCATATCATTTGCAATTTTGCATTCACCTCATTTCCTTGGCATATCATTTGCAATTTTGCATTGTTAGGCTCTTTCATTGCTTGGCATCTTTGGTTAAAGTGGCAATTATTGCATGATACAAGCTCACTACCCTCTTAACTTTTAAGTCTGCTCTTTTTTAAATTTTTCATGCCCATTGCAAAATTGCAAATTTGCAAATAATGTAGCAAAAAAAGTTAAAACTGTTTTGTAAAATGATGTGGTTATTAACTTATTTGTAATTTTGTATTACTCATTAAGTTACTAATTCCAAATTTTTTTTTGGTGCTCTAGGTTTCCTTTTGAGTTAGCCCACTACAAAATACAAATATGTCAAAAGCCTTGGACCCATTTTGGGAGTATGGGAGCCCTGATGGTGGGACAAATCGTGCATATCTTACATGCAAATTGTGTGGGACCAAGATGACAAGTGGGATTACACGACTGAAATACCATCTTGCTAGACTCAGTGGACATGATGTTGGGGCTTGTACAGTTTCTAGTCCAGAGCTTATACATAAAGCTCTTGAGGCAATTGAAGAAAAGGACAAAAAGAAGGAAGAGGCGGAAAGAAACAAAGCTGAATGTGCAGGTAGATCTTTCGGGATATCTTCTCCTGATTTTGGTGTTGAGGGTAGTGGGCCCAGTGGCCCTAGTGGGAGGGGCTCCACAACTGGCACACCATCACATGCTACTGCTAGTGTGAGTGCGAGGTCATCATTTTTTGTTCCACGAACAAGAGCTGGAGCACAACCTGGCATAAAATCGCTTGTTAAAAAAAAGGAGAAGCAAGAAGCAGATAGAGTCATGGGGAGGCGTATTTTTTGGAGCGCCTTACCTCTGAGCATCACAAAAACCAATCCATTTTGGCAGCCAATGTGTGATGCTATTGTTGTTGTGGGCCCAGGGTACAAAAGTGCCACATATGAGGAGTTGCGGGGGCCAATTCTTCAAACAAAAAAACAGGACATCAACTCTAGATTGGCGAAGTTGAAAAAGACATGGGAAGTCACTGGATGCATAGTGATGTCTGATGGTTGGACAGATAGGAAGGGTAGGACCCTTCTAAATTTCTTGGTACATTGTCCTAAAGGTACCATGTTTATTAAATCGTTGGATGCATCAGAACATATCAAAGATGCAGCAACGATATGTGAGTTGTTAGATGGGTTCATTCGAGAGATTGGTGTGCAGAATGTGGTGCAAGTCATAACAGACAATGCAGCTAATTATGTGTCTGTCGACAGAATGCTTATGGAGAGGCATCCCACATTGTTCTGGACTCCATGTGCAGCGCATTGTCTTGATTTGTTGCTTGAGGATATGGGGAAACTCTCCTTCATCAAGGAGGCAGTTGATATGGCAAGGAGCATCCCCAAGTTTATTTATAACCATGCTTTTGTTCTTAGCCTTATGAGGAGGTTCACTAGAAACAAGGAGTTGCGGCATCCTGCCATCACACGTTTTGCCACAACCTTTATTACTCTTCAGTCTTTGCTTCGATGTCAGTTCGAGTTGAAGCAAATGTTTATGTCTGATGATTGGCGTAATTGTAGATACAACAGGAGACCTGATGGGAAAGCCATTGCAAAAATGGTGTACTCTGAGACATTTTGGCGTGGAGTAGAAGAAGCATGTGCAGTTAGCGAACCTATAGTAAAGGTTCTTAGATTGGTGGATGGAGAGAAGCCTGCAATGCCTTATTTGTATGAGGGCATGGATAGGGCCAAGGAGGCCATTCGTTCCTATTATGCAGACAAGGGTTCTGTTGGCCTTGATAGGCAGATGATGTTATGGGATGTGATCGATAGTCAGTGGACAGGGATGCTTCATCGACCCATTCATGCAGCAGCACTCTTCCTCAACCCCGCATTTTCATACAAATGCAACTTTGATTTTGATGGCGAGGTGATGGAAGGGCTCCATTCCTGTATTCAGAGGATGGTACCTGATCCTGAGCTTCGTAGCAAAATCAATCGCGAGATACAGTCTTATCGGGATTGTGTTGGCCTATTTGGCTTTGATGATGCCATTAGGGAAAGGACCCTCTTCATGCCACGTAAGTGACAAGTCATCACTCATTAGAAATTAGAATTTTAAATTTAATTATGTTTTAACTTTTAAGTTTTTGAATTTTTTATTTCATTATTTTGTTGTAGATATTTGGTGGCGAAGCTATGGTGCAAGGGCACCAAATTTGCAAAAATTGGCTATACGAATCTTGAGTCAAACATGTAGCTCTTCAGGGTGTGAGCGCAATTGGAGTGTATTTGAGAAAATACACGCCAAAAAGCAGAACAGGTATAACTTTGAACTCAAGCCTTCAGTTGAGCAATTACACTTATTGTAATTTTTAATTTTTAATTTATGACCTTCAAGTGTCAAGAGTCAAGAGTCAAGACTCATTACTTTTTTTGACACTCTTAAAGGTTGGAGTTCGCACACCTCAACGATTTGGTGTATGTGCATTACAACATCCGACTTCGAGTGAGGCAAATAGAATCACCAGTGGATCTAGATGCCATTTCCTTAGACAATATTGATGTATTGTCTCCTTGGAGGGTGGAGTCAGAGGAGCCCATATTGGAGGAGTCACCTTCATGGTTAGAGCCAGTGGCAGATGATCCATTAGAGCAGGGGCAGCAAGAGGCGGACTCGGAGTCAGAGGAGCAGCAACACTTAGAGGAGGAGCAGGAGGAGGAGGAGGACACTGTGGGAGCATCAGCATCAACACCATCTGCAATAGATATAGGAGAGCATAGCTCCATACCTAGCACTCATTATTTGACATTAGGTGCACAGGCAGGGTCAGGGCCTTCTACTACTAGGGGCAGGCCTGGCAAACAGCCCATCATGTTTTCCCGTAAAAGGGGGAGAGGGCAGTAGATAGATAGCTGCTAGTTTTATTTTTTATGCTACATGTAACTCATGATGATGAGATACTTTTATATATGTGATGTTATTCTGTATTGGTTCTCCACATTTGAGTCCTTGAATGGACAATTATCAGGGATCAGCAGGATTTGGTATCGCCTTTGATATATCATTTCTATTTGACATCATATATATCAGTGTTTTCTTCATATTTATGTGCCAATGTGTTTATTTCATGTTGTTATTGCTTTATATGTTTAAAAATCTGAAGAAAAAAATGAATATATTATGCATTTTTTATGCTTGCCAATATTTGTCGATATTGCCGATAAGATATTTTCTGGACCCTCGCCGATATTTTCCCGATACCAATATTATCAACACTGATTAAAATAACAATTAGGTGAATAATTTCTAGTTGTTGCAATAGGATTCCGTTTTAGGATTTTTCACATTCTTTTAATATGACACCTACTTCTTTTGGTACTTCTTCGTAGGGCATAGACCATCCATCACTTTCATTCATGAATCATGTTAGTCATGTCAATCCTACTATTCATCAGAAAGTGATCCTTTCAGTCCATATCTGGCCTTCCTTTATGCTTTGTTGCCTTCTCCATGTCATGTTTCCTTAAGGACCTTTCATCTTGCTATATGAGCATTAGTTGTAGAAGACATCCATAGTTCTTCCCTTGGCAACCCTGCATTAGCCCATCCAGATATTGTTCAAAAATTTAAAAAAATGAACATTAAATTACAATTACCTATGTGATGGTCTTTCATCATGACATATTTCTTGTTTGCATCAATATCCTGCATAAATATTGACACATCTCCAAAAAGATATACAATGTCAAGGGTCTCCTTCTTTTCCAGACTTCATCAGGTTCTTCATATCTTTCTCATGGAGATATCATAGTCAAATCTTTAAGCCCTTGGATGTTAATTTCCTTTCTTCATAGTTGAATTTTCATGATCTCTTCCTTTCTTTCTTCACACATTTCCTTCCTGGAACTTGCAATCATAGTTCCTCCAATTTTGTCAACCACCTCATATTTCATATGAGGACATATTATGTTGATTTCATCTAGTCAATGTGTGAACCATGCCTTTCTGCATTCCTCCATAGGAGGAGATCCTTTCTTTTGATCATGCTCTCGAGGTAAAGCATTCATTCATGATATCTGCAACCATATGACATGACTTAATTTAAATATATATGCATACATACCTCATTTCTTCCTGTTGTCGCGCGAAATGACACGACAACGCTCAGACCGGGGGCTGTCACTCTGATCCCCGATCCCTCCGTTTAAGCCTGTCTCCCGCGGCTAAGGGGGGTAGTCCCTGTGAGATGATGAGACCAACTGTCGACCAGTTGGTTGGGAGACACGAGATACGATATAAAAAGCACTCGATGGATTTGATTAATTTAGCAGACCAGTGCCTTAAGAGATTGTAGTGAAGACGATTACTTGTTAAATGATAAATAAAAAAAAATATGGACCATGAACAACAATCATCTATCATCACAATGCTCATAGAACGATCAAAACGATATCTAGCAACCGAGAATTTTAAAGAGATGAATGCTTTAAACCACCACGAATCATAAACCATTAACCAGACATCGTATTCGTATCTCGACTTGAAAATTTAGATCTCAGCATGAAAGATGATAATTCCCGAAATAACTGGATCTGACGAAGAAAATTTTCCAAAAATTTTTATTTTTTTTTTGAAGCCTAAAAATTGAAAAAAAATCTAAATTTAAATTTAATCTAAAACTTAACTATATTAAAACTAGGCCTAAAGCTAAAAGAAATTTTTTATTTTTTATTTTTTATTTTTTATTATTTTTTCATATTTTCAAAAAAAAGAAACTTTATATATAAAATCTAATTATGAACTAAACTATATTCTAAACTAAAATGAAAATCTAATAAAAAAAAGATCTCAAACCCTAACTTAAAGAACGTAAAACTTTTAATACATATCAAAATAAAAATTAAAATTAAAATAAAATCTAAAAGGTGACCGAATTAAACAAAAGAAACTATACTAAACCTAACCATCCGAAACCTAACATTACCTGGTCCGTTTATTACCTGGCTTAATAAAAAGGTGATTCACGCAGTTTGCAGTTTCAATTTTGGACGGCAGACAGCGACGTGGAGAGTTACGCTGATAGCCCAAGAAACGCAGGGGGCTTCACGCATAGACCCAAGACTGCAGGCAGGATCACGCCGAGAAAAAAAATACACAACACACAGACTTTACAAAGGAATTTACCTGGCCCGAGAATGGAGAGAGACGGCATACATGCACCCAAAAGAACGTTACCAGTTTGCAGACGTATGAAGACGGCGGACAGAGACGCAAATCGTTTTTGAAAAAATTACCTGAGCGATGAATCGATCTTACCTGCGATGATGGGCTCAAGCCATGAAACGTCTTGCGATCCCACCAGAATTCTAACAGCAGATAAATAGCAGTCTCAACGTGTAGAACGAAATTTTGAAAGCACGCTTCCTCTGGCGCCGTCGGGCGTCGGCGGCTAGATTCGATTCTCATGCACGTTTGTAAATAGAATGATAAACTCTGGTGCAGTCGATGGTAATGAGCAAACACAGTTTGAGGTTTATTTCGGAATGCACCGGCGTGTATGGGCTTGTTTGCATGTATCTCGTTCTTGTCTTTGACAATTTTCAGGCTCCGAGAAACACGTATGCTCAGTTGCAATCGAAAACTTTGAAAATGATTTAGATCTTGCAGATGCTGCTAGCCTGAATTCTTATGCTTGCCTACACATGCGCCACTGCTTTAGACTGATGAGCTGCCTGTAGTTTCAAGAGAAAACAAAAGCCCTAATTAAATTTGTACAAAACAGAAATTTAAAACCCTAGATCAAAAATTTGAAACCCTGAAACATCTGATTAATGTACAGATTTGGCCCCTTAACAGCCAGATTCAGCAATAAACATGAAAATATTTCAAAGAACAGAAATCTTAGGTTTTCACTGCGAAAAACTTCAGAAAAATATCTCATGCAAATCAAATAAACGAATGATAGACCCAGGATCAAGTCCAACTGGGCTCAGCAAAAAATGCTTGTGGGAGCTGGCTGGTTCAGCCAAGAACTTCCCCGAACGCCCACAAAATTTCCTTCAATGATGTTTTCTGCACAGCTCAAAACAACTGTCAATAAAGAGGGCAAAATGCTGTTAGATCTCAGGAATTAATGGAGATACCTGCCATTACTTCAGAAACCCTAACAGCACCCAAACCCCAGCAAGTGAACAAGATACTTGTGCTCACAATACTCTACGAAAAGCTATTATTAACGGCTGAAAATAACATATGCAGAAAATGAAACAATCTCACAGCATTTTAAGAGAGTAACACCAGCAAGATATGGACCCCAAAGTCTTCTTTTATTAACCAGAAATCAGTTTACAAGAGAGCTTTCTCAGTATTGACTCGCAGATCGAATCCCTCTGAAATGACCACCTAAGACTCTATATAAAGGAAATGATCCCAACAGCTAGTTCGAATGATCCACGTAGAAATGATCTCGACCGTTGATGAAGATCAAGACATCTCTTGATCTCATCCGTCGATTTATTCAATAAATTTTTTATTATTATTTTTTAAATTTTTAAAATTTCTTATTATTTATTATTTTATTATTATTTTTTAAATTTTTAAATTTTTAAAATTTTTTATTATTTTTTTTATTTATTTTATTTTTTAAATTTTTAAATTTTTAAATTTTTAATTTTTTATTATTTTTTATTAAATTTTTAAAATTTTTTATTATTTATTTTATTTTTAAAATTTTAAAATTTTTTTTTTATTTTAAAATTTTCTTTTTTTAATTTCTTAATTTTTATTTATTTTATTATTTTATTTCATTTTTTAAATGGATCATCGAACTAAGCCTTTGGAAACATCACCTAGGACCTAGAACTTAGGACTCACGAGGGGATTTAAAACATTTTCAACCCTCAAGACACATTTCATGATGACTTTTTACAATTTACATTTCAAGAGGACAAACCCACTTAATACAAACCCTCATAAATCACCCAGTTCTGCGACACAACTATAATCTAGCAGATTAACACACTAGGATTCTCCTAAAGTTCTAATGACAAAATCCATCCCGGCTTTGGGGTCAGGTTTGAAGGAAAACTCTGCCGATCCATGGATCGGTGAGACGAAAAACCTTCCGGGACATAGATTATCATAGAAAGTTAGGTCCACCTAGGCAATTTTACATACATGACTCTGATCTGCTTAGATTATTTACAATTCATACATGCAGACTGGGTTTACAAATTGAAATGATCAAGCTGCTGATGACTGTAGGCTGTCACGGACACGTCGTTCAGGTGCTATCTCTCTCTGCCAAGAAAAGAGGGTGTACCGCATGGGAAGTTGACCAGTAGTGGTCAACATCTGACTCTACTTGGGGACACGTTGCTGCTTTGTAGGAATGTGAGAATCCAGAATCTGCATCCATGCAACACACAACAAAATATAAATAGCGTCCGTCCAAAATCATCATATACATTAAGCACAGGAAAGATAAAAGCTCTTCATTTATTAACTAACTAATAACATGAAAAGTAAATCTAATCCTAAAAACAGAAATGAAATGCTGAAAAGACAAGGAGTAGGGATAGAAATACAATACAGAAGATGCCCCATGGCATCAGATATCATCTCTGAAGAACAGCTTGAGCATTTGGCCGTTCACTGGTAGATCAAGTGGTTCGCCATCCAATCTGCTCAAGTAGAATGAGTTTGGCCCAGCTATATCTCTAATGATGTATGGTCCCAGCCACAAACTATCAAACTTCTTATGTTTTCCTAGCTTTTCATTTTTGCGATCCCAGAGTAAAACCACATCTCCAACCTGCAAAGATCTAGATCGAGAGCATTTATCAAAGCTTTTCTTAATATTAGATTGATTTTTACATATAGCCTCAAAAGCTATCCGACGAGCCTCATCTAATTCCACAATCTGATCTATCCTATTCTGAACAACATCTTTATTAGTGGAAAAATTTTGGAGAAGCTGATAAGCTGGCAATTTTAGGTGCACAGGTAAGGTAACATCCAAGCCATAAACTAATTCAAAGGGAGATTTACCAGTAGACTTCTTCTTAGTAATTCTCTCTGCCCACAAAGCATACTTGATTTTGCTGTCCCAAGACCTCTTGTTATCTCCTACTATCTTCTTGATAATGGTTATGAGATTTTTATTACTTGATTCAGCCAAACCATTACCTTGAGGATAGTAATTCGACGAATGAGATAAAACAATGCCATATTTGAAGCAAAAAGATGTAAACTCTGGAGAACTAAAAGCCTTGGCATTGTCCGTAGTGATCTTAGCGGGGACACCAAATCTAGTAATGATGTTATTCTCAATGAAATCCATAATCACCTTTTCAGTGGCATTCTTAGCAGGAATGGCTTCGACCCATTTAGTGAAATAATCGGTAGCAATCAAAATCCATGAGTAGCCATTGCTAGAATTTTCATGGAACTTCCCTATGAAGTCCAGACCCCAATGATGAAAAGGTGCCTCTACGATAACAGGTTGTAGAGGAAGGGCAACAAGCTTCTGCTTCCCAGTGAACAGTTGACAAGCTTGACACGTTCTAACATACTTGTGCACATCAGAAAAAATCGAAGGCCAATAATAGCCAGCTCTCAGGATTTTGTGGGCGGTAGTTCTAGCGGCATAATGACCACCACAAAATCCTGAATGAAATTCGGAGATTAATCTTTTGGACTCAACATCGTCAACACACCTAAGCACTATGCCCTCAGGATTTCTCCATCCAAGGCCATCCTTCATAAGGCAGTACTTAGTGGCTTTTAGTCTAAGAGCCCTTCTCTTATGAGCGACTAAATGGTTAGGACATGCAAGATTTGTCAAATAGTAGACTATGTCCTTATACCATTCATGCTCTGCTAATCTTCTCAACTCTGGCGAAGATAGCTCGTCAAGGCAAAACAAACCAAGAGTCTTTTCATTACTTTCTGTTAACATTTGAGCTAAACCTTGGCCTTTGATCAGCTTGGTGGGTCTAATTTCTAAATCATACTCTTGTATCTTAGTAACCCACCTAGCACGAGTCCCTAAGCAATCAGTTTGAGTTAATATGTCCTTAACAGCAGAATGCGGGACGTA
Source organism: Pinus tabuliformis (assembly GCA_031772625.1). Lineage (NCBI taxonomy): Eukaryota > Viridiplantae > Streptophyta > Pinopsida > Pinales > Pinaceae > Pinus > Pinus tabuliformis. Next base: position 630,742,670 of record CM062814.1, on the reverse strand, counting down.
AGCAATGATCTTAGAATAACCCACATAAGTTTTAAAATGCTTAAGAGACTTGACCAGGGCATAAGCCTGCTTTTCCATGGTATTGTACTTCAACTCAGAGTTTTGAAGTGCTCTACTCATGAAAGCAATAGGCTGCTCGTGACCATCTTTATTCTTTTGAAGCAAAACACCGGCGATGGTATCTTCAGAAGCGAAAGAAAAAATCATGAAATCCTTGGAGTAGTCAGGACTAACCAAGACAGGAGCTTTTGCAATAGCGGACTTGATTTCTTGGAAAGCCTTTTTGCCCTCTTCTTGCCAGACAAATTTTGCATCTTTCTTCAGAAGACTTTGAATGGGCTTAGCTATTTCTGCATAATTTGGGATGAATCTTCTAATAAAATTTATCTTTCCAAGGAAAGACTGAAGGGATTTAAGATTATGCGGGAGAGGAATCTTTTGAATCGCTTCAACTCGTTCGGGATCGATCTTGATTCCTTCCTTAGAAATGATATGACCGAGTAATTTCCCTTCTGTTACCCCAAAAATAGATTTAGCCGGATTCAAAGAAATTCCATATTCTCTACATCTATCGAAAACTTTCCTAAGATGATCTATATGACTGATACCATCTTTAGAGAAAACGGTAAGATCGTCTTGGTAAATTTCGATAATTCTCCCGATCAACCCTTTGAAGGCATAATCCATGGCCCTCTGGAAAGTAGCCCCAGCGTTTGTCAACCCAAATGGCATTCTAATGTATTCAAAAGTGCCCCATGGTGTTGTGAATGTGGTCTTGTGTCGATCTTCCTTTTTAACCCAAACTTGATTGTACCCAGAAAAGCCATCTAGCAATGACATCATTCCAGACCCAGTTACCCTTTGCAACAAAGTTTCCATGTTTGGCAAAGGGTAATTATCCTTTTTGCATGCTAGATTAAGGTTTCTAAAATCAACACAAAGTCTTATTGTACCGTTCTTTTTCCTAACAATCACCAAATTCGAACACCATGTCGAATGCCTAGTTTGAGCGATGATCCCTGCTGAAAGCATCTTTGCAAGTTCTTTCTGGACCAAGGGGGCTAATTTCGGATTAATTTGCCTAAGTTTCTGCCGAAAGGGTTTAGCATTTTCGTCCTTTAAGGGAATAGTATGCTCCATAACATCTTCCCTATAGCCTTTTAATTCATCATAGGAAAAAGCTAAAACATCTCTATATTCATGAAGTAAATCGGTTAACTTTTTCCTTTCCTCCAAACTAGTACCTTTACCAATTTTAACTATTTTCGGATTTTCGGAAGTACCAATGTTGATTTCGAGGTACTCGCCTGAGTTCATCTTGTTTTCTTCTCTAAGCTTCGTGGCATCATGCCGATCAAAATGTTGCTCTAAGGCAACCACATTTCTGGGAGTAGGATTTATGATATGTCTATGATCTAAAGAACCATCCTCGCCAGAAACTATCCGGAAATCCTCAAACTCCTCCAAACTGTTGAGAAAACGAATGACTTGCTTTTCGTCGTTAAAAACTTGCCAATGCTCCGAGTTATCTGGGACAGATGGTCTAAATATTACTTCCATTTTGATTTTATCGTTAATTAACTCATCAGATAACTGGAAAGTCGTGGCAGCTACAGCAAGTTCATCCGCCAAACTATTTTGTTCTCGAGGGATTGCTTCAAGGTTAAGGGCATCGAAGTGCTCCATAGTATCCCACACAGCATTTCGATAGTTTCTTAATCTCTGATTTCTACATGTGAATTTGTTTTTAAGTTGCATGATAACCAGATCGGAATCCCCCTTGATGCTAAGCAATTTAATCCTCAAAGCTTTGGCCAATTCAAGACCCAACAATATAGCTTCGTACTCAGCGACATTGTTGGTTGCTTCAAATTCTAAACGATAGGCAAACTTGAATATGTGACCAAGGGGAGACTTAAGCACTATTCCAGCACCCTTACCATGACTAGAGAACGCACCATCGAAGTACATATACCAGACTTCATCTTTAAGATTTTTAATCTCATCATCGGGAGGAATTATGAAATTGGACATGATAGAGTAGTTCCCGATGTCAGATTGTTCTCTAATTATTTCGTTATGAGGCTTCTTAGGATTTTCAACATGAAATTTCCTCTCGGGCTCTCTATTTAGCCTAACAAAACCATCACCACTAGGAGAAGGAATCATAGCATATGACCAATTCATCTGAATGCTTCCTCCTAGATCAGAGGCCCACTTTCTAGATAACAGCATACCCCAAGCATCAGGTACATCAACGACAACGATATCCATAACAACCATGATGTCCGGGTAAACTGAAAGGTGAACTTGTAAATCCTTGATTAAACCATGTACTTCGATTTTCTTAGAATCCATAGCACATATATTATAGTAGGGTCTAGAAACTCTTAAGTTAAGCTGTTCCATGACCCTTTTAGTCATAACGCAAGCAGATGCGCCTGAATCCAACATGCAGTTATTCAATTTATACCCGTTGACTAATAAGGTGATAAAGAAGGGTTGATGATCTTTGTTATCAGCATCTACGCTTTGCAGATAAATAGGAGCATCATGATAGTCAACCTCGCGAATCTTCTGCTGAGAAGTGTTGACTTGAGGACCCTGAATTGCCTTTAGTAACTTGTCTTTTTGGGAAGGGATCTTAGCGATCTCAGATACAGGAACCCAGATTTTCGCATTGTTAAACCAACTTCCCAAATCAACATCTATTCCAGAGTTTATGCCAGGATTTAAAGTTCGAGGAGGAATTTGATTCCCGCTCTGATCTTTATCCCTTCTTTGGTATGTCCACCCCTATCTCTAGCAATTTCTAAAATTTTCTCAGGAGAGGGTTTCTCACCATATAACCTAGCCAAAATGTCATCTTCATTTTCAAGGTTATTAATACTAAAAGCAGATGAAGGATCCATAACATCATAGCTCCTTTCCTTAATCTCTATCCAATCATTCATGGGCACAGGAAACTTGCTCCCTACTACGTTTATTTGCTCACCTGTCCCAAGCATTCCATTATCCAAGAGTCTTCTGATAATGAGGCAAGAGGACTCTTCGTGAAAAGCATCGCAAGCACGACAGTAAGGAGGAGCATCATCTACCAGATTAGTAAGCGAGTTAGGGGGTCTCTGCTCACTAGATTGACCTCTTCTTTGCCAATTATTATTTTTGTTATTATTATTTCGAGGCTGAAAATTTTGCGATTGCGATCTTTCCATCTGAATCAATCTATTTTGCAAAGTGCTTATCTCCTTATTATGATTAATTTCCAAAGTTTCAATTTTTTGAAGCAATTTAAGAACAAGCTCACTTTCTGGCTCTTGGACTGCTTTTCCCTTAGGTTCCTTTAGTTTCGTAGCAGCCCTATCAAAACCTGGGACTTCAGACTTCCCAGAAGCTGCCTTGTCCTTTTCAAGTTCTACAGCTAAGGCTTGGCAATCTCGATAATCAGTAAGTTTAGCACGCCTTAACTCATAAGATGGTTCAGGACCAAAGGCATCAATGTAAAAATCTTGGAGAGTTTTATCTGTAGGTTTATAGTCTTGAGGTAATTCTCTAATAATACCATTAAACCTTCTATTAAATTCTTCAACAGTTTCATCCTCTCTCTTTTTTATCAGAGTAAGAGCTCTTACAAGATGTCTTCCCTCTCTCTTATCTCCATATTTTTCTCTAAATGAATTTATGATTGATTGTAAAGAGTTAAATGAATTTGGAGGTTTTTCTGTAAACCAGTCATAAGCATCACCTGCTAGAGTCAAGACAAAAAGAGACATCCTGACATCTTCATGATCAAAATCAGGAGATCTAGCATACTTAGCCATCCATACATTGAAATCTCGCAAGTGGGAATTAACAGTAATGGCATTATCTCCTTGAAAATTAGGCAATTTGTCTAACCCAACAGATGGAATAGCATTGGGGGATCCAGGAATGTTAGAAAAATCACAAGGGGCATACAGACTCATGGTGTTGCGCCTAACTTGACCCTTAAAGAGAAAATGAATATCGGAAAGGGCTTCTTGTCCAAGATTTGCAAGGAGTGTACGAGAAGCAAGTTTGTGTGATCGCACCCTGTAAACCTTTTCAGGATCAGGAGTGGGGTTGCACAGACTGCTTGGATGTCTTCTAGTGTACACTCTTGTAGATAATATAGGAAGTGGAGTCGCCACTTGAACAAGAAGTTAGACACAGAAAAGCTTGAAATGTAAGAACCAAGGACAAAAAAACTCTATCCCCGGCAACGGCGCCAAAAAATGTTGTCGCGCGGATTGACACGACAACGCTCAGACCGGGGGCTGTCACTCTGATCCCCGATCCCTCCGTTTAAGCCTGTCTCCCGCGGCTAAGGGGGGTAGTCCCTGTGAGATGATGAGACCAACTGTCGACCAGTTGGTTGGGAGACACGAGATACGATATAAAAAGCACTCGATGGATTTGATTAATTTAGCAGACCAGTGCCTTAAGAGATTGTAGTGAAGACGATTACTTGTTAAATGATAAATAAAAAAAAATATGGACCATGAACAGCAATCATCTATCATCACAATGCTCATAGAACGATCAAAACGATATCCAGCAACCGAGAATTTTAAAGAGATGAATGCTTTAAACCACCACGAATCATAAACCATTAACCAGACATCGTATTCGTATCTCGACTTGAAAATTTAGATCTCAGCATGAAAGATGATAATTCCCGAAATAACTGGATCTGACGAAGAAAATTTTCCAAAATTTTTTTTTTTTTTTTTTTTGAAGCCTAAAAATTGAAAAAAAATCTAAATTTAAATTTAATCTAAAACTTAACTATATTAAAACTAGGCCTAAAGCTAAAAGAAATTTTTTTATTTTTATTTTTTTTATTTTTATTATTTTTTCATATTTTCAAAAAAAAGAAACTTTATATATAAAATCTAATTATGAACTAAACTATATTCTAAACTAAAATGAAAATCTAAATAAAAAAAGATCTCAAACCCTAACTTAAAGAACGTAAAATTTTTAATACATATCAAAATAAAAATTAAAAAAAAAAAAATCTAAAAGGTGACCGAATTAAACAAAAGAAACTATACTAAACCTAACCATCCGAAACCTAACATTACCTGGTCCGTTTATTACCTGGCTTAATAAAAAGGTGATTCACGCAGTTTGCAGTTTCAATTTTGGACGGCAGACAGCGACGTGGAGAGTTACGCTGATAGCCCAAGAAACGCAGGGGGCTTCACGCATAGACCCAAGACTGCAGGCAGGATCACGCCGAGAAAAAAAATACACAACACACAGACTTTACAAAGGAATTTACCTGGCCCGAGAATGGAGAGAGACGGCATACATGCACCCAAAAGAACGTTACCAGTTTGCAGACGTATGAAGACGGCGGACAGAGACGCAAATCGTTTTGAAAAAATTACCTGAGCGATGAATCGATCTTACCTGCGATGATGGGCTCAAGCCATGAAACGTCTTGCGATCCCACCAGAATTCTAACAGCAGATAAATAGAAGTCTCAACGTGTAGAACGAAATTTTGAAAGCACGCTTCCTCTGGCACCGTCGGCGGCTAGATTCGATTCTCATGCACGTTTGTAAATAGAATGATAAACTCTGGTGCAGTCGATGGTAATGAGCAGACACAGTTTGAGGTTTATTTCGGAATGCACCGGCGTGTATGGGCCTGTTTGCATGTATCTCGTTCTTGTCTTTGACAATTTTCAGGCTCCGAGAAACACGTATGCTCAATTGCAATCGAAAACTTTGAAAATGATTTAGATCTTGTAGATGTTGCTACCCTGAATTCTTATGCTTGCCTACACATGCGCCACTGCTTTAGACTGATGAGCTGCCTGTAGTTTCAAGAGAAAACAAAAGCCCTAATTAAATTTGTACAAAACAGAAATTTGAAACCCTGAAACATCTGATTAATGTACAGATTTGGCCCCTTAACAGCCAGATTCAGCAATAAACACGAAAATATTTCAAAGAACAGAAATCTTAGGTTTTCACTGCGAAAAACTTCAGAAAAATATCTCATGTAAATCAAATAAATAAACCGAATGATAGACCCAGGATCAAGTCCAACTGGGCTCAGCAAAAAATGCTTGCGGGAGCTGGCTGGTTCAGCCGAGAACTTCCCCGAACGCCCACAAAATTTCCTTCAATGATGTTTTCTGCACAGCTCAAAACAACTGTCAATAAAGAGGGCAAAATGCTGCTAGATCTCAGGAAGTAATGGAGATACCTGCCATTACTTCAGAAACCCTAACAGCACCCAAACCCCAGCAAGTGAACAAGATACCTGTGCTCACAATACTCTACGAAAAGCTATTATTAACGGCTGAAAATAACATATGCAGAAAATGAAACAATCTCACAGCATTTTAAGAGAGTAACACCAGCAAGATATGGACCCCAAAGTCTTCTTTTATTAACCAGAAATCAGTTTACAAGAGAGCTTTCTCAGTATTGACTCGCAGATCGAATCCCTCTGAAATGACCACCTAAGACTCTATATAAAGGAAATGATCCCAACGGCTAGTTCGAATGATCCATGTAGAAATGATCTCAACCGTTGATGAAGATCAAGACATCTCTTGATCTCATCCGTCGATTCATTCAATTAATTTTTTATTATTATTTTTTAAATTTTTTAAATTTCTTATTATTTATTATTTTATTATTATTTTTAAAATTTTTAAAATTTTTTATTATTTATTTTATTTATTTTATTTTTTTAATTTTTTATTTTTTTATTTTTTATTATTTTTTATTAAATTTTTAAAATTTTTTATTATTTATTTTATTTTTTAAATTTCTTAATTTTTATTTATTTTATTATTTTATTTCATTTTTTAAATGGATCATTGAACTAAGCCTTTGGAAACATCACCTAGGACCTAGGACTTAGGACTCACGAGGGGATTTAAAACATTTTCAACCCTCAAGACACATTTCATGATGACTTTTTACAATTTACATCTCAAGGGGACAAACCCACTTAATACAAACCCTCATAAATCACCCAGTTCTGCGACACAACTATAATCTAGCAGATTAACACACTAGGATTCTCCTAAAGTTCTAATGACAAAATCCATCCCGGCTTTGGGGTTAGGTTTGAAGGAAAACTCTGCCGATCCATGGATCGGTGAGACGAAAAACCTTCCGGGACATAGATTATCATAGAAAGTTAGGTCCACCTAGGCAATTTTACATACATGACTCTGATCTGCTTAGATTATTTACAATTCATACATGCAGACTGGGTTTACAAATTGAAATGATCAAGCTGCTGATGACTGTAGGCTATCACGGACACGTCGTTCAGGTGCTATCTCTCTCTGCCAAGAAAAGAGGGTGTACCGCATGGGAAGTTGACCAGTAGTCGTCAACACTTCCTTTAGGTCATCTAGACTTCCTTCAGCAGCTTCCTTGATTGAGAAAACTTCAATCCCTTGACTTGCTTCACATCTTTATGACATCATACCTTTATTCCATGAATCCCATACAAGATGGAATTTCTTGGAGGGTCGACCATTTCCTTGATGTCCCACATTCCTTTCTCCCTTGCCATTGGACCTGCCATTCCTTTGATCGTTGTTGTGGAAGTTGCCCCTGGAATGATTGTGATCATCATCATGTGATGTGTCCCTTCTATTTGGACACTCCCTTGCATAGTGGCCAAACTTATTGCAAACAAAGCACTTGCCCTTCCTTCCTCCCTTAGATCTAGGCTTTCCATGGAAATGACCTTTAGACCCTGCATTATTTCTCCTTTTGGCATGAGCGGAGAATGCAGTGGGGTTGCTTCTAATAGAAGGCATTTCTTGCTCCACCATTCTTGTTTCTTCTTGAATGCATCTCGACATCAATTCTTCAAACCCTGGAATTCGATCATTGTTGAATATAGTGGTTCTAAATACATACCACTCAGGTGGGAGTCCTCCAAGGGTGGTGAGAGTAAGTTCCCTGTTAGGAATGACTTCTCCAATCGAAAGTAGATCATTCTTGATCTCAATGATCCTTAAGAAATAGGATTGAATATCCTTGTCCTTGCCCTTCTTAATCTCTTTCAACTTATTCTTAAGAAATAGAATTTGATTAGCATTACTAACCTTGAACACGCTGATCAACCCATCATAGATCTCCTTGGAGGTCTTCAATTTGGAGATGTAGGACATCAAACGCTTATCAATGGAATCCCTGATAATCTTCTTTGTTTTGACTTCAGCCCTATTGTACTTGGTCTTCGCAGCAACCGGTGCATTTGAAGGAGGCTCAGGGAATTTACCCTACACATAATCCATCACTTCTTGTTCTTCCAAGATCAAATCAAGGGACATCTTCCATCCATGATAGTCAGATTTATCATGGAGCTTGTGTTCCGCCGGGAAGTGGGATGAGGAACCCATTGAGCCTTTTGTCTTTTTTCAACTGTCTTTGGTGATTGCTCTTTCACTTTTTCTTGGGCTTTGTCTTCACCTCACCTCTGATACCATGTTAATTTTAGGCAAAATGGTATGTTCTATGCTTTAGAGCAATTTTACTTCAAATTCTTTAATATCCCGGTATCAATATTTAGGTTAGCAATCACGTCAACATGATAGTAAAATACAAATAGAACATAAATATAAACAGTAGAAGACAAGCCAAGACAAGAGGACACAAGATGTGGCACCAGCCAAGGACAAACCCCAATGTGGGGAAACCCTTGATCAAATCTTCTTATAGTCTTCAATAGTTTAGCAAAGAGAGATAGTACAATTTACAAATCTGATATTTTGTAACAGCAGTAAAAGAGCCCTAACCAGAAAAGTCAACGCTGGTCAACAGGGCAGATTTGACCCTCAACAATTTGGTCAACTTCAATCAACTTCGGCCTCCAAACAGCTAGATGAATCAGCCCTCAAAACAGTCCAATCAAACCTAGTCAAACAGCCAACCCTGCGGTCAGCCCTAGTTGTAGTCAACGCTGGTCAAAGTCAACATTTGACCTCGATTTCTATGCCCAAAAATGCGGCCTGCCCAAACAGAAATATCTCACCCAAAAACGCAGTCAAACAGGTCAATGTTGTCGGTCAGCGCATGGTCATATAAAGAAAATACGAGCATAGAGAAAGCCAAGAAATAACTCGAAAGATTTCTTTGTATTCAGTCTACTTAATAAGAGAGCAAACACTTTCTTCTATAGGTTACATTAACACTGAGTCAATCCACTTTATGAATGTGGGATTGATTAATAAGACAAAAATCACAAATATAACATAAAGTTAAATGCCTAAGTCTAATTTATTATTGACCATTATTACATAATTTAATACCCTCCCTTAATGGTACACTTGACAAACACAAAGCACGATTGGTTGCAAAAGGATTCTTTTAGTGAGAAGGCATCGATTATGAGGAAACCTTTGCTCCCACAGCAAAGATGAGCACCATTCGTCTTGTTCTAGCCATGGTAGCACAGTTTGGCTGGAAAGTCCATCAAATGGATGTGAAAAGTGCCTTCCTCAATGGAGATTTGCAGGAAGAAGTCTACATGCAGCAACCACAAGGGTTTCAAGTTTCAGGAAAGGAGCATTTGGTCTGTTGACTAAAGAAGGCTCTATATGGCTTGAAGCAGGCACCTCGAGCACGGTTCATTAATATTGAAAGATATTTGGATGAACAGGAGTTCCAACAGAGTCCCTCAGATTCCAACATGTATTACAAAAGAGTTGGTAATGATATCATCCTTCTGGTTATATATAGATGATATCATTGTCACAGGTAGTGAAGAAAAGGCTATAAAACAAATAAAAAATAATATAAGAATAGATTTTGACATGACTAATCTAAGCGTCCTGCACTACTATGTAGGTGTAGAAGTCTCGTGAACATGTAGTAGCATCTTCAGATAACAATCAAAATATGCCAAAGGTTTGTTGGATAGATTCAGAATGACAGATTGCAAAATCTCATCTACACCTATGGAGAAAGGGTTGAAACTTTCAGCCCAGACGGACTCTAAGGAAGTTAATGAGTCCATATACAGGCAACTAGTGGGGAGCTTGATATACCTTACAACCACTAGACCGGACTTATGTTTTGCTGTGAGCTACATTTCCAGGTTCATGACAGTGCCAAAAGTAGAACATTGGACCGCAGCAAAACGAGTTATGAGATATGTGAAAGGGGCACGTGACTTTGGCATTCTGTATAACAGAAGCAAAGAATCCAGGTTGAGTGGATATACAGATTCAAATTGGGCAAGTTCTGTTGATGACAGAAAATCCACTTCTGGATATGTCTTCAGCCTTGGCACAGGTGCAGTCACATGGACCAGAAAGAAACAGCGTTCAATAGCCCTTTCCTCAACAGAAGCAGAATATCGAGGAGCAGTGAAAAGAGCATGCGAGGCAGTTTGGCTCAAGAGGATGCTTTCAGATATGCATATGCAACAAACCAAGCCCACACCCCTCTTCTATGACAATTAAGGGGTGATGAAACTTGCCAAAAATCTAGTCTTCCACAAGCGATCAAAACATATTGATATACACTACCACTTTATCAGACAACTTGTAGAAGATGGAACAATTCAACTGCAGTACTATCCCACAGAAGATCAAACTGCAGACATTCTTACCAAGCCTTTGGGTCCTGAAAAATATGTGAAGTTCTGGGATAAGCTTGGTGTAGTTAGTAAATTGACCATTAAGGGAGGGTATTAAATTATGTAATAATGGTCAATAATAAATTAGACTTAGGCATTTAACTTTATGTTATATTTGTGCTTTTTGTCTTATTGATCAATCCCACATTCATAAAGTGGATTGACTTAGTGTTAATGTAACCTATATAAGAAAGTGTTTGCTCTCTTATTAAATAGATCGAATACAAAGAACTCTTTCGAGTTATTCCTTGGCTTTCTCTATGCTCTTTTATTCTTTATATGACCATGCATTGACCAACAAAATTGACCTGTTTGATTGTGTTTTTAGGTGAGATATTTCTGTTTGGGCAGGCCACATTTTTGGGCACAGAAATTGAGGTCAAACGTTGACTTTGATCAGCGTTGACTACAGCTAGGTCTGACCGCAGGGTTGGCTGTTTGACTAGGTTTGACTGGACTATTTTGGGCTGTTTTGAGGGCTGATTCATCTAGCTGTTTGGAGGTCGAAGTTGACTGAAGTTGACCAAATTGTTGAGGGTCAAATCTGCCCTATTGACCAGTGTTGAGTTTTCTGGTTGTGGCTCTTTTACTGCTGTTACAAAATATCAGATTTGTAAATTTTACTATCTTTCTCTGCTGAATTATTGAAGACTATAAGAAGATTTGATCAAGGGTTTCCCCACATTGGGGTTTGTCCCTAGCTAGTGCCACATCTTGTGTCCTCTTGTCTTGGCTTGTCTTCTACTGTTTATATTTATGTTCTATCTACATTTTACTATCATGTTGATGTGATTCCTAATCTGAATATTGATACTGGGTTATTAAAGAAATTGAAGTAAAATTGCTCTGCAACATACATCTGGCCATCTCCGTGATAGTGCGGTTTCTTCTTTCAACTACTGCATTCTGTTGTGGAGTGTAGGGTGTGGTGTATTGTCTCTTTATGCCATGCTTAGTACAAAAGTTTTGGAATTCTTTGGAACAGAATTCTCCACCATTATCAGACCTAAGAGTGGTTATGTGACAACCTGACTCTTTTTCTACTAATGCTATGAACTTTTGAAATTCATTAAACACTTCAGATTTTAATTTGAGAAAATACACCCACATTTTTCTACTAAAATCATCAACAAACAACAGAAAATACCTGGCACCAGTGATTGATGCCGTGTTCATTGGTCCACAAACGTCCACATGAACCAGCTGAAGGACCCTTTGCGCTCTCCAAGCCTGTCCTTCATCAAATGGTGATTGATGCTACTTGCCAACTTGGCAAGCTTCGCAAACTCCCTGGATCTTCAGTGATATATCCGGAAATCCATCGACTAGTTTCTCTCGAGCCAACTGAGAGAGATAAGTCATATTGAGGTGCCCATACCTCAGATGCCATAGTGTACCAATATCTAATGCAGATTTGGCTACCAATGCATGTTCTTTTCCCTGACCAATGTCTGCCAACCTAAACAAACCATGATATTCTATACCAAGAGCAACATTCTTCTTGGTGTTCCTATCAAATATATAGCATTTATGAATGCTAAAGTTGATATCTATATTTGGACAATGTTGCATAATCTGACTAATTGATAGCAGATTGTGTTCCATAAGAGTAATGCTTTTTCTCCAAAGGAAAGGTGAATATGTCATTTACCAGCGACCTTATAGTCGGCCCCACCACCAAATATTATTGAATCCTTGGCTGAGCATGCCCCGAACTTTGTGTACCAATTCTGCCTGTTGGTGAAATGTCAGGATGCTCCAGAATCCATATACCAACCAAATGATTTGGACTGGTCTGCTTGGGTTATGGCATTGAAGTCATAAAGGTTGATTCCTTCTCCTCAATGTGCTCTGCAACATGAGCCTTTGGCTGAGACCCTCCCTAGTTAGATTTCTGGTCAGCCAACCTTTTCCTACAGTGTTTCTTCACATGACCTGTCTTGCCACAATAATGACAAGTGATGGTCTTTTGTCCCCGGGGACCATCCGCCCCACTTTGCTGGCCTTTCTTCTTGGCCCCGTTTCCTTTGCCTTTATAACTAGCTGCAAAGGCCTGCTCATAACCCTCTATCACAGTGCCGTTGTCGAACTGTTTCTTCCATCTTTCTTGTTGTAAGAGTTTATTACAAATCTCTTGAGCTTTAGGTCAACATTAGTAGTAGTAATGTTGAGGGTTTCAATAAAATGCTCATAGGCTCGTGGTAAGCTTTTCAGCATGATAACCACCATGTCCTCTTCCTCCATCTTCCGACCAATGGCTAGCAACTGATCTCAGATGTCCTTGATCTTGAGCAAATGCTCCTGCAATGAGGGACCTTCACTCATCGTGATCGAGAACAACATGTTCTTCAGAAAGAATGCCGCCCTTTGTCAGATGACTCATGAAGATCTTTCAAATCCGTCCAAACTGCAGTTGAAGTTTTGCCTGTTTGAACTTCACAAAGCATCTCATCAATAACTGACAGTTTGATAAGCATCGTGGCCTCTCTGTCATAGTTTTCAAACTTGTCCTGATCTTTACCCGCAACTATGGGTCGGGTAGTTTTTCTTAGAACCACCTCATCCAAGCAACGGTACTCAAAGATTGTGAGCATTCGTTGTTTCCATGTGTTGTAGTTCTTGCCAGAGAACTTTTGGTTGTTTTCCAACATGATATTGTTTAATGAAGCCATCTCTGCAAGTCGAATTTGGGAAATCTCCCACAAAACGTACAACTACTTGGCGGTTGTTTGTTGGTTGTACGACAGTTGTTTGACGGCTAGAAAATGGCAGCTATTTGTATAGAAAAAAATAACAGCACAGGAATTGACTGTTGTTCCGTACAATTCCGTAGTAATAGTTTTAAAACCTAAAAATCACTCGATTGACCCGAGAAGCTTTTGGTTCTCCACTGTGCTACAATGGCGATCCCTCTATCCTTCATTGTCGTCGGAAGTCCCTCAGATATTCACGCTCTCACAGTTTCGTGGCTCAATAACCTCGCTCTGATACCATATAAAGAAAATACGAGCATAGAGAAAGCCAAGAAATAACGCGAAAGAGTTCTTTATATTCGGTCTACTTAATAAGAGAGCAAACACTTTCTTACATTAATGCCGAGTCAATCCACTTTATGAATGTGGGATTGATCAATAAGACAAAAAGCACAAATATAACATAAAGTTAAATGCCCAAGTCTAATTTATTATTGACCATTATTACATAATTTAATAGGTCAAACTGTCCAAAAATTCGATCTCTTGAAATTTCGGCCTCCTGAAATTTTGGTCTCCTAAAATTTCACTCTCCTGAAACTTCGGCCTCCTAAAATTTCGCTCTCTTGAAGTTTCAGCCTCCTGAAATTTCGCTCTCCTGAAACTTCGAATGTGTGGAGAGAGGCCTAGAAATCCGCACCCAATCAATGAGGAGAGAGAGAGAGAAGTGTGAAGATGAGTGTGTCCAAATGAGGCTAAGGCATCATGTATTTATAGAAAACGTTGAGGATGAATAGACGTGACTGTTGGGCTTCTGAGCCTACATAAGTTTGTTGGTCGACCTTGACAATTTGTCCATAATCAAAATAAATTCATAACTTCATTTGTACATGTCGGAATCAGATGATCTCTAGATCAATCCTACACCTCTCGGAGAAAGGAATCCAAGAAAAATATCAGCTATCATAAATAACATGACCCATGTGGAGTTTGGACCTAGTTGCCAATTTTAACACATTGCCTTCGAAATTGTTGGTGTTGTCATCCCTTGGAGAATTCTTCTTGTGAGGACACTCTCTAGGATAGTGGTCGAACCTGTTACAATTGTAGCAGCTTCCTTTTCTTCCTTCTTTGAATTCCTACTTGAATCCCTGACCTTGTCTCCTTGGACCAGCATTATTTTTCCTCTTAGCATGAGTGGAGAAAACAGTGGGTTCATTTCCATTTGAAGGCTTGTCTCTCTCCATCATACTCGTCTCCTCTTGAGTGCATCTAGCCAATAATTCATCGAAACTAGGAATCCTATCATTGTTACAAATTCAAATAATTACAAATTCAACCCTTAGAAGGGGAAATACACATTTACACATAGACCCTCAATAATTTACTCAATTCTGCAACACAATATGATCCAGTATGAAACCAAGTGTGCTTGTATAAAATAATTTATCCATGGTGTCTAACTGTGAGAGACCATGCACTAAAATTATTCCAAACACACTTTCACAATAGACTCAATATAACATTAGGACTCACCTAAGATCTTGTCAATGAATTCCACCCTAGCTTTGGGGTTTAAGTTGGAAGAAAAACTCTATTGATTAAGTGTGTTTACAAACACACATAATTCAGGGAAGTTAAAAAACTTCCTGGGGTGAAATCATTTGCCAAAATCAGAGGCTTGCCTAAGTGTTGTTACATAATTAAATGGTCATACTAGCATCATTTACAATCAAACTTGCAGAAATTTGGTTTACAATAATATAATCATGTTGGTTGATGACTTTGATCTTTGAAAAAATTTCTCCACTTCTTTGTACCCTGTGTCCTTGGATTATTGACCAATTGTGGTCAACAAGACCAAAGGTGGAGGAGGAGGAGGAGAATGTAGCCCTTGTAGGAAAGGGAAAAGCGAAGAAAGGTCCTACTCAGGGACAAGACTCAAAAGGAGAGAAGAAGAAGAACCTATCAAAAAGTGCTTTGGATGT
Organism: Pinus tabuliformis; assembly: GCA_031772625.1. Classification (NCBI taxonomy): domain Eukaryota; kingdom Viridiplantae; phylum Streptophyta; class Pinopsida; order Pinales; family Pinaceae; genus Pinus; species Pinus tabuliformis. The sequence continues at coordinate 630,727,339 of CM062814.1, read as the reverse complement.
GGTGAGTTCAATCACTATGTCACCCAGTGTTCGAAGAGGAAGAAGGACAAGAAGGGGAAGCAAACTGCAGCATCAATGAAGATTGATGACTCGTCTGCTAGGTTAGAGGATGAGTTCGCTATGTTTGTAGCATTATCCTCATATGGAGGAGTAAGATACTCTAGTGTGCCAAACAGAGCAAGATCCATGGGAGGATCAACAGGAGGTCTGGATCTAGCCATGGAGAGCTTGATCAGTATATCAGATCCAATTGTTGTACATTCTTCACATGGATCAATACCTTTTCTACAGGAGCCCATGTCCTTTAAGGAGCAGGAGGGTCAAAAGTGTCAGCAAAGTGCAGTCAGACATTAGAGAGACAGTGCAAAGCTAGTTGCAGTCATTTACGTGAGAGCCAATTGGGCAGAGTCAAGTGCTTAGTAGACAATGCAGAGTTAGTTGCAGCTAGAGACTCAAGAGACAAGTGCAGAACCATTTATGGTGACATAGTAGATCAGAGAGAGTTTGAGACTCAGACGGAGTCTAGCTTCAAAGGGAGCATCCCTATGGGAGCTAGATCTTCAAGTTCTGAGTAGATCAATACACACAGTTGCAGTGGTTGTAGAAGCACAAAGGTAGTGCAAAGGCATCAGCAATGTGAGATCATAGTATGTGCAATAGCATGGTGGACAGTGTTTGCTAGAGTACTTTTCTTCACATTGAATTCCAATGACAAGGAGTCATAACAGTTTGAAGAAGTGAAGAAAGGAGGTGTAAAACATGTCAGACACTAGCAACATGGATCAGTTCGGCTATAACATGTTCCCGCAAACCAGCAGATGGTTGATATACTCACAAGGGCTCTAAGGAGAGCCAAGTTTGTCTATTTCAGAGAACAAATGGGTATAGTGGAGAACCCCTTCCTCGCTACGAGGGAGTGTTGATTTTCGGAGTAGTATCAGACAAGTGTTCTAGTCTCTAAGGTGTCAGAGAGGCCAAGGAACACGAGATGTCAAAAACCCAGAAAAGGTTTCAAGAGAAAACACTTAGAAACATCTCAATTAAATTAATTGATCAATAATTAAAAAGTTCCTAAGTATAACTTCGGAAAATTGATTAATTAATGGGTATTAATTGAAGAAAACCATTTTGCTCTAGACACTTCCAGAAAAGTGACTTGATAGAGTCTAAGGTGATCTAGGCCATCAATCATGATTGGATCTTGGTCGTTGAAGCTCTAGCGAGATTTTATAAGAGCAGGTCGAAAGGATTAGAGAAGACACATCAAGTGAGCAAGGCAGTTCGGATTATCCAATTTGCAGTATTCAGCAAGGTGCAGTTCGAGTCAAGGGAGAGATGGTAGCAGGGGTTTGCAGCAATGAGAATTTCCAGAGAAATTCTTCAGATGTTTTCCAGTGATCCAGAGTCAGGACAGGAGACCGAATTATCCAGTAGAGGACATAGTCTGCAGTGTGTGTTGCCCAGATTGCCAGTGCGAGTTGTTGGAAGGAGCATCATTTCAGTGGCTAGTGCCTAGATCTATTCCCGGGAAGCAAATTGAATTGTTTACGGAGACAGAGGGAGGCAGGATGACTTGACTGGAGGAGGTTCCAGGGCAGCACGAAATTCCCAGAGGCTGCAATGTGCATTTCTAGCCTATGGTGTGAGTGCCAAGGAGTGTGAGTGGCCAAGGTGATCCCAAATCAATTTGTAGAGAGGGAAAAGAATTTTCCCAGTATATTTCTAGTTGAGACAAATTATCCTAGCTCAACCAAGAAGGCTAGTTGTTGTAATTCTCTAATTTTGTTGCATCATAATAAAACCCTCATTTGTTGCACTTTTCTCTTCAGTGTTCTTCCAAGGACAATTATCCAAAAATAACAGTGTCTGTTTTATGTGTGTGCATCTATTTCTAACTTTCATATTTTATATTTCCCCAGTGCTTTTATTGTGTGTTGGAATTTCTAAGTTTAACTCGTTAGAAATTCTTCCTGTACTATCTGGTTTAATTCACCTACATGTTTAATTTCTTAACAAGTTATTTACCATGTAAATATTGAAAATAAACACAAGTACAGTATCAACATCTACAGATCATCAACTGAAAGAAAGCAAGCACATAAGTGACACCATTATTTTTGGACCAATGTCCCCGGAAAAACCCAATGCAGGAAAACTAGTGCAGCTATTCAAAAGGTTTTATATTTATGCAGTTTTCAAACTACAACTAGGGTGCCAGAAATGGCTCACCCAACAGAGAATTCCCTTGGCAGTGGTACCTCTCCTCGGAGACAGATATTTCGGCAGATTAATCACCAGATGAACGATCCCACAACAACAATTGCAGCTTCTAGCTACTCTGCGTCACTCTGCAAGGACTGCGTCACCCTTCCCAGTTCACAAGCACCCAGTTTGCCCCACAAAAATCCTCCCAGCATTGCCTCTTGGCCCTACGTCAACTCTGCTAGCCTCTACACAGCTACTGAAGCTTTTGCGTCAGCCCTCAAACCCTCTGTGCCACACATATTGGCCTCTCTCTAGCTCTGCGCAGCGCCCAGCTACCTCTGCGTAGCACCCAGATGCCTCTGCGTCAACCTCTTCGGGTCCTGCGTTGTCTCTCTGGCACTAACCCAGCTGCCTCTAAGTCAACCTCTCCGAGTCCTGCGTTGTCTCTTTGGTACTAACTCTGCCTCTCTGCTATGTATTCACTGCCCCTCGTTGCAACTCAGATCACTTGTTCGATTTCTCTCGGCAAACCCCGCTCCAGAAAATCGAACTAACTGAACAATCTTGGTGTGTTCTCCAACTGACCCTCAAACCTCCTCTTATACTTTTCTCATTGGTCCATCAATGGCCGAGATTAAATCTCTAATCAACGGCTAAGATTAGATTTGGCTTGATCCGTGACTTTTGGAACATTCTAACCCGTTTATATTAATACCCATTAATATTTTATTTTCCTAAGTTTAGACTTAGGAACTCCATTAAAAATATTACTTATTTTAATATCTCCCAAATTGGTTAGAATCTGCCCAAACCCTTTCTGGGCCTTGGAGATATCATGTGTTTTGGCCTCTCCACCAATTTTCATGGCTAGAGCACATCCGATGCTACCCCAAATCAACACTCCCTCTTAGCGAGCACTGTGCTCTAGTAATACTCCACACTGAGTAGCACCCTGATTATCCAGCACCGGCCCCTGCGTTGATGCTAGGCCTCCCCGCCCAACATCCTCTGCATTGTTGCATCCTGTACTGCTGCCCACGGCCCTGCCACTACCACTGTTGCATCCATACGACAACTCCCTCTGCATCCGTGACAATGTTGGTCCATACTCCCAGCACTGCATTCCCCTCTCATCATGTTGTATCGTGCAACGGCATACTGCAACTCAGTCACTAAGAAGTAAGTAATTGATCCACCCAACTTCTAACATCCCTGTCAGGCTAGAAACAATCTTGATGCTGAAACTCCCTCTGCCGCTTACAAGTGCTCCCTTTACTGACCTCTGCGTTGCTGCAACAACTCCCTGCATCTTGCAGGTTGCACACCTCTCTGTAACATCCTGCACTGGTACAACACTCTCGTGCCTCTCGAACTGTTGCAGCCTGCTAACCTCGCGTTGCCCGGGGACTCCTGCATTGTAGCACTTTCTGTCGCTTCATCCACATCCGTCTCTACACACATTTGCCAATCCTACTACTCCTCTTCGGGGCTCCCGTAGCAAGGTATAATCCAAGAGGTTGGGTACCTCAAGGATCCTGCCCCTCATCACCTGTAGTCCATCTGACTACAGCTCGATGTCTCCCCACTTCTTCTCAAATGGCACATGAGCACTCATGGCACAACCGTCATCCTCCTCGACTTCTTTCTCCGCCCTCGCTGGCGCTACCTTGGTCTCAGAAGCCTCTCCCTTACTCTTCTTCCTAAGACACTGGTTCGCAAAATGACCTAGTTCCCCACAATGGAAGCACTTGACCTTGGAGAGGTCCTTCTTCTTCCTCTTTTCCTGCTTTCCCGCAAATGCTAGAGCCGCATCCTCTTCTTCATCCTTGATTCTGACCCCTTTGCTGCTACTCCCCGCCTTAGTCACCCATCTAATCTCTTCTTGACGAAGATCCATCCACAGTTCCTCCCAATCCGGAAGGCCCATCCTGCCCAGTATGCTCTGGACAAAGACCTCCCAATCCTCTGAGACTACGTTCAATGCGGTCCTCACCATCAATTCCTCATCCGGCATAGCCCTTATGGAAGTCCGCTGGTCACGGATCTCGTTCAATCGACCAAGGAAGATATCTATCTGCTCTCCCTTCTGCATCTGGTATGACTGCAGCTGATTCTCAAGTAACATCTTCCTCTGCACGGAAGTATGCTGGTACAATTTCTTCAGGGCCTCCCACATCTCATTTTCCGTATCCTTCTTGGCAATATGTGGCACCACATGATCCTTGACCCCATCAAGGATGATTCACTTCGCCCCGGCCATTGCCTCCTTATACTTCTCATTTTCAATTGGGTCAACTAGGATTGCCATCACTTTCAAGGCGAAATCCTTGATGCGATATCTGTCTAGAATGGACAAGATCCTGGCCTTCCAGACCACAAAGATGGACAATCCGTCCAGCCTATCCTGATCTCTCAGCCCATTCACGGCCATTATACTGCTCTTCTTTCGACTCCTCCGAGTCTCTCTACTTCCCTCCTAGAAGTCCTCTGTTCGACTCCTACTGAGTCTCTCAACTACCTGTTTGGAAGTTCTCGATTTGACTCCCTCTGAGTCTCAATTTCCTTCTAGAAATCCTTTTGCCAACTTCAAGTTGCCCCACTCCGATCGTCTGACACTAATCAGGATTCCTTGGCTAGAAATCTGCCTCGATAGCAACTCCCTCCACCATGGTCTTGCCCTGTTAGGCACTGTTCTGACCACGGTACCCCACCAACTTCACTCCGCAAACTACCCACATTATCCTATGCCCTAGCAACTAAAGGATTGAGCCACTTGGCTCTGTGCAATCCCGGCACCGGAAAATCAGCTCCCTTAGCCAACTGTGTCAGCCCTCCTGGCCTCTGCGTGAGTCTGATTCTGCCTCCCGCAACCTCTACGCTAGCCTCTCTCTGGCCCAAACTAATGACGCAGTCCATCTGCGTCACTCCTTCCTCTGTCACCTTCTACACGGATCAACTCTGTCACTCGGGACAACTGAATCTACTCTTATTGCTCTGCTAGTTGATGCCTTCAATTATCCCGTGATCTGCAACCACGCTCCAATACCATGTTGGAATTTCTAAGTTTAACTCATTAGAAATTCTTCCTGTACTATCTGGTTTACTTCACCTACTTGTTTAATTTCTTAACAAGTTATTTACCATGTAAACACTGAAAATCAATGTTACTTGGGAGCGGGAGCGAAAGCGGGGAGCGAGAGCGAAAATGGGAGCGGGAGCGACATTTTCAGAAGCTCCCAGTTTGGGAGCGAATCCCGGAGCGATTTTTTAAAATATATATATATATATATATATTTTATATTTTTTAATTTTTGATACATATATGTTAACAAAAACATGTAGAATGTTGAATTAGATATAAAAAACATAAAAAAACATAAATTGATCATTGAACCATATCACATCAATCATCTAGAAGTTATAATCTTCATTAACCATGTCCACAAGTTAGTAAAATACATATACAACTACAACATATTGAGTCTCGTGAATCATGATTCATCAAATTCAATCTTAAAGTTTCAACTTCAAGCTTTCAAAATTGAAAATTCAATATATAACAATTATCATCATTGATCACCAAAGTTGTACTTGTAAGCTAAGTTTAACCATTACAAGAAATAATATCTTAGATATTTCTAAGTCCTAACTTCTAACTGAACATGAAATGAAATGTTATAAAATGAAACATGAATAATGAAATGAAATGAAACAACTTTAGTCTTTCACGAAGCATCATATTCATAATTCACAATCATTACCAATGAGTTATAATTGCCAACTTCAAACTTCAAATTTTCATTGTCACAGTCATATATTGTTTACAAAAAATATCATTATGATATGAAAGAGTCAAGAGTCAAGAGTCAAGGACTCAAGACTCAACAGTTATGAAAACTAATAGAAACTAGAAAACACAAGTAAACTGTAAATCTACATGTGGCCCTTGCCACGAGAGTCTCCAGAAGTATAAGCAGGTCGTGGTGGTCTTCTAGGAGTCTCCTGCACAGATCGACGACCAGAACTAGAAGGCACATGCCCTCCACGTGAGGGTGTAGATGGAGGTGGCGACAACAAAGGAACAAGACTCGAACCTCGAGCACTGCTACTAGATGGTGGAGGTGGAGGTGGCATGGCTGCTGCAGCTACAACTGCTTCATCTTCATCCCTTATAAGTTCCTCTTCCAGTTCTTCAAGATGCACTATACCATCCTCCAAATTGTCATCCTCTAGGTGATTGTCCCAAATTTTATATGTGGGATCCTCATAAGCCCAATCATAGTAATGACTCAACAACCTCAAGTTGTAGTGCACATAAACCAAGCTTTCTACTCGGTTTTCATTGAGTCTGTTTCTTTTCACATTGTGTATGAAGCTGTAGGTGCTCCAACACCTCTCTGCAGAAGAAGTATTCACAACCTGTGATAGAACTTTTTTTTTCCAATTTTGGAAAAATTCCATGGCCGCCATATGTTTCCCACCATGTGAGAGCATCAAATCTGTCTCTGTCTTCCATTGCATGGAAGGTACCAAACAAACCAGTGCCACTGAAGTATTTGCCTATTTAAAGGCGCACAGCTGCACATTCTTCCTTGTCAGATATCAACTTTTCTAATGCTTGCAAATATCCTAGTTACCTCTGCATCTAAATGGGATTTGGTCCTAATCCCACCCCCTAGTGCAGGTTGGCCCAACCAAGATGTAGAGTAGTATTTTGGCATAAGGATATACGCCAAGCAATGTAGTGGAAGATTAAGTCTATTCCACCCTTCACACACACAATCATGAATCAGTTTGTACAAGTCGGGATCTCTGTTATGAACAATATCTTTTATTTTCCCCAACATGGTATCCATCTGCTCATACACCTCGCCAATCACTGGTTTGTCTGTATCTGCAAACCGAATCATGTGATAAATGGGCTTTTGTGAAATCCAATACTTGCCTCACACTTGTCCAAAACTGACCATCAAGAGCAGCCTCCTCCACCAGTTCAAAACCTCGCCTGCCAGCTGCATTTGTAGCCCTTTCCTTTAATACCTGCCAATGTGGACTTGATACCATGCTAGCCAATGACTCTCTTACCTTCAAAAGGCGCCTGAAGGTGAGGTAATAGCTACCAAATCTGGTCTTCACAATCTTCAACAACTCCAATCTCGAGTGACTACAGAAAAGGCCATGGGTATTGCTATGATTTGTAATAAATTTTATCATTTGTTTGCCTTTCTTGTACAAATCACCAATCCATTTGTATTGTGCATTTTTGTTCTTGACAACATCATGCATCAGAAGGTTCAATGTGTGAACCAAACATCCAGACCAAAATATGTTGGGGTATTTATCCTCAGTAATTGCTCCCACTGCCTTACAATTAGGAGCATTATCAGTGATGACTTGGATGACATTGTATGGCCCAATATGGTCAATTGTTTCAAGTAATGCTTTTGCAATGTTGATGGCGGTCCTGAACTTGTCTGAGTAATCACGTGCAGTTAGAAAGATGGCACCACTAATAGACACAGCAAGAACACTTATCAATGGCTTGCCTTTTACATTTGTCCATCCATCAGATACAATGGACACCCCATGGTCAGTCCAAGAACTTGTCATTCTTATCAAAGAATGTGATATTTTTGCTTTTTCATGATCAAGTGCAACGGTTCTTGCCTTGTCATACCCAGGGCTCTTGTATCCTTTAGGGGCATCATTTATGGCAAAAGCCATTTCATGCCAATAAGGTGAGCGAAGAACATTGAATGGTATCCCACATGGATAGAGAAACCTGTAAACCTTTGAATCCACATCATTCCTACACCCCTCATCAAGAAAATCTGATATGGTTCTACGCCTTAAAGCTGGTGACCCTGTGCCTCCATATCCATTACCTTGGGAGGATGCTGAAGGAGTTCTTTGTGCTTGTGATTGTGAGCTTGGTTCAAAGAAACCCCTTGATTTTTTTATTTGTATTGGGCTTCCTCCTCTTCCCCTATGTATTTGGCTCTATCCGCTAGACAAGTTTTGATTCCTATTTGTTTGTCTCCATCCCATGGCCTTTTCCCACAGAGGTGTTTTCTGGCACGGGTGTATGGACCTGTGTAATCATTGTTGCAATGGGGGCAATGAAATTTAGTGGTTCCACCCCCTCTCTCTGCTTCAGGCCTGTTAACATATTTCCACAATGTGGTTTGGTCTTGTTTAGTTTTTTGAGAGTCATGTTCACCCTCCTCCAGCTCCTCCTCACCGGGGTTTTCATGAAATCCACTTTCTCCAGCTTCTTCATCCCCCTCTTCATTTTGGCCCCCCCGTTTCCTACTCTCCAGCACCATAATAACCATAAAAGGGACCAAGAAGAGGAAAATGCCAATAAATAGCCAGGTCCATGATGTTTGATATTTGTAAGCTTTTGAATCTGCAAATTAATTTAATTTATTAATTTAATTTAGATTTATGATTTTTTTACTGAATATAGTTAATAAACTAACTAAATTACTACCTAACTAAATTAAACTAACTAAACTAACCAAATTACTAAGTTACTTACCTCTTTGCAGGCTTGCTCCTTGATCCTCGGTGCTTGCTCCTCACTTCTCCTCACTCCTTTGCTCTTGCTCTCTTTTTCTCTTGCTCTCATTCAAGTGATAATGAAATTTTTTTTAATCCATTGTGTTTTTAAAACATAATTTTTTTTTTAAATTTGATTTTTTTTTGGCGTCTGCGATTTTTTTTTCCACTGGATCGCTCCCGTCGTCGGCCAAATCGCTCCCGGACCGAAAATTTAAAGCTCGGGAGTGATCGGGAGCGATCGCTCCCTGATCGCTCCCAAGCTGTAATTTTCACTCCGGGAGCGACGCTCCCGATTTTGGCAGGGAACGGAATTTTTTTTATCGGGAGCGTGCTCCCGAGCCGCTCCCACCCGAAGCGCGGATTGGGAGCGGGAGCGAGGGGGGGGAGCGCCCCCCTGCAACTCTGCTCAAAATAAACACAAGTACAGTATCAACATCTATAGATCATCCACTGAAAGAAAACAAGCACACAAGTGACACCGTTATTTTTGGACCAATGTCCCCGGAAAAACCCAATGCGGGAAAACCGGTGCAGTTATTCAAAGGGTTTTATTATTATGCAATTTTCATAATACAACTAAGGTGCCAGAAATGGCTCACCCAATAGAGAATGCCCTCAGCAGTAGTACCTCTCCTCGGAGACAGATATTCTGGTTGATTAATCACCGAATGAACGATCCCACAACAAGAATTGCAGCTTCCACTGCTCTGCATCACTCTGCAGGGACTGCGTCACCCTTCCCGGCTCACCAGCACCTAGTCTGCCCCACAAAAATCCTCCCAGCGCTGCCTCTTGGCCCTACGTCAGCTCTACTAGCCTTTGTGCAGCTACTGAAGCTTCTGCATCAGCCCTCAGAGCCTCTGCGTCACACACGTTGGCCTATCTCTGGCTCTGCGCAGCTCCCAGCTGCCTTTGCGTAGCACCCAGCTGCCTCTGCGTCAACCTCTCCAGGTCCTGCGCTGTCTCTCTGGTACTAACTCTGCCTCTCTGCTATGTATTCACTACCCCTAGCTACAACTCAGATCACTTGTTCAATTTCTCTCGGCAAACCCCGCTCCAGAAAATCGAACTGACTGAACAATCTTAGTGTGTGCTCCAGCTAACCCTCAAGCCTCCTCTTATACATTTCAATGGTCCATCAACAGCCGAGATAAAATCTTTAATCAACTGCTAAGATTAGATTTGGCTTGATCCATGACTCCAGTTTTATATTAATACCCAATAATATTTTATTTTTCCTAAGTTTACACTTAGGAACTCCATTAAAAATATTAATTATTTTAATATCTCCCAAACCGGTTACAATCTGCCCAAACCCTTTCTGGATCTTGGAGATCTCATGTGCTTCAGCCTCTCCACCAATTTTCATGGCTAGAGCACATCCGATGCTACCCCTAATCAACATTGTGAAGAACGCATCAGTGAATTATTTGTTATTTGCCGTTAATAATTAACAAAAGGCAAATAAACCACATTCAATTGGGAGAATAATATCCAGTTACTACAGTTCTAATATTTTTCACATCGATGTTGCTTTAGAAGTTGAAAATTTGAAAAAAAAAAATTATGATTTTTGAAATCTTTTAAAATTCCAAATAATTTCCAATATTTTCCGCAATGTTGCCAATAATTTAAATTTCAAATCCTTCGGCAATAAATTGCTGATATTGATAAATGTGACATTTCTTTTTATGCTTATTTAATTATCTGGCACATATATCATAGGTAACAAATATGAGCTTAATTATATAAAGAAAGGCGGTTTTTCAAAGTTATATAGTTAATCGCCCCTTTAAAGTATATATGACGTAGAATGAACTATGGGTAAACTCACAAACTGAAATATGGTAACAGATAAGCATACTTACAAGTTACAACACTCGACAATAACTTGTGATAACTAATAATACAGCCAACAAATCATTTTATTGTTGATGTTACAAGCCTACAACATTAACTAAGATTGAATAAATAACTTTATGATGCATAAGGTTACCTGTTTCTGCTCAAAACAGTGAGAACACCAAAAAGCTCCATATAATTTAGCTCCAACAGAATGGAGATGTTTTGCAAGGGAAATTGCCGCTGGACTAGAATGACTGGTTACAACTGGCTCCACTGGTGGCAAGTTAATGTCATCTAGCCTGTTCAATAAAAACAACCTACTTAATAATGTAGAGCATATGTTTATTTAGGCATGTCCAAAATATTATAGAAATACATGTACGCTTAGATAGGTAATGAGGATAGATACATTTTCAGCATACAATGAAGATTGTAATCAGTAAAAGCTTAAAAGGGTTGAGCGTATATTCTGCTATTCTCATATTAAGAATCACAAGAATTGCAATGACATAATCTCATAAATGGCTGCAGCCTGCTTTTCGGCCCAAAATAATTTCAGTCCTTGCATTCCTGAAGTTGATTGCATGTTAAAACATTTAATCAAGTTGCCAATTTATCCAACTCTGCAGCTTGTTAGTGCCAGAGAACAAGAATTACAATAAATGGAATGAGTTAGTTATATTTATCTTTCCATTCATAAGTAAGCATAACAATGATGAATAATGAGCAAAAGTATCATAAACTCAGACAAGAACAAGAGCCTGATTTTTATCTGTCATAGTAATGTTCTTATTTTGCTCAAAGTTGCTCATCATATCTTCTTTGTATATTTTCTTTATACGTAGAATTGACTCTATCGTATAGAGTCATACATCGAAATCTTTCTATTCTAATTTTCTAGTCACATGTTTAGAACTGTTATCTTACCAAAACATATCAGTTTATAAACATCTGTCTTCTTGGACGGCAATAAGGTCCTATGCCCCCTCACATGGTATAAGGAGATTGTTATCACATATTGGAAAGTAGTACCAATGCAAACCTTTCAGTTGTGTGGTGTTTCAGTTCATGTCCGACATCAGTATTCTTGCTCATTCATTCAAAGCTCAGATTCATGGCATCCTCTAGTCTTTTCACTACATGATGACCTCATAATTGACTTGCCCAGTAGACCTCATTTGACTCATTTATGGTATATCAACTCTCCTTATCACATATTGTTAAAATTGGCAACTAGGGCCAAACTCCATGTGGGTCATCTTATTTATGGCAGCTGATATTTTTCTTGGATCACTCTCATCGAGAGATCTAGGATTGATCTAAAGATCATCCGATTCTGATAAGTATTCATGGAGTTATGAATTTATTTGTGTTATAAGACAATTCGTCAAGGTCGGCCAGAAACCAAATAACCCACACATGTGCTCAACGTTTTAGTATAAAAGGAGGTGACTTCATAGTCATTTCTACACACTTCACTCTTGATTTCTCTCCACTTGTTTTGGGTTTTAGTAGAAGAGAAATCTAGGAGGATGAAGCCCTAGGAGCAGTCAAAAGGAGAAGGTCCTATGCTGCCTAATGGAGATTAGATCACAGCCATGGAAGGGATCTCTATGCTGCCCTAATGGAAGTCAAATCACAGCTATGGTAGATACGCTAACCTAGAAGAGACCTTACCTTTAACACAGTCACTTTAACGCAGCTATGGAGGAAACCTCAACAAGATATATGTTGCCCTAGCCGCAGGCTATGATGCCCTAGACGCAGGCCTACGATGCCCTAGACGCAGGCCAGTTCTTGCTGGAAGAAGGACCAAGGAATTCTGCTATAGGAGGCCGAGTTCTAGGGCCAAGAGGGCTAGCTACTAGACCGAGTAAAGAAGGAACAAAACGCTGGTTGTCTAGGCACTTTTGGAGGGACCGAAAGCCTAAACAGGAGGGTTGTACCGTGCAGCACAGTGAGGTGCAGCACTATGATGGGTGATGAAGTCACCAGAGAGAATCAGTTGAAGCAGCAAGTCTTCAACTGAGTTCAGCTACATCATCTATCATCTTCTTAGAGATGATCTATGCTCTTATTTAAATAGATCAAAGTGTTTGACTTCGATTATAAATGTACTCTCTCTCTCTCTCTGTTGAACTATTGAAGAACATATAAGAAGAATTGATCAAGGGTTCCCCACATTGGGGTTTGTCCCTGGCTAGCACCACATCTTGTGTCCTCTTGTCTTGGCTTGTCTTCTGAGATCTATGTTTATGTTCTATTTGCAATTTACTTTAATGTTGATGTGATTGCTAATCTGGAAATGATATTGAGCTAACTGTGAAAATTGAAATAAATTGCTCTAAGCATAGAACATGCCTAAAATTAACACATACACCTTAGGTTAATATACATGCAAATAGTACACTATGCTTCATTCATATAATCATGGAACTTTGGTTAGTTGCTTCACTTGTAATATTCCTAATTAGCCATGGCTAACTGGAATATTCAATTTTGCTCAATTTTGCTTTCTAATAGTTATTTATAAATAAAAAGGTGAGGAAAAGGGGGACATAACTCACCTTTAGAATAAAGTCACTCCATAATAGTACAACGTTGTGACTTAAAGGGGAGCCAAGGGGGCCAAAGGACCACGCAGAGATGGGGCCCATGCAGACACTTGGAGGGACTGCGCAGATGGAAAGGAACACGTAGCAAGAGAGGGACTACGTTGGAGGAGGTGGGTATTGGGATTGAGAGAGGTCAACACTATAAAGGAGAGAGAAGCCTCCTCATTTTGTCATTCGATTATGTGCATTTGAGCTAGTCACTTCGACTTAGAGCACGCTAGCTGTTTAGCTGGTCTGCAGCCCTGTTTAGTGCATCGAGTGTCTCCATTCGGAGATCTCACCCTTAGCCCCAGGGGACTTCAAGTGCCTGCTCAGGCAAGGTAGTTTTCAGTAGTCTTTTGCAGGAGGATTGATCTTTGGAGGAAGGAGGAACTAAGCATTTTGGATAACAGCGCAGTCTTGAGAGAGGGACGCAGTTCTTTTGGTGCGAGTTCCGTATTGAGGGTTTTGCGGAGAAATTGAGCTCGGAGATTGAGCAGGGGTTCAGCCCTTGCATATTGGAGGATTTTGGCAGAGATTCGGGTGGAGTTTTGGAGGATTCTATTCAGCGGCAGCACAGAGCCTTGAGGGACAGCGTAGAACCCCAAGGGGGTGATTTTCGGGGTTCGGCTATTTCAGAAAAGCTTTCTGGGTTTTTTTGGGTTTCTTGAGTAGAGTCTGATTCCAGAGTTTCAGCATTTTCTCAAGAGGGGAACAGCCCCAAATCCTCATTTGATTTCCAGCAGTAGCAGCAGCACGATAGTTCTCCAGCAACTTGGACACAGTTCAGAGAGAGGCCATTCCTTTGCTATTCTGAGTGTATTTCTTCACTTGCCTTGTCCAAGTCGTGGTGCCATCTTTCTGATCACCTCCTGTACTCATTCCATTGCTTAGTATAATAAAATGGCTTAGCATTTCTTGAGTATCTGCTTGTATTTCGTGTTTATCTTATTATATGTTGCATCACTATTATTTCTTTTCCCGGTTACTGTATCATTTGCACGTATTGGGTTGGAGTTTGCTTGTGTTTGAGGAATATCCATGAAACGGGATATTACAGTGGTATCAGAGCGTAGATCTGGCTCAGCCTGTGGAGCTAGCAATCTATGACACTAGGAGAAAAGCCCTACATCTGTTACAGAGGTAGGAGATACAGAGACACTGGGCGTAGGTTGGAGAACACCTACGAAGAGGGAGATTGTGTTCCAATAGTGGATGCAGAACAGGAGGAGCCTGTGGTGGACGCAGGACAGGAGGAGCCTGTGGTGGACGCAGGACAGGAGGAGCTTGTGGTAGACGCAGAGCAGGAGGATCCGATGGCAGATGAGGACGGGAAGAGATTTGCAGACATGCTGCTCAAATTAGTGCAGGATCTGTCGAGGAAAATCGAGGTGATGGGGCAGAGATTCATAGTAGTGGAGGCTAGACAGCGTGACAGCCCACGGCTTTTCCAGGGTGGAGAGGGATCGGATGCATCTCACCATTTACCAAAGCAGGGTGCCACTCAGCATGATACTACTCAGCAAATGGCCGCACATGCCCCTACACGCTCTACCATGCCCACTTTTCTAGGAGCAGACACGGGGACTGGAGCCCAGTAGGAGGCAGAGCCTGGTCACATGGGCGATTATTTTGCAGAGTACCAGGCCTATGGGCAAGAGTTCAGGGACACTCTCTCATTCGAAGACTTTGTTCAACTCCAGTGGGATAGTAGACCCCGCGACCATCACAGAGGACACCGACATTATCACGATGGAGACACCCACCGCACAGCTAGTAGATTCCACTTGCCTATGTTTGATGGTTCATCAAACAGTTCGACAAAGTCTTGGGTGGAGAAGCTGGACATCTATTTCCAGCTTAACCAGATGTCGGAGGCAGAGGCCATCAAGGTGGCGACATTACATTTGGATTGTGAGGCCCAAGATTGGTGGTTCCATGGAATGGTTACACTCGGACATTCCACAGTGACGACATATGCTGAGTTTACCAGGAGAGTGATGGAGAGGTTTGACTAGAGGGATCTGGAATAGCACTTCATTGAGCTGACGAGGCTCAAGCAGACAGGGAGCCTAGAGACCTACGTTGCAGACTTCTTGAGGATTTCAGTGATGGTGCTAGATCTATCCACAGCACGGAGGATCTACATGTTTGTTGAGGGGTTAGCAGAGCCACTTCGGGGTCTAGTCAGGTCCACTAGACCAGTCACACTCCAGGATGCTATCAGCAGGACTCGGGACTTACAGGATGCCTTACCCAGGACCGGAACACCTTACCCCCAGAGACAGGCTTTCCAGCCTAAGGGGAAAGACGTGAGGATTCCGACTCCAAAAGGGAATCCAGGATGAGCACAGATTGACGATGACGCCAGGAGGGAGTTGAAGAAGAAGCGGTTGTGCTTTACTTGTCAGGAGCCGTGGGCACCAGGACATAGATGTGCTGCTGGCAAAGCACACTTTATTGAGGTCTTCTCCAAGAGCAGCAGGGAAGAGGATGAGGAGGATGATGTGGAGGCAGGAGATAGTAATGTCGTGCAGGGTCCCTCGCTGCCTCCACCACCACCACCAGGTGGTGCAGCTTTTGCACCTATCGGAGAAGCCCTTGCAGCGTTGTGAGGAGTTCCCAAGTATTTGATGTTGCGCGTACGAGGGACAGTACGTGACCAGCGAGTAACAGTTTTGGTTGACAGTGGGGCAACCCACAACTTCATCGATGCACAAATGGTTGAGCGGAGAGGTATACAGATAGAGAGCTTCGATGGATTTTCAGTTTTGGGCCCAGGAGATCAGACCATGGTGTGTGCGCGTTATGTCCCAGAGTTATCAATGACGATGAGCACCTACACACTGACTGACCACTTTTTCGTGGTCAATATTCCGAACACCAACATAGTACTGGGTGTTCAGTGGCTTATCACTCTAGGGAAGGTCACGATAGATTGGAAGGCCCTAGAGATGGAGTGGGATGATGAGAAGACAGGGAGGCATGAGAAGATACGGGGACAGCACACATATCCGCCTCAGACTGTTTCGGCTCATCGGATGGAGGCAGTGTTCCGGAAGGGAGACATAGAGTGGGCAGTAGAGCTACGTGCATCAGAGACAGGGACTACAGGGTAAACAGTGCACCCAAAGATATAGTCCATCCTTGACCGGTATGCCACAGTATTTGGGGAGATTCCGTAGGGACAGCCACCAGACCGAGGGTTTGAGCACACCATTGAGCTTGAGCAAGGCATACAGGCAATGATTAATACCCCCTATAGGCATCCCAAGGCCTATCGGGATGAGATTAAGCGGGCCATTCAGGAGTTGCTGGCTCTTGGGCACATTCGGCCGAGAACGAGTCCTTTTGCTTCTTCCGTGGTGTTGGTGAAGACGAAGGACGGCACATTGAGGATGTGCATTGACTACAGGGCCCTGAACAAGAAGACACTGAAGAACAGGTACCCCATACCCAGGATCGATGAGTTGATGGATGGGTTGAGAGAAGCACAGTTCTTCTCAAAGATTGATTTGAGATCTGGGTACCATCAGATTCGCGTGAGGGAGCAAGACATTCCCAAGACCGCCTTCAAGTGTCACTATGGGCACTTTGAGTTTTTGGTGATGCCTTTCGGGCTAACCAACGCCCTAGGTACGTTCCAATCTTGCATGAATCACATCTTCCGCAGTCACTTAAGGAAGTTTGTGTTGGTGTTCTTTGATGATATCCTCATTTACAACAGGACTTGGGAGGAGCATCTCCAGCACATTGAGACAGTATTGTGCATCTTGGAGGAGCAACAGTTCTATGCCAAACTCTCCAAGTGTGAGTTTGGATTGACGGAGATGTTATACTTGGGACACATCATAGGGGTGGACGGAGTGAGGGTACACGAGGAGAAGATCAGGGCCATCAGAGATTGGCCAGAGCCGAGAAACGTGACAGAACTTCGAGGTTTCATTAGCATCTGTACTTACTACCGGAAGTTCGTCCAGAGTTTCTCACAGCTTGCTGTACCCCTAACAGATCTGACGAGGAAGGGGGCATTCAATTGGTCGGATACAGCGCAGCGAGCCTTTGACAGGCTCGAGGAGGTTATGAGCAGCTACCCAGTGCTTGCATTGCCGGATTTTACGCAGCCATTTGTTTTGGAGTGTGATGCGTCGGGAGAGGGGATCGACGCGGTGTTGATGCAGGGAGGTCAACCTATAGCCTTTGAGAGTCGGAAGCTCCTTCCGCACGAGAGGTTGAATTCTATATATGACAAGGAGATGCTGGCCATCATGCATGCATTGGCCAAGTACCGGCAGTATTTAGTGGGTAACAGGTTCAGGGTGAGGACTGATCACAACAGCCTCAGGTCCTTTTTGGAGCAGAAGCAGCTACAGGAGAGGCAGCAGAAGTGGATCAGTAAGATCCAAGCGTATGACTTTGACATTGAGTATGTCAAGGGTAAGAACAGCATGGTAGCAGATGCCCTTTCACATAGACCAGCCACGTTGTCTCTTATGAGCTTGGACGCAGACTGGAGGGCTCGACTCTTAGTAGAGTACAACAAGGACAGATTTGCATGTGAGGTTCTGGATGGACAGGGGGCAGATGACAGGTACATGGTGGTCGATGAGATCATCTACTACAGGGACCGGATCTTCTTGATTGAGAGATCTCAGCTCAAGAAGAAGATACTTCAGGCGTCACATGATTCACCATTGGCAGGCCATCAAGGGTTTACCAAAACCTATAGGGCCATTAGAGAGAGGTTTTCACGGAAGGGCCTCAAGGAGGACGTACTCCAGCATGTCCGTGAGTGCGACGTTTGCCAGAGGAACAAGGGGGAGATGAGTCATCCCGCAAGATTATTACAGCCTCTTCCCATTCCAGAGGGGAAATGGGAGTGTATTTCGATGGACTTCATCACAGGGTTGCCCATGGTACAGGGCAAGGATTGCATCTTTGTCGTCGTTGATCGACTGATGAAGTACTCACACTTTTTCGCCATATCCGCACACTACACAACAGCACAGGTGGCCGAGTTGTTCTTCAGAGAGATCTTCAGGTTACATGGTCTTCCCAAGACCATCACCAGTGACAGGGACAGTCGTTTCATGGGCGGATTTTGGCAGGAGCTTTTCCAGTTGGTGGGGACGGAGTTGACACCGAGTACCAGTTATCACCCACAGACGGACGGGCAGACAGAGATAGTTAACAAGTGGTTGGAGGGCTACTTGCATAACTATGTCAGTGGGCAGCAACGAGTATCGTTGAAGTGGCTGCATCTGGGGGAGTACTACTACAACACTACACATCACATGTCCATTGGTATGTAACCATTCTATGCTTTGTATGGATATCAGCCCTTATCTTTTGTTGACGTGATGTTTGGTGCTAGCAAGGCTCCGAGAGCCAAGATTTGGATCCAAGAGAGTCAGGATATTCTCCGAGC
Organism: Pinus tabuliformis; assembly: GCA_031772625.1. Classification (NCBI taxonomy): domain Eukaryota; kingdom Viridiplantae; phylum Streptophyta; class Pinopsida; order Pinales; family Pinaceae; genus Pinus; species Pinus tabuliformis. The sequence continues at coordinate 630,708,703 of CM062814.1, read as the reverse complement.
TCTCAAGGATAATATGGCTACAGCACAGAACCAGCAGAAGTTGTATGCCAACACGGGTCGGGTGGAGAGACAGTTTGAGGTAGGGGACTTGGTCTACCTGCGGTTACAACCATACCGACAGTCGTCACTGAAGCAGAAGGGGGCTGAGAAGCTCAAGCCCCGCTTTTATGGGCCATACAAGGTGATACACAGGATTGGACAGGTTGCGTATGAGAGCTGCCCCAAGGCAGCAAGATTCATAACATCTTTCATGTATCATGCCTGAAAAAGTCATTGGGGCAGCGTGTGACAATGACAGATGAGCTACCACCCACGGATAATGAGGGGCATTTGGAGTTGCAGCCAGAGGCTATTATTGATACTAGGGAGAGGCAGTTGCGGAGTAGGATGGTCCAGGAATTCTTGGTGAGGTGGAAGAATTTACCGGATGAGGATGCCACTTGGGAGAGTGAGAAAATTTTCCAGCATCCATCACTTCAGTTGCTTGAGGAGAAGCAACATTTTGCCGGGGGAGACTGTAATATTCCTAATTAGCCATGGCTAATTGGAATATTCAATTTTGCTCAATTTTGCCTTCTATAGTTATTTATAAATAAAAAAGTGAGGAAAAGTGGGACATAACTCACCTTTAGAATAAAGTCACTCCCTAGTAGCACAATGTTGTGACTTAAAGGGGAGCCAAGGGGGCCAAAGGACCACGCAGAGATGGGGCCCACGCAGACACTTGGAGGGACTGCGCAAATGGAAAGGAACATGTGGCAAGAGAGGGACTACGTTGGAGGAGGTGGGCCTTGGGATTGAGAGAGGCCAACGTTATAAAGGAGAAAGGATCCTCCTCATTTTGTCATTCGATTATGTGCATTTGAGCTAGTCACTTCGACTTAGAGCAAGCTAGCTGTTTAGCTAGTCTGCAGCATTGTTTAGTGCATCGAGTGTCTCCGTTCGAAGATCTCACCCTTAGCCCTGGGGGACTTCGAGTGCCTGCTCGGGCAAGGTAGTTTTCAGCAATCTTTTGCAGGAGGATTGATCTTTGGAGGAAGGAGGAACTGAGCCTTTTGGATACCTACGCAGTCTTGACTCTTGAGAGAGGGACGAAGTTCTTTTAGTGGGAGTTCTGGATTGAGGGTTTTGAGGAGGAATTAAGCAGGGGATCAGCCCTTGCATATTGGAGGATTTTGGCAGAGTCTCAGGTGGAGTTTTGGAGGATTCTATTCAGCGACAGCACAGAGCCTTGAGGGACAGCGTAGAACCCCAAGGGGGTGATTTTCGGGGTTTGGCTATTTCAGAAAAGCTTTATGGGTTTTTCTGGGTTTCTTGAGTAGAGTCTGATTCAAGAGTTTCAGCACTTTCTAATGAGGGGAACAGCCCCAATTCCTCATTTGATTTCCAACAGTTGCAGCAACACGACAGTTCTCCAGCAGCTTGGACGCAGTTCAGAGAGAGGCCATTCTTTTGCTATTCTGAGTGTATTTCTTCACTTGCCTTGTGCAAGTCGTGGTGCCATCTTTCTAATCACCTCCTGTACTCATTCCATTGCTCAGTATAATAAAATGGCTTAGCATTTCTCTCTGCATTTCTTGAGTATCTGCTTGTATTCCGTGTTTATGGTATTATATATTGCATCACTGTTATTTTCTTTTCCCGGTTACTATATCATTTGCACGTATTGGGTTGGAGTTTGCTTGTGTTTGAGGAATATCCCTGAAACGGGATATTACATCACTTTAGTGCTCTACTATAATTTCATGTACGGACTTCCTGATTACCTAAGTCACCTGACACAAGGATTCGAGATTCGTAGGATATGAGAGTCGGATTCAGACACGTTGACCCCCCGAAACAGGACACGTAGGATTCGTTATATATTATTTTATTACAAATATATATATGTATTAAAAATTAGATATTTCTTACACAAATTCTCATTAATGATACAAATTCATTGATTTCAAACATAGATCATCTAGATGTTAGTTTTACTGTTTACAAAGTAAGTTAGTAATAGTAACATCATAGCAATTAGCATGCATAATACATACAAAATTCAAATACATGTCACATAAAATGATAAATCATGATTCATAAATGAAAGACAACTTACAAGATAGTAAGATAAATCAAGAGATGTTGTGTCCTAATGGGACATGTACGAGATTCATACGTGTCCCGTTAGGACACGACATGTCCCATTCTGGGATTCGAATCCCCAATGAATCGTGTCTGATTCGTGGGATTCGGACACGCAGGCCATTTCTAGCAAATCCGGTTTCATAGCTGATTAGACATGTTGATATAGTTTCTTATATGGTTGTGATTGTGGTACACACTAAGTGTCATCTAATAACACTTTATAACACAATTTTATTATTTGCTTCATCATACTATGAAGGACATTTTTCCCTTAAGATAAGTGCCATCAACTTTTAAGTCAAGTTGTACTACTAGTGACCTAGGTAAGAGTAGTGTATCCATATCCCAAACCATAACACATCCCATCTTCCTGGTTATTTCGTTTTCCCGCTCATGGTTGTCTTGTCATATGTTATACATCAAGGTCTATCTTTATTAGAACCATGAGGAAAGCATCAACCTAAGAGCTATAAGCTCAAGGATAAAGAAAGAAAGCTAAAAGTAAAATAATAAAGCTTGTATTCTGCCACCTCACTATGAGTCCAATGCCCGAAGTCCCAAGCTTAACAATTGATATCTAAATAAAAGGGACTAAGAAGAAGGAAAAAAAAGGGTTAGTATAAAACAATGGCAAGAAAATGGTAACTCAATGCTGAAAATGCCTCCTCATCTTAAAAGAACTCATATGGATGAACATCTTTAAAACCCTTATGTTTAGCTATGTCAGTGTTAGCACTGAATCTGCAACACATGAAAGTGTTGACTCCAAAACTTGTAGCACAAAAATGGAGTGATAACTAATAGAAAATCAACCCAATGGTCACTAGTTGATTGCCTCTCCCAGTGTTACAGGGGAGCCCCCCCATTCGATCCCGCTGCCAATCCGTGCTCCAGGCGGGAGCGACTCGGGAGCGGGTCGGGAGCACGCTTCCAAAATCGCTCCCAAAAAGGGAGCGATTTCGAGAGCGCGCTCCCTAAAAAAAATTGCGCTCTCTGCCTTTTCGGGAGCGTTTAGCCTTTTTTGTAAAAAAAAAAAAAAATTGCATTCATGTTCCAAATGCAATTTCTTTTCAAAGAAACAAATAAGTTTTGAGTGGGGCAGCTTAATGATCAAGCCTATGGCCCTACTATTGATATGCTATTCATGGTAATGTTAAATTCTTAAAGTAAAAGTGACATTCTCCTTAATCTTCATTTTCATCCTTTTACTTAAATTTTTAACATTACCATGAAATGGCTCAGGATGTTTGAGAGTGGTTCCGACCTCATTGGATTTCATATGGAGAAAGTAGAATTTTAGATTTCATTCAAAATCCAGCAGACTTATCAGTTTTTCAGGATTTCAATCAGTTTTTCAGGATTTCAGGATTGCAATGTTTCCATTGAATTTTGTCATGTATTAGGGTATGGAACTTGTATTTAACCAAGAGCACCAATCCCTCTATGTACCTTGATGTTAGTGACATTGGTTGTTGAACTCCTCTATCATGACCCTCCTAAAAATGTACGCATCACTCAAACAAATTCTTGACTTGACATGCTATGCTTTTTCTATCTTATGTTAATGCTTAGAGGGTGATATTAATGACAAAAATCCCTATACAGATACAAAGGTAATGACAAAGATACCTCTGGATATTAATGCTTAGAGGGTGATATTAATGACAAAAATCCTGATTTTCCAACAAGACTAAAAAATTAGACATTTCTCTTGGTGGCAAGAGGCCCAAGCACAAGCAATCAATAATAGATTTACTGGTCTTTTCTAGTTTCTAGTAGTTTTTATAACTATTGACTCTTTCATATTTATTATGATATTCTTTTAAACAATATATGACAATTTAAGTTTGAAGTTGGCAATTATAACTCATTAGTAGTGAATTATGAATATGATGCTTCATGAAAGTTGAAAGTTGTTTCATTTCATTTTATAACATTTCGTTTCATGTTAGATATTATTTGTTGTAATGGTTACACTTCGCTTACAAGTACAACTTCGGTGATCAATGATGATAAATGTTATATATTGAATTTTGAAAGCTTGAAACTTCAAGATTGATGAATCACAAAACTCAATATGTTGTATGTTACTATGTTACTAACTTGTGGACGTGGTTGATGAAGATTATAACTTCTAGATGATTGTTGTTATATGGTTCAATCTATGTTTTTTTTGTTTTTTATATCTAATTCATAATTCTACATGTTTTTGTTGACATATGTGTATCAAAATATAAAAATATAAAAAATATATATATTATATAAAAACGCTCCGGGATTCACTCCCAAACCGGGAGCTTTTGAAAATGTCGCTCCCGCAATCGTTTTCGCTCCCGCTCCCAAGTAACATTGGCCTCTCCATTTGGATTGGTGCCTTTCCAATTTCATGGGGGGGAATCCCTAGTTTGTCATGCACTAAAAATCTGCAAATCAGCATAAGTGGTGGAGTGAAGTGAACAAAAGCCATGCACTCTCTCCACTTAACTAAGGATAATTCACTCAAGTTGAACAAAGTAGCCTCATGCAAGCTCATCCGCAGTAAACTGAACTAAACTAAGCTAAATTGAACTGAATCGAACTAAACTGACAGAAATTGAATTGAACTGAACTAAACATGAATAAGGTTGAACGAACTCAGTCCTGTTGTCGCGGAGAGTGTCTAGGCACCGCAACAACGCTCAGAGTAAGGGTTGTCACTCTTGATCCTTACTCCGTTTAGACTCTGTTGTCGCGCGGATTGGCACGACAACGCTCAGACCGGGGGCTGTCACTCTAATCCCCGATCCCTCCGTTTAAGCCTGTCTCCCGCGGCTAAGGGGGGTAGTCCCTGTGAGATGATGAGACCAACTGTAGACCAGTTGGTTGGGAGACACGAGACACGATATGAAAATCACTAGATGGATTCGATTAATTGAGCAGACCAGTGCCTTAAAAGATTGTTATTAAAATGATTACTTGTTAAATGATATAAAAAACATAAACCATGAACAGCAATCATTTGTCATCAGCTAAATCACATGACCAAAACGATATCCGGCAACTGAAAATTTTGAAGAGATAAATGCCAGCGAAGTCACCAAGAGAATCATGAATTATTAACCAGACATCGTATTCACATCTCGACTTGAAAAAATTCAGATCTCAGCATGAAAGATATAACATGAAAAACCACTGAGACTGGCAAAACTAATTTTCCACAAAATTTTAATATTTTTTCAAAATTTTTTAAATCTTTTTTCAATGTTTTTATTTTTTTTATTTTTATTTTTTCAATATTATAAAAAAAAGGAATTTAAAAAATTAATCTAAAAATAAAACTAAGCCTAAAATCTTTTTTTATTTTCATATAATAAAAGTCTATAAAAAACAAAACAATTAAAATCTAAAAATTAAACCAAAGTCTAACTAAACTAAAATATAAATCAAGATCTAATTCAAAATCTACGCTAATTCAAAACAATAATTAACATTTTTATTTTTTATTTATTTATTTATTTTATTTTATTTTTTTTTATGGAGCAAAAGTAAAAAATGAAATCTAAAATTTATCTAAAACTAGACTATAAAAATAAAACTAAATCTAAAAAATTATAAATAAATCTTTTTTATTTTTATTTTTTTTTTTTCATAAAATTTAAATCTAAACAAAAGAAAATGATTTATTAAAAAATTAAAATCTAAAAATTAAAATCAAACAAAAGTTAAGTCTAAAAACTATTATTAAAAAATTAAAATCAAATAAAAGCTAAGTCTAAAAACTAATTGAAATCTAAAATATGAAATAGAACTAAAGAAAAAAGATCTAAATAAAAACTAAAATATAAAACATAAAGTTAAAATCTATTTAAAAAAAAAACAAAACAGAACTACGCTTACCCTTTTTTGATTTTATTTAAAATACAAATTAAAAAAAAATGTAAAGCCTAAGACTATGACGACGGTGCTATCGTATAGCCTCTAAAAAAAACGAGCAGTCACGATTCAACGCTATACCCACAACAGAGCTTGATTTATATGCCACTCACTGCGTTAATATGGAAATCCCGACCCCGCCAGACAAATTGAAACGCAAAATGCAAAGTCGAGAGCACAATTAGACGGAGGAGGGCAAAGAAAACGAATCGGTTTTACCTGTCCGCATACCTGAAGGGCATAACCTCAAACGCAGTAAAGAACAATTTTTCGAGTGCACGCAGCAAAACGCAGTCACGTTTTAACTCTTCAGGTGCACGCAGAGAGCAGTTCGACGCATGCTTTATGGCCTTAAACAGGACGTAACCCTGGCGAATCACCTCTCAAAATTTCGAAACTCACTTACGCGTGCTAGAAACCCTGATCTGCGTGAAGGACGACTCAGGACGTGCGCAAATCCACAAGATTTCGATGGAGAAATGTCGGCGGCAAGAAGGTGAGACTGTGCGTAAGGCAGCAAAGATTTGATCACGTGTAAATCAAGCAAATTTCCCTGAGCACTGCTTTCAATTTGCTGGCGTTTAAACAATATGAACTTAAATCGAATCCACGCAAAGTATGTTTTGTATGCAGGTCGGCCGGTGTGGAGAAAATCGATGAATGGAGCAGCGGACGATGAGGAGCCAAGAAAATCAAAGCAGTTCTGATATCTACGTGTATAATACCCGACACACGTCCTGAAAACTTCCCAGCAAAATGAGAACCAAAATGTCAGGAGTCTCATAAATCTTCTCTGAAAATTTGATCTTGATGAAACCCTGTACAAGAAAATAAAACCATAATAAAAATTGCATAAAGCAAAAAATTAAAACCCTAGATCCAAAAAAAAATTTGAAACCCTAAAACAATTGATTAATGTACAGATTTTTGTCCCCTTAATAGCCAGATTCAGCAGTAGGCACTGAAATATTTTAAAGAAATATAGATTTTCAGATTTTCACTGTGAAGAACTTAAGAAAATCTTTCATGCAACTTAGAAAAATAAACCGAATGATAGACCCAGGATCAAATCCAACTGGGCTCAGCAAAAAATGCTTGCGGGAGTTGGTTGGTTCAGCCGAGAACTTCCCCGAACGCCCACAAAATTTCCTTCAATGATGTTTTCTGCACAGCTCAAAACAACCGTCAATAAAGAGGGCAAAAAAGCTGCTGGATCTCAAAAAGTAATGGAGATACCTGCCATTACTTCAGAAACCCTAACGGCACTGAAACCTCAGCAAGTGAACAAGATACCTGTGCTCACAATACTCTACAAAAAGCTATTATTAATGGCTGAAAATAACATATGCAAAAAATTTAAACAATCTCACAGCATTTCAAGAGAGTAACACCAGCAAGATATGGACCCCAAAGTCTTCTTTTATTAACCAGAAACAGATTTACAAGAGAGCTTCTTCAGTACCAGACTCACAGATCGAATCCATCTAGTGATTTTCATATCGTGTCTCGTGTCTCCCAACCAACTGGTCTACAGTTGGTCTCATCATCTCACAGGGACTACCCCCCTTAGCCGCGGGAGACAGGCTTAAACGGAGGGATCGGGGATCAGAGTGACAGCCCCCGGTCTGAGCGTTGTCGTGCCAATCCGCACGACAACATTTTTTGGCGCCGTTGCCGCTTGCAGGAATGTGAGAATCCAGAATCTGCAACCATACAACACAAAAATAAGTAGCGTCCATCCAAAAATCATCATATAACATTAAGCACAGGAAAGATAAAAGCTCTTCATTTATTGACTATCTAAAGCAGAAACAAAAATGCGAAAAAAAACAAGGAGTAGGGTTAGAGATACGATACAAAGGATGCCCTACGGCATCAGATGTGTTCAATATAGTGCATACTGAGCATTTGCCTGCTTTCAGGCAAATCTGTCGGCTGCTTGTCGGATGTGCCATGTCCAATTTTGCATATGGTAGGACTCTTTCCTATCCGAAAATCAAGCTGCTCACGGCTGTCTGATGTATCAAATCTTCTTCTTATTTTCTTTCTCTTACGTTTTTTCTTTCTGGCAGGTTGAATTACTGATGACCTGGAACTTTCTGTTTCAAAATTATCAGATGAAGTATGCGTGATATGTCTTTCTTTAGCCCGCATCTGATCTTTATCATTCTTAAGTCTATCCGGATCACCTTCAATTAACCATCTTTCAATCGAATCAATAACCTCCTCATAATAAGATGGAGCTTGTTGCAACACATGAGAAGGCTCCTGATCTATTGATGTCACCTGGTTTCTTTCATCTTCCAGTTGCTGAAACCTTTGAACCTGTATTCTAATGGAATCCATCTGACTAGAGTGTTCAACCTTTATATCACTGATTTGTCTGGCATGATGTTCTTCCATGTCTTTTATTACTTTATCGTTCTTTTCCTTCATGTTCATCAAGCAATGCTGCATGAAATTTATTTCTTCTTTATGATTCGCTTGCATGTCAGCCAACTGATTATTATGATTGAACGTCATGATAGTCATTTCCTCATCCATAGTTAATAACTTGTTTTGCATAGAGTCAATTTCCCTATCATGATCAGCTTTAATGGTCACCATATTTTCCTCTAAGACTGACATCTTGCTTTGCATGATTCTAATTTCTGTTTCATGATTAGTCTTCATGGCCTCAATTTCTTTAGCATGGTGACTTTGCGTGACCTCAATCTCCCTATTACGTTTTTCCAGGTGGGTGCATAAAGTTTTCACATCATTGACATAATTAGTTTGATTGATTTCCATATTTCTTACCAGCATCATTAGGTCTCGTATAATTTGCTTTTGCTCTTCTTTTTCATTGTCATTTGTCCCTGATTTTTCACTATCATGAACTTGATCTGCAATATTTCCGGTGGATGACACATTCTGACATGATGAATCGTCTTGGGATCTTTCAGCTGGACCTCTTATCAAATTACTTTCATTTTGTTGCACAATTTTAGAGGCAGAAGGCAAGTTGTTTGGACTATCATATCTATCTTTAAAAGCATTGAGAATGTCTTGTAAAGAAGTGAAAAAATTATTAGGAAAATTATTAAACCATTTCAAGGCATCACCCTCTAAAGAATGGACAAATAGACGCATCTTGAAATCTTCATGATTATATTGAGGAAATCTACAATATAAGATCATTACACAAGTAAACATGTTTAAATGCTATTTAACAGTGACCGAATCACCACCCGAGAACTTAAATAATTTAGAAATGGCCTCTTTCGGAAGATCATGGAGATTATCAGTAAAATGACATGGTTTACATGAATAATCCATGATGAACAGTAAGGGATCAAATGGATGATAGAAAGAGATTTCTGCTCAAGAAAATTAAGAGATGAAAAAAGTGGAGTCGCCACTTGAACAATAAATCTGATTCCAAGATACAAGAAGCAATCAACAAACAGATATGCGGGAGGCTTCTTGTCTGGGAAAGAATAAGAAAATGGAGTCGCCACCCAAACAGAAAACAAACCGAAGTGACGCTGCTGATATGTGATGAAAAGATGCCATAATATTGAATCTGCCAGCTCAACTGAGAGATGAGAAAGATGAGAAGATGAATGATTGTCGTTTGAAACACCATTCTCTCTCTCTTTGCTGATGGTTGCTTGAGATGTGCAGGAAAACCTTTTAGTAAAGAATATTGGTGGGCGTTTGGGGAAGTTCTAGGCTGAACCAGCCGACTCCCACAGGCTTTTCTTTGCAGAGCCCAGCTGATTTTGCCCTGGGTTAATCATTTAAAGTTTATTTCGTATTTTACATTGAGAGATTTTCTTTCTGTTCACAGCAAAGTTCAAGTTTCTGATATTATGAAAATATTTCTGTTATTATGGCTAAATTTGGCTGTTGAGGGGCCTAAGTCTGTAAATTAATTAACTTTTTTAGGGTTTTTCAATTTTTTCTGATTTAGGGTTTCAATTTTTTGCTTAGGTCAGGTTTAGTTAGGGTTTTGATTTTGTTTACTGCAAATTCTTTTTTTGTGATTTTAGGATAGTTTTGAAGGGTTTTACTTTAAAATTTTGTGTATATCTGTCGGGTTTTGTTTTCCTCTTGCAGGTTACAGACCTGAGACAAGATCTGGAGTTTTCTTGGTCCTCTTGGTGTTGCGTTGATTGATTGATTATCTGCTTGGCTAGCCGTGGAAGCATCAAGGCCCAGAAATCACACATAGAAGGAAGCATATTTCGTTTCAAGGGTTTTGGCTTTTCTGTCACCCACGTGAAAACATCAGGCTATCTGCAAAATCTGCGCATTTCCTTCCACGCCGTGGCTTCATATAGCTGATAGCCGTCAAGAGAAAAACTGCAAAAAACGAAATATATGTGTGGCCGGTTTGTATATGCGCAAGTAAGAAAGCCATCATTTGAGAAACATTCGACGTGATCCTTTCCTCGCCAGGTAGCAGACCTGAGTCGAAATTGTCCATCAGAAATGCTCAGGTGAGCTTTAAACCGATGCACATACTTGTCTGCCGCCGTCAAACTCCGTGGGTTGGCATCTGAGGAACGCAGAAGTCGTTGAAGCTTTACGTGAATGCTGGTAACTGCAAATTCGTAAATGATTTCCAATCGCCTTCAAGGGAACCTGCAAACAAACAAAAAACGCATTCCACTTCTTGGATCAGCTAGCTGTTGCACGTGAGTTCCTAACGTCTGAAGATTTTGTTTCGGGCCAGGTATGCGAAAGTCATTTCTCTTGCTTGCGTGGTAAGAAAGTCGTTCTTTCTGAAACATATGGTAAATTTCCTTTGGTTTTACGGCTTCACCTGAAAACTTCAAGTTTCAAAACCACGCAAACGATAAATTCATTTCATGCTCACGTTATGGCTTCATTTGAAAACTTCAGGTTTCAAAATCACGCAAACGATAGAATCATTTCATGCCCATTAGCGTAAAAGTTTTAGCATATAGTTTTAGATGCATTTTCGATTTCAATTTTATGATACTGATGGCTGCGTGGTTATGTTTTAGATTAGGGTTTCTAATTAGGGTTTAGTCATAGTTAAAATGTGTCGTTTGTAGATTTTAGTTTCATTTTAAATAGTTTTTATTTTATTTTTATTTTTTTTTTTTTATTATTATTAGATATAGAATCAAACAAAAAATGGAAAAAGAAATAATGAAAGTTTTAAATCTTTGTTAGTTTAATAAATTTTTATTTTTGTTAGTTTAATTCTGTTAATTTTTTAAAGTTTAGATTTTAGTTTCAAATTTAAAAAAAAAAAGCAAAAATAAAAAATAAAAATTTTGTGGAAAATTTATTTTGCCAGTTTCAGTCTTTTTATTCATGTTGTATCTTTCATGCTGAGATCTAGATACGAAATAGATATCTGGTTAATGATTCTTAATTTCACTGTTGTTTAAAGCATTGATCAAAGTTGCTGGATATCGTTATTTGATGAACTTTGTGTTTTACTGGATATTTAAAGCATTGTTCTCATTATTTGATGATAAATGATTGTTGTTTATGGTTCATGTTCTTATATCGTCCTGCAAGTAATCATTTAAGCACCAATATCATAAGGCACTGGTCTATCAAATTAATAAAATCATTTTAGTGCATCTCGTCTCCCAGCCCAACTGTTTGGCAGTTGGCCTTCATCGTTTCGCAGGGTCTCCCCCCCTTAGCCGTGGGAGACAGGCTTAAACGGAGGGACCGGGGATCAGAGTGACAGCCCCCGGTCTGAGCGTTGCCGTGCCGATCCGCGCGACAACAGACTCTCTCCTAGGCAAGTAAAGGGGGGTAGTCCCTAAGGTAAATGGATGAGAAAGCCTGTGGATCACGAGCTCTAGGAGATTTTAATGATGGACAACTTTATGAATCTAAACGATTAAATCAGATTGATAGATTAAACTCCAGTGTAAACAAGACACAACCACAAAATAAAAACAAATATACACTAGTGCCTTCAATAATTGAATTAACCATCAATAAAACAAGTTATCCAGAACGATTTTCCAATATGTGACAATCATGAATAATCAATAAATGCCCAACACTGTAACATGCAAAAGATTCCAAATCTAAAATGATTTTCATCAACTGCCCAAATCTAGGATTAATTAACCTTTTCCAAAAGCCAATATGATTTATCCACCTTGACCATAAAATTTAAGATTTAGCATTTAACACCAAAGGACTTTAATTTAGGCAATACACATTGATGAAGTAAAACAAATCAACAGGTTAAAAAAAATCGAAATTTTTAATGGGCCATAGGCCACATTAAAAATTTTAACGTTTAAGTGAAAAAACCCTTAATTTATTTTATTTTAAATCCTTAGTCACAAATTTTAAAATTTTCAGAAATTTTTTTATGAATTTTTTAAATATATTAAATTTTTTAAGTTTTAGAATTTTAGAATCTTAAAAGTTTTTAGATTTTTAGATTTTTTTAATTTTTAGATTTTTTATTTTATTTTTAAGGTTTTTCAAAATCAAAATGAAATTAAAAATTAAAAAGGTGAAATGAAATGAAAAAAGAAAATTATTAGAATCTGAATTAACAAAAAAATAAAATCGAACTTACATGTATATACACTAACCCTAAGTCCTAAGTTCTAAAATATATATACACTGAAATAAGAACCAACCAAAAACTAACGCAGCAAACAAAAAAAAAGAGGGTTTCGAATGTTCCTTTTTTCTTTGTCACTGGCACTGCAAGTCAAGCAGAAGGAGTTGCGTTTGATGGTTTGCTTCCAGGTATGCGGGAGACGTGGACAGTTCGAATTAGGCTTGGAAGAGGGTTCGATTGAACAGCCAAAGGAAGGCTAGGCAAGGTGGACATGGCTACGGAGTGGTAGCAGTTTGGACTGCTTGAAGGAGAGCTGACTTCTGCGGGTTTGCTTGGAGAGGAATTTGGAAGCAACGAGTTGGACGGAGAGGGATGGTAGCAAAAAGGTGTGGAGCAGAGATGGATACGTAGTAGCAAGGAGAAAGCCAACTGCCAAGTGAGGGGTATGGCAGCGTTGGAGCTGCGGACAACAGTAAGGAGAATGCAGGTTTGAAAGACTGCGTGAGGATGGAAGCTCGATGGGGAGCTGATGAAAAGACTAAGCATCGAGGGTTTAGAGACAACATGAGAGGGATGGAGGCTCAACGCTGCGGGTTGATGAGCATAAGGGTTTGAAGCTGGAGGCAGCAAAGGAAGGGATTTGAGGAGATTTTTTGTTCTCCTTTTGCAGGTTTGGAATGGCAGCCAGCAGCACGGATTTGAAGAGAAAGCAGGTAACAGCGCTGGGGCCTTAAAAAAAAAATTAGAAATGCACAGTGAAACCCAAAAAACCAGTCAACAAATCCCAGAAACCAATCAGCAAACTAGTGGCCGAAAAGCCCCTTAAAATTTACCAGAACTCCTTTAAGAATTTTCCAGAAAATCTTAATTTAAAAATTTGAATCAGCTTGCTTCAAATTTTATCCTGAAACCCTCACGAAATTTCCAGATCTGATGTTAAATTTAAATCCTTGCAAAAATATAATGTTGATGGGCCTCCAGAGATCCAGATCTTACCCTCCAGGGCTTAGATCTGGACTCTGCACAGCTTTCAGCTTCAGATCTGCAGCTGCAATACAACAAAAAACACACAAATGATATACACAATGACCCTAAAAACACTAAAACCCTGAAAACCAAAGTTAATTACAGATCTATGTACATAAATGGCAGATCTATCAGATCTAGGGAGTGTGAGTCCGACTCCACTCTCAGATCTGAAAAATTAGCATAGAAAAATTAAAAAAAATTGAATTTTAGAGGAGGTACTAAGCTCAAATCCCTTCATGCATCACCCATAAAAATATCTTATGATAAGCCCGGGATCAAATTCAAACTGGGCTATTCAGTAAACACGGATCGAGAGTTGGCTGGTTCAGCCAAAAACTTCCCCAAACGCTCGATGATCTAATAATCAAGGATTTTCCTGCAAAACTCAATTCAGTTGTCAACATAGAGCGAGAAAACAATAATAAAATTCAGATCTAATTGAGATACCTGCTATTATATTCAAAACTTAAATTATCATTCAAACCCCAACGACTAAGCAAGATACCTGTACTCAAATCACTCTTCAGAAGCTATTATTAATGGAGAAAAAGAAATTACGCACGAAAATAATACATCTTACAGCATTTCCATGAAGAGTAACACTAGTGGAAATTTAACCCCAAAGTCTTTCTTTATTGCTCATAAAAAGATTACAAGAGAGAGCTTTTCGCTTAGTACACGATCAAAAGATCGGATGATCTCAGATTCTCAACTGATAACTGACCTCCTATTTAAAGATAAATCTTCCAATGGCTAGTTCGAGTGATCCTTGTCAAAGTGATCTCGACCGTTGATGAGGATCAAAATTTCTTTTAATATCATTCGTCGAAATTTTAAATATTGAGGAAAATTCGAATTTTTCAATTAAATGCATTTTAATTAATTCAAAAATTAAATTTTTGAATTAATTTCCTCAAATTTTTTACTTTGACTTAACCCCGGTCCCCAGGGACCAAAGGCATAAAATTTAGCAAAATAATCAATTAACCTTAGTCCATGGACTTCTTTAAAATTTAATTTTTAAAGGACCCATGAATTTTTCCTTTGGAAAATTTAAATTTACCTAGGACCTATAATTAATTAAATTTCTGGCTTAGGATTTTAATTAATTTTGGCCAGAAAATTTAATTAATTAACCTATGAGGGGATAAATTATTTTTCTAACCCTCAAGACACTTTACATCATGATTTTTACATTTTTTACATCTCAAGGGGGAAAACCCATTTGAAATAGACCCTCACAGACTACCCATTTCTGTGACAAATATAATCCAGCAAACTAAGCAATTTGTAATAAAATAACCTAACCGAATAGTTAGGATTATTCCCAAATCACTTTTCCAGAGACTCGATCTATAACACTAGGACTCCCCTAAGATCCAAGTGACAAAATCCACTCCGGCTTTAGGGTAAGGCTGAAGGAAAACTTTGCCGACCATCCGAGAATGGATCGATGAGACAAAAAACCTCCCGGAATGTAGATCGTCACCAAAAAAGTAGGTTTACCTAGGTAAATACATACACGACATGGATCTGCTGAGATTATTTACATTATACAAATGCAGAATGTGTTTACGTTATAACATGATCCTCATGCTGACGATGATAGCTGGATGGCAGGAACACGTCGATCAGGCGCTATCCCTTTTGCAAAAAAAGGGGTGTACTGCTATGGGTCGTTGACACATAGTGGTCAACATCTAGCTCTACTTGAGGACACGTTGCTGCACTGGAGGAATGTGAGAATCCAGAATCTGCATCCACGCAACACACAACGAAACATAAGTAGCATCCATCCAAAACTCATCATATAACGTTAAGCATAAGAAAGATATAAGCTCTTCATTTATTAAATGTTCTAACAACATGAAAAACCAAATCTAACTACAAAACGAAATACTGAAATAACAAGGCATAAGGTTAGAAATACAATAAAAATATGCCCCATGGCATCAGATGCATTCAATATAGCGCATACTGAGCATTTGCCTACTTTCAAGCAAATTTGTCAGCTGTTTCTCGGATGTGCCATGTCCAATCCTGCATAGGGTAGGACTTTTTCCTATCCAAAAATCAAGCTGCTCACGGCCATCTGATGCATCAAATTGCTTTCTCATTCTCTTTCTCTTGCGCTTTTTCTTTGTGGCAGGGTGTATCACTGATGACATGGAACATTTTGTTTCAAAACTCTCAGATGAAGTATGTAGGGTATGCATGACATGTCTTTCTTCATTCTGTATTTGATTCTTATCAATTTCTGTTTTATCCGGGTCACCTTCAATTAGCCACTTTTCAATGGAGCAAATGACCTCATCATAATAAGATGGAGCTTGCTGCAATAGATAAGGAGGCTTCTGATCTATTGACGTCTCCTTGTTTCTTTCATCCTCTGACTGATGCTGAAATTTCTGTACCTGTATTGTTATGGCATCCATCTGGTTAGAGTGTTCAAGCTTCATAGCACTGACTTCCTTGGCATGGTTTTCCTCCATGGTCAATAACTTATTCTGAAGACATATCTGACCAGCTTCCACATCTTTTGTTACTTTTTCATTCTCTTCTTTCATGCCCATGAAACAATTTTGCATATAGTTTATCTCTTTCTTATGATTTGCTTGCATGGTAGCCAACTGATTATTATAATCGAATGTCATGATGGTCATTTCTTCATCCATAGTTAATAACTTGTTTTGCATAGAATTAATTTCCCTGTCATGATTAGCTTTCATGGTTTCCATCTCCTTATCTCGCTTTTCCAGGTGGGTGTATAAAGTTCTCATATCCTTGATGTAATCAGTTACAAATTTTTCTTGATTAAGCTCCATATTTTTTACCAGCCGCATTAGTTCTTCTATAATTTGCTTATCATTTTCCCTTTCATTATCGACACTAATTTGACAACTTGTCCATGTCTTCCCGCTGTCATCGATTTGATCTATAAAGGTGCAAGTGGATGGCACATTCTGATATGGAGAATTGTCTTGAGATCTTTCATCGATAGCTGGATCCTTCACAAGATCACTTTCATTCTGTTGCATAATTTTAGGGGCACAAGGCGAGCTATCTTGATAACCATATCTATCTTTAAAAGCATTGACGATGTCTTGTAAAGAAAAAGAATCTTCAAGACAATTATTAAACCAATTCAAAGCATCACCCTCTAAAGAAAAGGCAAATATACGCATTTTGACATCTTCATGATCATACTGGGGAGAACTACAATATATGAGCATTATACGAATAAACCTGCATAAATACTTTCTAACAACCTCTGAATCACCACCCGAGAACAAAGACAATTTATGAATGGCCACTTCCGGAATATCATGGAGAACATCAGTAAAATGACACGAGGTAAACGAATAATCCATGATGAATAATGAGGGACCAAATAGATGATAGAGAGAGACCTCTGCTCAGGAAAATCAAAAGATCCACAAGAAGCGAGCTTCTAGTAGAAATGAAAGAAGTGGAGTCGCCACCTGAACATGAATCTAACTCTAAACAACCGGATATAAGGGAGGGCTTCTTGTTTGAGAAAAAATAAATGAAAAGAAATGGAGTCTCCACCCAAACAAGAAACGAACCGAGATGTCCAGGTGCTAAAGGTGCAGATGAAACAATTAACGAGATGACAAAAGATAAGGCGATGAAAAGATCAAATGACGCCAGGAAAAGCTGGCCGCTTGACAGGCTAATGAATGGCGGAAAAGATGAAATGATTAAAACGATGTCGAGAAAACCAGGGACAGAAAAAACTCTATCCCAGGCAATGGCGCCAATAATGTTGGCGTTGCCGGTAAAAATGATAAATATGATATAAGGAGAATGAAGATGAAATGTCGTTGAAGCGCCGAGAATAAAAAGTCCCTGGCAATGGTGCCAAAAATGTTGTCACGCAAAGTGTCTAGGCACCGCGACAACACTCAGAGTAAGGGCTGTCACTCTTAATCTTTACTCACTCCGTTTAGACTCTCTCCTAGGCAAGTCAAGTAGGGTAGTCCCTAAGGTAAATGGATAAGAAATCCTGTGGATCACGGACTCTAGGAGATTTTAATGATGGACAACTTGATGAATCTAAACGATTAAATCAGATTGATAGATTAAACGCTAGCGTAAACAAGACACGACCACAAGATAAAAACAATTATAGACCAGTGCCTTCGATAATTGAATTAACCATCAATAAAACAAGTTATCCAGAATGATTTTCCAATATGTGACGAAAAGTGACAATCATGAATAATCAATAAATGCCCAGCACTGTAACATGCAAAAGGTTCCAGATCTAAAATTTTCATCAACTGCCCAGCTCTAGGATTAATTAACCTTTTCCAAAAGCCAATATGATTTATCACACCTTGACCATAAAATTTAAGATTTAGCATTTAACACCAAAGGACTTTAATTTAGGCAATACACATTGATGAAGTAAAACAAATCAATGGATTAAAAAAAAAATCGAAATTTTTAACGGGCCATAGGCCACATTAAAAATTTTAACGTTTAAGTGAAAAACCCCTTAAATTATTTTATTTTAAATCCTTAGTCACAAATTTCAAAATCTTCAGCACTTTTTTTATGAATTTTTTAAAAATATTACATTTTTTTAATGTTTTAGAATTTTAGAATCTTAAAAGTTTTTAGATTTTTTAATTTTTTAATTTTTAGATTTTTTTTAAGGTTTTTCAAAATCAAAATGAAATTAAAAATTAAAAAGGTGAAATGAAATGAAAAAAGAAAAGTATTAGAATCTGAATTAAAAATAAAAATCGAACTTGAATGAATATACACTAACCCTAAGTCCTAAGTTCTAAAATATATATACAATGAAATAAGAACCAACCAAAAACTAACGCAACATACAAAAAAAAGAGGGTTTTGAATGTTCCTTTTTTTTGTGACTGCAATTCAAGTGGAAGGAGCTGCGTTTGATGGTTTGTTTGCAGGTATGCGGGAGACGTGGACAATTCGAATTAGGCTTGGAAGAGGGTTCGATTGAACAACCGGAGGAAGGCTGGGCAAGGTGGAGATGGCTGCGGAGTGGTAGCAGTTTGGACTGCGTGAAGGAGAGCTGACTTCTGCGGGTTTGCGTGGAGAGGAGTTTGGAAGCAGCGAGCTGGACAAAGAGGGATGGTAGCGAAGAGGTGTGGAGCAGAGATGGATACGCAGCAGCAAGGAGAGAGCCAAGCGAGGGGTATGGCAGCGTTGGAGCTGCGGACAGCAGTGAGGAGAATGCAGGTTTGAAAGACTGTGTGAGGATGGGAGCTCGATGGGGAGCTGATGAAAAGACTAAGCAGCGAGGGTTTAGAGACAGCGTGAGAGGGATGGAGGCTCAACGCTGCAGGTTGATGAGCATAAGGGTTTGAAGCTGGAGGCAGCGAAGGAAGGGATTTGAGGAGGTTTTCTGTTCTCCTTTTGCAGGTTTGGAATGGCGGCCAGCAGCGCGGATTTGAAGAGAAAGCAGGTAGCAAGGCTGGGGCCTTAAAAAAAATTCGAAATGCACAGTGAAACCCAAAAACCAGGCAACAAATCCCAGAAACCAATCAGCAAACTGGTGGCCGAAAAACCCCTTAAAATTTACCAGAACTCCTTTAAGAATTTTCCAGAAATCTTAATTTAAAATTTTGAATCAGCTTGCTTCAAATTTGATCCTGAAACCCTCACGAAATTTCCAGATCTGATTTTAAATTTAAATCCTTGCAAAAAAATGATGCTGATGGGCCTCCAGAGATCCAGATATTATCCTCCAGGGCCTAGATCTGTACTCTACACAGCTTTCAGCTTCAGATCTACAGTTGCAATACAACAAAAAACACCCAAGCGATATACACAATGACCCAAAAAACACTAAAACCTTGAAAACCAAAGTTAATTACAGATCTATGTACATAAATGGTAGATCTATCAAATCTAGGGAGTGTGAGTCTGACTCCGCTCCCAGATCTGATGATTTGAGGCTCTCAATAGCCAGATCTAACGATTTAGCATAGAAAAATTAAAATTTTTTGAATTTTAGAGATACTAAGCTCAAAACCCTTCATTCATCACCCATAAAAATATCTTATGATAAGTCCGGGATCAAATTCAAACTAGACTCTTCAGAAAACACGGATTGGGAGTTGGCTGGTTCAGCCAAGAACTTCCCCGAACACCCGATGATCTAATAATCAAGGATTTTCCTACACAACTCAATTCAGCCGTCAACATAGAGCGAGAAAACATTAATAAAATTCAGATCTAATAGAGATACCTGCTATTATATTCAAAACTTAAATTATCATTCAAACCCCAGCGATTAAGCAAGATACCTGTACTCAAATCGCTCTTCAAAAGCTATTATTAATGGCAAAAAAGAAATTACACACGAAAATAATACATTTTACAGCATTTCCATGAAGAGTAACACCAGCAAAAATTTAATCCCAAAGTCTTTCTTTATTGCTCATAAAAAGATTACAAGAGAGAGTCTTTCGCTTAGTACACGATCAAAAAATCGGATGATCTCAACTGATAAGTGACCTCCTATGTAAAGATAAATCTTCCAACGGCTAGTTAGAGTGATCCTTGTCAAAGTGATCTCAACCGTTGATGAGGATCAAAATTTCTTTTAATCTCATCCGTCGAAATTTTAAATATTGAGCAAATTTCAAAATTTTCAATTAAATGCATTTTAATTAATTCAAAAATTAAATTTTTGAATTAATTTCCTCAATTTTTTTACTTTTACTTAACCCCAGGGACCAAAGGCATAAAATTTAGCAAAATAATCAATTAACCTTAGTCCTTGGACCTCTTTAAAACTTAATTTTTAGAAGACCCACGAATTTTGTCTTTGGAAAATTTAAATTTACCTAGGACCTATAATTAATTAAATTTCTGGCTTAGGATTTTAATTAATTTTGACCAAAAAAATTAATTAATTAACCTATGAGGGGATAAATTATTTTTCTAACCCTCAAGACACTTTACATCATGATTTTTACATTTTTTACATCTCCAGAGGGAAACCCATTTGAAATAGACCCTCATAGGCTACCCGTTTCTGCGACACAAATATAATCCAGCAGAGTAAGCAATTTGTAATAAAATAACTTAACCGAATAGTTAGGATCATTCCCAAATCACTTTTACAGAGACTTGATCTATAACACTAGGACTCCCCTAAGATCCCACTGACAAAATCCACTCCGACTTTGGGGTAAGGCTGAAGGAAAACTCTGTCGGCCATCTGATAATGGATCGGTGAGAGAAAAAACCTCCCGGAATGTAGATCGTCACCAAAAATGTAGGTTTACCTAGGTAATTATATACACAACATAGATTTGTTGAGATTATTTACATTATACAAATGCAGAATGGGTTTACATTATAACATGATCCTCATGCTGACAATGATAGCTGGATGGCAGGAACACATCAATCAGGTGCTATCCCTTTTGCGAAAAAGAGGGTAAACTGCGATGCGTCATTGACACGTAGTGGTCAACAAGTCCAACAAGGCACCCGAAGATGAGATAATGTATTTGCCACATCATAACCATGTGACTACCACATGTTGCAACTCACAACACTACATGGAAACCAACCACTATAAATAAACATGCTAAAAATAGCAATACCCTTTTAAAAAGGAAAAGATAAAAAATATCTAGTACTAGTGAAACACTACTAAATATAGCATGCCTAAAATTAGTCATTGCTAAAAATAGAAATTCCTCACATGTCAATGAAATTAGACTCATTGGCCCACGGAGCTTTGGATTGACGGTGAATGGGTGCACTGTTAAGGCATTCCTTGTGATAGGTCACTGGTTCAAATCCCCTGTGGGTGCTTACCTACCCAAAAAAAAAATGAAATTAGACTCATTGGATTCAATTTTCTGCAAAGAATCCAAATATGTGCTAAGAATCACCATGCTAGCCCTAGAACCCCCACTGCTAAAAAAAGTAGTGTCTCACATGTTTCCCAAAAATAGATCACCAGAATTGTGAGCTTGCAAGGAACTCAAATATGCCATCAACTATGATACGCAATCCTTGGAACTCCAACTACTAAAAATAGTAATCTCCTCAAAACTTATGAAGATCCCTGTGAAATGTCTTTGACTTTGAAATGGGCTCAAATCACTAAAAAATCTTGTATCTGATCTCTAGGAAAATCATCTCTAACCTGTGTGGAAACTATGATAGTTGACTCCAAACACTACGCTGATGAATATTGGCTAGCTCTTAACGCTCAGTTGTAAGGAGCAAATCTGAGGGTTACCATAAGTCTACTCATGAAGTTACCTATCTATGTCATACCACCTATCATTGCACATACTCCTAACTCAATGATCTAGAAAATACCTCTTCGTCCTAGAAGTTGTCACACGTAATAGAAGTTAAGGTCGTCCCACCATGGTCAAACTTAGGAAAATTCTAAAATTAACTAATGTTATTATGTTACTAGAAGAGATCACTTGGTGTGCACTACTTAATAACTTGTATATTGAGGCTTGACTCATTGTTATGAGTAGGTGCCTTCTATTGGGATTTATGTATTTGCATTGAGAGTTGCATCTATGCCTTGGGATATGTGTATTATGCCTCAATATTTGTGTACTCACACTAGGACCTGTGACACTACATTGGGATCCATGACACTGCGTTGAGATACGTGATACTACTTTAGGTTCTGTGTACCAACCTATAGACCTATTAACCACCCAAGTGTCAACAACCCCATTAGCAGAGTACCGTTCAAAGCAGTGAGAAATTTTTCAAACTTCATCAACATTATGTAGCTTTTGGCCTTCAATTGTAATCCAAATTTCGCAACCTTGTGTGCCATCATGTAAAAAATGATTCTAGTATGTTTATAAAGCCATGCAAAACATCTAGGTAAGCTTAATATTTTTACCAAAAAGTTACAATTTAGGGAGTTTTTTTTCCTCGGCTAATTATTTGTGTTTTTCAACACTTAATAATTAGTAGAGTTTTTCTCCCAAATATACCCCTGATCCAAGTGGATATTGGTCGCCACTCGTCTATTCCACCTAGAACTCCATTCGGTTTCACCAGTTTCCTTGTTTATAGTAACATTTACTATTTTTAGCAATTTTTCGAATTTTGAACTTCTAAAACAGATTTGACACCCTAAACGGCGTTTTTTTGAGGTCCGCAACAAGCCCGTAGCCATTGTTGAAATTTGGTACCGGAGGACAGGTGGTTCCCTAAGGCTTTAATCTTTGGCCTAGGGAAAAATGTCCAAAAGAATTTAATTTTTCTCCTAAAGTGACTTAATAATTTTTATAAAGTCAAATCTAATTTAAAAGTGACTTTAAATGATAAAGTTACTAAAGTCTAATTTTAAAGTGACTTTAATAAAGTCAATGTAAAATTAGAAAGGAAAAGTGACTATGAAAATAAATGACTAAGTGGGTCTTTATTAAAGTGGGGTGAATTAAAAAATAGAAAGTGAGATTTAAATGAACATTTAATCTCAGCGCTAGATCTCAATCTATTTCAGTCATTGGATTTAGGGATTACCCAAAAGTCACTTAGGGTTAGATTAAAGGAGGAAAAGGTCATTCATTCTTTCATGAATAGATTGGGAGAAGGAGAGCAAGAGAGCAAGGGAGATTTCTGAACAGGGAGGAGAAGGAGGCAGCATCTTGGCACACATTCCAAGGCAGCATTCCAGCAAGTCCGTACAGCTGAGTTAGCATACAGTGAAAGGCAGATTTTTGGGCACGATTTTCAAGGAGGTCGTACAGCAGTTTGCACAGAAATCGAGGAGCAAAAATCTGAGTTTGCTGGCACGATTTTCAAGGAGGCCGTACAACAAATTTTCAAGGAGGTCGTACAGCAATTTTCGGCACAGAAATCAAGGAAATCATACAGCAGAATTTCTGGCAGCTTGCACGATTTTCTAGGCAGGCCGTACAGCAGAATTTAAGGCTGAAAATTGGCACAGAAATCGAGGAGGACGTACAGCATTTATTGTTGTTCAGATTTTGTTGTTTGCAAGTTTTTCCAGTTGGCTGAGGCACAGAAAACGAGATAAGTTGTAAAAGTTTACTTGCTGATTTTTTTGCTGAATATTTCTCACTGTAAAAAGCATTTTTCAAAAATAAGAAGGAGCTCTCGAACTGGTTTTCCCCAAGAGTTGTAGGGGTTTTTCCAGGGTCACATTGACCAAAAATCACTGTGTTTAAATGTGTTGAATGGTTGTTTATATGTGCTGATTTTTATATTTCTGCATTTTCCAGCATTCTGTAAAATTTCCAGAATTTGAGTTTTCAGCAAAATTTATTTTTCAGTTGTTAAATGTATGGATATGGGAAAGGGCATTTAACTATTTTGGAGAAATAAGGTGAAACTAAAAACCAAGGTGGGAAATGAAAATTTTTTACATGGTATCAGAGCTTGAGTGCTGAAGTGCAGTTTGGGACAGCAAGGAGGAAAATTACAGCCTGCTGATTTTTCACTCAAAAAATTCCAGCAAGCTGATTTTTCACAAATAACAGTTTTATTTTTACACTACAGCAGTGCTATTTTTTCAGTTTTTAGGACAGCAGGATGTCATCGGGATTGAGGGTGGAGGATAGGTTGGATGGGCATATCAATTATAGCGTTTGGAAGGAGAGAATGCAGAGTATCTTTGAGGTAGAAGTCCGGGACATCATGGTGCATACCACACAGAACCCTGTTGTTGTGCCTATTGATGCTACTCAATTGGCTAAGTATAATAAAAAGAACAACAAGGGCAAGAGACTGATTCTAGACGGAGTCAAAAACCATTGCATTCCTCATGTGAGAAGAAAGAGAAATGCCCATGAGATGTGGGCAGCATTGTCCAATCTCTACCAGAGTACCAATGAGAACCGGATAATGGTCTTGAAGGAGAAGCTGAAGACCATTAAGATGGGTAATGATAGTGCAGCTTGATATCTCACCAAGATTACTAATGTGAGAGATGAGTTGGCAGTAGTTGGAGAGAACATTCCACCCACTGAGTTGGTACAGATTGCAGCGAATGGCCTCCCCCGTTCATGGATGAACTTTGCTGATGGGGTTTGTGCACGTGAGACCCTTCCCACATAGGAGAGGTTTCGAGATGATTGCATTCAAACAGAGATTAGGAAATGTCAGCTTGGGGTAGCCAAGCCACCTGAGCAGGATGAGGATGTAGCACTGTCGGCAGGAGGCAAGAAAGGCAAAGGGAAGAAGCAGGCTTCCACAAGCAATGGTGGGGGCAAAGGCAAAGGTAAAGGTAAACAGGGTAACACACAGAAGGACTATTCCAAGGTGAAGTGTTGGAATTGTCAAAAGATGGGACACTATGCAGTTGTATGTCCGGAGAAGAAGAAGAAGGGGAAGAACCAGAGTGTGGTAGCTTCAACAAAGGTTGAGGACTTTGCAGTTCGTTTTGACCGGGAGTTTGGGTTCACTGCGTATGAATCCTCTAGTGCAGGATCACCTGCCACACAGGTTCAGAATAAGCATGCTTTTCCCTCAATTAGCGGAGCATCTTCGGGTATCTGGTATGTGAACAGTGGGGCTTCACGTCACATGACAGGAGTCCGTGAGTACTTCTCAGAGCTTTCAGATAGTGGCACTGATATAGAGGTAATACTCGGTGATGACAGAGTTGTTAGAGCAGTCGGTGTGGGGACACTGACATTTCAGAAGGAGTCCAAACCTCCCTTGAAGGTGTCAGATGTTCTTTATGTGCCAGGGATGAGGAAGAACCTCATATCCGTCTCAGCTTTGGAGGACAGAGGATATGAGGTACTGTTCAGGGGAGGACAGGTGTTGATGTATCCCAGGGGCACTCCAGCTGATTCAGCTAGAGTGATAGGTGTACGCCATGCAAAGGTGTACAAGTTTGCATTCCAGTCCCTTTTGGCATTGAGCAGTAGTACCGACAGCAGAGCTAGCAGTTCTGAGCTGTGTGAGATTTGGCACCGCAAGATGGGGCATATGTATCATGGAGCCTTGAGGACATTGCGGGAGATCACTACAGGTGTGTCAGATTTCAGTACTGATCACTTTGATACTTGCAGAGGATGTGCGATGGGCAAGTTTGCCAAATCCCCTTTTCCCAGCAGTGACAGCAGAGCGACTGGGATACTTGATTTGATTCATTCTGATGTGAGCGGTCGGATGTCTCATGTTTCCTTGAGTGGATATGAGTACTATGTTTTATTCATTGGTGATCACTCCAGGAGGACCTGGATTTATTTCTAGAAGACCAAGAGTGAGGTCTTCAAGCGGTTTCAGGAGTTTAGAGCTCTTGTGGAGACACAGATAGGTCGGAAGATCAAGTCCCTGAGGTCGGACAATGGGGGAGAGTACACCCTTGGAGAGTTTGCTGACTATTGTGCGGAGGCAAGCATTAGGAGGGAGTTCACTGTTCCTTACAACCCCCAGCAGAACGAGGTTGCGGAGAGGAAGAACAAATCCATCGTAGGGGCTGCCAAAGCCATGTTACATGATCAGGGGTTGCCATTGTTCTTGTGGGCAGAGGCATGCAACAAAGCTGTTTATTTGCAGAACAAGAGTCTGCATCGTGCCTTGGGGCACATGACTCCGGAGGAGGCTTTTTCTGGGAAGAAACCTGATATTGGTCATCTTCGTATCTTTGGGTGCATTACATACTCCTACATACCCAAGGAGAAGAGGACCAAACTAGAGCCCACCACAGAGAAGGGTATCTTTGTGGGCTACAGTGAGACCTCAAAGTCCTTTCGGATTTACATTCCTTCACAGAGGAAAGTTGTTGTCAAGCGGGATGTGAAGTTCGAGGAGGACAGGGCCTTTAAGAGGTCACGGGAGTTAGAGTATCTGGATTAGCCAGACCCTCAACAGCAGTTGAGTCAATCGCAGGGATCTAGTGGGCAGGGATCAGGAGGATCTAGAGGTACATCTATGAGGATGTCAGGTCCATCAGTGAGTAGTGGCTCGCCGAGCCAGAGGGGTGGTGCTCCGGGCAGCATGCAGAGCAGTTCACTAGGGAGTCCACTGATGGACAGTTCACATGGTACCTCAGCTTCTACAGGTTCAGGTGTAGGCAGGAGGACAGCAGACAGACAGTCAGTTGTTCAGGCCCCTGATGATGATGAGGAGGAGTTTCATTCTCCAATGGGAGAAGTGCGCTCAGGGAAGAGGAAGCCCAAGTGGCTTCAGGACACCTTGAGAGATGCCACATTTGTTGCTGACCCTAAGAGGCCGGTCAGAGAGAGTAGACCACCTGAGAGGTTTTGTAGCTTTTATGGCAATGGTTACCAGCATCCTTGACTTTGAGCCTTCTAGCTATGAGGAGGCAGCTAGCCAGCAGGTCTGGAGAGAGGCCATGCAGGAGGAGTATTCTTCCATCATGAAAAATGATGTTTGGGAGGTGGTGCCGAGGCCTGAGGGCAAATCCGTGGTTACCTCCAGATGGCTTTACAAGGTAAAGCATGCTGCAGATGGCAGCATTGAGAAATTCAAAGCGAGGATTGTGGCTAGAGGGTTCTCCCAGGTAGAGGGAGTTGATTATGAGGAGACATTCGCTCCCGTGGCTCAATATACTTCGATCCGCTCCATTATATTGATAGCAGCAAAGATGGGTTGAAAGATCCACTAGATGGATGTGAAGACTGCATTTCTCAATGGCTTCATACAGGAGGAGGTGTACATTGAGCGTCCACAGGGCTTTGAGGTGCATGGGAAGGAGTCCCATGTGTGCAGACTGAAGAAGGCCCTTTATGGCCTGACGCAAGCTCCTAGAGCTTGGTACTCCAGGATAGATACATACTTGCAGGGGATGGGTTTCACAAAGAGTGAGGCAGATCCAAACCTTTACTTTATTGTGATAGGTGAGGAGTCTCTCATTCTGGTGTTGTATGTGGATGACTTGGTCATTACAGGTGCAAAGAAACTCATAAAGCACTGTAAGAGAGATCTTGCAGCGGAGTTTGAGATGAAGGACATCGGCTTGATACATTACTTTTTGGGTTTGGAGGTGTGGCAGGAGGAGGGGCATTTCTTCCTGGGGCAGGGGAAGTATATTGTGGACATCCTTGGCAGATTCCACATGAAGGATTGTAAACCCATGTCGACACCGATGATTACCAACTGGAAGAAGATTCATGCTTCGGATTCCGAGTTGGTGGATCCCACATTGTACAGGCAGCTGATTGGTTCCTTGATGTATTTGGTCAACACTAGACCAGATATTTGTTTTGCAGTCAACACGATGAGTTAGTTTATGTGTGAGCCTAGGAAGGTTCACTGGGTGGCTGCAAAACAAATTTTGCGGTACTTGCAGGGGACAGTGGATTATGGTCTGGACTACAGGAAGGGGGATGGAGTGAGATTAGCAGGTTATACTGATTCTGATTGGGCAGGTTGTGCTTCTGATAGGAAGAGCACTTCAGGGTGCTGTTTTAGATTGGGTTCGGCAGTAGTGTCATGGTTCAACCGGAAGCAGCAGTCAATAGCATTGAGTTCAGCAGAAGCAAAGTATATGGCAGCCAGTCTAGCTAGTTGTGAGGCCATCTGGCTTCGCAAGATGTTGTTTGGCTTATTTGGTCAGCCGTTGAGACCTTCAGTGATTTACTGTGATAATCAGAGTTGCATTAAACTCACTGAGAATCCAATATTTCATGACAGGTCAAAGCATATCAGGATCAAATATCATTTCATCAGAGACTGTGTTCAGAAGGGCGTTGTGAAGCTTGACTATATTCCCACTGATGAGCAGGTTGCAGATATTCTTACCAAAGCCTTACCACGGGGCAAGCATGAATACTTCAGAGACAAGATGGGTGTCGTGAGGAACACCTTCCTCGGTAAGAGGGAGTGTTGAAATTTGGTACCGAAGGATAAGTGGTTCCCTAAGGCTTTGATCTTTGGCTTAGGGAAAAGTGTCCAATAGAATTTAATTTTTCTCCTAAAGTGACTTTATAATTTTTATAAAGTCAAATCTAATTTAAAAGTGACTTTAAGTGATAAAGTTACTAAAGTCTAATTTTAAAGTGACTTTAATAAAGTCAATGTAAAATTAGAAAGGAAAAGTGACTTTGGAAATAAATGACTAAGTGGGTCTTTATTAAAGTGGGGTGAATTAAAAAATAGAAAGTGAGATTTAAATTAGCATTTAATCCCAGCCCTAGATCTCAATCTATTTCAGCCATTGATTTAGGGATTACCCAAAAGTCAATTAGGGTTAGATTAAAGGAGGAAAAGGAAGAAAAGGTCATTCATTCTTTCATGAGCAGATTGGGAGAAGGAGAGCCAGAGAGCAAGGGAGATTTCTGAACAGGGAGGAGGAGGCAACAGCTTGGCACACATTCCAAGGCAGCATTCCAGCAAGTTCGTACAGCTGAGTTAGCATACAGTGAAAGGCAGATTTTTGGGCACGATTTTCAAGGGGGTCGTACAGCGGTTTGCACAGAAATCGAGGAGCAGAAATCTGAGTTTGCTGGCACGATTTTCAAGGAGGTCGTACAGTAGATTTTCAAGGAGGTTGTACAGCAGTTTTCGGCACAGAAATCGAGGAAATCGTACAGCAAAATTTCTGGCAGCTTGCACGATTTTCTAGGCAGGCCGTACAGCAGAATTTAAGGCTGAAAATTGGCACAGAAATCGAGGAGGATGTACAACATTTATTGTTGTTCAGATTTTGTTGTTTGCAAGTTTTTCCAGTTGGCTATGAGGCACGGAAAACGAGATAAGTTGTAAAAGTTTACTTGCTGATTTTTTGTTGAATATTTCTCACTGTAAAAAGCATTTTTCAGAAATAAGAAGGAGCTCTCGAACTGGTTTTCCCCAAGAGTTGTAGGGGGTTTTTCCAGCGTCACCTTGACCAAAAATCATTGTGTTTAAATGTGTTGAATGGTTGTTTATATATACTGATTTTTATATTTCTGCATTTTCCAGCATTTTGTAAAATTTCCAGAATTTGTGTTTTCAGCAAAATTTATTTTTCAGTGGTTAAATGTATGGATATGGGAAAGGGCATTTAACTATTTTAAAGAAATAAGGTGAAACTGAAAACCGGGGTGGGAAATGAAAAATTTTTACAGCCATAGGCAAGGGCCTGTAAGAAATCTTGTAGTACTTGGAGAGATATTTCCAATGAGGTATCGTACGCGCCAAACGAAGATAATATGACCAAGTTATGACCCCGGGAAGTTGGCTGCCCAACTAACTCCAATGGGGCCCACAAACTCTTGGTGTTCCATCTCCTAAGGTTAGGGTTTTGGTTGTTTAGCGTTTTCCTTTATTTTTCAATAATAAAAAGGCCCTTGAGTCTATTGTAACACAGTTCAAAGGCATGTAGCTGACACATCTCTTCTCAAAGATAAGCTACCATTGTCCAAGCTAGTTTATTTCCATTTTGTATGTAATCATATTTCAGTTCTTTGATATTAAGGAAATGAAGTGTTATTTCTACTGCATCTCTGTATTTATGGTTATATCTGTATTCTGTTGCGTTTCTGTTTAAGTTCGGATCAACCCCAAAGCTAGAGTGGGGCTTGATGCTGAAGTTTTAGGTGAGTCCTAGTGTATAAAGTCGATGTAAATTACCATACTAGATCATGTGTAAAGTCTCGCAAAATTTGGTTGTGTATAGAGGTCAAATTTTAATTGTCAAAATTTCCCTTTTAGACGGAATTTCTAAGAAATATTTGATGTAAAGATGTAAAAAGTGTTGTCTATAGAGAGGTTACAAAGGTATGAGTACTCAAATTTACACTTCAACTCCTAAACTTTCTATCTAAACACACTTTAAGGGTGGAAAAATATGTTTAAACCCCTATAAAGTCATTATTTTTATTTTCCGACAAAAAATGGGAAAATAGTTAACGGAAATTGGTTAAAAAATTAAAATGAGAGAAAATCAAATTCTCTCTAAGTGGGAAAATTAGTAAAAATGGATGAGGACTTTCCCAAAAAAGAAATAAAATCAAAAAATGAGAAAAGTCCCATATCCAAGGCAATCAAAATCCGACAAGAAATTTAGTTGGGCCAGAAGAAAAATATTTTTTCAAGGAAATCGAATCTTTTTGGTCCAGTTGGTTATTTTGAATGAGAAAATTTCGAGGAAAATATTTTTGAAGATATTCCAGTGGTCCAAAACTACTCCAGAGTCAAAGAATGGTCCATCCAGCTCATCCATCAAGGCCAACGAGCTTTTCCTCTAGATCTGTGCAGCAAATCAAGGGATCAAATTTTTTTTGGAAGCATCTAGCCATGGATCAAATCAAGCTAGTCATTCTTTCCACTTGGAGGGTTCCACCTCTCTCATTTTGTATATGAGGAAGCTCTTGTTCCTCATTGTATCATCATGAAATTTGTAATTGAGCTCTAAGTGAAGCTCTGTTGGTCTATAATGTTTTTTTGGAATAATAAAGAAGTCTTTGGGGTTTATCCATGGTGGTGTTCCTCTTCTATTTTCTACGGTAAATTCTTTTTGAAAATTGTTCTTAATGCTCTACTGGGTTTAAATTCAATAATTGTTATTTCACTAGCTAGATGTGGATTAACTATTTGCATAGGTATCTTGCATTAGTTCTTGGTTTAGATAAGTATTTTAAATTTAATTGATCTAGCAGGTATCTCTAGATCTTTTGATTTATTGTATTATCTAACCCCTCATGATTTAACAATTTTATCTTAAGTGTGTAGAAATCATTTGTGATTCAAATCTTGGGTGTTAGGGGACATCATTGGTTGGACTAGCAAACTCCCAAGACATAGAAATTGAAGAGCCTACCTTGTTTGATTTCAAAGACTTATCTAACAAATTATTTGGTCGAGTTTCTTCGCTATTGTTCATCTAAATCTATTTATGTCATTTATTTCTCTATATCTATTTGTGCTTTAACTAAATAAATCTACTATTGAGAGTCATTATTTTCTAACCAAGGAACTCTTATTCCATTGAGCTATTGTAAATTTGTAAATAGATCTTGTATATACATTTTATTCTAACTCTTGTATATATTTTTCTCATCTTGTATATATCGATTTTGGGTTTTCCTTCTTTAATTCATTGTAGGTCTGAACAAAAGGATAAGGGTTTCCTTTTGGATTTATTTGCTTTGTCTCACAGATCAAATGGAAATCGATTTTTTTTGCCAAGCAAACCCTCGCCTAGCCTAGACAGCTAGGGTTTTAGTGCAACAAATCATTTTGTGAGGGTCTTAGCTTCCAAACCCTCTCTCTCCAAGGCTGCAAGCATAGATACCTCTCTAGCCTCTTAAGAGGAAGGGTTTTAAATTTTTTTTAATTGTTTGTGGCTTGTATAATTTTATTAAGCATTTTTAACCTAGCCGCCAACTTTCTTGGCACTATTGATGTCAAGTGACCAACCCGTGGAATTTTTTCCAGAGAAAATCATGATTTTTTTGAAGGGATTCTCCAACAAATTTTTTGGCTAGAGGTTAGCCCTGGGAGGCTAGTCTTTGAGTTTATTTTTTCGGAGAAAGTCACAGGTTTTAGGAGGTATCATTCTCCTAACCGAGGGCTCAAGGAGGGTCATAAACCCTTCTAAAATCTGAAACTCATTTGCTTGGAGGGTTATCTAAATTTTTTAAGAGGTTAAACGCTTAAAAAAATTTGCAAATTCATCACATAAATTTTACAAAATTTATTTAACAATTTAGGCCTTTCTCTTTGCAAGGTCGTGATCTTTTGAGAAATATCTTCATCAAGGTCGTGGGTTGTTTGTTGAAGAATGTAACTAGTGTCTTTCTTCATAATTGTATTTGTCAAAAGAAAGAAAAAGGAATTTTTATTGAAAAAGAAATTTACTTATTAAAGCATGGGTTTCATGCTTGGGTCAATGGTCAATAGGTTAAAGCCTCCATTGTAGGCTTCTAGGATTATATCTTGAGTCATTGTCATTATTTGTTATATTCTAGACCCTTCTTGGGATCCTTGAGTCAAAGAGAAAAATTATTTTATGTATATTCTCCTCCTCCTCCAAAGTCAAGTTCCTAATCTTCAAGTCGGCCTCAAACAAGTTGACAAATCTACCTCAAACAAATTAACACGTCGGCCACAATGAAGTTGACAATTCAGCCTCATACTGGAGTTTTGAACAACTATAAAAATCCAAGTGCATTCGGCCTATTAAAGAGAAAGTGTAGAAAGTTATCCATCTGAAATTTGAAGTAAGACAAGAAGGAATGCGAAAGCCTAGACAAGAAGGAAATTTCCAAGCGAAGATAAAAGAAGAAGTTTGTCATGCTAAAGAGAAGAAAAATCATGATGCTTTCCGGCACATGTCATTTTGAAGCCAATTACAGGGACTGATGATGCAAGGACAAAATTGTAGAAATTACGGGAAAGAAGAAACAAGATTTTAATTGAGGACTGACTTGGAGGATGGAGGGAGCCTATGTCTTTGGTCAAAGGGTCAAGTTTGTCTCAACATTGATCTGATTCTACTAGAGAAAGAGTTGATTGGGTTTTCCCCTCCATAGGGGTTTTTCCCTGGCCTTGTGCCTACATCTTGTGTTCTTGTTGTGCTCGTGATCTTCTTGTTTGACATTTATCTTGATCATGAATAGAATTTAATAATAATAATGAAGAATTAATGTAAGGAACATCACAAGAACTTGTCAAAGAAAGAGAAATATATAATAAGATACTAAACATGTCTCTGCCCTAGATTTCTCAACATGGTTTCAGAGTTTGGTTTCACGGCATAAGGGTGGTAAGAAGATCACATAGAGGTCAGAACAAAGAAGAAACACTACATCTCTAAGACTGAGCTCCTAGAAGAAAGGAGAACAAATTCTAGGCACATTCCATTAGCCCTTGCCACAGGGACTAGGCCGCAAGCCTGAGCAAGGAAGAGCGAGGGGTTTTGAAGAGCATTAAAGCTCTTCTTCAGAAATCTGAGAGGTTAAGAAAATAGTCCATTCAAGACCGAGTCTTTTGAAGGAGAAAGCGAAGTATTGTGCTCAAATGTTAAGGTCTGAAATTACTTCAAAAGAATCTGAACCCTCTGTGAGATCCGAAATTTTAGAGGCATGTCCAAGAATTATGAGTTATCGAGATATATTTTTGAAGTCTCGAGATAGCTCTTGAAGCCTGCAAAGAATTTACTTGACCCAATAACATAGAGACATTCATAATATCATTACAAAACCTTAACAAATACTTCAATCTCCACAAGGTCTATAGTCATTACTAAAATAGACCTTCTGTAATAGCTCCACAATCCCATAAAACAAAATATCTAAGGACTGAAGAGATCTATAAATATATATACATGGAGACTGTGAGACATAAGTGGTAGAGAAGATGATTAGAAACGCTTTGTTGTAAGGTTAGTCTACTATAACAGGGTATAATAAATCATTGAAGAAGGGAAGAACTCGTCTCAAGGAAGGAAGCCATCTAATTGTCTTACTCCAGCGTGCAGAAGAAGCCTTGAATATTTCATTAAAATCAAATAAGTATTGTTATTTTGTGTTTTAGTCATCAACTAAAAGCATCAAGTCCTATGGAACACAAATCCTTCAATCAAAAGAAGTCTAAGGTATGTACTATATGTTCATTGTCTAGTATGAAAAGTTTTATGTTCTACGGTCTGTAAGTTTCTCTTTGAGATGAAGATTGAATATATATAGAAACACTTACCCCAATAATCTTGTTTCTAACTTGGGTTATCTAGGGTATGACAATTATTTATGAAAATAGATTTAAGATGTTTAGATTACCCCTAGAGCTAGTCAGGGTTAGTACTCAAAATCCCTTGAAATTCATTCAGAGTAATGAAATCCCTAGATGGTCATTATGCTATTATACTTGTATATTTTGGTTTTTCTTATCAATTAATATTGCAAGAGTGGTAACTTGATAAATCGAGTGGCATGCTTGAGCATGAGTTGACTCATAAGGAAATGAACCATGAAGACACTATCATAATTCAAAGGGAGCCCTTCAATAATGAAAACCCTACAAGGTTTGTAAAAACGAGCAACTTCAAGTATGTTCAAGACCACAAAATTTGTAGCTAATATTTTTCATTAAAAGAGTACAATCATTTTAAAATTTGTTTCGTATTACTAACTCTCTTATGACCAAGGTCTTGAATCATAAAGATTCTTGTTAGGGTGATTAATCATTAGATTGAATCTACCCTTGTTATACTACCATTTGTTCATTTTTGTGAAACCCTAACCTTTAGGGTTCATTGTAAAACCCTAGCCTTTTTTATGGTTAGAGTATGTTGACAATTATAAAGAAACCCTAGTCTACTTAGGGTTCATTAATAAAGTCTAGAACACATAATGATATCCAACTCTCTTAATGTTTAGGATTTTGGTAATGTTATAAAGAAACCCTAGCCTTTTAGGTTTTGTCAATGGTATCTAGGTTATATGATGAGACCCTAGATCTTTAGGGTTTGGTGAATTAGGGTTTATAACCGTTGTAATAAGTCAATATATAAATTCCTAGGTCTCAAACTCTAGGTGTATATGCTTTCGATGAAACCCTAGCTTGGTCAAATTTTTGTATAGTTAAAGTTTTGTGTTTTGTATCTAGGGTTTACGATGAAACCTTAGTAGAGATTGATATGAAATGCTAACTTGATTGTTGATATACTTTAATTGATGAAATCTAGGGTTTGTGACAAAACCCTAGTAAAGCTTGACATGAATTCTAGGACATAATGTTGAAAATGTAAAGTGATATGATTGGATTGCTAACTTGATCTAATTGTTGATATCTAAGACTTTAAGTCTCGATGATGGAATCTAGGGTTTACAACAAAAACTCTAGCAAGCTATTGAAGTCCAGAATATAAAAGATGTAACCACTATTGACTATGAACCTAACTAGGTTTAGATATTTGATGTCTAAATCTTGATTATTTTGATGCTTCCACTGTAATGACATGATTTTGATATAGTTGACTCCATGCTTCTATATATTTGTACTTGGTTGTACTTGTTGTTGAAGATTTGCAGGTACATAATCTTCATAAATGTTGAAGATGTTCATAATTGAAAATAACTTGACAATAATGATAAGCATGATGAGAGTTGTAAGAATGATGATGACATAAAATATGATTAAATGACCTTGTTTCTGTTGAATTTCCATGACCTTGGGTCTAGGTTAGAGTCTTAAAATCACTGATGCAACCAAACCAAGAATCTCAACCACAAACTACTTTGCAAAACAAAAATATAAAGCAGTGAATCACATATGCACAAATATACATGGTTTTTAACAAAATTGTACAATATGTACAATCCCAATCTTTGTTATATTAAACCAAGTCTGAATAATACAACAGTCTATGGTATACAAGATACAATGACAAACTTCGTTGCAACTTCGATGTCGTATCTTGTCCTGCCAATCCTTCACTCCCGTATTGCTCACTAGTATTGCCTTAGTCCATCAAGGCCACTACACATCGAGACTCCAAGAGGGTTGCCACCTAACAATGTTGCAAGTCACTTTTGTTGCATGTACACAGGCTCATAAAACTGCTCTCTAGGCTAGCCAATACCTAAGCTCCAATATGCCTTCTAGTAGCCTCCTTCGTCCATCAAAGAGCTACTCATAAGGTTGCAATCTTTCACCCAATCACGCACCAACAATATTCTTCTTGTCTGCTGCTTTAGGGCTACTTTGGGTAGCAAACACGCTGACCTCCAACAGACCTATGGCACCCAATCCAATCACTGTTGATTTTACTCCTAAGTTGGCATTTCACCACCACAGAATGTCATCCACATGGCACCAATAGGCTGCTGCAATCACTATCCAATCTGGTCAAAGCTTGACCCAATACACCTCTCCAAAACACTGTTGTTCACCACACTTGCTTGCTGCACTATGCAATTCACTCTGCAATTCTGGTTAGGGCATCAACCTTCAGCCCTTATCCTCCACGCAATCAATAAGACAAGCCTTATAAGGTTGTGGTCCTCCAAGGTGAGACACCTCCACACCTACATTGCTCCTTGCTGACTTGTTTAACCCCAACGCAACACATAGAGACAACCCAACTGCTGGCTATGGCCTGCGGCCTAGCACAACAACTATTGTAGGCTTACGGCCTCCTCCAAAACACCACCAAACCAAAACACCACCAAACAGCCTCTACACAGCGTTGTTTTGTCCCTCAGCTCTTCGGCTACTAGCCAGCAACTCGGCCCTTGAACAGCAGCACCTTGGACTTGTCTTAACCATAAAACGGTCCCTTAACAACTTCGTTGTGACCTACAGCTCTTTGGCCCTTAACCACAAAATCTCCACACTGTTTCTCAGCCTCCAAACATAGAATTTCCAACACTATTCAAGTCATCTTCTGGCTGCAGCTTCCTTAGAATTTCAGAGCTCCTTTGGAGATGTATTGCCCACTTGGATGCTCAAACAATGATCTTTCACCCTCTATTTATAGCCTAAATGAGGGGCTCCAACGAATCTTGAAGAGACACATCTATTAGGATTGTTTACACCAAGCCTACATGACTTGACAACCAATAATTACCTTGTCAACTTCAAAAATTCATTTCTCTCTAACGACAACTCGGAATCGGATGATTCTCGATGCGTTGGAATCGTCTCGCCGAGCACTATCATCCTCATCCATCACATGTCGATTTTTCATCAC
Source organism: Pinus tabuliformis (assembly GCA_031772625.1). Taxonomy (NCBI): domain Eukaryota; kingdom Viridiplantae; phylum Streptophyta; class Pinopsida; order Pinales; family Pinaceae; genus Pinus; species Pinus tabuliformis. The sequence continues at coordinate 630,671,444 of CM062814.1, read as the reverse complement.
AGTTTTGACCCAAATAACGATGGGTGCAAAACCCCACACTTGGGTTCCAAGCCCACAAGCTGCCCTTGTGGTGCCTTACCCTCCAAACCCTGAACCCTAGGGCTTGGAGTACCTCCCAAGCTACACAAATCAATAGTTTCCATAAGAAAGAATGATGAAATGAAGTTTTGAAAGATTGAAGATTTCTATGATGTTAAGAAGCTATTGATCTCCCTAAAAGTTGAGAGGGAGCTTGAAGAAAAATTAATAACTTGATGAAAAAGGCTATGAGGATGTTTGAGATCGGAGAATAGCGAAAGCACTAATGATGTTTTTTCATGATTGATAAAGTTGTGAAGAAGACTTGGATGTTTTTAGAAGAAGTGTTGAGGCTGAGTTTGGTGTTGCTATAAAAGTTAAAGAAGAAAGCTTCCTAGATGTGTATGAAAAATATGATGATGACCTAGTGGCATCAGTATATTTGAGAACCCCAAAGGTTTGAGTTGAATTATATAAATACTGAAAGTTTATTACAAATTGGGGTTGTGATTGTGCACGATCTTTCCATAAGAAGGTTGAACATTTTGGAAGCATGATTGGACTGGTGGATATATCTGATTTAGTTTATAAAGGAGAGATAAAGCATCTTGGGGCAACAAGATGCTTGGGAGGACATATGGCTGGCCTATGTGTTGATGTCTAGATCTCGAAGTAGGGAGGGTGGCATTGGTCTTGGAGCTCCGACCTTGGATACACACCTAGATCCCTGGGTTGGTGTTAGAGCTTAAAAGCCTGATGGTACCTAGAGTGGCTAAAGCTTGAGTACACCTTAGTCCCACCCAATTAGAGTACCCTGGTCAGGTATCTAATCTGCAACATTTTGTGTGTTGTGACTCTTTCTAGAACATATCACTTTGAGATCATCCTTGTACCTATGTATATTCATAATTATGAATAACTCCCTAGTTAGGAGGGAGTGTTGAAGAATGTAACTAGTGTCGGTCTTCATAATTATATTTGTCAAAAGAAAGAGAAAACAAAAATTATTGAAAAAAAATTGACTTATTAAAGCATGGGTTTCATGCTTAGGTCAATGGTCAATAGGTTAAGTCCTCCATTGTAGGCTTCTAGGATTATGTCTTGAGTCATTGTCTAGACCCTTCTTAGGAGCCTTGAGTCAAAGAGAAAAATCATTTTACGTATATTCACCTCTTCCAAAGTCAAGTTCCTAATCTTCAAGTCAGCTTCAAACAAATTGAAAAATCTGTCACAAACAAATTAACAAGTCGGCCACAATGAAGTTGACAAGTCGGCATCATACTGGAGTTTCGTTTTGAAGAATCTAGGGCAAAGTAGTTATAATAGGATTCTTCTATCAATGATAAAAATTTGTGAACCACTTTTACTTTTCTTGTTAGCTTGATCTTCTTCTTATTATTAGTATGTTCTTTTACTTCATCAAACTGCTAGCATAATACAAAAGACAAGAACACGAGATGTTGGCTCTCTGCCAGGGCAAAACCTCTCTCTCTTAGAGAGGAAAACCCTTTCTCAAATTTCTCTTATTGAAGCTTCTATTGATAAATGTCAAACCCTAGACCCTTGACAAGAATATCCTCCAAGCACAAGTCAAGTCCTTGTCCTTCTTCTTCCGGCACTTCGTCCTCCTTCTGGCACTTCGTCCTCCTTCTTCTGGCACTTCGTTCTTCTTCCGGCAACTGATACTAGTTCTAGATATGCTAGCTCTAGAAGAGATATTCCTCTTTTATCCTTAGTGGACTCTTTCACATATGAGGAGTCCCTTATCTCTTACCCAACTGAGCTCTTTCTTGAGATATAGTTGCAGGTCTAATATGACAGCAGTGCAACCCTATTTCTTCGCACGTGTGAGGGGATTCCTTAGGTGAATGTCCTCTTTCTTCTTCGCTTGAGTGAGCTCCTTCTTCGCTTGAGTGAGAGGCCTTATAGGCCTATTTATCTAGCCCAAACAATGATATATATATATGATTGTAGTAGAGGGCTGCTATGACAGCAGATAGACCCTCTATATCTTCGCACGTGTGGCTATAGTTGTCCTTAGAACAGTGCTCTAAGGCTCGGTATACTTTCTTCTTTCTTCGTTGCACTAGAGGCTCCTTCCTTCGCTTTTTTTTCACCCTTAACTCGTACTTCTATCTTGTTGATTTTATAGGTGATGATCCTTGTCGTTGGAGGAGTGGACAGCCTCTATATATAGAGGTTTGTTCCTCTTTTAGGCAAACTTGAGGCTGACTTGTAGACTGAGGCCGACTTATCATTTACACATCGGATTGCTTCTTTTAGTGATGTCGTTGCTGGGAGGAGACTTGTGACTTTGCTTGGAGGGATATCTTTGACTCTAATACATGGTGTAACATGCCCTTAAGGGTCTTCAATATTTCTTTTGACTCTTTGACTTCCCTCTAGGAATTTGACATGTGCTAGACCTACCCAATGAGCAAGAAACTCGTTGATATAGATAACAAAAATAATATATTTTTCTTTTATAAATACAAAGATCAAAATTACATTTATGAAGACCGATCCTAGTTACACTTTCTTCAACACTCCCTCTTAACTAGGGAGGTATTCATAAATCATTACAAGGTGTTTGGCCATTTTCAATCTTGAAGAATTCACATAAGAGAAATCGGATTGGCAATCCATCTATAGTAACCAACATTGTTTTCATAGGAAGGCCTTGACTAATAGCTTTATCTCTTATTAGATCAAAGCATAATGTTAGCGAGACCAATGATTGTAGACACCTTCATCATTGTCTCTCAAGGTACATATCCACCCGAGTGTTCACAGAGTAATGACCTTCTAGGACTATTCTTATCTTGGGTTCCCAACCCTCAAAGAATATCGTTCCTCTTGCCTACTCTTATCTTGAATGCCCTACACATCCTCAAAGAGCATTGGATGCCAAATGATAACCCAATCCTCCATTCTTTCTTCCGATTGGAAGACAAGAATGTTGTGTCTATCTCTCCCTCTGAATTGGGGAAGATATGCCCAAGCTTCCTCTGACCAGGAACTTGCCCAAGCTCCTTTGTAATCAAGAACTTGTCAGAACTCCCTCTTGGCTAGGGACTCGTTCATACATCAGCAACTTTTTCTTCATGGGTCCTTCAATTGATCGATCTCCTTCTTTCCTTGATGTCATGAAACTTTTTGTTGAACTTCTTCTTTGTAGGGCATCAACCATCAATCACTTTCCTTCTTAGTTTGTCATGTCATTTCTTCCTTCGTGGAAAGTGGCTTTCTTGATACATGTCTGGATCTTTTTGTCATCTTGCTTCATTACCGGAACATTCACCGTGTGAATGCTTTGTGGTGCTTGCTCTTTTAATACTTTGTTCTAGTAGCCCTTCATGACTTCATCCCGATGTGACTTCAAAATTTAAATAGTAATTTGTTGGATGGCTTTTCATCATGACATCTTGTTGACTTGAATCAGTAACCTGTAACTTCATATCTCCAAGGCCTTTCTAAGTGTCAAGGGTCCTTTGATCTTTTTCTTCCTTTGTTAGAGTTCTCGTGCCTTCTTTCAGGAGATATCTTCAATGAGTTTGTCAGGTAATGATTCCTAGTGACCATGGTGTTCTTTCATCTTTGATCTCTTTCTTCATCTGTTTCTTCATAGATTGTTTAGTCAACCACCTCATACTCCTTATGAGGGCACTTCTTCATGTTGACCTTCACTGATGTGTAGCTCATGCCTTCGAGCATGTTATTAGTGAAAGAGATCTTTCTATTCTTGATCATGTTTTTAGAACTATTCCCCATGATTCAATAATACATATGATGACATGACTTAACATAGATGCATACATACCTCATCTTTGTTCTTCTTTTGATCATCTTAGCTTCCTTTGTTGGTCCTTCTAAATTGAGATTGCCTCAATTTCTTTTGCTTCATCTTTTCTTGCCTGCATATCATCCTTTCTTGAATCCCATGAATGGAACTCCTATTGAGACATCTGCTCCTTTATGAATATTCTATTGAAGATTCTGTCAGAGGATCTTGATGATCCTTGTCCTGCAAATGCTTCTTCCTTGTTGATGATGGAGGCTTTCTAAGATTTTATCATGATCATTTTCTTTCATCATGGATGAGGTTATTCACTAGCTACATCCTTCCTACATGAATACCTTGAGCTATTTCTATATCATGCTCCTATATTCTAGAAGATGCTACTAAACCATGCATTCTATCCTATTTCTATATGCTCCTATGATACTCAAAACTTTGAAAGAAGACTTATGTAAAGAAGTTGACTTAGTCATAGTAGAGGTCTGGAGGGTCCTCCTTTTTCTGCTTCTTATCTTCTTCTTTCACTTCTTGAGTCATGTGAGCTTCTTCTCTTTTTCTCTTATTGTTGTCCTTCTTAAGCTTGGGACAATCCCTTTTGTAGTGACCATATTCTTGACAGCCAAAGCATTGGACTTTGGACATATCTCTATTGCTTGTCCTTCGTGGACCAAATTTCCCAAATTTTCCCTTTCTCTTGGCCATGGTAGCGAATGCTTGCTCCTTTGATCCCATATCATCTTTAGGTTTGAGTCTAGTCTCCTCAATTTTGCATCGAGACCAAAGTTCACTTAGTGGCGTAGCTTCCTTCTTGGCATATGTACTTAATGTGAAGTTGCCCCAATCCTCAAGTAGATCATTGAGTACCACAGTTGCATTTCTCTATCAGACATGACTTCTCCTAGTTCTTGAAGTTGATCTCTCATCTCAGATATCTGTTGATTTTTGGTAGCATCGGATGTGCTCTAGCCACGAAATTTGGTGGAGAGGCTAAGAAACGTGAGATCTCCAAAACCCAGAAATCGTTTGGTGAAATTCCACCCGAATGAAGAGATATTAAAATAATTAATATTTTAAATGAGTTCCTAAGCCTAAACTTAGGAAAATTAAAATATTAATGTGTATTAATATAATATGGGTGAGAAAGTTCTAAGAGACGAGGATCAAGCCAGTTCTAATCTTAGCCATTGATTAGGGACTTAATCTCGGCCGTTGATTCATCAACAGGAAAAGTATAAGAGGAGGCTTGAGGGTCAGTGGGAGATACACCAAGAGAGATCAGTCAGTCTGATTTTCTGGGGCGAGGTTTGCTGAGGAAATCGAGCAAGTGATCAGTTGCAGTGAGGGGTAGTTCAGCAAGGGATTTTCATCCAAGACTGAAGAATACATAATAGAGAGGCAGCACAGTGTCGGAGAGAAAGTGCAGGGTCTGGGAGAGCTTACGCAGAGGCAGCAAGGGCTGACGCAGAGGATGCAAAAAGTCGCATAGGCTAACGCAGGTAGCGCAGAGGGTTGTAGAGGCTGACAGTGGGCTGAAGAGGCTGCGCTGAGGAGGTTTTGTGGGGCAGACTGAGAGCAGATCAATCAGGAGAGGGTGACGCAGTTCCTAAAGGGTGATGCAATTCCAGAGTATTGCTTGGAGCAGCTTTCACTGTCCAGCTGACAATCGAAGTCACTGTGGGGTTAATCATCCGGTTGCTGATTTGCCGAAATATCTATCTTCGAATAGAGGTACTACTGCCGAGGATATTCTCTGTTTGGTGAGCCATTTTTGGCACCCTAGTTGTATTCAAAAATCCGCTTAATAATAAAAAACTCTCTATATGATGCACCAGCTTTCCCGAATTGGATTTTCCCGGGGACGATTGTCCAAAAATAACGGTGTCCCTTGTGGTGTCTCAATTTATTTCAGTTGTTGATCTGTATATTTGTGAAGGTTGCAATTGTGTTTACTTCGATGTTTATGTTATTAACCAGATAGTAAACCAGAGTATGTCCTTCCTTGGACTATTCTTATCTTGGATAGCTAATCCTCAAAGAATATCGGTCCTCGACTACTCTTATCTTGGATGCCCTACATCATCCTCAAAGTGTATCGGATGCCAGATGCTTACCCAATCCTCCATTTTGTCTTCCGAAGTGAAGACAAGAATGATGTGCCTATCTCTCCCTCTCAACCAGGGAGGATATGTAAACCAAACCAAGCTTATCTCTCAAATACACAAGCTTCTTATTAGGAAGAGATTTTGTAAATATGTTAGCTACCTACTCATTGGTGGAGATATATCGTAGTTGCAGCACACCATATTGTATTAACTTTCGAATGTAGTGATACTTGTTGTTTATATGCTTTGTCTTTCCATGAAACACTGGGTGTTCAGACAATCTTATACAGTTGGTGTTATCACAATGTATCATTGTAGGGTCCATTGGTCCTTCAAACAAGTCATATAGCAACTTCCTCAACCAGACAGCTTCTCTACTTACTTCACAGGCTGCAATATATTCAACCTCAGCACTACTCAAAGCAATCGAATCTTGCTTTCTACACTTCAATGAGACCATGGAGGATCCCAAACTAAAACATCCTCCTGTAGTGCTCCTTCCATCCTGCTTACTGCCTCCCCAGTCAGAATCTGTATATCCAATCAAGTGGACATCATTCCTCCTTTCATATTTCAGGCAGTAGTGGATTGTTCCTTGCAGATATCTCAAAATGTTCTTCGCTGCTATCCAATGATCATGCTTTGGCTCCACTTGGAATTGACTAAGAACATTCACTACAAAACATATGTCTAGTCAAGTATTCACCAAGTACATCAGTGAGCCAATCAACTGTTTATACTTGGTTGGATCCACTAGGCTAGATATGGAACTCATTAGTCTTTTCAAGTTTGTGATCATCAGGGTTGTCATTGGTTTGCAATCCATCAAGTCAAACCTTTTCAACATCTCGATCACATACTTTCCTTGACCTAGATAGATCTCATCAAGTCCTTGCCAGACTTATAGTCCCAAATAGTGGTGCTTCAGCCCAAGATCCTTCATTTGGAATTATGCTACTAGTTGCTTCTTGAAATCTTGGATTCGACCTTCTACACATATTAAGAGAAGATCATCCACATGCAGAAGAATAATCACAGGCTCATCTTTTACAACCTTGATGTAGAGATTCAGATCAATAGAACTCTTTGTGAAGCCCAATCATTGAAGGTATGCATCCATCCTTGCATACCATGCCCTTGGTGCCTGCTTAAGGCCATATAATGCCTTCTTCAACCTACAAACATATGCCTCTCTATCTTTGAATTCAAACCCCAAGGGTTGCTCTATATAGACTTCCTCATCAATTGTGCCATTCAGGAATGCAGTCTTAACATCCATTGTTAGGGTCCCACCCTAACCCCCTTATTTATGTAATGGGATCACGTCATAGTCAAGAGTCAATAAAGCCCATATTAATAACTGTAAGTGGTTAATCCGAAATTAATGACGGAACCACAGTTAGTTGCAAATGGGTCGTAGTATTAGATAGATGGTATTTAATAAAACCCACGGTATTGGCCCGTGGTATTGCATGTATGAGTCATATATAAAGGATAGAGACTCCCTGCAAGGAGCATCGTGTCTTATTTTGTAATCGAGCTCTTCTCTATTGGAGGTTTCCCCCTCGAAGAGGCAAGTGAACATTACTCTCTCAATAATAAAATCATTGCTATTCTGTGTTCTGGGTATCTTTTCTTCGCATATTCTGTATTTGGGTATCATTTTGCAGGTTAAGAGCATAACAAGTGGTATCAGAGCACTTTCCAGGGCCGATGGGATCTCCATTTCTTAGCAAAAAAAAAATTTTGGCTAGAGACGTGTTCCGGCATCTTTAAACCACGGGATCTGTCGTTGAGCGCATAAACCTGCGGATTTGGGGAGGCATGCACGCAGGAAATACAAGAGGTGGTCACGTCTGTTGGACTCCCTTATAACCCCTGTGGGTACCCCTTCGAGTAGTAGCGCATTAGACAGAACCGCGCACGGACTGTCTTCCACGTACCCTCTAGGTATATCGGAAGCCCCCTAGGCTCCCTTGAAACCTCGCCATAGATATAAACCGTTGGCCGTCTCGCGGCTACAGTACACAAAGAACATCACTCGGAGAGATTACTCGCCCGTACGATAGGGTAGTCGGGTTGTACGGCTAAGGGTACGGTCGATCCTCCTTAGTTAGAGCCCTGAAACATTGGGTCGAGTACTACTGCCAGACCCTTATGTATATTGCAATCTGTAGCACCTGACACTCCTCAAGACCATAGTTCCCTTTTCTATCGGGGGATCACACATCATCTCTTCCAGATCCGCTTGTGCAAAGGGGTACAGCAGCAGCAGACATTAGTGAAAAAAAAAAATTTAGGCGGTCCCAATTTTCAAAAAAATCCGGTTGGTGTATGGTAGAAACTAGAGCTCAAGCGATGGCCAATGAAAGGATGGACAAACTTCAAGAATCATTGCAAAACCTCCACATTCAGCTTACCGGACTATGTAGCATGGTTGAGAAAATAGGCCCGAAGGGCAAGGAGCAAGCCCACGAGGAGGCGTATAATGGCAATGAACACAATGAGGGTGAGTCTAGCCACTCTCCTCACGTCTGGCACACCCACCCACAACCCAATCAGCGACCTCCCAAGTTGGATATGCATAAATTTGACGGTTCTCACCCGTCGGCATGGATAGCACAAATGGAGCAGTATTTCAAACTGAATCGCATCTTCGATGATGAGACTCAGCTTATGTTGGGGAGCATGTACTTGGACAATGAAAGGTGGCAATGGTGGGAATGGCATCAACGTTGCACTGGACCTTTTAAGACTTGGACCAAATTCACCAAAGCTCTTCAAGACCGCTTTGACCAGGAATCATCTTTTTTGGGTCGTCTTACTAAGCTCCGATAGACTGGTACAGTGGATGAATATATTACAGCTTTTGAAGCCTTAGCCTTCCGCACTTGGGGTCTCTCAGATGTGTTCTACACGGACCGTTTTATCAGCGGTCTTAAAGAAGCTATCAAAGCCCAAGTCCTACTGCACCACCCTCCCACATGGACGGAGGCTTGCAAGGTAGCTCGTAACATGGAACATGCATTAGCAGCCCAATACAGTCGCCCAAATTTCTCCACTAAAGGTCGCCCCCCACAGGCTCACAACACGACTCAAACACTTAAGGTCCAAAAGGTGTCACCTACGGAAATGGCCGAAAGAAGAAAGCAAGGCCTATGTTACTACTGTGATGAAAAATACTCCCCAGGTCAAAAATGCAAGGAGCCCAAATTTTTTCAAATTGATGCCACTAACTACAGCTCAACAGAGGAAGATCCACCACTGGAGGAACATGAGCCTCTAGAAGAAGACAACCAAAAGGACAATGTCTCTGACGAACCAGTTATTTCGTTGCATGCTTTGGCAGGGATTTCTTCCCCTCAAACTCTCAAAATCAGAGGTTTTATTAAACATCGCCCAGTAGTAGTCTTGATTGATAGTGGAAGTACACATAATTTCATCCATCAAAAAGTCGCAGAAGCAGTGCATTGTTTTGTACGAGGAGTTTCTAACTTCCAAGTTCAAATTGCGGATGGAGGCACAATGAAATGTGAAGGCCGTTGTGAAAATGTCAAACTTCAAATGGGGGATTATCAATTGAAAACTCACATGTTAGCCATACACATGGGGGGTTGCGACATTGTCCTCGGCGCTGAATGGCTCCGCACTCTTGGGCCAATCACAATGGATTTCCAGGTGTTATATATGAGTTTTAAGCAAGAACAACTACACACATACCCTCCGTGGACTCCAGGCGGGAGCCCCCTCTATCATCAGCTCGCATAGGATGGAAAAATTGTTAAAAAAGGGTAATCATGGAGTTGTAGCTCAATTTAATGCCATCCAGGCAGTCGAAACCAAGCCTCTGCCAATTCATCCTGAGATGCAACAGATTTTAAATAACCATCTGCAGGTCTTTGACAAGCCTCATGAGCTTCCACCCTCGCGAGGGGAACATGATCATAGCATCACCTTGGTTCCAGGGGCCCAACCCCCAAATGTGCGCCCCTACAGATATCCGTTTACCCAAAAGAATGAAATAGAAAAAATCATCAAGGAACTTTTGGAAGCAGGTGTCATTCGTCCCAGCATTAGTCCTTATTCATCCCCAGTGGTCATGGTGCTCAAGAAAGATGGGGAGTGGCAGATGTGTCCCGACTTCAGGGCCCTCAATAAGTTGACAGTCAAAGATAAATTTCCCATCCCGGTGGTTGATGATTTGCTGGATGAACTCAATGGGGCTCAATTCTTCACTAAGCTGGATCTTCGCTCAGGCTACCACCAAATTCGCATGAAGGAAGTCGACATCCCCAAGACTGCTTTCCGAACTCATGAAGGCCATTATGAATTCCTGGTCATGCCATTTGATCTTTGTAATGCCCCCTCTACTTTTCAGAGCCTTATGAACCACATTCTCAAACCATATCTCAGGAAATTTGTCCTTGTCTTCTTCGATGACATCCTCATCTATAGTTGCACTTGGGCCGCACATCTTCAGCATGTAGATCTACTCTTGCAACTGCTCCGCAAGCATAAATTATTTGTCAAGATGTCCAAGTGTTCGTTTGGCATGGCAGAAGTAGAGTATTTGGGCCACATTGTGGGGCGTGAAGGTGTCAAGGTGGACCCCAAAAAGATCCAGCAATGCAGGAATGACCTCAACCTAAGACCTTGAAGAGCTTGAGAGGATTTTTGGGTCTCACAGGCTATTATCATAAATTTGTCCGCAACTATGGTCGCATAGCGAAGCCCCTCACCCAACTCCTAAAGAAAAATTCATTCTTCTGGAATGAGGAAGCACAACAGGCCTTTAAAGCTCTAAAAAATGCCATGTGTTCCACTCCAGTCTTAGCACTACCTGACTTCACCAAATCTTTTGTCATTGAATGTGATGCTTCGGGTACAGGTATTGGGGCGGTCTTAATGCAGGAAGGGCGACTGTTGGCCTTCACAAGCCAACAACTTAGTGGGAGGAATCTGGGCCAATCTACCTACGAGAAGCAAATGATGGCCATCTTACATGCAGTCGAGACCTTGCGACCTTACTTATTGGGGCGACGTTTCCAAATCCGCACAGATCATCACAGTCTTAAATATTTTTTGGAGCAACGCCTATCCTCCCCAGAACAAAATAAATGGCTAGCCAAAATGCTGGGATATGATTATGAGATCATTTACAAGAAAGGGAAAGACAATAGTGTAGCAGATGCATTATCTCGCCAATTTGAGGAGGAAAGTACTCTGCTAGCAATTTCCCTCCCTATTCCAGAATGGATTGAAGAGGCTCGCAGGGAATGGTTTTCACACCCCGGGCTCTCCCAACTCATTCTCAATTGCAGGTAGATCCAAATTCCATCAAGGGCTACTCGTGGCAGGATGATATTCTTCGCTACAAGGACAGAGTTGTAATATCACCAACATCCACCCTCAAAAGTCGCATTTTGGCAGAATTGCACTCATCTCCCATTGCAGGACATTCGGGCTTTCAGAAGACGTATGCTCGCACCAGAAGATCATTTTTTTGGACAGGCATGAAAAAGGACATCCTTACTTTCGTAGCAGAATGCGATGTCTGTCAACACCACAAAGGGGAAACCGTCAACACACCAGGCACATTACAACCATTGCCCATTCCGGCATCAATTTGGACGGAGGTTTCTATGGATTTCATTACAGGTCTTCCAAAGTCAGGGAACAAGTCAGTCATCATGGTGGTTGTGGACCGACTGTCGAAGTATGCTCATTTCTGCGCCCTACCCCACCCGTTTACACCAACTTTGGTTGCCTAATCTTTCATGGATCATATCTTCAAATTGCATGGCATGCCCACTTCTATTGTGTCCGACCGCGACCCGATCTTCACCAGTAATTTTTGGCAGGAACTCTTCAGAATACAAGGCACTCAACTAAAACTCAGTACTTCCTATCATCCGCAAACAGATGGTCAAACCGAAGCCGTCAACAAATGTCTAGAAACCTACCTTAGGTGTTTCATGCCACCACCAAAATGACTCCCTATGAAGCAGTATAAGGTCAACTCCCGCCTTCACCTACTTCATATCTCAAGGGATGCTCAAAAGTACAAGCAGTGGATCAACTCCTACAACACCGTGCAACCATGCTCGCCCATCTTCGAGAGAATCTTCATCAAGCTCAGCACCGCATGAAGCAACAGGTAGACTAGCATCGCTCAGAGCACCAATTTCAAGAAGGGGATCAGGTCTTTTTACGACTCCAACCATATAAGCAAACATCACTCAAAGACAAGGGGTGTCAAAAACTCTCTCCCAAATTCTACGGACCATATCAAGTACTTCAGCGCATTGGAGAAGTGGCCTACAAGTTGGCCTTGCCACCTACTGCAAAAATCCATCCAATTTTCCATGTCTCATGCCTCAAGAAAGTGATTGGGAACAATTGCAGAATTCAGACCAGTCTACCTGAATTGGACGAAGAAGGGTCCATCTGGCTTCAACCCGAACAGGTGCTAGACACACGAGACAAGCAACTGCGCAGCCGCATGATTAAGGAAGTCCTCGTCAAATGGAAAGAGACCTCTCCGGAAGATGCAACTTGGGAACCAGCCACTATTCTTCAGCAGTTTCCGCAGCTTCAGCCTTGAGGACAAGGATAGTCTTAAGGGGGAGGGCATGTTAGGGTCCCACCCTAACCCCCTTATTTATGTAATGGGATCACGTCATAGTCAAGAGTCAATAAAGCCCATATTAATAATTGTAAGTGGTTAATCTGCAATTAATGACGGAACCACAGTTAGTTGCAAATGGGCCGTAGTATTAGATAGATGGTATTAATAAAACCCACGGTATTGGCCCGTGGTATTGCATGTATGAGTCATATATAAAGGATAGAGACTCCCTGCGAGGAGCATCGTGTCTTATTTTGTAATCGAGCTCTGCTCTATTGGAGGTTGCCCCCTCGAAGAGGCAAGTGAACATTACTCTCTGAATAATAAAATCATTGCTATTCTGTGTTCTGGGTATCTTTTCTTCGCATATTCTGTATTTGGGTATCATTTTGCAGGTTAAGAGCATAACATCCATTTGACGTATATTCCATCCCATCGATGTTGCCAAAGAGACCAGTGATCGAATAGTTGTATACCTTGTTGTTGGAGCAAATGTATCTTCATAATCAATGCCTTCTTGTTGAGAGAAGCCCCTAGCCACAAATCTTGCCTTATACTTGTCAATACTTCCATCTGCCGCATGTTTAATCTTGTACAGCCACTTGGAAGTTACCACAGACTTGTCTTCAAGCCTAGGTATGATCTCCCATACCCCATTCTTCATTATCGATTGGTATTCTTCGTTCATAGCGTCTTTCCGTTCTTGATGATTGACATCTTCCTCAAAAGTGGATGCCTCGGCATCTATTAACTTTGTCATATATGTTGCATACCCTAAATATCTTTTGGGCTTCTTGCTTTCTCTAAATGTGCCTTTAGCTGCTCCATGACCCTCTGCATCTAATAGGGTGGATTTCAACCAATTAGGTCTCTTTCTAGTCTTGGGGATTACCACAAGTTGTATAGGTTCACTGGGACCTTCGTCTTCATGATTTTATTCTTCTTCCTCCCTAGTAACTTCCTCTTCAATAATCAAAAGTTCTTCATCGTCAAAGTCCATAGGGAGATCTTTTGATTTCTTGAATGCAATACTTTCATCAAATATCACATCTCGACTGACTTCTATTCGATGTCCTTTTATGTAGATCCTATAGGCCTTAGAGAAATTATTGTAGCCAACAAATGTTCCTTTCATGCCTGATGAATCCAACTTCTTTCTCTTGTCTTTCGGTATATGAATATAGACAAGACAACCAAAAATTCAAAGATGATCCACGCTCGGTTTCTTCCCAGTGAATACTTCTTCAGGAGTCAAGTTATCTAGTGACCTATGGGGACTTCGATTTTTATCTATACAGTTGCCTTTGTTGATTCACGCCACAAAAATTTCGGCAAATCTTGATTATGTAGCATAGCTTTTACACTTTCTTCAATGGACCGATTCTTTTGTTTAGTGACTTCATTTTGCTTGGGATTATATGGGACTATTAGGTCCCTCTTAATCCGAGACTCCTTACAGAAGGCTATAATTTCCTTGAATGTATATTCTCCTCCATTATCAGACCTTAATATCTTGATTCTCCTTTTTGTAAGGTTCTCTACTTCAGCTTTGAATTCTTGAAATTTGATAAAAACTTCATCCTTGGATTTCATTAAGTAAACCCAAGTTTCCTTGAATGGTCATCTATAAAAGTGACATAATATAGATGACCTCTAAGTGACTTTGGGGTCATGGGACCACAGACATCGCAATGAATAAGATTCAAGATTTCTTTTGACCTTGAAATACTGCTTCCAAATGGTCTCTTGGTGTTCTTACCCAATGCACATCCCTTGCATACTCCTTCATGATCTTCTTTCAGTTCGGGGATGCCATTCACTATTGAATTTAGGGTTGGTAAGATCTTGTAGTGAAGATGACCAAATCTTCTATGCCAAAGTTCACATGGGATAACTTCAATGTGAACCAATATGCTTGAGCAAGGGGAGTTAACAATCTATAGAGTCTTCCTTCACAGATCCCAATCATTCTAGCATCTTCTATTCTTGATTTTTTGCCCCATACTACAACTTTTCCATCAATGAAAGCAACTTTATCACCCTTGTCTTCTAGACATGAAATGGAAAGTAAATTCTTGTGAAAACCTAGAACAAATAAGATATTGTTGAGATGAATGTTTCCTCCATTCTCCAGCTCAAGTGAAGTTGATCCAATTCCTCTCACAGGGTAGCTTTTATTATCACCAAGTTATCGGGAGTAAGAGGACTTCCCTTTTGATAATGTCTTCAATTGCTTATGTTGACCAGTCATATGCCTTGATGCTCCACTGTCGATCACCCAAATATTCTCATCTTGAAATGTGCCTGTGAGTGTTGAGAATAGTCCTTCATCTTTTGTAGATGTCTTGGTTACTTCCTTCTTAAAAGAAAAGAGGAGATCCCATACTTCTTTTATGCTCTTCTTGAGTTGATTTACCACGTTCGTACACTTCTTTAGGAACTTCTTCAGTGTAGTAGAGATGTTCATTATGCCCTTAGCCAGCCTTAGCTTTGAAACCATGTTGAGAAATTTATAGGGAAATAGTTAGGATGATTTCTCTTTCTATGATAACTGCTTGTGATGTCTTTTTAATTATTAACAGCTACCAAAATAAGAAAAACAATAGTACACAAGAACACAGAATGTAGGCTGCAAGCCAGGGCCAAAACCTCTCCACTTGAGAGGAAAACCCGCAAATCTCTTCTCTTCTTATAGATTCTTCAATTAACGAATTCCAAGACCTCTAGACCAAGACCAATACCCTTCAAGACCAAGTCCAAACCTCTAGACCAAGATCAATACCCTTCAAGACCAAGTCCAAACCTTTCCTGATGATATGCTTCCTTTGTCCAAGTCAAACCCAGTCAAATTTCTTCCAGCGGCGCAACTTAGACCCCCTAGCTTCAGAATTTCGACCTCTATGTTGATTTTGGGTAGCATCGGATGTGCTCTAGCCACGAAAAATTGGTGGAGAGGCTAAAGCACATGAGATCTCCAATACCAAGAAATGGTTTGGGCAGATTCTAAACAGTTTGGGAGATATTAAAATAATTAATATTTTTAATGGAGTCCCTAAGTCTAAACTTAGGGAAAATAAAATATTAATGTGAATTAATATAAAACTATGTTAGAAGGGTCCAAAAGTCATGGATCAAGCCAGAGTTAATCTTAGTCGTTGATTAGGGACTTAATCTCGGCCGTTGAATTGTCAACGAGAAAAGTATAAAAGGAGGCTTGAGGGTCACTTGGAGAACACACCGAGTTGATCAAGATTTCGACTTTTTGGGGCTGGGTTTGCTGAGGAAGTCAAAAGAGTGATCAAAGTTGCAGTTGAGGGGCAATGAATACAGAAGCAGAGAGGTAGAGATAGCACCAGGAGGATCAACGCAGTAGCCAAGAGTGAGGGACGCAGAACCAGCCAGGGGTTCACGCAAAGCCAGCTAGGGCTCAGGCAAAGCCAACCAGGGCTCACACAGAGGCAGCTAGGGCTCAAGCAGAGGCTCAGAGGGCCAATGTGGGTGACGCAGAGGGCTAATGCAGTGCATCCAGAGGCTGACGCAGGCCAAGCCAGAGTCACGCTGGGCAAACGCTAGGCCAGAAAGGGCTGACGCAGCTAGGGCTCACGCAGAGGCTCAGAGGGCCAATGTGGGTGATGCAGAGGGCTAACGCAGTGCATCCAGAGGCTGACGCAGGCCAAGCCAGAGTCACGCTGGGCAAACGCTAGGCCAGAAAGGGCTGACGTTGTCCCTAGAGGCTGACGTTGAGGTTTCGTGGGGCAGATTGGAGCTATGAAGCTGCCGAAGTGATTATCCGAGGTTTCAGCCGAAACACCTGTCTCCGACTGAGAGGTACTACTGCCAAGATTATTCTATGTTGGGTGAGCCAGTTTTGGCACCCAAATGGTATTCAAAAACTACATAATAATAAAACCATTAGATAGTTGCACGGTTTTCCCGCATTGGGTTTTTCCGGGGACATTGGTCCAAAAACAACAGTGTCACTTGTGTGCTTGTTTTGTTTCCTTCAGTTGATGATCTGTAATGTGTCGATCATATACTTGTATTTATTTCCAGTATTTACATGGTAAATAACTTGTTAATTAACAAAACAAGTAGGTAGGAATAAATCAGTAAAGTACATGAAGGGTTTCTAACAGTTAGACTTAGAAATTCCAACGCTCTACTACAAGTCTGAAATTTTCGGCCCCTAGCAACTGTTGTTGCAACCACACGTGTGAGCGAAATTAGCCCACCAAGGCCTCCTAGCAACTTTTCTTGCCTTGCTTCCTTGTCTAAGGCTTGTAGAAGACCTATTAGGTCCTTCTTGCAACAACTTTGCTCCTTTTCCAGTAGATAGAGGATTTTGACCTTGAAGCAGCAAACCCTAGCATCACTTTTTCGAACATGTGAGAGAGAATTAGCCCAGAAACAATCTTTCTTCGTCCTTTTCCTTCTTCACTAGCCTTCTTGCTCATCTCTTTCGCTTGAATGAGTAAGTGATGAATATGTCTCAAGGAGGTCGAGTTCCTTACTTTATATAGGTTTCTCGAGGTGGACATGGCCCCTCAAAATAGGTCGACAATCCAACCATCGAGCCGACTTGGCCTTGAAGGGTATTTTGACACTTTTAATGACAAAAATAGTTTTCCTTACAAGTTACAATGTGCCTGATGGGGTCTTCAACTTATGACTATGACTTATTTGACTTTTTGACCTAGGACAAACCCTAGAAGCACTCAATGGGTGCTTGACCTCTAAAATAAAAGACCTTGAGCATGAAACCCATGCTCAAAAATAACAATAATAATTTTTCTTTCATTTTACAAAATACAAGAATCAAAAGTACTTTTCATATTTATGAAGACCGGACCTAGTTACACATTTTTTTCAACATATTGCAAGCGATAAAATCACTGTGCAGACTACTTGCGACCCTCTCTCACGTGCCTCCTTTTATAAAATGAAAAACCATCCATTATACCATCTCACTCTGTCTCCAACAAGTGAGAGGGTGACCTCTCCTCTGGCTAAACTAAGCATTTGCGACCTATTTTAAGTAACCCATGCAATCATCACTCTTGTTTGGTTGGATAGATGGTTCACCCCTGCGTCGCTCAGTCATGCATACTCATTCAACCTATGTCCATTCTTTTATATGCTTCTACGCTCAGCCATCAAAATACCTTATTCAAACCCCCCCTAAATGTGCCTCGACCTTAATCTAAGCTTCAAGACTGGCCATTTGTGGTTTCTTATACCCTTACCTTAGTGTATTGTTTTGAGAGCCTAACTTCCACCTTGGTATAATCTAAGCCCTATTGAATTCAGTGACAGTTATCAAATCAAGCTAATGCCCACGACTCGATTCTATATGCGCTTAGGAGGTTGCAATCCAGTTGAGGTTTAATCACTGTTATTTGTTAACACCGTAGGGTTTGTTGAAAATGTAACTGGTTTCGATCTTCATAATTGTTGTTGTACTCATTTCAATATTTATCTAATGTAATAAACAAAATAAGAAAAAAGAAAAATTTATTATTTTAAAGCATGGGTTTCATGCTCATTATTGATGGTCTTCTAGGTAAAAGCATGTTCTTCATGCTTTTAGGGTTTGTTGGGTCAGAGGATTTATTGTCACAAGTCAAGAGAGTCAACATCATGATTATAAGACACATCCAAGCAAGATGTAACTTGCAAAAGAATTTATTTTGAGCCTAGAAGATCTTCGAAACCTCTAAAGCACAAGTCGGCCCTGGCAAAGACAAGTAGACCTAGAGAGGGGCAATTCGACCTCTTGGAAAGGCTATATATAGGGACATCTTCGACCTCATTTGATACCTCATCATCTCAAGCTCGATTTGCTATAAGGACGAAAAAGAAGAACGAAGGACAAGAAATCAAGAGCGAAGGAAAGAAGATGACATTTGGGCATTTTCTCTCACATGTGCGAGTTTTTGGAGCAGCTGCAGGGGACGAAATTTCTGAAGTAACTGCAGGTTCAAAAATTTGTTGCAGGGGGGCTGAAATTATGGGTTTGTTGCAGTTCAAGAAGGGTTTGTCTCTAATTGGCTCAGTTTGACTTTGACCTAATTGGAAGGTCTCTTTGAAGGGTTGACTTGGTGCTGGAGGACTTGGTCTAGGGTTTAGGGTCTTGGTTTTCTCATTTGAAGATTCTATAAGTAGAGAAGAGATTTTTTGGGTTTACCCCTTAGAGAAGTTTTGCCCTAACGTGGAGCCTAAATTTTTGTGTCCACCATCTTTACTATTTTGCTCTTGATAATTGTTTGATGAAGAAGAACTAATAAAGAAAACCCAAGAAGGTAAATAAAGATCACAAGCAATTATTAAGGTTAAAGGAAACTTTGAATTAATAGCTACCATATTGTATTTTCCAACAGGGTTTTCCCCCTTTGAATGATGTGATTGCATTCATTTTGGCTTGAATAATATGATGTTTGACCCATGAAGAAACCTCATGCCATGCTTGCAACCTAGGATTTCCTTAACATTTCGCTTGGAAAAATTCATGGTTTGAAGACTTAACCAGGATGACACATTTGCGAATGACATATCTCAAACCCAGTATTCAAACCAACGTAGTTCGCAAGTTGCATGTGTATTCCCTTGTCGAGCTAAAATCCACCCTTGTGTCGTATGTCGCAGCATACCCAACTCTCATTCAAAGGAGCAATCTATATTAAAGTTGTGAGTTACAACTGGTATAAGGTCACAGTTCGCACTCTTAGTATCAGTGTCTATTATATGACCTGCGATGGGATGATAAGGTGCAACCTACCTCAAAAACCAGGTTTGCGACTTGGACATACTAGTCTTCCTAGTGGTCGCAAGTCGCATTTCTAGGCCGTAGAACTGCAGTAGGAAAATGTGACCTTACCTTATTAAATAAAACTATGACCTACTCTATTGAGCGAAATTGAGACATGCTCTATTGAGTGAAATTGCGACCTATTCTAAAATCTGAAATGTAACTTGCCCAGGTCTGCAATTACATTTAATTTGCAAATAATGCAATTGTAGGTAATCTTCAAATGGGTGGCTCATGTGTAAAGAAAATTTGAGCCTATGAAAGAGCATTGCCCTCACAAAGAAGAGATTGCAATGGTTTGATCATTTTGCTAGCATTGGAGAATCCAAGCACAAACATAATGTCGAATCAATTTCATAATTCGTGTTGGACTGCATTCAATGATAGCAAGAATAAAGAGTTAACAGATAGTAGATTTAAGACAAAAAGTCAATGCATATTGACTTATACAAGGGAGTGATATGATGAAGCATCATAGCTGGAAAATTAAACGCATTTAGGACATATTACAACCCCCCTTTTACTTAGGTTTTGATGCATTTTGCGATGAGTTTTGCAAAGACAGTTATTTTATCACCAAATTCAGTTACTTGTTGGTACTATGAAAGGTGTCGGAGCTGGAAAACTCTCTGCTAATGATATTGAAAGAATCCTCAATGCACAAAAAATGACAATAGCACCACCCATAGCCCCTACCTGTGCTTAAAATGATTAAACAGCCAACATTACCAGCAGTAAGGTGCACTCTTTGCAGCATGTGTTTGATGGTCAAAAGTCATATTTCCCCACTTCGAGGATGCCTTTGATAAAAGGGACAAGACAGATTTAAAGACATGACTAAAGGGATAAAAATCCCAAGAACAAAGAATGATAGTTATATGGAAATCCTGCAGCTACCTTGGGACCTGTTGTCAACCAAGATGTACAACTTAATGTGGGAAAAGTCTTCAACTCCACAAGGTGTAGTCTTCAAGGTGCAACGCTCAGAGAAGGGGTTGTCACCTATTCTCAACTCTCTTCATTCAAGGTCTCTCCTAGTTAAGCTAAAGGGGGTAGTCCCTAAATGTGATTATTAAAGGAAAACTTGTTTAAGACAACAAGTTCAAGGAGATAAAGGGTAAGGCAATTACCACTCAATCTAAATTGAATTAAAGATTGATTAGCAAGTATGAACATTAATGAGCAAATATTATTGGGATAGATTCGATTAAATCAATATGGCACCCAATAAGATAAAAATGAGAGACCAGTGCCTTACGAACAATGCTCAAATAAAGTTACAATACTTGCAAGATAAGAAAATGATGCTTCAAGTTACAAGATAGACAATGTTGCAAGACAAGTGTTAGTGGAACGATATCACAGTATTGAAATATGAGCAATAGAAAGACTTGCAATGTAAATGAGACTTATACTTGTAGTTTTAAAAGAAACACTCAAACAAAATAGAGTTGATATCAATGAACAATCCGCAAGTAACTGAAATGACAAATACAAGAGCAATACAATGTAATACTTGCAAGTAAAATGAAATGCTCATAATTCAACCTATGCAATGAACAAATGCAAGATGAGACAAAGTGGTCTTGGTAAATTTTAATTATATGCCTAATATATGGTGAGACTTCCCCTCAATTTCTCAAAACTTGGTAAGGACTGAGATGAATTGCAAGAAGGCTAAGACGACAAGGCACTTGTCCATTATTAACGATACCCACCTAGACTCCAAGACAACCCACGTGCCTTTGTTCCTACAAGGGCTCAACCACTGTGAGGTCACGTCTTTTAACCTTTGCTCCAAACTCAAATTTATCAAATTGAATGAAAGTTAGGGAAAGTTGTCCTAAATTTTCTATCAACCAAGCTTATGTGTGGAGGTAAATTTTAGAAATGTAGATCTAGATCTAGATCTACAATGAAAATTAGATATGAAAGTTAATACAATGCTTCAATAAGCTACAATTAGAACAAGATGCTTCAAAGAGTGAAATGTCTTAAGATTTATCAATATACCAATCCACTTATGATTATAATTAAGATAAGCACAAAATTATAATGAGATTAGCTTACTACAATGATCAATGGAGCAAGTAAAAGTCACTCAATGTATTAAGATTTATCAATATACCAATCCACTTATGATCATGATTAAGATAAGCACAAAATTACAGTGAGATTAGCTTATTACAATGATCAATGGACCAAGTAACAATCACTAAATGAAACAAAGTGTCAATTAGATCTAAAGATTAGAGAAATAACACAAGTGCTTCAATAGAAACCAAGATGCTCAAATATTAATTGAGAATATTACTTCAATGACCAATAGAGCAAATGCAAACTATACAATGAAGCACAAGTAGTTATGATCAGTAAAAAATAAAATTATGGCAGATGAGATTGCTAAAGAGACTACTTCAACTATAATGCAAATGAGGTCAAGACAAGAGTTACTCAAATGAAAACTAGATCAAATAGCCAATGAAATCACAATAGCAATTAGATCAAGTAATTAATAATGAAGTGTAGATCTAACAATGACAAAGTGAAGAAATTCAAGAGATTAGATCTAAAATGCAATGAAAATGAAACTAATCAAATGAGAGCAAGAGAACAAGCTAGAGATTAGATCTAGAGACTAAGATAACAATGAAATCAAAACTAAGCTAAGAAGTTAGTCACCACTGCAAGAAGTCTGCTGGCTAGCAAGAATTTACAAATAAAAAATTCCTCAATAAATAATTTAACTCCTCCCAAAGATATGAATTGATTCTCCTCCAAATAAATTTCTTTCAAACAATTTAATTGTTCAAACTCCAAGAGGAAAACTACGCATGGGTTTAATGGAAAACCTCTTATGCTTGCAGCTAAAAGGTAGGAATGCAAATTTTGATTTATCAAACCTCCAAAACTTTTCAATTTCCCCTTCCAAAGATTTTTGCTTAAGCTCCTTGATGTCCAAGGGAGAATAAATTTATGCAATAGATGAAGGAAAAACCTTGCAGCCAGGAGGTGGAAGCCTCAAAAATTAAATTTTAAAATCCTAAGCCTTGGAATGCTTGATTCCTTCAGAATCTATCAAGGATAACACTGAAGAATTTTTGCAGAACTTTCCGAAGCATTTCGTTCAAGGAAAAGGAGGAATATTTTTTTTGCATGCGGCTAAAGGGAAAATGGCTCACAAAATGTAGACAACTTCCAAAAATATTAAATTTGAAACTTTCCCAGCCTCGAGTGATAAATTGATTTGAATTTCTCCTTGGAAACTTATATTTTCTTCAAACCCTAAAAAATGTCTTTCACCCAAGTTGCCTTACATCAAGGGGAGAAGAAATTTGCATCTGAGAGATAGAGGACTCGCAAAATAATTCGATTTAACTTCAAAAAATTGCAAACGATTTCTAAAATTTTGATTTGTTTTCAAAAAATTGAAAACAGCGCTCAAGAAATTCAATTTTTTGCTTCTAGATGAGGACAGTTCCCAAAAAATTTACTCAAATCAATCTCCTTTAAAACCCTAG
Source organism: Pinus tabuliformis (assembly GCA_031772625.1). Classification (NCBI taxonomy): domain Eukaryota; kingdom Viridiplantae; phylum Streptophyta; class Pinopsida; order Pinales; family Pinaceae; genus Pinus; species Pinus tabuliformis. The sequence continues at coordinate 630,648,571 of CM062814.1, read as the reverse complement.
TCGTTCAAGAAAAGAGAGGGTTTAATCAATGAGGAAGTTTATAGCTATAAATAAATTTTAATTTGTCCTTTGATCCCAAGCTTCTTCCTAAAAAAAATTATCAAGAAATTTCCAAATCCAAACCCTTACTCTTGTCTTCAAATCTGCAAGAAAATAAAGAAAAAAACCAAGAAATATATACAAGAGAAATATAAAATAGGGTTAGTATATATATATACAAAATTTACAGATTTATTTCCCTAAAGAGCATGTGTACATCTCCACTCCTGGGTAGAGAAATATAGCTCTATTTTAGCTAGATTATTCAATTAAACCTCAATGATAGGGAAAGCAGATAGAGATAAATAATAATCATAAGCTATGACCAAGAAACCCCTGCAAAAATTTCATTAGATAAGTTTTTAGAAGCAATCAAAGTAGGCTCTTTTGCTTCTACTACTTTGGAGTCAATTGGTTCAACTGACAACGTCCCCAAATGCCCAACATCTGAATCACAAAAATGAATCTCTACACACTCAAGATAAAATTGTTAGATCACAAGGAGATAGATAACACAATGAAATAGAGGCCTAGGGTTTCAACCGAAAACCCATTAGCGTCCCTAATTCTAAAGTGTTTCTACAAACTCAAATACTAATGCAAGATAACTGTACAAATAATAGATCCACAAATTGGCAAAAGAAATAACAGTTTTTTAATTATAACCAGTAGAGCATTAAGAACAAAATTCAGAAATTTGTTACCATAGAAATCGGAAGAGGAACACCACCATGATTTAGCCCCCAAAGACTCTTTATTAATCAGAAAAAATATCCAGTACAAGACTGTAGCAGAGCTTCAATAGCCAAGAGCTCAATCTGATAATGATACAATGAAGAACTTAGAGCTTCCTTAAATAGAAAAAATGAGAGATCTAGATCCCTCTCCAAGTGAAAATGACTAGGTACCAAGAGTTACTCATCTTTGACTTGATCCCACAAGAAAAACGGCTAGATCCTTCCAAAAATTTGTATCCCTTGATTGCTTGCGCAAATCTCTAAGAGGAAATTCGATTTGCCTTGGAGACTAAGCTGGAAGGACCAAAATTTTGATCTCGGACAAAAGAAAGAATCTGGATCCTTCCGAAGTGAAGGGCATATTTGTTAGGTATTGTAACTCATCGAAAGCCTATAGAATCTATATGAAATATTGACATCACATTGAGGTTAGTCGTGTTGATTTTTGGTAGCATCGGATGTGCTCTAACCATGAAATTTGGTGGAGAGGCTAAGGCACATGAGATCTCCAAAACCCAGAGATCATTTGTAGAAATTCCACCCGGATGAAAAGATATTAAAATAATTAATATTTTTAATGAGTTCTTAAGTCTAAACTTAGGAAAATTAAAATATTAATGTGTATTAATATAATATAGGTGAGAAAGTTCTAAGAGATGAGGATCAAGCCAGCTCTAATCTTAGCAGTTGATTAGGGACTTAATCTCGGCTGTTGATTCATCAACAGGAAAAGTTTAAGAAGAGGCTTGAGGGTCAGTTGGAGACACACCAAGAGAGATCAGTTAGTTCGATTTTCTGGGGCGAGATTCGCTGAGGAAATCGAGCAAGTGATCAATTGCAGTGAGGGGCAATTCAGCAAGGAATTTCCATCCAATGCTGAAGAATACATAGCAGAGACGCAGCACAATGTCGGAGAAACAGCATAGGGCCTGGGAGGGCTGATGCAGAGGCAGCAAGGGCTGACGCAGAGGATGCAGAAAGCCGCAGAGGCTGACATAGGCAATGCAGAGGGCTATAGAGGCTGCGCTAAGGAGGTTCTGTGGGGCAGACTGAGAGTAGATCAACCAGGAGAGGGTGACACAAGTCTTGAAGGGTGATGCAGTTCCAGAGTATTGCTTGGAGCAGCTTTCTTTGTCCAGCAGAGGGAACAATCGAAGTCACTGTGGGGTTGATCATCCGGTTGCTAATTTGCCAGAATATTTGTCTCCTGATAGAGGTACTACTGTCGAGGATATTCTCTATTGGGTGAGCCATTTCTGGAACCCTAGTTGTATTCAGAAATCTGCTTAATAATAAAAAAACCCTCTATATGTTGCAGCGGTTTCCCCGAATGGGGTTTTTCCGGGGACGATTGTCCAAAAATAACGGTGTCCATTGTGGTGTCTCAGTTTATTTCAGTTGTTGATCTGTGTATTTGTGAAGGTTGTAATAGTGTTTACTTCGATGTTTATGTTATTAAATAACTTGTTAATGTAAAGAACAAGTAGGAGATAGTAAACCAGATATTGCAGTAGGGGTTTCTGATGTGTTAGATTCAGGAATTTTCACAAGTCATGATGTCATATTTAATGAGAGCATAGCATTCAAGAAATCAAAAGAACTTTCTACAGATTTTGATGACGAAGAACTTCCTATGTTTGAGGAAGAAGTTGACAAGGAAGAAGGATCTCACCATGATGAAGAAGGACCTAGTGGACATGTTCAACCCGTGGTCATTCAAGAAACAAGGAAAATACCTAACTGGTTGAAATCTACACTACTTGATGCAAAAGGTCATGGGGCAGCTCAAGGATCATTTAGAGAAAGTAAAAGACCCAAGAGATATTCTGCATATGCTGCATACATGACAAAATTAATAGAAGCAGAACCATCCACTTTAGAAGAGGCTATAGAACATCGAGAATGGAAAGATACCATGAATGAAGAATGTAAGAAGCAATGGTAGCAGAATTTGACATGAAGGATCTTGGGTTGATGCATTACTATCTGGGACTAGAAGTCTGGCAGGAACCTAGTGAAGTTTATTTAGGTCAAGGAAAGTATGTGATCGAGATTCTAAAGAAGATCAACATGATGAACTGTAAAGAGATGACAACTTCGATGATCACAAACTTGAAAAGACTAAGATGTTTTGAATCAAGCCCTGTGGATCCTCTAGATATAGACAATTGATTGGCTCATTAATGTACTTGGTGAATACTCGACCGGACATATGTTTTGCAATAAATGTACTCAGTCAATTCCAAGTGGAGCCAAAGCATGATCATTGGATAGCAGCAAAACATATCCTGAGATATCTATGGGGAACCATCAACTATTGCCTGAAATATGATAGAAGGAATGATGTTCAATTGACTAGTTATACAGATTCCGACTAGGGAGGCAATGAACAAGATGGAAGAAGCACTACAGGAGGATGTTTTAGTCTAGGATCATCTATGGTCTCATGGATGAGCAGAAAACAAAACATCGTTGCTTTGAGTAGTGCTGAAGCAGAATATGTTGCAACATGTGAAGTTAGTCGGGAAGCAGTTTGGTTAAGGAAGTTGTTGTCTGACTTATTTGAAGGACCAATGAACCCTACAATGATACGTTGTGATAACACCAGTTGTATTCGTTTGTCTGAGGACCCAGTGTTTCATGGAAAGACAAAGCATATTAACAACAAGTATCACTATATACGAGAGCTAGTGCAAAATGGTGTGGTGCAACTACAGTATATCTCCACTGATGAGCAAGTAGCTAACATATTGACAAAATCACTTCCAAACAAGAAGCTTGTATACTTAAGGGACAAGCTTGGTTTGGTCGATTTGTCCTCCCGAATTGAGAGGGAGGGATAGACACAATATTCTTGTCTTCACTTGGGAAGAAAGAATGGAGGATTGGGTAACCATCCAGCATTCAATACTCTTTGAGAATGTAGTAGGGCATTCAAGACAAAAGTAGTTAGTGGTGGACAGATATTCTTTGAGGATTAGCTACCAGAGATACGAACAGTCCAACCAAAGGTCATACTCTATGAACACCTAGGTGGGGTATGTACCTTGGAGAGACAATGATGATGGTGTCTTCACATCATTGGTCTCGCCAGCATTGTGCTCTGATCTTATGGAGAGATAAGAGCTGTTAGTCATGGCCTTGCTATATGACAATGTTGGTTATTATGATGCTAGACAAATGGGTTACCAATTCAACTCTTCTTATGAGATCTCTTCAGATTGAGAATGACCATGTACCTCCTATGAATACCTCCCTAGTTAAGAGGGAGTGTTGAAAAATGTGTAACCAGGTTCAGTGTTCATTAGTATGAAATGTATTCTTGTATATATTAAAAGTAAAAGAAATTATTATTATTATTGGAGCATGGGTTTCATGCTCAAGTTCTTTTATTTTATAGGTCAAGCACCCATTGAATGCTTCTAGGGTTCATCCTAGGTATAAGAGTCATTGTCATATATGGAAGAACCTATGGGCACATTGTAAATTGTAAAAGAAAATGCATTTTGTCTTAAAAATGGCAAAATACCTCCAAGATCATGTCGGCCTACATAAGCTGTCAAGTCAGGCTACATGAAGAACCACGTCAACCCTTGAAGGAAGCCTATATATAAGAAGAACTCGTCCTCCATTTGGATCATTCATTCACTCATCCCTTATGCGAAGAAGGAAGCAACAGAGGGTCGAAGAAGGAAGTGCAAAGAAGAGAAGGACAAGGAAAGTCGAAGTGTTTAGGTCTCTCTACATTCTTCTGGAAGTGCGAAGTTAGGGTTTTTGCACTGGGCAAGTCTAAAGGTTCAATCTGGAAGCAAGAAGCGGAAGAAGGCAAGCAAATGTGTCTTGGGGTTTCCTACTAGCCCTAGGGTTCAAAACAAGGCAAGCGAGGTCAAGGGAAGAGCAGTTAGAGGGAGATCGAAGTCTCCTAGAGAAGCAACAGCAGTTGCTAGGGAGCAGAATTTCGGATCTACTGGGAGGTCGAAGATATTTCAGCAGAAGGCCAAGGAAGACTTGATCTTGGAGAGTACTTATCTAAGTCTAGGTCATGGTATTCGTTAATTGAAAGATCTAGAAGATAAGAGGAGATTTTTCGGGTTTTCCCCTCGAGAGGAGGGGTTTTGGGCCTGGCTTGTAGCCTAAACACTGTGTTATTGTTCTTACTGTTTTAGTAACTGTTTGAACTTTGATGTATTGCACATTGGAATAAGAAAGATCAAAGCTAATACATAAAAAGAAAACAAAAGCAGTTATCAAGTTAAGAGAATTAACATATACATTGCCCTATTGAATTTTCAACACAAAACAAATCCTCTTTCTCAAGAAAAAGTTGAATGTCATCAAGATGGTTAAAGGGGAGTCTATCCAATCCTATTGTATGAGAATAACACAAATCAAGAATGACCTACTATCTATTGGAAAAGTTATTGTTGACAGGGAGCTCAATCTGTTATTGTTGACAGGGAGTTCACTCTCATTGCACTTGGAGGTCTTTCAAGAGCATGGGATGTGTTTAACACCACCATTCTCAACCATGACAGGATTTCTAGTTTTGATGAATTATTTGCTAGATGCACTCAAGAGGATATGAGGCTGATGGAGAGAGACAAGCCTTCAAATGGAAATGAACCTATTACTTTCTTCGCTCATGCTAAGACGAAAAATAATGTTGGTCCAACGAGACAGGGTCAAGGATTCAAGCAAGGATTAAAAGAAGGAAGACAAGGAAGGTGCTACAATTGTAATAGGTTCGGCCACTATGCTAGAGATTGTCCTCACAAGAAGGATTCTCCAAGGGATGACGACAACAATAACAACAATACGAAAGGCAATGGCAATAAAGGAACAACGGGTTCAACAATAAAGGAAAGAGGAATGCTCCCGCTGCTCGATATGGAAATGGTTGACCTCCCAAAAGGATGAGAAATTCCAGGTATGAGGAAAGTAATGTAGAAAAACAAAAGGAGTTTTATCTTATTTCCACTCTATCTATTGCCTCTCCTCTGGATACTTTGGATCATTGGTTGATTGATAGTGGAGCCTCAAGGCACTTCACTGGTACAAAGAGGCCCTCTCAAATTTGATTGAAAAGAAGAAAAAATTGGAGATCATACTTGGAGATAATGCCACCTACCCCGTGAAAGGGATAGGTATTGTCACTCCTCACTTGAATCAAGGTCAAACCATTCATCTACAAGAAGTATTGTATGTGCCCAATTTGAAGAAGAACCTGGTGTCTATTTTTAAGATGGAATATAAAGGCTTTAAGGTAGCATTCATTGATGGAAAGGTATGTATTTGGCAAAAAAACCTTAAAGATGCATTCACACTTGGATTTAGGATTGACGGTCTCTATCAAGTTGGAGTAAGTCCCTTGGGAGCCTTGACTTGCGATACTTCTCTTCAATCTGAATTATGGAACCGGAGATTTGCCCACCTTCATTACAAAGCCTTACAAATGGGGTAAGGAAGATGGTCACAAATATGCCCGATTTCAACATGAACCATGAAGGAGTTTGTCAAGGTTGTGCAGCTGGAAAACTTACAAAGGGACCATTCCTTCAAGTGAAATCCAAACTACCGATATTCTTCAATTTGTCCATTCTGACCTTCTGGTATGTTGCCCATAACATCATTGGGAGGATACTTATACAATGCAATTTTTGTTAATGACTTCTCTCGCAAAACATGGATCTATTTCTTGAAGAAGAAGGATTAAGTGTGCAAATGGTTCCGTTCTTTCAAAGCCTTAGTGGAGAATTAAGCAGGGAAGAAAATCAAAATATTGAGGACTGACAATGGAACCGAATATGAATAAAATGAATTCAATGACTTTTGCAGAGAGGTTGGCATTAATACGGAGACAATTGCTCCATACACTACTGAGAAAAATGAAGTTGCTGAAAGGAAGAATCAAACAATCATGGAAGCCACCCATGCCATGCTTGATGATCAAGGTCTACCGAAGTTCTTATGGGGAGAAGCTGCGAACACTGCCATGTATATTCAAAATAGGAGCCTGCATCAAGCACTAGATTTCAAGACACCTGAAGAAGTTTTCACTGATAAGAAACTTGATGTTTCTCATTTTAGAATATTTGGTTGTCCCGTGTATTTTCATGTGCCTAAAGAGCAAAAAAAACAAGTTGGAAGTGTTTGGGAAGAAAGGTACATTTGTGGACTACAACGAAAATTCAAAGGCATATAGAATCTATGTGCCTGGTCAAAGAGATGTGGAAGTAAGCCATGATGTCACCTTCAATGAAAACACTGCCCTTGGGAAAGCCAGAGATCTCCCCATTCCAAGGAAGGATGATGATGGTGCTGCAGAAAAGCACAATGACCCTCGAACAAATGAGCCTATGCCCAATGTTGAAGGCCTGATGGATCCCATTGATCCACCTCCCAGTGATCCCTCTACCTCAAGAAAAATACCTTTGTGACTCAAAGATACTCTCGAAGATGTTGAGAGACATATTGCTCCAAGAGGGACATTTCGCGAAAACAAGAAGCCAAACAGGTATCAAGGGTACTTAGCTGCTATGAGTACTAATGTTCAAACCAAGCCATGTACGTTCAAAGAAGCCGTAAAGCACCAAGTCTAGAAGGATGCGATGAATGAGGAATATGAATCTATCATGAAGAATGATGTCTGTGACGTGGTGCTTAGACCCAAGGACAAGTCTGTGATCACCTCTAAAGGGCTTTACAAAATAAAACATGGAGCAGATGGGAGTGCTAAGAAATATAAGGCCAAGTTTGTTGCTCGAGCCTTCTCTCCAAAGGAAGGAGTGGACTATGACGAGATATTTGCACCGGTTGCTCGATATACCATTATCTGATCTACTATTGCCCTCATTGCGTTTCAAGGATGGAGCCTACATCAAATGGACGTTAAGACTGCTTTCTTGCATGGCTCGCTTAAGAAGGAAGCCTACTTGGAACAACCTCATGGGTTCGAAGCACAAGATCAAACGACACACATATGAAGGTTAAGAAAGTTCTTTATGGGTTGAAGCAAGCCCCTAGGGCTTAGTATGAGGGGATTGATAGTCAGCTTATGAAGCTAGGATTTACAAGGAGCAATGTTGATCCTAACCTATACTTCAAGGTTGAAAAGGACATGCCTCTCATTTTGGTCCTTTATGTAAGATGCTCTTTCTAACAGGTGCAGACCCTCACATTTATCAATACAAGAGGGAGTTGGCTTCCGAGTTTGAGATGAAGGACCTAAGATTGATGCATTGCTTCCTAGGCCTGGAGGTCTGGAAAAAGTCAGGAGAGATTTTCATTTCTCAAGGAAAATACATTGTGAAGTTGCTCGAGAGATGTGGGATGGTGGATTGCAAGTTTGTGTCTACTCCAATGGAACTCAACTTCAAGAAGCTATGTGGTAGTGTTGCTAAGCTTGTGAAAATTCGATGACCCGAATTCCTACTGCAGCAAATGATTAAACTCCCCCTACTTGTTAATTTCTTAATCAAGTTATTTACAGTGTTACATAGTAAACATCGAAAATAAAATCTACTACAACCTTCACAATATAAGATACTGTGGAAACAAATCACTACATAGGAGAGAAATAAACACACACACAGTTACACCATTGTTTTTGGACGAATGTCCCCGGAAAACCCCAACTTGGGAAAATCGGTGCAGCAACTGAGGTTTTTATTATTATGCAGTAGTAATCTAAGTACAAATCTCTAGATGCCCAAATTGGCAATCTAATACAGATAATAAACTGGCAGAGAGGTAGTGAGAAATACTCTCACATTGTTACTAGCGATCCGAATCTTATCCAAGCTCTGAATGGCTAGCCCCGCACTGCTTTTGCGTAGTCTCTGCATTAGCCTACGTAGATCTGTGTCTTCTAGAAACTGCGTCACCCTTCCAACTGATCTTCTGCTGACTGGAACTTTGACCCTCTGGCCCTCCAGTCTCATGCCTCGACTTCCGGCTTTAGATCTAGACTGCTCCCAGCAAAAATACGAACTCCCTCTAAAGCTCTGCGTGGCACTGCGCTACCTCTCTGAACCTCTCATTGCCTTCTCTGCCTTGCACTCTCCAGAACTGGAAAATGCTCCTCCGGTCTACTATCCCTGCCCCTCACTGCAAGAAGATCACTCGATCTCTCCCCGGCAACTCAACACTGCTACTCTTGAGAAATTCGATCTCTAGATCTCACTATCTGGGTGTCTCAAGTGTGTTCTCCAACCCCCATCGAATTTCTTCTTATAATCTCTCATTGATGCTTCAACGGCCAAGATTAAAACATTATCGATGGCTAAGATTAACTAGAAATTGATCCACATCTTCTTCTAGAAGATTCACACCATGACTTAATTAATACCCTTTAATTAACCAGATTTCCTAAGTATAGACCTAGGAATCATTCAAAAAAGTTAATTATTTTAGTTAAGTCGTCTCTAGGTGGAATTTCCAGAAACGATTTATGGGTTTTGGAGAATGCATGTGTCTTAGCCTCTCTGCAAAATCTCGAGGCTAGAGCACATCTGATGCTACAGAAATCAACACTCCCTCTTAGCGAGGAATGTGCTCTAGTGTTGCAACCCACTAAAGCATCACTCTATCTCTGCACCATCTCCTGTTGCATTGTTGATGTCTGGCTACTACTACCCACCAACTATTGCGCAACTCTGATTGTTGCATCCATGTTGTTGCTAGCCCTGCTGAACTGCTGCTAACATTGCATCACCACTGCATGTTGATTTGGGGTAGCATCACATGTGCTCTAGCCATGAAAATTGGTGGAGAGGCTAAAGCACATGAGATCTCCAAGACCTAGAAATGGTTTGGGCAGATTCTAACCGGTTTGGGAGATATTAAAATAATTAATATTTTTAATGGAGTTACTAAGTCTAAACTTAGGAAAAATAAAATATTAATGGGTATTAATATAAAACTAGGTTAGAAGGTTCCAAAAGTCATGGATTGAGCCAAATGTAATCTTAGCCATTGATTAGAGAATTAATCTCGGTCGTTGATGGATCAACGAGAAAAGTATAAGAAGAGGCTTGAGGGTCAATTGGAAAACACACTACAGGAGACCAATCAGTTCGATTTCTGGAGCGGGGTTAGCTGAGAAATTCGAACTAGTAATCTGGAGAGCAACAAGAGGCAACAAGTACGGAACAAAGAGTCGGGAACAGCACCAGGGGAACAGTGCAGAGGTTGGAGAGGCAGACGCAAAGCCTCTCAGGGAGACGCAGAGGCTGCAAGACTGCGCAGTTACTGGAGGGCCTGTGTGGGTGACGCAGAGAGGCCCAGTGCTGACGCAGAGAGGCAGGGGCTGACGCAAAGGGTTTGGGAGCTACGCAGAGGTTAGCTAGGCTAACGCTGAGACTGGGGGAAGTGCTGAAGAATTTTCTCTCTGTTGGGTAAGCCAGTTTGGCACCCAATTGTACTGAAGAATTGTTGAATAATAAAATCCTCCCTTGCTGCATCGGTTTTCCCACATTGGGTTTTTCCGGGAACTGATTGTCCAAAATATTTGTCGCTGTGTTAATTCTTGTGCATGTGTTTGTTTCTGTATTATGATGTGATACCTGCAGCAGAATTTATTTTAATGTTTACTGAAGGATATTCATAAATAACTTATCAGGAAATAAGTAGGTAAAATAAATCAGTTGTTGCAGTGATAGAATTTTTACATGGTATCGGAGCAAGTAATCAGAGACAGGAAGGGAAAATCAATTATGGGTCGAGACCATGATGCAGAGGCATCTACATCAAAAGACTCACACAGATTTTCAGAAATTTGCACAAGAGAAAGTGATTTCGATTTCTCTATGTTGGATTCCAGGCTGGAAGAAGAAGTGGCTTGTGTGACAAGCCCTGCATCATCATAGGTATGGTATATAGACAATGGGGCCTCTTCACATATGACAGGAATCCGGGAACGTTTCTTAGATTATCGAGATGAGAAGATGAACTTTCAAATTACCATGGGGAACAAGGCAAAATGTACTCCAATAGGGAGGAGTACCATAGTTTTTCAAACAGAAACGGAGAATGGTTCCGTGCTACCAATGTGCTTCATGTACCAGGATTGGGGATGAACTTACTTTCGGTGTTGCAACTTCAAGGCAAAGGCTATGACGTTTTCTTCATCAAGGAGAAAGTATACGTCAAACACCCGAGCCGAAAAAAGAAAGTGCAAATTGGATCAAAAGTAACAGGTTATACAGACTACAACTAGAATCACCAATGGCACTAATAGACAGTCATGGAGACAAGGATTTGAACGAACTATGGCACAGAAGAATGGGACATTTGCACCATGGGGCTCTGAGAATTCTCAAGAACACTGTAGCAGGAGTTCCGGATCTTAGTACGGAACGAGATGATGTGTGCAGAGGATGTGCTCTAGGAAAGTATGCCAAGGTAGCATTTCCTAGAAGTAAAAACAGGGCCAAGAGTGTACTAGGATTGATACACTCGGATATCTGCAGACCCATGTCCACTAAAGCTCTTAGTGGTGCCAAGTACTTCCTTACCTTCATTGATGACCACTCAATGAAAACTTGGATTTATTTTATGAAAACCAAGGACGAGGTTTTCTGTCAATTCAAAGATTTCAAGATTCTGGTGGAGAATCTGACTGGGAAGAAATAAAAGTTTTGCGCTCAGATAAAGGTGGAGAGTATGTCGATAAGGACTTCACTGATTTTTGTGCTAAGGAGGGCATCAGAAGAGAGTGGACAGCTCCGTACAATCCGGAGCAAAATGGAGTAGTAGAAAGAAAGAACAGGACTATTGTAGAAGCAGCTAGGGCCATGATGTATGATCAGGATATGCCAAAATCCCTGTGGGCAGAAGCATGCAACACAATAGTCTATGTTCAGAATAGAACTCCTCATCGAGCATTGGGCAAGATTACTCTAGAGAAAGTCGTCATAGGGAAGACCCCAGAAGTCAGTCATTTTAGGATATTTGGGAGCTTAGCATATTGTCGCATACGCGAGGAAAAGAGGAAGAAAGGAGATCAAACTACAAAGAAATGATATCTAGTGGGATATAGCGAGAACACTAAGGCATGTAGAATCTAACTTCCAGGGAGCAGGAAGGTAGTAGTTCGATGAGATGCGAAGTTCATGGAAGACAAGGCTTGCAGAAAATCTCGAGAAATGCCTTCCGAGGAGCAGTCAAAAGAGGAACCGTTGGTCAAACCTCTTCAACCAACGGAAGAAAAGAATTCTTCCTCGGGTCAGGAAGAATCATAGGATGAGGAGGAGCTAACAGAAGCACCTGCTGGCAGAGGAAGAACGAGCAAGGAACTTCGTCAGATTCTGCGAGATGCAGAGGACTTCATCAGTGCGCCAAGGAACAATAAGAGGGAGCAAAAACAGCCAGATAGATATCAGGCATTAGTAGCTTAGGATGGCGAACCTGCCAATTTTCAAGAGGCAGCTCAACATCAAATTTGGCTGGATGCGATGGTAGAGGAGTACAACTCCATAATGGTGAACGATGTCTGGGAGGTAGTGCCAAGGCCTCAAGACAGATCAGTGGTAGGTTCGAGATGGATCTACAAGATTAAATATGCTGCAGACGGCAGTGTTGAGAAATACAAAGCCAGGTTTGTGGCTAAGGGGTATGCTCAAAAGGAAGGAATTGACTACAAAGAGACCTTCGCCCTAATAGCCAGGTATACATCTATTAGAACCGTGATATCTCTTGCAGCACAGATGGGGTGGGAGATTCATTAGATGCATGTCAAAACAACATTTCTGAATGGTGTGATAGAAGAAGAGGCATACATTGAACAACCAGAGAGCTTTGAGATACATGAGAAGTCTCATGTATGCAGATTGAAGAAAGCCTTTTATGGGCTAAAACAGGCACCTAGAGCATGGTATGGGCGAATTGATGGCTACTTGCAAAAAATGGGATTTGTCAAGAGTGACGCAGATCCAAATATCTACTATCTGGTTGTAGAGAATGAGCCTCTAATCTTAGTGGATGATCTCTTCCTGACAGGATCATCGAGGCTCATAACGGATTACGAGAAGAATCTAGCCACAGAGTTTGACATGAAGGATTTGGGACGAATGCATTATTTCCTCGTGTTGGAAGCTTGGCAGCAAAAGGGGGAGATCTTCCTTGGGCAAAGGGAGATACTACAGAAATCCTAAAGTCAAGATGGAGGACTGTAGACCCATGGCTACTCCAATGATAACCAACTGGAAGAAGATTGATACATCAGAAGGCAAACATGTTGATCCCACCTTATACAGGCAGCTCATAGGATCCCTAATGTATCTGGTCAATACCAGGCCAGATATTTGCTACGCTGTCAACACCCTCAGTGAGTTCATGGTGAAGCCGAAGAGGGCGCACTGGGCAGCAGCCAAATATGTTCTCAGATATTTACAAGGAACAGTCAATTATGGACTCTTGTACACTAGGGGTAAGGATATCAAATTGAGTGGGTTTACTGATGTAGATTGGGCAAGAAGTTCAGTGGGTCGGAAAAGTACCTCTGGGTACTGTTTCAACATTAGATCAGGAATGACCTCCTGGTGCAGTAGGAAACCGAAATCTGTGGCTTTGAGCTCAGCTGAGGCAGAATATATGGCCGCAAGCACAGCTTCTTGCGAGGCCATATGGCTTACAAAACTGCTTGTGAACCTATTCACAAGAAAGATGGGGGTCACCAGGATCATGTGTGATAATCAGAGTTGCATCAAGCTCTCTGAGAATCAAAGGTTTCACAATCGGTCAAAGCATATTGATATCCGATGTCACTTTGTTAGAGACTGTCCAACGAGGAGCTGTACAGTTCAGCTACACTCCTACAGGAGAACAGGTGGCAGACATCCTTACCAAGGCCCTTGGAAGAACCAAGTTTGATTATTTCAGGGAGAAGATGGGGATGATAAAGAATCCATTTCAGTAGCAGAAATGAGTATGATGTTGCAGTGTTGTAGCAGTCAGCAGTAGCACGATGCAACATAATGAGAAGGAGTTTACAGTGCAGATGTATTGTTGGCAAGATGGACCAGCAGTAGCACGGATGCAGAGGGACCTGCAGTACAAATGTAGCAGTTGCAGTGATAGAGCCATGGGCAGCAGTGCAGAGGATGTTGGGCAGGGAGGCTTAGCACCAACACAGGTACCGATGTCATATGATCAGAGTAATGCTCAGTGTGGAGTATTACTAGAGCACAATCCTCGCTAAGAGGGAATCTTGATTTGGGGTAGCATCAAATGTGCTCTAGCCATGAAAATTGGTGGAGAGGCTAAAGCACATGAGATCTCCAAGCCCAATAAATGGTTTTGTCAGATTCTAATCAGTTTGGAAGATATTAAAATAATTAATATTTTTAATAGAGTTCCTAAGTCTAAACTTAGGAAAAATAAAATATTATTGGGTATTAATATAAAACTGGGTTAGAAGGTTCCAAAAGTCATGGATCAAGCCAAATCTAATCTTAGCCGTTGATTAGAGATTTAATCTCCGTCGTTGATGGACCAACGAGAAAAGTATAAGAAGAGGCTTGAGGGTCAGTTGGAGAACACACTAAGGGAGGCCAGTTAGTTCAATTTCTGGAGCAGTGTTAGCTGAGAAATTCGAACTAGTGGCCTGGAGAGCAGCAGGAGGCAGTAAGTACAGAACAGAGAATCGGGAACAACGCGGAGGTTGGAGAGGCAGACGCAAAGGCTGCAACACTGCGCAGTCACTGGAGGGCCTGTGTGGGTGACGCAGAGAGGCAGGGGCTAATGCAGAGGGTCTGGGAGCTACGCAAAGGTCAGCCAGGCTTAGACAGGAGGAAGTGCTGAAGAATTTTCTCTCCGTTGGGTAAGCCAGTTTGCCACCCAGTTGTATCGACGAATTGCTGAATAATAAAATCCTCCCTTGCTGCACCAATTTTCCCACATTGGGTTTTTCTGGGGACTGATTGTCGAAAATATTTGTGTCGATGTGTTAATTCTTGTGCATGTGTTTCTTTCTGTATTATGATGTGATATATGCAGCAGAATTTATTTTAATGTTTACTGAAGGATATTCATAAATAACTTATCGAGAAATAAGTAGGTAAAATAAATCAGTTGTTGCAATGATAGAATTTTCACACTGCAACCCTCTCCAACTGTTGTTGCTGCAAATGCAACGGAAAAGCATCCAAAATACTGAATCAACTGTGTTCAGTATGATGCATCTGTCACCAAGTCCTGACTGCTGCTAGACTCTGCGTTGTCACTAAAGCCTATGCACTGCTGTTGACTCTGCATTGTGCCAATTGCACTGCTGCCAACTTTGCTCAGTCTTTGACTTGCTACTAGCTACTACATCTATCACTTTGGCACCTAACAACACCAACTGCCACTGATCCACCCTGCTACTACATGTCTTGGGCTCCCATAGCAAGGTATTGATTCATGAGGTGGACCTCCTCAAGAATCCTACCCATCCTGTAGCTCTCTGGGGCTACAACTCCAAATCACCCCACCTCATCCCTAGAGGTAACTCGGTGATCATGGCAAACTCTTCCTCTAGTCTAGAGGACAATCTGTTGATCTTAGCATATGCAGCTTGTTGATCCTGCTTCTCCTCCATGTTGATTTGGGGTAGCATCGGATGTGCTCTAGCCATAAAAATTGTTGGAGAGGCTAAAGCACATGAGATCTCCAAGACCCATTAATGGTTTGGGCAGATTCTAACCGGCTTGGGAGATATTAAAATAAATGGAGTTCCTAAGTCTAAACTTAGGAAAAATTAAATATTAATGGGTATTAATATAAAACTGGGTTAGAATGTTCCAAAAATCATGGATCAAGCCAAATCTAATCTTAGCCGTTGATTAGAGATTTAATCTCAGCCATTGATAGACCAACGAGAAAAGTATAAGAGGAGGCTTAAGGGTCAGTTGGACAACACACCAGAGTGATCAATCATTCATTTTGCTAGAGCGGGGTTACTAAGCAAAGTTGAATCACTAATCAACAGCGAGGGGCAGTGAGTACGAGGTAGAGAGGTAGGGACAATACTGGGAGACCAGCACAGAAGCAGAGAGAGCAAGAGCAGCAATCAGTCCAGGCTACGCAGAGCCCAGCAGAGGCAGCGCAGAGCCCAGAGAGACTGTGTCATCCACGTAGAGGGCAGAGGGAGTGACGCAGAGGCTCCCAGAGGCTGCGCAGTGCCTCAGAGGGCTGACGCAGAGGGTCCTGGGGCTGACGCAGGTCAGCAGGACACTGACACAGAGGCTAGAAGGGCCGGCGCTGAGCTTCGGTTGTGCCGGAGAGGGTTTCGTGGGATGGGTTTTCTGAATACCTGTTTTCCGGATATAGAGGTATTGTTGTCGTATATTTTTCTTTGTCGGGTGAGCCGTATTAGGCACCCAGTTGTACTTAGATAAACTGCATAATAATATAACCCTCTGAATAGTTGCATCGGTTTTCCCGCATTAGGTTTTTCCACGAACATTGGTCCAAAAATAACGGTGTCACTTGTGTGCTTGTTTTCTTTCAATTGATGATCTGTAGATGTTGATACTGTACTTGTGTTTATTTTTAGTATTTACATGGTAAATAACTTGTTAAGTAATTAAACAAGTAGGTGAAATAAAACAAATAGTACAAGAAGAATTTCTAACGAGTTAAACTTAGAAATTCCAACATGGTATCAGAGCGTGGTTTCAGATCACAGGATAACTGAAGGCATCAGCTAGCAGAGTCGTAGCAGTGGATTCAGTTGTCCCAAGTGACAGCCGATCGGTGCTAAAGGTGACAGAGGAAGGAGTGGTGCAGAGAGACTGCGTCATCATTCTGGGCCAAAGAAAGGCAGCTTAAAGGCTAAGGGAGGCAAAATCAGGCTCACGCAGAGGCCAGGAGGGTTGGCGTAGTACGCTACGAGAGCTGATTTGTCAGTGTCGAGATTGCGCATAATCAAGTGGCTCAATCCTTCAGTTGCTCGGGTATAGGATGTTGCAGGTAACTTGCGGTGCGAAGCGAAGCTAGTGGAGTACTGTGGTCAGAACAGTACCTAATAGGACAAGACCAAGGAGGAGGGATTTCCAGAATGGAAATCAAGACTTAGAGGGAGTCGAACCGAGAACTTCCAAATGGGAAGTTGAGAGACTCAGCAGGAGTTGAACAGAGGACTTCCAGGAGGGAAGTAGAGAGACTCGGAGGAGTCGAAAGAAGAGCAGCATAATGGTCGTGAATGGACTGAGAGATCAGGATAGGTTGGATGGAGCATCCAACTTTGTGGTCTGGAAGGCCAGGATCTTGTCCATTCTAGATAGATATCGCATCAAGGACTTCGCCTTGAAAACAATAGCGATCCCAGTTGACCCAGCTGAAAATGAGAAGTACGAGGAGGCAATGGCCAAGGCGAAGTGCATCATCCTTGATGGGGTCAAGGATCATGTGGTGCCGCATATTGCCGAAAAGGATACGGCAAATGAGATGTGGGAGGCCCTGAAGAAATTGTACCAGCATACTTCCGTGCAGAGGAAGATGTTACTTGAAAATCAGCTGCGGTCATACCAGATGCAAAAGGGAGAGCATATAGATGTCTCCCTCGGTCAATTGAAGGAAATCCATGACCAGCTAACTTCTATAGGGCCCACACCGGATCAGGAATTGATGGTGAGGACTGCATTAAACGCAGTCTTAGAGGATTGGGAGGTATTTGTCCGGAACACACTGGGCAAGACAAGCCTTCCAGATTAGGAGAAACTGTGGGCGGCTCTTCATCAAGAATAGATCAGATGGGTGACCAAGGGGAGGAGTAGTAGCAAAGGGGTCAGAATCAAGGAGGAAGAAGAGGATGCACCTCTAGCATCTGCAAGAAAGCAGGAAAAAAAGAAGAAGAAGGACATCTCCAAGGTCAAGTGCTTCCATTGTGGGGAACTGGGTCATTTGCGAACCAGTGTCTTAGGAAGAAGAGTAAGGGAGAGGCTTTTGAGACCAAGGCAGTGCCAGCGAGGGCGAAGAAAGAAGTCGAGGAGGATGACAATTGTGCCATGAGTGCTC
Organism: Pinus tabuliformis; assembly: GCA_031772625.1. NCBI lineage: Eukaryota > Viridiplantae > Streptophyta > Pinopsida > Pinales > Pinaceae > Pinus > Pinus tabuliformis. The sequence continues at coordinate 630,630,797 of CM062814.1, read as the reverse complement.
ATGTGCCACTTGAGAAGAAGTGGGGAGACATCGTACTGGAGTTAGACGGACTACAGGGGATGAGGGGCAAGATCCTTGAGGTACCCAACCTCTTGGATTATACCTTGCTACCGGAGCCCCAAAGGGGAGTAACAGGACTGGCGGATGTGGGTAGAGACGGATGCGGATAAAGTGGCTGAGAGTGCTACAGTGCAAGAGTCCCCGAGAAGCGCGAGGCTAGCAGGCTGCAACAATGCGAGAGGCACGGAAGTGCTACACTAGTGCAGGATGGCAAAGAGAGGTGTGCAACAGTGCGAGATGCAAGGAGTTGTTGCAGCAACGCAAAGGTCAGTAGAGGGAGCACTTGTTAGCAGCAAAGGGAGCTTCAGCATCGGGAGTGTTTCTAGCCTGACAGGGATGTCAGAAGTTGGGTGGATCAGTTACTTCTCAGTAACTGAGTTGCAGTGCAGCAGTTAGCAGTGGCAGTGCTATGGGCGGCACGATGAAGTGGATGCAGTGTAGATGCAGTGTTGGAAGGAGGGACCAACAGCAGCACGGATGCAGAGGGAGATGTCGTACGGATGCAGTAGTGGCAGTGGAAGAGCCATGGGCAGCAATGCAGAGTATGTTGGGCAGGGAGGCCTAGCATCAGCACAGGTACCAGTGCCAGATAACCAGAGTGATGCTCAGTGTGGAGTATTATTAGAGCACAGTCCTCGCTAGGAGGGACTGTTGATTTGGGGTAGCATCGAATGTGCTCTAGCCATGAAAATTGGTGGAGAGGCTAAAGCACGTGAGATATCCAAGACCCATAAATGGTTTGGGCAGATTCTAACCGGTTTGGGAGATATTAAAATAATTAATAATTTTAATGGAGTTCCTAAGTCTAAACTTAGGAAAAATAAAATATTAATGGGTATTAATATAAATCTAGGTTAGAATGTTCCAAAAGTCATGGATCAAGCCAAACCTAATCTTAGCCGTTGATTAGAGATTTAATCTCGGTCATTGATGGACCAACTAGAAAAGTATAAGAGGCTTGAGGGTCAGTTGAAGATTACACCAGAGTGATCAGTGATTCATTTTGCTAGAGCGGGGTTGCTAAGCAAAGTTGAATTAGTGATCAGCAACGAGGGGCAGTGAGTACAAGGCAGAGAGGCAAGGACAGTACTGGGAGACTAGCACAGAAGCAGAGAGAGCAAGAGCAACAGTCAGTCCAGACTACGTAGAGCCAGCAGAGGCAGGGCAGAGCCCAGAGAAACTGCGTCATCCACGCAGAGGACAGAGGGAGTGACGCAGAGGCTCCCATAGGTTGCATAGTGCCTCAGAGGGCTAACACAGAGTGTCCTGGGGTTGACGCAGGTCAGCAAGAGGCTGACGCAGAGGCCAGAAGGGCCAGCACTGAGCTTCAGTTGTGCAGGAGAGGGTTTCGTGGGACAAGTTTTCTGAATACCTGTTTCCAGATATGGAGGTATTGTCGCTGTATATTTTTCTCTATCAGGTGAGCTGGATTAAGCACCCAGTTGTACTTAGATAAATTGCATAATAATATAACCCTTTGAATAGCTGCACCAGTTTTCCTAAATTAGGTTTTCACGGGGACATTGGTCCAAAAATAACGGTGTCACTTGTGTGCTTGTTTTCTTTCAATTGATGATCTGCAGATGTTGATATTGTACTTGTGTTTATTTTCAGTATTTATATGGTAAATAACTTGTTAAGTAATTAAACAAGTAGGTGAAATAAACCAGATCGTATAGGAAAAATTTCTAACGGGTTAAACTTAGAAATTCCAACATTCCTTGTCCTTATTTCTGAGAGGACATTGAGTGTTGTAGTGGCCAAGCTCACCACACCTGAAGCACTTGATCTTGGAAATGTCCTTCCTCCTGCGCTGCTCCTGTTGCCCCTTAGATGCAAGGGTCACATCTTCCTCCTCCTTTACTTGCTTCATCCCACTGCTGCTGCTAGCACCACTAATGGTGCTCTTCACCAGATCTTGCCTCATCTCCTCCTGCTGCAGATCAGCCCACATGTTCCCAATCTAGCAGTTTTTCTCTGCCCAGGATACTCTGAACAAAAACTTGCCATTCTTCAGAAACATTGTTCAAAGCTAATCAAACAAACTTTGTAGGTTAGGGCATTGTCCCTACTGAAGTCAGTTGATCCCAGACATCTTGAAGCCTAGTAAGGAAGCGGTCTATACACTCCACCTTTTGCATCCTCGTTCATCTCAGCTTCTCCTCGAGATACATCTTTCGCTGCTCAGAAAATCATTTGTACAGCGTAGCTAGTGCCTCCCACATCTGTTGGGCGGTATCTTTGCCAGCTATGTGAGATACCACGTGATCTCGAACCCCATCGAGAATCAACCTCTTAGCTCTCGCCATCTCCTTCTTGTACTTCTTAAGCGAATCTCCATCTACAGGTATAGCCACCACACTATCGATATAAGTTTTGAGATCATGCTCATCTAGAAGGCAGGAAATTCTAGCCTTCTAGATCACATAGTTGGAAGCTTCGTCCAACCGATCTTGATCCCTCAACCCAGTTGATGCCATCTCTCTAAAAAAGTCGAATTCCTCCTATTATCCTCTGCGCAGCTGCTGCTAGCTATTCGCACTCCCTTCTAGAGTGAGAAATCCCACACACAACGATTGCTGCTCTGCTAGGAAAATTCGAACTTCTTGGCTAGAAGTCCCCTGAGGAAAGAATTCCCTCAGTGTGTGCTCTTCCTTCCTCCTGACGCTATTTGCACTAGCAAACTGATGCAAAATCTGCTTCCCATCTGGAGATCTGCTATGCAAGGAAACTGTTGCTACTCTCTCTGCCTCTGGTATTCTTCAATCTAGAAAATTTTATTGTTTGTCGACTCACTCAAAGAAGTAAAATTCCCATGAAAAACTGACCCTTCTGGCCAAGGAAATATGCTGCCCCTAAGAGTTTCAATTCGCTGCCTACGCAGAAATTCGAACTGCCTCCTTCCTTCTGTGCTAAGCTCTCCGGCTTATGATCTATGCTTTAATACCATGTGAAAATTTGGTGACCCAAATTCATACTGCAGCAACTGATTAAATTTCTCCTACTTGTTAATTTCTGAATCCTGCACTAGTGGCCTCACAAGCTATGAACCCCAACTCCCGATCAAAGCTCTCTGAGAAGCTCTCTATCTCTGCAGAAGCTTCCATGGGTTTGTCTCTCCCCTTCTTGTTCTTCTTCTCCGGACACACAACAGCATAGTGTCCCAACTTTTGACAATTCCAACATTTGACTTTGGAATAGTCCTTCTTCTTGTTCTGTTGCTTGCCTTTATCTTTGCCTTTGCCTCCACTGTTGGAAGCTTGCTTCTTTGCTCTGCCCTTCTTACCTCTTGCCAACAATGCCACATTGCCATCCTCCTCCACCTGTTTGGCTGCCCCAAGATGGTTCTTTCGAATCTCATTATGAATGCAATCATCCCACAACCTCTCCCAATTGGGAAGGTTTTCCCGTGCAACAATGCCATCCACAAAATTCTCCCAAGTCTTGGGAAGACCATTCAAAGCAATCCTCACCAACTCATTGGGTGCAATGATCTCACCTATGGCTGCCAACTCATCTCTCACTGAAGTAATATTTGTGAGATATGTTGTAGCACTGTCAGTCTTAGCCATTTTAATGGCCTTCAATTTCTCCTTTAAGACCATTTTTCTGTTTTCATTTGAGCTTTGGTAAAGATTGTAAAGGTTGTCCACATCTCATGTGCATAAGTCTTTCCTCTCACATGAGGAATGACATGATCTTTGATTCCTTCCAGAATTAATTTTTTTGCCTTAGCATTCTTTTTTTTAAACTCTGCCAACTGTATAGGGTCAGCAAGTAATGCTACTGGGTTCTGTGTGGTATTTACCATAATGCCCCAAACTTTTTCTTCCTCAAAGATGCTCTGATTCTCTCCTTCCATGCACTGTAGTTGTTCTACCCATCCAACCTGTCTTCGACTCTCAAACCCAAAGACATGTTTCACTGTCCTACCAAACTGAAATTTTCAAATCTGTAGTAAAGGTTTCTGTTTTTTGTGTCAATTTGTTGTAATTTTCACTTTGTTGTTCCAAACTGCTCTTTTCAGCCAACCAAGCTTCGATACCATAAAGAAATTTCAACCCCCACTCTGGTTATCAGTTTTCCTTATCACTCCATGCATTTAGTTTTAAATCCAAGCATGATAAAAAATTCTAAAATCTGGAAATGACAATATTTTCTGAAAACACAAATTTAGAGATTTCACAACTGCTGAAATTGCAGAAATAAAACACAGCAAAATTATGACAGCCACACAGAAAATAACACAGTGATTTTTTGTCAATGTGACCCTGGAAAAACCCCCTACAACTCTTGGGGAAAACCAGTTTGAGAGCTCTTCTTTATTTCTGAAAATGCTTTTACAGAGAAACTAAAATACACAGTAAAAATTCTAGCAACCACAAATTACAACTTATGTCGATTTTCATGCTTGAACTCCACCTCGAAAATTGTGCCAATTAGCAAACAACCAAAACAGAAATTTTCCAACAATAAAACAGCACTAAATGTTGTATGGCCTACCTCGAAAAACATGCCAGGAACCTATTGTATGAACTGTATGGGGCATATGGATTTCAGCTGTACAACGGCCTCGAAATTCATGCCCTTGCTGCAGTCCCTCTTCCTCGATTTCTGTAACTTTCTCTTGCTATACGGTTTTGCCTTGGGATGCGTGCCCATAAATGTTGCTTCCCAGATTTGTTGAAATGTCTTCTTGCTGCTCTCCTTCACTTTCTCACTGCTCAGAAATTTTCTCCTTACTCTCTCTTCTCTTTCTCTCAAATGCTCATGAAAGAATTAATTGATCTCTTTCTCTTCTCTTCTCCTTTTACTCTCTAAATGACCTTTTGGGTTACCCTAAGATCTAATGGCTGAGATTCATTTAGATCTAGGGATAAGAATAAATGTGCATTTAATTCTCACTTTCTATTTTTTAACTCACCCACTTTAAATAAAGACCCACTTAGCCTTTTATTTCCATAGTCACTTTTTCACTTTCTAATTCTTCATTGACTTTAATATAGTCGCATTTAAATTAGAATGTAATTTTACCACTTATAAAGTCACTTTTAAATTAGAATGTAACTTTACCACTTATAAAGTCAATTTTTAATTAAATTAACTTTACCACTTATAAAGTCACTTTAGGAGAAAAGTACAAATAAATTTGGACATTTTTCCCTAGGCCAAAGATCAAAGTCTTAGGGAACCACTTGTCCTCTGGTACCCAAATTTTAAAAGCTTGTTTGACTGCAAGGTTGACTTCAAGTTGACCCAGTTTGACTGCAGTTTTATGATTGTTTTGGGCTCACTTTAACCACTGTTGGAGGTTGAGTTTGACTGCCTTTGACCGAGCTTCAAAAGGGGAAGTTCTGCTACTACATTGACCATCTTTGACTTTTTGGCTAGGGCTGAATTTGAATGTAGATTTGGCAAGGTTGTTTTGACTTTAATTTGGCAAGTCAACTTTGACTTTTTGTACTCTCTCTACTAAACATTTGATATAATAATAAGAAGAATTGATCAAAGGGTTTCCCCAGAAGTACTCTCTCTCCTTCTCTCATTGGTTCATACAGCGATTGGGCATTCCCTCTCTCACACATGTGGCAAGGAGGGCGAATTTCAGACAAAAGTACAAGGCCGAAAATTTCAGCAGTTGACTGAAGTTTGACTAGTGTTGACTAGGGACTTTTGACCAACTTTGACTGCGATTTTGCAGGGTTTGACTCTGTTTGACCAAGCCGCAATGATTGGCACAAAACCTGAGATTTTCTGGGTTGTTTGACTTGCGTTGACCACAGGGTTGACTTTAAGTTGACCCAGTTTGACCACAGATTTTATGACTGTTTTGGGCTAACTTTGACCAATGTTGGAGGCCGAGTTTGACTGCCTTTGACTGAGCTTCAAAGGGGAAGGTTTGCTACTACATTGACCATCTTTGACTTTCTGGTTAGGGATGAATTTGACTGCAAATTTGACAGGGCTATTTTGACTTTGATTTGGCAAGTCAACTTTGACTTTTTGTACTGTCTCTCTCTGTTGAACATTTGATATAATAAGAAGAAGAATTGATCAAAGGGTTTTCCCCACATTGGGGTTTTTCCCTGGCATCTGCCAAATCTGATGTTTTATTGTCTTGGCTTGTCTTCTACATTTTGTTTCATGTTCTATCTACTTTTACTGTCAATGTGATTAATGGTTGAAGTGATTGCTATTGGAAGCTAAATTGGAAATTGTCATTGGGCTGCTAAAGTACATTGAAGTAATTGTCGTAAGTATAGAACATACTATTGTTAACAAAATTTAACATGATGAAACCCTAATTTCTATATTTTTTCTCTTTTCTTGGTAACTAGGATTAGGGTTAAGTTTAATTTGAGTTTTCAGCAATTTTATGTTTGTGTCATTGCCCTAGTAAAGTGATTGCATTTAATAAACTTGAAAAAGGAAAAATATAGCATTATTTGCATGTTAAAACCAATGCTCCACCAAGTTTCTGGGACGTGGGGGCGAGGGAGAGGGGATACGTAGGAGTGGCCTATGCAAAAGCTCCCCTCCAATTTTTAGGAAACATGAGGGGACGTCAGGGTCTTAAAAACTTATAAACATAAAAATATATGATATATCATTGAAATTTTAATATTCATAATGTAATTTTGTTTATCATTACATAATATATAACACTTACATCATGAAGGATAAATGATAAATCGATGAATCATATAACTGAAGTCTGAAACAAATTTAAAACGAAAAGCATGATATCATATAATCATACATGTAAGTTTGTAACTATACAGTCTAGCTACTAACAATGTACAATGAAAATAAATGTTTAAAGTTTTAAAGTTTAAACCATATTGAAGTTCCAACTATGAATATCGAATATTGAAATAAAAGTCAACTTTGATACATCAAGAGTCAATTTTTTATAGAGTCAAGACTCAAGTCTAATATATCGTATATCAAGATTCAAAATAAGCTGAAGTCTGAAACAAAAAAGTAAATAAGTTAATAACATACGAACATATCAAATGATAAATCATAAATGAGCATAATTGCTCAAGGTAATGCCCCGCTAGTCTCTGCATCCAGCGATATCATGAAAAGATGAAACAATATGAAATGAACATTGAAAACAAAGTTTAAACCCTTCTCGGTTCATACAAATTAGGATTTTTTTTGTTTCATTAAAAAAAAATTACAATTTTTCTCTATGTAAATGACCCCTTTCGCCTAGGAAACGACCCCATTTGGAGGATTCAACCCCAAAAATCAAGGAAACGCCCCCTTACAAGTTTCTGCGCATACCCTGCTTTTTGGGAGCGTGGGGAAATGACCCCCAATCGTCCCCAAGTCCCCGGAGCGCAAGGGAGCTAGGAAACTCGACCCCCAAGTGGGGGGATGCGACCCCGTGGAACACTAGCTAAAACCCTAAAATAGGTGTGACAACATCTTATTTATTCTTGTTTTCTACATATTTCAGCTACTAAAGGCACATTGCTATCCCTCAACCTAGTCTACACCTTTGACGGCCTCGTTCCTTTGTTGATCCATCATTGATAGGCTATCTTCTATAACTGCTACATGTCATCTTGTGCCCTAAATCTGCATAAGTTACAAACTCTAGCTAATAGCATCTCTCTCCTAAGTTACATAGGTCTTAAAGAAGTGTACTTGAACTTTGGGCACCTTTTATCTTAGCCTTTCTAGGCTCTACCTGTACTTTTCCTTCAATCATTATACCTTGCATCACCATCAACATCCTCCTAGTGATCTTTATAGGGAAGCCTCCCTTGTGGGATTAAGTTCATCACTAAATAGCTGGAGAGAAACCACTAAGGTGATAGTGGTGGTTGATCTCTTGTTGCCATAAGACCTAGGTTCCCTAGTGGGCCTTTGCATTAGGCCTGCAAGATTTTTTGGTAATTGGCACCAAGGCCCAAATTAGAACCAAAATAAAAAGATGTAGATGTCTTGCTCATTGCAGCCAGATACCACTGATATAAGACTAGAAGATCCTTATCAAATGACTAAACAACAAACAGAAATGCAAAATAAATAAAGACAAATACCAAAATGAATTGCTTGACGTTTCATTACTAGTTTTATATAGGACACAAACAGTCCCTTTTATACAAAAATTACATCATCTGCTCTCCAAATATATTCAAATAATAACAAAATTTTAACTACCCTGTGCAAGGCCAAATTGCAGCACCCTTACCAATTAAAGAAATAACAAAACTAGTTATGTATAGCCAACATCATTATAAAGTTGAACAATATCTGTCAATACATACAAGAGCAAAAGATATTCACCGTATGCAAGAACCTGACCATCAGAACTCAGTTTAAATTAGAGAGAAACATGTGCCCTTATAAATTGCTTGTGTAAGTGCAGTGAAAAGTGAAGCAGCAAATGCTTTTCTACCGATTTACAAAACATAGATGCTCACCCAGCCAAAGCAGAGCCAGAAGTATTGTATGCTGTAGATAAAGCTGCAATTACCAAAGCAGCTGTGCTTATTTGAAGACCTGCTACTTGCTGTAATTCTCTGTATCTGAAATCCTGTACCAGCATAAAACAACCCCTTGTTATTAAATACAGCCAAGACAATTAACCACATACTTTGTTTCTATGTAGGTATCATGGAAAAATATGCTTCATTTGATGATGAGGAGAAAAAGCACCACACCCCAAGAGCAATCAGCAGCAAACACAAAGATAGTAGTGCCGATGTCACACAATATGCACAAGATGCCCCTTCTAATTTTACAATCAAAAGGTACATAAAATAACCACTTGCAGCTGCCATTGAGCTTATTGTCCCCAGGAAAATCCACCTGGCTTTATCTCCATCAATTCCAAATACTGTCTTCCTCTTTGATAGTTGCACACCAAGCAATGCCGCTATTCCATACCCAGCCATACCAATTAATGATAAAGGCACACCTAGCGAAAAGAAAACAGAAGACTATAAGTTCTTAGTTGAGTTACTGATAGTACATGGGTCTTCTTTGGCATACTTTATTCCATTTATTAAAAACCAAGTCAAAAGGAAACTGACATCCAAAAGAGATTTCCAGCAATGTAATAAGCAGTTTGGTGCTGGAAACAAAATTGGGTACAATCTCAGCGCAAGCAGAGAAGCAAATAGAACCAGACACACTTTGTGATCAGTATTAAAAAAAGAAGTATCATAAATTAATAATAAGAGCCACAAACATGCATTACCACTTTAGTCATAATTGTTATGCAAGCGATTACAGACTTTGAATAAGAATCTTCTAATTTAACCAGTGAATGTTTGTTCAAAATGTTTAGGCATGACGATACCCACTTATCATGGATATTTTGGGTAACAGGTAAACACTTTTTGATTCACAAGGAGTCATAATCCCCACCTTCAACATGGGGACATAAAATTCAACCAATACATGCACATGAATAGGGCTATATGCATAAGTATATTGCCGGTATCATTATAGCATGCAATTTTCCCCAAGCCAATATTATCAGCAAAAAATACCACTATATTTTCTTCTTATAAAAATATCACAACACAATCAACAAATTGCAATATTTTGGGTGTATATTGCAAGTCAATGGAAAATATCACCCTGCTAACACCAATAATGCTATATAACCTGAATTTGGTCTAATAAATAATTACTCTCATTTTGAAAAATAAAGATACGGGCTAGGTCACCCAGATCATGTTCAATTAGAAGTTCAACAATCTTGAAATTTGGAAAAAAATCGTCATGCAAAATTGAAAAAACAGTTGATAAAATTCACCAACTATAAACATATAATATGCACACACACACATATTAAACAAATTTTTAATTATTTAACTTATATAAATTTGTTGTTTTTTATATTATTTTTTTGTTGGTTTGACCCACAGGGGATTTGAACCTTGATTTCCTGGTATACATAATATTTCATAACATGGCGATCACCAATTGAGCTGCCCCCCGTGGGATTATATAAATTTATTGTTAAATTATCTAATTTACATATTTTTTATAACAAAATTTAGGGTAAATATAATGTACTGGCAATTGGCAGTTTACTTTAATATATTGATAGTGTATTGGAAATTGGAAATTTAATTAATATATCTGCTGGACCACTATGATGTCTCTGCAATGAGAAAGGTAGTTGCAGATACTGGCATTCCATTTTTTTGGAGAGCTATTAATTTGCAGATTATCCATAAATCCATCGAGAGACACTAAGCACATTATGCATGTAAGGCACATTCAACCACTACAGCCATCATCATTTGGCAGGTCTCTGAGAGAACATTCAACGGTTGTTAGAGAGATGACATCCACACTATAGACATAGGGCACTATCAACCACTACTTAGTTATCGACAGGTCATGGACAGCACATTTGATGAAGGACCGAGAGCATATTCCGTAGCATCACCTTCTAAGACATTTAAAATTTAAATACACATCAATAATTATTATTAAAGTGTGAAATACTTAGAAGAAGGTCTAAATCTATTGCCAAGGAAGAATAATGAATGCGAAAAAGGAAGGAGCCTCTTGTCAAGCCTAGAAGGACCGAAATCTGTCTCTACCTGTCACACATGTGAGAAATTCCAAGATAAAACAGCAGGGCCGAGGGAACTTAAGTTGCAGAGATAAAAGGAAGGCTGAAGATCCTAATTGGAGCAAAGTTTACATTGACTTGGTTTGACTTTGATGGTATAACAGTTTGTTGACTTGGGCATCTTTATCTTGATAAAGGAAGGACAGTTGAAAGGCTGACTTGGATGGAGGAGAATCTATTGTTGGTCTAGGGGTCTTGGTTGTCTCATTTCATTTGGTTCTTGCAGAAGAGTAGAAAATTTTGGGTTTTTCCCTGGATTGGAGCCTATCTCTGGTGTTCTTCTTGTTGTCTTTGTGATCTTCATTATTTTGGCAATTGTCTTGATGATAAAAACTTAATAACAGAAAAAGAAATAATAAGAAATCACAAGAAATTGTCATGTTAAAGAGATATCAAATTAAAGAAATCCTAATAAGCTGCACTAACGATTTCTCAACATGGTATCAGAGCTAAGGACAGTAACATAGGCAGCTGGAAGATCACTATTGTTATGAAGGGTTTTCAAGTCTGGAAAAGCCGAATTGATTAAGAAGAAGACTGGACGTGAAGTAAATAGGCAAGTCTGGGCACTCAATTCTGAGATATATCTCTGTGAACAAGACCGAAAACTTCAGGGGGTCCGTGAACTGTCTAAGGGTGTAGTCTAGGGCTAAATCAATTAAGAAATATGGTTCCAAGGACCGAGGATTCCAAGGTATTGAGAAAGGCCGAAAAATATTCCATCTCCTATTTAACAGAAGTCCGAGAAGCACATTAGGAGGATCGTTCTAGGCCAAGGGTCATGTACAGTTTCATAAGAAAGACCGAGACCTATCAGTGGTCTAGAATCTCCCCTTGAAGCAAGCAAAGTAGTTATCTTAAAAGAGAAGAGAAGCCGCAGTAAATAAATTCATCATAGGCCTAGTTTCAATGCCTTTGCGGTGACTGTAAAAAGCACTAACTAGAGGACTGTAGTCACTTTATAAACTTCAGAAGTTCCAAGATTAGAAAAATCTATAATTGATGACAAATCTATTATCAAAGAAAACCGAATTAAAAAGAAACCTTTGAGAACTTTTCCAGGGACTGTTTGAAGCAAGAAAGCAGTAATAAAAGGTATAGTTTGAAGTCTTGTAGCAGCATTCATGAGAAGCAGCATCTTCTCATCTTGGAAGAGAAAGCATCTAGCATCTTGGGACCAACTTGAAACAAGTCAATAGTACTGTATACCGTCCAGTCCTCATCAAACTCAAGTAAGTATTGGTATTGCTCTTTACGTTTTGATCATCTAACAATATGTTTTCAGTTTGCAAGGAAAGCAGCAAGCTCAATGGAACATCAAACTTTCAATCATGAAAAACAAAGGTATGTAATCTTGATGTATGTATAGCATGTTTATTTGTTAAGGGTCTAGCATGAATGTTTTGCTGTCTATATGATTCTAGGATTTGTAATTTCTTATTGTTTTAAAGATTGTTAATATCTAGGGATTGCAAACCCTAGATAGTACATGAAAACCCTAATCGTATGAAAACCCTAACCCTATTCTAAACCCTATTCTATTTTGTTCCCTCATAGGAACCCTAGCTTTTGGTCTCTAAGGTTTGTAGGTAGTCTAGGTGTTGTAGCATTTTTTGGTTTTGATAAGTTAGAATAAATTAGTCGAAAAAATGAAAATATTTTTCAAAAAAATGTTAAGCTAGGATATGGACAAAAAGAATACTGAATAAAAATGCTAGGAAATATTTTGATAAATATGTCCATATCAAAGAAAATGTTAGAATAGAGGCCCTAAAAAATGAAGGCAAAAATAAAAAATTAGACTAGAGAGAAAAGCAAAAAGAAATAAACTCTGAAAGTGTGCAAGTCCAAGTGCCACTACTTTTTACTTTATTATGCAAAATAATGGTTGTGTGCAGCTTGTCATAAATGCCACAACCCATGACAATCAAATAGTTTAATCTTGACTAGTTCATGCTTTAAATTTCATGTTTATAGTTAGAGAATAAAGATCTAGCCAAACTGTTTAATCTTGGCAGATCAGTAGTTAGGTAGAGAATAATAAGGAGCTCATCAGTTTAATCTGAGCCCTTGGATGTTATAAGGTTAGAATTAAATAGTTTGTTTTTCAAAGAAAAAGGTATGCTAGTCTAAATGCACCCAATTAAGTGAAGAAAACATGTTAGGATAAGTAAAGGGTAGGTAGAGGAAAGGTTGCAGAAGTACAAAGTTGATTGAAGCATAAGCACATTTATCATGCTTGATTATGTGTTTCAATGTGCAGGAGCAGTTATGAAAGTGAAAGGATGTTCACTAGCTAATTTGATTAACTTCCCCTCATTTCATTTCACCCCCCACTACATAATTACTAATTTCCTCATTATCTCATCATTTCCTAAGAAAATACCATTTTCTCTTAATTTTCACCCTTGCCCCTTGGTTTCACACATTTTCCTAGCAATTTACCCTCCAAAACTCATTCTCCTACCCAAAACCCCTTTTCCCTACTATGAAACCCATTCCCCTTTGAAAAAATCACTTTCCCCTTATTAATTTCCGAAATACCCCTACAAACCCATAAAACCCCCTTGTCCTAAGTTTCTATTCTCCCCTCCGCTTTATTTAACTTTAACTCTGCCATACGCCTAAAAAACCCTTTTAACCTATAAAGACCCCTATAGCCTAAGTTTTGTTTCACCACGCATTACTTAACAAAACTCCGCAAATCCACGTTTTCCCGACAAAACCTTTTAACCCACCCTTGGTAGGGTTAAATAAACCCCGTCGCGGTTAACTCCGATCCCACTCCTAAACCCATCGCGATATGTTTAATCACCGCTTTATTCAATAAATTAATTACAAATCACTTGTGATTATTCCCTGGGCCCTGCTAATCTCCACCGATTGCCCTCTGTGTAGCGTTATCGCACGATAGTCGTTAGATCTTTCACCCCCAGATCTAACGGCGCGCACTCCCGATCTCCTACCTTTACCCGCCCGAGAGCACGCGAGATTCATGGTTTTGCTCGGGCCCCTTGTGGTTACGTGGCAGCTCTACGTTAACTCGCGTGCCCTCGAGAAAAAACCACCCCACGGCCAAAAGCGGTGCGATGAGCAATGAAACCACCTCCCCGCATAGGCCTAAACCACTCACTATTCACAATTATGAATTTCCGCACCAAAGTTAACCGTTAACCGTTTAAACGCGAAAACCCTCATTTTCACTCTTTTCATTTGTTTTTTCAATGAAACCTGTTTAACCCTGCCTGCGCCACCCTGAGCCTCTACAACCAAATTGGGCCTCCGATTACCTTCCAAACATTGCCAAGACTCCGTCCATACACTATCTTGTTCCCTGAAGCCATTGCGGCCCTCCCTATCAGCGTGTGTTTTTCTTAACAATTGTTGTATTTTGCAGGTGATTAGCAAAAGGCCAGAAGTTCGATAAACAGTTTGATATTGATTTAAAAACCTGTTTGTTCCAGATTCTCAAGAAATGAATTCAAATGATTTTCCTGTACAAACAGAAATCAGGTTTAAACCAAAGATAGAGTAGAAGGAAACATTTACACAGTAAATGTTAAAACAAACAATTTGCACAATAAATGTTAAAACAGAGGAGGCAGATAAAGACAAACAGATGAAAGGTCATAAGTTAAATGACATCCAGCATGAAAATCAAACAACATTCAGCTTTTGAAGGAACAGTCAGCCAGCTCCAACAATTTATATTTTTTCAGTGATAGTCACCAACAGAGCAGCATCAAAATAGTGCCAGATCAACTAGCAGCCTTTATTTTGATTTTATAATAATCTACTTTTGTAAAAACAGTTTAGGATTTTTTCTTAGTTCTCCTGTTGTATAAATAACTTCCTTTACAAGTTATTATGGGTTGACCATTGAAAGAGAGTTGCATTCTTGAAGAAAGGTTGCATCCTTGAAGAAGGGTTGACCATTGAAGAAGGGTTGCACCCTTGATGAAGCATTTCAAAACACTTGATGTACTTGACTTTTTTGGACCCTTAATACAAAGCAAAGGATTCTGAATTCAGTTTTACACAGTTTGTGTTTCCTGTAAGTTTTTCCAGTAACACTCATTATGTTTTTCTTCATATTCTTATGTCTTACAGAGATACCTAGGTAGGAATAATTGTGTTTCAATCTATTCCTATAAGCTTCTGAAGTGATAATCTATAAAGAGAATGGATTAATGGACTGTCTGTTTAATTAATTCCCTCTTAATCAATAAATCATCAGCATCTTTTGTAAACATAAGCACATTCTCTTGAACCTTCTGAACATCGGTCAGAGGTTTTCATACTTATGATTATCTAATTTTCAGCCTGAAAACTGTGATAATTTTATAATTTTTGTTTTTGCTCACCACTATTCAAGCTATTTCACTGTGTGAAATTTTATAGCAACCCTCTATTTTGGTATTAATATTATTCAAAGGGTTAGGCATTACAGTGTTACGTCTATTTCATTCATTGGTCTTCCAAATTAAAACAAAAACCCCAAAACGATTATCTTAGATGCTCTGGCTTGATAGCTTACCATTATCAACTGAGAGGTACAACACCAGTGTGGTGTCGTTGCCGGGGATTCGAATTCCATTAAGTTTTCCTAGGGCAACGATATTCATTCTATTCCTTTAAGGCGATAAAAGGTCTAGAAAGGTTAAAATCTTTCACCTAGCGACTCCACTAGCCTAAACTGGCACCTTTTAAGCACACAAGATCTCATTCGGAATCTGATTTAGTTAATCCTCTGTCAGATCCTGAAAAACTTCTGAGAAAAACCAGTTATAAAAGGAGACATCAACCATCTTCTTCTTCTTCTTCAGCCTTGCAGTCTAAAGATTTAGTATCATTTGATCCTTTTAGTAATATTCCATCCGATCCTGAGTTGACACAAATACCTCCTAGGGTTTCTGAACTATTAGATAGGGGAATTGATTTAGATTCAGCTTTCCTCATTCATTCTTTTGAAACACATCCAGAACCCCCACTACCACCAGGATCACCTAAAACTGAATCTGACTTGGGTGTTCATTTACCTTAATACAAAACCACAAATTTCATATCCCCTACCACTTATTCATTTCCTTCCACTTCTGAACGACCTAAAGCTTCTACTTTTGAACAACCTGAAGAGACCATCTCTGTATATTCAAATCCACTCTTTGAAACAAAAAAGGGTATTCATTCACAGGTCCCAAAGTTAGTTCTTAAGACTCCTTTAAAGTTATTCAAGAGATCCCCTCCTTCTTCACCTCCACATAGTCACACACCCCCTCAATCACCTTCTTCTACCTCTTATTCTTCATCTTCTTCTTCATCCACACAAACACCTCATACACCACCTTCTACTATGGCATTCCAACCTATTGTACAGGCTAAATATGCAGCGTTAGTCTTACCTGCTAATCTCGATGCATTCCCAACTGGATACTTGAAGTACCTTCCAGGTATAATGGAGACACTAGTCCCACAGCTGACGACCATCTTCAAGCTTTTCTAGACTTTGCAGACAACATGAATATCGAACAAGAAAACGTTTACATGAGATTGTTTGTACAGTCACTTGAAGGAAATGTAAGAATCTGGTTTAGGCAGTTCCCTGTAAATGCCATTAGAAATTGGGAAGAGCTTACAAATATATTTAAAAATCAATGGGGTGTAAAGAAAGATCCTCTTTCTTTTCTAACCGAGTTTGAAGAACTTAAAAGAAACTTTGGTGAACCTGTATCAGATTTTATCAAAAGGTTCAATAAACTTTATCATAAGATGCCCCGTGATTGTAAACCCCCTGTAGCAACAGTTAAATCTAGGTTTTCTAAAGCCTTTGACGGTGATTTTGTTGTAATGCTAAGAGAGAGAACTTCAAGAACTGTTAAAGATCTGCAAAAAAATGCTATAGACGTGGAAGCAAATAGGGCTGCTTCAACTTCCTTGAAAGCTAAAGAGGAAAAGGCCCAAAGAAAACTCAAATCTATTCAAGAAGCCTCTAGTTCCTCTAGTTCTTCTAAGACTAAAACTGAAGATTCTAAAATAGATGAAATAACTTCTCTTCTTAGAAATCTATCTAATAGAATTTCCAAGATTGAGACTCAACCTAGGACAGTTCAACAAACAGTTACTAGACCCCAAAATCAAAATCAAGGTCAGTATAGAAGGAATCCACAATTACAAATTCTTCAGAGACCTAGTAATGATCAGCAGGTTCCCACTCCTTTATTGATAGATGACCAGCAACCTGATGAAAATACTATGACTATTACTGAAGATATCAATAACATGGATACTTCTTCTAATCAAACAGTTATGATTCCTCTCTCACAACAAAATCAGGTTCAAGAAGATCAAGAATCCTCACAAGTTTCTAAATAACATGCCTTCTCTGAATTTTTAATTGCAGAGTTGAACAAGAGATATGATCTCAGGCCTAGACCCGACCCTGGAAGACCTCCTAAGGAGACTCCAATAATTGAAACTCGTACCAAAGCTGCTGAAACTCAAACAATTGTTATTCGACCATTAAATCAGTCAATTGATACTACTCAAAACGATAAAAATGCTTTGACTACATTTAATGTTCAAAAAGAGTTAGAAAGAGTTAAAATCTCAATTCCACTTTCAGAACTTTCCAAAGACCCTGGGTATAAAAATCAAGTCTCCAAATGGATACAAAACACCTCAGTTGACGCTGAAAGTGATATCGTAGTCTGCAAGATGAAAAACCAACAGTTGTCTTTGGTCCTAGCTCAGATATGATAGATGAAATAGTGTCTCATTTCTATGTAACTCTTAAGACAAATGATTCCATGTTGTATAATTGTATGCTTGATTTTGGAGCATCACATAACCTCATGCCAAAAACTATTATGGACCATTTGAAACTTGACATAACTAGATCCTATCATGACTTGTACACCTTTGATTCTAAAAGGGTGCCCTGCTTAGGATTGATTAAGGATTTAGTAGTCACCCTTGCCCAAATTCCAGTGAAAAGTGTAGTGCTTGATATAGTTGTCACAAATATCCCTCCCAAATTTGGAATGCTCCTTTCTAGGTCTTGTTGTGCCAAATTAGGAGAAACTCTTCAGATGGATATGTCTTATGCCACTATTCCAGTTTATGGGGGGAGAACAACTAAGGTTATATAGAGAGGTAAGGTTTGTGCACATTGTTTGCAAAACAGACCAGCCAAGGAACCATCCCATTTATGCAATTGATCAGGATTTTAGTTGCTTTCAACTCTCTTCAAACCAAATTCATGAAACTCAAGTTAAAATAGAAGATGTAACTGAAAGTCCTGTACCAAATCAAACTAATATATGGAAACTATTTTTTGATGGTTCTTGTACAAAAGATGGAGCAGGAGCTGGGGTAGTTTTAATTTCATCAGAACAAACAAACAAATAAACAAACAAAAAATATCACTCAATCATGCAAACTCGACTTCGAAGTTACAAATAATGTGGTTGAATAGGAATCTTTCCTTTTGGGACTACAATTAACGAAAAGCTTAACGGTTTAGAACTTAAGTGTTTTTACTGATTCAAAACTTATTGTCAAGTGAAAAATATTTGCCAGACTAAGCATCCTAGACTTAGGTCTTATCGAAATGAAGTTTGGGATTCAGTTGAAAACTTCTTTGATGCTTTTAATTTGACTTATATTCCAAGAAATCAGAATATTCATGAAGATGACTTAGTTGTTTCTGCTAGTTCAATTTAAATTCCTGATCAAACCAATGTACTCTATCAAATACAAGTCAAGTACAGACCATCCATCCCAGACAATATAAAACACGGGCAGATATTTGAAGATGATGAATATTTGAAATCTTTTCTGCAGGTTATAGATGAATTTTCAGTTCTACAAATTGATGAAGATAGAACAGAAATGAATGAAAATACAAATGGAAATGATACTTCAAATTTCAATTCAAAAATTGTTGATCATGACATTATTCAATTGTCTAACATTTATATTCCCAAAGGCCTCATTCCTTTAGAAAAATTGTTTGATCAAAATGATGTCCTCTGAAACCCTCAGTGCATTTCTTCACAAGATGACATAGAAGAAATTAATATTGGAACAAATGATGATACTAAAAACATCAAAATCTGTGCATCTCTAGACCCTGAGGTCAAAGCTCAATATCTTAAGTTACTTCAAAATTATAAGGATGTTTTTGCATGGACCTATGCTGATCTAAAAACCTATGATACTTCATTAATACAGCGTAAGATTCCTTTAAAGCCAGAAGCAGTTCCTTATCAACAAAAACTTAGGAGGATCAATCTAGCTCTTCTACCAACTGTAGAAAAGGAAATTAAGAAAATGCTAGATGCCCAGATCATTCTCCCTCTTAGATATTCTAATTGGCTTGCAAATTTAGTTTCTGTTAGAAAGAAGAATAGAGAAATTAGACTCTGTGTGGACTTTTGTGGAATTGCTAAAGTGAAGGGAAACAACACTTTTGTGCTACAAAATATTGAGGGGCTATATTCCACTTATCCTGTAAATGGAAGGTTTCTCAAATATTACATTCAGTATTGAGAAGCTGAAGTAAATTTCATTACTACCATCGTAAAAACTCTGGTTTCTTTTATTTTTCAAGCTGTCAGTGTGAATTTTTACAGCAAAAGACTCCATAGCCCGAGGAGAAAGCACATGGATCTGCAGGTTCTCTACATTCTACAGGAGAAAGCAATCACCAGATGGAGCCAATGTTGTAGCATTTTTTGGTTTTGATAAGTTAGAATAAATTAGTCGAAAAATGAAAATATTTTTCAAAAAAATGTTGAGCTAGGATATGGACAAAAAGAATACTGAATAAAAATGCTAGGAAATATTTTGATAAATGTCCATATCAAAGAAAATGTTAGAATAGAGGCCCTAAAAAATGAAGGCAAAAATAAAATGTTAGGTTAGAGAGAAGAAAAATAAATAAACTATGAAAGTGTGCAAGTCCAAGTGCCACTACTTTTTACTTTATTATGCAAAATAATGGTTGTGTGCAACTAGTCATAAATGCCACAACCCATGATAGTCAAATAGTTTAATCTTGACTAGTTCATGTTTTAAATTTCAAGTTTATAGTTAGAGAATAAAGATCTAGCCACATTGTTTAATCTTGGTAGATCAATGGTTAGGTAGAGAATAATAAGGAGGTCATCAGTTTAATCTGAGCCCTTGGATGTTATAAAGTTAGAATTAGATAGTTTGCTTTTGGAAAGAAAAAGGTCTGCTAGCCTAAATGCACCCAATTAAGTGAAGGAAAAATGTTAGGATAAGTAAAGGGTAGGTAGAGGAAAGGTTGCAGAAGTACAAAGTTGATTGAAACATAAGCACATTTATCATGCTTGATCATGTGTTTCAATGTGCAGGCGCAATTAAGAAAGTGAAAGGATGTTCACTAGCTGAGTTGATTAACTTTCCCTCATTTCATTTCACCCCCCACTACATACTTACTAATTTCCTCATTATCCCATCATTTCCTAAGAAAATACCCTTTTCCCTTCATTTTCACCCTTGCCCCTTGGTTTCACACATTTTCCTAGCAATTTACCCTCCAAAACTCATTCTCCTACCCAAAACCCCTTTTCCCTACTGTGAAACCCATTCCCCTTTGAAAAAATCACTTTCCCCTTATTAATTTCCTAAATACCCCTAAAAACCCATAAAACCACCTTGTCCTAAGTTTTTATTCTCCCCTCCTCTTTATTTAACTTTAACTCCGCCATACATCTAAAAAAACCTTTTTAACCTATAAAGACCCCTATAGCCTAAGTTTTGTTTCACCCCGCATTACTTAACAAAACTCCGCAAATTCACGTTTTCCTGACAAAACCTTTTAACCCACCCTTGGTAGGGTTAAATAAACCCCGTCGCAGTTAACTCCGATCCCACTCCTAAACCCATCGTGATATGTTTAATCACCGCTTTATTCAATAAATTAATTACAAATCACTTGTGATTATTCCCCGGGCCCCGCTAATCTCCACTGATTGCCCTCCGTGTAGCTTTATCGCGCGATAGCCATTAGATCTTTCACCCTCAGATCTAACAACGCGCATCCATATCACGCGCTCCCAATCTCCGACCTTTACCCGCCCGAGAGCACGCAAGATTCATGGTTTTGCTCGGGCCCCTTGTGGTTACATGGCAGCTCTACGTTAACTCGCGTGCCCTCGGAGAAAAACCACCCCACGGCCAAAAGCAGTGCGATGAGCAATGAAACCACCTCCCCGCATAGGCCGAAACCACTCACTGTTCACAATTATGAATTTCCACGCCAAAGTTAACCGTTAACCGTTTAAACGCGAAAACCCTCGTTTTCACTCTTTTCGCTTGTTTTTTCAGTGAAACCTGTTTAACCCTGCCTGTGCCACCCTGAGCCTCTGCAACCAAATTGGGCCTCCGATTACCTTCCAAACATTGCCAGGACTCTGTCCATACACTATCTTGTTCCCTAAAGCCATTGCGGCCCTCCCTGTCAGCCTGTGTTTTTCTTAACAATTGTTGTATTTTGCAGGTGATTAGCAGAAGGCCAGAAGTTCGGATAAACAATTTGATACTGATTTAAAAACTTGTTTGTTCCAGATTCTCGAGAAATGAATTCAAATGATTTTCCTGTACAAACAGAAATCAGGTTTAAACCAAAGACAGAGCAAAAGGAAACATTTACACAGTAAATGTTAAAACAAACAATTTGCACAGTAAATGTTAAAACAGTGGAGGCAGATAAAGACAAACACATGAAAGGTCATAAGTTAGATGACATCCAGCGTGAAAATCAAACAGCATTCAGCTTTTGAAGGAACAGTTAGCCAGCTCCAACAATTTTCATTTTTTCAGTGATAATCACCAACATCACAGCATCAAAGTAGTGCCAGATCAACTAGCAACCTTTATTTTGATTTTATAATAATCTATTTTTGTAAAAACAGTTTAGGATTTTTTCTTAGTTCTACTGTTGTATAAATAACTCCCTTTACGAGTTATTATGGGTTGACCATTGAAAGAGGATTGCACTCTTGAAGAAAGGTTGCATCCTTGACGAAGGGTTGACCATCGAATAAGGGTTGCACCCTTGATGAAGCATTTCAAAACACTTGATGTACTTCACTGTTTTGGACCTTTAATACAAAGCAAATGATTCTGAATTTAGTTTTACACAGTTTGTGTTTCCTGTAAGTTTTTCCAGTAACGCTAATTATGTTTTTCTTCATATTCTTATGTCTTACAGAGATACCAAGGTAGGAATAATTGTGTTTCAATCTATTCCTATAAGCTTCTGAAGTGATAATCTATGAAGAGAATGGATTAATGGACTGTTTGTTTAATTAATTCCCTCTGAATCAATAAATCATCAGCGTCTTTTGTAAACATAAGCATATTCTCTTGAACCTTCTGAACATCAGTCATAGGTTTTCATACTTATGATTATCTAATTTTCAGTCTGAAAACTGTGATAATCATATTATTTTTTGTTTCTGCTCACCACTATTCAAGTTATTTCACTGTGTGAAATTTTATAGCAGCCCTCTGTTTTGGTATTAATATTATTCAAAGAGTTAGGCATTACAGTGTTACATCTGTTTCATTCATTGGTCCTCCAAATTCAAACAAAAACCCCAAAACAATTATCTTAGATGCTCTGGCTTGATAGCTGACCATTATCAACTTAGAGGTACAACACTAGGGAGAAATGGCAAACCTTAGTGAGGATAATTCAAACCCTAGGGTTGATATTCTGAAAACTTCAAGAATCTTTGGGATTGGATCTAGAAACCCTAGAAATTCTCCCTCTCTAGAAGATTCCATGAAATCTCTAGATTGTCAAAATCATAATCATACTCTTGTACTTGTATGCTTTTGGTGGTACTTGATAGTAAATGTTCTAGGTTCACAAGGAAATGTTGAAGCACGTGATGAATGAAGAAAATTGTAACTTGATAATCAAATTGAATCCTTGGGATGTTGATGCTTCTTTGAAGAAGACTGACATAGTGAGAGGGAGCCCTTCAAGAATTGTAGAAGAAGCAACTCAAGGTATGTTTAAGAGTTGTAGCAAGATAAGAAGGTGTGATCTTTTTGTCTTTAAATTTGCTTTATATTAATGACTCTCTCATGTCTAGGGTTTTGCTATAGAATCATGAAGATTCTTACATTGTTAGGGTGTTTGATTTCTAAGATTAAATACAACCCTTATAGTATTCCTTTTGATGTTTCTTCACTTTGGTAAAACCCTAGCCTTTTGATTAAGGTTTGTTGATGATATGTAGGGCATACGATAAAACCCTAGCCTTTTTTAAAATATTATCTAAGGTTTATGATAAAAACCCTAGTAAACGTTGAAATAAGATTCTAGGATTTGAAAGAGAAACCCTAAATGCTTTCGTTATGCTTAAAACTCTAACATGGTTTATTTGTTGGGTATCTAAGGTTTATTATTAAAGTTTTTATGATAAATTATAATATCTAAAGTTTGTGACAAAACCCTAGCAAAGGTTGTTGTAAGGATCTAGGGTGTAACAGACCTCCATTTCATAATTTTTTATTTATTTATTTTAACAATTATATCATAACAGTGGTTTGTCCCTAGTTTCAATTATTCATTCTTTATTGACTCCTACGGACCTCAAGATAAAGACTTAATTCTCATTCTTTTCTTTTCTTTTTTCTCCTGTTTTTGTGAATGTATCTTGTCAATGGAAAAAGGTTTCTACATTCCATTATATTTGATAATCCAATTTACCACTTCTTTATTGGTTTATACCCATTACATAACTACACTAGATATATTCTCAAATATGGGTATTTGTGGTTATCAACGTCGCTAGATACACATATACGATGTACGAAGTTAATAAAATCCTTTATCATGCCACTTATTACTTGATCACCTAGGCATTGGTTTATTTGATAACTCTAGTTTATCCGACATTATCTCTTCCCCTTAATGTGTTGTGTGGGAACACCCACCTTCATAATATCAAATCCACGGTGTTCACACTAGAGTCGTTTATGTACATATTTGTTATGAGACCTCAGTCTTTAACTTATTATACGTTGTGACATGTATGGTGTTTCCTTTACCTTGATAAATGGACGTAGATGGAATAAATGTGTGTCACAAACTACCCTAGTGCTATTACACTTTTCATCTAAGGCCTCCTAATGTGTTGGTGTGAGATATTTTCTGATCCTCACCCATGAAGTCATTGTGTCCCCACTAGACATCAATGGTAGAAGGTTTTTTTTCCATTTATCTTAATATTTATTGAGAATGGTTAAAGTACCAAGCTTCATTTTACGTGAGCGAGTTGTAATGGGCCACATATGCTAATCCCATGTGATTTTCACATGGCCTCTTGTACAAACCACATGTTCACGAACGGATTTGAGTCGTATCCCATCCAACGACGGAGATGACTCCTCCTTCTTTAACCTAATGATAAGGTTACTGCTTGCTGCATTTGGAACCCTCTCATTTTGCTTTCGTGGTGTCGGGCTTCTATAATGCTGCCATGAGAGAGATTGGGGTGTTAGCAGTGGTGTCGGGCTTCTATAATGCCGCCATGAGAGATATTGGGGTGTTAGCAGTTGGGTTTTGTCCCAGGTTGTCGTGGCCTTCACTAGGGTGCCTTCTCGCTTCTACCTGCCACTGGTAAGAGTACGCTTATTGCATACACTGTTCATTTTTTTCTTTATATTTAGCCGTGTTGTTCGCTGATGTTCTCCCTTGGCTGTGTCTAGATTTGCAACCATGCATGGTGTGCTATCAGTTTGAACTCCGACTGTGACTTACTTGGCACGCTTCCACATTTTCCATCCAGGTAAACCCCTATTCTTCCCTGCTCTGCCTGCATGACCCTAGCTAAGGTTTATAAGGGTTACCAAGATACGAGTTAGGGCTTTTGTCCCTACATGTGTTGAAATTTCTAATCATTGGTTGGTGTGCAGGATAGGCAATTTCTTTGTAAAAGGTTTTGCTCGGCGTGGATGCAGGTACGCCTATTTGTTTTTACTATATACATATTATCTCCTACATATAATGTTGGTAACCCAGGGTATTATAGATCAGGTGCCACAAGATCACTCAGATTTCGTTGCAATTTCCAGGGGAAACAGGGTGTTCAGGCAAAAACTGCCCTCTACAGGTATTCAGCCCAGTTATTGTGTTTTTTTCTCTGTTCGATTATATCTACCTTCCTCACTAAATGTTCCTGACTATCTAGTTTCGTTGTTGAAGGTATTCTCAGAGGTTGTTAAGCTCAAGGCCCTTCTTTTAATGACAAAGCAATAGTCAAGGTTTGGTCTCCAATTGCTGACTTCTCTTGCTCACACCCAAGTCGATTCCCTACATAACTCCTGCTTCTCAGACGTGTCGTCCAGGTGCAAAGGAACATTTGTTTCGCTTCCTTCTCAGTTTATATTTTTTTCTTGTTAATGGTTGTTAGTGGATTTTCTAGTTTAGCCACAGACTTAGAGAAATTTACCACTCAGTTGATACCAAATTTTTTCTTTCTTCCGCTATTAAATGTAATACAGATGTGTAACAGAGGTTATAGGCCTCCAACTATTTAATGAGCCTGACTCAGGTTTCTCCTCTAAGGAGAATCTGTTATTTGTTTTTCTTCATGCGAAATGTATTCCAATTTCCGCATTGTTGTAGTATATTCTATATGAATGGTTGTTGGGACATCGTTCCCCTTGTTCGATGAGTTATATAATTTTAGTCTAAGTGTGAAGCATTTTGATTTATTGCTAGACTCCTATCACTCAACTCCGTCTTGTATTTGTATACAGCGATTATGTATGATTCCAGTATACGTATTTTCCAGGTTCAGTTGGAGAATGGTTTTTCCTCTTATTAATTGTAGCTTGACCAATGGTTGTTCCATGTAATAGTAGTTACGTTTCCACCTTTGAAGTTATGGCTATTCTAACACTTGGAAATCATATTGTGGCTTTACTAAGATTGTTATCCGCAACAATTTTGTTTCCTCTTGTTTTATTTTATATATGTATACAGGTCTACAGTTAATTTTACAAATTCAATGACCTATATCGGAAAATTTAATGTCAAAATTCTTGTTCTAGTCATTTATAGATATCTTAAGGGGTTTATGACGTTTTACCCCCTATCAAATTCCACTTTTGGACCATCGTGTCTAACCTCACAGAGATGGTGCCGAATCAAATTCTACTTTGTGTTCTGTAGTTGTTTTTTTATTTCTCCATTCTTGTGCCTTTACGATTAGTAGCGTAACTGGGTTCCCATCGGGCCTCGAAATAGTTACAGTTTATAAGACAGACATCATCAATAAGGGACTAGGCTTTCGACCCTCCATGAGACCCGTGCTCGCACTTTCCACTTCTCTGCGAGTTCTCTTCGAGGAAATAATAATTATTCTAGTAAATTTCCTTTCCATGAACTATCTTCCTATTCATTAATGGCTCAGTTTGATCTGGTGTACCATTGTTCGTGAATAGGTGAGCTTATTTCTGTCCACGCATGGATCAGAGAAAGGCTACGAGGGTTATGCTTTTGATCTTGTATTACCTAACTTAATGATTCCAATACTATGGAGTTATTAGTTCTTTGTATCTCTTACTCGCTAACCCAACTTACCCCTATACTAGATAACCGGATTCGTCCTATAAGCCCCATGAATCCTGAATCCAGCGTGTCCGATGCGATTCTATCTAGATTCGTGTCCAAAACCAATGACACGTCGTGTCCTTTTCTGACACGTCGAATCCGACTGCGTGTTGCGATTTTCATCTGCGCGTCACGATTTTGGGAATCGTGTCCTGTTTCCAGGACTCACTAAGCTCAAAAAGCGACTTGCGCGGGTATGAAAAGGGTGTGTTTGGTCATTACAGCCACGCATATTTTCATTTGGCAAGTGTTTTGTGAGCTGTTGGCAAGTGGAGAAGGTTTTGCAGCAAGGAGTTAAGGGAGTAGAGCATTCAACAAGGAGAATCGACCACCAGGTAAGTGCATTTTTGATCTCACTATTTCACTGTGTTCTGTATTTGGCACTATTTGGTTTCTCTCATATAGGTTGTGGACTATGTTAACTGCTTTTATAGCTATGTCTGTCCAACTATGTTTTCTTGATTAAAATTTATCACATCTACTCCCATCATGTATGTCTTTTTTCCGTGCTTTTTGTGGCGCTGTGGTTGTCCCGAGCAAGTATAATTGCTGCTGTGGTGATCTAAATATGTGGTTTGAGTTATCAAATATTATCCAACTGTGCTTTCTTGATATGGTCAACCATATCTAGCCCTGTCATGTATGTCTTTCTTCCATGCTTTTTCTGGCAGTTGTTGCTGTCCTGAGCAAGTAGAACTATTGTTGTGGTGGTATGAATCTTTTGTAAATTGTTTCCATTATTTCCCCGTGTTTAAAATAACCCCTGCAAGAGAGTAATTTTGTTCTAAATAGTTCCATCTCTATTCACAGCAATTGCTTATGATTGCAAGGTGACCAATACAGGGGGTTTTGTGAGTTTGTGTGTTAAATGTGACTGGCATTTCACCTCCATTTTTTTGCATTTCTTACAGCAGTTTGTATATGATTTTTTATTTACAAATTTGTGCATGCTTTGTTCATTTCTTTTACAGTATTCATGGCTCAATCAAAGGCAGCAGTTAGGGGGCAAAGGAAGGGCAAGAATGTCATGGGTGGAAATGCCCCTCCTCCCCCAATATCATCAGAGTCTACTGCAAGTAATGTTGAGGGAAGAGGACCTAAAGACAGTGACAAATATCCATTGTGGAAATATGTCACAAGAGAGGATGGGCCAAACACCAAGGAAAAGGGAGGAGGAAATGTGCAATGGAAATGCAACTTTTGTAATGTTTCTTTCAAAAGCACATATTACTATGTGAAATCACATTTGTTGGCTTTACCTGGTTGTGGGATTGGAGCTTGTAGAGTTGTTTCTTCACAAAAGAGAAAAGAATTGGAAAAGGAGGCCAATGTTGGTATGGAACATGTGGCTTCAAAATCAAAAAAAACTAAGAATGAAGACCCCCTTCCATTTTCGAGGAAAACCACCACCAAATTTCCATTTGAGAGTTCTACTTCTACTAGGGGACAAGCATAAAAAAGAAGAGCACTTGGTCCAATGGACAAGATTTTCCAAAAAGAGAGACAGGAAGAGCTTGATATCACTATTGCCTTCTTCTTCTATCAAAACTTCATATCATTTAATGTTGCACATTCACCTCTATTTATTGAGATGTGTCGAGCTCTAACTCAAGGGGCTCCAGCAGGGTATGTGCCTCCTGGGTCAGAGAAGCTGAGAACCACATTGTTGATGAAGGCAAAAAAAGAGGTGCAACAAATGCTTGAGCCTATTGTAGCATCATGGCCAACATCTGGGGTTACCATTGTTTCTGATGGATGGACAGATCCAGCACGACACCCAATCATCAACTTCATGGTGTCTTCCTTGAGTGGTCCTGTTTTCATGAAAGCAGTGGATACACTTGGCGAATACAAGGATGCACAATTTATGGGTGAGTTATTTATTAAAGTTATTGAAGATGTAGGTGTTGATTCTTGTGTGCAAATCATTACAGATAATGCACCTGTTTGCAAGGCTGCTGGCATTATTGTGGAAGCTAAATATCCACAAGTGTTTTGGACACCTTGCATTGTCCATTCATTGAACTTAGCACTGAAATCCATTGCTTTTGATGTGCTTTGGATTGGAAGCATTATTGAGGATGCAAGACATATCCGTAACTTTGTGCAAAATCATACAAATGCTCTCACTATCTACATGGAGTACAGCAATCTATCATTGTTGAAGATTGCTGATACACGGTTTGCATTTCCATTCATGATGTTGAAGAGGTTGAAGGAGGTCAAGACCGCTCTTGGGTCCATGGTTATTTTTGAGTTTTGGTCTTTTTGGAGAAAGACAGATCAGGAAGCCTCTAAAAGAGTGAAGGACACAATGCTAGATGATGCTTGGTGGGAGAGGGTAGATCTAATTATTCAGATCATGGACCCTATCATTTCTTTGCTTCGAGTTGCAAATACAGACAAACCCATCCTAAGAGAGGTTTATGAGGGATGGGATTCCATGATTGAGTCTGTGAGGAGCATTATTCTACAGAGTGAGTGCCCCGAGTATGAGACATCACCAGAGGCCTTCTGTGATACCATACATGATATTCTTGTCAGCAGATGGGACAAGAATTTTACACTTTTACATTGTTTGGCTCACTCATTGAACCCCAAATACTACAGCCATGAGTGGCTGAATGGGGGACCTTCCCACAGATTCCCTCCTCACATGGATGGTGAAATCTCATAGGGGAGGAAAGAGGCATTCAGGTAGATTTATCAGGATAGTGCATTGCTTGCTGAGGTGGAGGATGCCTTTGCAGAGTTTTCCACTGGCAGTGGTCGATTTGGAGGTTATGATGTGATTAGAGACAGGGGGGCTAAGAAGCCCTATTCTTGGTGGGCAAATCATGGGGCAACAAGCCCTCCTCTTCAGCAATTAGCCATGAGGCTCCTCTCTCAGGTGACTTCATCCTCTTGTTGCGAGAGGAATTGGAGCACATATGGGAATTTGCATAGTGTGAAGAAGAGCAGGCTTGAGCAATCTAGGGCAGAGACAATGGTGTATGTGCACACCAACCTTCGTCTTATTTACAGGCAGAGGGATGAGTGGTTGAGGGGAAAGACAAAGATGTGGGATGTCTTTCCTGATGATATGGGTCTAGACACCACTGTTGAGTTGGCATTGGCCAACATGGATCTCAATGATCAAATGCTAGAGCCTGTTAGATTTGATGACTTAGAGGGGTCAACCTCCACACCAGCAGATGCAGAGGCGACTATGGATACAGGGGAGGAGGAGGATGCAGAGGAGAGCAGTGGGGACCATGATGATGAGGACAGTGATGCTGATTCTGATGCTGATTGATGCCTTGAGGCTTGTATACCAGTAGTTGTTTTATATTTTCTATTTCTATTTGCCATTGGCATTGCACCAGCACTACCTATGTAACACATTTTGATTTGATGACTTGATGAGAAAACTACAGTTGTCAGTGTGTTTATCTTACTATCTTGTAGTTGTAAGTTGTCTTTCAGTTATGAATTATGAATCATGATTTAAATTTTTAATAGATTTATCATTTATGTGACTAGTACCACTGACATTTATTTGAATTTTGTATGTACTATGCATGCTAATAGCTATAGATGAAGATCTATGTTTGAAATCAATAAATTTGTATCATTAATTAAAATTTGTGTAAGAAATATCTAATTTTTAATATATATATATATATATATTAATAAAATAATATATAACGAATCCTACGTGTCCTATTCCGGGGGGTCAACATGTCCGAATCCGACACCACGAATCCCGAATCCTATGAATCCCAAATCCCCGTGTCAGGTGACTTAGCCCCTATATTAACTATTTAGAATTTGATTTTACTTTAGCTAATCCTTTTTTTTAAGCTTGGGGTATCTATACAATTACTATACCAGTGTAATATAAGTCATGCACCACTAGATACTCTAAGTATCAACTCTTATACAATTTGCCATTGATCACAGATTTCTACTCAGTTCGCATTTTCTATTAATTACCCAAAATGCTGACATGTATTTTGACGACTCCATTATTTATATCACATATCTTATGAGTCCACAAGGGAAATGTGTATCCTTGACTATAAATTAATTCGACCCATGCACACACAGGCATCCCTTTACTCAATAGTAATTTGAAGTAACACGCCATAATTAAAATCATGAATAGATAAACCATATATTTTCTTCAAAACATCAGCCGGAATTCCTTCATATACATTTCCGCATATGATATTTTTCCTAGATCAAACATCTTTATATAGCTAATTCGTGAGTAGTTAAACATCAATTGATTCATACAGTATTTGTTCTTTTGCTATCCAACATGCATGATCATAATTACATAGTCACCCCACACACATGCATAATAATTTCGATAGGCAACTACGATATGCAGCTAGCAATCTACTTAAGCAGCTAGCCAGCACCATCAGTAAAACTTTGATGTTTAGGTAAATAATATAACATAGGAGCACTCAAATAAACAACACATCCAGAATTTTCATATATCCAGAATTCTAACCGTACTCATAAACTGGGACTGCACTTGGGAAAGCCACTTTCCTCCCAGCCATGAACCGATCCACCAATTTCCCCCGAGCTAAGATCCCTTGCCTCCCGAATCAACCCCCTCGATTCCAGAATGGTATGTATTTTATAATCTTCTTCCCAACAGATTTTTCTAAGCAGCGTCCTGCCTTTGTGGCTCTGCCAACCCACTACCTAGATTTTCTTTCTTTTCTTTTCTTTTTCCTTTAAAGCCCATCTTTCTCTCCCGCAGTGCTTTATTCCACCCTTACTTAGTGTTTTTCTCCAACTAAGTGATTTAATGGATCTTTCTCTCCCATCTCATTAAATCTTATCCATTGTCTTCTAGGGATATTTTTAGAAGTCCTTTTTAGGAAAGATTTATCCATCAATGATGATTTCCAATTTTTTAGCAAGAATCTCTTTACTCTAGTGTTTATTTCCCAAGTAGTTTCCAGTTTTTTCCATTTATTAATAACATTTATTTATTACATCATAATAACTTTACTGTTCACATTCATTTCAACCAATCATGGCTTCGTCACCATCAAATGTAAAAATAATTTAGTCTAAATATAGTAAGGCATTAACATAGAAACAGAGGAGTATTACATATGGCTTGAAAGTGTAACCCTAGTTGTTTGTTTCTGTGACAATTGAAACCCTAACTAGGTTTTGAATATCTAAAGTTTAAATTCAAAGTGTTGATAACCTTAGATGCTAACCCTAGAAAGTTAACTTCATACTCTTGTATATTTGTGTTTGGTTGTATTTGCTGTTGAAACTTGCAGGCACATAGTTTGCAAGAGGTTGTAAAAATGTGTGTCTAACTCATATTTGATGATGACAATGATGGAAAGAGAAAATTGTAAGAACCCTGATGACATTGAAGATAACCTTGTTTCCATACGAAGGTAAAGAATGATGTTCCTGAAGGTCAAAGTTCTCTGATGATATGATTATGCAAAAGAAAGAGCCTGTGTAGTTGGAAGAATATAGTTGTTGATGATGGTCTTATCCCCCTAAGTTAAGAGGGAGCTTGGATGAAAGAAAGTATATATCCTCCATAGTTGAAAAGCGGGACATCATGTATAGTAAAGACTATGAAGAAAGAATAAGATCAAAGAATAGCCAAGGCGTTGTTGATAGTTGACAATGATGTGTTGTGAATAAGATTTGGTTGTTTTGAAAAGTGTTGAAGCTGAGTTTAGTGTTGCGAGAGAAGTTGGAGAAGGAAGCTTCCATCAAGATTTGTTTCGATATTGCGATGAACTAAGCAGCATTAGAATGGTTATGGACCCTAGATTTTATGCTAGCATATTGATAATAAGTGAAGTGTGTAACTAGGTTAGTTCTTCATTATAAAATGTACTCTTGATTCTTGTATATTGTAAAAAGAAAGAAAATGTATTATTATTTTTTTGTAGCATGGGTTTCATGCTCAAGGTCAATTTATTTATAGGTCAAGCACCCATTGAGTGCTTCTAGGGTTTTTCATAGAGTCAACTGAGTCATTGTAATATGTAAAGACCCCATTAGGCATATTGTATCATGTCAAAAGAATTTTTGTAAGTCAAAGAGAGTCAAAAGATTCCCTCCAAAACCAAGTCTACCTAAAATGCAATGAATTCAACCTCCAAGAGATGTCTACTCAGCCTATTGAGAGCCTCCATGAAGCCTATATATAAGAGGTACTCGACCTCATTTGTGGATCATCCAACAAGTTCAATTAGAGACAAGAAGAAGACCATAATAGCCAGCGAAAAAAGGAGAACAGAAGGAGAAGCGAAATCGAAGTTTTGGAATTATTTTTGGGCTGCCACCCTCCACATGTGCAAAGAAGTTAGGGCATTAATTTTTTGCAGGAAGACCAAATTACAAAACTATCTAGAAGCCGAGTTTTGGTACCAAGAAAATCAAGGAAGAAAATGGAATTATCGAGGAGGAAGGACCGAAAATTGTCGTCGTTAAGCAACAAGTCGAAATTCTGAAAAGAGGCTGAAATCTAAAGTATTGGAGCAAGTTTGACTAGCATTGACTTTGTGGAAGAGAAGCTCATCAAAGAAGAGGTTGACTTGGTCTTGGAGTGGTCTTAGGTCTTGGAATTCATCATTTGAAGATTCTATAAGAGAAGAATTCTTGTGGGTTTTCCTCTCAATAGGAGAGGTTTTGGCCTTGGCTAGCAACCTATATTTTGTGTCGTCTTGTCTCTTTAATCTTCGTAGTTTGGTAGCTACTTGATGATGAATACTATAATAATCAAGTAAAGAAGAAGCTACCCACAAGTACATCAAATTAAGTAAAAGAACATCCCAAATAGTTATCAAAGCAAGAGAAATCACTCTAATCTAGTTGCCCTAGTTTTCTCAACATGGTATCAGAGCTAAGGTGACAACAAGGAGAAGAGGCAGCTTGAACATCACTCCATTAAAGAAGGATACATAAGGGTCGAGCACAAGGAGATCATCAAGGATAACTAAGAAGCATCAAGGAGGACTTTCTATCTCATCACAAGGATCATATCATCTAGAAGGAACAACACTTTGAAGAAGAAGAATACTTCAAGGACCTCACCTCCACTCAAAAAGGCACTACACCCTTGAAGCATTCTTGGAAGCATTCTACATTCTACATCCAAAGGAAGCAAGAAGAAGCATTTCATCATCATCAAAGGAATCAAGAAAGAAAGTCATCAAAAAGGCAATCATCATTGAAGTGGCATCTTCAATTGTCAACAACAAAGGAGTAGTGGAAGTCAACATCATCAAGAAGACATCAAGTTGAAGATATCATCATCAATGACCATCTTCACTTGACAAGTAAGTATTCTATATTTTATGTCTCAATCTACAATGACTTCTTTCTGTAAAGAGAACAACAAACTTGTTGGGACATCAAATTATCTTTCATGGAAGAAAAGAATAGATTTGATCCTCCTAGAAAATGAAGTTAGTGAATATGTCATGGGATCAATCACCAAGCCTTCTCAAGAGCAATCTCAAGCACTAACAAAGTATATGAAAGGAGAAATAAGGGCTCAAAGAATCCTCATAGAATCGATCAAGGATTCTCTCATCCCTTATGTAGCAAAGTTGAAGACATATTAAGAGATCTATGACAAATTGGTGGAGTTGTTTTCTGTAAGCACTACTGGAGAAATCATATCTTTAAGAACCAAACTATACAAGATGAAAGTCTCAAAGGAAGAAATGGAAATTTGGAAAGTTTGAGCCTCGAAAGAAGTTTCAAAAGAAAATTGACATGTCTAAAATCCAATGCTATGAGTGTAATGAATATGGGCACTTCAAGAGGAATTGCCCTAAACTCATGAAGGGCAACAAGAAGAGAAAAGAAAGAAATGAAGCCCATATCACTGAAGAAGTAGAAGAACCAAAAAAAAAGAAGTCAAAGAAGGAAGAAGTGATAGACCTCCACTATTAGAAGGTCTCTCACACACTTCATCTATTTTCAAGTACATTGAATTTGGCAAGTAAAAGTAGAAAGCATCATAGTCATGATAAGATGCATTATAGCAGAGATTGAGATGTCATCATCATAGAGGGATGGAAGGATACCCGAAGTAGAAGTTTATATGGTTGAAGCAGTCAAAGCACATGATAGAAAGGAAGTAGCTTATGGCATCTTCATTGGAAGCATAGGACAACCGAAGTAAACATTTTATATAATTGAAGAAAGTCATCTAGCAAAATAGGAAGATAAAAGTTTGTCTCACTTCATCATCATTAGAAAGAAGCATTTGCAAAATGAGGATCATAAAGATCCTCCATTGGAATCTTTGTTAAAAGGTTCACCTCTA
Organism: Pinus tabuliformis; assembly: GCA_031772625.1. Lineage (NCBI taxonomy): Eukaryota > Viridiplantae > Streptophyta > Pinopsida > Pinales > Pinaceae > Pinus > Pinus tabuliformis. The sequence continues at coordinate 630,596,135 of CM062814.1, read as the reverse complement.
CTTAGAAGAAGCGTCTCGCAAATAGTCTACATTCCACCTTGTGTGGGATCCATTGGTTACAAAGATGATGGTATGATGACAAAGATGTGCAGCATGTCAAGTTGGTTGAAGTACTCTCATCTTCAAGCAAGGAAAGGAAGTTGCTAAAAGGAAGTCTAGATGACCAAAAGAAGGAAGAGGTATGTATACATTTGGTAATAGATAAATAAAGTCATGTCATCATATGGTTGCAGATAGAATGGTTAGAATGCTCCATCTCATGAGCATGAAGAAGAAACTCTTCCATTAGAATGATACATGAAGGCATGTAGACAATGTGCCTTGAACCCTTCTACATATTGACAACGATGAAATCAACATAATATGACCTCATAAAGAATATAAGGTGGTTGGCAACTATGGTTCCTATTATAAAGGAACTATGCATAAAAGATCCTAAGGAAGCAGTGTGTAAAGAAGTTGAAAGAAGAGTTCGTGAAAGATGTATCTATAGTTACATAAGATAGGATAAGTAATCAACATCTGATAACAAGAAGAATTTAGTTGTGACATCTCCATGGAGAAGTTATGAAGACCCTAATATCTATGTTGGAAAAAGAGAACATTGGTAATGTATGTCTTGGAGATGGATTCATACATGTGTAGGATGTTTATGTTGCTAGAAGTTGATGTCATGACAGAAGGCCATCATAAAGAGGCAATTTTTTTATTTAATGTCCATTTTTATTTTTGAGAAAGCATTTGGTTGGGTTGAAACAGGGCTACTGAAAGAAGGTTGTAGAAAGTCATTTACAACTAGTTCTCATGGGATTGGATGGAAGATCATAAAATAATGATGACTTGGAAGAGGTAGCAGCATGAAGGATAGCCAGACAATGACTAGAAGGTCACTTCTGTTGATTTCGGGTAGCATCAGATGTGCTCTAAGTCTCAAAATTTGCACAGAGGCTTGGACACATGTATTCCACAATATACCCAGAAATTGTTTTGGGAAATTCCACCCGCAGATAGTTTTATTAAAATAATTAATTATTTTTAATGGGGCCCTAAGTCTAAACTTAGGAAATTAAAATAATTAAAGGGTATTAATCTAACTATGGGTGAAACTTCTACAAGAAGACGAAGATCGAGTCCAAATGATCTGAGCCATTGATTAGAATCTAATCTGGGTCATTGATTCTCAACTAGAGGATTATAAGAAGGACGTCGATGGGCATTTGGAAAATACACCAGGCAGATACTCAGTTACCCGATGTTGAATTTTCTAAGTCTATCCATTAGGAAATTAATCTGTATTCTGTTGGTTTATTTCTTCTACTTGTTTAAATTTGAACAATTTATTTAATACATTTAAATATCGAAATAAACACAATACAGTCACAACATCTACAAATCATCAACTGAAAGAAAACAAGCACACAAGTGACACCGTTATTTTTGGACATATGTCCCTGGAAATACCCAATGTGAGAAAACTAGTGCAACTATTCAGAGGGTTATATTATTATGCAGTCTATTTGAGTACATCTGGGTGCCTAACCGGCTCACCTGAGCACTCATGGTACAATCGTCATCCTCCTCGACTTCTTTCTCCGCCCTTGTTGGCATGGCCTTGGACTCAGAAGCCTCTCCCTTGTTCTTCTTCCTCGGACACTGATTCACAAAATGACCCAGTTCCCCACAATGGAAGTACTTAACCTTGGAGAGGTCCTTCTTTTTCTCCTGCTTTCCCGCAAATGCTAGAGCCACATCCTCTTATTCCTACTTCTTGATCCTGACCCCTTTGTCGCTACTCCCTGCCTTGGTCAGCCGTCTGATCTCTTCTTAACGAAGAGTAGCCCACAATTCCTCCCAATCCAGAAGACTTGTCCTACCCAGTATGCTCTGGACAAATACCTCCCAATCCTCTAAGACTGCTTTCAGTGTGGCCCTCACCATCAATTCCTCATCCAGCGTGGCCCCTATGGAAGTTCGCTGGTCACGAATCTCCTTCAACCGACCGAGGGAGACATTTATCTTCTCCCACTTCTGCATTTGGTATGCCCTTAGCTGATTCTCCAAGAGCATCTTTCTCTGGACGAAAGTATGCTGGTACAATGTCTTCAAAGTGTCCCACATCTCCTTTGTCATTTCCTTCTAAGCAAAAATGTGGTACCACATGATCCTTGACCCCATCAAGGATGATTCACTTTGTCTTAGCCATTGTCTCATCATACATATCATTTGCTACAAGGTCAACTGGGATAGCCATCGTTCTCAAGGCAAAGCCCTTGATGCGATGTCTATGTAGAATGGACAAGATCATGGCCTTCCAGACCACAAAGTTGGACGCTCCGTCTAGCCTATCCTGATCTCTCAGCCCATTCACGGCTATTTCTTTGCGCTTCTATGTCGACTCCTCCAAGTCTCTCTACTTCCCTCCCGGAAGTCCTCTGTTCGACTCCTGTCGAGTCTCTCTACTTCCCGTCTGGAAGTTCTCTTCTGGACTCCCTCTAAGTCCCGATTTCCCTCCTGGAAATCCTTCTGCCAACGTCAAGTTGCCCCTCTCTGATCGTCTGTGCAACTACAACACTGATCTGGATTCCTTGGCTAGAAATTTGCCTCCGCTACAACTCCCTCCACCTTGGTCTTGCCCTGTTAGGTACTGTTCTGACCACAGTACCCCACCAGCTTCGCTCCGCAAACTACCCACAGCCTCCTATGCCCCAGCAACTGAAGGATTGAGCCTCTTGGCTCTGCGCAATCCCGACACCGGCAAAACAACTCCCTCAGCCAACTACGTCAGCCCTCCTGGCCTCTGCATGACCCTGTTTCTGCCCTCCTCAACCTCTGCGTTGCCTCTCTCTGGCCCAGACCGATGATGCAGAGACTCCTTCCTTTGTCGCTTTCTGCAAGGATCAGCTCTGTCACTCGAGATAGCTGAATCTGTTGCAAATGCTCTGCTAAGTTGATGCCTTTAGTTTTCCTGTGATCTACAACCACACTCCAATACCATGTTGAATTTTCTAAGTCTATTCGTTAGAAAATTAATTTGTATTATGTTGGTTTATTTCTTCTAATTGTTTAAATTCGAACGAGTTATTTAATACATTTAAATATCGAAATAAACAAAATACAGTCACAGCATCTATAAATCATCAACTAAAAGAAAACAAGCACACAAGTAACACTGTTTTTTGGACAAATGTCCCCGGAAAAACCGGTGCAGCTATTCATAGGGTTATATTATTATGCAGTCTATCTGAGTACATTTGGGTGCCTAACCGGCTCCCACGACAAAGAAAAAATACACGGCAGCAATACCTCTATATTCGGAAACAGGTATTCAGAAACCCTGTGCCAGGAAACCCTCTCCGGCACAACTGAAGCTTAGTGCTGGCCCTTCTGGCCACTGCGTCAACGCCAAGACCCTCTACGTCAGCCCTCTCAGCCACTATGCAACCTCTAGGAGCCTTTGCGTCACTCCCTCTACCCTCTACGTGGATGACACAGTCTCTTTGGGCTCTACGCTGCCTCTATTGGGCTTTGCATATCCTAGACTGGTTGTTGCTCCCACTCTCTCTGCTTCTGTGCTGGTCTCCCAGTATTGTCCCTGCCTCTCTGCCTCGTACTCACTGCCCCTCGATGCTGATCACTGATTCAACTTTGCTTAGGAACCCCGCTCTAGCAAAATGAATAACTGGTCACTCTAGTGTGTTCTCCAACTAACCATCAAGCCTCCTCTTATACTTTTCACTTTGGTCCTTCAACGGCCGAGATTAAATCTCTAACCAACGGCTTAGATTAGATTTGACTTGATCCATGACTTTTGGAACATTCTAACCCAGTTTTATATTAATACCCATTAATATTTTATTTTTCCTAAGCTTAGACTTAGGAACTCCATTAAAAATATTAATTATTTTAATATCTCCCAAACCGGTTAGAATTTGCCCAAACCCTTTATGGGTCTTGAAGATCTCATGTGCTTTAGTCTCTCCACCAATTTTCATGGCTAGAGCACATTTGATGCTACCCCAAATCAACACTCCCTCTTAGCGATCATTATGCTCTAGTAATACTCCACACTGAGTATCACCCTGATTATCCAACACCGGTCCCTGTGTTGATGCTAGGCCTCCCCGCCCAACATCCTTTGCACTGTTGCATCTTGTATTGTTGCCCATTGCCCTGCCACTGCCACTGCTGCATCCGTACGGCAGCTCTCTCTGCATTCGTTTTGCTACTAGTCCATACTCCCAGCACTGCATCTCCCTCTCATCATGTTGCATCGTGCTACTGCACTGCAACTTAGTTACTGAGAAGCAAGTAACTGATCCACCCAACTTCTGACATCCCTGTCAGGCTAGGAACACCCCTGATGCTGAAGCTCCCTCTACCGCTAATAAGTGCTCCCCCTATTGACCTTTGCGCTGCTGCAACAACTCCCTGCATCTCGCACTGTTGCACACCTCTCTGTGCCATCCTGAACTGGTGCAACACTCTCGTGCCTCTCGCACTGTTGCAGCCTGCTAGCCTCGCGTCGCCTGGGGACTCCTGCACTATAGCACTCTCTGCCGCTTTATCCACATCCGTCTCTACCCAGATCCGCCAGTCCTGCTACTCCTTTTCGGGGCTCCCGTAGCAAGGTATAATCCAAGAGGTTGGGTACCTCAAGGATCCTACCCCTCATCAACTATAGTCCTCCTGACTACAGCTCAATGTCTCCCCACTTCTTCTCGAGTGGCACATGAGCACTCATAGCACAACCGTCATCCTCCTCGAATTCTTTCTCCGCCCTTGCTAGCGCTGCCTTGGACTCAGAAGCCTCTCCCTTGTTCTTCTTCCTCGGACACTAGTTCACAAAATGACCCAATTCCCCACAATGGAAGCACTTGACCTTGGAGAGGTCCTTCTTCTTCTCCTGCTTTCCCGCAAATGCTAAAACCGCATCCTCTTCTTCCTCCTCCTTGATCTTGACACCTTTGCCGCTACTAACCGCCTTATTCAGTCTTCTGATCTCTTCTTGAGGAAGAGCCGCCCACAGTTCCTCTCAATCCGGAAGACTCATCCTGCCCAGTATGCTCTAGACAAATACCTCCCAATCCTCTAAATCTGCATTCATTGCAGTCCTCACCATCAATTCGTCATCCGGCGTGGCTCTTCATTCGACGTGGCCCCTATGGAAGTTAGTTGGTCACGGATCTCCTTCAACCGACCAAGGAAGACATCTATCTCCTCTCCCTTCTGCATCTGGTATGCCCTTAGCTGATTCTCCAGGAGCATCTTCCTCTGCACGGAAGTATGCTGGTACAATGACTTCAAAGTGTCCCACATCTCCTTTGTCGTTTCCTTCTCGGCAATATGTGGTACCACATGATCCTTGACGCCATCAAGGATGATGCATTTTGCCTTAGCCATTGCCTCCTTGTACCCATCATTTGCTACAGGGACAACTGGGATAGCCATCGCTCTCAAAGGCGAAGCCCTTAATCCGATGTTTGTCTAGAATGGACAAGATCCTGACCTTCCAGACCACAAAGTTGGACGCTCCGTCTAGCCCATTCACGGCCATCTCTCTGCTCTTCTATGTTGACTCCTCCAAGTCTCTCTACTTCCCTCCTGGAAACCCTTTGTTCGATTCCTGTTGAGTCTCTCTACTTCCCTTTTGGAAGTTCTCTTCTGGACTCCCTCTGAGTCCCAATTTCCTTCCTGGAAATCCTTCTGCCAAGATCAAGTTGCCCCTCTCTAATCGTCTGTGCAACGGCAACATTGATCCGGATTCCTTGGCTAGAAATCCACCTCGACAACAACTCCCTCCACCTTGATCTTGCCCGGTTAGATACTATTCTGACCACAGTACCCCCCACAGCCTCCTATGCCCCAGCCACTGAAGGATTGAGCCTCTTGGCTCTACACAATCCCGGCACCGACAAAACAGCTCCCTCAACCAACTGCTTCATCCCTCCTGGCCTCTGCGTGAGCCTGTTTCTACCCTCCTCAGCCTCTGCGCTGCCTCTCTCTGGCCCAGACTGATGATGCAGAGGCTCCTTCCTCTATCGCTTTCTGCAAGGATCAGCTCTGTCACTCGGGACAGCTGAATCTGCTGCAAATGCTCTGCTAAGTTGATGCCTTCAGTTTTCTGTGATCTGCAACCACTCTCTAATACCATGTTGAATTTTCTAAGTCTATCTGTTAGAAAATTAATCTGTATTCTGCTGGTTTATTTCTTCTACTTGTTTAAATTCGAACAAGTTATTTAATACATTTAAATATCGAAATATACACAATACAATCACAACATCTACAGATCATCAACTGAAAGAAAACAAGCACACAAGTGACACCATTATTTTTGGAAAAATGTCCCCAGAAAAACCCAATGTGGGAAACCTTTGCAACTATTCAAAGGATTATATTATTATGTAGTCTATCTGAGTACATCTGGGTGCCTAATCGGCTCAACCCACAGAGAAAAAATACACGGCAGCAATACCTCTATATCCGGAAATAGGTATTTAGAACCCTATCCCATGAAACCCTCTCCAACACAACTGAAGCTCATCGCTAGCCCTTTTGGCCACTGCGATAGCCTCCTGCTGACTTGCATCAGCCCCAGGCCCTCTACGTCAGCCCTCTGAGGCACTACGCAATCTCTGGGAGCCTCTGCGTCACTTCATCTGCCCTCTGCATGGATGATGTAGTCTCTCTAGGCTTTGCACTACCTCTGCTGGGCTCTTTGTAGCCTGGACTTGTTGTTGCTCCCACTCTCTCTGCTTTTGTGCTGGGCTCCTAGTATTGTCCCTGCCTCTCTGCCTCGTACTCACTGCCCCTCGCTGTTGAACACTGATTCAACTTTTCTTAGCAACCCCGCTCTAGCAAAACGAATGACTAATCACTCTGGTGTGTTCTCTAACTGACCCTCAAGCCTCCTCTTATACTTTTCTCGTTGGTCCTTCAGCGGCCGAGATTAAATCTCTAATCAACGACTAAGATTAGATTTGGCTTGATCCATGACTTTTGGAACATTCCAACCCAGTTTTATATTAATACCCATTAATATTTTATTGTTCCTAAGTTTAGACTTCGGAACTCCATTAAAAAATATTAATTATTTTAATATCTCCCAAACTAGTTAGAATCTGCCCAAACCCTTTCTGGGTCTTGGAGATCTCATGTGCTTTAGCCTCTCCACCAATTTTCATGGCTAGAGCACATCTAATGCTACCCCAAATCAACACCCAAGTAAAATCGACTTTCTCACTGGTCAAAGTTTGGCAAGAGGAAATCGATTTAAAGGGAGAGTTGCAGGTGAGGAGGAGAGAGAGGGTAGTAGCATCAGTGGGGAGTGCAAGAGCAGAAGATGTAGAGCAAATAAGGGACAGTGTTGAGGCTATGACACAAAGGGGCAACACAGAGGCTGACGCTGGGACTGCGCAATCCTCATGCAAAAGGGGCAGCAGGTCCTCTCCTGGATCAGAATCTCGCCGTGAAGTGTGAGAGAACTGTCAATAAATTTCTCACAGAGATTCCTCTTCTATTTTGTTGGTTGTATCTTGTACATGAGATTTTTGCTGAAGATTAATAAAGAAACCCTCATCTGCTACATCGATTTTCCAGCATTGGGTTTTTCTCAGGACAATTGTCCAAAAATAACAGTGTCATTGTGATTATACTTGTGCTAGTATTTTTCCTTGCATTTACTTTCCTCGGTATTTTAATTGTGAAGGCTGCAATAGAATTTATTTCGATATTTGTTGTAGAAACACTGGGAATAACTTATTTCTGAATTAATAAGTAGAAGAAATAAGAACAATCACTGTAGTTGGATTTCTATCTAGAAATTTTCACATAGTATCAGAGCACAGATTGTAAGCAGAAGAACTCAGAAGCAAAGAGGAAAAGGATTTCGAAATTACTACAGAGGCAACGTTGTTCGAAGGCCAAGGAGGACGAAGTTTTGAGGAGAAATCAATTTCTTTGAGTGAGTCGACAAAGAAATCCAAACTCCAGATCGAAGCTTACCAAAGGCAGAAGGAAGCAGCGTATTTTTTTCTTGCAAAGCAAATCTTCAGCTAGGACACCGATATTTTGCAGCAATTGTTGGGGCAGAAAAGCGTCAAAAATAGATAGGAAAATAGCACAAAGAAGGATGGAAAATCAAGATGTCTCTGGATTATCTTCTAGATTAGAAGAAGAATTCGCATGCTTGGCAAGTTCAACATCAACAGATGTTTGGTACATTGATAGTGGGGCTTTAACCCATATGACTAGAGTACGAGAATATTTCTCGAGCTATCAAGAAGAGCAAATGGACTTCCAGATTACTATGGGAAACAGAACGAAGTGTACTCTAGTAGGGAGAGGCACCATAGCATTTCAGACGGAAGCAAGAACCAGCATCCGAGCCACTAATGTTTTGCATGTGCCCAAGTTAGGAATGAATCTAATTTCAGTGTCCCAGTTACCAGACAAGGGATACGATGTATACTTCATTGGAAAGAAAGTATATGTCAAACATCTAAGCTAGAAGAAGAAGAGACAAATTGGAGCTCGAAGCAACATACTGTATAGGTTGCAGCTCGAGTCTCCAATGGCACTAATAGGCAGCAATCTTAATGGTGAAAAGGAACTGAATGAGCTATCGCACAAGCGAATGGGACACTTACACCATGGAGCATTAAGGATGCTCAGAGAGACAGTTACAGGAGTTCCAATTCTTAGTACTGAACATGATGATATATGCAGAGGATGCATACTAGGGAAATACGCTAAAGCATCCTTTTCCAAGAGTAATAACAGAGCAGAGGGTGTATTGGGATTGATACACTCAGATATTTGTGGTCCAATGTCCACAAGAGCTCTTAGTGCTGGTGAACACTTCGTCACCTTTATTAATGATCACTCTAGAAAAACCTGGATCTGTTTCTTAAAGACGAAGGATGAGGTCTTTGATCGGTTCATGGAGTTTAAGGCTCTCGTTGAGAACATGACAGGGAAAACGATAAAGGTATTGTGTTCAGATAATGGTGGAGAATATACAGACAAAGACTTCACAGATTTCTGCGCAAAAGGCATCAAAAGAGAATGGACAGCTCCATATAATCTGGAGCAGAATGGAGTAGCAGAACGTAAGAATATAAATATTGTTGGGGCAGCAAAGGCTATGTTATATGATCAGGAATTCCCTAGATTCTTATGGGCAAAAGCTTGCAACATAACAGTGTATATCCAGAATAGAACTCCTCACAGAGCTTTGGGGAAGAAAACGCCCGAAGGTGTCTTCACAGGGAAGAAGTCGAAAGTCAGTCATCTTAAAATATTCGAAAGTGTGGCATATTGTCACATTCCAAACAAGAAGCGTAGTAAACTGGATCAGACTGCAGAAAAGGGGTACCTCGTAGGATATAGCGAGACCTCGAAGGCATACAAAATCTACATTCCTAGCAGCAGGAAGATTGTAGTAAGACGGGATGCGAAGTTCATGGAGGATAGAGCTTTCAGGAAATCCCAAGAGATGCCAACAGAAGATCAGTCAATAGATATTCCTTTAGTCTAGTAGCAGCAGGGGCAGCAAGGAGGACAAACACTTGGAACTAGCACAGTGACCAATACCAGTACCAGTATTTCTTCAGAAGAAGGAAATCCAAGAAGTTCCCAGTAGGTGGAACAACAGGAACAGGAGGAGGATTTGACCGATCCTCCCACCACCAGTGGTAGAACCAATAGAGAAGTACGACAGATATTGAGGGATGCAAAGGAGTTTGTTGGAGCTCCAAGCGAGAAGAGGCAGCATAGACAGCCTGACAGGTACCAAGCCTTGGTAGCACAGGTTGAAGAACCCTCTAGCTTTCAGGAAGCCATACAACACCAAGTATGGGTGGATGCCATGGTAGAAGAGTATAGTTCTATCATGACGAATGATGTCTGGGAAGTGGTACCTAGGCCAGAGGATAGATCAGTTGTAGGATCAAGATGGATCTACAAGATCAAGTATGTTGCAGATGGCAGTATAGAGAAGTACAAGGCTAGGTTCGTAGCAAAGGGGTATGCACAAAAGGAAGGAATAGACTATGAAGAGACCTTCGCCCCAGTAGCCAGATATACCTCTATCCAATGTTGCAGGAAGCGTCCCCCCCCCCCGGTTCCAAGGCTCGAAGCGCGTCCCGTGCGGATGCATCCAGGAAGCGTCCCCGGAAGAGCGCTTCCACCTGTTTTGGACGCTTCCTAGAAATTTCGAAAGCTTTCCTCCGAAGTGCGCTTCGTACGGCGCTTCGGAGGGCGAAGCGTACGCTTCCGTACGATTCCAGAAAAGCTCCACGCTATTTAGAAAATCTTTTTTTATTTTAGGTGAGTTTGCTTGTTGGGGGTGGGTCCACCTTGGGTTAAGGTGAGGAATGAAGGCAAAAAAAATATAAATATAGCAGATGCTCCCTCATGGTAATGTTAAATTCTTAAAGTAAAAGTGACATTCTCCTTTATTTTTCATTTTCATCCTTTTACTTAAATTTTTAACATTACCATGAAATGACTCAGAATGTTTGAGAGTGGTTCCAGCCTCATTGGACTTCATATGGAGAAAATAGAATTTCATATCCTATTCAAAATTCAGCAGACTTAACAGTTTTCAGGAATTCAGGATCAATGGGATTGTAGCATTCAATTAGATTATATCAAGTATGAAGGTATGCGATTAGCATTTAATCAAGAGCACCAAGCCCTATATGTACCCTAGTGTTGGTGGTGTTAATTGTTGAACTCCTTTGTCACGCGGCACGCCCTTAGCAAAAAATTACCTTTCAATCAAGTCAAAATCATCGATCAAGCATGTTAAGCTTTTTCTACCATATTTTAAGTCTTGAATTAGGTAGTTTGATCAAAATTGGGCAATGTTGACTAATATCCCTAGACAATCGAGGTAGAGGCAAACGCTAGACAAGAGGAGAAGAATCTAGATTCTAGATGGTTGATGCATCTAAATGGTTGATGCTCGAATAATTAATCATTAATGTATAATGGATGTTATATCTATCTTGATTTATGCAAAAATATGCAAGTTTTCATGTCTTCTACAACTAATTTGGTATTTGGGATGTTTGTTTCGAGTATGCAAAAAAATATAAATATATATATATATAGCAGACGCTTCGCTTCCTAGATTTTTGGAAAATGACGCTTCCGCGTCCCCGCTTCCAAAAAACGTCCCCGCTTCGTGCAACATTGGCTCTATCGGATCTGTTATATCCCTAGCAACTCAAATGGGATGGGAGATTCACCAGATGGATGTCAAGACAGCATTCTTGGACAGGGTGATAGAAGAAGAGGTGTATATAGAACAGCCCGAAGGCTTTGAAACTCATGAGAAGAGAACTCGTGTATGTAGGCTAAAGAAAGCCCTGTATGGGCTCAAGCAGGCACCCAGAGCATGGTATGGTCGGACTGATAGTTACTTGCAGCAGTTGGGATTCATCAAGAGTGATGTTGATTCCAATCTCTATTATCTAATGGTGGATAATGAGCCACTTATTCTAGTATTATGTGTGGATGACTTGTTTCTAACAGGGTCATCTAGGCTCGTAAAGGACTACAAGAAGAATCTTGAAGCAGAATTCGACATGAAGGATATGGGGTTGATGCATTACTTTCTAGGGTTGGAAGTGTCACAGAAGGATGGGGAGATCTTCCTTGAACAAGGAAGATATGCTATAGAGATTCTGAAGAGATTCAGAATGCAGGATTGTCGACCCATGGCTACGCCCATGATCATCAACTGGAAGAAAATAGATGCATCAGGAGACAAGGAGGTGGACCCCACCTTGTACAGACAACTCATTGGGTCGCTCGTGTATCTAGTCAACACTAGGCCATACATTTGCTTTGTTGTCAACATCCCTAGTCAATTCATGGTGGAACCGAAAAGGGTGCATTGGGCAGCAGCTAGGCACATTCTTAGATATGTGTGTGGAACAGTCGGATATGGGTTGAAATACACCCAAGAAGATGACATCAAATTGAATGGATTCACAGATGCAAATTGGGCAAGTAGTTTCACAATGCAGATTGGGCAAGTAGTTCAGTAGACCGAAAAAGTACCTCTCGGAATTGTTTCAATGTTGGATCAAGAATGATCTCTTGGTGCAGCAAGAAGCAGAAGTCGGTAGCTCTCAGCTCAACAAAAGCAAAATATATGGCGGCCAGCACAGCGACGTGCGAAGCTATATGGCTTAGAAAACTGCTTGTGAGTTTGTTCAGGAAAAGGATGGAGGCAACCAGTATTTTCTTGTAAAAATCTTTGTTTTCCCACCCCGGTTTTCAGTTTCTCCTTATTTCTCCCATGTAGTTAAATGCCCATTCCCATAACCATACATTTAACAGACTGAAAAAAATAAATATTGCTGAAAACACAAATTCTGGAAATTTTTCAGAATGCTGGAAATTGCAGAATTAAAAATCAGCAATCAAAAACAGCCATTAAAACACATTAAAACACTGATATTTTTGGTCAACTTGACCCTAGAAAAACCACCTACAACTCTTGGGGAAAACCAGTTTGAGAGCTCTTCTTTATTTCTGAAAATTGCCTTTTTACAGTGAGAATTATTCAGCGAAAATCAGCAAGCAAATTTACAACTTATCTCCTTTCCCGTGCCTCACAGCAATCTGGAAATTACAGCAAACAGGACAGCAATAAATGTTGTACGGCCTCCGTTTTGTGTGCAGAAAAATCAACAAACTGCTCCTCGATTTTTGTGCAAAAATCTGCCTTTCACTATGTGCTGAATCAGCTGTACAAATCTGCTCAACTGCTGCCTTGGAATGTGTGTCAAGCTGTTGTCTCCTTCTCCTCCCTGCTCAGAAATCTCTCTTGCTCTCTTGCTCTCCTTCTCCCAATCTGTTCATGAAAGAATGAATGACCTTTTCCTCCTTTTCCTCCTTTAATATAACTCCAAGTGACTTTTGGGTGATCCAAGTGACTTTTGGGTGATCTCTAAATCCAATGGCTGAAATAGATTTAGATCAATGGTTGAGATTAAATGTTCATTTAAATCTCACTTTCTATTTTTTAATTCACCCCACTTTAATAAAGACCCACTTAGTCATTTATTTCCAAAGTCACTTTTCCTTTCTAATTTTTCATTTACTTTATAAAAGTTACTTTAAAATTAGACTTAGTAACTTTATCACTTAAAGTCACTTTTAAATTAAATTTAACTTTATAAAATTATAAAGTCACTTTAGGAGAAAAATTAAATTCTTTTTGGACACTTTTCCCTAGGCCAAAGATCAAAGCCTAAGGGAAGGTACCAAATTTCAACACTCCCTCTTACCGAGGAAGGTGTTCCTCACCACACCCATCTTGTCTCTGAAGTAGACATGCTTGCCCCGTGGTAAGGCTTTGGTAAGAATATCTGCAACCTGCTCATCAGTGGAAATATACTCAAGCTTCACAGCTCCCTTCTGAACATAGTCTCTGATGAAATGATATCTGATCCCGATATGCTTTGACCTGTCATGAAATACTGGATTCTCCGTGAGTTTAATGCAACTCTGATTATCACAGTAAATCACTGAAGGTCTCAACGGCTGACCAAATAAGCCAAACAACATCTTGCGAAGCCAGATAGCCTCACAACTAGCTAGACTGGCTGCCATATACTCTGCTTCCGCTGAACTCAGTGCTACTGACTGCTGCTTCCGGCTGAACCATGACACTACTGCTGAACCCAACCCAAAACAGCACCCTGAAGTGCTCTTCCTATCAGAAGCACAACCTGCCCAATCAGAATCAGTGTATCCTGCCAATCTCACTCCATCTCCCTGCCTGTAGTCCAGACCATAATCCACTGTCCCCTGCAAGTACCGCAAAATGTGTTTTGCAGCCACCCAGTGAACCTTCCTAGGCTCACACATAAACTGACTCATCGTGTTGACTGCAAAACAGATATCTGGTCTAGTGTTGACCAAATACATCAAGGAACCAACCAGCTGCCTGTACAATGTGGGATCCACCAACTCGGAATCCGAAGCATGAAGCTTCTTCCAGTTGGTGATCATGGGTGTCGACATGGGTCTACAATCCTCCATGTGGAATCTGCTAAGGATGTCCACAATATACTTCCCCTGCCCCAGGAAGAAATACCCCTCCTCCTGCCACACCTCCAAACCCAAAAAGTAATGCATCAAGCCGATGTCCTTCATCTCAAACTCCGCCGCAAGATCTCTCTTGCAGTGCTCTATGAGTCTCTCTGCACCTGTAATGATCAAGTCATCCACATACAGCACCAGAATGAGAGGCTCCTCACCAATCACAATAAAGTAAAGGTTCGGATCTGCCTCACTCTTTGTGAAACCCATCTCCTGCAAGTATGCATCTATCCTGGAGTACCAAGCTCTGGGAGCTTGCTTCAGGCCATAAAGGGCCTTCTTCAATCTACACACATGGGACTCCTTCCCATGCACCTCAAAGCCCTGTGGCTGCTCAATGTACACCTCCTCCTGTATGAAGCCATTGAGAAATGCGGTCTTCACATCCATCTGGTGGATCTTCCAACCCATCTCTGCTGCTATCGATATAATGGAGCGGATCGAAGTATATCGAGCCACGGGAGCGAAGGTCTCCTCATAATCAACTCCCTCTACCTGGGAGAACCCTCTAGCCACAAACCTCGCTTTGAATTTCTCAATGCTACCATCTGCAGCATGTTTTACCTTGTAAAGCCATCTGGAAGTAACCACGGATTTGCCCTCAGGCCTCGGCACCACCTCCCAAACATCATTCTTCATGATAGAAGAATACTCCTCCTGCATGGCCTCTCTCCAGATCTGCTGGCTAGCTGCCTCCTCATAGCTAGAAGGCTCAGAGTCAAGGATGCTGGTAACCATCGCCATATAGCTACAAAACCTCTCAGGTGGTCTACTCTCTCTGACCGGCCTCTTCGGCTCAGCAACAGATGTGGCATCTCTCAAGGTGTCCTGAAGCCACTTGGGCTTCCTCTTCCCTGAGCGCACTTCTCCCACTGGAGAATGAAACTCCTCCTCATCATCATCAGTAGCCTGAACTCCTGACTGTCTGTCTGCTGTCCTCCTGCCTGCACCTGAACCTGTAGAAGCTGAGGTACCGTGTGAACTGTCCATCAGTGGACTCCCTAGTGAACTGCTCTGTGAACTGCTCTGCATGCTGCCCGGAGCACCACCCCTCTGGCTCGGCGAGCCACTGCTCAGTGATGGACCTGACATCCTCATAGATGTACCTCCGGATCCTCCTGATCCATGCCCACTGAATCCCTGCGACTGACTCAACTGCTGCTGAGGGTCTGGCTGATCCAGATACTCTAACTCCCGTGACCTCCTAAAGGCCCTGTCCTCCTCGAACTTCACATCCCGTCTGACAACAACTCTCCTCTGTGCAGGAATGTAAATCCGAAAGGCCTTTGAGGTCTCACTGTAGCCCACAAAGATACCCTTCTCTGCGGTGGGCTCTAGTTTGGTCCTCTTCTCCTTGGGTATATAGGAGTATGTTATGCATCCAAAGATATGAAGATGACCAATATCAGGCTTCTTCCCAGAGAAAGCCTCCTTCGGAGTCATGTGCCCCAAGGCACGATGCGGACTCCTGTTCTGCAAGTAAACAGCTGTGATGCAGGCCTCTACCCACAAGAACAATGGCAACCCATGATCATGTAACATGGCTTTGGCAGCCCCTATGATGGATCTGTTCTTCCTCTCTGCAACCCCGTTGTGCTGGGGGTTGTAAGGAACAGTGAACTCCCTCCTAATGCCTGCCTCCGCACAATAGTCAACAAACTCTCCAAGGGTGTACTCTCCTCCATTGTCCGACCTCAAGGACTTGATCTTTCGACCTGTCTGAGTCTCCACAAGAGCTCTGAACTCCTGAAACCGCTTGAAGACCTCACTCTTGGTCTTCAAAAAATAAATCCAGGTCCTCCTGGAGTGATCATCAATGAATAACACATAGTACTCATATCCACTCAAGGAAACATGAGACATCCGACCGCTCACATCGGAATGAATCAAATCAAGTATCCCCGTCGCTCTGCTGTCACTGCTGGGAAAAGGGGATTTGGCAAACTTGCCCATCGCACAACCTCTGCAAGTATCAAAGTGATCAGTACTGAAATCTGGCACACCTGTGGTGATCTCCCGCAATGTCCTCAAGGCTCCATGATACATGTGTCCCATCCTGCGGTGCCAAATCTCACACAGCTCAGAACTGCTAGCTCTGCTGTCGGTACTAATTCTCAATGCCAAAAGGGGCTGAAATGCAAACTTGTACACCTTTGCATGGCGTACACCTATCACTCTAGCTGAATCAGCTGGAGTGTCCCTGGGATACATCAACACCTGTCCTCCCCTGAACAGTACCTCATATCCTCTGTCCTCCAAAGCTGAGACGGATAGGAGGTTCTTCCTCATCCCTGGCACATAAAGAACCTCTGACACCTTCAAGGGAGGTTTGGACTCCCTCTGAAATGTCACTGTCCCCACCCCGACTGCTCTAACAACTCTGTCATCACCGAGTACTACCTCAATATCAGTGCCACTCTCTGAAAGCTCTGAGAAGTACTCACGGACTCCTGTCATGTGACGTGAAGCCCCACTGTCCACATACCAGATACCTGTAGATGCTCTGCTAATCGAGGGAAAAGCATGCTCCCTCTGAACTTGTGTGGCAGGTGATCCTGCACTAGAGGACTCACACGTAGTGAACGCAAACTCTCGGTCAAAACGACCAGCAAAGTCCTCAATCTCTGCTGAAGCTGCCACGTCCTGGTTCTTCCCCTTCTTCTTCTTCTTCTCCGGACACAACTGCATGTGTCTCATCTTTTGACAATTCCAACACTTCACCTTGGAATAGTCCTTCTGTGTGTTCCCATGTTTACCTTTACCTTTGCCTTTGCCCCCACCACCGCTTGTGGAAGCCTGCTTCTTCCCTTTGCCTTTCTTGCCTCCTGCCACCAGTGCTACGTCCTCATCCTGCTCAACTGGCTTGGCTGCCCCAAGCTGACCTTTCCTGATCTCTGTCTAAATACAATCATCCCAAAACCTCTCCCATGTGGGAAGGGTCTCACGTGCACAAACCCCATCAGCAAAGTTCAACCATGAACGGGGGAGGCCATTCACTGCAATCCGCACCAACTCAGTGGGTGGAATGGCCTCTCCAATCGCTGCCAACTCATCTCTCACATTAGTAATCTTTGTGAGATATCCAGCTGCACTATCATTACCCATCTTAATGTTCTTCAGCTTCTGCTTCAGGACCATCTTCCGGTTCTCATTGGTACTCTGGTAGAGATTGGACAATGTTGTCCACATCTCATGGGCATTGCTCTTTCCTCTCACATGAGGAATGCAATGGTCTTTGATTCCGTCTAAAATCAGCCTCTTACCCTTATTGTTCTTCTTTTTATACTCAGCCAACTGAGTAACATCAGTGGGCACAACAACAGGGTTTTGTGCGGTATGCACCATGATATCCCAGACTTCTGCCTCCTCAAAGATACTCTGCATTCTCTCCTTCCAAACACTGTAATTTGTATGCCCATCCAACCTATCCTCCACCCTCAATCCCAATGACATCTTGTTGTCCTAAAACTGAAAAATAGCACTGCTGTAGTAAAGATAAAACTGTTGTTTATGAAAAAATCAGCTTGCTGGAATTTTCTGAGTGAAAAATCAGCAACTGTAATTTTTCCTTTTTGCTGTCCCAAACTGCCCTTCAGCACTCAAGCTCTGATACCATGTAAAAATCTCTGTTTTCCTACCCCGGTTTTCAGTTTCTCCTTATTTCTCCCATGTAGTTAAATGCTCATTCCCATAACCATACATTTAACAGACTGAAAAAAATGAATATTGCTGAAAACACAAATTCTAGAAATTTTTCAGAACGCTGGAAATTGCAGAATTAAAAATCAGCAATCAAAAACAGCCATTAAAACACTGATATTTTTGGTCAACTTGACCCTAGAAAAACCCCCTACAACTCTTGGGGAAAACCAGTTTGAGAGCTCTTCTTTATTTCTGAAAATTGCCTTTTTACAGTGAGAATTATTCAGCAAAAATCAGCAAGCAAATTTACAACTTATCTCATTTCTCGTGCCTCACAGCAATCTGGAAATTACAGCAAACAGGACAGCAATAAATGCTATACGGCCTCCGTTTTGTGTGCAGAAAAATCAACAAACTGCTCCTCGATTTTTGTGCAAAAATCTGCCTTTCACTATGTGCTGAATCAGCTGTACAAATCTGTTCAACTGCTGCCTTGGAATGTGTGCCAAGCTGCTGTCTCCTTCTCCTCCCTGCTCAGAAATCTCTCTTGCTCTCTTGCTCTCCTTCTCCCAATCTGCTCATGAAAGAATGAATGATCTTTTCCTCATTTTCCTCCTTTAATATAACTCCAAGTGACTTTTGGGTGATCCAAGTGACTTTTGGGTGATCTCTAAATCCAATGGCTGAAATAGATTTAGATCAATGGTTGAGATTAAATGCTCATTTAAATCTCACTTTCTATTTTTTAATTCACCCCACTTTAATAAAGACCCACTTAGTCATTTATTTCCAAAGTCACTTTTCCTTTCTAATTTTTCATTTACTTTATAAAAGTTACTTTAAAATTAGACTTAGTAACTTTATCACTTAAAGTCACTTTTAAATTAAATTTAACTTTATAAAATTATAAAGTCACTTTAGGAGAAAAATTAAATTCTTTTTGGACACTTTTCCCTAGGCCAAAGATCAAAGCCTAAGGGAACCACCTGTCCTCCGGTACCAAATTTCAACATTTCTGCGATAATCAGAGTTGTATTAAACTCTCTGAGAATCCAGTGTTTCATGGTCGGTCGAAACAAATTGATATCAAATGTCACTTTATCAAAGACTGTGTTCAGCGTGGGGCATACAGTTGCAGTATGTCTCTACAGGAATCAGGTAGCAGACGTACTCAGAAAAGCTCTAGGAAGAGCTAAGTTCATCCAGTTCAGGGAGCATATGGATATGGTAGAGAATTTGTTTCAGTAGCAGAACAGATGGTTTCTCAGTTGCAATGGCAGAAAGTTGCAGTACAAATGCAATGTTGGCAATGCCAAAGTCAGTAGTAGTACGGATGCAGCATTTGCACAGTAGTTGGTGGGTAGTGATGTCAGACATCAGTAGCCCCGAGGGAGATGTTACAAAACAGGGTGATGCTTCAGCAGGGTGCATTGCTAGAGCACATTTCTCGTTAAGAGGGAGTGTTGATTTCTGGTAGCATCAAATGTGCTCTAAGTCTCAAAATTTGCATGGAGGCTTGGACACATGTATTCCACAATACCCAAAAATTGTTTTGGGAAATTCCACCCGGAGACATTTTTATTAAAATAATTAATTATTTTTAATGGGACCCTAAGTCTAAACTTAGCAAATTAAAATAATTAAAGGATATTAATCTAACTGTGGGTGAAACTTCTAGAAGAAGACGAAGATCGAGTCCAAATGATCTGAGCCATTGATTAGAATCTAATCTAGGTCATTGGTTCTCAACTAGAGGATTATAAGGACTTTGATGGGCATTTGGAAAACACACCAGGTAGATACTCAGTTACCCGAGTAAAATCGATTTTCTCACTGGTCAAAGTTCGGCAAGAGGAAATCAATTCAGAGGGAGAGTTGCAGGTGAGGAGGAGAGAGAGGGTAGCAGCATCAGTCAGGAGTGCAAGAGCAGAAGACGCAGAGCAGGGAAGGGACAGCACAGAAGCTGTGACAAAGAGTGACATCATAGAGGCTGATGTTAGGACTGCGTAGTCCTCACACAGAAGCTGACGCAGTGAGACGCAGAGGGGGCCCTCTCTTGGATCAGAATCTCGTCGAGAAGTGTGAGAGAACTGTCAGTAAATTTCTCACAGAGATTCCTCTTATATTCTGTTGGTTGTATTTTGTACATGAGATTTTCGCTGAAGATTAATAAAGAAACCCCCATCTGCTGCACCGGTTTTTTCCGCATTGAGTTTTCCCTTGCATTTACTTTTCGCAGTATTTTAATTGTGAAGGTTGTAGTAGTATTTATTTCGATATTTGCCATAGAAACACTATGAATAACTTATTTTTGAATTAATAAGTAGAAGAAATAATATCAGGTACTGAAGTTGGATTTCTATCTAGAAATTTTCACAAATTCCCGATGAAGAGAAGGATGACATGACTATTGGTTCAACACAATGTTTCGTTGAAAGGAAGTGATGGAAAAGATGGTCAATGCCCTACAAGAAGAAGGGTCCATGATGAAGAAGTTGAAGTTCATGACATGATGCCGAAAAGAGGAGTCGTACAAGCAGCTAATAGTACTATGATCTCCACTGAAGAGCAGATAGTTATCGTTGGAAATAAGTCCCTAGTTAAGAGGGAGCTTGGGTATATTCCCTTTATAGGAATGAGTAGATCCTCCCTAGTTGAGAGGGAGAGATAGACACATCATTCTTGTCTTCTTTATAAAGAAAGAATGGAGGCTTCGGTAAGCATGTGAAATTGATTCCAATACTCTTTGAGGATGAGGTAGGGCATCCAATAGGTAAGAGTAGTTGAAGAGGAAATTCCATGAGGTTGTATAAATCCAAGATGGGAATGGTCCTAAAAGGACATACCTTGTGAACATCCGGATGGGGTATGTGCCTTGAGAGACAATGATGAAGGTTTTTATTAGTCATTCTCTCCCCAGCATTGTGCTCTAATCTAGTGGAGAGATAGAGTTGTTAGTCAAGGCCTTACTATATGACAATGTTGGTTGATATGATGAGAAGCATTGATGTAAGTTGAATAAATAGCTTATGAGATGGCTTACCAATCTGACTCTTCTTATAAGATTTCTTCAGTTTGAGAATGTCCAAGTACCTTGTACGTATTATGAATACCTCCCTAGTTAAGAGGGAGCATTGAAGTATGTAACGAGGTTCAGTCTTCATGAATATACAATGTACTCTTGATTCTTGTATATTGTAAGAAGAAAGAAAAATTATTATTATTATTTTTGTAGCATGGATTTCATGCTCAAGGACAATTTATCTATAGGTCAAGCACCCATTGAGTGCTTCTAGGGTTTGTCGTAGAGTCAAGAAGTCAATTGAGTCATTGTAATATGTAAAAGACCCCATTGGGAATATTGTATCATGTCAAAAGAATTTTTGTAAGTCAGAAAGAGCTAAAATACTCCCTCCAAGAACAAGTTGGCCTACAAAGCAGTGAAGTCAGCGTCCAAGAGATGTCTAGTCAGCCTATTGAGAGCCTCCATGAAGCCTATATATAATAGGCACTCGACCTCATTTGTGGATCATTTAACAAGTTCAATTAGAGATAAGAAGAAGACCATAATAGCCAGCGAAAAGAGGACAACAAAAGGAGAAGCAAAATCAAAGTTTTGGAACCGTTTTTGCGCTACCATCCTCCACACGTACGAAGAAGTTAGGGCATCAACTTGTTGCAAGAAGACCGAATTATAGAACTATCTAGAAGCTTAGTTTTGGTACCAAGGAAATCAAGAAAGAAAATCGAATTATCAAGGAAGAGGAAGCACATCAAGCGAAAGAGAGAAAAGGTCATTTCAGCCATTAATCTACCCACACATGCGAAAATCAGAGATTGTAGGAAGGGACAAAAATTGCAGCCTTAAAGCAGTAAGTTGAAATTCTAAAGAGAGGCCGAAATCTGAAGTATTGGAGCAAGTTTGACTGCCGTTGACTTTGCAGAAGAGAAGCTCATCAAAGAAGAGTTTGACTTGGTCTTGGAGGGGTCTTGGTCTTGGAATTCATCATTTGAAGATTCTAAAAGAAGAGAAGAATTCTTGTGGGTTTTCCTCTCAAGAGGAGAGGTTTTGGCCATGGCTAGTAGCCTATATTTTGTGTGCTCTTCTCTCTTCAATCTTCATAGTTTGGTAGTTGTTCGATGATAAAATAACACTATAATAATCAAGTAAAGAAGAAGCTACCTACAAGTACATCAAGTTAAGTAAAAGAACATCACAAATATTTATCTAAGTAAGAGAAATCACTCTAATCTAGCTGCCCTAGATTTCTCAACAATAACAACCAATATAGTGGAAGTGATTGAGGTCGTGAAGCTACAATATGTTCTTATCAGTGTTGCGGGGGAGCGCCCCCCCCCCCCTTCGAACCCGCTCCCGAAGCGCGCTCCGGGCGGGAGCGGCTCGGGAGCGGGTCGGGAGCGCGCTCCCTTAAAAAAATTTACGCTCCCTGCTCTGATAGGGAGCGTTTCAGGGAGCGATCGCTCCCGAGCTCCCGGAGCGCTTTTTAATGCCCGGGAGCGATCGGGGAGCGATCGCTCCCGGGCATTAAAAAACGCTCCGGGAGCGATTTTTAACCGGCCGGGAGCGGTTCGGCGGAAAAAAATTCCGCCGGACCCGAAAAATTAAAAAAATTTAACTAATTTTTTTTTGTTTATAAGCCCAATGGGCCAAAAAAAAACTCATTTCAACTTCATTGAGCTTGAGATTGAGAGCTGAGCAAGAGCAAAGGAGCAAGGAGCAAGAGCTGAGGAGCAAGGAGCCAGAGCTGAGGAGCGAGGAGCAAGTGCCAAGGAGCGAGGAGCAAGCTTGCAGAGGTAAGTAACTTAATCATTTAGTTAGTTTAGCTGGTTAGGTAGTTAATTTGGTTAGTTTAATTTACCTGTTTGAGTTTAAAGATCATTAATTTAAATTAAATTAATAAATTAAATGAATTAATCCCAATAAACTAAATTAATTTGCAGATTCAAGACTCAAACCCTACAAACATCAAACACGATGGACCTGGGGATTTTTATTGGCATTTTCCTCTTCCTGGTCCCCTTTCTAGTTATTATGGTGGTGGAGAGTAGGAAACGGAGGGGGCCTGAAACTGAAGAGGTGGATGAAGAAGCCGGAGGAAGTCAAATGGGTGAAAACCCCAGTGAGGAGGATGTGGAGGAGGGTGAACATGAGGGTCAAAAAAGTTGAAAAACTAAACAAGACCAAACTCCATTGTGGAAATATGTTCACAAGGCTGAAACAGGGAGAGGGGGTGGAACCACTAAATTTCATTGCCCCCATTGCAACACTGATTACACAGGCTCATACACCCGTGCTAGAAGACACCTCTGCGGGAAAAGGCCATGGGATGGAGAGAAACAAATAGGAATCAAAACTTGTAACGCGGTGTCAACAGCAGATAGAGCCAAATACATAAAGGAAGAGGAGGACGCCCAATACAGAGCAAAAAGATCAAGGGGTTTCTTTGAACCAAGCTCACAAAGAACTCCTTCAGCATCCTCCCAAGGCAGTGGATATGCACATGGAGGCACAGGGTCATCATCTTTACGCCGTAGAACCATATCAGATTTCCTTGATGAGGGGTGTAGGAATGATGTGGATTCAAAAGTTTACAGGTTCCTCTATGCATGTGGGATACCATTCAATGTTCTACGCTCACCTTATTGGCACGAAATGGTTTCTGCCATAAATGATGCCCCTAAAGGATACAAGAGCCCTGGGTATGACAAGGCAAGAACTGTTGGCCTTGATCATGAAAAAGCAAAAATATCACATTCTTTGAATAAAATGACAAGTTCTTGGACTGACAATGGGGTGTCCATTGTATCTGATGGATGGACAAATGTAAAAGGCAAGCCATTGATAAGTGTTATTGTTGTGTCCCGAAGTGGTCCCATCTTTCTAGCTGCACATGATTACTCAGACAAGTTCAAGACCGCTATCAACATTGCAGAAGCATTGCTTGAAACAATTGAGCGTATTGGCCCATACAATGTCATCCAAGTCATCACTGATAATGCTCCTAATTGTAAGGCAGCGGGAGCAATTATTGAGGATAAATACCCGAACATATTTTGGTCTGGATGTTTGGTTCACACATTGAACCTTCTGTTGCATGATATTGTCAAAAACAAAAATGAACAATACCAATGGATTGGTGATTTGTACAAGAAAGGAAAAAAAATGATAAAATTTATTACAAATCATAGCAATACCCATGGCCTTTTCCGCAGTCACTCGAGATTGGAGTTGCTGAAGATTGCGAGGACTAGATTTGGTAGCTATTACCTCACCTTCAGGCGCCTTTTGAAGGTAAGAGAGGCATTAGCTAGCATGGTATCAAGTCCACATTGGCAGGTGTTAAAGGAAAGGGCTACAAATGTAGCTGACATTGCAGGTTTTGAAACGGTGGAGGAGGCCGCTCTTGATGGGCAGTTTTGGACAACTGTGAGACAGGTATTGGATTTCACCAAGCCAATTTATAACATGATTCGATTTGCAGATACAGACAAACCAGTGATTGGCGAGGTGTATGAGCAAATGGATACCATGTTGGGGGAAATAAAAGACATTGTTCATAACAGAGATCCCGACTTGTACAAACTGATTCACGATTGTGTGTGTGAACGGTGGAATAGGCTTAACCTTCCACTACATTGCTTGGCGTATATCCTTACGCCAAAATACTACTCAGATTCTTGGTTGGGCAAACCTGCAGCAGGGGGTGGTGTTAGGACCAAACCCCATTTAGATCGAGAGGTAACTAGAGGATATCTGGAAGCATTAGAAAAGTTGGTGCCTGACAGGGAGGAATGTGCAGCTGTGCGCCTTGAAATAGGCAGATACTTCACTGGCAGTGGTTTGTATGGTAACTTCCATGCAATGGACGACAAAGATAAATTTGATTCTCTCACATGGTGGGAAACATATGGCGGCGACGGACATTTGCCAAAATTGGCAAAAAAAGTTCTTGCACAGGTTGTAAATTCTTCTTCTGCAGAGAGGTGTTGGAGCACCTACAGTTATATACATAATGTGAAAAGAAACAGGCTCAACGAAAACCGAGCAGAAAGCTTGGTTTATGTGCACTACAATTTGAGGTTGTTGAGCCATTACTGTGATCGGGCTAATGAAGATCCCACATATAAAATTTGGGACAATCACCCTGAGGACGACAATTTGGAGGATGGCATTGTACATATGGAAGAACTAGAAGAGGAGCTTGTACGGGATGAAGCTGAAGCAGCTGCAGCAGCCATGCCACCTCCACCTCCACCATCCAGTAGCAGTTCTCGGGGCCCGAGTCTTGTTCCATTGCTGTCGCCACCTCCATCGACACCCTCGCGTGGAGGCTCTAGTTCTGGTCGTCGGTCTAGGCGGGAGACTCCTAGAAGACCACCACGACCTACTTATACTCCTGGAGACTCTCGTGGCAAGGGCCACTTGTAGATTTACAGTTTACTTGTCTTTTTTAGTTTCTATTAGACTTGTCACTTTAGTTTTCATAACTGTTCAGTGTTGAGTTTTGAGTCCTTGACTCTTGACTCTTGACTCTTTCATATCACTGTGACAATGAAAATTTGAAGTTTGAAGTTGGGCCTTGGCAATTATAACTCATTGGTAATGATTGTGAATTATGAATATGATGTTTTGTGAAAGACTAAAGTTGTTTCATTTCATCTCATTATTCATGTTTCATTTTATAAATTTTTAACATTTCATATCATGTTAACAGTTAGAAGTTAGGACTTAGAAATATCTTCGATATTACTTCTTGTAATGGTTAAACTTGGCTTACAAGTACAACTTGTTACTTTGGTGATCAATGATGATAAATGTTATTGAATTTTCAATTCTGAAAGCTTTCAACTTCAATGTATCAACTTCATGTTATGTTGCAGTTGTAATATGTATTTTACTAACTTGTGGACATGGTTGATGACGAATCACGATTATAATTTCTAGATGATTGATGTGATATATGGTTCAATGATCAATTTATGTTTTTTTATGTTTTTTATGTCTATTTCATCATTCTACATGTTTTTGTTGACATATATGTATCAAAAATTAAAAAATATAAAAAATCTATATATTTTTAAAAAATCGCTCCCCGATTCGCTCCCAAACCGGGAGCTTCTGAAAATGGTCGCTCCCGCTCCCGCTCCCGCTCCCGCTCCCGCTCCCAAGTAACATTGGTTCTGATGGATGAAAAAGCAGTTGATGTGTTGATCTCTCCTTGAGAAATTTGAATATTTGATAAGCATACTTGGATTGATTTGGTTGAGAGGGAAAGATGAGTACCTTAGGTTGTGTGCCCGAATGATGGTACTTGGGAGGAAATCTTAGCCTAGTTGGTATTGATATCTCATGTTATGATTTGGCCTTGATTATTTCTAGATCCCAGTGTGGAGGGTATCTTGGTCGTGATGGAGCTCCATTTTAGATTTGACCTTGATGATACCTAGATCCCTGTGAGGGTTGGTGTCTTAGCATGAAGGCCTAGATGGTATCTATATCCTGTTAGATTGATACCAGGGTTGTAGCCTAATGGTACCTATAGTGGCAAGTTGCCTTGATGACACCTTAGTCCCTGTTAGTATCTTAGATCCTTGTATTAGTGTCTTGGAGATGACACTTGGATCCTTGAATTGGTGTCTTGGTGATGACACTTGGATCCTTGAAATGGTGTCTTGACACTTGGATCTTTGATGTGTTGAATTGATACCTTGGCAGTTTTTGGCCTTGATGGTATCTAGCATTGCATATGTTGTTGTACTCTTCTTGGAACATTTCAAATTGAGGTCAATGTTGTACCGGTTGAACAATTATGAATACGTCCCTAGTTAAGAGGGAGTATTGAAAATGTAACTAGTATCGATCTTCATAATTGTATTTGGCTCATGATGTAATTCTTATGTATTTGTAAAGAGAAGAAAAGAAAAAATATTGTAAAGATTAGAAGAAAATTATTTTTATAAAGCATGGGCTTCATGCTCAATTATTATGTTTATAGGTCAAAGCATCCATTGAGTGCTTCTAGGCTAGTGTCTTGAGTCATAGTCCTTGTCGTCATGTATTAGACCCTTCTTGGGTTTTTTATGTAAAGAAAGAAAATTATTTTTCTAAGTCTTTTGTCCCTCCTCCACCAAGTTGGCTCACTCTAATATCAAGTCGGCCTCAATAAGGGAATTCGTCCACACTTGAAGTGTAAAAATTTCTGTTTTCCCACCCCGGTTTTCAGTTTCTCCTTATTTCTCCCATGTAGTTAAATGCCCATTCCCATAACCATACATTTAACAGACTGAAAAAAAATAAATATTGCTGAAAACACAAATTCTGGAAATTTTTCAGAATGCTGGAAATTGCAGAATTAAAAATCAGCAATTAAAAACAGCCATTAAAACACATTAAAACACTGATATTTTTGGTCAACTTGACCCTGGAAAAACCCCCTACAACTCTTGGGGAAAACCAGTTTGAGAGCTCTTCTTTATTTCTGAAAATTGTCTTTTTACAGTGAGAATTATTCAGCAAAAAATCAGCAAGCAAATTTACAACTTATCTCCTTTCCCGTGCCTCACAGCAATCTGGAAATTACAGCAAACAGGACAGCAATAAATGCTGTACGACCTCCGTTTTGTGTGCAGAAAAATCAGCAAACTGCTCCTCGATTTTTGTGCAAAAATCTGCCTTTCACTATGTGCTGAATCCGCTGTACAAATCTGTTCAACTGCTGCCTTGGAATGTGTGCCAAGCTGCTGTCTCCTTCTCCTTCCTGCTCAGAAATCTCTCTTGCTCTCTTGCTCTCCTTCTCCCAATCTGCTCATGAAAGAATGAATGACATTTTCCTCCTTTTCCTCCTTTAATATAACTCCAAGTGACTTTTGGGTGATCCAAGTGACTTTTGGGTGATCTCTAAATCAAATGGCTGAAATAGATTTAGATCAATGGTTGAGATTAAATGCTCATTTAAATCTCACTTTCTATTTTTTAATTCACCCCACTTTAATAAAGACCCACTTAGTCATTTATTTCCAAAGTCACTTTTCCTTTCTAATTTTTCATTGACTTTATAAAAGTCACTTTAAAATTAGACTTAATAACTTTATCACTTAAAGTCACTTTTAAATTAGATTTAACTTTATAAAATTATAAAGTCACTTTAGGAGAAAAATTAAATTCTTTTGGACACTTTTCCCTAGGCCAAAGATCAAAGCCTAAGGGAACCACCTGTCCTCCGGTACCAAATTTCAACACTCCCTCTTACCGAGGAAGGTGTTCCTCACCACACCCATCTTGTCTCTGAAGTAGACATGCTTGCCCCGTGGTAAGGCTTTGGTAAGTATATCTGCAACCTGCTCATCAGTGGAAATATACTCAAGCTTCACAGCTCCCTTCTGAACATAGTCTCTGATGAAATGATATCTCATCCCGATATGCTTTGACCTGTCATGAAATACTGGATTCTCCGTGAGTTTAATGCAACTCTGATTATCACAGTAAATCACTGAAGGTCTCAACGGCTGACCAAATAAGCCAAACAACATCTTGCGAAGCCAGATGGCCTCACAACTAGCTAGACTGGCTGCCATATACTCTGCTTCCGCTGAACTCAGTGCTACTGACTGCTGCTTCCGGCTGAACCATGACACTACTGCTGAACCCAACCCAAAACAACACCCTGAAGTGCTCTTCCTATCAGAAGCACAACCTGCCCAATCAGAATCAGTGTATCCTGCCAATCTCACTCCATCTCCCTGCCTGTAGTCCAGACCATAATCCACTGTCCCCTGCAAGTACCGCAAAATGTGTTTTGCAGCCACCCAGTGAACCTTCCTAGGCTCACACATAAACTGACTCATCGTGTTGACTGCAAAACAGATATCTGGTCTAGTGTTGACCAAATACATCAAGGAACCAATCAGCTGCCTGTACAATGTGGGATCCACCAACTCGGAATCCGAAGCATGAAGCTTCTTCCAGTTGGTGATCATCGGTGTCGACATGGGTCTACAATCCTCCATGTGGAATCTGCTAAGGATGTCCACAATATACTTCCCCTGCCCCAGGAAGAAATGCCCCTCCTCCTGCCACACCTCCAAACCCAAAAAGTAATGCATCAAGCCGATGTCCTTCATCTCAAACTCCGCCGCAAGATCTCTCTTACAGTGCTCTATGAGTCTCTCTGCACCCGTAATGATCAAGTCATCCACATACAGCACCAGAATGAGAGGCTCCTCACCAATCACAATAAAGTAAAGGTTCGGATCTGCCTCACTCTTTGTGAAACCCATCCCCTGCAAGTATGCATCTATCCTGGAGTACCAAGCTCTGGGAGCTTGCTTCAGGCCATAAAGGGCCTTCTTCAATCTGCACACATGGGACTCCTTCCCATGCACCTCAAAGCCCTGTGGCTGCTCAATGTACACCTCCTCCTGTATGAAGCCATTGAGAAATGCGGTCTTCACATCCATCTGGTGGATCTTCCAACCCATCTCTGCTGCTATCGATATAATGGAGCGGATCAAAGTATATCGAGCCACGGGAGCGAAGGTCTCCTCATAATCAACTCCCTCTACCTGGGAGAACCCTCTAGCCACAAACCTCGCTTTGAATTTCTCAATGCTGCCATCTGCAACATGCTTTACCTTGTAAAGCCATCTGGAAGTAACCACGGATTTGCCCTCAGGCCTCGGCACCACCTCCCAAACATCATTCTTCATGATAGAAGAATACTCCTCCTGCATGGCCTCTCTCCAGACCTGCTGGCTAGCTGCCTCCTCATAGCTAGAAGGCTCAGAGTCAAGGATGCTGGTAACCATCGCCATATAACTACAAAACCTCTTAGGTGGTCTACTCTCTCTGACCGGCCTCTTCGGCTCAGCGACAGATGTGGCATCTCTCAAGGTGTCCTGAAGCCACTTCGGCTTCCTCTTCCCTGAGCGCACTTCTTCCACCGGAGAATGAAACTCCTCCTCCTCATCATCATCAGTAGCCTGAACTCCTGACTGTCTGTCTGTTGTCCTCCTGCCTGCACCTGAACCTGTAGACGCTGAGGTACCGTGTGAACTGTCCATCAGTGGACTCCCTAGTGAACTGCTCTGCATGCTGCCCGGAGCACCACCCCTCTGGCTCAATGAGCCACTGCTCACTGACGGACCTGACATCCTCATAGATGTACCTCCGGATCCTCCTGATCCCTGCCCACTGGATCCCTGCGACTGACTCAACTGCTGCTGAGGGTCTGGCTGATCCAGATACTCTAACTCCCGTGACCTCCTAAAGGCCCTGTCCTCCTCGAACTTCACATCCCGTCTGACAACAACTCTCCTCTGTGCAGGAATGTACTTTGAGGTCTCACTGTAGCCCACAAAGATACCCTTCTCTGCGGTGGGCTCTAGTTTGGTCCTCTTCTCCTTGGGTATATAGGAGTATGTAATGCATCCAAAGATATGAAGATGACCAAGATCAGGCTTCTTCCCAGAGAAAGCCTCCTCCGGAGTCATGTGCCCCAAGGCACGATGCGGACTCCTGTTCTGCAAGTAAACAGCTGTGTTGCAGGCCTCTGCCCACAAGAACAATGGCAACCCCTGATCATGTAACATAGCTTTGGCAGCCTCTATGATGGATCTGTTCTTCCTCTCCGCAACCCCGTTCTGCTGGGGGTTGTAAGGAACAGTGAACTCCCTCCTAATGCCTGCCTCCGCACAATAGTCAACAAACTCTCCAAGGGTGTACTCTCCTCCATTGTCCGACCTCAAGGACTTGATCTTTCGGCCTGTCTGTGTCTCCACAAGAGCTCTGAACTCCTGAAACCGCTTGAAGACCTCACTCTTGGTCTTCAAGAAATAAATCCAGGTCCTCCTGGAGTGATCATCAATGAATAAAACATAGTACTCATACCCACTCAAGGAAACATGAGACATCCGACCGCTCACATCGGAATGAATCAAATCAAGTATCCCCGTCGCTCTGCTGTCACTGCTGGGAAAAGGGGATTTGGCAAATTTGCCCATCGCACAACCTCTGCAAGTATCAAAGTGATCAGTACTGAAATCTGGCACACCTGTAGTGATCTCCCGCAATGTCCTCAAGGCTCCATGATACATATGTCCCATCCTGCGGTGCCAAATCTCACACAGCTCAGAACTGCTAGCTTTGCTGTCGGTACTACTGCTCAATGCCAAAAGGGGCTGAAATGCAAACTTGTACACCTTTGCATGGCGTACACCTATCACTCTAGCTGAATCAGCTGGAGTGTCCCTGGGATACATCAACACCTGTCCTCCCCTGAACAGTACGTCATATCCTCTGTCCTCCAAAGCTGAGACGGATATGAGGTTCTTCCTCATCCCTGGCACATAAAGAACCTCTGACACCTTCAAGGGAGGTTTGGACTCCCTCTGAAATGTCACTGTCCCCACCCCGACTGCTCTAACAACTCTGTCATCACCGAGTACTACCTCAATATCAGTGCCACTCTCTGAAAGCTCTGAGAAGTACTCACGGACTCTTGTCATGTGACGTGAAGCCCCACTGTCCACATACCAAATACCTGTAGATGCTCCGCTAATCGAGGGAAAAGCATGCTCCCTCTGAACCTGTGTAGCAGGTGATCCTGCACTAGAGGACTCACACGTAGTGAACGCAAACTCTCGGTCAAAACGACCAGCAAAGTCCTCAATCTCTGCTGAAGCTGCCACGTCCTGGTTCTTCCCCTTCTTCTTCTTCTTCTCCGGACACACAACTGCATAGTGTCCCATCTTTTGACAATTCCAACACTTCACCTTGGAATAGTCCTTCTGTGTGTTCCCCTGTTTACCTTTACCTTTGCCTTTGCCCCCACCACTGCTTGTGGAAGCCTGCTTCTTCCCTTTGCCTTTCTTGCCTCCTGCCACCAGTGCTATATCCTCATCCTGCTCAACTGGCTTGGCTGCCCCAAGCTGTCCTTTCCTGATCTCTGTCTGAATGCAATCATCCCAAAACCTCTCCCATGTGGGAAGGGTCTCACGTGCACAAACCCCATCAGCAAAGTTCAACCATGAACGGGGGAGGCCATTCACTGCAATACGCACCAACTCAGTCGATGGAATGGCCTCTCCAATCGCTGCCAACTCATCTCTCACATTGGTAATCTTTGTGAGATATCCAGCTGCACTATCATTACCCATCTTAATGTTCTTCAGCTTCTCCTTCAGGACCATCTTCCGGTTCTCATTGGTACTCTGGTAGAGATTGGACAATGCTGTCCACATCTCATGGGCATTGCTCTTTCCTCTCACATGAGGAATGCAATGGTCTTTGATTCCGTCTAGAATCAGCCTCTTACCCTTATTGTTCTTCTTTTTATACTCAGCCAACTGAGTAACATCAGTAGACACAACAACAGGGTTCTGTGCGGTATGCACCATGATATCCCAGACTTCTGCTTCCTCAAAGATACTCTGCATTCTCTCCTTCCAAACGCTGTAATTTATATGTCCATCCAGCCTATCCTCCACCCTCAATCCCAATGACATCCTGCTGTCCTAAAACTGAAAAATAGCACTGCTGTAGTAAAGATAAAACTGCTGTTTATGAAAAAATCAGCTTGCTGGAATTTTCTGAGTGAAAAATCAGCAACTGTAATTTTTCCTTTTTGCTGTCCCAAACTGCCCTTCAGCACTCAAGCTCTGATACCATGTAAAAATTTCTGTTTTCCCACCCCGGTTTTCAGTTTCTCCTTATTTCTCCCATGTAGTTAAATGCCCATTCCCATAACCATACATTTAACAGACTGAAAAAAAATAAATATTGCTGAAAACACAAATTCTGGAAATTTTTCAGAATGCTGGAAATTGCAGAATTAAAAATCAGCAATTAAAAACAGCCATTAAAACACATTAAAACACTGATATTTTTGGTCAACTTGACCCTGGAAAAACCCCCTACAACTCTTGGGGAAAACCAGTTTGAGAGCTCTTCTTTATTTCTGAAAATTGTCTTTTTACAGTGAGAATTATTCAGCAAAAAATCAGCAAGCAAATTTACAACTTATCTCCTTTCCCGTGCCTCACAGCAATCTGGAAATTACAGCAAACAGGACAGCAATAAATGCTGTACGACCTCCGTTTTGTGTGCAGAAAAATCAGCAAACTGCTCCTCGATTTTTGTGCAAAAATCTGCCTTTCACTATGTGCTGAATCAGCTGTACAAATCTGCTCAACTGCTGCCTTGGAATGTGTGCCAAGCTGCTGTCTCCTTCTCCTTCCTGCTCAGAAATCTCTCTTGCTCTCTTGCTCTCCTTCTCCCAATCTGCTCATGAAAGAATGAATGACCTTTTCCTCTTTTTCCTCCTTTAATATAACTCCAAGTGACTTTTGGGTGATCCAAGTGACTTTTGGGTGATCTCTAAATCCAATGGCTGAAATAGATTTAGATCAATGGTTGAGATTAAATGCTCATTTAAATCTCACTTTCTATTTTTTAATTCACCCCACTTTAATAAAGACCCACTTAGTCATTTATTTCCAAAGTCACTTTTCTTTTCTAATTTTTCATTGACTTTATAAAAGTCACTTTAAAATTAGACTTAATAACTTTATCACTTAAAGTCACTTTTAAATTAGATTTAACTTTATAAAATTATAAAGTCACTTTAGGAGAAAAAATAAATTCTTTTGGACACTTTTCCCTAGGCCAAAGATCAAAGCCTAAGGGAACCACCTGTCCTCCGGTACCAAATTTCAACATGAAGACTATAAATAAGAGATATATTCAACCTATTGGGATGGTAAGGAAGAAGTACTTCAATTTGCAATTCAATTGGAGGAAGAAAGTGGAAAATACTTGGAAGAAGGTTTAAATCTATTGCCAAGGAAGAAGAATGAATGCGAAGAAGGGGCCTCTTGTCGAGCCTAGAAGGACCTAAATTTTTCTCTATTTGTCACACGTGCAAGAAAGTCTAAGATAGAATAGCAGGGCTGAGGGAACTGAAGTTGTGGAGATAAAAGGAAGATCGAAGATCCTAATTGGAGCTAAGTTTGCATTGACTTGGTTTTACTTTGATGGTATAACAATTTGTTGACTTGGGAATCTTTATCTTGATAAAGGAAGGATAGTTGAAAGGCTAACTTGGATGGTGGAGGATCTATTGTTGGTCTAGAGGTCTTGGTTGTCTCATTTGATTTGGTTCTTGAATAAGAGTAGAAAATTTTGGGTTTTCCCCTAGGAGAGGGACTTTGCCCTAGCTTGGAAACTATCTCTGGTGTTCTTCTTGTTGTCTTTGTGATCTTCATTATTTTGGCAATTGTCTTGATGATAAGAACTTAATAACAAAAAAAGAAGTAATAAGAAATCACTAGAAATTGTCATGTTAAAGAGAAATCAAATTAAAGAAACCTATATTGCAGGAAACATAAGGCAAGGGGGCGTTTCCGTACGGAAATGAGTACGAAACATTGAACGTGTGTGGTACGGCCTTGAAACGCGTTTTAGGCCGTACTGCCACGTTTCACGAAACTTAAACGTGGCCAGTACGGCCTAAAACGCGTTTCAGGGCCATACGACTCACGTTTCAGCTTTTTACTTGTGTTTTTTTAAATTTGTTTTCTAATTTATTTTTAGGTTATCCTAGTGACTTCTAGTTGCTTCTAGATGCCTGTCTAAAGTTATAAAAGTGAACTTTTGCCCTAGTGTTGATATGCAGTTCATAAGGAAATTTGAGGCATATGCAGTTCATGGTAATGTTAAATTCTTAAAGTAAAAGTGATATTCTCCTTTATTTTTCATTTTCATCATTTTACTTAAATTTTTAACATTACCATGAAATGACTCGGGATGTTTGAAAGTAGTTTCGCCCTCATTGGATTTCATATGGAGAAAGTAGAATTTTAGATCTCACTCAAAATCCAGCAAACTTATCTGTTTTTCAGGATTTCAGGATTGGGGGGATTGCAACGTTTCCATTGGATTTTATCATGTACTAGGGTATGGAACTTGTATTTAATCAAGAGAACCAAGCCCTCTATGCAGGGGAGACTCCCAATAATGAAAAGCATGTAGGGTATTAGGGTATGAAACTTGTATTTAATCAAGAGCACTAAGGTCGTTCGACTATGTAGGAAGAGACTCCCAATCAAGCACAAGACAAGAAATTAGAAATTTCTCGTGGCTGATTTTGGATATTTCTATTTTCATTATGTGATCATTCATGAGTAAATGTGATGTAAATTTAGAGACTTATAATTTATGCATTGACAATTGACAATTTTATCATAATGTAATAAATTAGAATGTATCATATATGCTTTATGATTGCACATATTTCTTAAATGTCTTTATATATATATATATATATATATATATATATATATTCGCATTTCCCCGTTTCCAAAATTTGGGGAGGTTGCGTTTCGTATCGGTTCCCATTTCGGAAACTTGTACCCGTTTCCCTGTTTCGCGCAACCTAGAAAGAAACCTTGATTAGCTGCCCTATGGATTTCTCAACACTGTCCAACTCACTGGCAAAGTCAACATTGATAGAATGCCAAGCCATATTCTTTCCCCATTCAATCGAGCAGACCCAAGAAGAGTTATTGTTCTCGAAATAATATAGTATCCACAACCTCCAGTAAAGCCCTATATTAATGCAATAATAGCTTTCTATGTACTCTATGAATGAAAGTAAATTGTTAGTCTTAATATCCTTCAATAATAATAATCGCATAAAAGGGGGTGCTCTACGGCTGGAGCTAACCAGCCATATATTGAGTATTTAATGCCCTCAGAGCAGCACGCCACTTAGTCCGATAATACGGGAGGGGGCAAATATTATTTAATGCCGAATTTGTCCGCTCCCGTGTTATCGCGTTAAGTCGCGTGCTGCTCTGAAAACATTAAATACCCAATATATGGCTGGTTAACTCTTTCCGTGCTCTACAGCTATGGTGGGAAGACCTTCAAGCACTCGGTGAATGTACGTGTGTTAGCCCTAAAGAAATGAAATAATAGTTGATGTCGTGTTTCTCTTAATTAGAATCGTATGAAAACAGAAATCCATCTGGATTTTATCTTTCTTGATCTATTTAAACAATAACTATTATCCATTTAAACTTAAAAAACATTCAGATTTTTTCTTATCAAGGGTTGAGATGGAACTATAACAATCATAACAATAATGAGCTAAATACTCTCCACCAGACGACCATTGTTCATTAATAACCACATAAGCCACATATGTCAAAAATACTCACCGAACACAGAGGCATAGCTGCTGTTGAGAACATCTCCGCAGCTACCACCTCCCACAGGGCAATAGACATCACTATTCGTCACTTTCATGTATGTCAAGTATGCGGTTTCCATGAACCCTAGCCCTGCAATCACTGCACCCAATCCATACCACGAAATCGCCCCATCATTTTCATTCTGTTTCTCGTCTGAATAATTAGGCTGTGAGCTAGCAGTCTCTGGCTTTTCAGTCGACAACTGTGCCGGCTTCGACTCCCCACCATCAGGAGATGATTTACTGGCATGTATAGACAAATGTTTGAATTGGGGTACCCTCTGCACCAATACGTCCGATCAGAAATCCAAATATAACGACCCGATTCAAATCAAACTCAATTACCTATTTCGGGACTTCATAATTGTCCAAACTCAAAATGTTACAAAAGTCCAATTCAAATATTCTGTGCTGAAAACCTTATGTGTGAGTGCAGGTCAGAAACGTGAGTTTATTCAACATTTGCGAAAGGTTTCTTACAATTCACATATAGAACATTATGAGCGCGAATTCATCCAGGGCTCTGAGCCAAATAAAGTTAGAGAATTCAGACGAATTGATTACCGTTGCGAGACAACCATGGCCGATAGTTTTCGAGAACAAACTTAATCCAAAATATTTTGAAGCGCCGGAGAATTTGCCTGTAAGAGAGGAACTGAGGTTACAACATATTTGGGTATCTGAATTTGGGGCTCTGGTAGAGAAGGAAACACTGGGCAGAGGGATTGCAGATGCCACAGCCATTTATTTGAATTTGGGAGTTGATGGTACACCTTTGTCATGTTTATTTTTATAATAACTTGTGGATAATGCACACTTAACCGCCCATGGTAGTCGACCGTCGGGCTTATTTAAGCATCTTCACACAAATCACTGTAATGAATTGAAATAAAAATTTAACGGCTATTGGACCATTAGTTTTTATGTTTTTTGTTTTTTTGCAATTCAATTATTATTTAAATTAATGATGAGCTGACTCAACTCTTTAAGAGTTTCTTCAGTGAACCGATGTTAACATATGACTGTAACAGTTCTTGATGTATCTGAAAGCATCACATTCCAAAATGAAATGTTTTTTCGATTCCACTACCTTGGAAGTGCAAAAAGTACACACCTGCTCTTCCCAAGCTTTTTTAGGTGTTTACCACCGACCTGTTTCACACCATAGTTGATGCGAGTTAGTTCTTAATTGAGCAATAAGAATCTTTGCTCTCCATGAAATGCTAGCTCCAATGTACTCTTTTTGTTGGTGATCACATGTGGGATTGAATTCTTGGACATAATACTTCTTCTTTCTACCCAATTCTTTTCCCCATATATGCTTACAAAACTTCTCCATAGCATAACTCTTTAAATCCTTGTTATTTGTGGGACAAGCATTGAGGTAAATATTCCATTTTTGCATCCATTTGTTGTTTTGTCTTATCCATGGTTTCTTTCTTTCACTCATTTCTTCACTGAAAATAACTTTAGGCCATCTACCTTCTCCCATTTGCTCAATTCTCTGAAGATACCTTATGAGACGCACCATAGCAATTGCTTCGATGGAAGTTGCTCATGTTTCACTCAGCATATCTCATAAGAAACCAAATTTTTTTATTTTAAACTTGCTCATGATCAAGCGTTTTTGGATCTTCTCAATTTGATTCTGTGTTGAGACAATGATGTTGCTAGCCCACAATTCACACCTATATAATATCACTGGACAAACTAGGAGCCCAAAAAGCACTTTACTCATTTTCGAATCCCATAACTCTGCCTCTCTGCATCTGTTTTGAAGAGCATATAATGCTTTCTACCCTCCTAAAATTCTCTTTTTTCTGCAGTGCTCCCAATTAAGCTTGTTGTTGAAATCAATCCCGAGGTACTTGTATTCATTTACTTCTTCAAGAATGTTGTCTTCAAAGAAGAACATATGTTGGCTCTTCTTCTTTTTATTTGAGAAAATCATAATTTTGGTCTTGTTGGTATTGACTTGCATCCCCACTGCTTTACAAAATTGCTCAAGGGCATAAAGGTGCATCTGCAATCCCTGGACCGATTTAGCAATCAATACAAGGTCATCAGCATATAAAAGAAGTTTTATCACAAACTCCTCCAATCGAACACCATCCCCACCTTGCAGATTTAGCCACTCTTCCAATTTATCAATATATAAACCAAAAAGATTAGGGGATAAAGGGCAGTCTTGCTTGACTCCAATGTCACTTCTAAAGCTTTATGAAATGTCTATTGAAGTTCTAATTTTGACTTTCACCTCTTCATAAGACATATGGACAACAACTTTATAATGCAAAGGAATTTCAAGTTCTTCCATTCTACTCCACAACTTATCTCTAAGGACTATGTCAAATGCCTTTTTGATGTCAACAAAGCAGCAAAATACTTCTTCTTTGCCCTCCCAAACATTTTCAATAATGTGCTCAACGTGATACCATGATCTACTGCAGAATGCTTCGGCCTAAATCTTGCTTGCCCTTTTGGCCTCTTTTCTTTGACTTCCACCCACTTACTGATTCTATTTTCCACCATGCTCTTGAAGAGCTTTGCAAACAAAGGATTGATCATAATGGTTCTATAGTTGGAAAGATTATTAATGTATCCACTTTTAAAAGGGGTATTACTAAACTAGTTGTCCAATCTCTTGGGAATCCTTGCCAAATGACGTTGTTGAATATTTCCATGATGTGAGGTGCAAGAATGTTCATTCCCCATTTAGATATTGTGTTTGAAGTTCCACCAAGTCCCTTGCCTTTCCTATTTTCATCTTCTTAATTCAGGTCTCTACTTCCTGCAAAGTGAAAATCGTGTTGATCCTGGGAGGAGGCTCATCTTCTGATTCTTTCTCATAGAGTTGTCTTGCATAGTCAAACCATTGATTAGCTGTAAATTTATTTTCAATTTGCTTCTTCCTTGGTTGAAGTTCCAGTTTGTCTTTAGAGCTAGTCCCAGTCTTGGTTGAAGTTCCACTATGACTTTAGAGCTAGTCCTAGTCATGTTTCCACGTGTTGCTATTTAGTCTGTGCCATGTCAACAAAAATTGACATTGCTAAAAATTTATGAAGTGTTTAATTTTTTTTCCTAATAATTTATGTCGAAAAAGGTAAAATAGAGTGTTAAGATAAAATTTAACATTAATGTGACAAAGTAATTAGTGGAAAATCTAGATCAATGATATGGGAGATATTCTAAGAACCAACATAGATCCATTTTTACTCTGGATCAAATATTTTTTCACTCTATGCTAGTTTTCATATAATGATATTTGATCCCTCTCGGGGGCTTAGTAGATCCAAAGTAAAGATGGATCTATGTTGGTTTAATTCCCCCCTTTAAATATGCTACATTCCACGTGAACACCATGGGTCAATACCATATGCCATCTTTATTTTTATTGATATTAATATTAGAGTTAATAATGTTTTTTTTGCACTCGGATGCGGGTGTCTTAAATAGGTGTTAATGCCTGGGCATGTGAAGCCGGCAACTGGCAAGCCATTAAGCAGGTTTAGGCGGTTCGAGGCAGGTAATTAATCAGCATTAATGAATAACCGAGCTCGAGGTACGCAGGTGAAAAATATCAGGATGGCGCGCGCTCTCCATGGCTCATTTGCTCCGGTCTCTTCAGGCATTGACGCAGTCGCTCCGGGTTCTTCAGGCAGTGTTCTCCTCTGGTGGTCATGGCCTCAGAGCCTCAGCGCAGCCCAGAGAATTTGGAAGCCACCATGGCTTCATAACTGCTCCCATTTGGCCAGCTTCAGGTATATGGTTCTGTCTCTTTCCGAAGGCGTCTGGTGCATTAAGTTAGTTTTCTCCATATGCGTCTGGTGTATTAAGTCAGTCTTCTTGCCCATCTCTGTAAGGGATTTCGATTTTGTCCTTGTTGAAGGTGTCTGGGTCGGGTATTGGGCTTATTCAGTCGTTGTTGGGTTTTTTCTTGTGGTCGATTCTATCTTCTGTGTGCTCGGCTTTTGGGTCTTACATTCAGAGGTCTGGTATTCAATCTGGTTCCACTTAGTTTGCGGCGAGTCGCTTCTCCCTCACCCTCAGTCCTTCAGCACCTTCAATCCGTTGTTATATACTGTTATGGCCCGTCGTCGTGGCATTCCCAGGCGTGGTAGCAACTCGGGGTCCCGTGGAGGTTCTCGGGGTCGTGGTGGCTCTGTGCCTCGACGTATAACTCCGTTAGCATCTGCCTCGCCATCCTCACCGCCCTCAGACTATTCTGGACCCTCCCTAAACAGCTCTTTTCACACATCCCGGTTCAAGTTCAAAAGCAGGCTTAACAAACCTCTTATCTCAACTATAATAACTGTTATCTTCTCGGAGGAAGAGGATGAGCTCACAAGCTCAGATGAAACTTCCAAGGAACAGTCTCATTCTCAGAATTCCAGTGATTCTCAGAGTAGCTTGGCTGGTGTTGTCCTCAATGCTTCCGCTGCGGTGCACGAAGAGGGCCAACAGGAAGACTCTCGCCCTCAGCCAGACTCTCCTCAAGAGAAAATTATAGCTTGTGAGCCGGCGCGCCTCTCTGGCAGTGTTCTGCACCTTGTGCCTCCTCCAGAATGCAACACGATGGAAGCTGAAGATGAGGTGATGGTAACCTGGGTAAGCTCCCCCAACCAGGCAAATGAGAACGCTACAGATTCGCCACCGCAGGTTTAATTACCTTTGGCTTCAGCAACAGGACAGCAAGTCATCTTATGATTTCTGGATTTCGTGTGTAATTTTCAGTGTGCATGGCTTCTGTTATTATCAGCATGAAATTGTTCATTCTCCAGGATATAA
Source organism: Pinus tabuliformis (assembly GCA_031772625.1). NCBI lineage: Eukaryota > Viridiplantae > Streptophyta > Pinopsida > Pinales > Pinaceae > Pinus > Pinus tabuliformis. The sequence continues at coordinate 630,555,312 of CM062814.1, read as the reverse complement.
TTTTGGCTTTCCTTTTTTTGTAATAGTGGTAAAGGACAGCATTTTGTAAAAGGGCAGCTCACTCTGAAGCGTTTAGCTCTGTTTAGTCTTGGGTCTATATAGCTCTGTTTAGTCTTGAGTCTATGAGTTTCATTTTTGTAAACAGAAGGCAATGTGCTACTTGCAACGGTTCTTTTGACAGAGGGCAGGCTACAGCCCCCTCAGAGGTTCAAACCTCTTTGTAAATATTTTTTCTCTTTTAATCTTAATAGAATAGTCTTTATACAGAAAAAAAAAAAAAAAATAATAATAATAATAATAATAAAATAAAATAAAATAAAAAATAAAAAATAAAAAAATAAAAATAAAAATAAAAATGTTTTTTTTGCATGGTATTAATAATAATTTGGTTCATAGGCTACCCCTAAATAAAACCTTTTTTTTGAGTTTTCGTAAATATAAAATGAATTATGGAGTAAATATAAAAAATGTTTTATTTATTTAACGTACTTCTGATTTATTTATATTTTTATTAATTTACCATACCTCTTTTATAAATATGGTATTTGGCCCATAGGCCTCACCTAAATAAAACATCTTTTTTTAGTCTTCCTAAATATAAAGAGGTTTATGGACTAAATATAAAAGAGGTTTTATTTATTTACCATACCTCTACTTTATTTATTTTTGTATTTATTTACCATACCTCCACTTTATTTTTATTTTTATTTACCATACTTCTAGTTCATTTATTTTTGTATTTATTTACCATGCCTCCACTTTATTTTTATTTTTATTTTTATTTACCATACCTCTAGTTTATTTATTTTTGTATTTATTTACCATACCTTTTTTTTTAATGTTCATACACCTCTTTATATTTTAAATTTATATTGTGTTTATATATAATAATAATTAGATTGATTTCTAAATAGGCCGACATTAGATTAAAAATGTTAAATGTTAAACATTTTTTTTAGAGGAAAAAAACCATCATAGATTTATATTAAGAAAATATAAAGGTCTGCATTACATAACAAGATTTGGGGGCAAGAGAAGCCCAGATGCTGATACTAAATAAAGGCAAGATATCGAGGATCTTCCAAAACTTATGACAGGAACATATACAAAACCTGTATTATCCGAAGATGATACAATAAACATTCTATCGCAAAAGAAGCAAAAACAACAAATGATTGCATGATGATACACCATTCATAGAGAAACTGTGGCCCTTGCATGGATGAGAGTCACATTCCGTTTATGCTGAAATCCTGAATGTGGAAAGAGCAACCATCCATCATGACTGATAATGAGCACAGACCAGGTTGCATGCTGAGACCATCCTTTGAGAGGATATCAGCCTGGGCATTCCAGGAACGAGGAATATGCTGAAACGTTATCCGGTTAATTAAGTTGCTAAAGAAGCTGATGCGGCTTAACCATCCAAGGAGATGTGGACAGTTAATAAGACCCAAACCATTAACATGATCAATGAGCGATTTTGAGTCTCCAAAGATCGATATAGACTGTATGCCCAAGAAGACACAGAAAGCAAGCAGCCCCGAGAGAGCCCTAGCCTCCGCCAGAGAATTCGAGCCAAAACCACCATGCCAAGATAAAGAATAGTGAAGGTTGTCATTTATAACAATGACAACCCCGCAGCCACAACAATGGTTGCGTTCAGCTCCATCAAAGAACGCGGCAGGGGTCTGATAGGAAAAGATTCCTAGCTCCTTTTTGCAGGCTTTTTTTGGCTGAGTGTCGACCTGATGAAAAGAGTCATGGCATGCCATAATACGCTGAAGAGTTGCATGAAGGGGCTCCTTTGATTCTTGAAAAATTTGAGCATTTCTCCATTTCCATAAGAACCAAACAGCAATGATGAACAATGATCTCCAGGATAGACATTGCCCACTCCACCACTTATAACCATCCTGTACAGAAGGAAAGATAAGGTAAGGAAAACCAAAAACTAAAGAAAGTTCATACCAGATATGGAGGGACGAGGCGCATTGAAAAAACATATGCATGTTTGATTCCTCTGCATTGTGGCACATAGCACATCTGCTGGGACCCTGCCAGTTTTTCCTTTGAAGAACCTCCCATGTAAGATTCCTGTTCCCAAAAACTAGCCAAGAAAATAAAATCATTTTAAGCGGACATGCCGCCTCCCAAAGGCATGGAGGGAAGAGCAGACCAGGACTCCCAGCGAGAACCGAGATCATTGCAGCATAGATATCCTTTACGCGAACTGGCAGTTTTGCTTTAGGAAGAGACCATACCAAGGCATCCTTTGTACCTGCTCGAAAAATCCCCAGGCTATTTAGTCTCTCTTTAACAGAGAACCAGAGAGGGATCAGCGATTGAGGCAAAAGCAGATCCTCCCCATCCTTCCAGACAGGGATTGGGCCTGACCAGGATTTGATCAGTTTATCCCATGTGAAACATCCCTGTCTATGAAGAAAGCATATCAGCGGAGAAGGGAAAGAGAAGTCCAGACCATTTGAAATAGAGTCAAAACCGATAAGCATACTAGATCCCGAGCATAAAGTCCATCGAAGATTTTTCATGAAGAAAGGATGGACTTTCCTGAGGCTTTGCCAGATAGTCGATCCCTTTCTAATGCCAATGGAGCGCCTTCTGTACCAGAACTCTAAGCTTTTGCCTTTTAAATATTTCGCCCTTATAACCTTGCTCCATGGCCCCTCGCCAAAAATACCTCTATAGAGAGATTTGCAGAGAAGAGCTTTCCCGAAAGAGCGCATGTCTAAAAGACCCCAACCCCCCAGCTTTCTTGGTTTTGATATTGAGGCCATCTTGACTAAGTGGAATTTGCTCTGAAAAACTTGACCTCCCTAGAGGAAATTGGCTGCCAGATTGTTCATTCGGTTAATAATACTAGCAGGGAGAAAGAAGATGTGAGCCCAATAAACTGCTAGTTGAGATAGAACAACCTGTACTAAAATGAATCTGCCAGCTAAAGAAAGAAATTTTAACTCCCAGCCTGAGATCTTTTTATAAAAACGGTCCAATAACCATTGCCAATCCTTCTTGGAATTGCCTTTTGCCTTTAGGTTGAACCCCAAATATTTAATCCCATCCTTGATCGAAAAATGAGCAATGCCCATCAACTCAGAAATCCAAAGAACGATTTCCATGTTAGAATCATTATGAAACAAAGATGATTTTTCCTTATTGATAAACAGACCAGTTGCTTTCTGAAAATTTACAAGGATATCATTTAGGCATGCCCAAGAAGCCCTACAAAGCATAGCAAAGATGAGGACATCATCTACAAAGAGATTGTGAGAGAGGGAAATGTCCTTGCATATCTTAACCGGGCGACATTTCTTGTCCTCAACTGCTTTATTTATCTGCAGGCTGAGAGAGTTCATTACCAGGATGAAGAGCAGTGGAGAGAGGGGACATCCCTATCGCAGACCTCTCTCCGCTTGAAAGAAAGATGTAGGAATTCCATTTACAATGGCTAAGTAACTGACATTTTCAACACAAGACATCACCCAATTGATGCTCTGAGATTTCAATCCTATTTTGGCCAGCAAGATTCTTAAGAAGCCCCAGTCTACACAATCATAGGCTTTTTGTAGATCAATCTTGAGAATGGCCGCATCCAAATTTTTTGACAACATTGAGAACAGACTTTCCTGGGTCATGGCAACAGCATCCAAGATGATGCGGCCCTTTAAGAACGCATGCTGGTCTCTGGAGATGAAAGAATTTAGAATGGGCTTCATCCTTTCCACAATAATTTTTGAGATAATTTTGAACATGATATTGCAGAGCGAGATGGGCCTGAAATCATGGAAGGAATCAGAGCTTTCCTTTTTAGGAATTAAAGCAATAAAGGTGGAAGATATGCTTCCCGCCATCCGTGATGCATCCACCATCCGCAGCAGGTTCGCTTTGAAAAGGTCAAAGAAGTGAGAGAAGAATTCGATTGGCCATCCATCTAGCCCAGGGCTTTTATCCTTTTTGAAAGCTTTGATGGCTCTCAGGAGTTCTTCTTCAGAGATCGGCTTGATGAAATTTTCATTTGCCGAGTCATCAAACATTTCCGGAACCAGTTCAATGCCCCATAGAGCATCTTGAAAGGTTACTTCCCTTCGTCTGTATTGATTCTGGAAAAATCTCGTTGCCTCCGCCGAGATTTCATTCTGAGATTGGAGAACATTTCCCATGTCATCTCTGATCCTCCATATAGAATTTTTCTCTCTTCTAGCATTTGCATAATTGTGAAAAAACCTCGTATTCCTGTCCCCCTCTTTGAGCCAGATGGCTCTGCTCTTAAGTCTCCATGTAGCCTCCTCCTTTAACAAAATCAATTGTTTCCTTTTCTCTAGTTTTCTTATTCTGCATTTCAGATCTAGAGACAGGCTATTCAGATCTGCTGTATCTAAAAGGGAATCCAGTTCCTTTTGGATATTATTTAACTCTTGTTTGTCCATCATTTTCTTTCGGATTTGCCAATCCTTTGCCACAGACCTCAGACATCCCATCTTTTCATGAAATGTCATGAATGGAGCCATCTCCGATTCCAAGAGTTCCTTCCATTTGCTTGTGATGATTTCATTAAAAGATGGGTCATCTAAATGGATCCTGTTGAATTTAAATGAGTAACCGAGCCTGACATCTATACCACGCCATTCAAGGAAAATGGGTCTGTGATCAGAAGTGTAGTCATTCCCAATGGACGATACTGGCATTCCCAATTTCCCAATGATGCTTGAGTGGATGATGAATCTATCGATTCTCTTTGCAATATAGGCCTCCCCAGTCCTGCTGTTATCCCAGGTAGGCTTCATTTTATTGGGCAGTATGTCCACCAGATTCCTATTCAGTAGTTCCTTCCTGAGCCTATCAGCCAGAGGGTATATTTTCCTGCAATTGCCCCAACATTCATCAGAAATGAGAGTCAGATTTAAGTCACCTGCTATCATCAACGATTCGATCTCAAGAATATGCGAGGCAAAGAGCCTTTCCCAAAAAGAGAGTCTGTTCTTATATGGAGCATAGACATTTAGCATATTGAGAACTATGGCCTGGCCCCTGATAGAAGCCGAAATTAATATTCCTGCACAGCATTTAAAAGCTTTTGCCTTAATCCAAGCAGGGTCCCATAGGACCGCAAGACCACCCGACTGGCCATTTGCTTCAGTGGCAACCATAAACCACGAAGGGAACATTCTCCTAAAGAAAGCTATAGACACATAGCTGGGGTGCATGGTTTCCTGTATAAAGATGATTTTAGGATGAGCTGAAAAGAAAATTTCTTTGAGCGCATTGTATTTAGGAGATGCGCCCAAGCCCCTGATATTCATTGAGGCGAGGAATGTCATTTGGATGACTCGCCAGCCACACATGCTCTAAGAGGCTGAAACTCTGTTGAATCCAGAACAGGAACTTCCACTAAAGATAAATTTCTCACGCCATGCTCAGAAACAATAGATCTCCCTCTAAAATGGCGGCTACCACCCTTATGTTTCTTCCTGACAGTAATATTCTTTGCTGATTTGGGACTAATGACAGGATAGGACGGGCTGGAAGGTTTATGAATGGTCAAAGGCTCAAGTTCCAGAGATTTTCTATGGAGGAGAAAGTCAATATCACTGTCGAATCTATTGACCGGGGACTCAGAAGGCGAGTTAACCGGAGTAGACATGAGAATAGGATCTTTTCCTTTTGGATCAGAAGAAAGAGATTTGACAGGAGTCGGAGATGAGGAGGAGATCTGAATAGGAAGAGAGCCGACCACGAGATCCCTTTGATTCATAGCAGGAGGAGAGGGAACCAGAAATTCCTCCAGGGGCTCAGGAATAGGAGAGCAAACAAAAGGAGACGAAGTGAATGTATCAGGTCGACCTAGAGAATCTTGAAGAGAGCAGCAAGGATCCGGCTCGATATGAGGGCCATGAATAGGTGGATTTTGAGACAATAATTGGCCGGGGGCCAATTGCTTCTGATTATTCTTTTGCGAGATCTCCAGAAAACCAAACGAATCCGAGGAGCGCTCGGGTTCAGACCTCCTATCTAGCTTCATAGAAAATCTCTTGTTCCTTCGGGAGAGACGATGACTGCAATTTTTAATCAGGTGTCCCGTTTTATGACACAAGGAACACCTAAAAGGTATTCCCCAAAAATCTAACCTTTGATGGATTTTGAAGCCGCCCCATGCTATCTCGATATGGTCAGGATAACCTCCTTTGTACGGCTTCTCTATGAGGACCCACGCAATACGCTTATCTTTCTCACCTCTGCACCAGGGGTCTACATAAACAAACTTGCCAATCGAATTCCCAATCTGAGAGAGAGATTCTTCCGACCACAGTTCCAGAGGCAAGTTCGGAAGTTTTACCCAGATCAGGTTGTTCGATGGAGTATTCTTTAAAGGGTCAAAACCAATATACCATCGGGAGAGGGATAAAAAGCTTCTACCAAAAACCCAGGGATTATGAAGAATAGTTTCTAAATCAGAAGCTTTTAAAAAATGGAAAGAGTACCATTCCTTCATCAGACGGGAGATGACAGGAGTATATCCGATCAGGGGGGACCATTTGTCAGTCAGCCACTTCCTCATATCCGCATCACCCATTTCAGGGAAATGCCATTTCCCAACCAGAGCAAGACTTTTCAAACTGTTAATACGTTCAGTAAGAATGGCACAGTCCAAAGAAATGGCCTTCGGAGGAGGTACTGTTTTGACAGGGTTTTTAGACTTGTTGAAAGAAAGGTTGGGAAGCCCATCCTCTCTGGCATATACCTTTCCTTTTTTCAAAACTCCCGAAGTGTGCTCCGCAGGACAAGGAGGATTTGTATCATGCCAGGCAGGATTGATTATCATATCTTCCACCGTGGCTTGCCAACCTGTACAATTTGAAGATTTTATCCGAGCCTCCTCAACTTGGATAGAGGCCTGAATGAGAGCCCGTGTGGCGGATGAATCAGATCCATCCGCCATTTTGGAGGGAGATAGGACGCAATAAAGCCGGCAGATACCTAGAGACCATAAAAAGAAAGCGACAAGTACGGGAGAAGACCGATCCGTAGATCCCTTTCTGAACAAAATCCCCAGATGGAGAAACTCCTAGAGAAAAAGATTAATGAGGACAGCTCAGGAAGGATCCAATCCGTAGATTCTATCCTGACATAAGGACGCAGCAAGATAAGAATATTTAAGAATTCTGCAGAAAGAGACTCTCGGGATCCGGAGGATGGAAGACTCCAGAAGGGGAAAATGAAAGCGATAAGACCATCATTCTTGAAACTCCTATTGAGAAGACAGGAGAGGACAGTTCTCCGCCGTCATTCGAAGACTAGAATTGAATGAAAAGGATTAAAGAAGCTGAAACGGATGGAAATAGGGTACAGATGAGTACAGGGGACAGAACGGGTTAGAATAGAGCCAAATTACTCTCCGGAGAATTTTGAAAAAATCCCCTTACAGATCGTCGGGAAAAAAAGGCAGCAACGGAAATTAACTGGAGTTCCGGCCACCATCCCAGAATAGGAAACCTTTGAAGCATCCAAACCCAGAGCAAGACAAATACTAAACTAAGCAGTAGAATGGTCTTGACAGTCAACGCAGCAACAATATAGCTGGAAAATGCACCACCATTTACCAATTCTGATGCGAAAGTCTGAGCATGGACTGTAAATAACTATAGAATTCTTAATCTTAACAATTAGTGACTTCAGCATATTTAGAAAACCAGGAGATACAGACCATTATCATATAACAGAGCGATTATTAGCCTTATTCCTACGCCATATAGGTTCCTATTATGGGGCTAGATTATCATGCTTCAACTTTTATGGAAACCTTTTGATAAAACTACCATCTAATAACAGAAACAAACAGCACTGAGGAAAGATAAAAACTGACCTGAAGAGCTTCACCGAGAGCAGCGAGAGAGAGCGTCCATGAGCAAAACCGATAACTCCATCAGATAGAACGAAGGGAGAAGAAAAGAACAGGAGTTCTCACGTTGAGAAACCCAGATAAAGACAGGGAGACACCGAGGCCACAAGGCCCGGGGTCGGGAAAAACGGAAAACAATCTCTTTGCAGACTTTATATAGGACTTTCGAAGAGAACAGATAAACCTGCCAGGCGTCCTCAAGGCAAGCTGCAAAGGTTCCGAAAACGCCACTCCAGCAATACCATGCATGAAGGATGATACGTGGCAGAAAAATGAAAAGGAAACCATGCAGTTTGAAGCTGGCACGATCTCGAAAGGCTGAAAGGTGGCATAAAAATCCCCAGGAAAGAGATTGGCTCCCACCGAAACGGAAGCCAATCAGCTGCTTGTCTCGAAATATAGAAAACTGGGCACTAGTTAGGATCCCCCGAGGAGCGCGAAAGAAGGCTAAATCCTGGCAGGTGGTTGGCTCCTGTGAAAGCTAGAAACTCCCTGAGTCGCTCCTCTCTCCCGCGCTTCAAATCCGCTCAAATATATATATATATATATATATATTTAAATTTGATTATATTTTTAAGTTAATTGAATTTATTAGTGATGGAAGGAAGTTACTTTTTGATCTAGATTCAATTTCGCCAGTTATAATAATTTAATATGAGTTATAATATTTTAGAATTGAAATTATTTTTTTTCCCATAAATTTATTAATAAAAATTGGCATAATTAAATTTAAAATAAATTATGATTTGGGTAATATATTGATTAGGTGGGTTTATATCTAATTAATCTATATTTATCTTAGTTTTGGATCTACCAAGCATATAAAGTGATCAAATTTCTTTTCACTCTAAAAAAGATGTGCATCTCAAGGGATTTTATCCCCTTCAGTGCAGTAAATTCAAAGTTAAATAAAATAGATTTAAGTTGGTTTTATTATTAATTTTAGTTTTAATTTTAATTTAATTAATTATAATTATTAATTTTTTATTTTTTATTTTAAATTATTTTATGTTTAGTTGTATGTAATTTAACAAGTCAAAATGTTTACGTGACATTACAACATCTCTATGTGATATTTTGCTAGAGTGTCTTTCAACCCAATTAAATTGGATTTGTAAAAAAAATTGTTACTAAAGCCATTCTTTCTAAATAATCTTAGCAAAATTGTGACTAGCAATTAACTTTTGGCACATTCAAAATTTAATTAAATTTGCGTATAATTATTATCACTTAATTTTTATGTTGGTAAGAGAGGAGTGGATTGAATCAAAAATCAAATTTATTTTATTAAATAGTTAAATTTTAATTTTAATTGATGTGTTGATGATGTTTATTTTAAATTAGGGTTTTATATTTAAACTTTAACATGTCTAAATTATTTGTTGTGAGATTATATTTAGAGGAGCAAAAGTTCCAAAAAGAATAATTGTTAATTTCTCAACACTACATAGTTTGTAATCATCTTCTTCTTTTTTAAATAATGGTGAAACGATAATTTATCATAGTAATTTGGATAAGGTCCAAGATCAAGCTTTTTGGTTGTCACTATAACGCTCCAATAACTTACAAGCTATATATACAACTAATTTACAACTTAGAAAGAGTTGAGATGTCTTGAGCCCATCAAAGTAGACTTTATCCCATGGTTCAATTTTGACCTTAATTGATATCACAATCAAGCTTATTTCAAATTATCATTCTCTATTTAAACCCGAATATGTCTAAGTTACCTATTCCTAGATTGTTCAAAAAAGAATAATTGTTAATTTCTCAACGCTGCATAGTTTATGATCATCTTTCTTTTCTTAAATTATGGTGAATTGGTAACTTGTTGGGTTAATATTGACAAGGCCCAAGATCAAACATTTTGATTGCCACTGTAACACTCCAACAACCCACAAGCTAGATATTCCAATAACTTATGACTTAGCAAGACTCGAGACATATCGACCTAACTAGAGTGGAATCTATCCCATGGTTCAATTTGACCTTAATTGATGTCATTCTCATGAATGTTTATTTCAAATTATAGTTCTCTATTTAGAGCCTAATATGTTTGAATTACATGTTATTATACTATGTTTAGAGAATTAAAAAACCCAAAAAGAATTTGTTAATGCCTTGATACTTTAGAAATTGTGATCATCTTTCATTTTCTAAATCATGGTAAATCAATAGCTTGTTTGAGTAATTTGAACAAGGCTTGAGATCAAACTTTTTAGATACCATTATAAAACCAAGAGTATATCTAACAACCCACAAGCCAAATATACTAATAACGTATGACTTAGCAAGAGCCAAGGTGTCCCGATTCCATTGGAGTTTACTCTATCCCAAGGGGCATCTACTTTTTTAGCATTATCACAACGAGCCAACATGCCCCTTTACGAGAATTGAAACCATGTGGAGAAGATAACACATTGTTTTCCAACCACTTAAATTAAACCAACGTGACATTGCTCGTGATATTCAACAATGTTTTAACAGAGAAGGCAAGGAATTACCGTAAACAAGAATTAGATTCACTTTCTATTATAATTGTACATGTCATGAACATATTTACATCGTAAAGTGTTCCCTAGTGCAATAGATCTCTTGATGTGATCCTTATGTTGTCACTATCCATCTATATTGTAGGACAACCATCCAAACTGCCTTTTTCGTCTAATTCTTGGACCAAACTTTGGTAGCTTCGGGTGTACACATTCCTAGACCAAACTTTGGTAGTTTTAGGGGTAAATGTATAGTTGCCACTAAGATATACAAATGTAGAGTATGGGTTCAATTACACAAAATTCAAATCAATCAGTTGAAGGTTTTGAATGTAAATGTCATAGAAGTGTCATGTTTTAAGGTGCTCAACTTCAATCGCATTATGTATATGTTTATATAATATAAAATCAAATTAGAATCTACATGTTTTCGTTGATGCTTATCTTTGTTTTCATAAACGAACTACTCCAATCGCATTATGTATATGTTAATATAATATAAAATCAAATTAGAATCTACATGTTATCAAAATTCAACAATACAATTTTTGACACAATCATAAATTTTAGTTGTTTAAAAAACATTTTGAATATATAAATACATTAAGACCCTAAAAAACCTTTGAAGCACTTGAATTTTATAAATTATATAACAAAAAGTTATGATTTAAAATCTTTGCTAACTTTAAAAAAAAAGAAAAAAAATATTAAAACACTAAAAAAAATACTCAACAACCCATTATAACAATATAAAAAAATGCAAAAATAAAAAAGAAGAAGAATAGGAGAGAAGAGATATTCTTAATAATTTGTACAACGATGGCGGAGAGATTTCTTCTCCAATTTTTCTGCAATACTTGTCAAACGACAAACCTCATAAATGAAATTAAATGATATTTTAAGGTCCACGAGCCTAAAATTAGTCTATGAGACCATTAGTTCTATGTTTTTCGCCTTTTGCAATTCAAACATTTTCTTATTCAAATTGATGATGAGTTGGCCCAACCTTCCAACAATCCCCTCACTGAAAAGACAATGCCAAGAAACCGATGCTAACATATTCCCATAATTTTCTCTGTCGTCTTTGAATGCATCATATTCCAAAATGAAATGTTTTTTCGATTCCACTGCCCCAGACGTGCAAAATGTACACACCCGTTCTTCCCAATTTTCTTTAAGTCTTTTCCACCATCCTGCTTCACATTGAATTTTATGCGAGTTGGTCCTTAATTGAGCAATAAGAACCTTTTCCCTCCACGAAATGCTAGTTTCAATGAACTCTTTTTGTTGTAGATCACACGTAGGGTTAAATTCCTCAATGTAGTACTTCTTCTTTCTACCCAACTCTTTTCCCCATACCCTTTTACGAAACTTATCCATAACAAAATTCTTTAGCTCCTTGCTATTTGTGGGACAAGCATTGAGGTAGATATTCCATTTTTGCATCCATGTATATTTTTGTTTCGTCCATGTTTTCTTTCTTTCATTCATGCCTTCATTGAAGATAACATTAGGCCATCTACCTACTCCCATTTGCTCAATTATTTTTAGATATCTTATGAGCCGCGCCATAGAAATTGCTTCAATGGGAGTTGCTCCTATTTCACTCAACATTATCTCACAAGGTACCAAACTTTTTATTTTGAACTTGCTCATGATCAAGCGTTTTTGGATTTTCTCAATTTGTTTCCATTTTGAGACGAGGGTGTTGCTAGCCCATAATTCACACCCGTATAGTATCACTGGACAAACTAAGAGTCCAAAAAGCACTTTAATTTTTTTCCAATCCCATAACTTTGCCTCTCTACATATGTTTTGAAGAGCATATAATGCTTTTGGATTTTAGAGATCTGTGGCTTGTGTCTTTTGAATCAGTGATCGGAGAATCCACAGTTTTAACATCTTTATACCAACGTTTCAAATCCCAAGTGGGATCCATCATCAGGGTTGAAGAATGATGATACAAGAAGAGCAAAAAACCTAATCTGCTGCTCTTCTTGTAATCCTCACTCTACATCTTTCGAGTAAAAGGATTTCTCTCCAAGTATCCCCTCCGTATAGGGATAAGATTTTGGAGAGAAATCCTTTTACTCGAAAGATGTAGAGTGAGGATTACAAGAAGAGCAGCAGATTAGGTTTTTTGCTCTTCTTGTATCATCATTCTTCAACCCTGATGATGGATCCCACTTGGGATTTGAAACGTTGGTATAATCTCTAAAATCCAAAATCTTATCCCTATACGGAGGGGATACTTGGAGAGAAATCCTTTTACTCGAAAGATGTAGAGTGAGGATTACAAGAAGAGCAGCAAATTAGGTTTTTTGCTCTTCTTGTATCATCATTCTTCAACCCTGATGATGGATCCCACTTGGGATTTGAAACGTTGGTATAATCTCTAAAATCCAAAATCTTATCCCTATACGGAGGGGATACTTGGAGAGAAATCCTTTTACTCGAAAGATGTAGAGTGAGGATTACAAGAAGAGCAGCAGATTAGGTTTTTTGCTCTTCTTGTATCATCATTCTTCAACCCTGATGATGGATCCCACTTGGGATTTGAAACGTTGGTATAATCTCTAAAATCCAAAATCTTATCCCTATACGGAGGGGATACTTGGAGAGAAATCCTTTTACTCGAAAGATGTAGAGTGAGGATTACAAGAAGAGCAGCAGATTAGGTTTTTTGCTCTTCTTGTATCATCATTCTTCAACCCTGATGATGGATCCCACTTGGGATTTGAAACGTTGGTATAATCTCTAAAATCCAAAATCTTATCCCTATACGGAGGGGATACTTGGAGAGAAATCCTTTTACTCGAAAGATGTAGAGTGAGGATTACAAGAAGAGCAGCAGATTAGGTTTTTTGCTCTTCTTGTATCATCATTCTTCAACCCTGATGATGGATCCCACTTGGGATTTGAAACGTTGGTATAATCTCTAAAATCCAAAATCTTATCCCTATACGGAGGGGATACTTGGAGAGAAATCCTTTTACTCGAAAGATGTAGAGTGAGGATTACAAAAGAGCAGCAGATTAGGTTTTTTGCTCTTCTTGTATCATCATTCTTCAACCCTGATGATGGATCCCACTTGGGATTTGAAACGTTGGTATAATCTCTAAAATCCAAAATCTTATCCCTATACGGAGGGGATACTTGGAGAGAAATCCTTTTACTCGAAAGATGTAGAGTGAGGATTACAAGAAGAGCAGCATATTAGGTTTTTTGCTCTTCTTGTATCATCATTCTTCAACCCTGATGATGGATCCCACTTGGGATTTGAAACGTTGGTATAATCTCTAAAATCCAAAATCTTATCCCTATACGGAGGGGATACTTGGAGAGAAATCCTTTTACTCGAAAGATGTAGAGTGAGGATTACAAGAAGAGCAGCAGATTAGGTTTTTTGCTCTTCTTGTATCATCATTCTTCAACCCTGATGATGGATCCCACTTGGGATTTGAAACGTTGGTATAATCTCTAAAATCCAAAATCTTATCCCTATACGGAGGAGATACTTGGAGAGAAATCCTTTTACTCGAAAGATGTAGAGTGAGGATTACAAGAAGAGCAGCAGATTAGGTTTTTTGCTCTTCTTGTATCATCATTCTTCAACCCTGATGATGGATCCCACTTGGGATTTGAAACGTTGGTATAATCTCTAAAATCCAAAATCTTATCCCTATACGGAGGGGATACTTGGAGAGAAATCCTTTTACTCGAAAGATGTAGAGTGAGGATTACAAGAAGAGCAGCAGATTAGGTTTTTTGCTCTTCTTGTATCATCATTCTTCAACCCTGATGATGGATCCCACTTGGGATTTGAAACGTTGGTATAATCTCTAAAATCCAAAATCTTATCCCTATACGGAGGGGATACTTGGAGAGAAATCCTTTTACTCGAAAGATGTAGAGTGAGGATTACAAGAAGAGCAGCAGATTAGGTTTTTTGCTCTTCTTGTATCATCATTCTTCAACCCTGATGATGGATCCCACTTGGGATTTGAAACGTTGGTATAATCTCTAAAATCCAAAATCTTATCCCTATACGGAGGGGATACTTGGAGAGAAATCATTTTACTCGAAAGATGTAGAGTGAGGATTACAAGAAGAGCAGCAGATTTAAAGGTTTTTTGCTCTTCTTGTATCATCATTCTTCAACCCTGATGATGGATCCCACTTGGGATTTGAAACGTTGGTATAATCTCTAAAATCCAAAATCTTATCCCTATACGGAGGGGATACTTGGAGAGAAATCCTTTTACTCGAAAGATGTAGAGTGAGGATTACAAGAAGAGCAACAGATTAGGTTTTTTGCTCTTCTTGTATCATCATTCTTCAACCCTGATGATGGATCCCACTTGGGATTTGAAACGTTGGTATAATCTCTAAAATCCAAAATCTTATCCCTATACGGAGGGGATACTTGGAGAGAAATCCTTTTACTCGAAAGATGTAGAGTGAGGATTACAAGAAGAGCAACAGATTAGGTTTTTTGCTCTTCTTGTATCATCATTCTTCAACCCTGATGATGGATCCCACTTGGGATTTGAAACGTTGGTATAAAGATGTTAAAACTGTGGATTCTCCGATCACTGATTCAAAAGACACAAGCCACAGATCTCTAAAATCCAAAATCTTATCCCTATACGGAGGGGATACTTGGAGAGAAATCCTTTTACTCGAAAGATGTAGAGTGAGGATTACAAGAAGAGCAGCAGATTAGGTTTTTTGCTCTTCTTGTATCATCATTCTTCAACCCTGATGATGGATCCCACTTGGGATTTGAAACGTTGGTATAAAGATGTTAAAACTGTGGATTCTCCGATCACTGATTCAAAAAAGCATATAATGCTTTTCAACCTCCTAAATTTCTCTTCTTTCTGCAGTCCTCCCAATTAAGTTTGTTGTTGAAATCAATCTCGAGGTACTTGTACTCATTTACTTCTTCAAGAATGTTGCCTTCAAAGAAGAAAGTATGCTAACTTTGCTTCCTTTTATTAGAGAAAATCATTATTTTGGTCTTGCTAGTATTGACTTGTATCCCCACTGCTCTACAAAAATGCTCAAGGGCATATAGGTGCATTTGTAATCCATGGCCCGATTTAAAAATCAACACAATATCATCAACATATAAAAGAAGCTTTATCACAAACTCCCCCAACCGAACACCATCTCCACCTTGCAGATTCAACCACTCTTCTAGTTTATCAATATATATATACCAAAAAGAGTAGGGGATAAAGGGCAACCTTGCTTGACTCCAATGTCACTTCTAAAGCTTTCTAAAATACCTGTTGAGGTTCTAATTTTGATTTTCACCTCTTCATAAAGTCTATGGACAACAACTCTATAATGCAAAGGAATTTCAAGTTCTTCCATTCTATGCCACAACTTATCTCTATGGGCTGAGTCAAATGCCTTTTTGAAGTCAACAAAGTAGCAAAATATTTCTTCTTTGTCCTCCCAAACCTTTTCAACAATGTGTCTCAACGTGATACTGTGATCCACCATAGAACGTTTCGACCTAAAACCTACTTGTCCTCGTGCCCTCTTTTCTTTTACTTCTGCCCACTTATTGATTCTAGTTTCTACCATGTTGCTAACAAGCTTTGCAAACAAAGGATTGATCATAATGGTTCTATAGTTGGAAGGATTATTAATGTCTCCACATTTAAAAAGGGGTATTGTTAGGCTAGTTGTCAAGTCTCTTGGGAATCCTTGCTAAATGATGTTGTTGAATATTTCTATGACGTGCAGCATAGAAAATTTTAGGGGCGAATGTTCGCCCTTTGGCGAAATCAAGGGGTTTTAAATTTTTAGTGGGCGAATATTTTGTATCATAGTACATTTTTACAAATCACCTCAAATAGCCCACCTTATTTTAAGGGAGAGGGTAAAAAAGGTAAATTTAGCCCTTGAAATTAGGAGTTACAACCTTCCATTCGCCCATTTTCAAGAATAGGTTTTATTTAAGTGAATCCATTCGCCCATTTTCAAGAATAGGTTTTATTTAAGTGAATCCTATGGGCCAAAGGCCCAAATACCATATTTATAAAAGAGGTATGGTAAATTAATAAAAATATAAATAAATGAGAGGTATGGTAAATAAATAAAACATTTTTTATATTTACTCCATAAGTCACCTTATATACATGCAAGGGTGTAAACAAATAAAAATATAAGTAAAGTGGAGGTATGGTAAATAATAAAACGTCTTTTTATACTTACTCAAAAGGTATGGTAAATAAATAAAAATATAAATAAACTAGACGCATGGTAAATAAATAAAACCTCTTTTTATATTTAGTCCATAACCCTCGTTCTATTTATGAAGGCTCAAGAAAGAGGTTTTATTTAAGTGAATCCTATGGGCCAAATACCATATTTGTAAAAGAGGTATGATAAATTAATAAAAATATAAATAAACGAGAGGTATGGTAAACAAATAGAACATTTTTTTATATTTACTCCATAAGTCACCTTATATTTACGAACACTCAAAAAATGCATTATATTTAGGTGAAACCTATGGGCAAAATACTATGGGACAAATACCATGGACTAGATTGTTATTAATACCATGCAAAAAAACATTATTAACCCTACTATTAGTATTAATAAAAATAAAAATGGCACATGGTATTGACCCATGGTATTCACCAAAATGGCACATGGTATTGACCCATGGTATTCACTTGGAATGTAGCCTATTTAAATGGGGGAATTAAACAAGCATAGATCCATCTTTACTCTGGATCTACTAACCCCTGAGAGGTATCAAATATCGTGATATGCAAACTAGCATAAAGTGAAAAAATATTTGATCCGATCAAGAGTAAAAATGGATGTTGTAATTTAATGTATGTTAAACATTTTAGCTTGGTTAAAATAAAAAATAAAATAAAAATCAACTATTAATTTTTATAAATTACTAATAGTAATTTTTAAGCTCCAGGTTTATGATAACCCATGGTAATACCATGGTATTCATGTGAGCATATACTATTTAAAGGGGAAAATCTATCATCTTAGATCCATCTTAATTCTGGGTCTACCAAGTGCTCAGAGGGATAAATAGATTTCATCCCCCTAAGAGTGGTGGATGTGGAGTTAAGATGGATAGCTTGGTTTTTATGATAATGAAGATATTAAATAGACTTAGGAAATTATATTGTAAAAACATCTTAAGGTGAATGGTTAAAGCATAGACATTGGACAAGTATATTTGTATACTTTTGTTTTAAACTGAAACAAATCCAGTGCTAAAAGGAATGGATTGATTGCACTAGTCATCCTTCTATAACTTTCCAACATATGCCGGAGTAAACAGATTGTGATTTGGCTAATTCTTCTAATTGCAAACAGGAACATACTTGTATATTGCAGGGTGGTTACGAGGTCCCTAGAAGTGATGAATTTGAATTTTTCTTGGTTTTATATATAGTATTAGGTTTTTTCTCATGCTTTCTGTGAATGGCACGGGTGAATTTTATCCTACACCCACTAGGTTATCGATATGTAATTTCGGTAATTTTGATTTCAAAAGATATTTTAAAGACATGCAATGATTTCATTTGTGTATCCAATAAACACAAGATTCTATAATTGAGTAAAATATTCGCCATGCCTGGTGAGAGATTAGCCAAAAAATTATATATACATATCATATTCTTGACAAAATCGCCCTCCATTTTTCCTATATACCATGGAGATTCGCCTATTTATTATACATGTAAATTTGGGGGGGTTTTTAAAATTTTCCCTGACGTGCAGTGAAAGAGTGTTCATTCCCCATTTTAGATACTATGCTTGAAGTTCAACCAAGTCCTTTCCCTTTCCTGTTTTCAGCTTCTTAATTCCAATCTCCACCTCCTGTAACATGAAGATCTCATATGCAATTTTTCTACCATACTTGTCAAACGACAAACCTTTGGCACTTACACGCATACCATAAATCGAGGGGAAAAGCATTATATGAAAGGTTTAAAGCCAAATATGTATGACAATTTTGTCTTACCCAAATTTTTCCCTTATTAACTTCGTGCGATTCACTTTCCCATAAAAATCCAAAATCCTTATGGTTTTCGTGAGGGTGTTTAAAACATTGAGACCTACGTGAACAAAATTATGCCTTCATCATCCTTATGCGTTTCGATGTTAAAAGCTTCGATTACAAGTTGTTTTTAATGAAATGTGCCAAGTCCTAGGAAGTTTTTAATTAAAATGCTATGGGTATAAAAGTGGAAACATAAAAGCATTTCATTTTAGAATGTGAGGCCTTCAAAGACAACAGAGAAAGTTATGCAGATATTCTCGCAGCTAGCTCTTGGGATAATCTATTTAGCGAGGGGTTTGTCGATCAGCTGGGAGCATTTATTGTGAGGCTTCACAGGAAAAGGGCCAAATACATCAACTAGATGAATAATGACTCCGTCCCATAGGCTATATTTAGCCTCATGGACATTAAAATAATTTTCTTTCTAATGTTTTGTAGACAAATATATAAGTTTTTGAAGAATATATATATATTTCTGAGAATGTGAATAAAGTATACACAATGATTAGAAGTTTCACCTAAATTTATAGATAAAGAGATAGATCATTAGATATGTAACTATGTTTGCGTGATTTATTGGAACTAAGTGTTTTACCAGTGTTAAGTTAGAGTGAGTCGCAACACTTATTTAAGAATTACTCATTTTCAAGTCTCTATTATAGAGAAAATGGTTGATCATTGGAGAAAATGAGGCCTTCCACCCCCTTTGAAAAACACCTAATTGAAACTACCCAATCCTAATCTTAAGGTTGCCACTCAAGTGTTGTAGGCAAAACCTAATGCTTTTAACTACCTTAAAGCCTAACTCAAGTGTTGTAGGTATCCTATTGTTCTTATTTGTGTCTTTAGCCACCTCTACCTTCATGTCATCATTACCCTAACATTAAATTGAAATAATAATATTATATAGTTAAAAAAAAAACTAATAATATATCTTGAGTGTTACTTTAAACTAATTGAAAGCACATTCAAAATAATTATACTCCTTCTATGTGTTGGAATTGCTACATACCTATTTCAACTTATGGATGTGGGATTTCATTCTTCCGCTAGTGTTTTGATTATAACTCATACCCGCATCGCCTTCCATCACATGTGTCCCTCACATGTTCAATAAGTGCAATTGCTAGGATTATTCGAAGAGACGAAGGTTTTGTTCACTTTCTGGCACCGAAGCTCTACTTCTATGGAAAGAGGGAGGGTTCTACCCCATTCCCTCCTAATTTCCAGAATACCGTCCCCTAGTTGTTTACCCAGATGGCTTTGGGCCATTGCGCAGTCCATAAGGGATTAATGGCAAATTCCTCAGCCTCTAAACCATTGCACATTTTAGAAGGGATTTAATGGTATATTCATCAACCTTTTAAGAATTTCCATTCTTTCTCTATGTCATACTAAAGGTCCCCTTGCAATTACTATGATGTGGGGGTTCTATATGCATGCCAAGATTTCATCAATCATCTGCCATGCATCTATCAATCATAAGCTCTGAAAGGTCTTTGCCACAATACTGAAAGAATATTGAGGTTTGAATATGTTCACTCAAATCCCTTTAATCCCCCCAAAATTGCAAGCAAATGATCAATATACTTTCATTGGAATTATTGTCCCAGGAGTTGATGAAGTTATCAATTTTATAGGGTTTCAAGTGACAATAATAGCTCTCAAATCAATTAATTAATGGTGATTATTTGTTTTTCTCAAAGAGGATTGGATTAACAATAACATCCATGGTTCCCTACGTTGTATTCTATAGGACAAATCCATCATCATTGTGCTTCCCTTGGCTTGCAAATCTCGTCGCTCACATACATTTATTGTGTTTGGACTGACATGCAATGCTTCTAATGTTATCCTGATTGATTGTTTGTCGCTAGAGCCAGATGTGGGTGACTGGACTGTTTTTCCCAAGATGAGTGCTTATATTGCTACCATTGACACTAATTTTAATGACTTCTCCCCAATCATGTACATCTATTGTGTTGTTATCGTGTCTTTCTAGACATCCCAGATCAAATAAACTATAAAGAATAAATCTAGTAAGCTATTATGTCTAAATCTATTATCAAAATAAGCTTAAATGATATTAAGATACCTAAGAAGAAGAAAAAACTTTAAATATAAAAACAAGTGTTTAAAATATTTGTATTCCAATAGAGTGAAATAAAAATTAGATTGGAAAAATTGTAAAAATTGTTATTAATATTAAATATTTTAGTAGTTTAAAAATGATAATATTTTATCGTTGGAGATTATAGATAATGATGTTTTATCTGTGTACATATTGGAAATCATATCTTTTTTTTATACTATCAGAAAAATTGAGTTAGGTAAATTCCAAATGAATAACCATTGTAAATTTGCAACTGTTGTAAAATAATATAATGAACAACCATTTACAAAACATATGGAATAATAACATTATGAATGTGAGATAAATTGGAGAAACCAAACATGTACATTATTGAGTCCATCCTTAATTTACCCGGGACGTCGACGCTTTCGCATAAAATCCAATTTTTTTACCCATCCATCATTGTTTTGGTGGAATGTGGTGAATTTGTAGTTCAAGTGATGATATAGAAACGCAAAGGTGATCCTCTTTTGTTTATTCGAATCCTCTGAAACATTAATTAAAACATTTATATTAATATATTGATTAATCTCCCTAAATAATAATTAAAATATTATATACTAAAATATGTATAGTAATATATTAATCAAAACATATATATTAATTAATAGAAGAAAACATATATCACCACAACAAAAGATTTTTATTTTTATTTTTATTTTTTCCGAAAAGAAATTCAAATCTAGTTTTTAAATAAAAAATTTAAATTAAAAAAAAATCTAAATTTAAATATATATATATTTTATTAATTTTAATATATATATATATATATATATTTCGATATTAAAATTAATAATAAGAAATTTTAAAAAATACATATATTTATCAATTTTAACCTCCAAACATAATTAAACACAAATAAAGGAAATCCTGATAACACATTATAACACTATACTTTTCAAATGCACAAACACATCAAATTTGAGTAGGCTTTTGAAACTCCGAGGGACACATCAAATTAGGCTTTTCAAACTCTGAAAGACACATCAAATTTGAGTGAAAGTAATGGGTGTTATTTATTTTCAAAAGGACGAACACAATAGATCGCGAAGCTAAGACACCAATGTTCCAAGAACAAGAAGAGATGAAGGAGATGCAAGATAAAGAAAGTTGGAAGACCGTAGAGAAAAAAACAGAAAGCTACAACATCCATCTCGCTAAGAAAGAAAAGGAGCCAGACAATTAAAAACTAAGAAAATTATAGGTCCAATAGACCAATTTGGTCTCAGTGGATGTTAACCACTATCATTATCATTTAATATACCAAAGGGATAAAATTTCATTTTTAGAGTTAAATATTATTGTGTTAAATAAAAATTTGTATTCAAGTTATTTTATTTTTTATATTTGTTAAAATGATGAAGTATATTTTTCTATATAATTTAAAATAAATTTATAAATCCAAAGAGTGTGTAAATCTCTATAAATTTAATATTAAGATTTATAATTTTGGAGTTTAATATTAATCTTATGGTTTATAATATTAATATTAATGTTAGTGTTTATAATATTAATCTTAAAGTTTATAGTCTTAAGGTTTATAATATTAATGCTAGGTTTTTTAATTTTAATTTTATTTTTTGTAATATTAATCCTAAGTTTTACAGTATTAATACTAAGGTTTTTAACTTTAATCTTAATGTTTGTAATATTAATCTTAGGGTTTATAATATTAATCATAGGGTTTATAATATTTATCCTAGGGTTCATTATATTAATGTTAAGATTTATAATATTGGGTTTTATAATGTTAGGGTTTATAATATTTGGTTTAATATTGTGACATTCAAAGGGTACATAAATCTATCCAACATTATATTGTGGCAAACATGGTCTTAATGTTACAATCAATCCAACCATCATTGTCGCAATATTCCATTACATTGCAACTTATTCAACATCACATTGTGACATTACAACGTTGAGGTTTAATTTTAGGATTTATAATGTTAATCCTAGGGTTTAAAATACTAGCCTTTAATATTAGGGTTTATATTCCTTGGATTTAATATTAATCGTAGGGTTTATAAATTTATTTATTTTTTTATTTTTTTATTTTTTTTGAATTAGACTAATTCTATTAATGTGACAAAATTAGTACAAGGAGGCACCGGCCTCTGCAGCGCAAGCCCCAAATTATGCCATGTTTAACAACAAAAGACTGGAAAGAGACTGCTCGCACCAGGGAAACCAGTCCAAAACTATAAGAGTTTGCTACCCACGTAAGGGTAACAGCCTGTAGTGCCAGAGTGGAATAGTTTTTGAACAATCATTAAAATTAACAACATGGCATAAAAAAACACCAGAATAGACCCATAGTATTGGGAGTCGAAACCTAGAACTTGAAAAAACATTGACCAGCTAGGTGTCGTTAGGAGGAGGAGGTTCTTCCACTATCAGATGCTTGTACGTCTCCATGTCATTTTCTGCATCCTATTTGTCTCTCGGAGTTTCTTTCATGTTCTTGAAGCAGCTTGGATTGGTGCGTCCCTGAGCTGCTTCTCTGCCTCCCTGAGCTGCTTTGCTACTTCTGTGCATCCCTGAGTTGCTTCTAGGGGCTTTTCTCTTGTTGGTGGTGTTTTGCGCCTAAGTATTGCGGGCCGGGCCTTCAAAGTCTTGTGGCTCCTCTCTAAATGCCATCGAGATAGTCGCTATTATGCAGGGACGTTCTAGCGTGCAACGAAATTGAAATTGTGCAGAATGACTGGGCTGCAGAGATGATATAGAGGCAGGAGGAGGCTGGGGAGCAATGTCAACAGGCCGAGGACCTGCAGTCTGAGCCCGCCCCCTAACCGTTGCGAGTGGCTAGGTAGTGTCCAGAGAAATGAGCTGTCGAAGGGGAGGATGAGTCAAAGGGGGACGAGTCAGAGATGGACGAGGAGGGGGTCCGATCTTCCTCTACTACTGCCCCTCCTGCAGCCTCCTAGAGCATATTCGATCTTCCTTTGATACTACCCCTCCTGGAGCGCATTCGATGACGCAGACGAGGCATGCTCACCTGGGCAAAATTGAGCGGACGAGGACGAGAAGGAGCAGTGCCAAAGAATGAGTGGTCAATGGGAATAGAAGGACCTGTAATCAGCGGTTCAAAGCAGAGATTCAAGACCGAAGAATTAATCCGTAGGCAACATAGAAGACTTTGCGAGAAATGTGCACCATCCACCATCTCAATGCAACACAGAACTTGGCAGTGTCTCCCCGTTGTCGTGTGCGAGCTCGGCTCTGCAGTAGCAGGGAGACAATTGCAGTTCAGAGGAGGCGGAGCGGGGGGAAGACGGTCTGAAGAGGCCATCTTAAAAACCAAATTAATGAAGCCTCGACCCGCACAGTTCATTAATGTGCCATTAATATCTGGTGGCTTTCTGTATATGCTTTTGAGTGGAAGAATGGGTGTCCAGGTGGCCTCGCCACTTGCCAACCCAAGGTCGTTGCATAGTACCTGTGTGCCTAAACACCTGCATCTGGGACGTAGGGTTTATAATATTAATCTTATGGTTTAATATTAATCTCAACATTTATGATCTTAGGGTTTATAATAGTAATGCTAGGGTTTATAAATAACCATAGGGTTCAATATAAATAATATTCATATTATTCAACGTTGTGTTGCAACATTATAAAATTGGGGTTTAATATTATGGTTTATAATATTAGGGTTTATTCTAGAAATTAATGTGTAGATTCGAAACTACTCATGAAAATTATTAAATCACAAGACTTGAAGCTCCTCTACTGATCTGCGAAAGCTAATTCACGATCTATAACACATAACATTAACATGCAAGAAGAAACATCACACATGCATAGAGATTTATCTAGGGGAAAACAACTGCTCAAAACCCCTTACTATCTATATTGCATTATTCAAATAATCTGGATGAATACAATATGCTCTGCTCAATCTTGAGCTCAACCTACACCTGTATCTTCTATCCTTTGCTTGATTGACTGGCCTTGACTGATACTTAGCCAAATTTTTGCCTTCTTGAGCTCTTATTTCCTTGCATTATTCCTCAAGAAATTAGCCCCCTATTAATTAGGAAATTCCTTAGTCTGGATTGCATAATTTCTTTAGGTATTCCTTTGAATGCATGCATGAGTTGTACAATTTGGAATATTCTACAACTGATAGTACACTTCCCTTGAATTCCAATCTCAACTGGGTAACTCGAATTTTGTGCATGAATGAGTTAATTTAGGTTGATTGATTAGTTATCTAGTTGAACATTGAAGCTTCACCCCACTGCTAGACCTCCCACTAGTTCCTCCAACAGTTGGGACTAATTTAACTAACCATAACTTGATTTAACTCGAATTAAATTGTTACAACTCAAATTAACTCAACCTAGGCTCCCAAAGATTAGGAAACACCATACACAACTCAAGTTCATCCTCCAATTCTAATTAACTGAGCTAACTAGGTGATAATAACTCAGTTAACTCATCCAAGTTGTATGTTGATGTGGAATTTCAATTTTCTCCTAATTTAATCAAAGGAAAAATTAAATTAGGAATTTCTTGTTGCATTTTCAGCATTTATTTTGGGCTTATTATTTAAAATAATAAAGTTTAATATTAGGTTTTATAATATTAAGCTTAGGATTTATTATATTGGGTTTTATATTAGGGTTTAATATTATGATGTTGGAATGGTACAAAATTCTATCAAACACAACATTGTCTCAATCCCTTGGGTTTATTAATCTCTTAGATTTATAATCTTAATCAATTAGGTTTATAATATCAATAATTCATTGTGTTTATTAATTCCTTAGTTTATAATATTAATAACCCCTTGGGTTTATAATATTAGGGTTTTTTATTTTGGTTTAATATTGTGACATTGAAATGGTACAAAAATATATCCAATGTAGCATCGTGACAAACATTGTCTTAATGTGATAATCAATCAAACAATCATTGTCACAATGTTACATTACATTACAATTTATTCCTTAATTGTAGCACAATTTACTATTTTTGGTAGTCTTTTTGGTCTTAAACTTTTGTAGCCGTTTTGAGGCCATAAATGGCGTTTTTTTGGAAAACGAGCAAACCCATATGTTATGGTAGGGATTTGCGGTAAAAAGGTGTAGTTCTTGTATAAATATTTCTAATAAGGTATCGTATGTGTCAAATGGAGATCGTATGCCAAAGTTATGACCCCAGGGAGTTGATGTACTAATTTACCCTAACGGGGCCCACAAACTTTTGGCGCTTCATCTCGTAGGGTTAAGTTTTTGGATGTTTAGGGTTTTCCATTGTTTTCTCAATAATAAATAGGCCTCCAAGCCTCATTGTAACAAAGTTCAGAAGGCATGTAGCCGCCACGTATCTTCTTAGAGATAAGATACCATCACTTGAGCTAGTTTATTTCCATTTTGCATGTAAACAATTTGCAATACTTTGTTTTAATGAATTGAAGTTATATTTTCGTTGTATCTTTGTGTTTCTAATTATATATGTATTTTATTTCATTCCTTCATAAATCTAGATTAGTGGTATAAGAGCGGTCTACTCTTTCTCTGTTTTTTATTCATGTCCCCAGTGAGGTCGGGGTATAAGGAGTTGGGACTGAACTGGTTGAACCTTTACAAGACCATCCCCGCTAACACCGACAACCTCCCATGGTAGAAGAAAAGAAAGAAGAGGGATCAGGAGATCCTAACAAACTATTGCTCGAAGAAGCCCTCAAGCAGCAAAAGAACAAGATGATGGACAAGTTTTCTTAGATCCTTCAGCGGATGTGCATTGATGACTTTATTTAGTAATCATTTCGGAGGCACTGCCCCCTTCAAGGTACAAGTGAACTTCGATACCCCTATATTCGAAGGTCAAATAAATGTAGTTGTTGTAGATAAATGGTTGAATTTGTCTATTGGAAGGTTATTTTTCGGTTCATAATTTCTTCGATCGGGGAAATATTACTTTTGCACTACTTGAGGTCACCCCCCATGTCAAGGACTAGTGGGAAACTTACTGTGAGAAAAGGGTCAAGGAACCCTCTTTGTTTATAGTCGCCCCCTCTTGGAACTCTTTTTGAGATGTTGTCAACAAATAGTATTACCATGTGGGGAGTTATGAGGACAAGTACATATAATGGACCACACTACAATAACAAAGGGACCAAGATGTGCATGAGTTCACAAATATTTTTCATACTCTACATACAAAGTTGGGTATCAAAGACTTTGAGTGACATCTAGTGCTCAAGTATCATAATTGTCTACACAAATAAATTCAGGAAGAAATGGAGTTCCTGGACATCGCTTCACTTGGTCCAACATACTGATATACTACTAAGATTGAACAAAAAATTAAACAAAAGCAGCATGATTTTGGATCTACGAATTAGATGTAGGGAAAGAGCACCCCAAACCACAGAAAAAGGGCAAAGCCAAGGTGGAGTGGCCCAAGACAACCCATTGAAGCCGCAAGAAAAGAATGGCACCATGAAGATGAAGAAGGACATAAGAAAGTAGTGTGAATTTCACAAGAGCCACACTCACAGCACAAATCAGTGTCACACTAAGCAGTCATTGGTGGTTGAGCTGAAAGCTTCAAATTACGATGCACGTTTTGATTCTGAGCCAAAAATTGATAAGGGGAATGACAAGGGGAAGCAGATCATTGATGTAGAACCCAATGCCACCATTGCCATGACCAAGGTCTAGAATACTGAGCCCAAATATCGAGAGGAGTGGGAGTGTCTCTTCCACTCATAGATGTGGTTGAAGGGTTCTCCACTGCAGTTCATTGTTGACAATGGGAGCAAAAAGAACCTCATTTCAGTAGCAGTCATGAAGCAGTTGGGCCTACCGACCACATCACACCCACAGTCGTATACCATCAGGTGGCTTCACCAAGGACGAGATCTTTGCGTCAGCCAGTAGTTTTGCCTTCCCTACAACATCAAGCCCTACACATATGAGGTAATGTGTGATGTTGATCCTCTTAAAGTTTGTGATGTGCTATTAGGTCAACCATACTTGTGGAAAAGTCATAATGTGTATGAGTCCAGGTCTCACACTATTATTATTACTTTGATCAATCAGTTATACAAGATATTAGACTTAGCCCCACCTACCACCATCTCTTTTATCTTTGCTAAGAAGTGCATTGAGATCATCTCCCAAACGGGGAAATTTGTTTTCTGTCAGATTCACTCTCAAAGTAAGGGGAGATAGTGGTCACATCCATGGCCACTGGAAAGGGTTCCCCCACACAACAGAAGTGGGTGGATAAGGTCATGGAAGAATATAGGGACATCTTCTCATCACCCACAAGGGAACCTTTTCACTGTTAGGTCAAGCATTCGATCGATCTAAATCTCAGAGCACCTTTACCTAATGGGTCAATATACTGTCACTCCATTCTAGAAAATGAAAAAATCAAGCAACAAATCCAAGAGTTTCTATG
Source organism: Pinus tabuliformis (assembly GCA_031772625.1). NCBI lineage: Eukaryota > Viridiplantae > Streptophyta > Pinopsida > Pinales > Pinaceae > Pinus > Pinus tabuliformis. Next base: position 630,527,290 of record CM062814.1, on the reverse strand, counting down.
AAAAGGGAACATTTGACCAAGTTCCTCACCTTGTGGGAGATCAATTATACTTGTATAGAAGAAAGATGAAACTTGGAGGTTCTGCGTTTATGATTGGGAACTAAAAAAGATCATTGTCAAGAACAAGTATCCAATCCCATGGATTGATGACCTTCTTAAGCAGCTTAAGGGGGCCAAGTATTTTAGTAAGATCGATTTGAAGTCTGGTTATCACTAGGTGCCAATAGAAACCATAGATGTATGGAAGACTGTCTTCAAATCCAAGGAGATCCTTTTCGAGTGGTTGGTCATGTCTTTCGGGTTGACAAATGCCCCTGAAGTTTTTTATTTGGATGATGGATGATAACTTTCCAACCTTCACCAAATTTTTCGTGGTTGTATATCTGGACGACATCCTCATCTTCAACAAGATTCAGGAAGAGAACCTCCAACACATTTGACAGGCCCTTAAAACTTGGTGTCAACACAAACTATGTGCCGACTTGGAGAAATGCACCTTTGGCATGAGCCATGTCTAATATCTGGGCTACATCATTGATGAGCAAGGCATGCATGTGGATTTGACTAAGATCCAAATCATTCGGGTGGCCAGCCCCAACCACTCTAACAAAGTTTCATAACCTTTTCGGCCTTGCCAATTGTTATCGGCGGTTCATGTTGGGATTCTCTCATATCACTTAGCCTTTGAGTCAGGTTACCAAGGGTGGAGAAAAAGCAAATTTTTTCTAGTCTAAGTTCCAACATAAGGCATTCGTTGCGCTGAAGCACTGCCTCTGCTCTGCACCTGTACTCACATTTCCATAACTACTGTTAGCGCTTGAAATTTCACCTCAGGCTGAGAAAGGCAAACTTCAAGGCAACATCAAACCACTTAGCCTCGTAGCTAGCCCTACGGGGCAGGAGAGGGCTCTCTCCGATCTATCTCGGTAAAGATCTTCAACGAGCGAGATAACCAATAAGGAAACACTGATTTTAGGCTAGTAAATTGATAAAAAGAGTTTGTTTTGGGATTTTTGGATTTTGGTGGAAAATCGGGGAAAGGCAATTTTGGGTGCGGGGATTGGACACAGTTTTTGCAGGGGGTTCTTTGGGGCAAGGTAGGAGACTGTATTGATGCCTTTAAATTAAGTGAATGGGTAGGAATGACCGGTGAGGAGCTAAGGAGAGCAAGCAATCACCTTGAGTTCTACTTAAACAGATGAAAACATTGATATTAAGCAAATTTAAAAGCAGAGCATGGAAATCATGAATTCTACTTTAACACTTCATTTGCCTAATTTCAGAAGAAAAAGAAAGAGGATGATTTCATATAACACACTTACAAGTACAAAGAGAAGCACACCATCAATAAATGTAACCACAGGAATCCCAAAAAGGACTACAAAACCCTGGTCTTTCTTCCTTTGCCAAAATTGCAGAGATACAATGAATAATACAATAGAGCTTTCTCCCTCAAGAGTCCAACCTCTCCAACCATGAAAATGACTGAGAAAATACATAATATAGACCATGCCAACCCATTCCCTAGCCTCTAGGGGTTGAGCTCATCCTTCTAGGAGCTGTTTCAACCAATTCTAAACTGAGCACTAAAATCTAGGCAGTCAAAACAACTTGCCTCTATAAGCTAGGAAACCAATTCATTCATTAAATGTTTGCTATTTCATGAATGAATCTTCTAGAATAGGTAAATAAGTGTCATGTCAACATGAAAATACATTAATTACATCAAAGAGGGTGAAAAATCTCATCCCAAGTCAAAACTGGCCAAAGCTGGGCGAATTCCTGAGCTGTAGGTGAAAAATTATGAAAATTGCCTGATAGGTCGCGCCCTTAATCCTGATAGGTCGCGCTACTTTGGAGCTCCGTTTGAGGCACTTCCAGGTGTCCAAATGAGGAAAAAGTGGGCTTGTTGGAAAGGTATGGATGTCTACTTTCCAACCCAACTAGAATTTCTGAATTTGGTGGCCATTTGCCCCTCCAAAATTGCAATCTCCCAAGACTGCTCCCTGTTTGTCAAAAAGGTGGCAGAAAGTCAATTTTTGCATGTTTTTTGACCTTCTGGAGGCTCAAAACTTGATGAAATCTCTTGGTAATTGCTGAGCAGGTGTATCTTTGCATGAAAAATCCAGAAATGCTGAGTTTTTGCAAAATGAAGTTGCCCATCGGATAGGTCGCGCGCGGCGCGCGACCTATCAAGGAGAAAAACCTGTTTTTTGCCCAAAAATTCATAAAAGACCAAAAATTCTCAAAATTGTTTGATATTTGTGCTGTAGTGAGGTCATTTAATATCATGCTCCTTCAAGGAAGCCTCAGCCAAGATGTGGAGGGGATCGGGCCTTTTTCGTCGTTTTAGTGCCTTGGCCAACCGCCCTTGAATCTGGCGATTGTAATTTTGACATTTTTAAAGAAAATGTACATGAACCTCTCATTTCAACTTGATGGCATTAAAACACATTTCTCATGCCCATTTTTCCTTATCAATCAAAATACTTTGATGATCAGAGGCCTACCTGCAATCTTGAAGAAATTTGGGGATGTTTGGCAGTTTACAGGCAATTTTTGTGGATAAATTCCCAACAGGTCGCGCACAGGTGCTGATAGGTCGCGCACGCTCAATAGGTCGCGCCAGTGTATTTTTTCAACTGGATGAACCCCCCTGATAGGTCGCGTGCACCCAACAGGTCGCGCGCAAGTGCTAACAAGTCGCGTGCGGGTTCAGCTTGCCAAGTTTGCTCAATTTCTCTCCAAATCGCCCAAATCGCTCTTCACTATTGCTTTGAGGCAAATGATGCTCAAATAGAAGGAGAGAGGGGCTTTATAGGCTTGATTTAAATTAATTTCTCCTCAAACCCTCTTTCTAATGTTTTTAACTTGACACTTTTTCAAAATTTAAATACTGCTGACTTTATGGTTTCCTTTTGTCCTGAAATTGTTTGAACTGATACTTTGCCTTGAAAAATTTTGTGGGGATAGCTTCTGAGGAATCTTGGCAAAGGGGACCAGGGCTGCATGCTGTCTTTTGAAAACTTTTGAATTTTTACAAGTTTTTACAAAAATGAGAAAAAGACCTTGTCTTTAAAAACAGGGTTCTTAAATCCAAGGTTAAAATTAGCTATACAGGATGAAACCTCAAAGACATGACCTCAAAGACAAATTGGACCTAAACCCTAGACCTAGGACTTTGACAAGACAAGGAACCTTGAAAGGATTTGTAGACTGAAACAACTTGATCCAGCAGTGCCAAGACGGGAATAAAGACACCAGCTCCTCCATCAGGGTTATGGCATGCCTAATGGAATGTAATGAAATGACACTGATGAGACACCTACTTATGCAAATGCAAAGAGTTTTGATCGCTGATGGAGGGCTACTAGACCGACTCTAACAACTACAACAACAATTTGAAATTGAGACAAAAATCTTTGACTATGCTATTGGTGTAGTTCTCACCCAGCAAGGGCATCTGATGGCCTATCACAGTGAGACACTTCCCGATACAATTCAAAAATACCCCACCTATAATAAAGAGATGTATTCTATCGTGTAGAGTTGTCAGCAATGGAAACATTGCATTTGGGAAGGAGACGATCATTCACACAGATCATTGACCTCTTTAGTTTATATAGACACAAGGGAATTTGCAGAAAAATTGACATCAGAAGTGGTCTACATATATGCAACATTCCACTTTAACATTAAATACAAGAAGGGAAACACCAATCATGTTGCATATTTCTTCAGGCGGCCCCCTGTTGCAGCACTGACTACTGTTCTACACTCATGTGGCCATGAGACCTCTGGATGGCCACAACTATACAAAAATGGTCCAAATTTCACCACCACATACCATATACTAGTGGATGGAAAGGAAGTTCCATATTTCCACCTCGAATATGCATTATTATGCTACCTCGACCAGCTTTGTGTTCCTTTAAGCAAGCGTGCCAAGCTGATTTGGGAGGCACAATATAGTTGGGTTGGAGGACACTTTGGTGTGGAAAAAATGTGGTTGTACTAAAAAATTATTTTTATTGGCCAAAGCTCTAATAGGATTTTGGAAAGTATATCATATCCTGAAGTTTTTGTACCATCGCCAAGATAGACATAGCAAAGCCTATATGCTCCTCTGCCTACTCCCAACCAACCATGGGAATCCATCTCCATGGATTATCTGTCGGGCCTCCCTTCTACCAAGCATGGTAATGATTGTGTATTTTTGGTCATGGAAAATTTTTCTAAGATGGATATATTAACAGCTTGCAAGAAGAGTATCACAACAAAGGACACAACCAATCTCTTCTTTGAACAAGTATGTGTACATTTTGGGATCCTGTATACCATTATATCAGATCGGGATAGCAGGTTCCTGAGCAAATTTTGGTTGATCCTTTGGACATTATTGGACACCAAGCGCACAAAGTTGACTGCACTCCATCCCCAGATTGATGACCAGACAAAGGTCATAATCAAGATGATAGTGAACATACTACGCATGCATAACTCCAAGCATCCACAAACCTAGGATGAGAGCCTTATTTATGTGAAAAATAGTTATAACAGAGCTCTCCATAGCTCGACTGGCTGCAATCCTTTTCAAGTGGGTATGGGATTTCAACCATTGTGTCTGATTGGTGTTGTCATGCCTCATGTGATTACACAAACATAATTCACACATTTGAACTCTGAGGTTGATAAAGTAACCTAGTTTATTGAACGCATCCAACACACCCACCACAGGTGCTCGAAATATTTAATAAGTCCAATGCCAAGTACAAATAATGACATGATCAACATCGAGTTCCACACAAGTTTTAGGTGGGCAACAAAGTTTGGTTGCATTTGTAGAAAGAATGCCTTGTCGAAGCCTATTGGAAGCTTAGACCACTCCGATACAAGACTTACACCATCACCAAGGCTATCAGAGACAATGATTTTGGGCTCAACATTCCCCCATTCCTTATCTTGCACCTACTGTTCAATGTGGACTTCCTTCGGCCATTCTCTCCACCATTGTTCGACACATCATGCATTGTAAAACAACTAACACTAACAAAGCTAAACCCATACAGCATGGAATATGCTACAAATGATAGGATCATGGCCATGCAGATCATGAACACTCGTCAGCAAAATATCCAATTGTATCAGGTTGTCAAAGCTAACCAACTCAAGCACCAAGGCAAGTGGCTCAACAAGGACCAAGTTCAACAGAAGTTTCCCCATCTCATGGAGGCACGCAACATAATGGGGACCATTACTTACTAAGGGAGGACTAATCCAATTGGATATTGGTGGTCACCCACCTATTCCACTTAGACCCCCACCATTGTTTCTTTCATTTTCCTTAATTGTAGCACAATCTACTATTTTTCGCAAATTTTCTGGTCTTAAACTTCTACATCCATTTTGAGGCCCTAAACAACATTTTTTTGGAAAACGAGAAAACTTAGAGCTTATAGAGATTTATAGTCAAAAGTCACAGTCCTCGGATAAATCTTTCTAATGAGGTATCATATGCGTCAAACGAAGACCGTATGCGAAAGTTATAACCCTCGAAATTTGATGTGCCAATTTACCCCAACGGGGCCCACAAACTTTTGGTGTTTCATCTCCTAGGCTTAGGTTTTTGGATGTTTAGGGTTTTCCATTATTTCTCAATAATAAATAGGCCTTTGAGCCTCATCGTAACATAATTCAAACGACATGTAGCCACCACATCTCTTCTCATAGATAAAATATCATCACCTGAGCTAGCTTATTTCCATTTTTCATGTAAATAGTTTGCGGTACTTTGTTACTAATGAATTGAAGTTTTGTTTTTCGTTGTATCTCTTCGTTTATATTTATATATGTTTTCACTTTGTTCCTTCATAAATCTGGATCGGTTTTATATCAGGCTTTAATACTATGATATTGGAATGGTACAAAAATATATCTAATGTCGCATTTGTGACAAACATTGTCTCAATACGATAATCAATTTGACAATGATTGTCGCAACTTTACATTACATTGCAATTTATTCAACATCGCATTATTACATTACAAAAATGGGGTTTAATATTAGGGTTTTAAAATATTGGATTTATAATATTAATGTCTAATATTGAGTTTATAATTTTAAATATTGGGATTTATAATATTAATACGAGGGTTTATAATATTAATCCTAGGGTTTAATATTGGTCCTAATGTTTACAATATGAATCCCTCAAGTTTATTAATCCCTTGGGTTTATATTATTAATCCCATGGGTTTATATTATTAATCCCTTAGGTCTATAATATTAATAATCCATTGTCCCCCACGGCAGGTGTTTAGACCCGACATTTATCAGAAGGCCATCATAACAAAGAGAATATAACAACCACTTGGATAACACGCCTACCTCATTAATTCCATGGCACACCTAGTATAGCTAAGACATGATGCTCACACTAATCCAGTCATGGACATTGTACAACAAATCTAGCATGACTTGTGGGAAAATTATGATGATGAATGATGAATTACAGTGGTTCCTTCTTAAGCAAGATGAGGGTGGTGTCACTGCAAGCAAGCATCCTCTCTCTGGCACATTTTTATCTCCCATGCCTTGTCATTCTCATTTTTCATTACCGAAAAAATATGATTTTGGCTTTTCCATCTAAGAATAACCATGCCTATTTCTTTTATTATCTCCTCACATTCTCTAATTGGTCCACTCCTGAGCATTTTTTGGCTCTCCTAATGTTGGACTATATGTCTTATTCTTGGATTCACCTTTGACTACCCTCATAATCCTCTACTAGTAGGATGGATTGGGACTCTCAATTGGCCACTCAACTTCATCGTCATTATGTAGCCATCTCAAAGAATCATCTACTTCATTTCCATTTGAAGGCTCCAGTAATGCAAAATAAGGGTGCCCCTAGAACTTGCTATATTAGATTAAGTTAGCTAGAGATTTGCATGATAGAATATTCCATTTAGTTATCACTATCCTTACTGCAATCGCTTGAAAACCACCCACTCTCATTTTAAAACCCACACTAGGAAACCGGTCCCATCATCCCCAGTCAGAGCCACCACTTCAAATTGAAAAGGAGTTGTCTTTAAGGTCTAGACCACGTGGTTATCCCCCATGTTGGAGTAGCAGAAATCTGAGGCTTCAACAAGTCACCAGGGAAAAACAGAACTTTGGATCATAGGACCTCAGATCACTCTGAAATTTTGGTGACACATAATCTCGAGCAAGCATAGTGACAAGATCTTGGTGGCAAGCACAATGATACATAATCTTGGGTCTCTCTATGATGTTTTATGGGAAAAAGGACTTCAGATACCTCTATTATCCTCTGTGATGATCACATTAAAGTATATCAATCTCATGACCATTATCTCTTCTAGTTTTCAGTGACTACTCTCTCAAAAGTTACAATCTTGGCATGCATATAAATAACCTCAGTCATACTCTATCTCATCTTGTATATATACACAGTCACAGTCTTGATGTATCTACAATGGATTGGATCATACCGTCTTGGCATAACATCAAGACACAGTCATGATCTAAGTATAGTCACAATTATGATCTCAGATCTCTATAGTAGTGTAGCAAGATGATAAAGTAATGATGATGTAGTTGAGACGATATGAAGATGGAGTAATGGTGCAGAAGAAATGATCTCATTGTCATAATGAGTATCTCAGTAGAAGCACAATAATGTTCTCAGTGATGACAGCAGCAAGGAAGATCTCAGTAATGCAGTGATGATGAACTCAGCAACGACAAAGAAGAGGATTGGTGCTGTTGTACCTTAAGAAACCAATTTCCTAGCTGTGGAGAAATTGTGCTTAAGACATTAATGATTATTGTTTGTTGTTACTTATTTTCACTTTATTGTTTGTTGTATTCTTAAATGAAGGACCTGGAAAACTTGGTCTTTAACCCTTAATACGTATGTGACCGGAAAATCTCAGAATGCCATTTGTTGCTAGATATAAATGACGAATGAAGAAAGCTTGAAGGAGAAGTTTAAGATAATATGTTGCTTAACATAGAACCTACTATCTGTCACTTAGAAGAATTATGAAAATGAGAATTGAATCATAGACAATATGCTGCTTGACACAGAAACTATTATCTGCGACCCTTAGAGAAGTTAAAGATAATATGCTGCCTTACACATAAACTATTATCTATAACTTAGAAAGGAAGATGAAAACTTCAAGTATAGGAGCGCTCTTTTAAGGGATTTCAACTTTATATACATAAGCAAATAAAGACCTGCAACTTCATTACTATACTTGGAAGAAGAAAACATAAGTGACACATGACAGAGAAGTTACAAAATTATACCCAACAATTCATAGAAACTTCTGATTCTTTCATTAATCAACAACTATATCAGGAATACAATGGCTTAGTCTCCATGTTCTCCAAAATTCGAACCCCCCTTCTCTGTAAATTTTCCTTTTTATACATTGTGAAACAGTTGCTGATCTCTGAAATTTTCAAACTACTAAAATTGTTTCTCTAACTATCTGAAGTAAGAATTATTACAAAATATTACACAGAGGGTAAAGACATCTCAAAGAACATAAAATAACAGAAAATATCTGAACATGACAATGACAGCTGGCTTTTCGGCTCTTGAATTCTTCTGTAGATGCTTTAATAATGATTAATCCGCTTTAACCATAATAAACAGTGTTTGACTTTGACTTGTGCATAAATATGGGCTTACACATGTATCGGGCATGCTTTAATTGGCCAAAATGCAATTGAACCGCACTAATTACCTTCCTTTGAATTTGCCTCTAACACTAATTTTTCCCGCAACCTTTGATCATTATGGAACTCAAAAAGAATTAATTCTACTTCATAAATCCATCGGATCCGCCCGTTCAATACTCCATTGATTTCGTGTCGGAAATCGCAATCGGCACCTTCAATTGATATATCAATACAAAACTTAAGGACATGCGACATAACAGACATGTTGGAAGAATTAAACATAATATATACCATATCGGGTCCGACCTATCGCAAATTGTAATTGGCATAACCATAGACATATACATAAAGCATTATGCGATATCGCAGACTCGCCAACATTATAAAACATAATGCATATATTTTCGAGTCTGGATTTTCCATCACTCATCGCAATCGGCAAAGGAACCAACACATATGCAAAGACGCTTTGCAGACCCCCCAGGACTTATAAAATGCAACATATAGTTCTTCGGGTCTGGCCCATCATCGCAAATCGCAATCAGTGATTCTGTGGTGATAACATAAATGCCCATTACATTTTTTGCGATTGCCATTAACTGCATTGCTAACACACACACACACACACACATAGACATATATATATATTGGGTATGGCTCCATATAACCATTTATATAGCGATTTGATTTGTTGGTATAGCGACCTTGGCTACACCAGGGCCGATTCTTTTACACTTCTTTCTTTTGTGAATTCGATATATAATAAACAAAATACTTCATTTCCCTTAGAATCTGTGAATGTAAAGAAAATAAGGGAGCTTCATTAAGGTTGAACCCCTGTAGTGATTTTTAGACCACGCATTGTGATAAAAGTGATAAATAAGCTTAAACACAATATAATCTACAATAGGTGCCTTGGTCTTGGAGTGGCATAGTAAGTCAAGGGTTAGGGTCTTGGTGTTCATCAATTGGAATCTCTATAAGAAGAATTATGTGCAGGTTTTCCTCTCCAAGAGGGAGAGGTTTTGGCCCTGGCAGAATGCCAACATCTCGTGGTCTTATCTCTTTGTTTTTGGTAGCTATTTGATGAACTAAAGAATACACACACTAATAATAATAAGAGAAGATTGATATAAGAAGAAAATTAAAAATGCCTCACAAATAGTTATCAAGTCAAGAAGAATCTCATTAACTTCATGTGCACTAGATTCTTCGATAGTCAGGGAAGATAGTCTTCTCTTCACTTTGATCGCACACCAATTAAGAGTATTGCAAAAAAAATTGGATCGTTTGCAAAGATCCTGACCTTCATGGTGGATAACATTAAAGTGAAAGCAAAATCTGCTACTTTCGGGATAATAAAGGATATTTTTGGGATATCAGACAATCCGATTCAGGTGACGACAACATGATAGGAGTAAGAGGTTGTTGTGCTATTCAATAACCCCCATTTGTTAAAATAATAGCTAATATTCTATTAATAAATGGGGACCCTTAAAAAATCCTTCCAAATAATAAATTTAGCATTTAGGCATTTTCTTGTTATTTTTTTGGAATAAAGCAAGATATCAAGATAAAACCCTTTGAAAAACTAGCAAATGCTCGCCTTTTCATATATTGCACGATCAAACGTTTCAATAGCCTTGTTAACGACCAAAACTCGCAAAAAGCGATCAAAAGGGATTACCGCGCTTAACCTCGAAACTATTAGGCTTTTTGATTTGAACTAAGTCCTAAGGCATTTCTTATTAAAAAATGTCTGCATCACATATCGCCACTTACAAAGGGCGCACCTTCACAAAGTTTCTTTAACCATGCGATATGCGATATTGCGATAACACGGTCACCCTTATCGCATCGCATTGGAAACCCTTATGAAAGGTCTGAAACCTTACCAACCATGCGATATTGCAAAATGCGATAGAAGCTCGGACCCGATTGCCAACCATGTTATAAAAAAACACTCAAGTCCTTTGCGCAATGAAAACGGCTTTACAAAGAAAATCCTATAAAATAAGCTATGCTTTGAAAACGATAATGAAGATCCCGCATTTCACATCCCGCAGAAACCAAAGGAATGTTAAAGAAAGTGCACACACGAAATGCGATAATGCGATATTGCATCGCAATCGCAAAATCAACATCTTTGCAATTAAAAAGCTTGCCACCCTAAAATTTTCTTTCCCCACTTATGATGCAAAACATTAATGAGCAATAAAGCTAGGGATAAGGAACCATTAGTGGGAATTTAGTAAGGGTTAACAACATTTACATTTGAAAAGTGGTTCGACGTGATATGATATCTTCTCACCTGCGTTTACTAAAAATTCCTTTCTTGTCACCTTTTCAAAGTTATCTATATCATTCATTCTTATGTCTATTTGATAGTTTTTGCTTTGCTCCATTTTCAAGAAAAATCCGCAGCAAGAGTCGTTGGGAGCAATGGCAAAGAGGGAATAGTCAACCGCATCTGAAAAATCAGAAATGATCCCTCTATTCTTTGATACTACGTGTAGCAGAGATGGAGGAACCTCAACATGGGAGGCCATGTATGATTTATTAGAAGAGGAGAAATTGAGACCTCGAGTAACAAAGGCCACAACCGATGGTCATGTTTCCTCTGACACTTCCTTTTTCGAGACAACCTGCTCATTTCTGTACTGCATAGCCAAAAGACCAAAGATAATTCCATATACAGATATGGTTAAGTGGATAATTGATTAGGTGGACGTCTTAGACATAGAATTCAAGAATAGCAGGTAGGAGGTTATGGGATCTTTTTCACCAGACAACCTACAACTTATGTACAATCTACTAGAGCCACAAAAAATCTACAATAAATAGTTCCTCGAGAAATTCGCTAAGGAGAATGAAGACCCAGCAAACGTCACGCGGACCTGGACAAAAAACGAAGGCAAGATAAAAAAGGATAAGACGGGTATGTATTCTACATCTTCTATCTCTCCCCCTCATAGTTTTGCAGCAACCATGTTATGTAGAATGTTCGACAAGCCCGATAGTACCAAATTTTCCCCAGAATGGTTGTCGTTAATAGATGCAGCCGTAAACACAACAATAATGAATTGGGCCCAAATTTAATCTAATAATTTGGTGAAAGCTATTATGGAGTATAGGAGAAAGAGGAGTATCTCTTCAAGGGTTTACCCTCCATATTTCATGTGTGCCTATGTAATGGATGAAATCTGTTTTGGCTCCAAATTTCCTATCATGGGATGGAAGCGGACTGTGTAAGACCCACTTCCTATCCATATATATCATGAGAGTATGTGGGAGTCTCAGTTTCACCCCCATTTTTACAAAATTTGTGAAGGATTTATGTTGCCTATCAATAAACAAGTCTACAACAGAAATGCTCCTAGGTTTTCTAAAGAAGCTGAAGTATATCCTACCTGTAGCCAGATATCATAGTATTCTGGAGCATTGCTTCACCGTATGTCCTTCCATACTATGTCCCCGACAAGTTAATGGCCAAGGAGATAACCTACCAAATAGCAGGGGAAGGTGGGCTGAGCTAAGGATTGAAGGAACAAAAAAAGGCCATTTAGCCTACATTTCTATTGCAATGTGGTGCGTTTGCACTACATGATTTTGGACATGCATGCAAAGAAGCAGAGATTATGAAATCTTTGAAACTAGCTACATTCCTAGGAAGACAGTATGACCCAAATGACACCTCCAAAGACTTCATTACTATGGTGAAAGTGAAACCATTCACCCATGAGGAAGATGCCTTCGATGACCTCTTCCTACAAAAAGAGACATTTTCAGAAGTGACGCATATGGCATCACTACTTCTTGCCCCAGATGATCTTGAAGCTTTCTGTTAATATAGAGAGAGATTATTATTAAAGGTCCCATTGAATCTCCTACAGATTGAACCAATAAGGGAGCCAACTCCTAGTGTAAACTTAGAGGAAAGATCCAAATAAAATTCCAAAGAAGATTCCGAAGCAGAGTATGAGGAGAAGTCTACTCGTGAGTCAGAGCACTCAGAGCACCAATCTCAAAATGGGGGCAATAAAAACAAAGAGTCCGAAAGGGACACAGCCAGGACTACAAAGAAAGTAGTTGAGCAAACCTCGACAAATAAAGATGATGAAATTCACTCTACTTCCACTCAGTCGGCAAAACCCCCAGTTATTGATTTAAAAGAAGAATGGGATGATTTTAATAAGAAGCTCCATATAGAGGAACAAATATCCGAGATATAGACTCCACAACACAAATTAACTCAAGAAATTACAGTGGAGAAAACTGTAGGCACTCAGGATGTGGAGGTCATTCCTGCCACTCCCACTTCTAAAATTATTTTGAGAATTGAGGAAATTCCTCCATTAGATGTGTTTTATAGCCCTACCCACAAATCTATCGTCAAAAGACAGAGGAAGAAAATAAAGTTAGATGTTGCAGCTATTACCACTCCCGACAATGAACCAATGGACATTGTTTGGAAAGGTTCGCCCATGGACCCATCTGAAAACCTTACGAGACTATCGCAATTTGCAGGAGCCTACGCCACATCAACTATTGATAAAGCGACAAAGGTTCAAATGCTGCTTAGAGAAAAGGAACAAAAGATTCTGTTGTTGGAACAACAATTAGAGTAGGAAAAAACTAACCAACAAGCAGAGTTACAAATAGGCAAGCTTCAACAGGAGTTTGAACAGATGAAACTACAACATCAAGCCAACTTAGCAGAAAGAGATGCGCAGATACAAGCTATGGAAAATAAGTATAAGGACAATCTACAAATTGATCAGTTTATAAAAGAAGCACTCAGTCTTAACTCTCAACTAATGTATCAAAAGGAAGTTCTATGCTAGAAAATCTCGCAAATAATTCCTTATTGCGAGATCAGTGATAAGCTAACAATCCAAGTCGTCGACATAAGACTTGAGTATGACAAAATCCATAAAAGGATTTATGACTTTATCACCTGGCAAGAATTAGAATATGGGAGGAAGGCTAATTTGCGAAAACTAGAGGAATCACATAAATAAAATTCTATTTGCAGAGTGAGATTCTCAGCTGAAGCAAGCAGAAAGGGCAACGATGGTCGCGGAAGCAACAATAAATAGCATCATTGAAGCCATTAACGAAAATCTACATGGCGCCACCCTGGTTGTAGAATCTATACCGGGATTTCTTCCAAATGCCAAACAACTAGAGCAAAAGTGGAGACAAGCGACAAAGGAAAGGGAGGAGGTAATCAAACAAATGAGCAAGCTGAATTGTGAAGCATACTGGCAATACTTAGTAAAGCCATACATCTAGTGGATGACCTTGCGATGGTTAACCACCTCCACCATAAAAATGGTGCTAACACTGACGGACGTTATATTTATGAGACAGTTGAAATTTGCGATCGACTAATCGACACAGCTCAAGCCAATGACAGATATCTGCGATCTTAAGGATCAAATGCAAAGGAGTAAGTCACTTTGCTTTATTTCTATTTTAGTTTCATTTCGCATAATCTGAGGAAGGTCATTTAAACCTCCTCAGCTATGTTTTTTGTAATAATCTATTTTACGACCTATAGTTTAGTATTTAAACCCCTCTCATGCATTTAGAGAAGGGTCTAGAAATTTTATCAGAAAAATTCTTCAAAACATGCACTTCTATACCTTTGAGGAGGTTCTGATGGAATGAATGGAACAAGATCTATTTTATTTTAAATATCTGGCATACTCCACTGAAATTGCACTTTTGTACTTTTAAATGATGTTGGATTGATTGGAATTAGGTTGATATTGCTGAAACACATGAGCAGAACTTATCATATATGGTACTTTTATCTTGTGATTCTGTTTTATTTATGTATAAGGCAATAAATTTTCTTCAATTTTTTTATTTTTATTTATTTTTTTTTTAATTTTAATTTTAATTTTTTTTTTTTTTTTTTTTTTTTTTTTTTTTTTTTTTTTTTTTTTTTAATTTTAATTTTAATTAATTATTATTATTATTATTATTTATTTTATTTTATTTATTTATTTATTTTTAATGTATGAAAATTTGAATTTCGGTTAGCATTATTACACTTTTGTATGGTGTTGGCTTTAACTTTATGTTGAATACATGAACAATTCTATATGCGATATATCTTTCACAATCGTTTTGGCTAACTATTTATCCAAAACTATTATTGTTAAGCGATTTCAGTTCATATTGCAGTTGAATGATCTTTATTACCAATTGCTATAGGACATTATTATATATCACATACTTTACTTTATTCTCGGGCATAGTTATATTTTAGTAGTGTTCAAACTAGGATATGTGCATGTGTTTAATAGTTTAGATTAGATTACACTTAGCTTAATTATTCCCTTGTTACATCATATATCACCCCATCAACACTATCAAAATTTCTTTTGGGAAACTGGTCCCATTATCCCTAGTTGAATCTACTACACCAAACGAAAAAGGAGTTGCTAACCAAGGTCTGGACCGGGTGGTTTTCCCCCATGTTGTAGCAACGATTTTCGAGGCTTCAACATTTTTGGCACTAGACGGAGGGTATGACTATGAATGGCAAGAAAATTCAAACCAACAAACCATTCTAAGAGCAAAACTCCCTCATCCTCACCTCCAACTTCTTGAACGCATTCCAAATCTCCCAATCCCAAGCGAGAATTTGTAAAGAAACCCTTAGAACCCACTACTAAAATTCCAAAGAAGCCAAATCATTATTCTTCTATAGAAACCCCTAAAGTTCAATCTTTGATTCATAAGTTACAGGGGATTTCGATATCTCAAGAAGAATCCAAGTTATCCCAAGCTAGTGTTGCTTCTGAGTTTCCCTCATCTCAAAGGTTAACTAGAGCACATAGTGAAAAGTTTGGGATCCACCCATTCAGATTCCCTCTACCAAACCATAAGAGAGCTAAGAAGACACCATATGAATCCCATAGTGAGGTTCTCTCATCATCCCCTCAATCATCCTCATTCATTCCATTTGTTTCATCACAAGATCAATCATCCACCTCACAACTCCATATCATGATTTACACAGGTACTGGAGCACAAGCCTCCTCTACCCAATCACCTTCAACCACTAGAACATCTTCCTCTACGCAGATACCAACGATGGCTCAAAACCCTCCAAGGCCATGGACAAATCTAGGAGCTGTACGGATGGTAGGGCCTTTACATCAATTGCTAGCCCATCTTGAAAAGTGGCTACCAAAGTTCAATCCTGATAATGGCCTACCAGCTGAGGAACACATAAACAATTTTATGTTGTCCATTAACCTAAACGAAGTAGTAGAAGAAGATGTAGTTGTAATATTATTTCCTTATACCTTACAAGGATCAGCAGGATCATGGTACTTTTCATTACCATCAGGTTCTATTAATAGTTGGGATGCCTTTCAAAAACAGTTCCTAACCAAATTTGGAGATGATAGATCCACGACTACCCTTCTCAATGATCTCTCCAATGTGAAAGTCGAACCTAAAGAACTGATCAAAGACTTCAATTCTCATTTCAATAAGTTATTGAATGAAATAATAACGACATCCAAGCCCAACGATGAAGTCCAAAATGAATGGTACATTTCTTCTCTCCCTTCAAACACAACTATTTTCGTCGATAGAGCTGCCAAACCAACTTTGGCAGAAAACATGAAAGAAGCAATAGTTGTAGAGAAACGAATTATAGCCTTAGATAAGAAAAATGCACTAGAAGAAAAAATCCAAGAAAGTGACTTTTAGGGATGAATTGAAGAAAAACCCAACTAAAGATCCTTTTGATCTTGAAGGTTTAAAGAAAGTCCTCAAAACCATGTCGAATGAAAAGGTCGATATTAAGAAACAAGTAGTAGAGACTTCCTCAAAAAAATCTTTCAGACCATATAAAAGGAACCCCTTCGTTGATCCTAATCCTCCAAGCAATATATCAAATGTTGAATAAGATGTGGAGGAAGATGAAGTCTCAATAACTGAAGAACAAACATACGATGAAGAAGTGGTCGAATTACAAGGAATGTGGGATTTTATCCTTCCCAATGAAGAAACACAAGAAGCACTGCCTGTTGCAAATCGGAGTAGAGGCCCTGTTGATTTGCCACAAACAAATTTAAAACAAAAGGTATCAATGCTAGCTCCCAAGGACAAAACAACAAGTAAGAAATCTTCATCTAAATCTACTCAAATTGCTCCTTCTCAATCAAATTCTTCACCTCGAGCTAAAACCCCGATAGTATCCGATGAAATGGAATACAACATTGTTGATGATATGAAAAATACTAGGGCAAACATTACCTTTCACGAGCTTAGCAAGTTGAAACATCAGCAGAAGCTACTGCTCAAAGAACTCAAAGCAATCCCTACTTTGCCTCTTCCTGCTGCTGTAATCTCGCAAGTTGCCCAAGAAATGGGAAGGCCCCCTAACACCTTACTAGACAGAATCGATCCTATCGATATTGCTCTAATTGGAGGAAGATATAAATCCCATACTTCTCCATTTCTATTGACTTTTGAAATTTTCAATAAAAATCTACACAACTGTTTAGTTGACTCTCGAGCCTCATCTAACATTTTACCAAGAACAATTTGTGTGAAATTGAATGTTCAGCCTCAAAAATCTGTTGTGCGCATTGTGCAGTTAGACCGATCCCAAGTCAAAGTTATAGGGGAACTTAATCAAGTTACCATTAGACTTTCATCAAACCCTAAAGTGTGTCAATTCATTGACATTCTTGTAGATTATATTCCCGAGTTCTACGACTTAATCCTTAGTAGAGACTGGTCAGAAAAGCTCCATGGTTATTTTGCAACTAACTGGTCTCACATGTGGCTTCCCTATAATGGCAAGCCAAATCAAATAAGGGTTGATTGCGAAAAACATCAAAAGTATATTGTTACAAAACTAGAAGGAGAGAATGAAACAATTGCGTATAGCAGCAACATAATCGGAAACTACTCATTTGAATCATTTCTAGGAAATTTTAATGCAAATACTTCACCTTTCTTGGGAAATTTTGTTGTATTTGAAAACTTTTCTCCAACAGATACTTCTAAGTGTATAAATTTTGTAGATAAACCCATAGTTAGCTCTTTATTTTGGAAATTATTTTTGGACGGATCTAAATCCGATGATGGAGCAGGAGCAGGATGCATATTAGTTAGCCCAAAAGGGGAAAAAACTATGTTAGCATGCAAAGTTGAACTTGATTGCAAAAACAACACTGCTGAATATGAAGCATTAGTTCAAGGCTTGTATAAAGCGATCAACCTTAATATCAAACACCTTCAAGTGTTTGGAGATTCGAAAATTGTGATAAAACAAGTAAGAAATACTATATACTGTTTGTCTGGACATTTGAAACATTATCAATCATTAGTCCAAGACCTTTTTTTTTTTCTCGTTAAAGCTCTACTATTCTATTATATTATGTACAGTAAAACATTACATTCAGAAGATGTAGAAACGAAGGTTTGGACGGGAGCGATTGAGCTAGGGTTCGAAGGACGAAACCCTCGACGGCGCATTCTGCACGGCGGATCGGGCTCAGGCTCTGATCAAAATTCGCTGCAGCGTGACAGTGCTGCAGGGGAACAGCGAACGACAATGGTTCAACCCCAGGGGGGGGCGTCAAAGCCCTCCCCCTCACGGCATAGCACGGGACCTGAAGTCATATTTGGATCAGTGGATCCGGATATACTTAGCAAAGGGAAGAAGCAACAGGAAAACGACAATGATCAGCCAGAAGCACAAGAGACTCAGGCGAATGAACCGCAGGTCACCTCCTCTACCTGCCGACCGGTAGCCAAGGTTAGGCCGCGCATAGAACTGCCTGGAGATAAGATTGACAGCAGGATTGAGTTCATGACAGATCATGCGATCATTGGTAAATTTATAGGGTTTTGGCCAACCGAACGAGCCCTAAATGGATGGATTGCAGCAAAATGGAAGCCTAAGGGAGACGTCTCTCTCCAGCTAGGGCCGAAGGGCTTCTTCACCGCCATCTTTTATTGCCTAGAAGATAAATACAGGATCCTAGGAGGGGGTCCGTATTTCTTCAACTCGGCAGGCCTCTATATCACAAACTGGAAACCCAGATTTAACCCTGACAAGGAAGATCTCACCTGGGCACCGGTCTGGATCAGATTATACTCTCTCCCCGATGAATACTGGGAAGAAGACAGTCTAAAGCGCATAGGTAATGGAGTGGGACAATATATCAGGGCATCTGAGGAAACAAAGACCCGTAAGTATATTTCCTATGCAAGGATTTGTGTTTTTATTCGTCTAAATGAAGCTCTTCCTGAATCAATAACCCTCGCCCATCGCGACGAGGAGTGGACCCAGCCCCTGGACTATGAACATGTGTCGTTCAGGTGCAGAAGATGCCATGCACTAGGGCATCTGTTTCGGGACTGTCCACTCAATGCAAAAGCTAGCCCTCCTGAATCTTCTGATTCCCCATCTCAGGATGGCTTCACCCAGGTCTCAAATAGAAAGCGCGCGCATAAAAAGCCTCCGAATGCCTCCAAACCTCAGCCATCCAATACCCAAAACCCTGCTTCCAAGAACAGCTTTGAGTCTCTTAGCGATTTCCCAGAAGATCAACCCTTGGACAATAATAACATCCCTGCCCGCCCATCCTCTTCCACCCACCCCCCCCCATCCAGCCCCCCTCCCAAATCAAAAACCCCCATTCTAATCCCGACCATCCTAAGCAGGCACCAGAAAGATCCAGAGGAGATCCCCAAGGAAAAGGAGGTGGATGAGAAGTCGACTCCCCTGAAGAACTCAGAGATCGCTCAAGAAGACACAAGTCAAGCTCAAATAATGGAGGTAGAACCTGAAAGCATAGATCTCCACGGTCTGGACATCATTGAACTGGAGCTAGCTTGTAGGAAAGAGGCGTATGACTCCATCTCCGAGACTGATTTAGAAAAGCTGGAAGAGGTCATATCCAGAGCCTTCCACCAACATCAACTAGGCATTCAACCTGGCAGCGCCTGGGACAGCAATCTGCGTCCAAAGGACTCCAAAAAAAGAGGGAGAAAGACAGATCTTCAGCGAACAATGGAGATAGGCAAACTCCTAGTGGACTCAGGTAGATACGCGAAGCTCACGAAGTACTTCAGCCCTACCCAAACCAGTTATCCATGAAGCTTATCTCCTGGAATCTAAGAGGGCTCAACAGCCCCGCAAAATCTAGGATGCTAAAAAACATGATCAAGTTGGAAAAACCGCAAATGTGTTTCTTCCAAGAAACCAAATGCAATAGTCTTACGCTGGGTCGAATACTTTCAAAGGCCTGGCCAGGTTGCCGTTCAGTGGCCGTGGATGCAACGGGAGCCTCGGGAGGGCTGGCCATCGCCTGGAACACTCAGGCAATATCGCTGACTGACTTCCACGCCTCCCATCACCTCATTCAAGCTGCCTTTCACATTCTGGGCACCAATGTTCATGGGAACTTATCCAACGTCTACTTTCCGCAGGACGGTGGCAGTAAAAAAGCGCTCCTCGACACCATTGAAGCGCTGAGCACTAACAGGCAGCATCCGCTTTGGATAGTCGCAGGGGATTTCAATATGATAACCAAAATCGAGGACAAAATCGGAGGAAGATCCAGACTGGAACCTGAAGTAGAACACTTCAAGGACTTCATCCAAAACGCCTCACTCATAGACATGCCTTTCTGCAATGGAACCTTCACTTGGAGCAATCACAGAGGGGGCAAGCACCAGATCGCCTCCAAACTCGACCGCTTTTTGATCTCGGATAATGCGGTACATCTAGGTGGCGATTTCACTGCGGAGATTTTGGCCCACTCTGGCTCGGATCACTGGCCGATAGCTCTGCATTGGCAGCGACCAGGGGACAGAACCAAAAAACCATTTCGATTTGAAGGTTTTTGGTTAACGCATCCAGCATTCAAGGACTTCGTCAGAACCATATGGGCTTCCTTTGTCCCACCAGAAGGCACAAGGATGTACCAACTACAACAGAAACTGCGATTCCTAAAAGGCCACCTCAAACGCTGGAATCGGGAGACCTTTGGGAATATTTTTGAAGCACAACAGGAGCTTAATCAGGAGCTCAAGGATCTACACCAGACAGTAATTAACACAGGGCACACGGAGGCAACCTTGGACAAAGAGAAGCACATCTACAATCAGCTCGAAGAAAGAAGGAAGCAGGAAGAAATTTACTGGAGGCAAAAATCAAGGATCAGGTGGCTAAAAGAAGGGGAACGCAACACTAAGTTCTTTCACAATACTACAGTGCAAAGAAGAATGCACAATAAAATTCCTTTCATCCAAAGCCAAGAGGGGACCAAAGAAGAAGAGCATGAGAAGATAGAGGAAATCCTCATCAATCACTTCCAGCAGGTACACCAAGAGCAGAAGGTGGATCGGAAGCGGGCGATTGAGAAAATTACCAGCAACATTCCTAGGCTGGTTACAGAGGAACACAACGAGTTGCTCATGAGCCCAATTCTCATCCACGAGGTAGACGAAGCAATGGCGCAGCTCAAAGAAGGTAAAGCCCCTGGCCCTGATGGTTTCACAACTACGTTCTTTCATGCTTTCTGGGACCTGATTAAAGTGGAGGTTTGGCAAATAGTTGAGGAATCTAGGGCCCTTCGCTGGCTGCTCCCCTCCCTTAACTCCACTTTTATTACTCTCATCCCCAAAGAGGAAAACTCCATCACCCCTGATAAATTCAGGCCCATTGCTCTCTGTAATGTCCTTTACAAAGTCATATCCAAAGTCATAGCAAACAGGCTTAAACCTCTTCTACCTATGCTCATCTCTCCGGAGCAGTCAGGATATGTTGAGGGCAGACAGATTATGGACGGTATTATCCTCACTCATGAAATCATTCATTCGCTCAAGCAATCCAACCAAGCTGGTATGTTACTTAAAATCGACCTCTCCAAGGCTTTCGACAAGCTCAGCTGGTCTTACATTCAACATATGTTGAAAGCTTTTGGATTTTGTGATACTTGGGTAAGATGGATCATGAGCCTTATTTCATCCTCCCATTTCTCCATCCTCGTCAACGGTTTGCCCTCCCGTCCTTTCAAACCCTCCAGGGGCATCAGACAAGGGGACCCCCTATCCCCATTCCTATTTGTGATTATGGCGGAAGGACTTGGCAGGCACATCAAGCAAGCCCTCCACTCTAATCAGCTTAGAGGAATCTCTATTCACAACACCCCGGCTTCCTCTCATCAGCAATTTGTTGATGACACCATGCTCTATGGCTATCCTTCAGCTCAGGAAGCCTCTTGTTTGAAATCCCTGCTCAACGATTTCTCAAAAGCCTCAGGTACCCATGTCAATAGCTCCAAATCTCAAATCTTCTTCTTCCATACCCCTCCATCTGTTAAACTCGCCGTCTCCCGTATCCTTGGTTTCCAATCCGCTTCTCTCCCATCCACGTACCTGGGTGCTCCCCTCACTGACTCGGCCATAAAGCAGCCAGCATGGCGAGCTCTCCTGGAGAAGCTCGAATCCAAGCTCAACTTATGGACCAATCGTTCCCTCAATCTTGCCAGCCGGGTTGTGCTTATCAAGTCCATCCTTCAAGCCATGCCTCTCTATCTTTTCTCCATCCTTGCTGCACCAAAGTGGGTCTTAAAAAGATTGAGAAATCTGCAGCGCGACTTTCTCTGGGGAAGTTCTGCTACCAATCGCAAATGGGCACTGGTTAAATGGGACACTGTCTGTAAGCCCAAAAACAAAGGCGGCATTGGTCTTCGAGATCCTGAGTACAGCAACACCATCATGACGGCCAAAATATGGTGGCAATGGGTGACTAGTCCAGACAAGTTATGGGCCAAAATATGGACCGCCAAATACACCAACAACATGCCTCAAGCAGAGCTCATAAGATTCAAGCCCACTACCAATGGGTCACTTATTTGGAACGCCGCCAAACAGCATCATCAGCTCGTTCAGAAACACAGCTTTTGGGAAATACGGAATGGTCACAGTGCTAGATTTTGGAATGATGCTTGGAACCAGATGCCTAAACTCTCAAGTGTTCTTCCTGCAATGATCATTCCAAGCAGCCAGGAGCAGCAGCAGGCCACTGTGCATCAATTCTGGGCACAGGAAGTGGTGAATGGATTTAGAAAATGGCAACCGAGCAATCAAATAACCAATATCACTAGCTTCCAGGAGGTAGCAGCACTGGAAAACGAGTTAAAGAAAAGAAGAATCAGGTATGAAAACAACGAGGACATACTTAGATGGGGCTACCTACCTAAAGGCTCATACTCCACCTCCGAAGCCTATAATCTGTTAGGCGACTTCCCCACCAGGCCGGATCCTCTATGGGAAAGAATATGGAGCTTCAAAGCCTGGCCCAAAATATCTCATTTCCTCTGGATGGTTGGGCACAAGAAGATTCTCACCTGGGATAAGCTAAGGAAACGCAATTTTCAAGGACCTTCCATATGCCACAACTGCTTTCAAAACGAGGAAACCTTGCAGCATCTTCTGGATACTTGCTCAATCGCCAATCAGTTATGGGAAAAGGTAGGATTCAGATGTCAAAGGCGATGCAGAGAAGCTGACGGCATCATAGACACCATCCGTCAATGGCCGAAAAGACCTTATAACTGTGAGATTCTCAATCACTTGTGGAATATTATCCCAGGTACTCTACTATGGAACATCTGGAAGGAAAGGAATAGGCGCATATTCAAAAATCAAAGTACGACCATTGAGGATATTTGGAACAGAATGCACAGCAACCTCCAAGAAACCATGCTTCTGAGAACATGGACTAAAGAGGATCTCCCCACTGCAGACAACGAGAAAAACATCCTAGACAACTGGAAGCTGCAGCTGCTACAAGAGCCCACCATGCATCAGATAGCGAACCGCAAAGGCAAGGAGGTTAGTGGCTGGGCCGCCCCACCCATCAACTCATACAAACTCAATTTTGATGGAGCCTCTAAAGGCAACCCTGGGCCAGCAGGATTTGGAGGCATTATAAGGAATCACAAAGGCTCCCTCCTGCAGATCTACTTCGGCAATATAGGATGGGATACCAACAATTCAGCGGAGTTGGAAGGGATGTGGCAAGGGATCCTTGTAGCAAGACGCCTCAATCTTCAACCGCTGATTGTGGAAGGCGATTCTCAAATCCTCATAAACATGGCAACACGCATTCAGAATGGCTCTCAAGCCAGGAAGGTAGCTGACAGCTGGAGACTAGAGGCCAGGCTAAGCAGCATTGCTTACGAACTGCGCAATCACAGTGCCCTTTCCTTCCATCACACTAAAAGAGAGGGTAATAAGATTGCTGATCTCCTGGCAAATATTGGGGTAGATTGTGACCAGCCCTTCCTAGAAGGCAGCCTGGACATCATCCTAAGCAATCAACAGAAACAGGATTGTGAGAGTCTCCTCCACAGAGACGCTGAATCCCCGGATGCGGGTGATGATACGTCAAGGGGGGGCGTGCCACATGCCCAGCATGTGCCGCCCCGTGTTAACCTTACGACTCCATGGTAGAACACCGTCAAGGTATAATGGCTCAGCATCGAAGCGATGGGCATTCAATGTTAGGCAGAGGTTTTCGATGGTGGCGCAAAAGGAAGTTAATGCACGCCTGCAACGAAGGAATGGAGTACAATATCAATGGACCGGAGCGACGACGCAGGTTCATTGGCATGTCGAGGTTCGAAGGGTGCGAGAGCAGAGAAATTTCGGGTCGGTGGATGTTGAAGCCTCTTGCTGCTGCAATTCAAGCTGCTGCTGTAGGAAGGGGGTGCAATTCGAGAGATTTCTGGAACAACTGGAAGCGAGAAGTGTTAACTCTCTCGCAGGAGGAAGTCGCTCAGAATTCGTCGCACCAGTGTGGGGATTGGGGCGAAATCTGCACTGTGCCTATTCTCACCTATTCTCTCAGGTATTTGAGGGTGGCAGCGAAGAAGACATGGCCAAATTACGGGAGCGACAGCCTAGCAGACGGGGACCATGGAGAGGATCTTCCTCTCGACCCCCTGCAGCAGATGAACACCATCATTGTTGTTGTTGCTACTGTCATAGGCGGGCAAGAGCCACACAACTCCCAGCCGGGCAATTCTTGGAGGTTGGTAGCTCTAGCGAGGGAGGGCCAGTGCTTCCGGCATTCGGCTCCGTGGTGTTCACTCTGGGCAGCTCAGCAGACAATGCAGGAGTCAACGCCCACATTTCAGTTCTTTTCACCAAAATCCCTGAAGGAAATGAAGCTGAAAATCCTCTGGGTACGTTGGAGAAGCCTCCAGGAGGCTCTGGTGAGGATAGCCCTGCTGTGTTGCCCCCGATTGAGGCAGGCATTTCGGGGAAGGAGATTATGCAAGGCACCTCAAATCCAATGGGGCCGGCACCTCAGGGCATTGCTGAGGACAAATGGAAGGCGATGTGGGAAGGAGTCCCTGAGGGGCAGGGGTGGTGCTACATTGTGGAAGACAAAAGTCTCTGCGAGGACCAGGACTCTGAAGCACGACTCAACACACGCCCTCCTCTCTCAGCCCGAATCCAGGATTAAAGCTTCTGCGGGTATGTCGGTTCCGGATATCACTATGTTTGTTGGCTGGCAGTTTATACTTATGTCTGTCTGGTTTATGTTTGTCGGGTCTATTGTCAATTTTCAACACTGTTTGGTTCTTGCCGGTCCATGGCACACAGTCAGTTTCTGTTGAAAGCCCCTGCGTGGGCAGTCATGGGTCTGTTAAGCGCAATGAGGCCCCTTAGCACGCTGCTACTCATGTCTTTTGGGCCTCCAGCAGCGATTAGATTTTGGAGGGACTCTGTTAGTCTTGTAGGTGATTTTGGAAGTTCTGTAGGTGCTGCCCCTGCGTGGGAGCTTTTTGTTTCAAAGCTAAGCTATCCAAGGTGCAACTGCTGGCCCTGGAAAGCCTGTCTCACTGTTTGTAAAGTTTACATGTAAATATAATATAATAGTCTAGATAGTCTTTTACCGATAAAAAAAAAAAACATTACATTCAGAAAGACATATTGCCCAAGGCCAACTGTGGCGCTGTGGGCAGCAGTTTACGACTCAGAGTTAGCCCTCGCAGGGGCGGCTTTACCAAACTTAATCTCTTCCAGCACATGACAAAATTCAAAACTATAATCAAACCTTGCAACAGCAACCCACGCAGGGGCTTCGAAACAAAAACAGAGATTTTCCCTCGCAGGGGTGACAGAGGACCAGCGACAGCATGATTTCGGATCCTGCTAGCAGGACTATAGCCTACATTGACATATATAAAAACTAGAAAGACCCAAACAGAACAACTTGGCTTATACCCGACGCAGACTGAAATAGAAAACTTATACCGGACCTGAGCAAAAGAGGAGGGTGACGGAGCTTGCCGAGGGATGCTATTCCTCAGGCTTCTCCTCGAGGATTCGACACCACCCGTAGCCTTCCGGACGACCTTCCCATTCTTCCACTTCGGCCTTTTTGGAGGTTGACGCCTCATTCTCGTGTGGTTGGGTGGTGATCTGCCCAGGAACTCCCGCTGGTTCTTCCTCAATAATTTCCGGTTGGTCATCAGGGAGCGCTTCCTTGCTGTCCGAACCTCCCTCCTCATCCTGAGAGTCCTCAATGAATAGGACTGAGATATGAGCATTGATACGGGCATTATTCCTCGAGCTGCCAAGAGTGAAAATGGCAGTTCCAAACGCTGGCAACGCGGGCGGCTCAGCACTGGGACTGCCCGAATCCATGAATTGATTGACCTGTATGGGAGTGGCCCCTGATCTTCTATGACAATAACAACAGCAGCAGTGGTGGTGGGATTCTGCAGCAGGGTTGCGTGAAGAGCCTCCACGAGCAGAGCCTCGCCTACTGAGCAGCCTTTGCCTTGGTTTGACCATATTTGCCGTGAAACTGGTGGCTTGGAGCAGAGCGAGGAAGATTTAACCAGCTTGAATCGCCCTCCCTCACAGTTGAAACCCCTCTCAGCCGAACCGGGATGAAGTTCAATAGCGTATAAATAGCACTCAACCTGGAATTCGCACTTGAAGTGTTCCTTGGCTTCGTGATGGCTGTCTGCGACAGCAGGAGCTGAAGCTTGAAGGCGAGGAATGCCCCCAGGAAGATTGCCCTCAAGAGCCTGCACCACACTGACCTTACCTTGCGAATGGGCTTGCAGTAATCCTTTGCCCATCTTAATCCATTCAACATTCTCTCGATAATAGCCCTCCATAACTGCTCTCTGAAACAACAGCTCTTCACGTTATGCGACATTGAATGCAATGAGCTCCTGAAACTATTCTTCATTCTTCGGCGGCGGTGGGCAGTGAATGCCTTGAATGAACACGAGGCGGCACATGCATGGCATGTGGCCCTTCCCTGGCTGACGTGCTAACACTCGCATTCGGGGCATTAGTCCAAGACCTTACTTCTCACTTTACAGTGTTTAATATTTCCCCTATCCCAAGACTCCAAAACGTAAGCACCGATCTTTTGCCTAATGTGGTTTCCAAGCTCATTCCACTAGGAGATTACAATCGTGATCGCTTTTATATTGAATTGATTTTTAGGCCTTTTATTCCCGACAATGTCATCAATTGGAGAGTCTTGAATAACGATCTGGATATCATAATATTTTTGATATCAGAGGGCTCTTATGATGACCAGATAATTGATGAAAATCAACTTGACAGTAAGCTTAACCAAGAAGTAACTATGAATGCCATACCTAAGTCTGTGGTTAAGATGGAAGATTTATATGACCTTAAGGATAGATTCAAAAGACCCATCAACTCAAAACTCCAGAGTTCAACTTTGAGGGTTGAACTAGTTAATCTTGGAACTGACGTTAAACGTCAAAATATTAATCTAGGCCTTGGTCTTACGTCAGATGAAAAATAAGCATTCATACATTTGTTTAAGAAATATAAGAATGTCTTTGTGTGGAACTATGAAGATCTTAAAACATGACACTTCTATAATTCAACATACCATCCCCATGACATATGATGAAAATCCCGAGAAGCAAAAATTGAGAAAGATCCAGCCCAATCTAGAAAATTAGATTAAATCTAAATTGAATAAACTGCTGAAAGCCAAGATTATTTTCTCTGTCAGACATTCCAAGTGGGTCTCCAACCTTGTCCCAGAAAAAATAAAGAATGGTGATATTCGAATATGTATAGACTTCCGCAATCTCAACAAAGCTTGTCTGAAGGACAACTTTCTGTTGCCTCCTATGGAACATATATTGCAATCAGTTGCATGCTCAAAACTAATGTCTTTCCTGGATGGATTTTCTGGTTATAATCATATTCTAGTACATGCAGATGACCGGCTAAAGACTACATTTAGAACCAAATGGGGCACCTACGTGTATCAGAAGATGCCATTTGGATTAATCAATGCTGGTGTAACGTTTCAAAGAGCGATGAACATAGCTTTCAAAGGTTCGGTGAACAAATCAGTGGTAATCTATTTAGATGATATAACTATATACTCTAAAAAGCGCAGTAATCATCTGAAGGATTTAAAACAAATCTTTGAGCGTTGTCGGAGGTATGGAATTTATCTTAATCCCAAGAAATTTTTCTTTGCGTTGAGTGAAGGAAAACTCTTTGGATTCATTGTATCCAAAGAAGGGATTCACATTGACCCTGATAGAATAAGAGAAATTTATAAATTTCCTTTACCTCATAACAAAAAAACTATGCAATCTTTCCTAGGTCAAATAAATTTTGTCAAAACATTTGTCCTTGAGTTTTCACGAATTGTTTTACCTCTTCAATCCATGATTAAGAAAAAATCTCTCTTTAAATGGGGACATAAAGAGCATGAAGCTTTTAATATGGTTAAACAAGCAATCATAAATTCTCCCTCTTTAGCAACTCTGAATTTTTCTAACCATTTCATTTTATATACTTTTGCTTCCGGGAAAACATATGCAGCTATATTAACACAGGTCAATGATGATAGAGCCGAATCACCAATTTCTTTCTTTAGCTCCAATTTAGAGGGGGCTGAATTGAAATATTCAGATGTTGAAAAACAAGCTTTTGTTGTTTTCAAATCAATAAAACATTTCAGACCCTTTCTCCTCAAAACCCACACCAAGGTAGTAGTCTCATTCTTAGTAGTGGGAAATCTATTGGTAGAAATGGATTTAGGTGAGAAGAGGGCAAATTGGGTAACAACACTGCAAGAATATGACATTGAAATCAGACCAGCTAAAATTTTAAAAGGTCAAGGTTTGTGCAGAATGTTAGCAGGAGCATCCAACTTATCAGCCCTACAAGATTGAGGTGATGATATACAGGTATATGAGGTAAGCCTTGATAATGATGAACCCAGATATGCTGATATCATCTTTTATTTAAGAAATGGGTATGCCCCTACACAACTAAGTTACAAAAGAAAAAGGGCTTTGAGGCTAAAAGCTAAACAATACCAAATCATCAATAATGTGTCGTTTAGAATCAATTATGATTCTGTTTTGCTTAGATGTCTTGAAAAATTTGAGGCAGAAAAGGTTTTGCAGGAACTCCATGATGGACCAGCTGGTGGACATTTTGGAGGGGACACAACCGCACATAAAATCCTGCATGTTGGCTATTATTGGCCAACCTTATTTAAAGATACACACAGTTATGTAAGGAAATGTAAATTTTTTCAAACAGCTGCTGGGAGACAGAGGAAACCTGCATTACCATTGCATCTAGTCAGCATTGAACAACCATTTGAACAATGGGGACTAGACATAATAGGTGAGATCGTTCCTCACTCCTCTAAGCAACATAGATATATCCTTAAAGCAATTCATTACTTCACAAAATGGGTGGAAGCCATTCCACCTAAGGTATCCAATTCTGAAAACATCATTGAATTCATCGATCAATTTATTATTACCAGATTTGGTCTGCCATCTGCCCTTATGTTTGATAATGCATCTTATTTTTCAGGTAATGCTATGACAAAATTTTCTCTTAAAAGAGGTTTTAAACTCAAATACTTTGCTAACTATTATCCTCAAGGAAATGGCTTAGGCGAATCTACAAATAAAAATCTCATAATAATTATTAAACGAACCCTTGATCAGAGTCAGAAAAATTGGCATAAATCTTTAATATTTGCTCTATGGGCAGATCGAATAACACAGAAGGCCTCCATAGGTACTTCTCCTTTTAATTTGGTCTATGGGAAAGAAGTTGTCCTCCCTACAAATGTAGCTATTCCCTCTCTAGCCATAATTCAACTTATTGAAGAAACTCCTTCCTCTTCTATGCAAGTGAGACAATTACAAATCCTTAAGCTCGAAGAAGAAAGGGAAAAGGCCAAAATTACACATGCACATCATCAACAATTAGTTAAAGCTTCCTTTGATGCAAATTCTGTAAGTTCAAAATACTTTTAGCTCGAAGACCTGGTATTGAAATGGGATAAAGCACACAAGGAAAAAGGTAAGCATACCAAGTTCCAACGAATGTGGCTTGGCCCGTTTCAGATTGTGGAACAAATAGGCCCATCAACCATTTTATTGCAAGATTTATCAGGCAAGAGAGAATCTCTACCTGTTAACGGGAAGATCATAAAGAAATATTTTTCATAGAAGATAACCTCTACTATTCTTTGTATCTTATTGCCTTTACTTTTTAGGAGAAATAAAAGTTGAGTAGCATTTATTTTTGGCTTTACAAATAACAATCTCTTTTATATTTTTTGACTTTTCGCTTGTATAAGTAGAGATTGTTAAGAAGATGATTTTCACATTTGAAACATGGGTTAAGTTCTATTACTCTAAAATTGCTTGTTCTTTGCCGAAATTATTTGTCCTTTTCTAAACCTCGACTTTATAAAGAAACCTTTGCTCTACCATCAGTCAAGAAAAGTATCTGTAACAAAGCAAAGTCTCTCTATAGAAAAGCATCTTTAAACTCTACAATTGTCATCTAGAAAAATTTTAAGGAGTCAATGATTCTCCCCATCTAGTAAGCTTTGACTTTTAGAGTGTAATTCTTAAATATGCTTAAACTTAAAGGATAAGAGGTCTCAACAAGAGCCGACTTACCATGATCATAGGGAAATAACTAGCTAACATTACCAGTACTGCATATCAAAACATGGTAATGACTTGAGATTGTATCAATCAAAAGACAAGGGGTCTCATCAAGAGTCAGCTTGTTCAGTTAAGTTACAACCAGTGAATGGCATTGTTAATTTTGGTCACCAAACCAAGACAATGGCCTTTAAGGAGTAAAAATAATAACAAGTATATAAATATGAACTTATCTTTAAAAATTGCATTCTTATCTAGATGGGATACTGAATCATTGTTGGTTAAAAGGTAACCCTGTCGAGGCTATGGATGCCTACTGGCAGTAGAGGCTCTACCTATGACAACTGAGTACACCTAAAAGTTGATTTGTGAGAGTCCCCCTATTTTTATCTTTAAAACCAAGTAATGATTGATGTAGACAAAGAAACTTTCATATTGAAAAGGATGATCAAAAGGATGATAGTTAGGTAGATGTTGTTTTTATTATTCAGAGTAATGTTACTTATCTTATATTTCATGTATTTTTATTTTCTAAACTACCTTTATTTTGGAAGTTTTTAGAAATTTCAAAAAATTGTGAGGTAACAGGTTCTCCAGCAAATCGCTAATTGTTGTGTTATTCAACAACCCCCCCATTTGTTAAAATAATAGCTAATATTATGTTAATAAATGGGGACCCTTAAAAAATACTTCCAAATAATAAATTTATCATTTAGGCATTTTCTTGTTATTTTTTTGGAATAAAGTAATATATCAAGATAAAACCCTTTGAAAAACTAGCAAATGCTTGCCTTTTCGCGTATCGCATGATCATACGTGTCAAATGTCCTGTTAACGACCAAAACTCGCGAAAAGCGATCAAAAGGGATTACCGCGCTTAACCTCGAAACTATTAGGTTTTTTCATTTGAACTAAGTCTTAAGGCATTTCTTATTAAAATAAGGCCCGCATCGCATATCGCCACTTAAAAAGGGCGCACCCTCACAAAGTTTCTTTAACCATGTGATATGCCATATTGTGATACCCTTATCGCATCGCATTGGAAACCCTTAGGAAAGGTCTGAAACCTTACCAACCATGCGATATTTTGAAATGCGATAGAAGCCCGGCCCCAATTGCCAACTATGTTATAAAAAAACATTCAAGTCCGTTGCGCAATGAAAAGGGATTTACAAAGAAAATCCTATCAAATAAGCTATGCTTTGAAAATGATAATGAACATCCCGCATTTTGCATCCCGTAGAAACCAAAGGAAAGTTAAAGAAAGCGGATACACGAAATGCAATAATGCGATATTGCATCGCAATCGCAAAATCGGCATTTTCGTAATTAAAAAGCTCGCCATATTAAAAATTTCTTTTCCGACTTATGATGCAAAACATTAATGAGCAATAAAGCTAGGGATAAGGAACCATTAGTGGGAATTTAGTAAGGGTTAACAACATTTATGTTTGAAAAGCAGTTCGACGTGATATGATATCTTCTCACCCGCGTTTAATAAAAACTCCTTTCTTGTCACCTTTTCAAATTTATCTGTATCATTCATTCTTATGTTCATTCTTACTTGTGTCTATTTGATAACTTCTTCTTTGCTCCATTTTCAAGAAAAATCCGCAGCAAGAGTCGTTGGGAGAAATGGCAAAGAGGGGAAAGGCAATTGCGTCTGAAAATCAGAAATGATCCCTCTATTCTCTAATACTACATGCAGCAGAGACGGAGGAACCTCAATATGGGAGGCCATGTATGATTTATTAGAAGAGGAGAAACTGAGATCTCTGGTAACAAATGCCACAGCCGATGGTCATGTTTCCTCCGAAACCTCCTTCTTTGAGACAACCTGCTCATTTCTACACCACATAGCCGAAAGCCGAAGATAATTCCATATACAGATATGGTTAAGTGGATAATTGATTAGGTGCATGTCTTAGATAGAGAATTCAAGAATAGCAGGTAGGAGGTTATGGGATCTTTTTCACCAGACAGGCTGCAGCTTATGTACGATCGACTAGAGCCACATAAAATCTACAATAAACAGTTCCTCGAGAAATTCGCTAAGGAGAGTGAAGACCCAGCAGATGTCATCGGACGTGGACAGAAAATGAAGGCAAGATAAAAAAGGAGAAGACGGGTATGTATTCTACATCATCTATCTCTCCCCCTCATAGTTTTGTAGTAGTCATGCTATTTAGAATATTTGGCAAGCACGATAGTACCAAATTTTCCCCAGAATGGTTGCCATTAATAGATGCAGCCGTAAAGGCAACAATAATGAATTAGGCCCAAATTTTCTCTGATAATTTGGCGAAAGCTATTATGGAGTATAGGAGAAAGAGGAGTATATCTTCAAGTGTTTACCCTCCAAATTTCCTATCATGGAATAGAAGCGGGTTGTGCAAGACCCGCTTCTTATCCATATATATCATAAGAGTATGTGGGAGTCTCAGTTTCACCCCCATTTTTACAAAATTTGTCAACGACTTATGCTGCCTACCGATAAACAAGTATACAATAGAAATGCCCCTAGGTTTTCTAGAGAATTTGAAGTAGATATCCTACCTATAGCCAAATGGTTTGGGGAGGAGACATTTACATATATCAGAGTATTTGGGAGCATTTCTTCACCACATGTATTCCCATACTATGTCCCCGACAAGTTAATGGCCAGGGAGATAGCCTACCAAACAGCAGCGGAAGGTGGGCTGAGCAAAGGATTGAAGGAAGGGAAAAGGCCATTTGGCCTACATTTTCATTGCAATGTGGTGCGTTTGCACTACACGATTTTGGACATGCATTCAAAGAAGCAGAGATTATGAAATCTCTGAAACTAGCTACATTCTTAGGAAGACAATATGACCCAAACGACACCGCCAAAGACTTCACTAGTATGGTGAAAGTGAAACCATTCACCCATGAGGAAGATGCCTTCGATGACCTCTTCCTACTAAAAGAGACATTTTCAGAAGTGATGCATATGTCATCACTACTTTTTGTCCTAGATTATCTTGAAGCCTTCCGTGAATATAGAGAGAGAAGATTATTAAAGGTCCCATTGAATCTCCTATAGATTGAACCAATAAGGGAGCCAACTGCTAGTGTAAGCTTAGAGGAAAGCTCTAGAGAAAATTCCAAAGAAGATTCCGAAGCAGAGTCCCAAGAGAAGTCTACTCGTGAGTTAGAGCACTCAAAGCACCAGTCTCAAAATGGGAGCAATAAAAACAAAGAGTCCGAAAGGGACACAGCCGAAACTACAGAGAAAGTAGCTGAGCAAACCTTAGCAAAGAAACAGGCTGAAATTCACTCTACGTCCACTGAGTCGGCAAAACCCCTAGATATTGATTTAGAAAAAGAATGGGAGAATTTTAATAAGAAGCTCCATACAGAGGAACAAATATCTGAGATACAAACTCCACAACACAAATTAACTGAAGAAATTATAGTGGAGAAAACTGCAGGCACTTAGGATGTGGATCTCATTTTGCCACCCCCACTTCTAAAATTATTTTGAGAATTGAAGAAATCCCTCCATTAGATGTGTTTTATAGCCCTACCCACAAAGTTCTCGTTAAAAGGCAGAGGAAGAAAATAAAGTTAGATGTTGCAGCTATTACCACTCCCGACAATGAACCAATGGACATTGTCTGGAAATATTCACCCACGGACCCATCTGAAAACCTTATGAGACTATTTCAATTTGCAAGAGCCTATTCCACGTCAACTATTGGTAAAGCGACAGAAGTTCAAATGTTGATTAGAGAAAAGGAACAAAAGATTCTATTTTTGGAACAACAATTAGCGCAGGAAACATCTAACCAACAAGCAGAGTTACAAATAACCAAACTTCAACAGGAGTTTGAACAGATGCAAATACAACAGCAATCCAACCTAGCAGAAATAGATGTGCAGATACAAGTTACGATAGATAAGTATAAGGACAATCCGCAAATCAATTAGTTTATAAAAGAAGCACTCTGTCTTAACTCTCAACTAATGCAACAAAAGGAAGTTCTTGCCAGAAAATATCGCAAACAAGTCCTTATTGTGAGATCAGTGATAAGCTAACAATCCAAGTCATCGACATGAGACTTGAGTATGAAGAAATCCATAAAATAATTTCTGACTTTATCATTTGACAAGAATCAGAAGATGGGAGGAAGGCTAATGTGACAAAACTGGAGGAATCACATAAAGAAATTCTATTTGCACACTGAGATTCTTGGCTCAAGCAAGAGGAAAGGGCAACGACGGTTGCGGAAGTAACAACAAATAGCATCATTAAATCCATTAACGAAAATCTACATGGTGCTAACCTGGTTGCAGAATCTATACTAGGATTTCTTCCAAATACCAAACAACTAGAACAACAGTGGAGACAGGTGGAAAAGGAAAGGGAGGAGGTAATCAGACAAATGAGCAAGCTGAACTGGGAAGCATACTGGCAATACTTAGTCCAACCATACAGCCATTGGATGACCTTGCGATGCTTAACCCCCTCCACCATAAAAATGGTGCCAGCACTGACAGACGTTATATTTACTAGACAGTTGAAATCTGCGATCGACCAACCGACACAGCTCAAGCCAATGACAGATATCTGCGATCTTAAGGATCAAATGCAAAGGAGTTAGTCACTTTGCTTTATTTCTATTTTAGTTTCATTTCACATAATCTGAGGAAGTTCGTTTAAACCTCCTCAGCTTATTTTTTTTGTAATATTTTAGGACTTATAGTTTAGTATTTAAACCCCTCTCATGCATTTAGAGAGGGGTCCAGAAATTTTATCAAAAACATTCTTCAAAACATGCACTTCTGTACCTTTGAGGAGGTTCTGATGGAATGAATGGAACATGATCTATTTTCTTTTAAATATCTGGCATACTCTACTGAAATTGCACTTTTGTACTCTTAGATGATGTTGGATTGATTGGAATTAGGTCGATATTGCTGAAACACATGAGCAGAACTTATCATATATGGTACTTTTATCTTGTGATTATGTTTTATTTATTTATCAGGCAATAACTTTTCTTCAAATTGTTTTATGTATGAAAGTTTGAATTTCGGTTAGCATTATTGCACTTTTGTATGGTGCTGGCTTTAACTTTATGCTGAATACATGAACGATTCTATATGCGATATATATTTCACAATCGTTTTCGCTAACTATTTATCCAAAACGATTATTGTTATACGATTTCACTTCTTATTGAAGTTGAATGATCTTTACTACCAATTGCTATAAGACATTTTTATAGATCGCATACTTTACTTTATTCCCGGGCATAGTTATATTTTAATAGTGTTTAAACTAGGATATATGCATGTGTTTAATAGTTTATATTTAGATTACACTTAGCTTAATCATTCCCCCGTTACATCATATATGACCCTATCAACACTACCAAAATCTCTTTTGAGAAAGCAGTCCCATTATCCCCATTGGAGCCACTACACAAAACAGAAAAGGAGCTGCTAACCAAGGTCCAGACCGGGTGGTTTTCCCCATCTTGTAGCAATGATTTTCGAGGCTTCAACAAAGGTGCAGTTGGAGAAACATCTATAAGAAACTCTCCCTCATTAAGCAGAACTAATGCACTCATTGGAAGTTAATAGCACGTGGCGAATGAGCAGTGAGCAAAATGGGCAGGTTGGGTCCTCCTTTGGCACAATTTGATTATGGTTAGCTCCAAATTTTTTTGTTGATGTAGTGCACGTACATAGAATACAATGGTGTTTTTTGGAGAAATTACAAGCTTATTATAGTTAATATTGTAAGAAAAAGTAGGCAAGGCAGAAATAAGTTTCATTATGTAAAACTCTAGAACTGAAGATGAAGACTATAACCTGAATGTAAAGGTATTGGTTGGAAAGTAGACTCACAGACCACCAAATTCAGGGGCAAATGACCACCAAATTTAGAAATTCCAGTTGGGTTGGAAAGTAGACTCACAGACCTTTCCAACAAGCCTACTCTTGCTCAATTTGGACACCTGGAAGTGCCCCATAAGTGGTCCCAAAGGCGCGCGACCCGTCAGGCAAACTTCTCCAGATTTCAGTGTACAGCTCAGAAAAACGCAGTTTGACCCTGTTTGACTTTTTGGGGTGGATTATTATCCTCTTTGATGTAATTAATGTACTTTTATGACACTTTTACACTTATGTACCTCTTCTAGAAGATTCATTCATGAAATAGGTGAAAATTAAATGAATGAATTGGTTTCCTAGCTTATAGAGGCAAGTTGTTTTGACTGCCTAGTTTTCAGTGCTTAGTTTAGAAGTGGTTGAAACAGCTCCTAGGATAGTGAGCTCGACCCATGGAGGCAGGGAAAGAGGTTAGATGATCTATATTATGTACTTTCTTGCTCATTTTCATGGTTGGACTCTTGAGGGTTTTGCAGTCCTTTTTGGGATTCTTGTGGTTACATGTATTGATGGTGTGTTTCTCTATGTACCTGTAAGTGTGTTATGTGAATCATTTCCTTTCTTTTCCTTCTGCACATTAAGCAAACAAAGTGTTAAAGTAAGAATTCATGACTGTCATGCTCTGCTTTTAAGTTTGTTTAATTTCAATGTTTTCTACTGTTTAAGGAGAATTCAAAGTTATTGTTTGCTCTCCTTAGCTCCTCACCTGTCATTCCGGACCATCTACCTCAATCAAAGGCATCAATACTGTTTCCTACCTCGCCCCAAAGAACTCCCTGCGAAAACTGTGTCCAATCCCCGCACCTAAAATTGCCATTTCCTCAATTTTCCACCAAAAACCCTAAAAATCCCAAATCAACCCTTTTGATCAGTTTACTAGCCTAAAATCAGTGTTACCCTATTGGTCATCTCATCCATTGAAGATTTCACCGAGATAGACCGGAGAGAGCCCTCTCCAGCCCCGTAGGGCTAGCTACGAGGCTAAGTGGTTTGATGCTGCCTTGAGGTTTACCTTTCTCAGCCTGAGGTGAAATTTCAAGCACTAACAGACTCTCAACAAGGAGAAACTTGGCAAACATAGAAGCGCAAGGGAGGATTCATCAGGGGCAAGAGCAATGCCAATTGTGACTCTCCTAGCCCAAACCCCAACACTGCCTCGACCTCGAAAAATCAGTATGAGGCCCTTTAAAACAATGATAAAAAAGCTACATATCAATAGCAAAAGGATGAGGAGGATCTAAAAATTTTGCAACAGATTGAAGGGTCCTTGACCAAAACAGTGGCATCACCCAAGGGAATGCCCACTGGTAAATTTAGTTTGAATGAACAAGAGAATTTGATGGTACAAGAGCATCCTTCAGTCCAAATCCATTCAGATAGCCCTCATGCACGTCGTGGGGAGGGTGGGCAAGAGAGCGGTGAGATTGTAATAAGGAGTGATTCGAAAAAAGGGGCCTATGAAGGTGAGTCTACGAGCCATGAGGATGAGATCCTGAATAGGAAAGGGTGCAAGACTAATAGAGAGCATTGAGAATATGAAGTGGAGAAACACATCAAACTTGGCTCGCAACATCATATCTCAAAAATTGTTCGGAACATTTTGTAGGGCGAAGGGTAGTGGAAATCTAGGTAACACCTTTCAAACCCCCAAAACTTGATGAAATTGATTACATGGAATATAAGGGGTATGGGACACCTCATAAAATCCCACGTTGTAAAAGATCTAACCAAGAAGGAAAAACTACACCTTTTCTTTCTGTAAGAAACAAAATTAGGAGAAGATGAGATATTGGGGTTATCAAATCAATTTTGGAGAAACGAATTTGGTGTAGTGTAGGGATCGGTTGGAGCCTCTGGAGGTCTAGGAATTTTCTAGGCCTCGACACAGTTTTCTCTAATATCATGCACCAAATCCTGATATTGGATAGCAATATTGCAGGAGAAAATGGATACAGAGGAAAAATTCTCTGCAGTCAATGTTTATGCTCCAACAACATATGGGGAAAAAGCATAGTTCTGGGATACTTTAACCAATCTGAAAGAAAATTTTTCGAATTTTAATTGCATCAGTGATGGGGAATTTAACACCATACTCTTCAACAAAGAAAAAAAAGGAGGTACTATGGTGAGAGACCCATTCCGTGAAAGAATGGAAGATCTAGTTTCAGATTGGGATCTAATCAACATCGTTCCAAAGAAAGAGAAATTCACTTGGACAAATAGAGTAAGTGGGAAGGATCATATTGTAGCCCATCTATACGGCTTTCTCTTGAACAATTCCTAGCCGCATAAGGGAGATGACTGTATCTTGCACATTTTTCCACATGGAGCCTCTAATCATCACAAAATCAACTTGAAAATTAACCCTCTAGAGGATTTAGACCCTCTTCCATTTCGTTTCAATCCCCTCTCGCTGTAAGAGGAAGGTGTGGTGCATTTGGTCACTCAAGAATGGTCCTATGAGGTGTGGGGGTTGCTGTCTTACATCTGGGAGTCAAAGATTTGAATGATTAAAAGAGTTGTGCGCTCATGGGCTATAGATCACTTTAAACCCCTAGGTTTGCATGTCAATATCTCAATGAAGAATTAGATTCTCTCTAGCACATGATGGAGATAAAGCTAGTGGAAAGCCAACACATAGATAAAGAGAAGGAGTCAGATCAACAATATACAAACTCGGTTGATAGTACGAGGAATATTGGTGGTTAAAGTTTCAGAGTTTATGGTTATGATAAGGTGAAAAGAACATTGCTTTCTTCCACAAACAATTTAGAGCCCGAGAAATTCGAAAGCATGTGAAAGAGATATCTCTTGAAGGTAAACCAAAAGTTACATCCTTTTTTCAAATTAAAAGGTAAGCATGTCGACTCCTCCAAGTCTTCTATACCGAATCGAGCACATTTGATGTTGCACAACTTGAACAGTTCATTCCAATCACTACAACAAAACCAGCGATTAGCGTCCCTTTTTACTTCTTTTTTTGCATCTAGAGCCCATTTTTGGTGCTATTTGCATCCATTTATCAAATATGGTGCAAAACTTGACACAAAATTTGCATCAAGTTTTGCACCAAATCTTACACCAAGTTTAGCACCAGGTATTGCAATAGGTTTTGCACCACGTTTTGCACCAAATTTTATGCCAAGTTTTGTGTCATCCTTTACACCAGGTTTTGTTCCAGGTTTTGCATCAAGTTTGGCACCTAATTTTGTTTGACATACTTTTGCATCCTCATTTGCATCCACTTTTTGCACCTACACTTGCATCAACTTTTGCATCCTTTTTTGCATCCATTTTTTCATCCATTTGTGCATCCCTTTTGCGCCAAGTTTTACATTGAGTTTTGTGTCTAGTTTTGCATATAATTTTGCATCTACTTTTGTTGCATCCACTTTTTCATCTTGTTTGGCATCCATATTTACATCCTCTTTTGCATCTATTATTGTACCCACTATTGCATCTAATATTTTTGTGCCACAATTAGCGCCTAGTTTGGCACCTCCTTTTGCACCCACTTTTGATTATAATTTTGCATCCATGTTTGCATCCTCATTTGCGTCTAGGTTTTCATCAACTACTACATCTATTTTTGCATCCCTTTTTGTATCCAATTTTGGACCAGGATTTGCATCGGGTTTTGTGTCTCGTTTTGTATCTACTTATGCATCGACTTCTGTTGCATCCACTTTTGCACACAATTTTGCATCCACTGTTGCACCCATTTTAAATTTCACTTTTTGCATCCCTTTTTACATCTTCATTTGCATCATACTTTGATTCTTTTTTTGCATCTATCATTACATCCACTTTTGTTATGCCACAATTTGCACCATGTTTTGCACTCACTGTTGTATCCACGTTTGCTTCCAATTTTGCATCCATGTTCACATCCTCTTTTGCATCAAATATTGCATCTATTTTTGCATCCACTTTTGTGTCAGGTTTATGCATTGGGTTTTGCATCTCGTTTTGTATCTACTTTTGCATCTACTTACATTGTATCCATTTTTTGCATCCAATTTTGTTTTGCCTGTTGCATCAATGTTTGCTTCCACTTTTACATCCATTTTTGCATCTTATTTTGCATATTTTTTGTCTATTGTTACATCCACTTTTGTTGCACCATATCTTGCGCCTACCATTGCAACCACATTTGCTTCCACGTTTGCATCCCCTATTGCATCCACTTTTGTTTCATCCATTTTTGCATCTGCTTTTGTGTCCGTTGTTGCATCCACATTTGTTTCACCACAATTTGTGCCAAGTTTTACACCTACCATTGGACCCATGTTTGCTTCCACTTTTGCCTTCATGTTTGCATCCAAGTTTGCATTGACAACTGCATCTACTTTTGCATCCACTTTTGTGTCAGGTTTTTCATGTTGTTGTGCATCTACTTATGTTGTATCCACTTTTCATCCAATTTTACTTCTATTGTTGCCCCCATTTCTATGTTCGATTTTGCATCCCTTTTCCAAAACTCATCATATTTTCTGCATTGATGATATTCCTTATGGCATTGACAATTATGAACAATTGATGACAATGTCAATAATATTGACAATGATGAAAATGAAGATGATGGCGATGACATGAATTGTGATTATGATGATAAAGACGATAGTGGTTACAATGACAATGATGATGATGGCAATGATTATGATGATGACGATGCTAATGACGTTGGCGAATCTTCCCAATTTTAGACGTTGTCATTGTCATAATCATAAGCATTATCTTTGGTGTCATCATCATCATTTTCATCTAGGTCATCATAAAAAACTATAATGGCATGAATGATGATGATGATTACAACAATGTCGATAGAAATTACATTAATGATGATGATGGGGATGATAAAAATGACAATGACGATGATAATGGTGGTGATGATGATCATCATCGATCATCTCTCAAAAATAGAGTTGTTATTTCTCTTACGTATATCAATGTGTCCTAAACAACCCTTTTCTAGCACTGATCACATTTTTTGGGTTGATGATATTTCTTACAACATCTACAATTATGAACAATTGCAAACAATGTCCATAATGATGATGATGATGGAATGAATGGTGATTATGATGATAATGTAATGATGGCAATAACAATGACAAGGATGTGATGACGATGACAATGATTATGATAATGAGAATGACCTTACAATCTTATGGATTCGTGAACAATTACTAGTTTCAATACCATCTTCTGGATACGTATTACTATCATACTTTTTAGATTTTCTGTCTCTCTTGAGGTATCTTACTATAATGGTGTTGTCAACACTAGAAAGATATCTTGTTGTAATGGTGGTTCTAATGTTAGCACTAGCAAAGTTTTTGTTAAATTTTGGTTAAAAAAAACCGATTTATGCAATTATTTTGACAATCTATGTAAAAAAGTAAATAACATCCAATTATTTTGACTGTAGTCCCATTGATTATCATGAATTCACCAGTCTGAAGACCATCTTCTACA
The DNA here is from genome assembly GCA_031772625.1 of Pinus tabuliformis. Taxonomy (NCBI): domain Eukaryota; kingdom Viridiplantae; phylum Streptophyta; class Pinopsida; order Pinales; family Pinaceae; genus Pinus; species Pinus tabuliformis. The sequence goes on along the minus strand of CM062814.1, from coordinate 630,485,155 downwards.
TACATATTATTATTAAACTTTTTGCATTATATCCCTCTTATATCTTGTTGTAATGGCAGTATTAGTGTCACACGGAATCAGTCAAGAGTGCGGACACAACCGACCTTCCTAGAAGTCTAAGACATTCTAATGACAAACAAAACAAACTGGAGCTATCCTTCTCTAAACATGCATTATGATATGAGAGATCAAGTGTTTCGTTCTTACCTTTGTCCAAACGCTGTTGTAGAAGTCCAAGCTTTGTTGATCTGGATGAGCTCCTCCTTTTCTCCAAAACCTGCAATCACCAATAGTCAAACAATTAAATAGCACCTGATTATAACATAAAACAAAGCATATTCAACATATAGACCAAGGAGTACATGAAATAACCCATAAACAACAAGTTATTGAGAAGAATGGACCAATTTGCATTAAAGGTAATCAAAAGGAACCATTACAACCTGAGCCTTGGTGTTGTGCAAGCTCCTTCCAGGGTCCACAAGAGTCTTCCTCTACTTTGACAAAGCTCACCCACTTCCAAATAGAACAAGCAAAGATGGCAATCTCTCCTCACAAGCTTCTAAATGGGAGTCCTAATTCCTGCAGCATTTACCCTTAGAAATGTATAGCTTTCAACCTCTTCTCCTTTTGGCCCAATGCCTGTATTTATAGTGCTCAAGAGGAAGTTAATCAGGTCCACCATCAATGGGATAATCCCCTCTTTGGATGGGATAGCTCCCTTATTGATGGGATAAGTTCCTCTTTGGTAGGAGTGCATGAACCATCTGGAGGCGCTCAATACACGTCGAACAACCTTCTAGAATGCTCTAGAAATGACCACAAGTAACTTTTTAAAGATGAAACTTGCGCATTTTAACCTTTACAGGGGGACGCACCTGTCCCTTTACATACAGAGCGTCTTTGGACGCAGCTTTTGTGAACATTGGGAGCGTCCCCGCAGGTAAGGTTGAGAGAACCTGCGTCCCCAAAGATAAATACATTTATACAAGACTTTCTCTCTTTTTGGAGTTTGACATGGAGAGCAGAGGCATAAGACTTGCCTAAGAGGGTAGCATGACTGTTGATTGAGCCATACTAACTGTAAATAGTCATGGTGACATTTTTTAGTGTAACAGATTGCCCCTAAAGTGCGAAGCCTGGAATAGATTAGGGTTTGTAATATCTAGGAAGGGTGAAGCGCTTTATCATTTCAAGGATTATCCCGTGGAGAGCCTGGTCAGAACCTGCAATTTTCAACACAAAATACATGTATAAGATTATATCATCACTGAGGTAGGCATTCCCATACTCAGATTAAAACTTTAACTAACAGACTAACTACTCTGATATAGGAATGATCTTGCAGTACATCATAATCATAGACTTCTGTAGACACAGTATGGGCGCAGCCATCTGTTTATGATTAGTCTACTTAGATAATGAATACAAAACTCCTCGCAGCCTGGATGGTAGAAACTAGATCCAGGGTCTTCATTTCTACTTCCCGAATTGGTACGATTCTAGCCATGCGAATAAATGAGTTGATGTCGAACATGGTAGAAACCACTTGATTACCAGTCGATGATGTAAACTGTTAACAAGCGTGAGAGAGACCACCAGTAATGTCAATGGTTCTCAAAGTACCCAATACAATCCATGAGATGTGAATGAATGAGTTGATGTCGAACATTTCACGGAATCCTTTGATCGAAAGTCAATGATGTAATCTGACGTCAAAGGCAAGAAACCTGCCATTGATGCATGCAGACTTCAAGGTACTGACGATCTCTAAGTCATCTCTCTAGATAATGTGCTGATGTCGATAGAAAGCGACCCGTTGCAGGCAAGCCCGCAACACGAAATCATTGTTCAAGTTGAAGAAATGTTGCTGTAAGGACTGACTCAGGGATGGTCAAACGGATGACAAGTATTTTGCAGATGAAAGTTTTGCTTGCAGACCTCTTGAACACATAACGACACGACAGATGGCTTGGTGATAAATAACTCAAAGTTAATCCCCGGAACCCGGTTGAAGACTTTCAAAGTGGTTTGATCAACTGTGAGGTAAAAATTTCCCAACCCAGGTGAATGAAAAAGTGTCATGTTCAAGAGTGGTAATAAAGTTTCTTCTGAGACAAAAGGTAACAAATAGGCTCATTCTTCCCTCTTTTCCCCCACCATTTCTGGCAAGTACCTCTTTATTTTTAACAAGCTTGAGGAGGATAACATATGCTTGATTATAAGCTCATCCTTCGGATGAGTCCATCCTAGTTTTGATTCGAACCCTAGGAAGGAGTGGTTCGTTCCCGTTTGTAATTGAACAGGTCCTTTACTGTGAAATGTTTAACGAGCCCAGTATAGGAGAAACTCGGCGTTTTTCAATTTTAGAGAGTCTGAAAAACTTAAGAAGACTCCAAGTTGAACTTTTTCGTAGATTTGTGTCCCTCAAGCCCGAAAAAGTATAAAATAATACCTGGGGGAACCGCTTGATCTTGCGACCAAGGAGTACTTTCATAATTAGTGCCACTGACCTGAAAAGTAAAAAGCGATCAAAGACACGTCGTTTTATTTCCGTATCGAGTTTGAAACGACAAAAACCCGGCAATCTTTTCCTGATTTTACGGTCAGAAAAGGGCTATAAGGGGACCGTCTTTTAATTCCGTTTTAACGAGTGTAAAAGAAACGCTCGGCAATCTTTTCATGTTTGTAGGAGTCTGAAAAGGGCTTAAAAGAGAACTCCAAGGTTTCACTTTTTCGTAAGTTTTAACGAGTTCGAAAAAGGGATAAAAATGTACTCATGGTTTTCACTTTTTCGTAAATTTTAATGAGTTTGAAAAAGGGATAAAAATGTACTCATATGGCCGACTTTCAATTTAGTTTACGAGCAGGAAAAGACGGAAAGAACTCGGCATTTTCATTTGTTTTACGAGAATGAAAGATAGCAAAATAATCTCGGGATTTTCATGAGTTTAACGAGTCTTGAAAATAACTGAAACTGACTCGAGATAGGTTTCATTTTTACAAAAGCTTGAAACAGATAAAAACTATGCTTCAAAGTAGTTTCATTTTTACACAAGCTTGAAACAGAGAGAAAACTGTGCTTGATGCCCCCTAAGCGTAACTGTTAGAGCGCATGCCCCCCCAGCTTCATTTCATTCAACCAGTTGGACGAAATGAAGGTTGAGTTACGAGATCATTTGAAAGACTCGATCTAAAACTGTAAGAAAATTATGCAAAACTAACTAACCTAAAAATACAACTTAACATCTATGAGATCTAGTCAAACTCTCGACTCAATTAGAGGAGGATTTGTTTCATTTTTTAACGAGCTTGAAACAGGAAAAGAACTATGCTCGGATTCGGTTTCATGTTTACACAAGCTTGAAATGAAAAACTATGCTTGTTATAAGTTCGCATGCCCCCAACATAATGACGCAAAACGAGGTACATGCCCCCCAAGATTCATTGCATTCAATGAGGTGGATGGAATGAAGCTTTACTTTCAAGATCTTAGAAAGACTTGTGGGAGTTGTTTCATTTTTTAGTGAGGTTGACACAGGAAAAGAACTATCCTCAAAACCCTTGTTTCATTTTTTAAACGAGCTTGACACAAGATAAGGAACTATGCTCATAACTACTCTACAATCTACCTAACAAAAACTCTACTCTAAAAACCTTGATTCATTTTTTAACGAGCTTGACACAAGAAAAGGAACTATGCTCTAAAATCCTTGATTCATTTTTTAACGAGCTTGACGCAAGATAAGGAACTATGCTCATGACTACTCTCTACAATCTACCTACTTAACCTACCCTTGTTTCTTTTTTTAACGAGCTTGACACAAGACAAGGAACTATGCTCAAAAAGTTCGCATGCCCCCAGCATAACGATGCAAAGCGAGGTACATGCCCCCCAGGCTTCATTGCATTCAACCGGCTGGATGAAATGAAGGTTTACTTTCAATATTTAACTTGAAAAGGGAGTTGTTTCATTTTTAAGGAGGTTGACACAAGAGAAGAACTATCCTCATACCTTATTCATTATTTAACGAGGTTGACTCAGTAACAGGAACTATCCTCAAAAACCTACTTTCTACAATCTACCTATATATCCTAAAATCTACCTGATTCATGTTTTAACGAGGTTGACTCAGTAAAAGAACTATCCTCGTACTCACTGATTCATTTTTTAATGAGGTTGACACAGTAAAAGGAACTTTCCTCATACCCTCCTATTTCATTTTTTAACGAGGTTGATACAGGAAGAACTATCCTCACAACTCCTTGTTTCATTTTTTAATGAGCTTGACACAAGACAAGGAACTATGCTCATGACGTCCAGTTTCATTTTTTAACGAGGTTGAGACTAGAAGAAACTATCCTCACCCACACTGATTCATTTTTTAACGAGGTCGACACAGTAAAAGGAACTTTCCTCGTACTATCCAATTTCATTTTTTAACGAGGTTGAGAGAGGAATAAACTATCCTCGTACACACTGATCATGGCTTCCAACTGGAAGAAAGACATGTCAATGGACACACCTTGATCATGGCTTCCAAGAGGTCTTCATCAGAAGGAAGAATAGTACTCTGGAAGGAACACATGTCAAGGGACTCAAAAGGGATAAGAACATCGTGTTCAAGTAATCCCATAGAGTTTTCCATGTCAATTACCGGATCTAAATCAACAGTGAGAGGCTCACTTATATCGGTAACTGAAAACATGGGACCAGTTGCCACATAATTAACCCGTGGCAGGGTAGATACCACTTTAGAATCAGGAACATTTAGGGTTGTCATATTATTGGTAGTTGAAACAAGACTAGGGAACGAAAGCTGATCTACAGTCACAATACTGCCATTGTGAGGGAAAGACATCACGCGAAAGAGTGTTGATACGACAGCTTTCATTGCATAAACATAGTCTCGCCCAAGGAGTAAATTGAAATCCAAGGGACCTCGAACTACCATAAGATCAATACAGACAGTTTTACCTTCCAAGGTAATAGAAAACTTAGGAAGGATCCCTAAAGGTTCACTAATGGTTCTGTTAAAAGCTTTTAGATTCTGCGTAATAGGCGCAAGCTGAGGGGAACCCAAAGCTTTCCAAACAGTTGAGGATAATATACTAACAGAAGCACCTTCATCTACTTGAGTACGATGTATGTCCCTACCACCAACCTTGACAATGATTTGGAAAGGGATGGAGGAAGGAAGACGAGGTTCTGTCAGTCTATTCCAATCAAAGGAAAAGACCTCAGTGCTTGGAGGGGGTTTTGTAGAAACAGGTGAAATGCCCCCCGGCATAGAAGAATCTGATGTAACAAGAAGAACCTGAGCAGTATGAAGTTCACTCTCCAAAGGGAAAGTGTGATCGATCGAATGTGAAATTGAATCGACCACTTGATCAACTAATGGATCATCAACCTGAGTGACATGAGTTTCACTCTCCAATGGAAGAGTGTGATTGACTGTATGTGAAATTGAATCGACCACTCCGTCAGTTGACGATAGGTTGGGAGAAAGTTTACGGTAACCAGTTGGAAATTCTTGCTGTGGAACAGTAAGGTTTTCCAACAACGTTGAGGCTTCATCCATGTGAGGGCAAATGTGAGTTTGATGACTCCCTTTGCATAACTTACAAGGAAACCTAACTTTACCCTTTTTCCCAGGAACCTGACTATCACTGGTTGATGGATCAATGGAAAGTTGATGAGATTTTTCTGACCATACTTCCAAGACCTTTGGAATACCAGGACAATTAACAAGGAAGTGGTCACCCTTACAAAGCCTGCAAGGGTATTTGGGTTTACGATGCATGTCGGAATTTTCCTCAACACAACGAACACTTTCAGCCACGGTTGGTTGGTTGACTTCTTTCTTATCTTGCTTCTTCTTCTTCTTCTTCTTCTTCCCTTTCTTCTTCTTCTTAGCCTCCTGGTTACTAGCATCAAGGCTTTTACCAGGCGAAGAGGAAGAAATGGAGGAAGAAAAATTAGGCGAAGAAGGTAAAGGGTCAACAGAATATTGGTGATGTTGAGATGGTGAACTCTGTTGAGGTGAAGCATCCGGTTGAGATGGAACAATTGGAGTATTTTGGGCCAACGAAGTTGAAAATAACCATATCGGTAAACCTATTGTAAATCCAGGTAATGACAAAGTAGCCATATAAGGAGGACCAACATTTCCAAAGTAAGGAAAAGTACTAGGATTCTCATTAGGAGGGGTTCCTAGGTTGATAAATTCTGGAACATTTGCCATTATATTCAACTTCAGTGAATTTTATTAACAATTTATAACTAAAATTAACAATTCACAGTTCACACCTAACAATTAAAATTCACAATTCACACCTATGGTCTCTAAAAGTAAAAACAAACAAATTAACACGCGCTATCAAATCTAGGAGTCAAACCATACACAAACAGTAACCTTCCGGACCGAAAACACTAGTTGGGGATGAAATCCAACATCGAAGAATTCAGTACAGAAGTGGCGGGTGGAACAGTTACCCCGGCAACCTGCTTAATGAATAGACTGGACCAAGTTCCTCCACTTTAACCGTCTCGAGTGAAGTGAACCCCCCAGAAAATCCAAGTGAGTCTAGCCGACGTCTGCTCCAGGTACAGTGGGATCTTCCCTCCACCGTCACCTCGGTAGAATCCTAAAGATAATGGTCACTAAGGTTACCAACAACAACAAATGCACCTGGGGGTACAGTCTACACTCCGACAGCACGCAAGGGCAGAGTATCAAGCTCAATCCCCTTGCCGGCTCCTTGACAATAATCCAAGGTTTACCGACAAGTGACCCCTGGCTCCTCGACAATGGTTAATCCGAGGTTTACCGTTTGTAATACGTGCGTGTCTGGCGTCGTTCCCAACGAGGGAGGATTGATCCCCTCACTGGTTCGGACACGAGCTCGTGCTTCTCCTTTAAGAGGAGCTTTCCCAGAGTACAAATGAGACAATTGGATTTATTCTACCACAAGATGAGCTACTTGTTTGGTTTTGCTGTCTTGGAGAGTTAATTACTCTCCTACTCCAAGACACTAGCCTAAGCTATGTTGGTGTTTCAGAGCCCTATAAATGTAAAAATTACTAGATGAATTTTAATTAAGCGCTGTGTTATTAAGGTTGTTATTACTCAAATGGGTAAATGGAGATGAAACCAATGGTGTTATGACCCGACTCAAAACTGAATGCAATCGAATATGATAATGTAATCCTTTCAATTCGATGAATCCTAACTAAAGTAAGGAGAGAGTTTCCATTCACTTCCAACAATGCAAAAAATTGATCACTAAGAGAAAATATAACAAATTCTCTAATGCACTAATTTTATGAAGAAAAACTAAGGCAAATCAATTCCAAACCATTTTTTTTATTTTCGTGTAAATTCAAACCAAAGAAAACTGATCTAAATCTACGATTGATTTTTTCAGAATGTAATCTATGCACAATTCACTTGAAAAGCATGCAAATGTAATCTATGCACATTTTTCATTAATATTCTGAAAATGAGAATTCTAATTATGCAAATGTGATCTATGCAAGAGAATTCTCAAACACAAGACGATTCTAATCTAATCTAAGAATCAATCAAGTGCAAGTCGAGAAAATTGGGTGAGAGTTCCAAAGATCATAAAATAAAAACACTCAAAGGCGATTAACACTCATACACAATTTAGCCCCCCCCCGGCGAATGAGGGGGAATTTTTTTTTTGCAAAAATGAAAGCAAAAAGATGCAAAATTGTGAAAAGACTGAGACAAACCTCCAAGTAATGACCAAAGGAAATCAAATTAAGAATTTCTCAAAAAAGAGACTCAAAACACCCAATTGATGAAAGCTTAAAGTAGGAATGCCAATGAAACAAGGTTAGGTGAAGATCTTTGACAAGAGACTAATGGATCTGGGCAGTAAAAACTAAGAAAAAGAAAAATCTAAGAGCAAAAATGCAAAAAATGGAATTTTCTTAAATTTTAGCAGGGGACGCAGGCAACTGGTTAAGCCAGGTGCGGGCCCGCTCTGTGCACACAGTGACAGTGCGTCCAGGGACGCACTGTGCAATACTCAGAGGGTGCGTCCTACTGGAAAATTCAAGAAAAACTAAAATGAATCTAACCCTAAGCTAACCCACCCAAAAACAAAGTCACAGAGCCAAAAACCAGAAAATAAATGAATTTTCTCAGAGCAAAGTTCATACAAAGGAAAAGACTTTCACATCAATGGAGTCCCCAGCGGAGTCGCCAATTTGTCACACGGAATCAGTCAAGAGTGCGGACACAACCGACCTTCCTAGAAGTCTAAGACATTCTAATGACAAACAAAACAAACTGGAGCTATCCTTCTCTAAACATGCATTATGATATGAGAGATCAAGTGTTTCGTTCTTACCTTTGTCCAAACGCTGTTGTAGAAGTCCAAGCTTTGTTGATCTGGATGAGCTCCTCCTTTTCTCCAAAACCTGCAATCACCAACAGTCAAACAATTAAATAGCACCTGATTATAACATAAAACAAAGCATATTCAACATATAGACCAAGGAGTACATGAAATAACCCATAAACAACAAGTTATTGAGAAGAATGGACCAATTTGCATTAAAGGTAATCAAAAGGAACCATTACAACCTGAGCCTTGGTGTTGTGCAAGCTCCTTCCAGGGTCCACAAGAGTCTTCCTCTACTTTGACAAAGCTCACCCACTTCCAAATAGAACAAGCAAAGATGGCAATCTCTCCTCACAAGCTTCTAAATGGGAGTCCTAATTCCTGCAACATTTACCCTTAGAAATGTATAGCTTTCAACCTCTTCTCCTTTTGGCCCAATGCCTGTATTTATAGTGCTCAAGAGGAAGTTAATCAGGTCCACCATCAATGGGATAATCCCCTCTTTGGATGGGATAGCTCCCTTATTGAGGGGATAAGTTCCTCTTTGGTAGGAGTGCATGAACCATCTGGAGGCGCTCAATACACGTCGAACAACCTTCTAGAATGCTCTAGAAATGACCACAAGTAACTTTTTAAAGATGAAACTTGCGCATTTTAACCTTTACAGGGGGACGCACCTGTCCCTTTACATACAGAGCGTCTTTGGACGCAGCTTTTGTGAACATTGGGAGCGTCCCCGCAGGTAAGGTTGAGAGAACCTGCGTCCCCAAAGATAAATACATTTATACAAGACTTTCTCTCTTTTTGGAGTTTGACATGGAGAGCAGAGGCATAAGACTTGCCTAAGAGGGTAGCATGACTGTTGATTGAGCCATACTAACTGTAAATAGTCATGGTGACATTTTTTAGTGTAACAATTAGCACTAGAAAAATATCTTGTTGTAATGGTGATGTTAGTATTAGCACCAAAAAAATCACTAAATTTTGGTAAAAAAAAGTTTATCATTTATTTATTTTTAATTTGGGAAATTTTTGTTTTTCTATTTTTTTGTTTTTAATTCTATTTTTATGCAGTAATATTTTTTTTGGTTGAATTTTGGTAGTAACTAGTTTTTGGTCTAATCATATGTATTAACCATGTTCTTTATGCTACAAGTCTAATTGTTGGGACAAAATTGCTCTTTCAAATAAGTTGCAAAAAGCATATAAATGGAAGAATAGCGATGACAACTATTTTCATTGTCCAACTGTTCAGTATATCATGTATGAAAATATTCAACATTTTTATAAACAATGGATTAGAGGTGAGTCTGTAATTGTACATAATGTTTGGATGATACATAAAAACAAAGTTTGTTTCATTGATGTGGTTAGGATCTACTTTGGATACGAAACCCTAGGTTTGGAAGTATGCAAATAATGAATTTGGTTTACCTTTGATAACAAATGAAATTTTATTTCTTTTTCCTCGTAAAACCAAGGAAGATATGGCAATAATTCTCGTTAGAAAACTACTTCTTGTTGAAGGTTTATAATTGGTTGCAAAAGTTCAACAACTGGGTATAGAAGTTTTTAGTTGCTATTAGGGAAACAATGTGATTATAGGTTTTAGCAGACATAGATCATTCTTGGTATTTGATTCACTTTGAGAATATAAGTACACCAAAGTGGATTAGGTTATGAGTGGATTGGCAAAGCAACCCTTATTTGTTCCTTTTAGTTTTTGAGATATCTCAAGTTCAACTAGTGCTATTAAATGGTTTCAAAGATGTTTGCTAGGGTTTTTCAACAAGGTCACTAGGTCCCAATGTAACATAGATACTTCATATTTGTTGAAAAGTAAAACCCCCACATAGCACTTAATAGATCATTAATGACTACCTAGAGAACTTAGACTAAATTAATCGTGGAAGTAAAAATTACAACCAAATTAATCATGAAAGTAAGAACTACAATTGAAAAAAACACACTTGGTAATATACTAGAATTCATCCTCGCCAAATCCAAAGTTGATGAATAATATGTTAAATCTTTAATGAAACTCATGAAAAATAATAAGCATGTTATCGATATAAGAGTGCATGAACTTGCTTAATGTATATTTGTTAATTGGAGATGATGAATATCTAAATAAAGTTGATGAATAATATGTTAAATATTTGATGAAACTCATGAAAGATAATAAGCATGTTTATCCATATAGGAGTGCACAAACTTTCTTAATGTGTAGTTTACGAGAAATTTTTCCAGCGTAAATCACAAGATATATCATTTGTTTAGGCGTTTCGAACCAACCAGTGTGGTTCATCGTCAGGACAAGTTGAAGAATCAGATCCAACTTTGCATGTTAAATAGTTTGAGCAGAGGGGATATTTGCACCTTAGCCTTAACAACCCTTGCCCAAGATGAATCTATTTAATGGACTAGCTTGGATATGTTAGGTCTTGGATTTCCAGAGTACCCAATCAATGCTTAACTCCCTAGTCCTAGCCAAAATTCACTCCTATTGAAGAGACAACTTGAACAATCTTGCTAATAAGATTAACAAGTTCGTTCCTTTTGATTGATTTACAACAAACTTTAATGCCTCTCTTTTCTTATCCTCCTCTTCCATTCTCCAACAAAAACTTATTAATATTATATTATAAACACTTTATATAGGTAAGCATTGTAATCATTTTCCTCAACTCACACGATACCTTTACACCTCAACCCATATAAGTGGACCTAAGTCCATGGCACAACCCATCACACTCTAAGATGGTTCTAATTGTCTCCTCAAAACTAGGACATAACACACCTTAAATGCCAAATGGTTAAGTCATCCCAAATTTGTGGGATTTTTTCCTTCATGGAACACATTCTAGCTAGTTTTGATCAAACACAATGCACTAACACACACTAAAAGTCCTAGATACCCTTACGCTGTGGCACGCACCCAAGCACTTCGACTGCACCTCCATAAAATGCACCTTCAACTTTGGATGTCCCAAAATAGTAATATCCTAACCCAATATGGCCTACTTGTTAGATTTGTGTAGTTCCCTCCTTATCAGATCCTTGCACCTCCTTGCACTCCATGGTAAATCTACTCTAATGGTCACCTTCCAAGTTCCAACACTTCCTTTCACATCATGACATAACCACCGATATACATTACAACAACCTCCAACTTCTTTAGTGGGTTGCACATCTATTTCACATTTCTTCTCCATCTTACAAAGTGGTAGTGCCAAGGAGAGAGTATCAAGTTGAATCAAGGATTGCTCACTTAGTACCACTACTAAGTTGCCTTCGTGCAACTTGTCAAATCCCTTAATTTTGTTTCACAACTTCTCATAGGGCTTAACTTGCTTGTATACACTTCTAAGTGAGACTACAATCCCCCAACCTCTCCTCTGCAACCCTTGTTAGAGTCTTCTTAGACGTGCAATCATGCCTCACGTTGAATATAACACTAGCATCCCAAATGTGCATGCTCATTCCATCTTTTAATGCTTCGCTGAAACCACATTATGACACTGCTTAAAATGAAATGTTTACATCTTAAGACAATGTACCTACTTTGCTTATGACAATCTAAACTATGCAAGTGGCTAAGAGAGGACTATATTTTCCCAGGATGAAAATATAGGGTCTTACAACCCCATTCACACAATAATTTTAATATATTTCACCCGAAAAAAGATACATACCCTACTCCTTTCAAATTTATCATATAATTTTAAGAAATTAACACTTGTTATTAACTATTAAATAGACTTACTATATATTCTCCTTTGTTTGCACCCACCTTATATGTAAAAACATATAAATATTTTCAATACAACCAAATTAAAATCATATTTTTCCATTTAAAAATGATTAAATTGAAATTAAAAAAAATTACACCTAATAAACTTAAACAACAACCATAAAATTATATTATTATTATTATAAATATTTTATAACCTAACCAATAACCAAAAACATTATATAATTACTTCTTTAGTGATGTGAAAATAAAAAAAATGTATTTATTGTTTTAATAACACCTAATAAACTTAAACAACAACCATAAAATTATATTATTATAAATATTTTCCAACCTAACCAAGAACCAAAAACACTATATAGCTACTTAACTAGTGATGTGAAAATAAAAAAATGTATTTACTGTTTTTCACTATGAAATTAGCATTTTTGAAAAAGGTAAAGCTTTACTTTTCTTTACAAAACCCCTCCCAACCCAAACTTCGTTTACGTTCTATAACAAGAAGGAGGATCTGTTCGCTTTTCGCAGGGCGGGAGCGAAAACGAGATTGCAGAGATTTGCGAATTAGGGTTCACCAGTAGCAGACACTCGAACCCCACGATCGGTTCTTCAGTCCATTGACGGCGCCAAGGTATGTTCCATTTTTAACTTCAATGGATTTCCACCTGCACATTCAGTCTTCCACACAGAGAGGAGTACACGCATTTCAGGTTTCTGGTTCAAAATCCAGTGTGTTTTTAGCAGCCACTCTTGTATGTTTAGGTTTTAATCTCTGTGCTGCAATCTGTTACTGTTTGCAGGGATGGCGCTGGCATTTGATGAGTACGGGAGGCCATTTATCATAATAAAGGAGCAGGAGCAGAAAACCCGAATCAGAGGCTTAGATGCTCAGAAGGCCAACATTGCGGCCGCCAGGTCCGTTGCGAGAATCCTCCGCACCTCACTCGGCCCCAAGGGAATGGACAAGATGCTCTAGAGCCCCGATGGCGATGTCACCATCAGTAAGCTTCTCTTCCATTTATTGAATCTCTATTTCTGGGTCGGTAAAACCCCTTAAAAATCTAAAATTCTGAAACTAAGTAGAATTTATTTTAAAAAACTTATGATTCGTAAGTAGCAGTTACTTTAAAAAATTTATAGGTTTCCCGAAAGGAGTGAAATAAGCAAATAATCTGCGATCTGCTTACTCTTCCTCACAAACTGTGAGGCCCGCCGAGCTAGATGCTCTACATACGACGCTGACTGCCTACGAAAGCTCCCGAATGGGTGAATGCGTTGAGATGTCACTAACATTGAGAGATAGACACTTTCCAGGGATCTACTTGGCGTAGAGGTACTTCTGGCCGGCTTTTCACTAACCAAGAAACTTCGTTTACAAATTATTTTGCTCAAAATAACACCAATTGCTCGACAGCAGAAGGTTCATAAAGAAATGGAAATAATAATTTTAAGAAGAATTTCGGAATAAAGAAATAAATTATATAAATGTCCACAAATGATGAAAGGACATTAGGTTAATGGGACTAAAACTATATATTGATGCTGGAGTGCTTAAAGGTATTCGCTGAAAAGGAGAGACTACAAATAAGATTTCAGATTTAACAGAATGACGAATGATAAAATAACAAAGGGGTGATTATCTCAATTGTTTGTAGCCAATGTTGTTGAGCATCTGGCTGGTTCTGGTTACGTGTTAGTAGGTAACCAGTTTAAATCCCCCAGATTTAGGTGCACTAGTCTATGTCAACAATTTTACGAAGAATGCCATTCACAAATATGGAGAAGCATCTCTTGGATTTCCTTATCAGATTTTCAAGGGTTATAATAACAGATAAACCTGATACAATGAAGACGAGCATCTGGCTGGTTCTGGTTACGTGTTAGTAGGTAACCAGTTTAAATCCCCCAGATTTAGGTGCACTAGTCTATGTCAACAGTTTTACGAAGAATGCCATTCACAAATATGGAGAAGCATCTCTTGGATTTCCTTATCAGATTTTCAAGGGTTATAATAACAGATAAACCTGATACAATGAAGACGAGACTAATAGCAGAAGCCTAGAAAATAAATAAGTCCTAATTTATCTAAGCGTCAAAGGAGAGGTATGGAAGGCCATAAACCAGGCTGGATTCTATCCTGGCAAACTTTATTGAAGCTCATCGGACTGCAAAGTTTGACGGGTTACGTGTGGAAGGGAGAACCCTGGTGATGGGTGTCTGTCTAGTGTCTACAAGATATAAGCTGAGAATTATAGCTTTTGTAAGATAGCATACCTAGATGGCCTTGTGGATTATCTGGATGATCTCAACTGTGCTTGGTAAGGGTGCTTCTGAATCACTGATCGTCTGTTATTTTTGCTCATGACTGGTGCATCTACCGGGTCATCGATGCTTCATCCAGCTGAAAAAATGATGCAATCAATCTAGTGGATCTGGGTCTTGAGGACTCATGCATGTCCTGCTCTTAGAGTATTTGGTTCGCTTTACTTTGTTCTTGAATAATGAACTCTGCTTTCACTGTTGTGGGGAGATTCCGGTCTTAATGGATTTTTTGTTGTCATTTCAAAATTTGTAGTGGAGATAGTGGATAAAAGCCATGCACTGCAACAATGCTCCCAACCAGATAATTTCATTAAATTTTGGAATCTAATAAGAAAAATCGAAATCGAGTAATAGTTTGTGTGGGAAGCAAAGAAAGTGAGAAAAAAAATCTCTTAGCTTTGAGCTTCATTTATGTGTACTTTGTATAACGGCTACTTGGTTAACTTAGTAGGTCAGTCTTTATTATCTAATATGCATATTGAAGATTGGATATCACGGCAGTTTCTCCCTCTCATCGCCATTGTCAACATGGTCGTCAGTGAGCATCTCTACATGAACAGAGGATCTATTTGTCCTTTTAATGTTAACAAATTTATAGTTAATTATATAATAAATATTTTGATGTACATGTACATGAGGACTGATTGGCGCCGTGAGCAAATCCAGGCAAGGGTAGGGGGTTCAAGAATTTTAAGGAAGGTTGCCTCTTGTTCATAATTGTTGTGACAATTTTTCTGATTACTTGAGGTTCAAGAATTTCAAGGAAGGTTGCCTCTTGTTCATAATTGTTGTGACAATTTATCTGATTACCTTGACCTCCCTGATTTCAGCATACGTGTAACTAGGAATGGCTATAAACCATAGTAGCAAAATTTGAATCCGAATATGTATTCAAATACAACTCAGTATGGAAAATACCTAATAAAGAAATGCAGCATGGTTCCAATATGGAAATCTATATTTCTCAGTATGAAAATAAGCGTTTTGTTCCATATTTTAGAAGAATTTCATTCTCAGAACACACTAAAACCAGAAAAAGCAATTTATTCTTTGAAAATTTTGCAATGTAGTTTATTTTTAAGTGTTTTCTTACTGTTATTTTTATTTTTTGAGGTTTTTGCTCTGTTTTTTTGGGGCTTATATGTTGATGGGTATCAAAGACATTATAAGGTAAGTGAACTGTTCTGTATCTGCATTGCAGTGAAAACATACTGAATTTTGTACTGTTGCCGAATTTCCATATAATAAAGAGCAATATGACCAAATCTTGCTACTATGCTATAAACTAGATTTCCAGCATTGAAATCCTCTTGTGTATTCAACTATGGGTCCTGTGGGTCATCTCGACTCCCTCCATGATAGTCCTTAGAACATATTCAGGTTTGTATTTGTTCAATAGAAATGTAGGGAAACAAATATTCCTTTCAAAGGTGTAAGACTCTGTCACCAAGCAATATCTAATGTGCCTAAACATGGTTCTATCAACCCTATGGTTGTCTTGTGGTATTTTTTCTTGCTTCTCTGTTCTACACTACTTGGACACTCCATAACATTTTTCTACATTTTAATCATGCTAATTATAGAATGATTGTTAATTTTAGATAACAATGGTATGTTCTTATGCTTTAGAGCAATTTACGTCAATTTTCCTTATTAGCCCAATATAAATTTCCAGATTAGCAGTCACATAAATATTGAGAGTATTTGCAGATAGAACATAAACAATAAGAATAAGACAAGTCAAGACAAGAGGGCACAATATTTGGCGAATGCTAGAGAAAAACCCCAATGTGGGGAAAACCCTTTGATCAAATATTCTTATTATTCTTCAAAAGTTCAGCACAGAGAGAGAGAGAGAGTACATCATACAAAATTACTTGCCCAATCACTATCAAAACAGTCCAGCCAAACAACAGTTAACAAGATGTTGTAACCAGAAAGTTAATGCTAGTCAAACCAACAAAAATCTCCTCCAAATGAGCTCAGCCAAACCCAGTCAATTCGACCTCATAATAAGATCTTCATCTTCCAAATTTAGTTGAGATTTAATTTCTACACAGCTCAGCTTCGTAGCTTCATTGAACAGCAATAGCAGAGCTGCTTGGTATGTTGTTACTGCCAAATCTATTACCGATGGCTCTTGGCTCTACACAGTTCATATGGCTCACGATGTATAAGACTTTGTTCCTCTGCATTATGTATAACATTAACACGCAGGTTGACTGACACGTTCCTCTACAACAAAGTCAGTTTGACTGAATGGCATCAATCTGCATTGCTTCTCTGCGACATATTTTGGCATTGATGCATAGTTAATATGGAATCGATACTCCATATATATGTAATCTAACCAATAGTGTCAAAATGGCATCATCTTATATGACCATGGAAATAACTCCTAATGAAGACTGTAATCTTACAGAGACCAGCATAAATAAACATGTTGAGTTTAAGATACATAAGGCACCGTTGAGTATTTTTTAAGTGACAAGACACCATTGTTGAGAATTCGATGTTTATATGTAATCTAACCAATAGCATCAAATGGCATCATCTTATATGACCATGGAAAGAACCCCTAATGAAGACTGTAATCTTACAGAGACCAGCATAAATAAACTTGTTGAATTTAAGATCCACAAGGCACTGTTGAGTTTTTTTTTTAAGTTACAAGACACCATTGTTGACAATTCGCTGTTTAGATTCAAGTCTAGGGCATATAGTTGGCATAGTAAGAAAAGATATGTTGCTCCCTCAGAACTCACTGATACTTCTCACTGGCACTAGCTAGTAAGGTGACTATCAAGAAGTGAAAGGAACAAATCTCTATGATACCAAAGATCATCTGACTTCACTTCTAAGGAATGTCAGACTTTTGTTGTGTCTTCAATCTCCATAATAAGTCCAGGAGTATCCACTGATCTTCATTCTCTGAAGCATTGATCTATCTCATTGGTATAATTTCCTTTGCCTATCTTCAATATCATAATCAAGGAAGAGCATATGCATGGGCAGACTGTTCTAGCAGTCAGTGATATTGTTGACATCCACTGTCAATACTATTAGCATTTCAAAATCAAAACTATCTTCTACACTTGGGGTTTCAGACGAAGCAGGGTTTCAAATCATAACCAGTCTGAAAAACCATTGGAGTTGGGGGCTCTTTGACTAGGTTCTGAAAGTGCATGCTATTTGTAAGATTGGTGTAATGAAAGGAAGGGTAAAGAGGGTATAGCCAAAGTAATTGATAGGTTTCTGGTGGACACCAAAATTAGGCTATACCTACCTTCAGTGACAATGGAATTCACAACCACCAAACCCAAATTTTATATTTTTTAGGCACTAGCTGGAGTAGTGGATAAAACCACCACTCCTTTAGATCCAAATAATTTTAACTTCTATATCGATCCATCGCCACTTTATGTTATTTCCTTGTAGACGAAGGGATGGAACTCCCTGTCTGAAACATAAAACAAAATTTAAGGAACAGTAGCATGAGTCGAGCAGTGTTCTCTCCTCTGATGAGTTGTGGCACAAAAACCGTGCATTATCTAAGTCCCTCCTCTTTAAGGTAGAACTGGGTGACTGATTAGCTGACCTGGAAAACTTCTTCATCCTCTATTGCAAAACAGAGTATTTCTATGTTAGTCAGTCGAACTCACATGGAAAATCGAATCTGTGATATGTTTTATTTCTCTAAAATAAAACAAAATTAACCATATGTTGCATTACAGATTTGTTTTCGACTTGCATCTCAATCAGCGATATTAGGCTATATATCTCAATAAATTACTGTTTTCATTGTCACGTTCCAGGTACTCCTTTGAGATCAAGTCCTGAATTCTGGATTTTATTGCTTTAAGTTCGGGCTTGAATGTGCTTTGGAACTGTTCAACACACTCACTCAATAGTTGTTGCTGAGGTAAGATTTTTCTAGCCTTCATGATGAGAACTATTGTTGAATCTATTCAGAAATGTCTGTCTTCTTTTACATTTTCAATCACTCTATTCCTCTCATTTGCATTCATATCTGTAAGTGGAATCTTAATATTTTTCAACTTGTGCGAAAAGGGAGGATTGAATTCAAAATTATCACTTGTAGATATTGTTGCAGTGCTAGGTTCCTTTAGAAGAATCTCGATCTTGCCACATGAAACTAAATACAGAAGTTGAATAAGATCTTCATCTTCCAAATTTAGTTGAGATTTAATTTCTACACAACTCATCTTCGTAGCTTCATTGAACAGCAGTAGCAGAGCTGCTTGGTATGTTGTTACTGCCAATTCTATTACCGATGGCTCTTGGCTCTACACAGTTCATATGGCTCACGATGTATAAGACTTTGTTCCTCTGCATTATGTATAACATTAACACATAGGTCGACTGGCACATTCTTATACAACAAAGTCAGTTTGAATGAATGGCATCAATCTACATTGCTTCTCTGCGACATATTTTGGCACTGATGCATAGTTAATATGGAATCGATACTCCATATATATGTAATCTAACCAATAGCATCAAATGGCGTCATCCTATATGACCATGGAAATAACTCCTAATGAAGACTGTAATCTTACAGAGACCAGCATAAATAAACATGTTGAGTTTAAGATCCATAAGGCACCGTTGAGTATTTTTTAAGTGATAAGACACCATTGTTGAGAATTCGATGTTTATATGTAATCTAACCAATAGCATCAAATGGCATCATCTTATATGACCATGGAAAGAACTCCTGATGAAGACTATAATCTTACAGAGATCAGCATAAATAAACTTGTTGAATTTAAGATACACAAGGCACTGTTGAGTTTTTTTTTTAAGTGACAAGACACCATTGTTGACAATTCGCTGTTTAGATTCAAGTCTAGGGCATATAGTTGGAATAGTAAGAAAATATATGTTGCTCCCTCAGAACTCACTGATACTTCTCACTGGCACTAGCTAGTAAGGTGCCTATGAAGAAGTGAAAGGAACAAATATCGATGATACCAAAGATCATCTGACTTCACTTCTAAGGAATGTCAGACTTTTACTGTGTCTTCAATCTCCATAACAAGTCCAGGAGTATCCACCGATCTTCATTCTCTAAAGCATTGATCTATCTCATTGGTATTACCTCCTTTGCCTATCTTCAATATCATAATCAAGGAAGAGTGTATGCATGGGCAGATTGTTCTGGCAGTCAGTGATATTATTGACATCCACTGTCTGTACTATTAGCATTTCAAAATCAAAACTATCTTCTACACTTGGGGTTTCAGTCGAAGCAGGGTTTCAAATCATAACCCTGCAAAAAGTTTTGAATAACAGTAAGAAGATCTTCATCAAGTTTGAGCTTTATCTAGCAGCGGGGCTGCTCCATTTCAGTAGTATGAATGACTTGTTTCAAGTATGGTAGTAAGGATGACCAGGAAGAACAATCTGTACAGAATGGAGCTGAAGAGACACAAGAATTCAAAGTTGGAGAAAATATACAACTTGTGAAAGTAGACACAATGGCTAGCAACCAGGAACCTTCTAACATGGGTGCTCCATTGAAGATGCCTATGCTTACAGAAGGCCTTGATATGTCTTCTTGCTTGAATTCTTTGTTTGGTACTGGACTTTAGTGATCCATTAGATAAGCCAAATCTTATGGAGAGTAATGATGCATTATTTTGTTCAGGTATTGATGATTCTCTTCCAGAAAATATCTCAGAGATTTAATTTAATTTCTACACAGCTCATCTTCGTAGCTTCATTGAACAACAGTAGCAGAGCTGCTTGGTATGTTGTTACTGCCAATTCTATTACCGATGGCTCTTGGCTCTACACAGTTCATATGGCTCACGATGTATAAGACTTTGTTCCTCTGCAATATGTATAACATTAACACACAGGTTGACTGACACGTTCCTCTACAACAAAGTCGGTTTGAATGAATGGCATCAACCTACATTGCTTCTCTGCGACATATTTTGGCACTGATGCGAGGAGAGATACATTATAGAGCTACTTAGAGGGCTAGAGGTGGATTATTGTATAACACATATGCTAGGGAGTCACACCACAATCCAAGCTTTCTCTTTTAGTAGGATTTAGTGTGTTACTGCTGTGGCATGCATTATGGCGATACCATCCCTACAGGAGCTATGGTCATTATTAGAAAGATTTCTGGTGAGCTTAGTATGCATTGATACAGTGGTTTTAGGAGATGGTTTATAAGAAGTGCAATGCAGATGTTGAGTGTAGAAACATACAGATCACATATGGAAATTTCATTATGGCTTTCTAGTGGGAGTGATTAGCTTGTTGGAGACCAGAACTTCAGATGCTACCGAATACAGAAAACACTCTGATTTTCTTTTTTGCCTGCCTTTCTCAAAACCTCGTTCTGGATAATCCACTCATCGGAGGTATGAAAGTGAAGGACTTGAAATACCAACCTTCATCTCCCAGATGCTAGGAACTTGGGAGAGAATGCTGGATGGTTTCAAGATCTCACTTCTGTGGAATATGGTTTCAATATTTTCATGCTGATCCTGAGACCCCGGGTGAGCAATCTGTCATTAGCAGATCCCAGTCTTTAAGCAGTTAGTCATGTTTGGACACTAGGAGATCCCTCTTTAGCACCTTTTACTGCTTTCATGAACCCCACCCATCTTAGTTACTGGTTCCTTAGCTCCTTTCGGTCGCAAGAGAGAGGATACGTTACGTAACGAGTCTTTATGTGCAAGATTGGTCAAGCGAGATTCTTATTCCCGGTCAAAAGATCTGAATTCCGGGATGAATGGGGAACTGGTATTAACGTCCTCCTTTTATATCTAATTTGGCCAGTAGGTGGAGCACCGGTGTGCTGGCTGATTGCTCCTGGAGCGGTAGGGCCCCTCACTTTCTTTTGTTCGGCTTTCCCAGGTGATTGGAAGATCTGGCCATAGCTATAGGAATAAGCTGGGGGCGCTCTTGCCAGCCATTGTGGATTCGGTAATTGCTTGCCATTGTGAAAAGGTTGGAAGAGCTCAAATAAGAATAGGGGTCGCCTAATAATAGTAAGTAGGGCGACGCACTAATCTGAACCTATGGATGGAATCAGCCCAATCTATCTATCCTGTTGGCCCCGATTGGAATCATGTAGGAAAAAACTGGCTTAGTCAATCAATGCTTGAGCAGAAACATCCCTCATCTCGCCGCCCATCCGATATAGCTGGGCATCCGATCTAGGTCAGACCTCATCAAGGTGTCGAGCATCCATAAGGTAATCCGATCAATAAGCGAGAATGAGCGCATGAATGAACCCTTTATAAGTCAGGGGCCTGCCTGTCACTTCAAACATAAAATTGAGATTGATGTGCCTGGATGGATGATTTGGACTAGCTAGATGCCGGCCCACCTCCCAGCTGGCACTACTCCCGATATAGGGATTCGATCCAGCCAAAGCAGGTGCAGGGAAGAATCCAACCGGGCGATTAGTCTTTGTGTTATGAGCTTTCTTGGTGGAAACATGCACACTGGTCTATGTGCCTCACTGATTAGTAATGTTATATCATCCTGTAATAAAGAGACTATAGATATGAAACCTACTCACTATCCATGGTACTTGTTGGCTCTCTCCCTCTTTCACACTGATCTAGCCTCTAAGATCTTTATAGAAATTTCTAAGATCTTTATAGATCTTTATATGAAACCAATTCTCAGACAGAGAAGAATGGATATCATGAAGAAAACCTAAATTTTATGGCTAT
The DNA here is from genome assembly GCA_031772625.1 of Pinus tabuliformis. Taxonomy (NCBI): domain Eukaryota; kingdom Viridiplantae; phylum Streptophyta; class Pinopsida; order Pinales; family Pinaceae; genus Pinus; species Pinus tabuliformis. The sequence continues at coordinate 630,462,976 of CM062814.1, read as the reverse complement.
AGAGGATGCAATTCCCAGAGGCCAGGCCAACAAGCCCGTCTGGGCTCATGGGGTTGACTTATTGGGATATTCTTTCGGGTCCAGGAGGCATGCCAATTTGCCATTTGAAGATCCTAATTCTCCTCGCCATTCGCAAATCGTTCGTCTGTGCTTATGCTCAGAGAGGACAGCTCAGATTGAGAATGTAAGTTGATAATCTGTACTGATAGATTCATAGATAGTTTTGTAGCATTGCTGCAAGTCAATATCCAATACTGTGTACTGTTTGATTTAGTAGTGTCAGAGAAGTCATATGGGGAGGATAGGAATTATGTTATGCGGATATGAAGTCCATAAGGTTTATTTCCTAGTATCTAGGTCAATGAAGAGGATAGGAATTGTTCTGTAACTGTGGATAGGAAGTCCATAAGGTCTATAGCCTAGTGATAGCTAGGCCATAAAGTCTATTATCTTCCATGTTAATAGAGTTTATTGTCCACAAAGAGTTTATAGTCCATGAGGTCTTACATTTGTGCATTGTTAATGCCAGTAAATGCACACTAGGTTTTGTTCTCTACGTTATATCATTATAAATTAATGAACTATAAGTTCTATGATTTCATGAGTATCAATTTTGATGTTGATGGATTGCCATCACAGGTTTGCAAGACAGAAAGAACAACAATGTGTGGAGCTTTAACAGCAGCTGGGCTTAAAGCCACTTCTGTTCTCAAGGAGCTTGGCAATCGCTGGGAGCATTACTCTGTCATAACTCTGGTTGACTGCAGAAGCCTCGTTGGCAGCAACCTATCTGATCATAGTGTTGGTAAGGTTTTGCCAATTCCATATTTGCACATTGCTTTATTTTATTTTGAATTACCACTGCTGCTTCAAAGTTTTGTCTAGTTTTCACAGTATGTTTTTGTATTTATTTACAGTTATCGGTTTCTGTAGGTTTAATTTATTTATGGCATGATTTCTTGCACTCTATGAACTGGGTTTTTCTAGTGTGAGCAGTCATGTTGTTCATGGTATATATGTTGTACAGATACACTTGTATTCAGTAAGAAAGCAATTGTGTGTGGTTCTATCAGCTACAAACAGTATTAGTATATCTCAATTTGTATACCCTTTATTTTTTTATTAATTTTCTTCTGATCAGTTGTGTGAATATTTGTATTGCTTCCCTTGACCCTTATTTTGGTTTCTTGTGGGCACGAAGGTTTCTACCATTCTGCTATTATGAATACCCATCATATCAATGAAACATGGGACTTTTGGGAGCTGGCCAGACAATGCTCAAATGCACTTGATACATCTATGAGGAATCAAAAACATTTCACAGACATGAGTGATGTCAACTTCCTTATGTGCTAAGCAATTCAACATCCTTATTTAACTCCATCATCTTCACTTCACACTTCACTTATTGTTGTATTTGAAGGTCCCATGGTGGACGAAATGGATGAATTGAAAAGGTCAATAGGTTTAGAGGATTATATGGGATACTCTTCTGTTCATGGAGTAGGACCTTCTCTTATAGTTTTTGATACAGTCAGAAATGGGGCTTTGGATTGTGCATGTGTATATCCCGCATCTTTGCATTCCAGAAAACAAATGCAAACTTTAATTAACTGTATGAAGAGTATCCTCATTGGTGCTGCTAAGCTCTGAGAGAAAGTGTCAGGTGCAGACCTTGACAGAAACCTGACTGTGCAAATGGGATAAAGGATATCATCTAGGAAAATCTTATGTAGCCATTGTTTTCGTTCATGCAAAGCAGTGTTTTTTTGTAGCACAGACTTTTATCATTAAATACTACCATATGATAAACAACGATCTTATCTATCAATTTGCAAGTATTGTTTATATTTTTCCCTCGTATCTTTTCAGAGTGAGAATCCCAATTTCAATTTATTGAAAATAAAAATACACAAGTGTGGCCAAGCTCGGAATCCTATTGAGACAATAAGATGCAAGAGAATACACTGAGTCCTTATGTCCTTGGAGCACCTACTACATGAGAAAAAAAAAAAAAAATCACCTAGTTAATTCAAGGAAAATGATATAGCCTAAATCCAAAGAAATGCAGAGGTTCCATCTTTCCATAGGCGCATAATAATATTGTATGCATAAGAGATAACATATACATAACACAAATTTTCTCTGCTTTCTTTTATCTGTTGTCACCCAGATGGCCCTGGTTAGTTTTGTAGTCAAAAGTGGTCAAATCTTGTAGTCAATGGCTACAGAATTATTTGATGTTGTTGTCTGACATAAGGTTGTTTGCCTGTGCTGTAGTTGATCTATAAACTGAAGTATAACTAGAGGTGTTCTAGTTTTCAGCGGATATTTTATAGTATCTGAGAATTCATATGTATAGCACAAAGAAGTTCAATGCAATTCTTCACTATTAAGAAATATGTTAATAGATAGTAACCTTGTTTTCCTATTAGTGAACAAACATTTACATTCAGTCGGTATACATATTACAGGATTTCAAAACAAAAGGCTCAGAGTCTTTATAGAAATTTCACATATGGAAATTTCATTATGGCTTTCTAGTGGGAGTGATTAGCTTGTTGGAGACCAGAACTTCAGATGCTACCGAATACAAAAAACACTCTGATTTTATTTTTTGCCTGCCTTTCTCGAAACCTCGTTCTGGATAATCCACTCATCGGAGGTATGAAAGTGAAGGACTTGAAATACCAACCTTCATCTCCCAGATGCTGGGAACTTGGGAGAGAATGCTGGATGGTTTCAAGATCTCACTTCTGTGGAATATGGTTTCAATATTTTCATGTTGATCCTGAGACCCCGGGTGAGCAATCTGTCATTAGCAGATCCCAGTCTTTAAGCAGTTAGTCCTGTTTGGACACTAGGAGATCCCTCTTTAGCTCCTTTTACTGCTTTCATGAACCCCACCCATCTACTCCTGAACCTGGACCACCTGTAACTCCTGCTACTGATCTTTAGTCAAATCCATGAAGGGAGCATGCCAGGAAAGCATTTTTATTGTTGATGGCATAACTGCTGCAGGTCCAATTAGAGAAAAATTGTTTGATATGGACAGCAATAGAAAACATGAGGGATTCATTGACCCTGCCAAAATTGAGGGAAACAATGGCTAGGAAGCTGGAGAGAACCAAAATTTCTAAGTTGGAGAAAATATACAGATTGTGGTGAGCAAGTAGGAACCTTCCCAACTGGATACTCCGTTGAGGATCCATGAGGTTACGCCGGGATATAATATATCAACCTGTTTAAGCACCTTATTTGGCCTGGACTCTAGTATTCGATCCAAAAATTAAGAACTTAGAAAAAGTTACAATATATCCCCTTGTTTAAGTATGAATGAATCTCTTCTAGAAGACACAAAGAAAAGTCGGCAATGAGAGCATTCAGGTATTGAATTTTTCATTAAACATTATTTAGAATGTATTAATACTTATAAGTATCTTAAACATGTATTTGTGTGAAAATAAATTGAATTGGTTTAAGTTTAAGGACAAGGCATCCAAGGCGAGGTTAACCGAGACAAAAGTCACTCATCGTAGTGGCCAGAAAGGTTTAAAAGCACTGATAACAACCTTTGTAAGTATATTAAACATGTGATATTTTTTTAATAAATTTTGTACTAGAAGAAAGTCATTGTTATCTAATTTCTCCCTATTTACTGATTGATAGGAACTAAAATATGGAAGACCTCCAAATCATTAGGAAAAGGAGGTGCTGCAGGAAAAGAGATGGGTTGAATTTTTTGTTTGGATGGACTCCATGGTATGTAATCTTAGTTGGATTTCCAATATACTTTTAAACCATATTTTCATTTTATTTTTAGTACTATTAGATATTATATCTTACTTCATTTTATGGTTAACATTGTATAACAAAAACATGCGTTGTGTTATGTAATTAATACTAACATGTAATATTGATTTTTTTTGTCAGAATGCTATAGGTAATGATTGCCAAGACGATGATCCAAATTATGTTCAACATATATCAGGAGATGATGAGGATGAGGATGAGGATGATGGTGGTGAAGGAGGAGATGATGATGATAGTTGCGGTGTTGGTGATGATGTGGATCAGAGTAATGAGGATGGTCAAGATGATCATGAGGATGATCTTGGTGGTGGTAGCTAGGCATGCACATGCATTGTTTTTTATGAAGAAATTATTGTGTAGAATGACATTGTTATGTTTAGATGGGTGTTGTGAATTTACCCTATATCAATGAGACATTTTGATTTTGTAATCATACGATGAGTTTGATTTATGTATGTTGTTAATTTATCGTAGAATAACGATATTCATGAAATATTTTGATTTGTTAATCATATTTGAATTTTACTTGTTTTGATTAAAAATAATACTGATTTTATTAGTATTATGTTGCTATTTTATACATGTTTTGAAAGTTGTTAATGACACATTGTTATTTTTTTGGATGGATGTTGTCAATTTCTCTTAAATTTCTTTACAAATGATTTTGAATTGTGATATCTGCTTTAATGATATTTAGAAACTATCATATATTTCACTATGAATCTATAAAGGGGGTCATATATGTAAAGAAAAATATACTCTATATAAGAAGTCAAATGCGGATGTAACCATGGATGCAAAATTGAAAGTAAAATTGGATGTTAAACTAGGAATTAATACAAAATGCAGACGATTGACATACAAAGTGTTTTAAATTAGAAGTGAAAAATTGTGCAATAGTTGACACAAAGAAGGGAACAAAACATGGCATACAAAAGGATATCAAATTGGGCAAAAACAAGGACACATAAATGGGCACCAAATTAGATGCAAAAAAAGACAACAACTAGATGTAAAATAAGATGCAAAGTTGAGCGTTAAAAAGAAGCAAAAAACGTTACAAATTAATATGCCAAATGATGATGCAAATAATGGTGTAAATTTGGGATGCAAACTTGGGTGCAAAAAAGGAAAAAAAAAAAGATGTAAGAAAAGACATAAAACAAGATGCAAAATGGGGCTGAAAAAAGGTGAAACCAAAGATGCCATATTGGATGTAAAAAATGATTCCTAATCACATGCAAATTTAGGCTCGAACTCAGACACAAAATTATATGCAAATGTGGACACAAAATGAGGCAAAAAAAGATGCAAATTTGGATGGTGAAAATGATGTAAAACTAGACACCAAAAAAATGCAAAATTGGTTGAAAAAGTCGGTGTAAATAATGGTGCAACATTGGACACAAGTAGACACAAAAAAATGGTGCAAAAAGGGGCATAAAATAGCTTAAAATTGGATGCAAAACTTGGTGCAAAAACAAATACAAAAGTAGACGTAAAAAATGGCTCTAAATTGAATGTACCATTAGACACAAAATAAGATGCAAAGGTGGACACAACACATGACTCAACATAAGATGCAAATATAAATGCAAATTTGGATGCTCAAAATGATGTAACATTAGATGCAAGAGATGGTGTTAAAAATGATGCAAAATTGGATGAAACAAATGACGCAAAATATGGTGCAAAATGAGATGGGAAAAATGGAGACAAATCAAACATAAATGTGGATGTAAAAAATGGTCCAAAAAAAGATGCAAAAATGGGCACAAAAATGGATGCAAAATTTGGTGCTAAATCAAATTCAACACATGGTGCAAAGATAGGCACCAAAGCTGGTGCAAAAATAGAAGCAAAAACTAGTGTAAGACTAGATACAAAACCTGGCGTAAGACTAGATGCAAAAACTGACACAAAATGGATGCATAAAAAGACGTTAAATTGGATTCAAAATACAGTGTAAACTTGATGCAAATGATGGTGCAAAAATGGAAGCAAAGAATGACACAAAATAGGAAGCAAAAGAGAATGAAAAATAGATGCAAAAAATGACACAAAACTAGAAGCAGAACCTGTCATAAAATAAGATGCAAATCTTGGTTCAAAATTTGACGCAAAAAATGATGCATAGTTTGGTGTAAAAAATGATGCAAAATCTAGCGTGAAAAAGGATGCAAAATCAGGTGCAAAAAAGGACGCTTTAAAAATTGTACAATAGAGCCAGATTTAGCGCCAGGTTGCTCATCACAATTACAAAAAAAATGCACTAAAATCTGGCGCTAAATCTGGCGCAAATCGCTGGTTTTGTTGTAGTGAATCTCCCTTATAATTTTTTCAAATTAGATAATACCATCTTATGTAGAGAAATTGAGGAGGATAAAGTAGTAGAGGTAATTTGGTCTTTTAACCCTGATAAGGTTCCATGACCTGATGGTTTCTCGATTAGCTTCTTCAGGTCTTCCTGGCTACTCATTAAAAAGGATATTTTAAGAATGCTCAACTCTTCTCGGACTAAGGTTAAACTTAGAGGCAACAACAATTCCTCTTTCTTAGCTCTGATCCCGAAAGAGGAAAATCCGACCTCCTTTGTTTGTCTCAGACCTATTTCTCTGTGCAATTTTGCATATAAAATCCTCACAAAAAATATTGCTAGTAAGTTAAAGAAGATCCTTCCAAATTTAATCTTTGAGAATCAAGGCATATTCATGCAAAATAAACAGAGTTTAGACAACAACATTCTGGTACATGAGGGAATTCACACTAGCAAGAATAATGGGGAAGCAAGTATGATCATAAAACTAGATATGGAAAATGCCTTTGACAGGGTGAACCATTCCTTTTTATATGTTATCATGGGAAAATTTGGAATTTGTTCTCAATTTATCCAATGGGTAAGGGCATGTATTGGATTACCATGGATAGCCCCTTTAATCAATGGTCAACCAACTTTATTTTTCAGAGCATCTCGAGGTCTTCATCAGGGATGTCCATTATCACCTCTCCTTTATCTCTTGGCTGCTGAGAGTCTATGTTGCTATCTAGAATCCTCCTGAATAGATAGAACTCTACTTGGGATCAACATAACTCGAGGTGTTGAGGAAGTCAATCATGCACAATTTGATGATGATAACCAAATTATTGGTGGGGCATCCAAGATAATTGCCCAGAGGTATAAAAATATTTTAGATTAGTAATTGGGGTTCTCGGGCGGTCTTGTCAATAAAAGGAAAAGTCAATTAATAGGATGGAAATATTCAACATTAACTTTTCAGGAAATTTCCTCCATTCTCAAATTTCCAGCTGAATTTGACAAGAACTCCTTCAGGTATTTAGGTATACCCATATCAATTGGCTTAACATCTGCTGATGATTGGACTGGAATTATTCAAAAATTCAAAAAGAAAATCAATATGTGGGGGGCAAAATGACTAAACATGGCAATATGAACAATATTAGTTAAATCTATACTTTCAACACTGCCATTATACCTTTTCTCGGGGATTTTGACTCCCAAAAGAATTCTCAATGCTCTTAGCTCAATGATCAGGAAGTTTCTTTGGTAATGAGGTAAGTAGAGTGAAAGGAAATTTCATTTAATTAATTGGAACATTGTTCGTCTCCCAAAGGCATATGGTGGGTTGCCTATCAAGGATCTATTCTTCATGAATTTTTCCCTTGGTGCCAAAATAGTATGTTGCTTGGCCTTTGACTCTAAAGAGTGGTGGAAAAATTCATTTTTGAAGAAATAGTTCAACAAAGACAGAGCACTCAGACTTGAGAAGGTAGATTGGACTTGAAATGGTTCCAAATATGGAAAATTTGTCAAAAGGTCAACGTCTCTCATCACTAATAATATTGGATGGCGTCCAGACAACAGTGCTTGAATCAATCTATGCAAAAACAACATTTTAGATGAGAGACCATTGGAAGGAAATAATGAATATGCTGGCTTGGTTGCCTTGATGAAAACAACGAGGTATAGAAATACTAAAGACCTGTCCATATGGGATGCTCAAGGAAATTGGTGAGGATGGGCTTGACCAAATCTTCCCCCCTAACTATGATAAATCATAGAATCAATTACTTTTGCTCCTCAAAGGAAAGGCTTCAGTTTCATTCGATTTGCAGGACCATCGAGTCTGGAATGCCAGCCCTCATCTTCAATACTCTGTTAAAGAGGGCTATAAATATCTTCTCAACACTCTGCATTTCCCAAATAAAAGAAACATCTGGAGTAAGATATGGAACCCAGATAGTATTCCAAAAATTAATGGTTTTTTCTAGATCTTGGTTCAACAAAAGGTGCTAACTGCGGAGAATCTTCACAAAAGGAACATCCATGGTCCTTCACAATGTGTCTTATGTAAAGCAGTAGAGGAAACCATAATACACCTTTTTTCAATGCTCTTTGACCTTGGAGGTATGGAGATTGGCCTATTTGCCCATTGTGACCATTCATAATTTGCTAAAGACTTTTGTAGACATGTTTGAACATTGGCGAAATTTTATTCCTGCTTTTTTTATCAAACTCTCCCTTAGCAAGCCATTGTTGGACCTCGTTACCTAAAAATATATGCTGGGTGATTTGGTTGAGTCATTACAAGGCAATCTTCAAAGAGAAGTCAACATCTGTTAGTAGGGCGGAAACAAAATCCTTTACACTGTTATTTCAATCAATCGCAACAATTTGATATAATTCGACAAACTTAGACACACTCCCTTCTGAATATAGAGGATGGTTTACACTTTCATATCCTTCATTACAGTGACAGGTGTATCATAAATCTTCCATCCGAGACCATTCTTATGGCTTAAAGCTTTTCGTATGAATATTTTTTGCAATGACATCAGAATCAAGGACGTCACTCTTTATTCTGTGATGGGGTAGCTAAAGTTAACCTAGGAGTAGAAGGAGCTAGTGGAGTGATCCTCAGTCCTGATGAGAAAATTGAAGAAACCTTTGCATGGGCCTAGGGACTACAACAAATAATCGGGACAAATACTAGGCTATATGGAAAGGGATCGAATTAGTCAAGAAGAAAAACATTTCTAAACTAAATGTCTTCGAGGACTCCATGTTGGTCATTCAACACTACCAGAAAGATATGGTTTCTCAACACTCCTTTCACTCTTCCATCCTTCTTCGAATTCACAGACTTCTCTTATGCTTTGAGATGGTGAAATTTTATCATGTAAGGAGGATGTACAATCAACAAGTCGGTTCCTTGGCTAATAATGGAGCTTTATTGGAACATGGCTGATTAGAACTGAGGGCACAATATTTTGGTCACCAATCCCATGATTGCCCATGTACTATCGATTTAAGCTGGTTCTCGGGGTTTTATGCAAAATTTATAGTCAACACAGGTATAGTATATATGTAGGAATCCAGAAATTGGGTCATTGTAGGGATTTGGAAAATTTGAACAACTTTGAACACCAGTGCAATGAAGATGTAAAGGGTTCTGGCCCTGAAACCAATCTTTTGAATTAATATAAGCTACCCATCCCATTAAAAAAAAATCCCTTGGATTTATAATATCAATAATCCCTTGAGTTTATAATAATAATAATTCCTTGGGTTTACAAAATTATAATATAATAACAATAATAATAGTTTATAATATAATAATTGTTTTATAATAATATTATTATAACTATATATTTATTAATATCAATATTAATATTAATAGTAAACCCATGCCATTGATGCCTATCAACATATATCAACCACATTACTAATGTGGTTGTGTATGTGATTGATATACATTTAATTAGTGTATATCAACCATATTTGTTAATGTGGTTGTGCTAATACAATATACTAGCGTTTATTATAATAATATACAAATATAGATCCATTTTAACCATGAATTTACCAAGGGCCAAAAGGGATCAAATCTCTTGATATGCACACATCTAGAATGCAAAACTTAAAAAAGGCTTACACATCAAGATATTTAATCCCTTTTAGTGCTTGATAAATAGTTGGTTAAGAGATCTCTCTATTTCATTGTTTAAATTGTACTTTTGAATATTTTATTATTGTTATTATTAAAAAATCATTGAATTAGGCATTTTTTTCTCTTATTAAGAAGTAATTGAATTCTTTTAATTTTAATTGTTTATTCCTTTTGAGCATTGAAATATTTTACTAGGGTTGACATTCACTCTCTCACACACACATATTTCATATTGAAATATATTAGTTAATATGAATATTAGTTTATTTAAGTTATATATTGAGAGAAATATAAGATGTGTTTTTTAATTACTTTGTTTCTATAAAGTTGATGTAAAATTATATTATTTAACATAGACATTGAAATAATCTTGTAAGGAAGTGAAATATTTTTACCACATCTCATTCATTATAGATTGTAATATTAGCAGTTGCCCCTAAAGGTGCAAAGATAAATCGAAGGAATAAATATTTGGAAAGATTATGTAGCAATAAACAGAGCCCACCCACAAAGTTTCCATAACTTATTTTCACCTAATGCTAGACACATTTAAAAGAAAACAACATTTAACATCCAATATGTTTTAAAAACAAAACAACGATGCTACAATACATAACAATAAAATCTAAGAATGAATTGAATGAACGAATGAATGTGTACCCAAAAGCAACATACAATAAAATCTAAGAATGAATTGAATGAACGAATGATTGTGTACCCAAAAGCAACATAGAGTAATATATTGTATTTTTATTATATGATATCATATGTATGAGTCCTATTATCTACTGTTGTGGCGCTATTGAAGTGGAGGAGTGACCAAACTCAGGTTTGATTCCTCTAGTTGTTGCACAACCTCATCCATATTTGGCCTTGCAGATGGAATTGGAAGCTTCTTTCATCAATTCCAAGTCAAAAACTTCATTACTCCACTCTTCTTTCACAATGGAAGCAACCCATTTAGGAAGATCCATCCCATTGTTTGCAGTCATGGGCCCTCCTAGTGCCTTGCCAATCAGAAGCTCCAACAAGGCAATCCCAAAGTTGTATACATGTGTCTTGGTGGTGGCTTTCTTTAGTTTTGTGAGCTCAGGAGGAGCCCTGTATCCAAGAGTCTCTGCTGTGGAAATCACATTGGAATTGGTAGCAGTTGTCATCAACCTAGACAAGTCAAAATATGTAATCTTGGCATTCATGTTTGCATCAAGCAGGATGTTGCTGGAAGTGAGATTTCCATTAATGTTGTTCTCATTGTTGTGTAGATAAGAAAGTCCTCTCCTTGAACCAATTGCAATCTTCATTCTGGTGTGCCAATTCAAATGTGTCTCAGGACCTCTTGCATGAAGAAATGTTGCAAGGCTTCCACCAGGCATTAATTCAAAGACCAAGAGTTTTTCATCTTTAGGACCTAGTAATAAGCTCTCAAAGCAAGCAAGTTAGGATGCCTGATCTTCCTAAGAGCATTAGCTTATGTCTCGAATTCTCTTTGACTCTTTGTTATTCACTTTGTCAGCCTCTTCACTACAACTTGATTCCCTTACTCCCAAGTAATATTATACACATTTCCATAAGTGCTACTACCCATTACTTATGCAGTTGCACAAAGTAGGTCATATGCTGTGAAATTTAAGGCCTCTAATTTTGTGGAGGATCCAAGTAATCTAGTGGAAATGTTTAGATACTAGATTGTTTACTTGGAATGTTTGGATACTAGCTATACCTGATAGTTTCTAAATTTTTAGTTGAGTTGCACTCTATTTTGACATGCTTGTTTTTCAACTAAAAAAAAGTAACAGTGGAGCAAATGATGTCTAAAATGTATAACTATGCAAAATAATTTGCAATTTAAAAATACTCCTATAATAAGAGTAAGCCCTAGATATGTGAAAATAGAGTGCAACTCAACTAAAAATTTGGAAACTATAGTAGATAGTTAGTATCCAAACATTCCAAGTTAAAAAACTAGTATCTAAACATTTCAACTAGTTTACCTGGATTGCAATAAAACAATTTCTTTATTAACATTCTTGAAATCTTTTAAACATGACTTAGAGTGCTGAAAAAAAAACAACACATGTCAAGAACATCATTTAATATGCAGATCATTGAAGAAGATGCATCCATCATTTTGAGAATTTCTCGTTGTTGATGAGGCTTCTTGCTGGCATATGCCCAATACCAAGGACAACAACATTGAAGGGGATTGCAGAAAATGCACACAATCTTAAGCATCCTCTGCTTCACCAGAAAAACGAGATCTTTACTTTAAAGAAACAACCTTATTAACAACAAAATATATGATTGACACATCCCATTATAGTGTTAATTTCCATGAGAATAGATTTAAAAGCAACCATATCCACAATTATTACCCCTTATTTCGTAGAGGAATTTTTCAAGTGCCTTGATGGTCAAGTAGAATTGTTTATCTTAACATCTCCCATAGTATCCAATGAAGACAATAGCAAACATAATAAGCAAGGTGGTCCATGAAGTATACAAAGCTTGTAAGGAAATAATATCTTGTGTCATATAAGAGTGAATTGCTAGTAGTAACAAATCAAATGACAACAACGCAAAAAAGGCACAACAGTTCTTCGAAGACAAAAATAGGGCATGATATAGGAAACATGGAAGGCTAGTAACTATGAGAAGATCATGTCGAAATGAACTGTGCCATGGAGCACAAAATTTATCAAAGGAATTATCAAAAACTCATGAAAGTGAAGTGAGAAAGAAAAGCATAGATGAAATACATCTGCGAGTAGTTTGAACAATCTCAAAATAGATTTTTCGTCTTGACAGGAGAGGTCTGAGAATAAATTTGTTTAAGGTGTGGTTTCATTCCTTTTGTTTGGTCTCTACAACAATGTTTACGCATTGAACATCAGACCTGTTCGAATTCGTTGGGTACAAAATGGTGCTTTCTAATGATATTGACTTGCTTCATCCCCAGCTGAGTTGGAAAAGCGAAAGCACAAACTGAAAAGACTTGTGCAATATCCAAACTCATTTTTCATGGATGTAAAGTGCTAAGGTTGCTTCAACATCACTATTGTTTTCAATCATTGACAGATGGTTATTGTATGTGGGAGCTTCCAAATTGTTCTATGTCAGCCAAATGGAGGAAAAGCACGACTAACTGAAGGTTTCTCTTTCAAAACGAAGAATGATTGATTGCTTTACTCTTTCACAAAGGATTACTTGTGATGGGTACTTTCTAAATGTGGCTTTTACTCGAGGAATCAAATTATTGAGAGTGGCGAATGAGTTCATATTTTTGCAACAAGTTGTCAAATTAGATTGTTAGTAACTAGGTAATTTTTGAATCATTGTTTCGTAGGCTTACCATATGTTATAAGGTGAATATGACTAATGCTATGAGATACATAAACTTTTTATGTTGCTTTAAATGTTCATTTGAATTATTTTAAAAAAATATAATAAGGCGAAAGAAAAGTGAAAAAGAGAGACCAGTAATCAACATTAAAGGTATTGCAAATGTGAGATGCATGCCCTCCATTTCACAGTGAACCAGTAGGACAAAGAGCACCAAAAGACCAAAGAATCCAACAACAGAAAGTATAACTTTCTTTCATTATTTCCACTGGAAATATCAAAATTGGTAAGAGCTATAAGACGAGATTGGGAAGTGGTACTCCCATTTGGCATCAAATTGACCCAACTGTTTTGGATATTTTTCCTTGGATCTCTGGGAGCTTGACTTAAAATGTGATACCACTTGATTTTTTGCTGAATCCGAGTCCCACAACCGTGGACTAAACTACTGCCAAAGCTTGTCTTTCCAACCTGCTTTTCCCGGTGTGCCAAATGGACTTCGAGTAGAAACAGATGCGGGCTCGACCCGTGAAGTACGACGACGAACGCATGGTCTAGAACACGAAGGGAGTTGAGCTGACAAAGTGGAGACTCGAACCTTCAATATGGGTAGGGAGAGGAGACTTAATCATGGATTCTAACATTTGAGTAGCAATGACAATAGGATTTCCAAGGAGATTGCACTTGTATATCATCATTTTTTGAGTCAATAATATATTTTCAATTGGAATCTCCATATCAAGATCTCCATGAGCAACCCTAAATGCATCAAACTCACACAAAATTTCGTCAAAGTTGACCACACCTTCCCGATTTTCAACCTGCTTTTTTTGAAGGTGGGGAATACGTTCAAAAGGCTGCCACTGGGAGAAAATGAATTTGGGAATAACAAAGTCGTGGGCATCGAGCCCTTTGTTTACGAAACTGGTGTCGTTGCAGTTGCTATCCTCTATGTTGGCCTTCTCAATCAATGAATCAAGGTGTATATTAACCCTCTCAAGCCAAGTTTCCCTATCATTCTCAATCTCTTGTTGAACCGAAGTCAACTTGACATTTGCCTCCTTGGCCCTTTGCCTATTTTCCTTGATCATTTGCAACTCCATAAGGACTTGCTTCTCGCTCAATTGTTTGTTTTCTTGCTCTAAATATTTGATGATGAACTTAGCTCTCTCTAAGTTATCTGACAAGGATTGTATCTCAGCCTCTTGTTCCTTTATGATCATGTCTTTGATAGTCTTTGGATCCTGAGTTTCCAAGTCAATGACATCAACTCCTTGATGAGTGAAGTGTTGTTGTGTTTCCTCATGATCAACAAGGTTAAAATCTCTTTCTTGCTCATCACTAAGATCATTCTCTTGCACCTTTTTCTTGCTCTTACTTTTGCCTTTTCTTTGCTGCTCAACCTGTACTTGTTTTGTGGAGGAAGAAGGCAAAGCCCCTTCCACACCTTGTGGAGATAGAATTTGCTTGTGGCTTGAAGATGAAGGCGAGACCCCTTCCACACCTTGTGGAGATAATACTCACCTAGCAGCTGCAAAAATTTTCCTAGTGCCCCTCTTATATGTCACAAACACTGGCACTCCAACAGTTTCATTCTCTTTGACCTTTTCATGTCCTGAAGGTCCACCTTCTTCATGATGTACTGATGAAAAGATTTGTGGGGCTTTGAACATCTCATTAGAAATGAAAGTCTCCCATGGCATTAAGAAGGTTCAACTGATGTAAAACAATGATTTTAATCAAAGAGTAATGGAGAATGTTATTCAACTGCTGGGGATATGGTTTCGTCTTTACAATATGTGCCATTTTCTCAATGTTTCTAAACATGAAGTAAGGGATATTCATCATTCTGACTCTAGTGAAATGCATCAGCAGTCTAATGTGGTAGGCATACAACCGGGAGAACCTACCTTCACAAGTGAAGTACTTGATAATGATTTTCATCAATGGAGCAATCCTGTCTTCCAAAAAATTGAAGGGGAATACTCTCTTCATTTTGTCTTTGCATCTAGCCTTGATGTAAGACTCATAGTACTCCCTATCAATATCCCGACCTTTGTTCCATTTTTCTCCCAAATTTGGAATACATGTAGCCTCTGAGATGACAGCTGGTGATATGGTGAATGTAATTCCGGCAAGGGTTACTTCATTATTGTGCAAATGTGTCACAAACAACCTTGCCAACTCATGATGAAATTTAACTCTTCATTTCATAAAAATCAAAGCATGGCTAGTGTTTAAAACAAGAAATGGAAAGTGGGCAGGCTTGCAAATCCCTCAAACTAGTAGGCTCTTCTCTGATAATTCTTCCTTCTTTATGAGGCTTACTTTGCTGTATGTTTCTCTCCGCGGAGCTGTCACTAAGGGTGTTTTCTTCAAACTCATACTCACTGTCTCCTTCCATTGTTTTTATATCTATGAACACTTGTGGACAATGATTAGGTAGGGTGGATGAATGAAATGAAGATGAGTATGAAGAGATTTTTTAAGGATGAGTAGGGTTTTAGGGAGTGTGAATGGGATTTGAGGAGAGTGGGTAGGGTTTAGTGATGTGAATAGTTGTAGGGTTTGGGGAGAGTGTAAGTGGGAAAGTGAGGATGGGGAAAATGTATGAGGGGAAAGGGATTTAGGAAATAGGTAAATGGGAGTGGGGTTTGGTCTAGGGAATAATGGCAAGGATAGGGTAAGTAAAAAAATGGAGAGATGATGAGAACTAGGGTTTCACCCTAGAGGCTAGGGTTTTAATTTTTAAAAATGCTAAATACCAAGCTTAGCAATCAAAACCCTAGATCATAAGATAGGAGTAATGTACTTACTTGTTAGAGAGAGGAACTGAAGATTTCGAGGTGAATTGGCAACTTGGGAGAGTTTTGGGCTTGGCTGGACAGATGCGCAACACCTCACACAGGTGCGCAATGCCTCCCAGATGCGCAGCACCCATGCAATTTTACACTGGAAAACCCTTCCAGGTGCGCAACGCCTTCCAGATGTGCAGCGCCGGCCTCTGATGCTCAGAGTTGGTCAGAACTTCTCCAAAAACGCAACAACTGCACTTCTTTTGCTCAATGACACTTAAAAATCACCTTTTAGCTCTTGAACTTCAACTCCAACAATGAAATGATTAATAGAGGGAAAGTCTTAATATAGCTTTCATTTTTTTGATTTTTTGATGTAGAAAATCCACTTTCATAATGTCTATTTGCTTTTTTAAATACTCTATTTTTGGATGCTTGGTCTTTTTGCTTGGATAGGTGAACTGATGCTCAAATTCTTTGACTTTTGCAGTGGCAGGTACTTGGCAATATAACCGGGTGACCAGGAACAACATGAAACCATTTATTACATATGAGAACAATAAAATTACATGAAATTTAAAAATAATATACAAATGCTCTGTTTTCACCTCAAAACCAGTTTTGAGGTGAGAACTTTATTAAGCTTACAAATTAAGAGATTATAACTTTTCTGATCATTATTATCATCCTCATGTGTCTGCTGACCATTATTAACAACAATCACTGAATTTTGACCATGGTGAAAAACCCTAAGACCTAATGAGACTGAAACCTTATGCCATTTATGAAATGAATTGAAAATAAGCATGAATCATTGACTGAAAGGGTATGAAAGGAGGTCAACAGATATATAACATGAGGCAAAAACTGAAATGAACCCTACCATCAGTGGATCCATGACCTAATGGAATGCAACTCATCAGAATGGGACTCCTAGTATGAAATGCAAAAGAGTAAGTTTTGATCATTGATGGCAGTGTGAAGACACTGACACTAACATTGGCTCCAATGGGGATGGTAGCTCCTTGGAGGTGCCAAGAATCATAGATCTCTGGGAACATGTAGGCTAGTGCCTCATCCATTAGGTAACAGAGTCAAGACACTTCAAAAACTGAAACCGACACTATGCAAACTGACTCAAGACTTACTTAACTGAAACAAGTACTTACAAAGCTTTTTAATGGTAGCAGACCATCGAGATTTGAGGGCTTAAAATCATGATGAAAACCACCTGCCTACTGATGAAATATCTACAATCATGTGAAGTGGGCCTTCCAATGTAACCAACCCAGCAGATGGCTACATACTAAAATTCTGCTCTCACTTTCCCCGAGCAGGTAGAACGATGTACATGTAGGCAACTCACAATAACAACTGAAACCAAGGCTTATGCCAACAAACCAGGCAACATTCATCTTCTCTAATGCTTGCAAAAGAATGCCGAAGGGATCTTGAAAATCCTGAAGCACTAGCTTGTCTCAAGATCCAACAGCAAAATACAAGTACTCCCTTCATTATGATTTGAAAGAACGGTTGGTCGCTGATTGATAGGAAGGCATAGAGAAGTTTAAGCTTTTGCTATCTAAGTGTTGGTCATAAATTCCTTGACCATGAGAAAGACTGACTCGATTTTTGGCAAACTGTCTCTCTCAGGCTCATATTCCTCAATTTCATAGTCTAAGCCTTTCTTAAACATAAAAAATTCTTCAATATTATCAAACATGACAGTCCTATCATGTTCATGAAGGAAAACAATAGCTGTTCGTTGATCTATAAATCTAATTTCAAGAATGTCCTCATTTTCAAAAGTGGAAGAAGTTTCACTAACACCTTCTTGACGATGTGAACACTGTAAACCTCCATTAGCTTGGGCTGTAACATGACCTTTCAAGAGTCGATCTATCTCATCTTCAGATAGAGAAGATAGTACCTTTTGTTTTCTTTTGCTAAAACAATAATTGTCTCCTTTCCATCCTAAAGTTTGACAAGGATGTTGAATATCTTCATTAATTTCAAGCAAAGGAGTATATAAAATTTCCTCAGACTACTGATTCATTTGATATGGTTCCCTTTTACTATCAAGATGCAAAATTCCTTCATCTTCAAGCAAAGAAGAAGCTATTGTACGCTGATTATGATCTTGTGTGATGAAGTGACTGGATTTTTGAGACTGTTGTTGAAGGGAAAAATCAAAGAAGGCTTCAATGATTTCTTCATCATCATGATCTGAATCTAGTTCTGGAATAGCCAACTTGACTTTATCACAATCTGAAATTGAAACTTGATTTCCCTGCATACTATCTTCTGCTATGAGCATATTTGTAATAAGACCTTGTCCTCCATCATTTTCAATTGTACTAAGATCTTGAACCTGCTGCAAATTTTCCTGAGCATCTTGACAAGTATCCTCTAAGCTCTCTTTATGCTGCTGAAATGGATTTTCATACAGGGCTTCCATGATCTCATCATCCATGAAGTCATCATCTTCATAAATTTTCTCAATATTTTCAATAAAACTATAAACATGTTTGCAACAGTTCTAAACTAATATTAAGGATGGATAAGATTCTTTATACCTTTCAAAGAACATGGTATGAAAATCTTTTAAACAATAAATACAAGCAGGCGGAAAACTTTCATAACAAGATCGAGCTTCACCTTCTAGAGTGGCCATGAATATCTTCATCAAGCAGTCTTCAGGAAAATCAACCTTCAACTTGCAAATATGCATGTGAAACCTAACGAGATGTAAAGCAGCATCATTCCTATCATCATCTTTAAACATAGGCAAATTCCTTTGCCAATCTACCTTAGGAATTTTATTTGGGAAACCTGGAATGTGATCTTGGATCATGGGAGCATACCTTCGAGCAAAAAAATACATTTTGATAACATTGAGTTCACTAAGAAATTCTTCA
The DNA here is from genome assembly GCA_031772625.1 of Pinus tabuliformis. Classification (NCBI taxonomy): domain Eukaryota; kingdom Viridiplantae; phylum Streptophyta; class Pinopsida; order Pinales; family Pinaceae; genus Pinus; species Pinus tabuliformis. The sequence continues at coordinate 630,444,142 of CM062814.1, read as the reverse complement.
GGCTACTGGCTCTTGAAGAGTAGAGTTGCCATAAAAATTCTGAACCTTGGGATTTTTCGACATTGGAGTCGCCAGGTGAATGATTTCAGTCTTCCGGTGTCTGATCGTTGTCCACCATCAACCATCAGATCTAAACTTGATACATTTTACTGAGGAAAATAAAACTATGTTCCCCAGTATGGTCGCCACTATGCTAGAGCCTATATTGACCTCAGGCTGAATTGAAGCAATTCTAGGGTAACCACAAACCACGCTTAACCTGGTAACTAGCCCTACCAGGACGGGAGAGGGCTCTCTCCTTATGAATCTCAGTCAAAATGACTGGATCATGAACAAGATTTTATGCTAGGTATAGTAGCTCTAGGGTTTTTTATTGAATTTGTTGGTTTTGTTGCTGGATCAAATGGAGCCAGGCAGTTTTGGGTCCGGAAAATTAAGTCAGGATGCAGGTTGTTCTATGGGGTGAGGTAGGTAGGTGCTTTAGCACTTGAAATTAAGTGAGATGAGAGGTCTAAGACTGGTGAGGAGCTGAGGAGGGCATGCAAAGATCATGTATCCTTCTCAAACAGTAGAAAACATCAAAAACTGAATGGTTTCCCAAGGCAGAGCACTGTAAACAATGAATTCTACCTATCTATCTTTATATCATTCAGCTAGAAGCAATGAATTAGATTGTGGCACACATAAAACATGATAAAAAATTATAACAGAAGAAGAAACTATGCAAAAACACCATACCACAAGTATCCCATAAAAATAGCTGCAAATCCTGGTTTATTTCCTTGCCAAACTACTGATAAAAGTGTACAATGTAGCTCAGAGCATCCAAGAGAATCCAACCTCACCAAATGACCAAGAAAACACATAATATAGACATCTAAACTACTCATCTTGACCTTCAAGGGTCGAATCCATGAGAAGAGGGGCAGTTTCAACCATTTCCCAACTAAGAACTGGAATATAGGCAGTGGAACAACTTGCCTCTATAAGCATGGAAACTAATTCATTGACCCCCAAACCACCTCTAACTAATGAATCTACCCCCTAAGATCATTTCAATATTAAATTTACATGCTAAATCATGAATTACGTCATCAAAATCATCCATGAGGAGAGTGAAAGTGAATTTTCAGTGAAAACAGGCGAAAATTTGAATTTCTGGCAAACTGGCCAAAAGCGCAGCGCCACTGGCCAGATGCGTAGTGCCACTTTCTACCCACTTTTGGAGGCCTCTACCTTAGCCAAATTTAGCCTAAGATAGCTCATTTGAAAGGTATTCCTATCTAGTTTCTGGAACATCTTGAATTTTTGCATTTGGAGGTCATTTTCCCCTCAAAAGTGAAATCTCCCAAGGCTGCTTCTGTGTGTCCAAAAAGAGGCAGAGAGGTCATTTTTTGGTTTTTTTTTGACTTTTTGGTGACCTAGTTTTGCTTTAAAATTGCTGATATTTTTTGGGTTTGATGCTCTCATGATGTTGAATCCAGATATATAAGCCATTCCTCCAAAAAGTGCTCCACGGAAAAGCACAGGGCCAGTGGCGCTGCACATCTAGGCCAATTTCCTGTTTTCAAAATTTCAAAATTTGAAAAAGACAAAAAATCATCAAAACTTGCCTAGATTTGGCATGGGACACCACCATTAGCTGCTTTGATGGGCTAGCGAGGCTTCAACCAATATTTTTAACTTTTCTTGCTCCATTTTTCTCTTTAAGGCCTTCCTCAACCTAGCCTTAAGCTTCCTCATCCTTATGTTGCATATTTTGTTGCGGGTCATGTAGTGGTAGGCCATGTGGCGAAGCATCTTCTTGTCTCTGTTGAGCTTCTCAATCAGCCCCTCAAGGTGCATATTAACCCTCTCAAGCCAAGTTTCCCTATCATTCTCAATCTGTTGTTCAATTGAAGTCAACTTGACATTTGCCTCCTTGGCCCTTTGCCTATTTTCCTTGATCATTTGCAACTCCATGAGGACTTGCTTCTCGCTCAATTGTTTGTTTTCTTGCTCTAAATATTTGATGATGAACTTAGCTATCTCTAAGTTATTTGACAAGGATTGTATCTCAGCCTCTTGTTCCTTTATGATCATGTCTTTGACAGTCTTTGGATCCCGAGTTTCCAAGTTAATGACATCAACTCCTTGGTGAGTGAAGTGTTGTTGTGTTTCCTCATGATCAACACGATTAAAATCTCTTTCTTTCTCATCACTAAGATCCTTCTCTTGCACCTTTTTCTTGCCCTTACTTTTGCCTTTGCTTTGCTACTAAACCTGTACCTGTTTTTCTGAGGAAGAAGGCAAAGCCCCTTCCACACCTTGTGGAGATAGCATTTGCCTGTGGCCTGAAGATGAAGGTGAGACCCCTTCCACACCTTGTGGAGATAATACTCGCCTAGCAGCTACAAAAAGTTTCCTAGTGCCCCTCTTATATGTCACAAACATTGGCACTCCACAAGTTTCAGTCTCTTTGACCTTTTCATGTCATGAAGGTCCACCTTCTTCATGATGTATTGATGAAAAGATTTGTGGGCCTTTGAACATATCATGAGAAATGAAAGTCTCCCATGGCATGTTAAGAAGGTTCAACTGATGTAAAACAATTATTTTAATCAAAGGTAATGGAAAACACTATTCAACTACTGGGGGTATGGTTTCTGTTTTTGGATACTTGGTCTTTTTGCTTGGATAGGTGAATTGATGCTCAAATTATTTGAATTTTGTAGTGGCAAGTATTTGGCAATATAATCGGGTGACTAGGAACAATGTGAAACCATTTATTACATATGAGAACAATAAAATTATATGAAATTTAAAAATAATATACAAATGCTCTGTTTTCACCTCAAAACCAGTTTTGAGGTGAGAACTTTATTAAGCTTACAGATTAAGAGATTAGAACTTTTCTAATCATTATTATCATCCTCATGTGTCTGCTGACCATTATTAACAACAATCACTGAATTTTGACCATGGTGAAAAACCCTAAGACCTAATGAGACTGAAACCTTATGCCATTTATTAAATGAACTGAAAATAAGCATGAATCATTGACTGAAAGGGTATGAAAGGAGGTCAGCAGATATATATCATGAGGGAAGAACTGAAATGAACCCTACCATCAGTAGATCCATGACCTAATGGAATGCAACTCATCAGAATGGGACTCCTAGTATGAAATGCAAAAGAGTAAATTTTGATCACTGATGGCAGTGTGAAGACACTGACACTAACACTGGCCACTAACTACTTGTGGGTGGGCTCCACCACCTCACGCTATGTGTTGACTTATGTGTCTTATACGTATTTACACACATATATAGTTCCAATGGGATATATATATATATATATATATATATATATATATATATCCCATTAGAACTATATCTATATATATGTATACATATCTTAAGGTCTTGGTCATGCCTTTGGTCGCAAGAGCTGAAAGAAAAGGGGCTAAAACATACAATGCTTAACTTCTAAGGTACCATCTGTGCATTTTTGTATATGATCCTTCACGGATCTCTTGGTAATTTTAACTTCTGCTAGAGAGGATTGGATAAGGTGAGAACAGATCATCCATTCGTATGCATCCATGTCAAGACTTTGACAGGCCGGATAAGGTCTACGAACAAGTCTTCAAGGCTGAGCCTTAAACCCATGTCTATAAATGACCGTTCTCAATATAAATCTGCTCCAATATTAACTAAGATAGTTCTTATCTGAGACTTGGGCTATGAGAGTACAATCCCCTTTGGAACTAGTAATTCTCACAGAGAAGTTCTCCCACTCCACATTATGTGAAAATTTCCAATGAACTCGATCCTCGCTTGGATATGGTGGATCTATGAATACTTGGACTTGCACCAGTGGCTAGTCATAACCAATGAGATCTTATGAGCACATTCCAGTGCTATCCCTCTTGAGCTTATAACGAGATCACCCTCTTCGAGTTTTCAAACTGTGTACGATGCCAAAAAGGCTTCAAAGAGGTCTACACATTCCAAAAGATTGGGAATCCCTCTTTCTAAGGCCACTCATAGGCATAAACCATGGATATTACCACATGAGTGATGGTGTTAAGAGCCCATAAACATTTCACTCCTATGGACGTGAATTCCAGGCATGGGTCACTTGGATGGTTGACTCACATCCTTTTCCACAGGCTTGGTGATCCCTAAAGACCTCCAATGTCATACCGCTCACCACAGTGCTGTCTAATGCACACTAAAACCACACGGTGGACATATAAACACCCGTATAACATCCTTTTGTCTAAAGTATAGGGAAGCACCATCCCTTGAAGGTTATTGGAAACTTGTTAACAAAAGTCACCAACATGTGAATACTCATTAATGGAGTATGAATTAGATTGCACACTATGACTATAACCAACCACTTCAGTAGGGGGTTACCGCATCGTCTCAATATTGAGACAATCCTACATAAATATGGCTTTGAGCCCTAAGAGATTTATCATCAATGCATTCATTGTAGAGATGTAACTCTACAAAAGTCTCAAACACAGAATCAATTCATTCAATCTTACAAGGTCATTCCTTAGTTAGTTCACAAGTATGTTATTAATTTAGACCAATGAATTCACAACAATTCAAAATGATGGACCGAAAACCAAGTGTATACCAATGAGTGCTTGAGGTTAGAATAATCATAGTCATGTAACAAAAGGACTTCTGTGTCAATCACTATTACGTTTATGACACATAAATACTTGTTATTCTAGTGCCTCCAAACAACAATAGAAATATGTTAGTCATTCATGTAAAAAATAAGAACATAAACCATGTTCAATACATTTATATACATTATTTCAATCCATAAATGCAAACACATATTCATTAACATTGCATATATATTTAAGATTACTAATCTTGGAATATTTTGGGAAATTGAATCAATGATAATGACTCGCCACCCAACCATATATAGTTGCATCTAGTGCTTATTACAACTATCTATCCACCCACCCCTTAGGGATTTTCCGAGAATAACCATTTCCACCCTCTAGCTAATGGGGACTCAAGAGGCAATTTCTTCCCCACCTGGAAGTGATTCCTCCCTGACTTCTCTTTCCAGCCAAATGTTGCTCTTGCTCTCTGTTAACCACTTAAATTGCATTTGAATATTTGTTAAAGGTTCCATGGGAAAATCACATTCAAAATAATTCCATCACCATCAGATCATGTCAGAATGCCAAAATTCCAAACTTTCAGAATTCTAGAATTTTATTTGCTTCATGTGGCATCAATTTTATATTATAGATTCTACAACCCTGTGGCGATTTTGAAAAAATGGTTCTAGTATGATGAAATTGAGTCATGTAAAAGGCCAAGGTATCTTATGACTATACTAGCAAGTGAATTCACTCTAGGGAGCTTTTTTTTCCTCAACCCATTATTTGTGTTTTTCAACACTTATAATTAGTTGAATCTTTTCTCCCAAATATACCCCAAAGCTATAGTGCAGCTTGATGGTAGACTCTTAGGTGAGTCGTAGTGTCTACAATTAAAGATTATTATTATACTACATCATCTCTAAAGGTTTGCAAAATTTGGTTGAGTCTAAGAGTCAATTTTTAATTGTCAAAAGTGTTGTATGGACGGAATTTCCTATGTAATTTTGATGTAAAATGTAATAAGTCTTGTCTATAGAAGTTGTAAGGGGTACGAGTAATCAAAATTAGTCTTATACACCTCAAATTTCTTTCTAAACACACTTTGAGGGTGAAAAAGATATGTCTTTGCCCCTCAAAAACCCATTTTTCTATTTTTTTTTTGTAAAAACGACAAATAATTAGTTAAAAATTAGCCTGAAAATAAAAATGAGAGAAAAATAAAAATTCTATCCAAATAAAAATGATAAAAGAAAATGGGATGGAAATTCCCAAATATTAAAGTCAAGTAAAAAAATGATGGGAATTCCAGTTACCAAGAGAAGATGGTCCGAGGAAAAATTTGATGGTCTAGAAAAGAAGCCTATGTCACAGAAAACCGATTTTTTTAAGAGGATTGTCCAAGATGGTTATTTTTAATGAGAATTTTTAAGAAAATAAGGTTAAAAATAATTTTAGTGGTCCAAGCTAGCTTGGGATCAAATTTTTGGTCAATCCAACACCTCCTTCAAGGAAACAAATTTCCTCTTCAAGATTTGAGCAACTCATCAAGGGACATGATTTTTTTGCCATGGATATAGTCGTTTTCTCAAGGGATCTAGACATTTTCACTTGGAGAGGCTCCTCTCTCTCATATTTTCTATAAATTGATCTTCTTGGCTCCTCATGGAATATCTTATGACTTGTAGTTGAGCTCTTAGCTATTGAAGCTCTACTTTGTACTAGAAATTTTTCTGAGCTATAATAAAGAAAATCTTTGGGGTTAAAGCTTTGTGGTGTTATTCTTCTACATCTATGGTAATATTCTTCAGAGTTATTTGTTCTTAATTCTCTACTAGTGCTAATTTATTTTGTTAAATTCACTTTCCAGTTTGTGAATCTATTATTTCTAAGTTATCTTACATTAGTATTTGAGTTTAGAGAAACACTCTAGATCTAGAAGTGCTATTGGGTTTTTGGTTGGTCCCTAGTCATATTTTTCATTGTGCTATTTATCTCTTTGTGGTTCTAACAATATTATTTCAAATGTGTAGAGATCTATAGATTTTTTGAAGTAGATCTTGGGCATTGGGTAAGTTTTTGGTTGGAAAAACCAACTCTCAAGCACATTGAGGTTTGAAGAACCCACATCAAATTATCTCAAAGACTTATCAAAATATTATTTTGAAGGGAGATTTATTTGCCATAGCTTGCAAATCTAATAATTAATTCTTTAGATCTATTTATTTATGTGCCTTATTTGTTAGATCTAGTTATTTTAAGAGCTTATATTTTGATACCTAAGAGAAAAGGTGTTCTCACACTCTTTGGTCTAGTAGATATATAATTTTTTTATTATATATTTTCTAATCCTCTTGTATATATATTTCTCTTATATAGATATTGTATATATTTCTTGGATCTCCCCTCTAATTTTACAGAACTAAAGATAGGATCAAGGGTTTGGCTTGAAATTTTTCCTAAATATTTATTGTAGGTGGAAGCTTGAGGATCGAAGATAAATTATTTTTTGAAGCTAAAGACTTTTTCGTTGATCAAACACTTCCCTCTCTCTCGAGTAGATCCTAGATGACTAGGGTTTTAATGTTTTCTTTCAAGATTGATTTTTTTGAAGAGATTCATCTTTTCAAGCTTGGAAGATCAGATATTTTTTTTTGGAGGTCGTCTTCGTTTTATGAAGCCTCCTTCCTTGGTTGCAAGCATAGGAGAAGTTCCTCCTTTTCTCTTACGTGAAAATCCTTGAAGGTTTTTAACAGATCTTTTTTTTTGGAGGTCGTCTTCATTTTATGAAGCCTCCTTCCTTGGCTGGAAGCATATAAGAAGTTCCTCCTTTTCTCTTACATGAAAATCCTTGAAGGGTTTTAGTAATTCTTTTTTAGGAGAAATACAAATCAATTTTGGAGAGAAGCATCATTATAGGCTTGGAAAATTTAGATCTATTTTTTTGTGGAATTTGTTTATGTTTAGAAGCCTATATCTCTAAGCTGCAAGTAAAGGAGAGGCTAATCTTTGCTTCTTGTGTGAAATTCCTCCTTCTTGGATGTCAAACATTTCAAGGCGATTTTCTTTTTTGGAGAAAAGTGAGTTTTGTGGAGGAATTTCCTTGTAATTTCATCATAAATTGTGTAAGTGATTTTCTCTTAATTTTCTTAGCCATTTAATGAAGGGTATTTTCTCATTGAAGCTTATATTTTGTAAACCCTCATCTATATCTTAGCCCTCTCTTTTTTCTAAGAGGGTTTCTTGAGGGAGCTTTTCTTTAGGGAGCTTGGGGTTTCTTCCCCTTGGTATCCCTATCTCCTCTTTGGTTAAGAGGATCTCTTGGATAACTATTTCCATTTATTTTTCTAACTTAGTCATTAGATCTAATCTCTAACATTGACTCTTGTGCATTGTTAGTTTTGGTTAGATTAATTTTCTTACTCATCTCATTATCTAGTTGCATTAGCATTTCTATATCTAATTTCATTTTGCAAGTAGTTTAGTCATTCATCATTTGCTTGAAATAATTTGTTTTGGGATTCATTTAAGAGTTTGGTTAACTACTAATTGTCTCTTGATCTAATTGGAATCTCCATTGAAGTTTCTCTATATCACTGTCATTGATTTAAATCACTTTGATTCATTGATAGATTTTGTTTGCTTCACTGGTCATTAGCGTATTCTAATCTCATATTAATAACTTGTGCTTAAAGTGCTAATTATTGATTTGGTCATATAAGTGGAATTGTATTTTGCTATTTCTTAACATATTTCACTTTGAAGCATTTCATTCTATTTGTATCTCACTTGAAGCAATTAACTAATTTGCATTTTTGTTCTAGTTTGCATATTGCATTCTCTAAAGTTTACCTCCAAGCATAAACTTGATTGATAGAAACTTAGGACTACCTTCCCTAACTGTCATTCAATCTCCTAAACTATTTGAGTTTGGACCAAAGGTTAAAATGTGTGACCTCATAGTTCTTTTGTGGCCAAGTCTCTTATAGGAACGAAGGCGCACAGGTTGTATTAGAGTCCTAAGGGGGTATCGTTAATGAGTCCTTAGCTTTCTCACTTAACACTTATTGCAACTACTCGCTAATCTTTACCAAGTTGAAGGAATTGAGGGGAAGTCAAACCTTAGATTAGGCATTTGATTAAAATTTACCAGGACCACTTTTCCTCGCACACTTCACATATACTTGCTTGCATCTTTCACACAATTGGTTATTGTATAAGTTAAGCTATGAGCATTTCATTCAATTGCAAGCGTTTAATCATATTCTTGTACTTTTCTATCTCATTGTCCTTTGAAGTTCTATAATATTTTCTTGCAATTTCTAGATCCATTTATTGCTCATATCTCAAGCTTATATATAATCTCTTGTGGTTTATTTTGTGTTTCACTAACCTCTTTCCTATTGTAACCACCCCATCCCACATTTACCCACTTTTACAAGCTCTTCGGGATAAACATGAGTTAAGAGTTACTATGACATGACCCGACATCAAAGTTCTAGTTATGGAAGTTGGGTTTACTAACAGAAAGCATAATGCAACCTCCCAGAAGCACCACATCACCCATATACTAGACAACATTTGTCGATGATCCTACCTTGGGTTGGAACTTTCTTTTTACATACCTTACATCCTAGCCGCACGCATTCCAAGTTGTGCATACAGTTGGAAGGCTCAAACCACACTCACATGCAGTTGTAACTTAAATTTTCCAATTCAAAGGGTGCACCTAGCAACCCTATTCCATATTTTCGGGGCTAGCTACATACCAACTACCCAAAACCACCCAAAACTTTCCAAAACTAATTCTACAAAGATAATAAGTATGTATGGTAGATATTAAAGCTAGATCTTGCTTAGAATTTTCCAAAAACATTATAAAAATTTCGTCAAACACATGGTAAACATAGTAGCTATATGTCATGAATGAATATTTGTTCATTTTCCTCTTAACTTCATCAGAGAATCATCAAGAAGGATCAGTTCCCTCTGAAGCTAACTGCAACAACACTTGTTAGCTCATGCATCCATACAACCATTCAATAACTTATCAAATCATAAACATGATCCATAACAAGAGCACATCATTTAACCATGACTATAACCAACATTTAACCAAAATAAATCCATAGCCATTAATAAACCATAAGTGATACCCACTATAGTGTTTATCCCCTCATTCAGCTTGGAATATGTGTCCCATGACCTTGGTTTAATTTATTTACATGGAAAATCAACCTGGAGTTGTTACAAACCCCTCCCTCTTGCCTTAGTGTTCTATGACGCTTATGGCCAACAAAGCATACTGCTTACAGAGCTTTATAAACACAAAATGCAATATTTACAATGACAATTGCTAAAAACGTGACAAACATACCACTTATTGGAGCTTTATAATATAGCTTGATGCGATATTTACAATGACACACACACACTCATTTGCTTCAACTAGCAAATAAATAAGGATATAATGCCCGCATATGATCATCCATCGACTCCCATGTAGATTCATCAGGCCCAAAGTGCTTCCATTGCACTTTAACTTGCTATGTTGCTCGGTTCTAGAGCATGAGTTGTTTCCACTGCAATTTGCATTGTGGCTCTAGATGCAACTCTCCTTCTGGCTCCACCTGCACTACAGACCAATCAATCACATGATCAACATCCTGCACATATCTTTTAAGCAATGAAACACGGATGGAGGCACTGAAATTCTATATGTCGCTGGTCCAATCCTCTGAAGGATCTAAAAAGGCTCGCAAAATGGAGGTTCCAACTTGGAACATGACCAAACCCTTAAGGATCTCCTCTTGGGCTTGATGTGTAAGTACACATGCTCCCCAACCTGAAACTCCTTGAATGCACTATGTTGATTTTCATAACTATGCTTCTTGCCCTGTGTTGCCTTTACATTTATTTTAATAACCTACATCTCTTGCTCCATCTCTGCTAACATATCCGGTCCAATCAACACCCTGTTCACTAGATCACTCCAACTGATAGGAGTATTACAACTTTTCTCGTAGAGAGCCTCAAAGTCTTCTGGTATCCTAGGTGGTCTGAATATGGCTTGACATGAAACTCTCTCAAGATGGGCTTATTCAACTCGATGCTATCGGGCACATAAATCCTGCTCCTAAATCTAACCAAGCCATCTTCTATGAGGTGACACACCTAATCCCTATCACCTTCACCATGTTGCCACAATATATACTTCAATTGTTGATGCTTCTCATCATACCACACTGCATGCAAGATCTACTCCTGTAAATTTGTCCCATAAGAGCTCACATCTGAAATATGGTTCACCTACACTCTTCTACTAAGAGCATCTGCAACCTTGTTCTCTTTGCCTTTGATCTACTTGATCTCAAAATAATACTTACTGAGGGTAGCCAACCATCTTGCTTTCCTTGCATTCAGATTGGGATGGTCAAACAAGTACCTCAATCCACAATGATCACTCATCAAGATAAAACTTATGCCAAGGAGATAATGTATCTACATCTTCAATGCACTAATGATAACTGCCAACTCAAGATCATGAGTCACATAGTTTTGCTTGTGCTCATTCAACTTCCTTGATTCATAGAAAACCACCTACCCTTCTTGCATCAAGACTCCACCAAGTCCTTCCTTACATGCATCTATACAAGCCACAAACTCCTTATGAGGAACTGCAATCTTCAAGACTAGAGAATTTGTAAGTAAATGCTTCAACTGATCAAAACTAGCTGCACACTTAGTCGTCCATTCAAATTTGTTTCCCTTCCTCTCCAAGGATGTTATAGAATAGCCAATATTTGAGAAGTTTCTAATGAACTGCATGTAAGAACCTGTTAGTCCCATGAATGATCTGACCTCATCCATGTTCCTTGGAGTTGGTGAATCCATGATATTCTTAATATTTTCTAGATCGACTCTTATCCCCTCCTTGGAAACAACATGTCCAAGTAATGAATCTAAGACTGAAGAAATTGTACTTGTTGAGCTTGGCATATAACTTATGCTCTCTCAACAATCTCAACACCATTTCTACTTTCTCTGCATGCTCCTCCTTATTCTTCGAATATACCAATATATCATAAAAAAAACCTATCACAAACTTATCCAGATAAGGGTGCAACACATTTTTCATCAAACACGTGAAGGTAGCTAGAGCATTGGTAAGACAAAAATGAATCACCATGAACTCATATTCCCATTTTCCCTTGGTCTTCTCATTACCTTTCCATTTGTGCTTAAAATTAGGTTTGCACTTTTACTGCTCATAATAATGCTTCATCTTCCTAATGGCTTCCTCCAATGACCGAGGCTTATCAAACTCAATGTGGTCTTTGAATGCTAACAACAATCCACTGATGAACCTTTGAATATTTTCTTTCTCATTCTTGAGATAGGGAACATATCTCAATAGCTCCAGGAATTTGGTTGTATACTCTTCATCTATCATGGAACCCATCTTGAGCTCATAGAATTCCTCGACCTTTATGTCATAATACATATTAGATAAGTACTTTCTTCTAAAGGTTTTTTCAAACTCATCCAAAATCGACTTGTCTTTTCTGATGCCTCTAACATGCTTAAAATCTTCCCACCATATATATGCTTTTCCTTTGAGACTGAAGGTAGCTATCTTGGCTTTCTTGTTATTTGAATAATCATGCAATCCAAAGAATTTCTTCATCCCAAACAACCACGCTTCTACATCTTATTATCTCCATTTCCCCATCAAAAGTAGGAGGCTTGGCTTTCTTGAACTCTTCTAGCAAGTATCCCTTATGAATCCTCCTATAAGGATGTTGGCGATGATGACGATGATGTCTTTTAAAACCAGAGCTAGAATAAAATCCATGAGTGTTAACCCTCCTCTCAGGCGTATCCAAGAATTTACGACATTTTACTGTATGATCTCTATACCCTTTTTGAGACCTGCTTCCATTTCCACCATTAGTATTTTCTTCCTGTCTATGACTGATCCCCAACTATTCCTGCTTCTGCAAATATGTAAGGCTCTGGAGGATGACTGCATTAACCTTGGCTTGCTTTTCTTGAGCTCTAGAAAGCCTTTTTTGTGTCTCAGTCGACCACTCATTGTCTGCCTTGCAACTCACGATTTTTGCCTTCAAACTTCTTAATGTATTTGTGAAACTAGGAGAATGTCCCTCTCCCTGCCACTCAAGTAATCTCTCCCAACCTACCAATGTCTCTTCCGTCCTATACGAGGAGTCATATGAACTGTACTCAACTATTATTCTCTTCATCTCTTGGCCTTCTATTTCCTGCAATATGCCATTGTTAGCTAAGTAAAAACATAATCAAAATCATACCTCAATGTATTTTAGGGGAGGCTATTTCATATGCACAGGCCAATCCATATTAGCACGATACAAAATCACAAGAATACCATATGATACATGGATATCATAATCATAACAGTAAATAACCAACATGCATGCATGATAAACACATAGACAATTTTCATTCATGGATAACAATCTACATTTACCTCGAGGTCCAGTGTTGCAACCTCTCTTTGATACCACCCTAAAAAAATTAACATGATCCTACAACTTTGTGAAGGTTTTTTTTTTCTAAGTTGAGTGGTGAGTTTATTCACTTACCACATGTTTGCATTAGTGAAAGATCCTAATACAATATTTGTTTCCTCAACAAACTTTTCATATTTTAGATGTGTGGTTTTCCAAAACATCACTTGTTATAGAGAAGTTTCCTCAAGTTTTCCCATCTTCCTCTTTCCATCACTTCCCTAAATAATAGTCTTCTTTTGGTTACTAAAATTATAACTACTCAATGGTACCAAAATAACCTCAATAGCTCAAAGACTCTCTAAATTCAACTTTGTAGAAAATGGTTGAATTATAAGAGAACTAATTGTAGCATTAAATATACAACAAATAGTTATAACTATTGGAATTGTATGACCAATACCTTGAGTGGGATTACTTGGAGTGGCTATTCCAACAATTTTAGAAGGAGTTTGAAATCCTATAACTTTGTGAATATTAGAAAATGAATCTTCTCTCTTTATCCTACTGTTATTCAATGTTCTTTTATCCTTTTCTTCATTTGTCTACTATTCGTCTTCCTTGTATTATGGCTTGTAAGTTTGTTTGTTTTGAGAAGAAGTATATTTACTTGGTTATAAAACTACCTAATCAATAACAAACTTAGTATATCTCCTTGTACTTCACTTTTTTCTTTGAGAAAAGTTATTTTTTGTTAAGTAATTTGCGTGCTTTTAGGTTTCTCCAATTTCTTTAAATATTTGGGTATTTTCTTCATAATTTCCATGCCTTTTAAAAAACATTTTCAAAAACACCCTCTTCCGAGACTTCGAAAAATAACAAAAATATGATATGCTATTTTCCTAAAATGATATCTTATTTTCCTAAAATAATATGATATGCTAACCTATCCAAAACATCACCGTGTAAAGAACTACCTCACATTCTTATATCCAAATATAAGACAACTCCTCATCTACAAACCAATATCATATTTCTTTAATTCCATTCATAGTTTCTTGAATAAATCTTAAAAATATTTATTTTTTAACACAATATGTAGAAAAATAACAAAAATATGATATGCTATTTTCCTAAAATGATATCTTATTTTCCTAAAATAATATGATATGCTAACCTATCCAAAACATCACCGTGTAAAGAACTACCTCACATTCTTATATCCAAATATAAGACAACTCCTCATCTACAAACCAATATCATATTTCTTTAATTCCATTCATAGTTTCTTGAATAAATCTTAAAAATATTTATTTTTTAACACAATATGTAGAGAATTCATAAAGTTATGTCAAATTTAAAAAAAAAAAAAAAAAAAAAAAAAAAATAAAAAATAAAAAATAAAAAATAAAAAATAAAAAATAAAAATAAAAAAATAAAAAATAAAAAATAAAAAATAAAAAATAAAAAATAAAAATAAAAATAAAAATAAAAAAATTATAGATCACAACCCATAACTTGAAAAACATGAACTCAATTGAATATGGTTCCCTTCTATATAGTCTTGTAAAGGGACCCAAATCTCTTGTTGTAAATTAGTTAGAAATATATGAACTCAATTGAATATGGTTCCATTTCAAATATCCTAGTGAAAAAAAGGGACCCATTCTAATTTTGGTTAATAATTTTATTAATTAATGCATTGAATCATGGCTTTCAATATATGAAAGGAAAAATATAAAAAGGGACCTATCCCCAAATATGAATTGAATACTATATAATTGTAAGGGGGTGAATGGGGCTATAACACTCCCCATCTGGTCAATGGGTTGAGATGACTTCAGATAGTGTGATCCTTGCTTATCAAGTGGTATCTCGCTCAAGTATAAACGATACATTTGTTCTACCACTTGACTCTTGAAGGTAAAGATGGGAAGATCAACATATGTTGGGATGGTTGTGATCTCTAGCATTTATGTCAAGTTTGGTTTCACCTAGTGACTAGACAACAAGATGGATGTGATCCTTACCAACAAATGGATCTCAACCATTGTCACTCGAAGATAGGATAGATGTGATCATTACCTTCTACGAAAAGTTTGGTCTCACCAGTTGATGTAACAACATGATGGGTGTGATCCTTGCCTGGTATATGGATCTCCCCCATTGTCATTTAATAAAGGGTGGTATCTCAAGCTCCCCTATGATGTCAGATTCTTCCTCTTTAGATTTTATGTAATGACCCCTTCCCACATTTACCCAATTTCATTGGCCTGCCAAGATAAACATGAGATGAAGAGTTACTATGACATGACCTAACTTCCAAGCTCCAATTATGGAAGTGGGGTCGGTAAATTGAGAACTCACAACATCCAGTAGGGCTATAAGACACTCAGGGGCCAAATGACCACCCCAGGCGATCAATCCATGAGCTGGCATTACTTTTCTCACAACTTAACCCCTAACTACATGCATAACATGGAAAGGGTGCAGTTATAGGCATCCAACCACATGCACAACACTGCCTCCATGCGGTTATGTCCCAACTTGCCCAGTTCAGAGGGTATTTGAACCACTTTTCTAGGCTAGCCTCTAGACCACTGCCCAGAATTGTCTGTAACTTCCCAGAATGATAAATAATATGATTACAAAACTAATCATACAAAACTTGAACAAGAACTTGACCAAGACATGCCTAATACATAACAAACATTTCTTCAAACGCATGGAAAATGTAAGAGCTACAAGTCATGAATGCATATCTGATCACAATGATTTTAAATTCATCTGATAATCATCAAGAAGTCTCTATTCCCCCTCCACATAGCTGCAATATCACTCATTAGTCCATGCATTCATCAACCATTCAATAACTTACCAAAACAAGTAAGGAGCCATAGATATAATACATTATATAACCAACTTATAAAAAAAAACTATGGAAAAGCAACCATAAGATAACCATCATAATCAACACATATGCTCATAGATCACAATAGGAAAACACCTCATGTTAACATATGAAAATTCCAACCAATTCAGGGACTTCCACGTACCACCCAATCACCCATGTGCCATATTCCAAGCATGAATATGGGATCTCATGGAATAAACGAAGACAAAGCCAACCAAGGATTCCAAAGGCCAAACCACCTCAACCCTCAACCCTCAAGAAAATATTAATTATCAATTAAATTGATTTTTGGGATTAAAAGAAACTATTAATTAAGTTACAAGACTATACTCTTATCTTCTTTGTGACTCAATTTATATTACTCTTTCTATGCTCAAGAATATATTCTATCTCTCTCACTAGACTATATATTTTCTCCTCTACTACATGATTCTCTACAAGACCTCAAATTAGTTATAGTATTTCACATTGGCTATATAACTATACTCTCATGACCAAATGGTTATTCTCTTGAAGTCTTATTCTCTCGCTATATTACAAAATTTTTCTCTTAGACTATACACTCACATGGTTAATATATTCTCTTTCTATGCTATTGGTCTACACTCTCAATGATCTAGCTCAAGTGTCTCTGCAATGTCAACAATCTTTCTCTGAGGTATGTCTTATGGTACCATCTTATTTATCTCTGAGACATAAGTAGAAACTCTAAAGTTAAGCCCTAATAATTATGTGTGTGGATCCATTGTTGGTATAGTATATCTTCACTGAGCTATGTGCATTAACCTTGTTATGGATGTACTTCGTATCTCCACTGAACAATAGATGAGCATCTAATAGAAGAAAATTAATTGATTACAGGTTTTCTCCCATTGATTATAGGTTTTCAAATATTATTGTTCTTCCTACATATTTGCTAATGATGTTATGATATTATGGGGTGAATTCAATAGGTAAATGATGTAATGCAATTTTCTAAACCAAAGAATAATATAACCCTAAAAAAATTAACATGATCCTACAACTTTGTGATTGTTTCTTCTTCTCTTCTAACTTGAGCGGTGAGTTTATTCACTTACCACATGTTTGCATTAGTGAAAAATCCTAATACAATATTTGTTTCCTCATCAAACTTTTCATATTCTAGATGTGTGGTTTTCCAAAACATCACCTATTATAGAGAATTTTCCTCAATTTTTCCCATCTTGAGGCTGATAGGATGGATGTGATCATTACCTTCTATGGAAATTTTGGTCTCACCAGTTGATGTAGCAACATGATGGGTGTGATGCTTGCCTGGTATATGGATCTTATCTATTTTCATTGGATAAAGGGTGGTATCTCAAGCTCCCCTATGCTGTCAGATTCTTCCTCTTTAGATTTTATGTAGCCACCCCTTCCCACGTTTACCCAATTTCATCGGCCTGCCAGGAAAAACATGAGACAAAGATTTACTACGACATGGCCTAACCTCCAAGCTCCAATTATGGAAGTGGAGCCGACAAACTGACAACTCACAACATCCCTCAGGGCTACAAGACACTCAAGGGACAAAGGACCACCCCAAGTGACCAATCCATGAGATGACATTGCTTTTCTCACAAATTAACCCCCAACCACATGCATAACATAGCAAGGGCGCAGTTATAGACCTCCAACCACATGCACAACACTACCTCCATGCAGTTATGACCTAACCTGGCCAGTTTAGAGGGTGCGGTCCTGATATTTGAGCCACTTTTCCAGGTTAGCCTCTGTACCACTGCCCAAAACTATCTGTAACTTCCCAGAATGATAAATAACATGTTTACAAAGCTAATCATACAAAAATTGAATGAGAACTTGACTAGGACATGACTAATGCATAATAAAAATTTCGTCAAACACATGGAAACATAAGAGCTACAAGTCATGAATGCATATATGATCATAAGGGTTTGAAATCCATATGATAATCATCAAGAAGTCTCTATGCCCTCTCCACATAGCTGCAATAGCACTCATTATTCCATGCATTCATCAACCGTTAAATAACTTATCAAAACATGTAAGGAGCTATCTCAAAGCATATCTCCTCACTTTTTTCTTTGAGATTTTTTTGTTTGTTTGTTAAATTAAAGAGTTAGAAATATAAAATCTTTTGGGATTTTTCCATTTTTTTTCAATATTTGGGTAATTTCTTCATAACTTCCAAGCCTTTTGAAAACATTTTCAAAACCACCCTCTTCTGACTCTTTGAAGAACTAACAGAAATATGATATGTTATTTTCAAAAACACTAACCTATTCAAAACATAACTAGGTGACTAACCTATCCAAAACATAACTGGGTGACGAGCTGTCTCACGTTCTTATATCCTGATATAAGAAAACTCTTTATCTACAAACCTATGATCATATGTTATTTTCCTAAAATGATATGTTATTTTCTTAAATACAAACCTATCCAAAACATAACTGGGTAACGAGGTACCTCACATTCTTATATCCTGATATAAGAAGACCCTTCATCTACAAACTTATATCATATTTCTTTAATTCCATTCATAGTTTCTTAGTGAATCTTAAAAGTATTTTTTTAAATACAACAGATATACTTTTCTAAATACAATAGATAAAGGATTCATGAAATTATGTCAAATTTTATAACAATAAAAAATTATAGATCACAACCCATAACTTGAAAATATAAACTCAAATCTCTTGTGGTAAATTAGCTAAAAAAAAAGAGTTCAATTGAATAAGGTTGCGTTTTAAATATCTTAGTTAAAAAAAAGGACCCACATCATACCAATATTGAAAATAGAGAGCGCCAAATTTTTAGATTCTCTGCGCGATTCGTGTTGCCATTAATTTTTTTAAATATGGTTTTTAATAAATTAAAATATTTTTCATAATAATTTTCTTTAGATCATTCATATCAGCCAATATTTCTTCTCTCGACTGTGATTACTCTCGTTAGTCATGACTCTCTTGGAAATTGATTGTAGGCACCTCATAAAAAGAATTATGAGGTTACAAGGTAGTAACTCATAGATCTTTTCTTTTCTTTAGAAATTCCGGTAAAATCCACTTTGCATATGACTTGGACCATAGTAGGCATTTGTTCATAGCTAAAATATTTTTATAAAATTATGAAAGATCGGTTTAATCTTGTGTAAATAAAGATTTGGATTTGGATTTTGATTTTGATTTCTAAATTTTAGAAATTAAAAAAAAAAAAAAAAAGGAAAAATAGGAATTATGTTTTTCTTATATTATCTCCCAAATAACAAGGTATATTATCTCCCAAATAGCAAGGTATGTGTAGCAAACATATTACATAATAATATACGGTGAGAAGCATAGACAGAGACTGCGCTTTGCTTATGCTGTACCGCTTTTCAAGAAGCTAACCATATCACTCGAAAACTGAGGAGCCATCCATGGATGGTGGACTTCCAGTTGTCCTAAGGCCACATCGTATAATTCACGGTCTTGATCCTCCACAGCCAACAAATTGAGCGCAGCTTTTTTAGTTTTCTCCAAACCATATAAGTAGGCGAGCTCTAGAGTTTCAATAAATACCAAGAAATCCTTTCGTATGGCATTTTGGGAAATAAAATCATCCAGCCTCTGGAGGAGAAGTTGTACTTGGTAGAAATGGGCAAGCTTAACAAGTTCCCTGTAATGAGAATGCAGATCTTCATCACTAAGTTCAACAGTGTACAAGAACTTCAAAAAGGCTTTCACACTTTCTCCTCCACCTTCATGAATTTCCACTCGTTTTGTTTCTTTTTCTTTCATATCTGCTTCTTGCAGCATTGCTCGGAAAACATCTGATCTACTTGCCTGCACAAATTACAGAACATCCATCATCAGAATACTCAAAACACAATAATAATATTGAAGCTGGTGAGCCATAATAATATTGCAGCTGGAGAACCACAAAACTCACGAGAATAAAACCGTGTGCAGTAAGCGAGGATCCATCTGATGTGCAAAAGAGGGTGACATCTCTAGTATCAGATACTTCGGTTGGAACAGAGTTCCACTTTCTTAGAAATTTAGCACTACGTTTAGACTTGTAAATCTGTTCCTTTATTACTAAACTGTTCACACGTTCAAGGTTAACAGAATCTTCCAAAACCTGGTTCTCCCTATACACCCTATAAAAACAAATGGAGCAGATACCGTTGCTTATGAGATGACCGCAACTGACCTGTGGCATTGGCGCTGCCATTCTACTGCCTGCATCAAACAAAAATGTAAATTAATTTGGAGGAACGTGGTGGGAAGCAATGGATCTCCGTTCAATTGTAAAATAGCATTTCTCCACAGTATCTACGTACCAGAGACAGAAGCCGCCAGAATATTTTTATTGTTAAAGATCGGTGCTGTATCAAGCTAAGTATGGAAATTGGTTCCTATCGACGAAAGATGATATAAATATACGTTTGCTGCTTATTTCGTGAGTCGCGTCGATCAGAATATATATTCTAACTCTGCCTTTAGGGAGGTTTATCTCACATAAACATGTAAACATAAATTTATAAACGTTTCTAGCAGTTGAGTATAGGGTAGATGTTACATAAATAAGTAAACTTAAAACTTTTTAGCAGTTTAGTATCCTGTTTAGTATAGGATAGATTTTACATAAATATGTAATTTTAAAAGTAAATGTGAATATAAATATTTAATATATAATGTTTAATTTTTAACACTTTTAATTTAATATGGGCCTTATTTAGAAATAAATCTAATTATTATTATATATAAACACAATATAAATTTAAAATATAAAGAGATTTCATGAACCCTCAAAAATAGACATGGTAAATAAATAAAATATAAATAAATGGATATGGTAAATAAATAAAAATATAAAAAAAGTGGAGGTATGGTCAATAAATAAAAATATAAATAAACTAGAGGTATGGTCAATAAATAAAACATTTTTTTTATATTTGGTCCATAAACCTTTTTCTATTTACAAAGACTAAGAAAAGGTTTTATTTAGGTGAAGCCTATGGGCCAAATACAATTTTAATACCAGGAGCCAAATACCATATTTATAAAAGAGGTATGGTAAATTAGTAAAAATATAAATAAACCAGAGGTATGGTAAATAAATAAAACATTTTTCCTATATTTATTCCATAAGTCACTTTATATTTACAAACACTCAAAGATAGGTTTTATTTAGGTGAAGCCTACGGGTCAAATACCATGGGCCAAATTATTATTAATACCATGCAAAAAAACGTTATTATCCCTAATATTAATATTAATAAAAATAAAGATGGCACATGGTATTGACCCATGGTATTCGGGTGAAATGTAGCCTATTTAAAGGCGGAATTAAACGAGCATAGATTCATCTTTACTCTGGATCTACCAAGAACCGAAAGGGATCAAATATCTTGATATGTAAACTAGCATAGAGTGAAAAAATATTTGATCCCTTTGGGCGCTTGGTAGATCCAGGGTAAAGATGGATCTATGTTGGTTTTATATGCAATGGTGTAACTTCCATTATTGATTAACACATGGTAGTTTTGCTAAGACTATTCTCCTATGCTATCTCTCTCATCAAATTTATTTATTTAATTAATGTAATAAAAAATATTTCATATTACTTTATTACCAAATAAATTATCAAGATTAACATATTATTAAACAAATAATTTTATCATCATAATATTAAAATTAATGGGTGTAGTCTTTAGTGAGACTTTTTGGAAGCTTTTCCGGTGGGTTTTTCCGGTCAAATTTCTCTAAAATCCGGCAGCAATTTATTGAAATCGCAAGGTTGATAGGTAATTTCTGCACAATCAAAGCGTCCCAGGTTTTTCAGGGTGTTGAATCCAAATATGTAGTTAAAAAACCAGTTTAAATAATACAAATCAAGATTTAACCTCAATTTTTTCCGCCGGATTCCGTCACCAGAATCTCCAAAAAGTCACACTAAAGACAACTCCAACTAAAATTATGAAGATTAGCATATTATTAAACAAATAATTTTATCATCATAATACTAAAATTAATGTAGTTATAATAATTAAATGACACCAATTTATAATAAACATCAAAACAGTTATTTCATATGAGCAAGATTAAAAAAAATCATAAAAACTATTTAAATTAAAATTTTATTAAAAAAAACCCGGATGCGGGTGCTCCCTCCAGGTAACAATGTCAAGCCTCACTGATCCGACAGCTGGCTTCATTGCTGGCATCAGGGCGTACCGCACGGTACAGGAGGTAGTTGGAATTTATAGGCTCAAGGTGGTAGCATTAACTTTGGAGCTGTCTCGAAACTGGTTTGATTTCACCTCGCGCATGGCAACCATGAAGGCGCATGGGTTCTGGGTACTGCTACCGGGTCATGGCATTAATGTTTCATTGCTCTTTAATACCAAGCCGCTCCCGTCTTGCAGCATTACGATGTGTGTTTGGCGTGGAAGACTTCAGGAGGTTTACAGAGCTCCCTCCCCTCTGTGTCATTGGAATTCCATCTGCCTTCATCAGTTCTCTGTGCCCGCTATCAAAATGCGTAGGCGTGGCATTCCTCGGCGGGGCAGCAACTATGGTAATAGGGGAGGTCGAGCTCATCCTGCACCCCCGACTGTTAATCCTATTTCTTCAATTCCGCCATCTCCTCTGTCGCTGGAACCTGAGGGGGCTCGTCCGAACAGCTCGTTTCAGACTTCCAGTTTTTCTTTCCAGAGTGAGGTCAATAGGCCTATTATTACTATCAATTTCACTGTTTCGGTGGTAGAAGAGGAAGGTAATTCCTCCAGATCTGCTCCCTCTGATAACGACCCCTCTCAAGATGACAGTATCCTGCTTGGGGATCTGTCAGGGCGTGTGTATCGTGCGGGCCGTCAGCAAGAAGACCCTCCGGCTCCTGAACAAACTCAGCCTCCGAATCTAGCTAAGGAAAGCGCCCTGGTTCAGGATCAGAGTCCGAATTCAACTCCAGCTCAGATAGATGTTCCACCTGGTGGTCCTTCTCATAGATACTCTGGAGTCCTGCACCTGGTTACTCATCCCAACGGCGAGCCAGTGCTAGATGAAGAAGGCTGTGTTACCTGGTTAGCATCGCCCAGTCCGGAAAGGGAGGAAGCGCCACCATCCCCGAATCATGCCGGTTCAGCACAGTAATCTCTGGCCGGGTGGCCATCCTGCTCTTATGTTTTGTTTTTTTGCTCTTAAGGTCTTGGGTAGGAAGTCAAAAGTTAAGTACTGGCATACCCTGTTATCTGTTTTTGTCTATATCAGAGACTTTTTGGTACTGGTTGTCAATGTAGGTCCAGAATTTCATAAGTATGCTACATCTAGTCTGCAGGACCTCAATGTAATTGTGACTGAAGTGCTATATTGTAAAATCCATGATTTTCTAGCTGAGGACTGGCTGAGGCCTCCTCCCGAAATGTAACCTCTCTGTACATATTTTTACTTTCTTAATAGATTTAGCTTTTACCGAGAAAATTTTTTTTTTATTAAAAAAACATAAAAGATAACTAAATTAAAACTTTACATTATATATTACAAAGTAACAGTCCATGCTCAACACATGTTTTCTTTTTTTTAATACTCTAAACAAAAAACTATGTCTACTATAATAAAAACCTAACTTATACATATTTGGTAAGGTGGTTAATTTAATTAAAAACATTAATAATTAAAAGTATTATAAAACATTTATAACTTAGTATTTGGAAGATGTAGTAAAAATATTTCACTTTCACTCTTAAAGCCATAAATGAAATATTTTGATGTCTACATTTTAAATAAAATTTTGAATATTCATGTTAACTAATATATTTCAATATAAATTTCCTTTATGTTTATGGTAGGCTATAAATAAAATATTTCACTATACAAGGCTTTTTTTCGAAAGAAAAAAACATATTCTTTTCATACTAAAATAAAATTACAATTATTATGTTTTGTGATCTCGCAGGAGTGGATCCATATATTATGTAGAGATCCACATTTAAAGATGTGTGGTTTTATCCATGTGTATATTATTATGTAGAGAGGCACATTTAAAGATGTGTGGTTTTATCCATGTTCAATGTAGAGTTGGTATGTGTCCCTTTTAAATATTTATAGAACCCTTTTACCCATGAATCTAGCAAGCTTTGATCAAATCTCTTGATGTGAAAACCTTTTTCAAAATACAAAACTTGGAAATGTAATTGCATCTCAGGAGATATGAACCTTGCATGCATGATAAATATATGATTAACATGGATCTATACTACTTATACACACACACCATGTGTAAATTTTCATTGTTTAACTTACATTTTTGAATCCATAAATGTAAAATAGTGAAAGTGCTTGAAATATTTTAAGATATTTTTTTTCTTTTTCTTTTTTTCAATTACTTATATATATTTCCTTCATATTAATTTATGTATTATTTAACATAGAAATATGTTATTTATGTATCATATTATTCATATTAATTTGTTTTTGTTATTCATAAATTGTGAACACAAGTCAATATTATTTAATCTTGTATATTGGAATATTTTATTTATGATTCACATTGAATTTATTATTATTATGTTTCTTTGAAATATATCAATTTTATATTAAGAATTAAATGAATTACTCATATGTCTCTTATTAGAAGTTATTAAATATTTTCAGTTTCATTCACAAAGTCTCTCACTCACTTACTTATAGTTGCTCTATCTATCCATATGTATAAATATGAAATTGATATTAAAGTGTATTCTTAAGATGAGTGCATTCCACTAGGCACAATCGGTAACTTCATAGAACCAATATTCCATAAATGTCACAAGGACCAATATGTATCTAATATTTCATAAATGTCACAAGGACCAACATGTATCCAGAACCCACACTACTTGGGACACAAATTGTGAACCATACAACTTGAGCTAAGTTTCTTTGACATATGTTTTATTATATTATATTATATTTATTATTATTATTTTTATAATTATAGTAATTATACACATTTCTTTGAAAAAATAAGTAGATTTTTTATTGAATAATTATATTATCTTTTTGTAATATGAATAATCAACTAAGTGAGCACATTGAAAGTGGAATTATTGATGTTATATAATGTTTTTAACTAAAACAAACCAACATGTATATTCATTTTTTTAATATGTGGTTAATTATCACCAAAGATCAATGACATGATACATCCACGAAATATTGTTCCAAGAAAATCCACCTGAAGGGACCACTTCTTGTTGGCTCAAATATGAAGCCTAACCCCAAATATGTCAAGAGAATTAAAACTCGTGACCTCATCTTGTCGGCTCAAACATGAAGCCTAACCCTGCATATGTCAAGAGAATTGAGACTCGTGACCTCAGAGGTAATTAAATTCAAGGACTCAACCAATTGAGTTAACAATCAAGATTACATTCATTTTTTATTTGTTATAGTTGACATTGTTTTTTAATTTAGAGAATATTTTGTTTTTTTTTTAAAAGGGGTATGCGTCAACTCCACATTGAGGACGAGAAAAATCAAACCTCTGCGTTGTACTAGGTTGTAGACTCAATCATGGATGACCTATCAATATTTACTAGTCATTTAATTTATATAGTTAACTTAGTTTTAATATACCTTTATATTTTGAAATTGGAAGTGAGTTTCCAAATTGAATGATGGTAGTCGTCCTCTCATTTAATCCTCAATATCAAATTTTAAACTCACCGGAACATTAACATCAATAATCATTTTACCTAAATTGTTAGAAATGACTTGCATATACTAGCCATTTAATTTATATGGATATGTTAATTTTAGTAGACATGTGTATTTTCAAATTGGAAGGGAGCTCCCAAATTGAACAATGGAGATGCATTCAATATATCCTTTCTCTAATCATCACCATCTAATTTTAAACTCATGGGAATATTAACATCAATAATCCTTTTACCTAAATTGTGAGCAATGACTTGCATATACTAGCCATTTAATTAATATAGTTATGTTAGTTTTAGTAGACATGTGTATTTTTTAATTGGAAGGGAGTTTCCAAATTGAAGAATGGAGATGTATTCATCCTTTATTTTAATCCTCACCATCCAATTTTAAACTCATGTGAAAATTAACATCAGTAATCATTTTACCTAAATTGTGAGCAATGACTTGGATAAATTTTGGTGGGCATTAACTTTGCTAAATTTAAATACCTTTATTTTTACTCCCACCTATATTTATGCAAATAATTTAAAAATTAACTATGTATTAAAGATAAAGAATTTCCAAGGTAACTCTTAGACTGATGCATATTAGCATTTACCAACCATTTAATTTATATGACTATGCTAGTTAGCTATACATCACTAGTCAAAAGCGAAGCTAGATCCAGATGATTTGGATAGCGAGCCAACACCAATGTATCCCCCCTTCTAGTTGGCTATTAGACTTAAGCACTCTCGACATCATTGACCTCTAGCCCTAGATTTGTTCACTTAGGATTCTACATGATTCGTTTATATACATGTCCATGAGGTTGCTATATTATTGTTTCCTTTTTTACTTCATTTTATCCTAGATTAAACTTTGGCATTTTCTAGGAGTTATGTTTGCACTCCCACATTATACTAATACTGGTTGTATCATTTTATCCCATTGACCTATTTATGGTCATTTGCTAGACATTAATAAAATTATCCTATCTCGCCTTATCTTATTTGGAATCAATTACTGAGGTCTATATTCATTATGATGGGGTTTATATATATATATATCACATTATTTTGGCAACACAATAACCAACATGACAAATTACACATTTTATATTTTGCATGCTTTCATCAGCATGTGTCATAGACATGGTTTATGAAGAAATCTGTTGAATCATTTATGTCATCATTGTTTGAGTCCTCATATCGAACCATGTAGATAATCTTATAGATAGATGAACAACCATAGAAGTTTTAAATGGTAGAATTATGTCTTTAATGTACCTTTTGTTCTTAAGGGTAATTGTAATAAAAGTGTCTGAACTTAACCCAATCATCCATGGTATAAGATCAATTCTATAATATGCTACAAATAACATATGATTAGAATAATATTTCATGCAAACATCTGCCTAAATGTAGTATAAATACATTATTTTATGCACATGAATATGTGGTGGCAAAGTAAAAGGTATGCTATGAACATTTGGAGGTAAGGTTCCATGAAGGGGTGTCACCTATAGGAATACTAGAAAATGAAATACAAATATTTTTCAATTTACATATGTAAACTAGAATCTCTATATAATTTAAATGGGTAATATTGCCATAAAATCTAGCATGCTTTGTGATATCATTAACAAGGAAAGGGCCAAACTCTATAACAAAGATCAGGAGATATTTTCATTATCACCTCAACAATTATCCTCTTTCTCACCACAATGGAGCCTTCATTGTATTCACCTATAAGGACATTTCTAAGTATAAGGCTCAAGGTAATGTAAAAATGCTAGGTGAATATAGCTTATGTTGGACAAGGCTCAATTCTTCTTGATGA
This sequence comes from Pinus tabuliformis, assembly GCA_031772625.1. Taxonomy (NCBI): domain Eukaryota; kingdom Viridiplantae; phylum Streptophyta; class Pinopsida; order Pinales; family Pinaceae; genus Pinus; species Pinus tabuliformis. The sequence continues at coordinate 630,416,605 of CM062814.1, read as the reverse complement.
GGGAGTAATGGATCATGTCCCAAAGCTACATAAAGACTTCTATAAGTTAGGGCTTCTTGATATGTAATGATAAATGAACACTTAGATTTATAGTAGTTCAAGAAAGGGTTTTCTTGAAGATTGAATCAACAAATAAATAGAGAAAACCCTTAATTAGGGTTCAAGTTCAAAATCTTGAGTACAGTCACGGTTTTCCCAAGCACATTTTTTTCAAAGAAAAGATAATGTAATCAATATTAGGAGAAGATTTAACACTAGTAAAGCGATATTTTTCACGTAAGAAGTATGGGGAGATAAAACTTAGGTCATTATCCTCTAACATGCATCCACAAAGGCTTAGAAACAATTCGAACCTAGGAAAAATCCCTAGCGACTTGCCTTAAAACGCTTAGGAAGTATAAAAGGAAAGAAAATATTATATTTTTCAAGATTTTTTTTTATCAAAATAAGAATTTTTGGCACATAATCCTACTTGGGTGATGGAGTCTTAGCGAAAATTTTAAAGGAAAGACAATTCATTGGAATAAGGGGAGAAAAATATATTTTTGACTTTGTAAAATCCTAACTATCCTTTTTGCGAGGGGAGAAATTAAATACAATATTTACACTAGGTGTCCTTCTATGGGTTCCAGGGAAGAATATGTTTAAAATGCAAAATTTAACCAACATTTCTAATAAATAATATGCTTTTAATAATAGACCAATAAGAAACTCTAACATTAATTCATTTACATGCAAAATAACAAAAAATCAGCATTAAAATTACAATTTCTTTAAATAAAATACCTTCCAATCCCAAAAGGACATCTCCAATACAAAAGCCAATCTCCAATAGCAAATGCTCCACAAAATCACATCTCCACAATTAGAGAAAAATACAAGGCTAAATTGTTCCCTAGAAGAGACGACCAAAATATTGAGTGCGATTATGCATTAAAAGAGTGAAGGGATACTCTATTTATATGAGTTATATACCTTCACTTTACATAGTAATATTAGCCTAGAAGCCTCTACACAAGTTTGATTTTGAGTGTTTGACAATACAGGGGTTATAATCCAACCCAATGGCTCAAAACAATGCCACAAAAGCCCACATGTGTGGCTCGTTATCCTCCAAAAGCATGATGTCATGCCCTTTTTGGGCCATCAATGCTAATAAAGTGCATGTGATGAGCTAGTGAGATGTCTCATCATCATAATCAACTCCAAGTCTTGAGGAGAGACCTCCAAAAGTGCCTCAAAATGCCTCCATGTGTCAAAACCAAGCTCTATGTGCCCTATATCACCCTTTTAAGGGCTAGATAGGTGATGTGGCATCATATCTTTCTAACAGTGGGGCTTCAAGTGTGAGTGCAATTCCTCCCTTGTCACCCTAGGTATGATCATCACCATCTAGACTATGGATCAAGTAATTCGAATCAATCAGTGTTAAGGCCATCCTAAGGGCACATTGGATCTACTGGGTACAACATTAACTAATCCCAACACCAAGCAAGAGAAGCTTAATCTAGGGGCACTCTTAGGTGTCAATCATCAATTGGAATCATCAAAATTCCCAAGACTTTGCTCCAAAGGAGAAACACTACATCTGCAAGGTCATCACTTCTCTCTTGAAGGTGTATGTGCCCTAGAAGGTCTCTGTTGCTTTATGAAGAACCACCTAGAAAGACCATCTTAATATCAAGTGAAAGCCACTAGTCATTAGGGAAAATTCCCATAGATGCATAAGTGGACCATACTTGATTGTTAACAATAGATTAACACTTCAAATTGAGATCACCTTTAAATATCTAACTAGACCAAGTATTGTAAAAGTGTTTCCTATCTATGTTAGGGATGACTATATGATCAATCCTATTAGGTGTTTCTAACCCTTTAGGGGAGGTGACATGTCCTAGGTCAACCCTTTAATCTATAAGCTCTTTTAGTAATATTGTCAATGGAGGGGAAGGACAACAACGCAAAGTGCCATGGGCATGTGACCAATTGATGGAGGTCCACATCCTTAGTGTATAGATATAAGGAGGGATCAATTGTGGAGGCATGATATATCATTTTCATTAGCCTAATTCTTCCACCACTCTAGTGTGCCTTTTACTTCTTTTTTATAATGCTTTTATTGGTAGCATAACTCATATGTCCAAGTTTGCTTTAAATAAATTAGTGTTTATTTACCCTTAATGATGAGTTTATTTCTCATTCATTGGTGTTGGGGCATGTATTGGTTCCTTTATTATATGATGGAGCATCAAGTGATCAATAAACGGGTAATGACTAATGACAAAAATAGAACTAATGCTAGGTTTTTTCCCATGCACTAATTAATGTCCCAACCATATTTTGCATTTTAACTTTGTTTTTCTTTAATTTTGTCCATTTTATGTTATTATCATTCTTTTACCTGCATTGTTATGTTTTTATCATTATTTTGGCTACATAAACCTCCAATGCAAAGTTTTTCACCCAGACTCAAAGATGACAATAAGATAGTGCCAATCTCAATGAACCAATAACACAAGCCTGAAGAATGGAGATGAAACCTGGTTAATGGTGGAAAAGGGAAAAAAATGGCAAGTATGTAATAATTATGGATACATTACTCCATTTCAAGTTTCCCAAGTAATGCCCCTCTATAACCCTAAGGCTTCAGAGGAGGTCCCACTTAACTAGGGTAAAAAATTGACCTCCTTAGTAAAGTGATAAAATGGGTGTAAAATCAAGATTGGCAAATTATTCATATCTCCCCCTAATCCATGTTAGAATGCCAAAAACATTAAGTAAAAGCACATGAATACAAGATGGCTAAGGTACATGTCAAATGGTGAGAGGTGTCTAACCAATGCAAATGACAGGGGAATATGACAATTATCACATACTGAGAAAATGTAGGGCTAATAGTTGTCTATATATCGAAAGAAGGAGAAACAAATTACTCCCATGGGTTTACCCACTTTTTGGTGGGTAACATCTGGTTCATACTCGAAGACATGTGCCCATTGTACAACACATGATACATATGCTCAAACAAGGAGTGCATGAGAACCTTGCAATCCCTAGGCTTGCATATATGTTACATGTACACTCAAATAAACTTGTTGATAACATGTGAGCGGGGTGTTGATCATCACTCTTTCAATTATATAATATATAAATAAAAGAATATTGGAAAAGTAAACCAAATGCATTCTAATACACTATGCAAAACACATATAATACAATAATGCAAACACAAAAATACAATGTAACTATATAATATATATATATATATATATATATATATATATATATATATATATATATGCATCATGTTATATTAGGGAAATACTCCTTCACGATAACTGGTAGTGGGATGGGTTCTCCTTCTAAGATTTTGTACTAGGAGGATAGTAGATATTTGTTCATAATTAAAATAATATAAGATTTATGAAAGAATTTATTTATTTATTTATTTTTAATTTGGGATCATAGTAGACATTTATTCATGACTAAAATATTATAAGGTTTATGAAATAATTTATTTATTTTAAATATAAATTAAAATATCGATTGGTAGATAGAGCAAGATCCAAAGGTTGACCCTCCCCCCTTGGTCAACACTAATACTAAACTCTTTGCAGTGCAAGAGGTAGAGATGGGTATCGAGAAGTTGAGTGTTGGAAAAGAAAAAGACTTTAGTTGAACTCCAAGCAGAGTATCTAAAGTGGGGCTCAAAGATTCTTGCACCTCACATTACAAAAATTTTCAACAACATCATACAACAGGGGTTCCCCACAGATTGGACAACTAGTCTAGCAATACCTCTTTTCAAGAGCGATGACGTCAATAATACCTCCAATTATAGGACCATAATGATAAACCCTTTGTTTGCAAAACTATTTGGAAGCATGCTATAAAATAAAATCAGCAAATGGGCAGAAGAAAGAGATAAACTTACTAAAGGGAAAGCGGGTTTTAAACCTAAACATTCCACAGTTGATCATTGTATAACTTTAAGGCAGATCATTGAAAAAGTTTGGGAGAAAAAGGTAGAAGTCTTTTGTTGCTTTATTTCAAAAAAGCATTTGACACGGTTCCTAGGGATAAGCTTTGGCACATAATGGAGGAACTTGGGGTTCCTAAACATTTGAGAGCAGTTGTGCATAGGTTGTATGAAGAGGTCAAAGTTAAAATTAGAACTTCAGCAGGCATTTCTGAAAGTTTTAGAAGCGATATCAGGGTCAAGCAAGGTTGCCCACTGTCTCCTACTCTTTTTGGTTTATATATCAACAAGCTTAAGGAGTGGTTAAATTTGCAAGGGGGTGATGGCATCTATTTGGCCAAGTTTGTTATAAGGCTTATTTTGTATGCAGATGACCTTATTCTGATTACTAAATCTACTCTTGGTTTGCAAGAGCACTTACTATCCCTCGAGCATTTTTGTAGAAGGGTGGGGATGCAAGTCAATATTAGCAAAATGAAAGTAGTGGTCTTCTATAAAAAAAATAAAACATAACCAACATAAGTTATACTTTGATGGCAACATTCTGGAAGAAGTTGCAGATTACAAATATCTTAGAATTGACTTCAACAAAAATCTAACCTGGGATGGTTGTAGAAAGAAAAGAACTTTGGGGGGTTGGAAAGCATTATATTCTTTTCAAAACAGATGTAGAGAAGCAGAGTTATGGGACTAGGAAACCACTCAAACTCTTTTTGGGCTTCCAGTGATTCTCTATGGTTGTGAATTGTGGGCCAGCAATACATCCGACATGTAGTGGAAACAAACTGAGAAAATTCAAAAGCGTTTTATTACAAACAAATTCAAAGCAATTCCTTATGATATATTGTTAAGTGAAATAGGGGTTGCTCCTATTGAAGCAATTGTTATGGTGCAAGTCATAAGGTATTGAAAAAAATTGAGAAAATGGAAGAGGGCAGATGACCTAAGGTTGTCTTTAATGACATATTGTGCAAAAGAAAAAAGACTTGGATGCAGAAAAATAATAAATGATTTAGTAAATGGGGTATTTGCTTGAACACGTGTCCTACAAATAGTAAAGAGATAAAAGATTTTGTTATGAATAAGTTTCACAAGCGTACTTGGGATAAGGAGCTGGGGAGAAGGAAAAAATAATATATTGAAGTGTTTAATCCCACTCAGAGTCATCAAAAAAAGTGTACATAGAGGCCAATATTTCTTGGAGAGCCAAAATTCTTATTGCTCAGTTAAGGACTAATTCTCATCAAATCAGTTGTGAAACGGGGCACTAGAAAAGGCCAAAATAATTGTGGGAGAAAAGAGTATGTATTTTTTGTTCTTCAGGAAAAGTGGAAATAGAAAAGCATTTCATTTTAAATTATGAGGCCTTCAAAGGCAATAGGGAAAGTTACACAAATATTTTGGCAGCTAGCTCTTGGGATAATCTATTTAGCAAGGGGTTTGTCAAAAATCTGGGAGCATTTATTGTGAGGCTTCACAGGAAAAGGGTCGAATACATCAACCAGATGAAGAAGCAATCTGTCCCATAGGCTATCTTTAACCGATGGATGTTAAAATAATTTTCTGTCTTTCTTTCTAGAGGTTGCTCTTTGGTTACACTCAATGATTTTTCAAGAAGCTAACAATATCACTCAAAAAATGAGGAGCCATCCATGGATGGTGGACTTCCAATTCTGTAGGGCCACATCGTATGATTCATTGTTTGGATCCTCCAAAGCCAAAAAAGTGTGTGCCGCTTTTTTAAATTTTTCTCTAGACCATAAAAGTGGGTCATCTTTAGAGTTTCAATAAATACATCATTTGGTATGGCATGTTGGGACATGAAATTATCCAACCTTCGGACAAGAAGTTCGACTTGGTAGAAATGGTCAATAAATTATCAAATGAAACGTATAAAGCATATTAAAAAAAAAGTGTAAACTGTGATTTTAAGTGGCATGCAATAATATACGTTTAAGGTTTATAATTTTCAATTCAATTAAGAAATTCTACCTAATTAATAGTTTCATTAACAGTTAAAAATATTTCTTAAACAATCAAAATTGTTGTTTTACTTTACAAATAACTAAAGTTAAAATATTACTAAATAAATAATTTCATCATTATTAAAAATAGTATAATCATATTAATTGGATGATTGATAAATACTAATAGACATCAATTTATGATAAACATCAAACCAATTATTTCGTAATATATCTAACATTGCTAGGATTAAATAAAAATCATAAAAATAACTAAATTAAAAAATTAGTTTAAATTATTATATTATAAATTATAAAAGAATTAATGTATAAGTTAAACATATGTACATTTAAAAAAATATGTAAATTTGGCAACTATATAAATTAAATATAAATTCTTATAGACATCAATCCATAATAAACATCTAAACATATACTTTATGGTACATGTTACTTTACTAAATTTTAAAAAATCATTAAAATAAATAAATAAATTATAACATTTTTTCCTCAAAAAAAATCTTTATATTTCCATAGTGGAAAATATACATTGTGCAAGCTTTTAACTACATAATTCAATCCTTATCTATAAAATAAGGCCATAAGATCAAAACCAAAATGATATCCCTATAACTTTTTGGACAGTAACAACATATTGTTTACATATACATTTGCAAAAGATAGTAATAAGTAAGACAAAAAACTAGATATGGAGGGAAAAAACCCCCATAAGATTATCATTCATATATACTTGGTATACCATTACATGTGGAATGAGCTAGAGAACCTTTCTGTCAAGGTATTGAGTTCACAGTATATATGTTTGCAAGAGAACCAATGCAACCTATTTAAGACCTCTTTGATACACTACAAAATGTGATCCTAATGAGGGGCCACTATGTTGACTATATCGCATACCTAATCCACAACAAGTTTTGAATCCCCAAAAATTTGTAGGCGCTTGACATCTTTTTGGTTGGACACATAAACAAGAGCCTAGAGATATGAAAATTAAATGCTCGAGTTTGTGACCTAACCTCCAACATATTTGATATGCAAAAAATTATGTTCATTTAAGAATATCACAACACTAACTCTAGAGATAGGGGGGTCTCCTTGGCTAGCGACATCAAATAATCCCCAGGGGATTAAGTGATCTAAAGGGAGAATTCTTGTAACACACAACTTCTTACTTTTTAGTTCATCTTTGAAAAAATTAACAATGAACTCAATAAACCCCGTCACCACTTCAACCAGGATATGTGTATCTTCAAAAAGAGCCATATTTCTAACCCACCTTATCGAGTAAATAAGCACAGTAGGAAAGGATAAATATGTTGAAACTGCATAATCATTAACTTAATCTTAAACACAATATTAGAGAATTTTTTTCCTAAGTCGTCGCAGAAGGACAAAACATAGACTTAGCCAAATTCAAGACTTGTCAAGTGTATTAGCAAGAGACAAATAATTGATAGATAGTTTCTTTGTTTGATTTACAAATGGGATGCCGACTAGGACCAATCCATCACCTTCTATAAAATTGTTCCAAGTGAGGAGCTTGTTGTACATGGCCAACCACAATGCTAACTTGCACTTAATGAGCCCCTTATGCTTCCAAAAGCGCCTCCACCATCACTTAGGTAGGGTGTTAGTTGATTCTCCATGAGAACCTGATATTCGAGCTTAGTTGAGAAAATTTTAGTTGAAGTATTGTTTGACAATATCAATTGATCATCATCATCAATGGAAAGTCTGATAATTATCGAGACTAGAAGCCCCACAAAATTTATCCATTCCTCAACCTCCAATCCAACAAAAACTAGAACCTGGTTAGATTTCCATGCTTTAGTTCCCCACTCACAATCATTCTGAGCTTTTGCAACGGTTGGAAAAAATATACCATACATGCAAAGGGGTGAAATAATATTATTGGATAATGAATAGAATTTACCTACTCCTGCACGTGTCCTATCCAAATCCGACATGTAGTCCATCCCAAATTTTATAAGAAATATAGCTCCTAATAATAAGAAAGGAATTTAAAAGGGCACACCACACAATTGAAGAATTTTCTACTAATTGCTTGGTACACTTGATCCATTCAGTCTCATTTTTAACCCAAGATATTTGTCTTTGAGAACCTTACCAAACATGCTTCTATTATTTAAAAGTCACCATAATATACTTTTAGTGGCAAGGGTTTTACTGAAAAGAGCTAGGTTTTCCAGTCCCCAAGCTCCTAAATATTTGGGATTATTGAGAACTTTCTAACTTACTTCAAGGATGACATCCAAGGATTTACTTCCCAACCAAAAAGAAAAATTAAAGCGTATACTCCTAATCTTGTTTAGAATACCTTTTGGAATGTCCACTATCGATGTCCAATACATAGGTATTGCTTCCAATACTAAATTAACAAGAACTAGATAGGCACCTCTAGACAACAATTGATTAGTCCAAATGTTTATTCTAGCCTCCACTATCTTTATCAGCCATACCCAATTAAGTTTCTTGTAGGAGTTGGATTTATAATGAAGCATATGTACTTAATACCATCTTGTGCATATTTGGTTTGGAACGAAAAAGTCAGCATTAGAGAGGATCTGACAACTTTTGAAATGTTACTATATGAGATTGTCAAAATCTCCAGATTTTTCATCATACCTGTTACAAGCTTGAATGCATCAAGTAATATTTGATCATTGAAATGCTCATCATCGATCATTCTAAAAATATTAGAATATTGTCCACAAATTGCAAGTATTCCAAAAGGAAATGGTCTAGAACTCAAAACCATTTAAGGCATGAGTTAATATTCCTCTTGATTAAAATAATCAAAACTTCGACCACCAGAAGAAAGATTAATGTGGAATGGATAGCCTTGTCATAAGCCCCTAGATTCCTTAAAGAAATGTGAAGGTCAACCATTTATAAATATTGTAAAATTTACCGATGAGATGTAGGAAAGGATCCAATTTATAGTTTATAAACTCATACCCATTTGGATGAGACATTACTTGATAAAGGACCAGTTTACATTATTATAAGCGTTTGAAAGATCAATTTTTAGAGTAATAGCAGGAGAGCATCCCAACTTGATATAGTGGAGGGTCTCCTGCATAAGAGTTATTTTGTCATGGATTTGACGATGTTGAAAGAACCCAAAATTATCCTTTGATATATAAGAGCTCAAAAGTGGCTTCAACATAAAATAAATTATTTTGGTGAAAATTTTGTAGATAATGATGCAACAAGCGATGGGACTAAAAACATTAAAACAAAATGCATCTTGTTTTTTAGGAATTAGACAAAGGAACATGGAATTGAGAGATCCATGCATACATGTTTTTTCCTTTGACTCCCTGATAAATTTCAAGATGTCATGTTTCAGAAGCTCGTAAAAGCCGATGTAAAATTTCACTGTGAATACATCTAGACTTGGGCATTTCCCTTTCTGCATAGAAGAAAGGGCACCCAAAACTTTAGATTCTAATATGTCTACATCCAATTCTTCATTTAATTCACTGAACAAAGCATGAGGGATTAAAGATTTGTAGAATTACCCCCATGTCAGCCTTATCTTTGATTTCTTTTTCAAAAATCCCAACATCATCTGGAATCTACCATATCGTGTTGTGAGTCTAACGTGTGTTGGAAAAGTCATGATTTTTTTTTGTCACCTATCTCCAGTTATGTGGGCCTACTCTTTTGTCTCCATAGCTCTTCTTCACGAGCTATAATTTCCTTTTTTTTGTAGCTTCCAGGGAGCAGAGAGAGGTGATGGATACCTAAGATAAAATCCCTAGTACATTTGAACAAAAAATGTCAACAATTTGTTTCTCAACCTTAATTAATCTTGCTTCTTGTTTTTCCTTTAAAAAATTATCTATGACTCCATATTTTGTTTCATAATTTTTAAATTTTTTGAGAATTGAAACATTTAAGGGAGAGAAATATCGACCCTTAAATGGCTCTAGGAAACCTCAACCAGTTTCACAAAGTAATTTCCTTTGAGCTAGGAGGCATTGAATTTAGAAGGGGTTGGAGTGATGTCTTCTAATTTGAAATGAAGGAGGATAGGATCGTGGTCAGATATACCACTATGCTTAAACTAGGATTTAGTGATAAAATGGTATGATAGAATACTTTATGAGATAAAGAAGCAATCTAGTCTTTTGAGACAGTTTTGTCACTCATCTACAAGTTTCTCCATGTTGGGGATAGTTTAATAGGAAGCATATCTACAAAGTGCATGGATTCAAACAAATGATGAAAGTAGTCTTCCATAGAATTCGCTCTCAGGTTTGTACCCTAAACCTCCCTAATCAAGGTAGTGAAGTTTAAGTCTCTACCAATTATGGTGGGAGAATTGGACAAGAAACCTTAAGAGAGGGGACTATCCCAATAATCTTTACATTCGTAATAAGGCCCATAGATGTTGACAACATTCTAATATGCACCAAAAGAATTTAAATCCACAGTGACAAGGATAACATTATTTGTGACCAAGGAAGAAGAGGCAATAAGGGAGGCATGCCAAGATGAAATCAGACCACCAGAGAAGCCAACAACATCCAATGAACAAAAATATTGTCCCTTGAATCAAGAAACAAGAATAAAACATGATTTGCACCAAATGACATAATCTGCTGAAGCAATATGATGTTTGGATTCACTTTCTTTAAGAGAGAGTCGAGTTCTTTAGGGGATCCCCCAAATCATCTAATGTTCATGGAGAAGATAATCATCTGGAGGTCCCTATAGGGAATTTCCACTCCAAGGGTCCCAAGGATAATTGTTTGTCTACAAGATCTAACATCTTCCTTGGCTTTGGTCTGGGATTTGGATTGGAGGCACTTTCATATTGCATGAAGGACCAATAGGGTTCACTTTCCAAACCTCTTGTATGAGGAAGCTTCCTTGGTTGAATCCAGTTGTAATCTTAAGTCATACTTTTGCTTACCAACTTATTTTGACTCATGAAGTGGTAACAACGGGGCATCATCTGAGAGATTTTAAAGGGGTCGTCGACCCTTAGATAGAATCAAAGTATGGAATAATGGGAGAGGGCGACTGGGTAATAAGATAAGTAGGAAGTGAAGACAAAGAATCATCAACCCTTGGGTACCAAAGGACTAATTGAGAGGGAGGGGCCAAGGGAGGAATAAGATAAAATAGAAGAATAATTGATTGACGAACAAAATTCAGAACATCCAAAACAATTACGAAAGCCATAGGAATATCTAGCATGTCCAAAATTCATCATTTTCAATTCTGTCGAGGTCGCCTGATTTATATCCACTAGAGCCCGATTGGAATTATTTAACACCCAAATTTTCTTTGCCAATCATGTTCTTTGTGGGTTCCACTCCATTGATTCACAAGGTGTCCCACCTAGCAGAATGCATAACATCTAAATAGCACCAGTCAATAACCTACAAGTTGAGTCCATTTCTTCCCATGATATAAATCACGATATCCTCCACCAAACCATCCCTGACCTCTACCTCAACTTGTAACCAATCGTAGTGTCAATCTAATTTGTAAAAACACCCATCTACTAAATAGATGAAATGTCCCAATTGATCTCCAAATGCTTTCAATATGTCCCGGGTCCAAAATAACAAGGTTAAGCCTAGAAAAATTGCCCAAATCTTCTAAAGCATTGTTGGCTAGTGGGTAGGAGTGAAGTCAATGGTCCATCTTTGTAGGTTTAGGCCCAACTCCCTCCAACACTAATACTTCTTCAATATTTCTATCACATCGATTTCAGACTTGTTGAAGGATGGAACTTGACTGCCTCAACATCGGGGAACACCACCTAGTTAGGAGGTTAAAGAAACTTTGTTTTCGTTGAAATTGGTGGGTCTAACTGGGTATAAAGGGACCAGTTTCCCAATTTAAAGAGATTTAATATAGTGACATATGAAAAATTATTAAATGATTTTATAGCTAATGATAAAATTACTAAATAAAAGTATTCTACTTGTTTCTCGGGATAGTACATCTTTGTATGTGATTCAAAGAAAGATTTCACAAAGTATATAACAATATAGATAATTCAATACTTTGATGAAAAGAAAGTGTATGATAAAATAAATTAATTAAATAGTTAATTAATTTAGTTAGTTAAAGCTCAATCACATAAAAGATCTCGTTATCTCATACATAATCACAAATCATTCAATTCTACACATCAATAGTGATAATGACTTATTGTTTTTAATCTGCTAAGGAGCATATCTTCAAAGTCGCCAAATGTAGAGATGGGGGAACGGAGTAGTAAAACAACAAGGGTTTCAAACTGTCACAGAGACAGTCCTCCATGAGAGGATGCACAGGAGGGAGCTCCACTCCCTCCTACAAGCAGGTTGTGGCTACCAGGGGAAAAAAACCAATGGAAAATGACAGAGAGCCTTCAGAAGGAAAGGATAAAAGCAATGAAGAAGAGAAGGAGGGAACTAAGTCAAGGAAGCACAATGTTGCATTGGAAAATGAGGAAGAAATCAAGGAACAAAGCACTAAAGACAAAGCACACATGGGACCATGCAAACCCAAGGCGGCGATAACTCCAAGAGTCATTTTAAATGATCCAGCGCTACAGGCGCACAGGGATCATATGCAAACATATGCAATCATTTGTAAATTCATGGGATTGTGGCCCACTGAAAAAGCATTACAAATGTGGATTAAATACCACTGGAAACCAAAAGGCAACATTGACCTACATCTTGGGTCCAAGGGATTTTTCACTGTAGTATTTGCAAATATTGAAGATAAGGACAGAATATTTGAAGGAGGGCCATACTTTTATGCTGCAGCAGGCCTCTATATGCGACCTTGGATGATGAACTTTGTTCCAGAACGTGAAACTTTTACTTCAGTACCAGTCTGGGTAAGGCTCTATTCTTTACCTCTTGATTACTGGCAAACGAAATCTCTATCAGCCATAGGAAATAAGTTAGGGCATTTTGTCAAAGTTTCTAAGGCTACTAGAAGGGGAAAGTATACTTCCTTCGCAAGAATATGTGTGGAGATGGATCTCTCTGGAGCTTTACCGGATGAGGTTATTCTGGAAGTTTTTGATGAGGAATGGATACAAACGGTAGATTATGAACATATTCCTTTCAGATGTCACAAATGTCACCAGCATGGACATTTGTTTAGAGACTACCCTCTCAGTAAGATAGAGAACAAAAATAAAGTTGATATAATGAAGGATCCAAAAAGCTTATTCAAGGTGGAACACAAAGGAAAGGGGGGCAAAAGAGGACTAAGAACACGCAAAGCTGTAGGGCAGCTAGTTAACCAGAACATGTTCCAAGTCCTCGAAGTAGACAAAGGTCCAATAGATACTACTAAAGAAAAGGAAGGAAGCCTAGTGGAGGAGGAGAAAGAAGAAGAAAGTGAAAAAATACAAGAAAACGACAAACAAAAAGAATTGATGCTAAGTATTACAGAATAGGTGATGGATCTTGAAATTACCCAAATTGAGATGGATATGGAGGACCATGAACTCTAGGAAATTCTTGAGCAAAAGAACCTAGATTTAGAAGGTTTCTTGAATCAAGGAACTAAAGAAGGGTTAGACTCGTTACCTACAGAGGAGTTCAATAGGTTTCAGCAGTTGTTTTTATGGAAGACCTAAACTACAGTTTTGGATAGACTAAAACACAAAGATAGACAAGGCAACGAAGGAGTGAAAACGATGAAAAATACAGCAGGACTAGCACCTAGAATCCCAGGAAAGAAGAGGGGCAGAAAAAAGCAGAACGAGTTGTTGATGGAATGCGGGAAGCTAATGATAGATTCAGGTAAGATGAAAGACCTATCCAATTACTCCTTTACTAATATTTAATTATGAAGTTCACGTCTTGGAATATCAGGGGTCTAGGTAGTAAAAGGAAACAAAGGTTACTGAGTAATAGAATGAAACAAGCATCTCTGGATGTGGTTTTCATTCAGGAAACTAAGTGTTCCATTCAGAAGATAACAAATATACACAGTAAATGGCTTAATAGATTTGAGTTTCTAGAAGTCAAAGCAGAGAATACAGTAGGAGGTATTCTCACTCTTTGGAATCCACAAAAAATCGACTTAATGGATGTGGAGGCATCTAGGGATTACTTATCCGTAGTAATTCAACTAGTAGGAGAAAAGGAAACCTACCTGGTCACAAATGTCTATGGCCCACAAAGATTGGATGACAAACTTAGGTTTCTAGACTCTCTGGAGACTCTTAGAAATAGACATGTGGGAATACCCTGGATCTTAGGGGGTGATTTCAACATGATTAAATCACTCACGAAAAAAAAAGGGGGGAACCAGAGTTCTGGGCAAAGACTCTTTGGCTTTTCAAACCTTTACTGATAAGATGAAGCTGGTGGATATTGAAATGAATAATGGAATCTTCACCTGGAACAATAAAAGAGTAGGAGAGTCTCAAGTAGCTTCCAAATTAGACAAATTCATAATCTCAGTGGATCTTATGCTCAATGACAAGGAAATGGTAGCAAGAGTGCTACCCTTTGGAGGTTCAGATCACTGGCTGGCACAACTGGAGGTTTAGGGCATTGGCAACCCCAAGAATAGACCCTTTAGATTTGAGAATATCTAGCTTTCCCACCCAGATTTCATCAGCAACATAACCAAATGGTGGGCAGAGGATTTAAACATTCAAGGAACCAGAATGTTCCTCATACAGAAAAGATTAAAACACATCAAGCTTCGGCTTAAAGATTGGAACAAGAATGAATTTGGTAATATCTTTGAAGAGAAAAAAATGATTGAAGGCAGACTGCAGGAACTTAACCAAACCCTTATCAAAGAGGGCCATGAAAAAGTCCAAAGTGATCAAGCCACCAAATATCAGCAACAATGGGAGAATATATGCAAACAAGAGGAAATATTTTGGAGACAAAAATCTAGAGTCCAATGGCTAAAAGAAGGTGAGAGGAATACCAGATTTTTTCACAAATCCACCATGGCAAACAGAGCACATAATAGAATTTCTTTGATTAAGGATAAAAGAGGAAATAATCTCAAATCTCATGAAGAAATAGAAGCAGTTCTAGTCCAACACTTTAGAAACATAGCATAGGAAACCTGTTATGAAAGAGATCACTACATTAGGGACTTCACTAAGCACATACCTAGGTTAGTTTCTAGAGAATATAATGTTAACCTTTACAGGATTGTGATCTAAGAGGAGGTAAGTGGGGTTCTCAAAGAAATGCAGAATGGTAAGGCGCCAGGCTCGAATGGTTTCAATGTTGATTTCTTCAAAGCTTGCTGGAATATTGTCAAACAGGACATTCTGCAGGTGGTGGAAGATTCCTTGAGGCACAAAACCATTTTGAAAGCTCTGAATTACTCTTTTATAACCCTTATCCCTAAACAAGAGCTTGCTTAAACCCCGGATAGATTCAGACCTATAGCCTTATGCAATGTGATTTACAAGATAATATTAAAGGTGGTTGCAAACAGACTCAAACCCCTCTTGCCTTCACTAGTTTCGGGGGAACAATCTGGATATGTGGAAGGAAGGCAAATTCTTAATAACATCATCCAAGCTCATGAAGTGGTGCACTCTCTTACTAGTAAGAGAAAAGCTGGAATGACCATGCAACTAGACATAGCCAAAGCTTACGATAAACTGAACTGGAACTATATCAGGAAAGTTCTTATTGATTTCGGGTTTGATCACAATTGGGTAAGATGGATTCTGGCTTTGATCACTTCTTCTAGTTTTTCAATTCTAGTCAATGGTTCTCCTTCGGAAACTTTTACCCCTTCCAGGGGCCTTAGGCAGGGTGACCCTCTATCTCCCTTTCTCTTCATCCTCATGATGGAAGGACTGGGCAGGGCTATCAAGCATGCAAAAGTAGTTGGTAACATCAGGGGGATACAACTCTCTGACAATGGACAAGCCTTAACTCATCAACAATTTGTGGATGACACCATGTTGCAGGGAATACCCACAGTGAAAGAAGCTTTTGCTTACAAACAAATCCTCAATGACTTTGCCATGACCTCTGGTTTGGAAGTCAATCTTTCCAAATCTAATATTTTTTTCTTTAATACTAACATTGCTATTCAGAGGAACATATCTAGAATTTTGGGCTTCCAAAGAGACTCTCTTCCCTCGAAATACCTAAGGGTTCCATTAATTGCAAAACCGTTACACAAGAGTATTTGGGAACTGATGATTAGTAAGTTGCAAGATAAGACCATGAAATGGACAATTAGATCATTAAACTTGGTTGGCAAGTTGGTCCTCACAAAGGTTGTGCTTCAATCAATCCCAATCTTTATGCTTTCAGTTATCCCTACCCCTAAAGGAATTCTGCATCAAATGAGAAACATTCAAAGAGACTTTCTTTGGGGCAAGGGGGAAGAAAAGAAAAAATGGGCCTTAGTTGCATGGGATAAAATGTGCAAACCCAAGAACCATGGGGGTCTTGGATTGGATGATCCTGAGATTCTTTGTAAGGTTCTAGGGGCAAAACTTTGGTGGCGATGGATAAAGGAACCAGAAGCACAATGGGCCATCACTTGGAAAGAAAAATATGCAAGTTCTTGGCTAGAGAATGACTGCATAAGGATGGATAGGAATATAAGAGGTTCACATATTTGGAACAAAGCCTGGGATAACAGAAGCTTAATTCAAGACCATAGCTTCTGGGAAATTAGAGAGGGAGACTTAGCCTTATTCTGGGAGGATAGATGGCAACAAGAACCTATTTTGTTACAGGAGGACTTTGAGAACCTCAAAGCAAAGACAAACACCAAGGAGCTCACCCAGGTAAAGGATTTTTGGGATCAAACTCATAGTTCAGGGAAATGGAGAAAATGGAGGAAACTTGATCTCCGAAATGATAGTCCTCTACAAACTAAGGCAGAAAGACTAATGAAAATGTTAGAGCAAAGGAAAATTCTAGTTTCTAGAGGGCATGACCAGCTGAGATGGGGCAACAACAATGAGGGGAACTTTAATCTCAAAGAAGCTAAACTCATACTCCTTGAACTTGATTCCCATGCTCCTGACAGGATTTGGAAAAACCTTTGGAAGTATCAGGGTTGGATGAAAATTAAACTTTTTTTGTGGCTGGTTCTGCACAGGAAAATCCTAACCTGGGATAATATCAGGAAAAGGGGTTTCCTAGGGCCTTCTAGATGCCAACTCTATGAGGCTCAAGAGGAGACCATGGAACACCTTCTCAACAATTGCATGTTCACCTCCAGATTATGGGATTCCTTTGCAGCTATCTTCCAACAATCTGATAGAGATATTGGAAGTCTTTTCAATACTATCACTAAATGGAGAAAGAACTTTTCGGATAATGAAGTTCTTGGTTCAGCATGGGCTCTTACACCAAGCTTCATTCTTTGGAATGTTTGGAAAGAAAGGAACAATAGAATCTTCAAGAATGTTAATAAATCTTCCCAGTATATTTATGACCTGGTCCTAAAACAAATTAAGGAAACAGTTAGCACTACCATTCGAAATCTTCCCTCGAATCCCCCTTCTGCTATAGACTGGAGGATTCTCTGTAGACTAGAGTTGCAGAGTCTCGTTCCTCAGGAATTAGTCACGAAAGTTTCTATTGTAGATCCTGAACTAGACTCCTGGCATCCTCCCCCTAAGGGCTTTCTAAAATTCAACATTGATGGGGCTTCCAAAGGAAATCCTGGCAAGGTAAGCCATGGAAGGGTGTTAAGGGATGACAAGAGAGATATTCTATTTATATTCCATGGCCACCTAGAAAAGGCTACCAAAAATATGGCGGAGTTAATGGCCATGGACTACTGCCTTGAGTTCCTAGTTCAGGAAAATCACCAAAATACGATCATTGAAGCTGACTCCGAGCTGGTCAATAACTCGGCCAAAAGAATCAGTTGGGGAACAAAACTGGAAAAAGCATCTACAAACTAGAGGCTAATTCAAGTCTTCCAACGGATTCAAAGTCATCTTCAGAGACTGAGAACAGTCAGTTTTTCACATGTGCGAAGAAAGGCCAATAAACTAGCAAATTTGCTAGCCAATCAAGGAGTGATCTGCATGGATAATGGGGCAGTGAGGAATTGGCGAGAGTTCCCTACAAACAAACTAAAGACGGAGTGTCAAAACCAAGCAAATGAAGACTATACAGTGTTCCTTAAGAGAGCCATGGAGGCAGGTCCGGTTAACCAGCAAGTGTTTGTTCAGAGGCATGCTCACAATGAAGTTTTTCGAAAGTGGTCTGGAGAGGTTAACCGACGATTCTCAGATTAATTGGTTTAATAAAGAATCCAGTTGTACCGATGAGAATGAAAGGGCTTCAGGGTTTTCAGGAAGGTAGGCGCTGTATGCTTCATGCATCGGGTCAAGGAAGGTTGACGATGTGGACAATCGGGAGCAGATGATACCTGAAGACCGCGAAACCAGAGATTTCCATTTTTGCCCTTCTTATCGCGACCTGAGTGGTTTTCAGGTGATCGGGGCCAACACAAGCGGGAAGCGGTTTTCTCCCTTTCAGGAGCGATCCCACTTGGTGAGCTCCACGTGGCGGTGGGGTTGGGAGGAAAACCACCCTTATCGCACGCTAACTTCCATGAAGGTTGGTGGTTGCGATATTTATCTCCACCGTCGGATCTCTCAAAGCGATCCAACGGTTCAGATCGCTCATGCAGGTTGGCGGATCCTGGCGGTAAATGGTGAGCAGCTTATCATAGCAATTTGGTCTACAGCCGTTAGATCAATCGGAAAGGTTCAACGGTCAAGATTAAAGAGGAAGGCTAGGTTTGGCAGGAAAAGAGCTTCCCGGGGGAAAAAAGGCTTACCGTGCGGTCAACCGTACCAAAGTTTAAGAAATGGGGCGGATTTTTTGCCTTTATAGGCAATCAACCATATGTTCTTTTGGGTCCGAGTCCATGTGTATTTATCTTTTGAGAAATGTAAAGTTTGGAGATAGGGTGTAGGAAACAGTTTTGATGGGGTTTCTCCCCAATCACCGACCTTGAGAATTTTGATGTATTCTATGTACTTTATTTTTTGATTAATGAATTGGAAGGTCTGGCTCTTGCATTAGCAAAAAAAAGGATAATGACTGATTGTTTTCAAAGTATTTATATAACAAAATAATATATAAGATATTCACTATCTAATTTAGTAATACATAACGATAACATAAAGATAATATTACCCAGTGCATTAGCGCTCTGCTTATGAAAAAGATAGATTTCGGGCTCAACTTCTCAATTAGATAACTTTGGATCAAACAATAGTGCAAGTTCAAAGTTGTCTTCTCAAGATTTTGTACCCTTTCCTAAAGGCGTGAAAGGGATTTAAATAAACTATTAATATTACAAAAATAGTAAACTTAAAAGTCTTCAAAAAAGCTTCAACAAACTAAGCTAAGATAAAGGACAACTAAATTAGTGATTTGTTGTAACAAGAACTCATGACTGTGTTCCAGAGTTGTTCTTCAACTGCTCTTTGAGATTATATATGTCCGTCACTGGCTTCAACTGCAGGGGATGCATTGGTTGCATGCGAATTTTTCCCGAAAACATGGCATCGCTAAGCGCTGGAATAAATTGTACTGTTGCATTTGAGACACCTCAGCACGATCCACTGACTATGAGGCTTCACTAAAAAATTCCAATAACTTTCAAGGTTCACTTGTGATAAACTTTGAATGTCTTGAATCTTCTTTTTAGATGTTGCCTACCAAGATTGTTTTAAATCTTTGACATTTGGCATGGCATCCTTTGGGCATTCCTGAATTAGATTGGCTTGCAATAAGGTATTTGTAATGTATTCGGTGAAATTTGAGGTAAGATTTATGGCTCTGATAATAGCCATTTCTGCATGTTTCATTTTGATGTCCCAGTCACCAAAAATGATATCCTTCTATGATTCTTCAATTTGAGGAAGATAAGTTGATCTTCCCTGAGAACTGTCTTGCCAATATATATACTCAGAAATTTTCTCGTCAATATCTTCATAAAACGTCCTCAAATCAGATAGTTGGTTTACTAAAGAATCGTTGGTCTTTGACAAGTCATGAATTAAAGCTAATTTGTGACAGAAGATAGCCTGTTGCTTTGTTAGGAGTATGTCCAGTTATGATGCCTCCTTGCGGACTTCATTTATCTCTAGATTTTCCCTCAGTTGGTTTATCCTTTGTTCCAATTGTAGTATCTGTTCATCCTCGTCTTTCACTTCAAATTCAAATTGTAGATTTAAATCATTAAAACTTTTCTGTAACTTGATAATATTTGCTTGCCATTGTTGCTCAATCACTTGCTTTTCAATTTGGAAAGTTTGTTTTAATTGAACAATCCTTTGATCTTTTTCTTTCATTAGCAGTTGTATTTCTGCAGCTTTATCAATGGTAGCACTAGCGTAAGCTCCTGCGAACTGAGATAATTTGTTCAATTCCTCGTTAGGGGTTGTTTGAGCTCCTTTCCAAAGAAATTGAAAAGGAGTCTCATTTGTAACTAGCGCTTGTGATTTCTCTAACTTTGTTTTCTTCTTTGACCTACTCATTACTGCTTTATGCTTTGAACTATAAAATACGTGCAAAGGCCAGATTTATTCAACCTTGAGGACTATCTGGACAGTAGGGAATGCAGGAATTATTTCCATATCATTGATAATAGTTGATTGATTGACAATCTCAGCATTAATGTTATTTTGGGAGTTTTAGGAATAGTATTCCCTTGGGAAGCCTCAACAGTAAACAAGGTTGTCCATGTAGTTTCTGGAAACTGTTATGTCTCTTTGCTGACTGTAACCTATTCTGCTTGTATATCGGTTGAGATATCTGTAACCTGAGTTTCCTCTATTCTCAAAACATGATTGAACTCCTCCCATACTTCATCCAATTTGTTCTCATCTTTAATTTTGCTTGTTTTCTCAACAGCTATAGTAGTTGTTTCAGGGACTTGGGAATTAATTGGAGGTTTTGAAGAGGAAGTTGACGCATCTGAAACTTCTAAGTTCTATCGAAATTGTTTTAACTAGGATTTTGGCAAATGGGCTATTCTTCGCTAACGATATTGATTGAATCTAATCAATTCACCAGGACTTGGACGATCTACTGCCAATTTTTCTACCATATAATACTCTACAACCATTTCAAACAAATCATCAAAGTTGTCAGGTTCGCTTGAAAAAAGTTTGAGCTTAGCATGTGTTGTAACATCTTTCGCTACGCCATTAGGGTAATATGGCCTGTTTAGTATGGTTGGAAAACTAAAGGCTTTTAATTTTTCAATTTCAGCTATGGAATGCTTGAAATTCTCTAATGCATAGATACCACAAGGCATACAAAAACATGGCCAGGCAGATTTCTTGGCATCTTTAAGTACTTTAGTTAAGCCCTTACCAACTGTTTTATAAGCGACTTCCTTGGCCAACAATTTATCTAGTACAAAAAGGCGCAAAACATGAGGATGGGCAAGGCTACCGAAAACCCGAATATAATTAAACGATTCTTCCCCAAACCACTTTCCTATAGTCTTTTAAGTCTTTATTGGCTTCTGCAGTAAGTCTAGGGGATTTTCTACCAAAGACCTCTTGGTCGATAAGGAGCATGACCTCATGACAAATTTTGTAGAAGTGAGCATGGTATTTGGTTTCCAAAAGGATACCAAGATAAATAGATATAGGACTAGGAAATTGGTCTGTCCATTTCCATCCAAGAGATCGAAATCATAAGAAAAACAAATTATGTCCATGACATAGGTGCTCATAAAGAAAGGAGGAGTTGTTCTTTCAAGAACATTGCTCTTTTGTCTATAATTGATGATTTGGGGGGTCAAATTGTTGGATAAAATAGTCGTCCAATCCATGATATATCCATCAGCAGAGGCTTCTATCAATGACACCAATTCTTCAGAGAATTTGTGTATTTGGATAACCATAGAGGCAACATAACATAGCAGCAATATGATAGAAAGTGCCAACAATAGAGGCTAATGAATACATACCCCTGTCCTCTCGCTTGTGTTTATTTGGGTTCCTTCTCCATTCTCTGATCAACTTTGCAGGGTTCGGATTCTCTTGCATGAATTTATGGACGAATTGTGTATCATATTTCTTTTGAGGTTGAAGTAGATGATACATTTTCCTTAAATCCTCAGCTTTAAAAGACTCAATAATTGTCTTCTTCGAAGTTATAAACGTTATGTCTGTAATGTCCATATGGTCAAAAACCCATCTTACCATATTTGTATATGGTAGAATTTTGGGGCAGGTAACAATTCTGTGAAGAAATGAATTGGCCACATCATTCCATGCGTCGTTGTTACTTGGAGGAGAATCATCAGCAGTAGCAGTCTGGTTCACAATTATTCTTGGATTTTCATCCTTGAATAGTTTGTATATTGCCTCTCAAGAGGCAGAACCTGCATCCGTAGTGCGTGTAGTATCTGTAAACAATGGAGACATCTCAGATACGTCTTCAGTGGGAAAGACTGGATCTTGTTGTATTACGAACTTCCTTCTCGCCTTGGTTATTCTTGACATGTCCTTTAACTGTTCTTTATTAGAATTTACATGTAAAAAAGCAAACTAAGATAAGGAACAAGAGGTTCGAAAGATGCAAAGATTCATATCAATTCAATGCAAGTTTAATGGAAAATCCTTTCACATTAACTTGAAATTATTACAAATAATAAAAAAAACCTTGAAATTAAAACGACGCAGAGTGGTCATTTAATTTTCAAATGTTTGTTCATGTGACAATTACACTTGTCATTATATCAAAAAATATTTTATCGGCATTTGGTATCGGGTAATATTAACATAACTCAACGATCTATGATTTTCGAAAAACATATAGGTGTGGGATCTATATTAGCGAAATACTGGAGTTTTAACAGAATACGAAATCGACATCCATCAATGGACAAAATGTGATATCATCTTTTGATGGATTGCGATATTGGTTTTCGGCATTTCGCATTTCAATTTTTTTCTATTTCACATTTCGGTCATTCGCTATTTAGCTTATCAGCTTTTCGCAATCAGTTTTGCGTTGTTTTGCTACTCTTTGAAACCGTCGATACTATGTGTAGGTTTTAATAAGACCAATCCTTTTATGATACTTTTTATTTATTTTTGATTATTTTGGGATTCGTAAAACTTGTAATTTATCTCCTAATACTACAAAAGGATTCATAAAATGTTTTATGCCCTTTTCATAAACTTTCTTGTTTTATTAAAAAAAAAGAGTAAATATAAAACTTGTCCTATTTTATCTAAAAAATGAAGGATTCTATCTTAAAATTTTTAAAGGGTCCCCATTATTCTTTCTCCTAAGTCTAAAGATAATGGGGGGTTGTTGAGTACCACAACAATTGGCGACACACTGGACGAAATAGTTAATCTCTATAATATGTCGATATTTAGCAAGAAATTTCTTTAGAAAGTTTAAAAATAATTGAAATCTAAATCGATATAGATAAATTTGAAATGACAAAATTCATTTTACCATAAATTTTCTCAAGGTTTGTGATAGATGAAAATCTTTTTTGTGTAAATTAGTACCTAATAGGTTGAAAAGATAAAGTAAAAACTAATAGAAGCTTAGCGTATTGAACAAACTTATTAGTCATTGGTAGAGCCACTGCTTCTAGCAGGCATTCATAGCCTCAACAGGGTTACCATTTAACCAAAATGAACCAGTATCCCATCCATATTATAATAACATTCTTTAGAGGCAATGAATTTCCTTTTTTTCTTTTTCTTTTTATATTATTTACTTTTTTACTTTAAAGTCATTATCTTGATTTGGTAGCCAAAAAATGATAATGCCATTCACAAGTTGTAATAAATTGAACAAGTCGACTCGTGATGAGATCTCTTGTCTCAAAGTCTGGCGACTAAGAGCCACTATCTTGGTTTGGATGCCAATAGTGATAATGCCAATTTTATTAGTTTCCTATGATCATGGTAAGCAAGTTCATGATGAGACCTCTTAACTTTTAATATTTTTTATATTTTTGAATTACACTTTGAAATTTTAAAAAAAAAATGGACGGGGAGGTTTCATTTACTCTTTACAAGTCTTGGATGACCTCTTTAAGTAAAAGATGCTAAAGACTTCATAGTAATTTATGCTTTTATAGAAATAACTTTTTAAAACCAATTCACAACAAATAGATTTTTAAAAAGTTTCAAACCAAAATATTTCACAACTAAATGATTACCTTTTTTCAAAGCTTTAAAATAGATTCAATACTTAGATTCCAATTTAAAGCTTTTCTTTCTAAATTGTTCCCTAAATAAGTTTAACAATTCAAAAATAAAGAGAAACGTCCAATGTGTTTTTCAAAAGCATAGTACTTTTAGTAACAAAAGGAAATGATATATAAAGATATTTACATATTATACAAAAGAACTCATATTTTTTCAAGAAAAATATTTTATGAGTATAAGTCCTGTTAGTGTCGGTCTTGAAGCCCTCCATCAGCGATCAAAGCTCTTTGCATTTGCATAAGTAGGTGTCTCATCAGTGTCAATTTTTTGCATCCCGTTAGGCATGCCAATAACCCTGATGGAGGAGCTGGTGTGTTGTACCCCTCTTGGCATTGCTGGTTCAGGTCATTTCAGTCATTTAGCTCTTTCAAGCTTGTCTTGTCTTGTCTTGAGGTCAATTTCCTAGGTCTAGGGATTTGGTCAAATATGTTTACAGGGTCATGTGTCTGAAAAATCAATGAGTATTCAGCAAGCCAGAGGGATGATTGTAAAAGTGTTTCTTCAAGATTTCTTATCTGGTACAGCTAATCTTCACCTTGGATTTAAAAACTCTGTTTTTAAAGCCAAGGTCATTTTCCAAGTTTTTGTAAATAAGTGATGAAATTTCAAAAGTCTTCAGTGGACAAAATGCAACCCTGGTCCCCTTGCCAAGATCCCTCAGATGATCTACCTGCAAAAAGAATCAAGTCAAAGCACTCAATAAGTCAAATTCAGGATAAAAGAAACCAAAAAATCAGTGTTATAAAGTGTCAAAAAGAAAACATTAGAAAGTGGGTTTGTGAATGAAATTTTTTCAAATGAAACTTATAAAACCCAAATTCCCTCCTATCACTCTCATTGTGCATCCTAGACGCTTGCAAGAGAGGTTTCAGAGAGTAATTGAGAGAAAGGAGAAAAAACAAAGTGATTTCAGGCATTAAACTGGTGCGCGACCCGTCAGGCCAGGTGCGCGACCCGTCAGGTGCGCGCGACCCGTCAGAGGGTTGTTTCCAGTGCAAAAAAACAACGGGCGCGACCCGTCAGAGGGGCGCGACCCGTTGGGCGTGGTGCGCGACCCGTTGAACTGTATCTCTGCAAACTCCAAACAAATTCGCTCAAACGCCCTCCAAGCCATCAAATTGTTTGAGGTAGGTGTTCTAAACATGGAATGGTTGCTGGTTATGAATGGTGGATATCATGAACATGTTTAATGATCAAAATTTTGCAAGTGAAACTTCTTCATATGACTGCAACGTTAATGGGCAAAATGTGCTAGGGTTTGTGTTGTTTCAAGGTGTTTTGTTTTCCTTTGTATTTGTTTCCCTCCTCCCTCTTTCACTCACACTTATATGTATATCTCTTTTTCCCCATACTATTTTATAAATGAACTACAAATCCTCCCCTCTCCTTAATCACACAAATGAAAACCCTACCCCTCTCCCATAGCATCACAAATTCAAACCCTAATTTCCCTCCACCATATGCATGTGTAAACAATAAAAATGTTGGTGAATATGTCAGCAGTTTTGTGCATATGTTTCCCTATCTCCCCTATTAATACATGTATGCATATTCCCATGTTCACTTTCATACATGTTTTTTTTCCCATATGCAGTGATCTTTGCAAATGATTTCCCAATATCCCTGAAATATGTATTCCTATATGCATAATGGTTTGCAACATTTTCCTTAAAAATTCCCTGTTATATTTATATATTCCCAATTCCTTGTTAAAAGGTCCCTCCCCTAACATTTACCTCATGTCTTTTTCCCCTTGAAACAACATAGAATTCAACACTTTTTACAGGCAGAGACAGCAGTACAGTTTGTCCACTTTGCTCCTAAACTATGTCAGAAACCGAAACTTATGAGCAAAGTGATGACCATTCATCATCAGCAGAGGTTGAGGTACAGAGGAGGCCTCGTAAAGGTGGTAAGGGTGGACATCATAAGCGAGAGGAGCCCACTTCTTTAGCAGAGTTACAGGCCTGTCCTATGGCAGTCACTTGCTTTCAGTACATGTCTTGTTATGAGTTCTGTGAGAGGATTTCTCGGATTCAGCACCATAGAGAGTTGGCCCGCCTTTTTGTTTTACACCTCCATGATGGACATGTCAATCTTGCAGGGGTGAACTTTACTTTGACACCCGAGGTGATCTCACATGCTACAGGGATACCTAATGTTGGTGAGGTGTGGACTAAGCGCAAGATGCTAGATATTGTTCACTTTGAGCCTTATGTTCGGCCACCATTCATAAGACATTTGGCGGGTGTTTTCCCATTCAGGTTTCTCCGGAGCGAGTATGCTCCCATCATGAGGCTTATTATGCACTATTTTACCTGTGAGGGCAGATTTTCACAGGTGTACTCATATCACATTCGCCTTTTGATGCACTTCACCCGAGTGAGGATGATGAACATCCCTATTTTCTTTTGTCAGAACATTCAGAGGATGGTGCCCATGTTGCAGAGGAAGACCCCGGCACAGCAGTACAGGAGCCTTCATCATTATGGTTTGATTCAGCTAGTAGTATTGCATCAGTTGACACAGCAGGGTATCTCATGGGAGGAGTTCATCTCTCGTGAGTTTTTCACAGCGCCACCCCAGCCACATCCTGAGGTCATTCAGGAGGAGGGAGGACCATCTCAGCAGCCTGATATTCCGGTCACTCGACATGTTAGTTCCTCATCTCAGCTCACTTATCAGAGAGGCCAGAGGGCCTTGTTTGCAGCAGCTCGGCGAGTACTATCTCCACAGCAGGTGGAAGGGGTCTCGCCTTCATCTTCAGCTCAGCGAGTGTTATCTCCACATCAGGTGGAAGGGGCCTCGCTTTCTTCACCAGCACAGGTACCAGAGAGGGGCAAACAGCCCATGATTGATGAGGGTCCATCAGGAGTTCCCGATGTTGAGTTTGTTGATCTTGAGACCAGTTCTCCTAGCCAGGAGGCAAAGGAGATCATTCAGCATCTCAGAGCTGAAAATGATGCTTTGCAGAGGAGATTTGAGGGTGCCCAATGGACCATCACCTACCTGGAGCAGCGCAACAAACAATTGGAGGAGGAGAAAGCACTTGATGAGCTATGGAGGATTCGTAGTGACCGAACCTTGAACCGTAGGAGACCCGGTGACCCATTGCCTGCAGACCGAGAGTCTATGCTCATCCAGGAGAATGCACACTTGGAGAGGTTGTTGGCTAAGGCCAACCAAGATAAAAAGTTGCTGAGGAACATGAAAAACCATTACTGGGCAAGGATGCATGTGTGCAAGGCCAAAATGAAGATGTTTCAAAGGCAGTTGTCCGAGGCCCTAAAAGGGAAGAAGAAGACCAATCCACTTCGTATCTTGGCTGAGGCTTCACTCAAAGATCATGGCACCCAATAGCCTAGCCACAGCTCAAATCCCAAAAAAATTTGAGAATTTTGGGTAATTTTGGCATTTTTTGGTAATTTACAGGTTTTGGCTCTTTAACGGGTCTCACCCCCGGTGAGACCCTTTGTCATGGCAACTCCTTTTCACAAAAACTCAGCATTTCCTGATTTGTTATGCAAAGTTACATATGCCCATGGATGGACTTGAGTTTTTATGGAGTTTTGGGCCTCCAGAAGGTCAAAATACATGAAAAATTTGACTTTCTGCCACTTTTTTGAACTGCAAAAAGCTGTCTTGGGAGAATTGGTTTTTGACAGGGCAAATGAACTCCAAATTCAAAAATTTCAGTTGTGTTGGAAAGTAGACTCACAGACCTTTCCAACAAGCCCACGTTTGCTCAATTTGGCCACCTGCAAGTGCCTCAAACAGAGCTCCAAAGGGGCGCGACCCGTCAGGCAGGGGGGCGCGACCTATCAGGCAGTTTTTTGCCATATTGCACTGTACAGCCCAGAAAACGCAGATTTGACTCAATTTGACTTTTTGGGGTTGAAGATGATTATCTTTGATGTAATTTTTGTAACTCTAAGACACTTTTACTCTTGTTTAACACTTTTAGAAGATTCATTCATGTAATGGGTAAATATGTAATGTATGAATTGGTTTCCAAGTTTATAGAGGCAAGTTGTTTTGACTGCCTAGTTTGTAGTGCTTAGTTTAGAAGTGGTTGAAACAGCTCCTAGGATAGTGAGCTCGACCCATGGAGGCAGGGAAAGAGGTTAGATCATCTATATTATGTACTTTCTTGCTCATTTTCATGGTTGGACTCTTGAGGGAGAAGCTATCATTGTATTATTTCACTGTATCTCTGCAATTTTTGGCTAAGGAAGACGAGGGTTTTGCAGTCCTCTTTGGGATTCTTGTGGACTCATGTGTTGATGGTGTGTTTCTCAATGTTCTTGTAAGTGTGTTTATGTGAAACATTTCCTTTCCTTTACTGCTGCACATTAAACAAATGAAGTGTTAAAGTATGAATTCATGCTAGCCATGCTCTGCTTTTAAATTTGTTTAATTTCAATGTTTTCTACTGTCTAAAGGGAATTCAAAGTCATTGTTTGCTCTCTTTAGCTCCTCATCTTTCATTCCTGATCATCCATCTCAATTTAAGGCATCAATACTGTTTCCTACCTCGCCCCAAAGAACCCCCTGCAGAGACTGTGTCAAATCCCCGCACCCAAAATTGCAATTCCTCAATTTGCCACCAAAAAACCCAAAAAACCCCAAATCAACCTTTTTAATCAGTTTACTAGCCTAATATTAGTGTTACCTTGTTGGTCATCTCATCCCATTGAAGATCTGCCGAGATAGACCGGAGAGAGCCTTCTCCTGCCCCGTAGGGCTAGCTACGAGGCTAAATGGTTTGATGTAGCCTTGAGGTTACCTTTCTCAGCCTGAGGTGAAATTTCAAGCGCTAACATACTGGCGACCATACTGGGAAGAAAAACTGATCGTTTTTTCATTGACGTGTTATTTCATAAGTCTTAGACGGAGCCTGAAGTTACACCAGGTAGCCTTCGAAAACGCTCTTGTTTTACATCAGCGCAAGTAGATAAACGCTGCTTCAGTCCATCTCCGTGAGCTTGTGAATGTAGCGCTTCATTGACACTTTATCCCAGTATAATTGTTAACTCTGAGCCGTGGATGATAGGTTGAGAGTTTTCACAGGCTGAATGCTTTTTCTTTCCTAGATTTTTTTGAGAAAACAAGCTGGCTACAGATCCCAAACTCATTTTTAAATCTCATTCATGCCCAGCTATTTTTGATTATCTTGAAGATTTAGATTTTGACGAAAGCTTTGAGTTGTCTCTGTTTAAAGCTAAGTCTGAAAGAGCGCTCGATTCTTTAGTCCTTGACCCTGATTTTGCAGCTGCTATTGAGTTTGAGAGACATAATAAATTGGTTGAAAATTTCATCTTAAGACATCTTCAGACACGTGTTCAAGCTACTACCCTTGCTGATTTTGTTGAGAATATTTCCGATCACATTGGATCTACTATCACGGCTCACGAAGAAGCTTACCCTCCTTATGTTTCAGTTTCACCTATAATCACCTATCCCGAATCAACAGTCGGTTCTCCTCCCTCTTCTCCTACTCCTCCGACTCCCCCAACTCCACAAACTACACCTCCTCTTGTTATAATTCCTGCTATCACAGCTCCTCCACCTCATACTCATCCTACTCCCCCACCTAGAGCAATGGCTGCCCGGTTTGCCCCATTGGTTTTACCTGCAAATCTTCATGATATGCCAGTTGATTACCAAAGTAAAATCCCCATGTTTGATGGCACTCCACAAAGTATTACCGCTCAGCAGCATATCGACAAGATGACCACATTTTTTGATCTATATGAGTTAGATGAAGAAGATGTTACCATGCGGTTATTCGTGCAAACATTTGCAGGAGAGGTTAGAAAATGGTTCAGAGGGTTGACAACTAACAGCATTGCCAATTTGGAAGCACTTCAGAATCAGTTTTTAGATCGATCGGAAATCGAGAAAAGATCCGCTTCAAATTAATGCCGAATACAACAACCTCAAGCGTAATCCGGGTGAGTCAGTTCAAGATTATATAATCAGGCTCAATACAGTTTATAATGCTATTCCTGATGATTTGAGGCCATCTAGAAAATCAGCACATCTTAAGTTCCCGAATGGTTTTGATCCGGAGATGGCTTACTCATTGAGAGATAGAGATCCACCTACCTTGGAGGAGATGCAGAAAATTGCTGTCAGCGTTGAGGCAAATTTGAATGACAAAAGAGCAAGGATAAAGGCAGAAAAGCGAGTCACAATCAAGGAGGAAGCATCCACATCAAATCAGGTTGTTCTCCGTGAACTTGAGCAGCTTAGAAGGACATTTGAAAAGGTTACTATTGACAAGCCGGAGCCTCAGATTCGTAATCCTAATTTCAGAGGTCAACAACAGCAACAATATAGGATCAAGCAGCGTGAAGCAAAGGCACAAGAGGCAGCAGTTCAGCAGCAAATGAAACCACCTTTTCAACAGAATTTTGTTAGCCAAGAATCTGAAGATGAAGGTGATAATGTCGGAGAGGAAAATCACTTCTTCACTCCTGATGATATGCCCACATATATTACGGAAGAAGATGAATTGGTGAGTAATTCCGTCTTTCCCCAAGATGAGCATTATATTTTGTCAAACGATGCAATACTTGAAGAAGAATCCGAAGAATATCAAAGAGGGTACTTGAACGCTTTATCAGCTCAGCAAGGACAGCAAAGGAAATTGAGAAACCGAGCTATTCCTATAAATCCCGTGCAAAAAAAGAAAGACATTGCAGCAAAGAATGACTCGGTTTCCTCAAAAGGAAAAGACATAGTCGGTCCTTCAACAACTCCATCATCACCAGCAGCTAAGATAGATCAGCCATCAAATGCACCGAAGGATAAAGCTGAAAAAAGAGATAATCCGGCAAAAGAAGGTGAGAAGCTTCCAGTTTTCAGTTTGGAGAATGAGATTGCAAAGTTGAAAATATCTATTCCCTTGACGGAGGTCATGAAGAACAGCACTTACCGAGGCCAAATTTCCAAATTGCTGAATTTCGATCCAATGCTAGACATGGTGAATGTACAAGATGATCAGCCGGAGTTGATCTTTGGGCTAGCTTTAAATGGTGAGTCTCCTGAAAGTGATGTTCCTCCATTTTATATCAGTTTGCATTTGCATGAGTTTGTGTTGCACAATGCCATGTTTGACTCGGGAGCTTCGCATAATTTGATGCCAAAAACAATCATGGAGAAGCTGGGACTTGACATCACAAGGAAGTATCATGATTTGTATTCGTTTGATTCCAGCCGGGTAAGATGTATTGGCTTGATCAAAGACCTGGTGGTGAGTCTCGATCAGATTCCAGCGAAGAATGTTTTGATGGATGTGGTGGTGGCGGACATTCCTCTGCGGTTTGGCATGTTGTTGTCGAGATCATGGGGAGCCAAGCTCAAAGGTACACTTTAGCTTGATTTTTCATATGCCACAATTCCAGTTTTCGGTCAAATGAGGAAGGTATATCGGGAACAAAAGATGAAATACATGATCACTAGTAAGGAAAAGCCCGTCAATCATCCTGTAAATTATGTACAAACAGATTTAGAATCTTTTGTTTTGTTTGCGAAAAATTTCAATGAGGTAGATAGTCAGTTAGTTCAAGTAGAAAATATACCAGACATTTCAGCAAATTGCAGAGAAGTTTTGAGAAAGAAAAGTGAAGAAAGGTCTGTTGTCATTGGGCCAATCGCTGCAACAAATGGGCAGCAAACAGAGCATGCATCAAAATCAGATTTTCAGCACTTAGAAGATGATGAGAATGGTCTTTGGACCATGGATTTTGATGGCGCAGTGGGCAGCGATGGTGCTGGTATAGGTGTGTGGATTCGAAGCCCATTTTCAGCTCAAAATCAAGTTTCAAGCAAGGTTTGGGTATGTTCTTATAAATTAGCATTTGATTGTTCAAATAATGAGGCAGAATATGAAGCTCTTATTGCTGGTCTGAAAATCCTTCGGAAGTTGAAGGCGAAGAAAATAGCGGTATATGGCGACTCCGAGTTGGTTATCAAGCAAGTGAAAGGTGAATTTCAGGCCAAACATCCTCGTATGCGAGCATATCGGAATGCTGTCCTGGATATCTTAAAGAGGTTTTCTGAACATACTTTGACATGTGTGCCCCGAATTCAAAATGGTGTTGTGGATGCATTGGCTAAGGCAGCAAGTAATCTAAAAATACCTATGAATTCCAGCAATAAGTTTGAAATATATGTGAAGCATCGTCCTACAGTTCCAGATAATCAAAGGTGTTGGCAAGTTTTCCAAGATGATGAAGAAATCAAAGATTTTCTGCAAGTTGAGGGTAAATTTGAAGACATTTCAATAGATACGGAAGCTGAAGGAGTAAATCAGATGGATGTGTTGCAGCTCAAGGACAATTACATTCCTAAAGGATTGATTCCTTTGGAAGAATTGTTCGATCAAGATGATGTGGCCCGCAAGCCAACTTTGAGGCCAATGGACGAAGGAGTTGAAGAGGTGAATCTTGGGACAACTGCGAATCCAAAGATGGTGAAGCTTTCAAAAGCATTGCCACCTAAGGTAAAGCAAGAGTATATCAGATTATTGTCTCTATATTCTAATGTTTTTGCATGGGACTATTCAGATTTGAAAACTTATGACACAAGTATCATTCAGCATACCATTCCCATAAAACCAAATTAAAAGCATTTCCGGCAAAAGTTGAGAAGAATTAATCCTAAATTGCTGCCATTGATTGAGAAGGAAGTCAACAGGTTGTATAAGTCTGGAATCATAGTGCCAATCCGGTTTTCTGATTGGATTTCTAACTTAGTGCCCGTGAGAAAGAAGACTGGTGAAATTCGCTTATGTATAGATTTTAGAAATCTGAACAAGGTGTCATTAAAGGATAATTATCCGTTGCCCAAGATGGACCACATATTGCAGCGGGTAGTGGGGGCATCAAGGATGTCATTGCTTGATGGTTACTCCGGGTATAATCAGATTTTGGTGCATGAAGATGACCGTGACAAGACAACATTTACTACTCCATGGGGTACATTTCATTATGCCAAGATGCCATTTGGATTGAAGAACGCAGGTGCCACATTTCAGCGGGCAATGGACATGGCTTTTGCAAATGAGAAAGATGTCTTTTTAGTTGTTTATCTTGATGATCTGACCGTGTTTTCTAAATCAGATGAAGAACATTTGTTTCATTTGACTAAGGTGTTTCAAAAGTGCAGAAAATATGGCATCTCATTGAATCCGAAGAAGAGTCTTTTTGCTATGAGCGAAGGCAAGCTGCTGGGCCATATTATTTCTAAAGATGGCATTCGTATAGATCCCTCACGAGTGGAAGCCATTCAGTAGTTGGAGCAGCCCCGTAGCAAGAAAGAAATTCAGTCCTTCAACGATAAATTGAATTTTCTGCGTCGTTTCATCCCCAATCTTGCCGAACATCTTAGGGAGATAACCAATATGCTCAAGAAGGACAGCGAGCTCAAATGGACCGAAGAAGCGGTGAAGTCTTTTAATTTGATAAAGGTAATCTTATCTTCAGCTCTAACTTTGATCAGCCCATATTATACGCAGGATTTTATTTTGTTTTCATTTGCTTCTGAGCATACGTTGGCAGCCGTGTTGATGCAACAAAGGGATGGAGTTGAGAGGCCCATAGCTTTTTTCAGCCGCATCATAAGAGACGGAGCGCTGAATTATAATATCATTGAAAAGCAAGCACTAGCGCTGATCAAGGCTTTGAAAGATTTCCGGGTATACATATTGAATTCTCATATTTTGGCGTATGTCCCTAATGCAGCTGTGAAGGATGTTTTAGTACAAACGGAACCAGAAGGAAGAAGGGGTAAGTGGATCGCTGCACTATTAGAATATGATGTAGAAATTAAACCTACCAAGTTGATTAAAGGTCAAGGTCTTGCTAAGTTGATGGCTGAAGCAAACCTTCACGTCCTTGATATCAATTTGATTGCTGCCTTGTCCGATGAAGATGAAGAAAATTCAGTTCTACAGGTATCTGATATCTTTGTGTCTTCTCCTTGGTATGCTGATATAGTTTATGTGCTTCAAAATTTGTCTTCACCTCCCGGAATGCCTAGAAACAAAGCTAGAACATTGAAACTAAAGGCTGCCAAATTTTGCATTATTAAATCTGCACTTTATTGGAAAGATCTCGGTGGCATCTTGCTAAACTGTTTGGTCGAAGAGGAAGCTAAGACAACAGTAGATGATTTCCATAAAGGTGACTGTGGGGGTCACTTATTTTGGAAGACCACGGCTAATAAAATTTTGAGAGCTGGTTTCTATTGGCCTTCTTTATTTTCTGATGTGTATAAAGCGGTAAAGAGTTGTCATGAGTGTCAAATTTTTCAAGGAAAGCAGAAGTTACAGCCATTGCCTCTCAAGCCGGTTGAAATCAGTGCACCATTTCAGCAATGGGGCTTGGATTTTATTGGTGAAATTCACCCAGCATCTTCCGGGCAGCATCGATGGATCTTGACCGCCACAGATTACTTCACAAAGTGGATTGAAGCCATTCCTACCCAGCAAGCCACGGATTCGGTAATTATTTCTTTTCTGGAAAGTAATATCTTGTCACGTTTCGGTTGTCCACATAAGTTGATTACAGATAATGCAGCAGCATTCAAATCGAAGAAGTTGGTTGATTTTTGCTATAGATATAACATCAGTTTGGGGCATTCTACCGCCTACCATCCGCAAGGTAATGGGCTGGCTGAATCTTCGAACAAATCTCTAGTGAACATCATAAAGAAATTGCTGGAAATAAATAAGAAGAGCTGGCACAAGAAGCTAATAAATGCATTATGGGTTGATCGGGTAAGTCAAAAGAATTCAATTGGTATGTCACCTTTTGAACTGGTTTATGGAGTAGATGCAGTGTTTCCGACTTCACTTAGTGTTCCAGTGGCTAAATTGTTTCAAGAAGATGGTGGTGAGGAGGATCCTATGCAACGACGGATCAGTCAAATGATTCATTTACAGCAGACATGAGAAGAGGTTCACCAGAATTCCCTTAAGTTGCAGGAGCGCATAAAGAAAATCTATGACAAAAAGGCCAAAGCAGATGATTTTCAGATCGATGATGTTGTGTTGAGATGGGATGCCCGCAATGAAGACAAAGGGAAGCATGGAAAATTCGACAACTTATGGAAGGGTCCTTACAAAATTGCAGCATACCGTGGTCCAAATGCTTTTCTTCTCAAAGAAATGAACGGTGATGAATGTCTCGGTGGGTCGGTGAATGGCCGGCTGCTCAAAAGGTATCATGCTTGAGCATTTTCTGCTCTAATCACTCTCATTGTAATTACCATTTTATTTTCATTCTGCAGCAAGTGTGAAACTGATCTCTCATCTTCAGTTTGGGGCCCGCGGCGAAGGCTATAATTCTGAAAATGGTGATTAGTTGGTGTGAGTTTTGCAAGTTGTTTCAGTCAGTTCATTTTCTGCATAAAGCAAGTGAGTTAGTGTCAGAGTTAGTCTAGGATTTCAGTCAATTGTCCAAGTCAAATAAAGTTGTTTCAAATTTGGTCATGTGTGTATAAGTTGACTCCATCGCCCAATGAATAAGGCACTGGTCTGCTCTCCCAGAGGTCTAAGGTTCTTGGTACCTCCAAGGAGCTACCATCCCCATTGGAGCCAATGTTAGTGTCGGTCTTGAAGCCCTCCATCAGCGATCAAAGCTCTTTGCATTTGCATAAGTAGGTGTCTCATCAATGTCAATTTTTTGCATCCCGTTAGGCATGCCAATAACCCTGATGGAGGAGCTGGTGTGTTGTACCCCTCTTGGCATTGTTGGTTCAGGTCATTTAAGTCATTTATCTCTTTCAAGCTTGTCTTGTCTTGTCTTGAGGTCAATTTCCTAGGTCTAGGGATTTGGTCAAATATGTTTACAGGGTCATGTGTCTGAAAAATCAATGAGTATTCAGCAAGCCAGAGGGATGATTGTAAAAGTGTTTCTTCAAGATTTCTTATCTGGTACAGCTAATCTTCACCTTGGATTTAAAAACTCTGTTTTTAAAGCCAAGGTCATTTTCCAAGTTTTTGTAAATAAGTGATGAAATTTCAAAAGTCTTCAGTGGACAAAATGCAACCCTGGTCCCCTTGCCAAGATCCCTCAGATGATCTACCTGCAAAAAGAATCAAATCAAAGCACTCAATGAGTCAAATTCAGGATAAAAGAAACCAAAAAATCAGTGTTATAAAGTGTCAAAAAGAAAACATTAGAAAGTGGGTTTGTGAATGAAATTTTTTCAAATGAAACTTATAAAACCCAAATTCCCTCCTATCACTCTCATTGTGCATCCTAGATGCTTGCAAGAGAGGTTTGAGAGAGTAATTGAGAGAAAGGAGAAAAAACAGAGTGATTTCGGGCATTAAACTGGTGCGCGACCCGTCAGGCCAGGTGCGCGACCCGTCAGGCCAGGTGCGCGACCCGTCAGGTGCACGCGACCCGTCAGAGGGTTGTTTCCAGTGCAGAAAAACAACGGGCGCGACCCGTCAGAGGGGCGCGACCCGTTGGGCGTGGTGCGCGACCCGTTGAACTGTATCTCTGCAAACTCCAAACAAATTCGCTCAAACGCCCTCCAAGCCATCAAATCGTTTGAGGTAGGTGTTCTAAACATGGAATGGTTGCTGGTTATGAATGGTGGATATCATGAACATGTTTAATGATCAAAATTTTGCAAGTGAAACCTCTTCATATGACTGTAATGTTAATGGGCAAAATGTGCTGGGGTTTGTGTTGTTTCAAGGTGTTTTGTTTTCCTTTGTATTTGTTTCCCTCCTTCCCCTTTCACTCACACTTATATGTATATCTCTTTTTCCCCATACTATTTTATAAATGAACTACAAATCCTCCCCTCTCCTTAATCACACAAATGCAAACCCTACCCCTCTCCCATAGCATCACAAATTCAAACCCTAATTTCCCTCCACCATATGCATGTGTAAACAATAAAAATGTTGGTGAATATGTCAGCAGTTTTGTGCATATGTTTCCCTATCTCCCCTATTAATACATGTATGCATATTCCCATGTTCACTTTCATACATGTTTTTTTTCCCATATGCAGTGATCTTTGCAAATGATTTCCCAATATCCCTGAAATATGTATTCCTATATGCATAATGGTTTGCAACATTTTCCTTAAAAATTCCCTGTTATATTTATATATTCCCAATTCCTTGTTAAAAGGTCCCTCCCCTAACATTTACCTCATGTCTTTTTCCCCTTGAAACAGCATAGAATTCAACACTTTTTACAGGCACAGACAACAGTACAGTTTGTCCACTTTGCTCCTAAACTATGTCAGAAACCGAAACTTATGAGCAAAGTGATGACCATTCATCATCAGCAGAGGTTGAGGTACAGAGGAGGCCTCGTAAAGGTGTTAAGGGTGGACATCATAAGCGAGAGGAGCCCACTTCTTTAGCAGAGTTACAGGCCTATCCTATGGCAGTCACTTGCTTTCAGTACATGTCTTGTTATGAGTTCTGTGAGAGGATTTCTCAGATTCAGCACCATAGAGAGTTGGCCCGCCTTTTTGTTTTACACCTCCATGATGGACATGTCAATCTTGCAGGGGTGAACTTTACTTTGACACCCGAGGTGATCTCACATGCTACAGGGATACCTAATGTTGGTGAGGTGTGGACTAAGCGCAAGATGCTAGATATTTTTCACTTTGAGCCTTATGTCCGGCCACCATTCATAAGACATTTGGCGGGTGTTTTCCCATTCAGGTTTCTCCGGAGCGAGTATGCTCCCATCATGAGGCTTATTATGCACTATTTTACCTGTGAGGGCATATTTTCACAGGTGTACTCATATCACATTCGCCTTTTGATGCACTTCACCCGAGTGAGGATGATGAACATCCCTGTTTTCTTTTGTCAGAACATTCAGAGGATGGTGCCCATGTTGCAGAGGAAGACCCCGGCACAGCAGTACAGGAGCCTTCATCATTATGGTTTGATTCAGCTAGTAGTATTGCATCAGTTGACACAACAGGGTATCTCATGGGAGGAGTTCATCTCTCGTGAGTTTTTCACAGCGCCACCCCAGCCACATCCTGAGGTCATTCAGGAGGAGGGAGGACCATCTCAGCAGCCTGATATTCCGGTCACTCGACATGTTAGTTCCTCATCTCAGCTCACTTATCAGAGAGGCCAGAGGGCCTTGTTTGCAGCAGCTCGGCGAGTACTATCTCCACAGCAGGTGGAAGGGGTCTCGCCTTCGTCTTCAACTCAGCGAGTGTTATCTCCACATTAGGTGGAAGGGGCCTCGCTTTCTTCACCAGCACAGGTACCAGAGAGGGGAAAACAGCCCATGATTGATGAGGGTCCATCAGGAGTTCCCGATGTTGAGTTTGTTGATCTTGAGACCAGTTCTCCTAGCTAGGAGGCAAAGGAGATCATTCAGCATCTCAGAGCTGAAAATGATGCTTTGCAGAGGAGATTTGAGGGTGCCCAATGGACCATCACCTACCTGGAGCAGCGCAACAAACAATTGGAGGAGGAGAAAGCACTTGATGAGCTATGGAGGATTTGTAGTGACCGAACCTTGAACCGTAGGAGACCCGGTGACCCATTGCCTGCAGACCAAGAGTCTATGCTCATCCAGGAGAATGCACACTTGGAGAGGCTGTTGGCTAAGGCCAACCAAGATAAAAAGTTGCTGAGGAACATGAAAAACCATTACTGGGCGAGGATGCATGTGTGCAAGGCCAAAATGAAGATGTTTCAAAGGCGGTTGTCCGAGGCCCTAAAAGGGAAGAAGAAGACCAATCCACTCCGTATCTTGGCTGAGGCTTCACCCAAAGATCATGGCACCCAATAGCCTAGCCACAGCTCAAATCCCAAAATTTTTTGAGAATTTTGGGTAATTTTGGCATTTTTTGGTAATTTACAGGTTTTGGCTCTTTAACGGGTCTCACCCCCGGTGAGACCCTTTGTCATGGAAACTCCTTTTCACAAAAACTCAGCATTTCCTGATTTTTTATGCAAAGTTACATATGCCCATGGATGGAATTGAGTTTTTATGGAGTTTTGGGCCTCCGGAAGGTCAAAATACATGAAAAATTTGACTTTCTGCCACTTTTTTGAACTGCAGAAAGCTGTCTTGGGAGAATTGGTTTTTGACAGGTCAAATGAACTCCAAATTCAAAAATTCCAGTTGGGTTGGAAAGTAGACTCACAGATCTTTCCAACAAGCCCACGTTTGCTCAATTTGACCACCTGAAAGTGCCTCAAACAGAGCTCCAAAGGGGCGCGACCCGTCAGGCAGGGGGGCGCAACCTGTCAGGCAGTTTTTTGCCAGATTGCACTATACAGCCCAAAAAACGCAGATTTGACTCAGTTTGACTTTTTGGGGTTGAAGATGATTATCTTTGATGCAATTTTTGTAACTCTAAGACACTTTTACTCTTGTTTAACACTTCTAGAAGATTCATTCATGTAATGGGTAAATATGTAATGTATGAATTGGTTTCCAAGTTTATAGAGGCAAGTTGTTTTGACTGCCTAGTTTGTAGTGCTTAGTTTAGAAGTGGTTGAAACAGCTCCTAGGATAGTGAGCTCGACCCATGGAGGCAGGGAAAGAGGTTAGATCATCTATATTATGTACTTTCTTGCTCATTTTCATGGTTGGACTCTTGAGGGAGAAGCTATCATTGTATTATTTCACTGTATCTCTGCAATTTTTGGCTAAGGAAGACGAGGGTTTTGCAGTCCTCTTTGGGATTCTTGTGGACTCATGTGTTGATGGTGTGTTTCTCAATGTTCTTGTAAGTGTGTTTATGTGAAACATTTCCTTTCCTTTACTGCTGCACATTAAACAAATGAAGTGTTAAAGTATGAATTCATGCTAGCCATGCTTTGCTTTTAAATTTGTTTAATTTCAATGTTTTCTACTGTCTAAAGGGAATTCAAAGTCATTGTTTGCTCTCTTTAGCTCCTCATCTTTCATTCCTGATCATCCATCTCAATTTAAGGCATCAATACTGTTTCCTACCTCGCCCCAAAGAACCCCCTGCAGAGACTGTGTCAAATCCCCGCACCCAAAATTGCAATTCCTCAATTTGCCACCAAAAAACCCAAAAAACCCCAAATCAACCTTTTTAATCAGTTTACTAGCCTAATATCAGTGTTACCTTGTTGGTCATCTCATCCCATTGAAGATCTGCCGAGATAGACTGGAGAGAGCCTTCTCCTGCCCCGTAGGGGTATGCTACGAGGCTAAATGGTTTGATGTAGCCTTGAGGTTTACCTTTCTCAGCCTGAGGTGAAACTTCAAGCGCTAACAAGTCCATTAACAGGAAAAATTTCTTGCAAGATGAAAGTTGATGGACCTATCTTCTCAAAAATATGAAAGGAACCAAGCCAGAGTTTTTGAAATTTTGTATGTTTTCCTTTGTCCTCGTGCACTTTATCCCATTTCAAAACTAAGTCTCTGATTTCAAATTTTTTTATCTTTGACTGAATTGACATCAAATTAAGCTTTGACCAATTGTTGATGGTGAGCATGGACTAGCTTAGCTTTATTTCTTTCTTCTTCCAGCTTTAGGATTTGAGACATTCATAATTGTAAAGCAGAAGAAGGTTTTTCTTCAATAAATTGAACTAGGGTTGATGAGGGGAGAGCTAGATTTGGAAGTAGGATAGCTTCTTTCTCGTATACCAAATGAAAAGGAGAAGTACCTATTGACATTTTCTCGGTTATTCTATCAACGCATTAAGCAAATATTAAAGCTTTGTGTCAGTTCTTTTCATTTTGGTCGATAGTTCGTTTGATGATCCTTGTAAGATTTTTATTAGTGGATTCTGATAAGCCATTTCCCTGAGGGTAATAATTTGCAGAATACTTAAGTTTAAATCCTCTCTTTAAAGCAAATTCAGTGATTGCATTTCCTGAAAAATAAGAAGAATTGTACAAAAATAAGAGCACGAGGGATACCAAATCTGGTAATAACAAATTTTTCAATGAATTCAATGATGCTCTCATAATTGGCTAGCTTCAGTGGTATTGCCTCTACCCATTTCGTAAAATAATCTGTTGCAGCCAAAATGTACCTACATTGTTTGGAAGAATGAGGAACGATCTCACCTATTATGTCCAGTCCCCATTGATCAAAAGGTTGTTTGATGTTCACTGGTTGCAAGGGAATGGAAGGTTTTATCTATCTTCCTGAAGTTGTTTGGCAAATTTTGCATCTTCTTACATACATGTGGGTATATTTGAATAAAGTTGGCCAGTAATATCCAACATGCAAAATTTTGTGAGTCATTGTATCTCCACTATAATGTCCACCTGTCGGTCCATCATGAAGTTCTTGTAAGACCTTTTCTGCTTCAATTTTTTCCATACGTCTTAACAAATATAATCATAATTTTTCCTAAATAACACATCATTAATGAGTTGATATTGATTGGCTTTTAATCTCAAGGCTCTCTTTTTTTTAACATCTAGTTAAAGTGGAGCATAACCATTTTTCAAATAAAAGATTAAGTCAGCATATTGAGATTGGGTACTAACAAGGAGTACCTTTGTGATTTGTTCAATATTACCTGGTACTTCATCTATTGATGTATCATTCATTCTTGTGACTAACTTGCAAAAACCTCGACCTTTTACCATTTTAGCGAGTTTGATTTCTAGATCATATTCTTGTAATGCAGTAACCCAGTTAGCTCTTTTTTCTCTTAACTCCTTTTGAATAAGTAATTGCCTAACTGTTGAAAAAGGAATAATAACTTTAACATGAGTTTTTAGAAGAAAAGGTCTAAAATATTTGATAGCTTTGTAAATTGCAAAGGCTTTCTTTTCTACTCCTGAATAATTTAATTCAACTCCTTGAAAATTTGAGCTGAAAAAAACAATAGGAGCTTCGACTTTCTATTCATTTGGTTGTGTTAAGACCGCTGCATATGATAATTCGGAGGCAAAAGTATATAAAATAAATTGATCAGAAAAATTGGGAGTTTATA
This sequence comes from Pinus tabuliformis, assembly GCA_031772625.1. Taxonomy (NCBI): domain Eukaryota; kingdom Viridiplantae; phylum Streptophyta; class Pinopsida; order Pinales; family Pinaceae; genus Pinus; species Pinus tabuliformis. The sequence continues at coordinate 630,374,456 of CM062814.1, read as the reverse complement.
GAGAAGGAGCATCAATTACAAATTGTTTGATTGCTTTAAATGCTTCTCTTTTATGATCACCCCATTTAAAAAGTGAATCTTTTTTATCATTGTTTGCAATGGTACGCCTATTTGAGAAAATATGGGGACAAATCTCTTAACATAATTGATTTGGCCAAGAAAAGATTGCATTGATTTTTTGGTATGTGGTAATGGAATTTCTGAAATTGTTTTAATTCTTTCTGGATCAATACAAATTCCATGTTTGGATACAATAAAACCAAGGATTTTACCTTCACTAAGAGCAAAAAATGATTTCTTGGGGTTTAGATAAATTCCATACCTTTTGCATCTTCCAAAGATCAGCTTTAAATCATGCAAATGATTACTTCTCTTCTTTCAATATATGGTAATATCATCAAGATATACCACAACAATTTTATTAATCAACCCTTTGAAAGCAATGACTATCACTCTCTGGAACGTAGCTCATGCATTCATTAATCCAAAAGGCATTTTTTGATATGCATATGTTCCCCACTTTGTTCTGAACATAGTTTTTAATCGGTCTTTTGGATGAACAAGGATATGATTGTATCTTGAAAATCCATCTAAAAAAGACATTAATTCAAAACTAGCAACTGATTGTAGAACTTGTTCCATTGATGGGAGGGGAAAATTGTCTTTTTGACATGCCTTATTTAAATTCCTAAAATCAATACAAATGTGAATATCACCATTTTTCTTTCTAACTGGTACAAGATTGGAAACCCATTTGGAATGTCTTACTAGAAAGATGATTTTGGCTTTTAAAAGTTTATTCAACTCGTTTTTAATCTGAGTTTCCAAATTCGGATGTATCTTCCTAAGTTTTTGTTGAATGGGTTTAACATCTGGTACCATTGGGATAATGTGTTGAATGATGGAGGCATCATAAGTTTTCAGATCTTGATAATTCCAAGCAAAGATATCTTTATATTTCTTTAACAGATGAATAAATGCATTTCTTTCTTCAGATGAGAGACCAAGACCTAAGTTAATATTTTGGGGTTTTATATCAGATCCTATGTTAACTAATTCAAATCTCAAAGTTGAACTTTGAAGTTTGCAGTTGTTGACCTTTTTAAATCTGTCTTTAAGATCATAAAGATCCTCAAGCTTAACTATAGGTTTTGGCAGAGAATTTTTTCTTTGATTTATTCAATTGAGAATCATGTTCATCCTCATCAATTACTTGGTCAAGATAGGATTCTTCAGATGATAAAAAGTCTAGGATATCTCTATCGTCATTGAATACTCGCCAATTGGTAACATTATCGGGAATGGATGGGAGAAAAATAAACTTTAAACAAAATTGTATGGACTAAAATACTCAGGTGGGATTAATTTAGATGCAACATTGGCCAAAATATCAGCACTGATGTTCTGTATTCTTGGTATTGGAGAAATATTTAATGCCACAAAATGTGGAGTAAGATTTTGAATTAAGGATCGATAATGCCTAAGGCGATTTGAAACACAATGGATATTGTTTCTGAATTGTTTTATAATGATTTCGGAATCACCAAATATTTGAACATATTCAACACTAAGATTTTTCGCTTTATACAATCCTTGTACTAATGCATCATATTCTGCAATATTATTAGTACATTCAAATTCGAGCCTACATACTAGCATAGTTTTTTCACCAGTAGGGCCTATTAATATACATCCAGCTCCTGCACCTTCACTAGATTTAGAACCATCAAAATAAAGCATCCAAAATAAATATTCATGTTTATTTACAACAATATCTACAACATTAATACACCTAGTCAAATTTGTTTGCGATTTCAATTTGAGAAGAAACAAAGTTTGCTAAAAAGGAGATTCCTGAGTTGTAAAACTTCCAAAGAAAGATTATGAAGAATAATTTCCAAGGATAGTATTAGTAAAAACTATAGGCTCATTCTCTTCATCCAAATCAGTAACCAAGTGTTTCATATGCTTTTCTTTGTCTACCTGAATCTGATTTGGTTTGTCATTTGTAAGGAAGCCAGATATGTGACCAATCTGTGGTGAAATAACCATGTAATTTCTCAGACCAATCCCTGCTTAAGATAAGACCATAAAATTCAGGAATATCAGCAATCAAAATATCAATAATTTGACAAACCCTTGAATTTAAGGATAATCTTATTAAAATAGAATTTAATTCTCTTAATACCTTGACTTTGGTTCTATCTTATTGCACAATTTTCATGACAGATTTTTAGGTGTTATGTTCAGTTTGAGACAAACTAAATATGGCATTATATTTGAAGAAGCACCTGAGTGTATGAGGCAATTGTGAACATTTTTATTGAAAATCGCAAACGTCAATAAAAAAAGCAGGGGTATGAGAGTTGGACCGATCTCCAATTAAAATTGCATTTGAGGCATCAATCTTATTACATGTATCATCTAGGGGCTTTCCTTTTCCTAATGAGGATTTTGCAGTTGGAAAAGGAGATGTAAGAACAACATTTAATTCTTTGAGAAAAAACTTTTGTTGCCACTTAATCTTGCTTACCTCATACATGGAAATATTAGCTTTTAATTCCTTCATATCTTCCACAATATTATACTCTATATCTTTATCAGAAACAATAAGAGTTTTTGATGTAGAAGGAGAATTGGAAGAGGATGGGATGGATTCAGTAGATTTCTTCGTTGTGTTTTTATCCTTATTGACAGGAGTAACTGATCTTTGTTTTGCACTTGAAGAAGGTGAACCAATGGATTTTTTACTCCTAGTTTCTATAGGTAAGGCTTCTTCTTCCTCCTCATTTTCCCATGTAGTGAGTATGAAAGACCATAATCCATGTGCTTCGACCATCTCTTCTTATTCTTGGAATTCATTGGCAGGTAATGTTGTTTCTTCCTCTTCCTCCTCTTGATCAAATTCGACATTTGATATGACGTACGGAGGTTGAGGGTTTGCTGTCTGGGATCTCCCAAAAGATCGGAAAGGTTTTTTAGAAGACTCAACTACCTCTTTTAATATATCTACCATGTCATTTGACATAGAGTTAAGAACATTTTGTAATCCTTCAAGATCAAAATGATATTAAGGAGTTTTCTTCTTTGGTTCCGCTTTGAAAGTCACTTTCTTAGATTTTCTCTCTTCTTGAGCAGTTTTATTTTCTAAAGCAAGAATCTTTTTTTCTACATCTATTGACTCTTTCATATTATCAGCTAAAGTGGCTCTATTAGCCCTATCTAAAAAAATTGCGATATTAGAATGAAGAGTATAAATATACCACTCAATTTGAACATCAACACCAAGTTTAAAGGTATCTGGAATTTTATTTAATAATTTATTAAACCTAGAATTGAAATCTTTGATTTTCTCATTGGGGTTGGCTTTAAGATTGAATATATCATTGATAAGAGTAGAAGTTGTGCAATCATAACAAAATTTGGTCAAAGTTTTTTCTTCAAATATATCCCAACTAGTGATAGATGTTGGTGGTAATGAGAAGTGCCACGAACCTACAGATCCTTTAAGGGTATATGGAATAATCTCATTACACAATCTTCTTCTACTACTCCGTTGAGATTAATGGCGAGCATAAAATTATGGAGATGTTCTTTAGTAGGAAGTCCATCGTCACGATTGAAATTTGGTAACCATCTTTCAGTATGCTTAGGTAGAGGATGGATAGGTGTTGCCATTTAAACAGCTCTAGGACTAGTCCATGGTCTAACTACTAGTGGGTTTTTTTTCCTACCTGCAATAATGGGAATTTGAATAGAAGAAGTTATAGTAGTAGAAGAGGTTGACTGTGTGGAATAAGTAGACCATGCGATAGTACTACTTGAACTAGCACCTGTGGGTTGGGAATGGGTGATAGGGATGAATGAATTGGCTGAATGAGAAGAAGCTAATGAGGTGGAATGAAATAAAGGTGTTTTTGGTGGAGATGAAGACAAAATCCCACTAGTGGATGATTGAACTTTAGACCTTTGGGTTTTTATTCAGTGAGAAGGTAAGGGAAACTCAAATGGAGTGAACCTAAATTTCTCACTTTGAGAACAAGTCAAAATACATGAAGTGGGAAAAGATGATGATACGCTACCTTCAGATAACTCAGAATGTTGAGGCTTTTCTTGGTTACAACTTTTGGTCTAGGGGTAGGAGATTTCGAGTGAGGTTTGGAAGTCAGGGGAGATTTTGAGGGCGAATGACTCTTCAAATGACCTTTTGATTTGAGATTAGAATTTATTCCCATTCATAGTCGGGGGCCCTCCTTCTAGCGCCAAAAATGTTGAAGGCTGGAACTTGACTACCTCAAAATCGGGGAACACCACCCGGTCGGGAGCTTAAAGCAACTTCGTTTCTGTTGAAATTGGTGGGTCTGACTAGGTATAAAGGGACTAGTTTCCCATTTTAAAGAGATTTAATATAGTAACAGAATGAAAATTGATGAAATGATTTTATATCTAATGATAAAATTACTAAATAAACTTATTATACTTATTTCTCGGGATAATACATCTTTGTATGTGATTCAAAGAAAGATTTCACAAAGTATCTAACAATATAGATCATTGAATACTTTGATGAAAAGAAAGCATATATGATAAACTAAATTAATTAAATATTTAATTAATTTAGTTAGTTAAAACTCAATCACATAAAATATCTCGTTATCTCATACATAATCCCAAATCATTCAATTATGCACATCTATAGTGATAATGACTAATCGTTTTCAAAGCATTTAAATTATGTAATAAAGCATAAGAGATTCACTATCTAATTCAGTAATAAATAACGATAACATAAAGATAATATTACCTGATGCATTAGTGCTATGCTTATGAAAAACATATCTTTCAGGCTTAGTTTCTCAATTAAATAACTTTGGATCAAACAATAGTGCAAGTTCAAAGTTGTCTTCTCAAAATTCGGGACCCTTTTCTAAATGTATGAAAGGGGTTTAAATAACCTATTAAAAAAATAAAAATAGTAAACTTAAAATAAAAGTCTTCAAAAAAACTTCAACAAACTAAGCTAAGATAAAGGAAAACTAAATTAGTGATTTTTTGTAACAAGAACTCATGACTTTGCTCCAGATTGATTCTTCATCTGCTCTCTGAGATTATATATGTCTGTGAGCGGCTTCAACTGGGGGGGATGTGTACAGTTGCATGCGCATTTGTCCCGTAAGCACTACACCACTAAGCACTAGAAGAAATTGTACTATTGCATTCGAGAGACACCTCGACATGAGCCACTGATTATGAGGCTTCACTAGAAAATGCCAATAATTTTTAAGGTTTGCTTGTGATAAACTATGAATGTCTTGAACCCTCTTTTTATATGTTTCCTGCCAAGATTATTTTAAATCTTTGACATCTGCCAAGGTGTCTTTTGGGAATTCTTGAATTAGATTGGCTTGCAATAAGGTATTTGTAATGTATTCGGTGAAATTTGAGGCAAGATTTTTGGCTCTGATAATAGCCATTTATGCCCGTTTCATTTTGATTTCCCAGTCACCCAAAATGATATCCTTCTATGATTCTTCAATTCGAGGAAGATTAGGTGATATTATCTAAGCACTATCTTGCCAATCTATATACTTAGAATTTTTCTCGTCGATATGTTCATAAAACGCCTCAAATCGGATAGTTGGTTTACTAAAGAATCGTTGGTCTTTGAAAAGTCATGAATTAAAGCTAGTTTGTGACAAAATATAACCTATTGCTTTGTTAGGAGTATGTCCAGTTTTGATTCCTCCTTGAAAACTTCATTTATCTCTAGATTTTCCCTCAGCTAGTTTATCCTTTGTTTCAATTGCAGTATTTGTTCATCCTTGTCCTTCACTTCAGATTCAAATTGTAGCTTTAAATCATTAAAACTTTTCTGTAACTCAGTAAGATTTGCTTTCCATTGTTGCTCAATTGCTTTCTTTTCAATCTGGAAAGTTTGTTCTAATTGAAAAATCCTTTGATCTTTTTCTTTCATTAGCAGTTGTATTTCTACAGCTTTATCAATGGTAGCACTAGCGTAAGCTCCTGCGAACTGAGATAATCTGTTCAATTCCTCATCAGGGGTTTTTTGAGCTCCTTTCCAAAGAACTTGAAAAGGAGTCTCATTTATAACTAGCGCTTTCGATTGCTCTAACTTTCTTTTCTTCCTTGACCTGCTCATAACTTCTTTAGGCTTTGGACAGTAAAATACGTCCAAAGGCAGGATTTCTTCAATCTTGAGGACTATCTAGATAGTAGGGAATGATGAATTATTTCCATATCATCGGCAACAACTGATTGATTGACAATCTTAGCATTAATGTTCTTCTCAATATTTTTAGGAATAGTATTCCCTTGGGAAGCCTCAACAGTAAACGAGGTTGCCCCTGTAGTTTATGGAACCTATTTTGTCTATCTGTTGACTCTAACCTATTATGCTTGTGTATCAGCCGAGATACCTGTAACTTGAGTTTCTTCTATTGTCAAAACATGATTGAACTCCTCCCATACTTCATCCAATTTTTTCTCATCTTTAATTTCACTTGTTTTCTTAACAACTATAGTAGTTGTTTCAAAGACTTGGCAAATAATTAGAGCTTTTGAAGAGGAAGTTGATGCATCTAAAACTTCTAAGTTCTGTCGAAATTGTTTTAACATGGATTCTGGCAAATGGGATATTCTTTGCTAATGATATTGATTGAATCTAATCAAATCTTCAGGAATTAGACAATATGTTGCCAATTTTTCTACCATATAATACTCTGGAACCATTTCAAATAAATCATCAAACTTGTCAAGCTCGCTTTAAAATGGTTTGAGCTTATCCTGTGTTGTAACATCTTTCGCTACACCATTAGGGTCATATGGCATGTTTAGTATGGTTGGAAAACTAAAGGCTTTTAATTGTTCAATTTCAAATAAGGTATGCTTGAAATTCTCCAATGCATAGGTACCACGGGGGATAGAAAAACATGGCCAGGTGAATTTCTTGGCATCTTTAAGTGCTTTAGTTAAGCCCTTACCAACTGTTTGATAAGCGACTTCCTTGGCCATCAATTTATCTTGGATAAAAATGGGCAAAACATGAGGATGGGAAAGGCTACCAAAAACCCGAATTTAAGTAAATTATTCTTCCCTAAACCACTTTCCTATAGGCTTTAAGTTTTTATTGCATTCTTCAATAAGTCTAGGGGATTTTCTACAACTAGAGGCGACATAACATAGCAGCAATATGCAAGAAAGGGCCAACAATAGAAGCTAATGAATACATACCCATGTCCCCTCACTTATGTTTGTTTGGGTCCCTTCTCTGTTATCAGATCATCTCTGCAGGGTTCGGATTCTCTTGCATGAATTTTTGGACAAATTTGGCATCATATTTCTTTTAAGGTATAGGTAGATGATGCATTTTCCTTAAATCCTCATCTTTAAAAGACCCAATACCTGTCTTCTTCATAATTATAAACGTTCTGTCTGTAATGTCCATATGGTCAACAACCCATCTTACCATATTTGTATACGGTAGAATTTTTTTTTGGGGGGGCAACAATTCTGTGAAGAGATGAATTGGCCACATCATTCCATGCATCGCTATTACTTGGAGGAGAATCGTTAGCAGTAGCAGCCTGTTTCACAATTATTCTCAAATTTTCATCCTCGAATAGTTTGTATTTTCTTGCCAAGAGGAAAACCTGCATCTGGAGTGCATGTAGTATCTGTAAACAATGGAGACATCTCAGACACTCCTTTAGGTGGAAATATTGGTTCTCGCTGTATTACGGACTTCCTTCTTGCCTTGATTATTCTTGACATTTCATTTAACGAAGTCTCATTATTAGAATTTACCTATAAAGAAACAGACTAAGATAAGCAACAAGAGTTTCGAAAGATGCAAAGAGTCATATCAATTCAATGCAAGTTTTATGGAAAATCCTTTGACATTAACTCAAAAATATTACAAATCATCAAAAAACCTCGAAGTTAAAACTACGCTGAGTAATTTTCAAATGTTTGTTCACGTGACACTGACACTTGTCATTATATCGAAAAATATTTTGTCGACGGTTGGTATCAGATAATATTAACATAACTTAGCAATCTACAATTCCCGAAAAACATATAGGTGCGGGATCTATATTAGTGAAATACTGGAGTTTTAACAAAATGTGATATCGGCATCTGTCAATTGGCAGAACGTGATATCATCTTTTGAAAAATTACGATATTGGTTTTCGACATTTCACATTTCGGCCTTTTCTATTTTGTATTTCGGTCATTCGCTATTTCGCTTATGAGCTTTTCGCAATCGACTTTTCATTGTTTTACTATTCTTTGAAACCCCCAATACTACACGTAGGTTTTAATAAGATCAATCATTTTATGATATTTTTTATTTATTTGTGATGATTTCGATATTTGTAAGACTTGTAATTTATCTCCTAAAACTACAAAAGGATTCCTAAAAGGTTTTATGCTCAGTCACCTACATCAAAAACATTTTTCACTACGATGTTGATCTACCTATTGTTTCATTTGATTTTGTGCCGAAGTGGCGTTATCCTTTAAAAGTTGGAGAACTTGTTGTTGATGCTCGATGTGATCTTTCTCTGCTTGAACCTTTTTCTTCTTGATATGTCCTTCTATCTCTAGAGTTTGAGGAGTGGTAATTTCTTCCAATCCTTTACTAGATATGGTCAGATTCATTTCTTGATGCTTGATGTGATCTTTCACTTCTTGAACATTTTTCTTCTTGATATGTCCTTCTATCTTGATAGTTTGAGTGGTAATTTCAACCAATGAATTACAAGATATGGTTGGATTCATTTCTTCTTTCTCGATGTGATCTTTCACTTCTTGCACCTTTTTCTTCTTGATATGTCCTTCTATCTTGAGAGTTTGAGGAGTGGTAATTATTGCCAATGCTTTACAAGATATGGTCTGATTCATTTCTTCTTTCTCTGGGGTGGGGTCCTGGCATATATCCTCTTCTTTTGATGTTTCTTGATCCTTTTCTTCCTGCTCTTCATATTCTATGTAAAATAATTTCTTCTCAGCACACTTATGACCTTTAGTGCATTTGCTATCACAATTGTAACAAAGCCCTTTTTCTCTTTTTTCTTCCAATTGTTGTGGTGTAACCCTTGTAGGTTGTGGAAGGCTGGGAGAAACAACACTTCCATCTTTATAGTTGTGAGGGGTATGCTTCCTGGTTTCCATAATTTTGCTTTCCACTATGTCACAAAGACCTTTTACTCTTTCCAATTGTTGTGGTGTTGCTCTAAAGAAGGTGTTGCTCTTTGTATCCTCATAATGTGCTATCATTTCCTCTGTGAAAATTGACCACGTAACAAGTTGTTTAAGAGAACAAAGCCCTCATACAATAAAAATTGATCCAGTTCTAAATATGAAGATGCAATACATACCTTTTGTAACAGTGGTACACTATGTAGATCAAAATATTGCTCCATCTGAAGTATCCAATTTACCGGATCCTTGCCATCAAATTTCCTCATCTTGCTTTTTCTTGATTTTAGGAGCTTGATCTTGAAACGACTATAACTTTGTACTTTCGGATCTTTAAGTTCTAAAATTGCAACCTGTAGTAGCTCTTTATGTCCTCTTTCCAATTCCACCAATTTGATCCAAATTGGATTCTCCGAGGACGAGTTATGCCAAATCTCCCACAGTGACCTGATTATAGACTAGTTCAGTAGAGCGAACTTGTACGACATGCCACGTGTCCCTGTTTCAACCTTTGGCTCTGAAAAATATATACAAGAAACTACAGTCTGTCCTCTTTCTGTACCTTCTTACGAAATTTCAATCCGATGCACAGAGAGAAAGTTATGACGATTTTCCCCAGGTCACCTGTTTGGAATGTAATTCAGGAGTCTGCAAAAAGACCAACTTCCTCAGATCATATCTCCGCAAATATAGCGCAAAAAGCTTTGAAATTCAGACTCGTGATTTAGCGCGATGTCTTCTCAAATGGGTTTTTCTTTTAGCTTCTGAAACATCGCAGAAAAAAGTTATATCGAAAATGCCACGATGACCTGTTTGGAGCAGCGAAACCCTAGAATCCAAAGCTCTGATACCAAATGTTATGAACCAGCTAAAGAAAAAGAGAGAAAAGATAGATCCACGCCTTAGAATTCAGCCTCTTCGAGGGGGAAACCTCCTTTACATTACATAAATGAACAATTCTTGGATCATACAAATGAAAAGACCTCCTTTCTATATATAGGAGTCTAAGGGGTCATAACATAATCAGAGCCAACATAACAATAATAATGTAAGGGCACAATAATAACAATAGTGGGCTTCTATGTGGCACAATAGTAACAATATGGGCACTACATGGGTACATCAATATAATAAGTGGGTTGTACTAATAACAATAAGGGGTTACACTAGTAGTATAGGGGCCTAACACCTTTTCATAAACTTTCTTGTTTTATTCAAAAATAAAAGAGTAAATATAAAACTTATCCTATTTTATCTCAACAAGGAAGGATTCTATCCTAAAAATTTAAAGGGTCCACATTATTCTTTCTCCTAAGTCTAAAGATAATGGGGGGTTGTTGAGTACCATGACAGGACCACATAATTGCAAAATACCATCCCTAAATGGCGACATGTAATTCTGGAAAATACCCAAGAGATTGCTCTAAATTTGATTTTTACCCAAGTCGACATTGATTGTGGGCTTGGTGATTTCCCTGCAAATATTCCAATGATGTCTCTTTCCAATAGAGTGGGGAATTCCTTGAGTCATATATCCTCACCAAATGTTAGAGTAGTAGTTTATGGGATTTCAATGGTTTTTTGTTAACCTATTTTCACTCAAAATAAGAGACAAGAATAGTCTTACTACCTTTCTTCCCATATTTTACAAAGGAGAGATGTGAACCCTTTAGAACATCATTAACCTTGGTATTTTAGGGTGTATTCAAGGTGTTTACCGCGAAAGATGTAGGAATGGAGAAATCAAATGATCTGTAGGCTTTTTTCCTTCTTCAGTTGCTATGAAAATACTTGTCGAATATGGGCTTTCAAGTTTGTAATCCACTAAATCTAGATTTTCCATCCCTTAAATGCTAACAAATGAAGCTCATGTTATCACCGATCCATAAATGGGAACATGTCTTGAATATCGCCAAAGGGATAGAAAGGAACCCAATAGTCAGAAAGGAAATATATGGTTATTAGTGTGCCACGATGTCGCTAGTGCCAAAATCCAGAAGGAGGAAAGCCGTAAAAGAGAAGCGATAATGAACCTTGCACACATATATATTGTCATCAATATGTTTCATAAAAGACCTTTGTTAAGTTATGGTATGTTCTATGCTTATAACAATTTACTTCTTTTTCTTATTATATTCCACCGATTAGCAATCACATGTACATAAAGTAAAGTGCAGATAGAACATTAAACGATCGACAGAAAACAAGCCAAGACAAGAGACACAAGATGTGGCGGCTAGCCAGGGACAAACCCCACAATGTGTGGGGAAATCCTTTGATCAAATATTCTTTTATCTTCAATAATTCAGCAGAGAGAAATAGTACAATAAATCTGATTCATATCAGCAGTAGCAAACCCTAGATCAGTAGTATCAGCATTAGCAGCTTCATTATCAAACTAGGGCAGACCATATCTCACAAACCGACAGTCGAATTGACTTCATTCCACCACCAAAAGTTTCGGCTTCCAGAGGAGGTTCAGATGAACCTATAGCACAGTTCAGATGAGGAGATATTCTAGGCCACGCAAGTCAATCTTTACTTCTGCAGTTGCAGCTTCAGTTTCAGCAGTTTCCAGCTTCAAACTAGGGCAGTCGATATCTTGCAAACCGTTCGTCGGATTGACTTCATTCCACCACCAAAAGTTGCGGCTTTCAAAGGAGGTTTAGATGAACCTATAGCGCAGTTCCAAAGAGGAGATCTTCTAGGCCACGCAAGTCAATCTTTACTTCTGCAGTAGCAGCTTCAGTTTCAGCAGTTTCCGGCTTCAAACTAGGGCAGTCGATATCTTGCAAACCGTTCGTCGGATTGACTTCATTCCACCACCAAAAGTTGCGGCTTTCAAAGGAGGTTCAGATGAACCTACAGCGCAGTTCCAAAGAGGAGATCTTCTAGGCCACACAAGTCAATCTTTACTTCTGCAGTTGCAACTTCAAATTCAACAGCTTCCGACTTCACATGTGTGAGAGAGAGAGACCCATTTCAGCGCAGTAGAGAAGAGACTCATATCTGCGCAGTAGAGAGAGAGAGATGAGATGAGATGAATGAGACCAAATGAGGAAAATTCCTCTTATATTTATACACAACGTTGGTGGGTGAATAGATGCGACTGTTGGGCTTCTGAACCTACATGAGTTGTAGGCCGGCTTGATAATAATTCCATAATCAAAATAAATTCATATCTCCATGAATACTTATCGGAATTGGATGATCTTTATATCAATCCTACACCTCTCGACGAGAGGAATCTAATAAAAATATTATTAGCCATGAATAAGATGACCCACATGAAGTTTTCCCCTGGTTGCCAATTTTAACACTCCCTCTCAACCATGGAAAACTTCATCTACAATCTGTCTATCGGTCGTTACTATTCACCCATCAAATGCACTGCCTTGTACAACCTGACCCTTGCCCCGCTCTGCTCTATTTTGCCTGTTCTGCTTTGTCTTGTTCTACCCTGCACTGATCTGTACTGTTTTGTTCTGTTCTACTCTGCTCTTGCATTGTTCTGTTCTACTCTGCTTTTGTCTGAATTATGAAGAAGAAGAAATGATCGAGGATGTATCATACTGACTCAAAGTCAGTCTCAGAGTATGTACCACTGGTCCCAGACCAGTCTCAACCAACCCAAAGTTAGCGTCATAGTGAGTACAACTCCAATGGTCCCAGACCAATATCATCCTCCACTGACTCGAAGTCAGTCTCAGAGTATGTACCACTGAGCCCAGACTGGTCTCAACCGACCCGAAGTCAGCGTCATAGTATGGTACAACTCCTACCACTGGTCCCAAACCAGTATCATTGATCCCAGATCAATGGAGGTCATCCTAGCGTAGGGAGTATGGTAGATACAACGATGCGTCCATCGGTACTACTATGGTCCCTAACTTCATTTCCCTGCTCATTGATCAGATGAGAGGTACTTCCCATGAGTCCCAGACTACATGGGTAGGATGCCTCGATAGGAGAACTAATCAATCCTGTCCTCACAGGAGAACACATCAATCCTGCTACAATCGCCGTGGAGAACACATCAATCTAGGCTGCCATGGAGAACACATCAATCCAGGCCTCACAGGAGAACTAATCATCCTGATACACAGGAGAGCAAATCATCCTGTTCCACAAGAGAGCGAATCATCTTGTCCCACAAGAGAGCGAATCATCTTGTTCCAAAGTGCACCACCAGGGGAGGGTGAGTCACCCTGTGGTCATATGTTGCTCCAGTAGGAACCGCAAGTCCTCAGAGCTCCCAAAGCTCAATGTATGCAACATGCAGGACCCTTGTACAAGGGTTTCTTACCGACTCCAAGTCGTTTGGGAAAATCACAGATTAGATCTTTCCTCGGGGCTTTGACAAGGTGTATCAACCTGTACATCATCTTAATGTGATGGAGCTTCCTTGCTCATCGACTTACCATATCCCAGATGATGTCTATCTGCTGGAGCAATTGACGAATACGAGATTCCTCAATAATCGAATCCCACCTCTGGTTGTTACAGAGAATCACAATGGTATCCAATGTAAATCCAAACAGCTCACTGAAGAGCTTTCGCAACCAGACTGCCTCACACGAGGTTATGCTAGCAACAATATATCCTGCTTCGGCTGTGCTCAAAGCCACCGACTTCTGCTTCCTGCTCATCCGGGATATCAAAGCAGATCCCAAGGTGAAACAGTACCCGGAAGTGCTCTTACGATCCACCACACTGCCTGCCCAATCAACATCAGTATATCCAAGTAGTCTCACATCTCTGGCAGTGTATCTTAATCCATGAGAGATTGTGAGGCTCAACCAAATATGAGCTCACAATGCTAACTGCAAAACATATGTTCGGATGGAGGTTCACCAAGAACATCAATGCGAATAAGTTTTTGAAACTCAGAGGCATTTCCCAAGTCTGGTCCGACATCACTACCATATAACTTCTAAAAGTTAAGATCCTCGAGGTAGTCACAGGCTTGCAGTCCATCATAAGGAATCTTTCCAATATCTTCACCACATATTTTCCTTGAGATAGGAAAATTTCCCTTGGCTTCTGCCACACTTCAAGTCCTTGGTCCTTCATTTCAAATTCAGAAGCCATCTCCCTCTTACATTTGAGAATGAGAGGGTTTGCACATGTAGAAAGAGGTCATCCACATGCAACACCAGTATGATAGGCTTGTCATCTTCAACCTTAAAGTAAAGGTTAGGATCGACTTCACTCCTAGTGAATCCCAACTTCATCAAGTAGCTATCGATCCTCTCATACCATGCTCGGGGTGCTTGCTTCAGCCCATAGAGAGCCTTCTTCAACCTACATACATGAGATTTTCAATCATAAATCCCAAATCCTTCGGGTTGCTCCACGTAGACCTCTTCTTTGATCAAACCGTGCAAGAACGCAGCCTTGACATCCATCTGATGTAGGTTCCATCCTTGTGAAGTGGCAAGGGCTATGATCGAGTGGATGGTCATATATCTGGCAACAGGTGCAAATATCATAGTCTATACCTCCCTTCTGGGATAAACCACGAGCAACAAAACGAGCCTTATACTTTTCCGTGCTTCCATCTGCTGCATGCTTTATCTTGTAAAGCCATTTGGAAGTAACAACAGTCTTGTCCAGGGTCTGGGAAATACTTCCCAGACATCATTCTCCATAATAGACTCATATTCTATGGTCATAGCATCCTTCCATAGTTAATGCTTGATGACATCTAAGAATGATGAAGGTTCATTTGTATGATCATGCTCATGATGGTCAAGTATCCCTGATACCTGTTAAGTTTCTTACTTTGATGGAAGGTTCCTCAGGGTGCAGCATGTCCTTCAGCATCATCAAGTATCCCCTAAGCCATGAAGGCCTCTTCCTAGAAGAGGAAGGCTCATGTGGATGAGGATCAATCGGATCCATGGGTTCTTCTACATCAGGCATTGATTCATCATCCTTTTCTTTCGGTTCCCTGGTGTCGGCTTCTTGAGAGCTCCTCAAAGTCGGAAGATTGATCACCTTACTGAGAGCCATATCTTCGTCAAAGGTGACATCATGACTAATCATGACTTCCCTTTAACCGATGGTGAACATTTCTTCAGGAGTTTAGGAACGCAATGCTTGATGAGGGCATCGATTTTGTACATATACGGCGGTGATTATAGTTTCAGCACATAGAAACTTTGGAAGTCTTTGATCATGTAGCATGGCCTGGACAGCTTCCATCATCGTGTGGTTCTTTCTTCCCACCACACCATTCTGCTCAGGAGTATGTGGTGTAGTAGTCTCCCTCTTAATGCCAACCTCAGGTATGCCTGAGTAAACCAATTGTAATATATCGGAGGTCTTGCTTTGGCTTGAGGGGAATGGTCCCCTTTTGAGCTTTCCTTCGGCACATCCTGGACATAGACCTTCTTTCTCTACTCAGAATTCAGGCATCCCCGTCACCATTTGTCTTACACCGAGTATAGCTTTATAATGAAGGGGGGCAAACCTCTAATGCCAAAGTTCAGACTGAAGAGATGTGTCATAGGACATGACACCTAGTAGACTTCCATCGACCTGATATAATGAATCAACACTAAACCCAAGAGTAAAGGCATATTTAACATTATTTTTCCATATACGTACCTTGCCATCGCTGAAGGTTACCTTGTAGCCTTTGTCTTCCGTTGCCAAGATGGACACTAGGTTCTTTTTGAGGTCAGGTGCATTTAATACATCCTAGAATTTCTAGCCTTCTTGAATGGTTGTCCTCTTCCTTGATTCCCAGCTCTCCTCTTACCTTTTCTATTGAATTTGTCATTCCTTTGATTGCCATCAGAGGGATTTTGATCATCATCCCAGTGTGAGTACTTTCTATCAGGGCACTTCCTTACATAGGACCTGCCTCATCGCAGATGAAACATCGTCCTTTTCTTCCACCCTTAGATCCATCCTTTCCTTTTGATTTAGACCCAGAATTATTTCCTCTCTTAGCATGAGAAGAAAAAGTAGCAGGAGGACCTTTAGGCATGGGCATTTCTTGCTCTTCTTCCCTTGTTTCTTCTTGAATGCATCTAGCCATTAATTCCTCGAAACCAGGAATTACATTATAGTTCAGAAGAGTAGTCTTGAACACATACCATTCAGATGGTAATCCTCCGAGAGTTGTGAGTGCTATTTCTCTGTCAGTAATGGTTTCCCCAATACATAGGAGATCGTTCTTGATCTCGGTGATTCTTAAGAAGTATGCTTGCATACTTTCATCTTTACCCTTCTTGATTTCCCTCAAGTTATTTCTAAGAAACAAAACTTGATTTGCATCACTAACTTTAAATAAACTCACCAGTCTGTCGTAGATTTCCTTGGAGGTGTCAAGTTCAGAGATGTAGGCCACCAAGTGCTTGTTGATAGAGTCCCGGATGATCTTCTATTGTTTTGACTTCTCCATTTTTCCATTTGTTCCAAGCAGCAGCAGATGCATTTGATGGAGGCTCAATAATATTGCCTCCAACACTCCTTGATTCTCAAGGGTTAGATCGATAGCTTCCATCCGTGATAGTCAGCTTTCTCACGGAGCTTGTCTTCGGCATGAAAGAGTGTTGAGGACCCTATAGTTCTTTTGGGATAGCCTTGCCAATCTTCTCTTCAATGATTGCTCTTGCTCTTGCTCGGGCTTTGTCTTCACCTCAGCTCTGATACCATGTTAAGTTATGGTATGTTCTATGCTTATAACAGTTTACTTATTTTTCTTATTATATTCCACCGATTAGCAATCCAATGTACATAAAGTAAAGTGCAGATAGAACATTAAACGATCGACAGAAAACAAGCCAAGACAAGAGACACAAGATGTGGCGGCTAGCCAGGGACAAACCCCACAATGTGTGGGGAAACCCTTTGATCAAATCTTCTTTTATCTTCAATAATTCAGCAGAGAGAAATAGTACAATAAATCTGATTCATATCAGCAGTAGCAAACCCTAGATCAGCAGTATCAGCATTAGCGGCTTCATTATCAAACTAGGGCAGACCATATCTCACAAACTGACAGTCGAATTGACTTCATTCCACCACCAAAAGTTTCGGCTTCCAGAGGAGGTTCAGATGAACCTACAACGCAGTTCAAATGAGGAGATCTTCTAGGCAACGCAAGTCAATCTTTACTTCTGCAGTTGCAGCTTCAGTTTCAGCAGTTTCCGTCTTCAAACTAGGGCAGTCGATATCTTGCAAACCGTTCTTCGAATTGACTTCATTCCACCACCAAAAGTTGCGGCTTTCAAAGGAGGTTCAGATGAACCTACAATGCAGTTCCAAAGAGGAGATATTCTAGGCCACACAAGTCAATCTTTACTTCTGCAGTTGCAGCTTCAGTTTCAGCAGTTTCCGGCTTCAAACTAGGGCAGTCGATATCTTGCAAACCGTTCGTCGGATTGACTTCATTCCACCACCAAAAGTTGCGGCTTTCAAAGGAGGTTCAGATGAACCTACAGCGCAGTTCCAAAGAGGAGATCTTCTAGGCCACGCAAGTCAATATTTACTTCTGCAGTTGCAGCTTCAAATTCAACAGCTTCCGACTTCACATGTGTGAGAGAGAGAGACCCATTTCAGCGCAGTAGAGAAGAGACTCATATCTGCGCAGTAGAGAGAGAGAGATGAGATGAGATGAATGAGACCAAATGAGGAAAAGTCCTCTTATATTTATACACAACGTTGGTGGGTGAATAGATGCGACTGTTGGGCTTCTGAGCCTACATGAGTTGTAGGTCAGCTTGATAATAATTCCATAATCAAAATAAATTCATATCTCCATGAATACTTATCAGAATTGGATGATCTTTATATCAATCCTACACCTCTCGACGAGAGGAATCTAATAAAAATATTATTAGCCATGAATAAGATGACCCACATGAATTTTTGCCCTGGTTGCCAATTTTAACAACCTTGAACCTTAGACAACTGGCCATAGTGAAATTCACCACCTATATCCCTAATCCAAACATCGAAGAGAAAAAAAAACATGAAAAAGAGGTGAGGAGTCAAAGAGAAATATTGGCTATTGCATGAAGGTTAAGACCTTGAAAAAACCCTAGTACATACCCCCCTCCAATTAGACATTCAATTTCAAATTTATTTTAAATTATTGTTTTTTTTGTAAATTGATTTATATTACCTAAAAATATCAAATTAAATCAATCCTTCCAACACTAATAAGCACAATACAGAGCAATACATTTACAATCTTCCTTGTCTTAGCTCCTAGGATTGTTCATGGGTTCTTTCCTTCTTTCCTTTTCTCTTACAGTTGTCTATCAATTCCAAGGAATTACCAAGAGAAGATGTAGATGAGACAATGATAACATTTCCTTGGTTCATTTCCATTACCAAAGGTTCTGGCATATTTACTATTTCCTTTTCACTATCTAGATATGATTTATGGCTACGTTTTTGCCCACTCATTGAAAAAGCTAAATTATGACCGAGTCTTTTTTTTTTTAGTGGAAGGATGAGATTCCTTTGTTATGAGGTGAGATGGCTCTACATGAACCTAAGTTGAGTTTGAAGATGTTGATTTGGAAATATGTCACTTATGTTGTTATGTGTCGTCCTACTTGTGAGCCGCAATAATATTGGATCTTTTTTCTCCATTTGGATCTTGCCATCCACAGTTATTTTTCTTAGCATCCAAGTGGGTATAGGGCCCTTCCAAAAAGTGGCAGACATTCTGAAGATGACCAAGTTGTTGACAAGTCCTATAGTGGAAAGTGGTGTTTTCATAATAAAAAATTTACCAACTTAATGAGAACTATACCAAGTTCTCATTTTTTTAGAGGTCGCATAAAATCATGATTTTTATGTCGATTTTGAAAAAGTGTTGATGCAACATCAACTTTTTTTTGTATGTATTAATTATGGATATTTTAGTTTTTAATGTTAGTGATTTTTAGGTCGATTTTGAAAAGTGTTGATGCAACATCAATCCTTTTCTTTTTGGCTTAAGTTTGATACTTTAAATTTTCTTAGTTATTGAGTATGGATAAAATAATTTAAATGTTGGTGATTTTCATGTTGATTTTGAAAAGTGTTGATGTAGAATCAACTTCTTTTTTCTTTTGTTTTTTGTTTTTTCGTGGGCATATTTTTGACACTTTAAAATTCTTATGTCATAGATATGCACACTTTTTTTTAAATGTTGTCTATTTAGCCATTTTCCAAGTTGTCTTCTTCTTCTCTTCTTCTCGAGATGTTCGTTTTTAAAGGGTTTTTCAAGTTTGTATTTTTTGTTTTTCTTCCAAAAAAAATTTTATAGTGAAAAATTCTTTTCTGAAAAGTTTTAAAAAATAATAAAATTAATATTTTGAAATTGTGATTTTTAATATATTTATTTATCGTTAATTAATACTTTAATACACATAAAATAATTACCACAAAAAATAATAATTTTAAACATTTGAGAAAAGAAATACACATTTTGCATATAGCTATAATTAAAAAAATACACATTTCAAAACATGTCAAATAAAATATTTTTAAGAAAAAAAAAAACATCATTATTAAAAAAATTCAAAATAAAATTAAAATAAATTAAATTAATTATTTGAAAAAAAACACCATACAAAACATATATTAGAAAAAAAAAAAAAAAAAACAAAAAACAAAAAACCATGACCTAATTTCTTTTTGGGATGTTATTTCTTTCTTTTCTTTTTTTAAGTTTTATTTTAACCATTTTTTAATATATATGCTTTTGTAATATTTTATACTCCATTATTTTTTAAAATTTTAAAATTGTTATATATATATATATTTGATTTTCTTAATTATTTAATTTTTTTCGTTTTTATTTTTTGGGTTTTTATTTTTTAATTTTATATGTTTTTTTCTTCTTGTTTTATTTTTTTAATAATTTTTTTGTTCGAATCTTTTATTTTTTATTTTGTGGGTCATTTTAAAACTTTTTACATTTTTTCATTCATATTATTTTATCTATTTTTCTTTTCTTTTTGTTGCAGGGGTTGTGTCGATGATTGACTAGGAACATAAATCCACTATTTGTCAATTTGATATAGTTGATCTTAAAGTTTTCGTTGCAATGGATCAAGTCTACCCCCATTGTGTCTCAATTTCATGGTTGATTTTTAAGCCTTCACCACAACGAGTCAAGGTTGCCCCTAATGTGTGTCAATTTGATAGTTGATTTTTAATTTTTCTTTGTAATGTGTCAAGTTGTCTTAGGGTAAAATTTTAAAATAGCTAAATTTTTAGCATTTAAAAAAAAATACACTTGGTATAATGACTCTTTGATTTAGGTATTTATTTTTAAATTTTTCTTTAGTCATGATATTTGATTTTAATTCCATGGTTGAAAAATGATGAAATTTTAAGGTTTTTTAGAGTCGTGATATTTTATCTTTAATGCCGAGGTTGAAAAATGTCTCAATTTTAAAGTTTTTTAAATCATAATTTTTATCTTTAACGTCATAGATGAAAATTGTTGGATTTTTTTAGGTTTTTTGTGTTGTGGTATTTTATATTTAACAGTATCATTGAAAACTATTGGTATTTTAATGTTTTTTGGAGTTATGATATTTTTTTAATTTCATTGCTAAAAATGTCGGAATTTCAACCAAAAAAACATTGATGCAACATCAATACTTTTCAATTTTGTGGTGTTTTTCATGTATTGCGCCAAAAAAATGGTTTTTAATGTTATTGCTAAAAGAATTGAATTTTAACTTGATTAAAAAAAACATGTCGATGCATCATGAACACTTTTCATTTTCGGGCTGTTTTTTCATATAGGGGATTTTTGGGCTAGAGTTCTTCTTTTGAGATCAAAGTTCTTGTTAAGTTGGTCGTTTTGTTTAATCCACTAGTTGTGAAGAAACCCTACCCCACCATTTGAGAAGGATTTTATCTGGAAATTTTTTACTGAGGTCCACTTCGACACATATGCGAATAAATGTGATAATTCCTTTTGTAAGTCTTTTAGTATATAATTTGATGTAGCATCCTATTAGGTTTCCCACATCTTCAAAGATATTTGGATGTGACAAATGAATGGGCAGGTTAGGGACCCTTACCCAAAATGGGGTTGCTAGAGCTATCATGGAAAGAGGATTATACGCAGGAAACTATGGTTGAAAAGAGAGGCCAAAGTAGCCCAAAAACTAGGGTTCCCTAATCAAAAACATATTGTCGATCCTCTAAATTTTTAAAGAGCACAACAAAGAATCATTTTGAGCAAAAATGCAACATTGTATCCTAAGACAAATTTTGGTGCACCCACTCCTTAAGAGCAGATCTTGAGGGCCATGTTGGGACACAGGGTTAGAATCCTTTTTGCACATATTTTCCCTAACAATACAAACTATCAAATGAGAACTATACCAAGTACCCGTTTTTTTGAGGTAGCAAAAAAATAATCCGATTTTGAAAAGTGTTGATTCAAAATATGTTTTTTTTAAACATATTTTTAATACTTTAAATTTTCTTATGTATCAAGTATAAACATTATTTTTAAAATGTTAGTGATTTTCATGCTAATTTTGAAAAGTGTTGATGAAGCGTCAACCCATTTTTTTAGAAGACCTATTTTTTTACACTTTAGAGTTTCTAATATATTAAGTGTGGATAATTGTTTTTTAAATTTAACAATTTTTGAAGTAATCGTCTTCTTCTTCCCTGAAATATTTATTTTAAGTGTTTTTCAGGTTTGTGTTTGTTTTTCTTTTCAAATTTTTTCTTAGTGATATCTTCGTTCTTTTGCATAGTTAAAAAAAATGTTGGTATTTTAAAGTTTCGATCTTCTATATATTTATCTATCATTAATCAATATTTCAATGCACATCAAATAATTGTCACTAAATAAGCAATATTTTTTAACATTTGACATAAAAATAGACATTTTTAATGTAGATATAACAAAAAATACACATTTTGAGACTTTTTTGCTAAAAACGACATGTCAAATAAATGATTTTATGGGAAATATTTAACAAAAAAAGTTTAGAAAATAGCAATTTTTGTGAATTTTATCTCAAATAATAATAATAATCACAGTTTAAAAAATAATAATGATTCGCATAAAAATTAAAGTGAAAATCACATACTACAAATATTAAACATATAACAACAATAAATTGGGGAGGCCTCCTCATACGACCATATCGCTCTGCGGCTCTGGCGATTTGAAACTCCCGCGCGCGCCAGCCTTCGCCCCCCAGGCCCTGCCTGGCTGGGCTCTGCTCCTCGCCCCCTCCTGTGTCCCGTTCCTCCCACGGGCACCTGCCTTCGGGGACCTCCCCCCCCCCTCCGCTTTGCTGCTTCATTGATCTAGCGGGCCTGCAATGGCAGGGCCCGCCCCTCCTCCCCCAGTCTCTGAGAACCAAGAAGAAATTTTTGCCTCTCTTTTTTCTGAACCTTCAGATGACAGACCTCGTCCTTCAGTAACAAAGTTTATAAAAAAACTGGATGAAATCCCAGAGGTCAATCTTCCTCCTGCCCTGCCAAGGAAATCTGCAATAGCACTGGCAGAAAGAGGTCTTGTAGGCCAGTTCACCGGCCTCTGGCCCTCCCCAAGATCAGTTCAAAAATGGGTCGAGCGCAACTGGAGTGCAATGATCCAAGGAAAGATCGCCATCAGATTCTGCGGACGTGGATATTACACATTTCTCTTTGAATCGAAAGAAGACAAGAACCTCATCTTCCGCAATGGACCTTATTTCATGGATACAAGAGGTCTCTATTTGAACAGATGGACCCCGGACTTCGACCCGGAAATGGATATCCCAAACGCGGTCCCAGTTTGGGTCCGACTCCCCCACCTGCCGCTACACTGCTGGGGGGATGAATCAGTAAAAGCAATAGGAAATGCAGTCGGAAAATACATCGACAGATCTGAACCAAGGGAGAACATGCATGCATGCGCAAGGATCTGCGTGGAAGTAGACCTAGGGAAAGGCCTGCCAGAAGCTATAAAGATAAAGGTGGACCAATGGATGCACATACAGCAGCTGGACTACGAGCAGCTTCCCTTCAAATGCAAGGTATGTCACGAGTATGGCCATTTTGCAAATAGATGCAGTAAGTTAAAAGCTAATGAAGTAGAGAATATTGAGGAAAATGCTGAGGGTTCATGGGAACATGTCAAAAGAAAAAAGCCTTCTCCCACACAGGGAAACACTCACAAACCCCCCCTCGGAATCTAGCCTTCCCCCCCCCCCGCCCCCCCCCCCCCAAACTCAGCTTTCCCCTCTTCCTCCAATCCTTTCGAATCTCTGTCTGCCGAAGAACCTTCTTCTCCCCCCCCCCCCCTCCCCTCGGGCAGCCTCTCCCCGCTCGAACCCTCCCCCTTCCCCCCCTCCCACCATCGAAAGAATTCTCACTAGAAACAAAGCAAAAGAAGCCAATCAGCCCACCGACCCCCCGAGGAAAGTTGGCCGAAAGACAAACAAGGAACTCAGAGATGAAACAGCTGCAAAGGAGATGGCAACGGGAACACAGCAACCTATGGACTCATACTTAGGCAAGCTAAAAGGGAGTGGAGAAAAGGTAAAGGAGAAGTCTGGATCCCACCCAACAAATGGTAAATAATGATCTTGGTCTCTTGGAATTGCAGGGGGATGGGCTCTTCCTTAAAGCTGAAAGCAATAAAGGATTTGTTAAATCAGGAACACCCAGACCTTCTCCTTATCCAGGAGACCAAAATCACTGAACAGGACTTTCATCATCAAATCCAGCACTTCAAAAATTTCACAGGTCTATCTATAGGCTCAGACGGAGCCTCAGGAGGGATAGGAACAATATGGAACAAGAATAACTGGGAAATCATCAACTCACATCTCTGCACTTGGTGGATAAGAACAGATATGAAAAACAAAGGCACCCAGGAAGTTTTTCACATCTACAACATATATGCTCCAAATCATTACAGGGATAAAGCCAGCTGCTGGAACACCATAGATGCAGATCTCCTTTCTATCCAAAACAGTAGAATAATTATTGGGGGCGACATGAATGTTATAAGAAATGTGCAAGAAAAATTTGGGGGAAATTTTCATGCAGACACCTCTCGTGACAAGCTAGAATCCATTATTCAGTCATACAATCTGCTCGACACTCCTCTGTCAAATGGCAAATACACATGGAGCAATAAAAGATCTGGCTCTCATAACATTAAGGAGAGACTGGACAGGTTTTTACTACAGGAAGGAATAGCAGAGAACTATCAGTCCATTAAGAGTTACTTAATCCACGCCTCAGCATCGGACCACAAGCCAGTGATCCTCAACTTGGTCAAAGACAGAAATCTGGGGCCACTCCCCTTCAAATACAACAAAATTTGGGATCTGCAAGAAGATTTTCGTGCCCTCATACAAAATCAGTGGGCTAAGGAAGTAATCGGATCGCCTCATTTTGTCTGGGAAACAAAACTAAAACACCTCCGTGTTGTCATCAAGCAGTGGGCAAAGGATGCGGCGATCGCTGAAAGGAAAAAAAAAACAGACTTGATCACAAAGATGGAGCGGTGGCATAAAGATAAAGAGTCCATCCAATATTCAGAAGAAGACTTAGAGCAGGAAAAAAATCTTTATAGGGAACTCTATCGACAAAATCGAGTAGAGGAGGAGGAACAAAGATTGAAATCTCGTTGTCTATGGCTGAAAGCCGGAGACAAGAATACCACATTTTTCCACAATAACATTAAACTCAGGAGAGCTGGCAATCAAATTGATAAAATTGAGGTCGATGGGAAAGAGATGAAGGACCAAGAAGAAATCAAAGATGCAGCCTACAATCACTTCAAGGCCCTCCTCTCTTCAGCACCTCAGCAAATGGATAGCACAGACTTTCTCAGTACAATAGAGTGTAAATTATCAGAGGAACATAACCAAGAGCTGGACCAAGACATCACTGAAGAGGAAATTCGAGCAGCAACATTCAGCATGCAGCAAGATAAGGCTCCGGGTCCGGATGGATACACGGTTGCCTTCTACCGACAACACTGGGAAACAATCAAAAAAGATTTTGTCCGGATGATAAAGAATGTCTTCAGAAATCATAAGCTGGGAGAGAACACCAAGTCTTCACACATTGCCCTGATCCCCAAGGAAGCAAACCCCCTCTCGTTTGACAGGTTTCGCCCCATTTCTTTATGCAATGTCTCTTATAAGATTATAACAAAAATCCTTGCAAATAGACTCAAAAAAGTCCTTCCCCTTTTAATATCTGAAAATCAAGGGGGTTTCGTTCCAAGCAGGCAAATAACAGATAATGTCATTCTAATACAAGAAGCCATCCACAGCAGTAACAACAGAGGGGAACGAGGAATGATAATCAAACTTGACATGGCTAATGCCTTCGACCGTGTGGACCACTCCTTCCTAACAGCAGCACTAAAAAAATTTGGGTTCTCAAGCAACTTCATCAGCATAATCAATGGGTGCATCTCCAACCCTTGGACTGCACCTTTGATTAATGGTCGACCCAGCAAATATTTCAGAAGCTCTAGAGGGCTGAGACAAGGTTGCCCCCTTTCTCCATTTCTTTACATTATCATGGCTGAGACCCTGAGTATCCATCTTGATCATCTTCGCAGCAACAAAGAGATCCCGGGAATCTGTATAGAAAGAGGGATAAAAGAGATAAATCATTCGCTCTTCGCGGATGACACTCTTTTAATTGGTGGAGCCTCCAGCCTAATGGCAAGGAGATTTAAAAGAGTTTTGGATGCTTTTCTTACAGCTTCTGGGGGTAAATTGAACAATAGAAAATGCAGGATATACACATGGAATGTCCCTCCCCAAATTCAACAAAGAATATCCCTGATTTTGGACATCCCAGCACAAAGGAATTGGAGCTCTTTCTCCTACTTAGGACTGCCTCTGGCTAAGGAATCTGTTAAGGCTGAAGTCTGGACAAAACACATAGAAAAGATGAGAGGCCTCCTTCAGGGCTGGGGAGCTTCTTGGCTCAACTTAGCCGGCAGAACAATTCTCATCAAGGCTGTCCTCTCAGCTCTTCCAATCTACCAGTATGCAGTCATTATGGCTCCGGTCAGCATTCATAAACACATGGAACTCATCATGAGAAGTTTCCTCTGGCAGGGAGGAAAGCAGGAGACCAAGAAATTCAGCCTTGTAAAGTGGGATCAGGTAACCCTCCCTTATGAAAAAGGGGGTCTCTCCATTAAACTTCCAAATCTCTCAAACCAAGCTCTGGGGCTCAAACTGATCTGGAAAATTCTCTCAGACAAAGGATCGTGGTGGGTGGAGGCCATAAAACGGAAATATCTCAGAGGCTCGAATTCTAACATCCTCACTGAAGCAATTGTAGACAGGCCTTGCACACCAATGTGGAGACTTATCAAAAAAGTTCTGCCTCACTTCAAAGAAAATGTATCCAAACTCCCAGGAAATGGAAAGGACACCAAGATTTGGTTGGACCGCATCATGGGTTCAAAACCGAGAAACCTTCTACAAGGCCTTCGACCCCTGCAGGATTGGATGGAAGCACGAAAGATAACATCCCTGTTCGACATCTCTTTATGGAACCACAATAGATGGCTCGACTGGAAGGATATTCAAACACCCCCCGTCCTCAAGGATCAATGGATCAACCTCAAGCTTTCTCTCTCTGGTTCTGCTCCAACAAATATGAGGACTGAAGATAGATATATCTGGGACTCCTGTGGAGGGAATTTCACAGTGAAAGAAGGATACAAAACTCTGCAAAACTTATCTCCCTCAGCAAATTGGAATCTTCACACAGCTGCTTGGAAGTCAGAGTGCCTCCCCAAAGTGAAATATTTCAATTGGACACTCCTCAAGGGGAAAATCCTTACAGCTGAGAACTTAAGGAAAAGAGGAATTCAGGGCCCTTCAATTTGCTGCTTCTGTCGAGCAGAGGAGGAGTCCATCCAGCACACCTTCTTAATCTGCCCCTTAGCACATAGCTGTTGGAAACAGTTGATAAGTCCTATGGAAACTCGAGAAAGCCTTGATCAGATCTCCAACCTTCAGAAAAACTGGAGGAACAGCTACCCCTACACCAGGAAAGGTAAGCACAATCTCATCCGAGTGTGGAAATGCATCCCTGCCACCCTTTGCTGGCACCTCTGGCTAGCAAGAAACAACTATGTTTTTAACAACAAAGAGCCCAACATGGCTAGTATTCTGGCAAAGACAATAGCTAGCATCTCTGAATCCATCAGTGCAAATTACATAGCTCCTCCAGATCAGACGAGCTGGCTCCAAGAAGAGAGAGACTGGTATAGCAAATTTAGTCTCAATCACAATCAAAATCAGCTTTCTCAGGCATCAATCAACAAGAAAAGGCCAAATTGGAAACTCAGAGGACCCAAGGAAGAGGTCCAACAGTGGATTTTAAATCAGAAGCGCCCTGTTCTTCTCTTCGATGGTGCTTCGAAGAACAACCCGGGGAAAGCCGGAGCAGGGGGCATCATCAAAGATCATAACGGGAAAAGCATTCTTAGCTATGAATGGGGTCTGGGGAACGCTTCCAACAATGCAGCTGAAGCATACAGCCTTCTCCTAGGGACCTCTCTTCTGCTTAGATTGGGAATCAGGAACGCACTAATACTGGGGGACTCGGCCATTATCATTGCCGCTATGGTCTCAGGCAAAGATTTTATTAAGGAAGGCCTCAACAACATCAAGTCCAGGATTCATGACAACCTCAGACACCTGGGAGACCCAACTTTCCTACACATTCTAAGAGAAAACAACGCAGATGCAGATCACCTAGCAACTAAGGCTGTCAGCAGACAGCAAGGACAAGTTCGTGAGAATGAAAAGATCTATGACAAGGCAATCCCTTAGCAGATTAAGCCGCCATTCAGACCATCTGTTCAGCGCCCTCAGAATCCGTCCTCTCCTCAGTCACTCTGGTAGTCAATCTCTCCTCGATCTCCACCACGCACTCTCTTCCATGCTTTCCTCACCCTGCTCCTTCGTTATCAGCGCAAAGCATCTCCATTTCACGCGTGCCCCTCTCCATCTGAATGCTGGTAAACGTCCCCTCCTTCCCCTCATCGACTGCAGCAGGGATTTGGTACAGGATACGCATTCAGATTTTCTCAATAAAAATAATCTGACCTCTCATCACGACCGGCCTCCCTCTCCTCTTTATATTCACCTCCCTTCTCCAGACCGTCCCAGCACTCCTCTGTTTATTCTGAATCAGTTGTGGATCGAAGTGGGTTTCGAAAGGAATAGAATCGTCCTCAGTAGCAGAAGCAAACAGAGCGCTTGTTTCACCAAGCGCCTGCTGCCTCACTCTCGGGTTCAGTCATTCAACATCAAGCGAGGCCGACATCAAAGCACCCGCGCAGAGATAGCTCCTTCTTCAGCTCTCAGGTATAAACCGCATCACTCACAGTATCTCTGTTGCCTAACTCCTCTTTATTTAGAAATGGCAGAGCCCTCTGAGAACAGAAAGCAGAAAGAAGCTCAGAAGGGCCACGAAAAGAAGGAGACCCCGCTGGACCGCGTACTGGGAAATGATACCTGCACCCTCTGTAAAGAACACTGCTTTATGATTGCTCGGTTCGTTAAACACCACAAGGATCTCGAAGATGACTTTCATGCAGACAGCAGGTCCAAGAGGAAGAAACTTGAGAAACAGAAGGCAGAAATAGAGAAACTCAAGGAGAGATGCCAACATCTGGAGGAGGCCATTACCTACATAAAGTCCATCGCGCAAAGCATGCAAGCAGAAGCATCTACCAAGGCCAGCAAAAAGGAGCCCCAGGTGGAAGACTCGGTTAATCAGTTCTGGTAAACAGTCATATGTCAAGCAAATTTTGTCTTCTTGCTGGCCTCTTCGTTCGGCAATACAGTCGTTACCTATTTCAACTCATTTTCACTAAGTTTAACTCTCAGAAGTCAAGGACTGCGAGCCTATTTTGGACTTCTTCCCTCTCTTTCTTTTCATCTTATGTAACAGCTCCTGCTTACAGCAGTTTTTTATAATACAAGAGTAGACGATCATGTTAAAAAAAAAAATTTCTCAAAGTCAAAACATTATAAGTATAATTAATTAATAATTCCAAAAATGAGCTTGATTTGCAAGCATAACTTAAATTTAATCAATAATATCATATAATTAATGTTCTCATCTTCTAGAGTTTCATTATTGTCTTCTTCCATAATATTTTGTGCTTCAATTGGTCATTTTCCTCTTTTGATGGATCTTCGTTGTTTGAAAATCTCCCAAAGTATCCCTTTCCAATCATTCAATCTAATGGTGGTTGCGGTTCCTTTGCCTATTTTTCCACACGTGATTCATTAAAATCCTCTTTCCTCTTTCCACATGTGATTCATTAAAATCTTGCGTTGGATCTAGAAGAAATTGAAGAGTGTTAATCTTTGTTGAATAAATTTGCATTGTATTGAGTCTTTTTCAATAACAATGCATTTTGTTCCTTTTTGTAGGCAATATGCTAGTGTTGTACCTAATCATCAAGTACAAAAGTAATTTAGTATGAACACATGAGCGTGAGAATAAATCCAAAAACCAATCTCCTTCATTTGAACATAAATCTATAAGATAGTTAATCAATAATTGTGGTTTTTGATAAATGTTAACTATCTCTCCTTTTACTTCTTTATCTTCATATGTTACTTTTTTTATGACAGCGTTATGAACCAGTACTTGGCTATGGCTCTTTTCATCTACCCGATTCAAAAGAATAGGCTTATAATTATCATATTTTGTCTAACATTCAACATGAATGAACTCACAATCGCTTATAATTGGTTAATCTCCACAACCAATAAGATATGACTTTTGCCTATAACATGAAATAGTAAAAGTTCAATTAACTTGTACATAAATGATTATTTTAACATTAATCAAACATACAATTTCAATGTCTTACCATGTAAGTTGCATCATTGAGTTTTTTTTTCCCTTGAAACTTGCTAATAACATTGCAAATTGTGTGTCTGAATGAAATGTCACAAATCTCCAAAATGGTGATGTTGTGACTTCTAGAAATCTTGTAACCACTTTACTAAAATCTTGATAATTATAAGGGTCACTATCATATTCAATGTTTGGGATATTGAAACCATGAGGAATATCTGCAATAATTACGGAATAATCCCTTTTAGGGATGGGTTTTGCAATGTTTTCACAATCACCTTGTAGTATTTGATATTGGATAGTCTAGATCCCATTTCAAATTAAATGAGTAAGACTAGGATCAAGTTCAACATTCCTAAGACACTTCTTTCTTAGCCTTTCCATCTTAATTTTTTCAATAAAGGTTTTTAAACTAACATGTACTCCATTTGCATCCTTTTTCAACATCTTTAATGAAATAAACAAATATATGTATATGTTATAAAATAAAAATAGTATACATATGAATAAAAATGAATATATAAATCAACATACATTTTTTAATGCAAGATAAAAATCTTTTAGTGTTGATGTAGAACTTGAATCTAGGTAGTTGCATATAACATCATCTCAACTATCTTCATTCAAGAATTTAACCATTTGTTCTTGTATTCTCATATAAACCTTGTGTTTAAATAAATAAAGTAAAAAATGTTACTATAGTGATATGTATAACAAATACTACCAACAACAATATGTTATATTTAATATATATATATATAAAATCCAAAAATAAGTAAAAATAATTCAACAAACTTACTTTTGAAATTCCTCGCACATTTCGTCCAATGATAATTCACTTGACTTCACACAAGATAATATTTTTTTGACAAGTTTTTCATCCTTCACTCCTTACATTGTTCTCTAAGGTGTGATAGTCATATCTTCTGGAAGGAGCTTGATTTCAAGACCTGATTTACTACTGGTACATATCAATGGTTTAGACTTTTTGTCGTTCTGTTTTTTATGGCAATGCTCTTCCACATGTAGAAAACCTCATTAATCAATTCCCATATCAAAATTTAAATTGGAAAATGTTATCCATACCTTTGAATATTTCTAAATTTATTTTTCCGCCTTTGGGATTGATTTTTTTCCTCAATTTGATAACCTATTTCCATACAACATTCCTTATGAAAGGCAAAACTAACCTTTCTCTTATCCCCTCCATCATTTGTCTTTTATCTTCTACATAATGGTTCCCCCGAATGAAATAATATTTGTATTCAAAACATCTTCACTTATCGAATGTCTCTTTGTTGGGAAATCGAAGTGGATCAACAAGAAGCAAATAATCAACCACATGTGCATATGGATTGTACATAATCAATGTTTTCAAGTTGTGAACATTCAGGTGGTGTGGCTTTCTAATTTTATATTTAGATTGTCCTTCATTTGGCATATTGATTTGGCTGACACTAAGTTCAAATGTATGATTGCCCTCAATTAGGTTTGTCTTCATCAACCGATTTTGAATGGCATTTTGTTTTGTTTTAATAATGTCATCCTCTAAATCAACACTTGGTGTAATGATTTCCCTTCTTCCTTTTGAGCTTTCATTAGGATCTTCACTACCACCCATGATTCTTTCAGAATGACAACTTTTAATTTCTTCCTTCTGTTGGTTATCATATTTTCTTCTACATAAGCAATATCCTCATCATTAACTGGAAGGGATACATTCTGAAGCATTTTTATTTTTGGTCTTTTATGGATCTTCTCATTTCCAACATTAGTTCTAATCTTGTTCTCAGTAATGGAAACATATTCTTCAGCTTCAACTTCCTCATCTTCAAAATTAACATGTCTAGCTTTACTAGATTGATCCACTATAGGCATTCTTTGTTGATTCCCTGTATGTAGTCTTGTAGCATCTTGAAGTAATTATTTTTTCTTTCTCATGTCTTCTTCTGACTCTGAGAAACGGTTGACCACATTCATAATATCTCGCTCTATAAAATAAACTCCCCCCAACATAATTGAAAAATCCTCAACAAAATTATATCAAACAAAATATAATATGTCAATAATAAGTAAGTTATAAAAAATATAATGATACAGTTACAATAACGCAAAACACATAAATATAAATAAGCAAACTTACATTGTTTTGTACAATGTCGCTTACGATTTGTTTACATATCTTTGTAGAATCTTCCTCCGTGTCATACAACAAAAATGAAAAATGATATTTAATATTCTCATGTGACTTGGACAGTTTTGTAAGTACATAAACAACTTATGTATTTGGCACCAAACATATGTCTAGTACTTTTCGGAGCACTTCATAACTTCCACCATTGTAAATCATACTAGCATATATATATATATATTTGTAGATCTTCTTTACCTTCTCTATCTTTCACATACCATGCAAATTTTGTACACTTTACTTCTTGTGATTTCATCCAATATGAAATCATCTTCTTTTCCTCTTAGGAGCTAATTGCTGGATATTTACCAATTGGCCCAGGTTTGTTTCGTTCAGTAGTATTCTTTGCGGGTCCACCTACAACTTTAGATGATACTAGTTATTATACTTATATGAATAACTTTAAATAGATAGCAATTAAAGGAGGGACTTCCACTCTCCATCCAACCATGGGAGAGCTACATTGTGATCTATCTTACAACTAACCACGACTGATCTAGATCCAAAGTCTAAATGGATGCTTGCACAAGGGAATTTTACACCAATGGATTTAGTCAAACACTAAGGAGATGGATTCAAGTAGTTCAATCAACTATTGTCTAGTAGTAAGCATCCCAATGACTCGCCAAATCTCTTATTTCAAAACACTGGGCTTCACCCAAATTCAAGTAATAGTGTATTGCTCAATTTTGAAGGATTGAACCCACTATGAGAGTGGTTTAACATCCAATGGGAAAGAAATTAGTGGTTCATTGACAAAGGCAAGCACTAAGTGGTTTAACAACAAAGGGGAAAGCACTTAGTTGTGTGTTTAACTATTTAGCGAGAACTAAGTGTTCAATATGCCCCAAAAATGCACACAATATTTAGTCCTCAAGGAGATATGAATGTCCACACTCCACTGAGATTTTAACCAGTGAATTTTTGAGTGAACAAATTTTAATCAGGTAGACGAACCCCAACTTCACTTCTGTTGTACGTATAAATAGGTAATCTGTATCCATTCATGTATTTGGGAGAGGTAAAATTAGATATTCAATGCATTTTCCGTGAGGCACCACTTGCATCATACTCGACTTTGTTGAAGGGTTATCCCTAAGGACTATCTCCTCGAACTATGACATGGGAAAAGGAATGGGCACTGCCCTCTACTTCCACCGCCCCAGTCTAATCTCTTAATGACTAGAAATAGTCCAATTCTTTTCCAATCATATTACACTAAAATTTTATTAGGTGTTTGCTTCTCGAGTTTTGAAAATAATTATGGCATTAATTTTGACAAGGTATGGGTCATGGCTTTTCAAATATGCGAGTAAGCAAGATCCCCTCATACCAAGAGTCTGTAAGGTTGTCCCTTCCTTGGTTGTTTCAATTAATTAATTTTAAATAATAATTGTTAGATGTTTAATTGGGGTTCATCCAATCATGGTTCTTCATAAAATCACAACTATTATTACAAGGAATAGGGTAGAATAGGGGCATGTTACAAACCCCACCGTTGTAAAGGAACATCGTCCTTAGTATTCTATAATAGAGAAAAGAAACAATAATTGAGCCTTATAGCTACAACTCTTTACAACAACATTTTTCTATTTCCTAAATTGTCATGTCCAACCATGTCATCCATTGTCTTCAAGGCTTCCATAGGGAAAATTTTCAACTCATCACTTTCTGTGACACCTCTAATGCATTATGATCCCAATGAGTATGCACATAAATCCTTTAAGCCAATTTACTTATGTTTCCTCTACCTTGTAGTCACACACCTTCCAAGTTTAGGTGTTCCCTTTTCTACATCCCCAATCCTCAAGGGATTCATTACTTCGCAAGGCTTCCTCACATAGCCAAGGAATCCCTATGGCTTACTCTAATAACACACCATAATTTTCACAGCATACCTCATGGTGATCAATGCATATCATAGGGTTATGGTGTCACCACAATGGCCTAATACCTAAGGTATTTAGTTCCACTATGCTTCCAATGCACTACTCTGATATTACCATGATGATACTACTTGATGTTGCTTGTGATCGACACCTTATATCTATTGTAGATAGTTCAACATCTCTCCTATATCATAAGCATACAATTCTTATGTGATTAATCATTAAAAAAAAAAATCAAATTAAACCACACTTTCAACAACAAATTCTTTAAATTGATACTTATCTTTGTGGTTTGAACAAACTCTCTCTCACTTACTCTCTGGATTTAAAACATAAGTATTTCACCCAAGTCACAAAATACTTGTGTTGCTCATCTTCTTAGGATTGAATCCACTATGTAGGTGGTTTAGAAACAAAATGGAAAGCACTAAGTAGTTTCACAACCAACACTAATCACCCAATAGTTAGGTGGTTTAACAACAAATTTGCAAGCACTAATTTGTTTCACAACCAACAACAAGCACCTAATAGTTAGGTGGTTTAACAACAAAATGGCAATCATTAAATGGTTTCATAACTAATAGCAAGCACCTAGTAGTTAGGTGGTTCAATAGAAAATTTGTAAGCACTAAGTAGTTTCACAACCAATAGCAAGCGCCCAATAGTTTTAACCAAGGGATTGACTCCATTGTGAAGGTGGTTCGTCAACCTATTGGTAAGCACTTAGAAAGCATTAAGTGATTCACTAGTCTAAATAAATGAATAAATGAATCACTAAAAACTAAATCACTTAATACACCTGAATCACTTAATACACCCGAATCACATAATACAACTAAATCACAGAAGCAAACCAAACACTAAAGTAAACCCTCTCAACAACGTTGTTAATACTGTCATGCCTGGTCTGAAATGGATCAAATTAGTAATGTTGTGCTAATTCCCCATTCAGAATAAAACCCAAGATCCTTATCATTTTCTCATCAAGTGTTTAAGGATTCACCATTTTTGCTTAATTAACTGATTCCCATGATAGCTTCTTATGTAAATGTTATAAACAAACTAACATAAAACATATGCTGAACAATAGCAAAATCACAGCAAAGAACATCAAAATACAACACACAACACAGAGATTTGATGAGGAGTTCACCCCTCCTGGGCTACGTCTCCTTGGTCTAGCTTCCAATGCTTGGGCCTCTCTATTATGCTCCAAATTACAACAAAAGTGTGTTTACAATGCTCAAATGCCTCTTAAACTTGTCTCAATGAGTTCAGAATAGCCAAAACTGCCAGAATTGACTCTTTTTCCACCTAATTTGGATAAGAATTGAAGAAGTTATGACCTTCTCTAGTTCTCCCACTATTTGTCCGATCTAGAAAGCATATCAACAACTTTGTTATAAATACCTTTCTTGCATCTGATTACCAAGTGGAATTGTTGTAAAAATTCCATCAAACGAAAGTGCCTTGTTTGCTGCAATTTTATTTGAGATTGTAGATATTGCAAAGGTTGATGATCGATGTGAATAAATGTTTATTTTCCCATTAAGTAATGCTTCCATTTCTTCAAACTTTGCACCAATGTGTAAATATCCTTATCATATGTAGGATTAGCTAATAATAACACAATTAAAAATATCATAATGAAAAGAAATGGGCTTACCATGTTGTAAAAGAACTACACCCATGGCGTAGTCGCTTGCATCTATTTGTATTTCAAATAGTTGTTTCAAATTCGACAATGCTAAAATTGGGGTTGAACTGATCTTTTGTCTTAAAGCATCGAATGCCTTTTCTGTTTGCCTCCCCACTGGAAGACAACCTTCATGCTGGTCAAAGCATGTAGTGGAGCTGCTATGGAAGAAAAATTGGCAATGAACTTCCTCCAGTACTGCGCTGCTCCCAGAAAACTTCTTACTTCTGTGACTGATTTGGGTATTGGCCAAGTCACAATGACCGAAACTTTAGAAGGGTTAATCTTCAGCTCATCTCCTCCAACTATGTGGCCCAAATACAATAAGGAAGTTTTCCCAAATTCACATTTAGACATCCAACACTTTCCTCACATGCTTGACATGTTCCCGTGATTTGTTGAATATCAAAATATCATCTAAATAGACAATTACAAACTCATCAAGAAAGGACCTTAAAACATCATTCATAATGCTCATCAATGTAGTTGTAGCATTGCAAAGACTGAAAGTGTGTTTACAATGCTCAAATGCCTCTGAAACCTGTCTCAATGAGTTTAGAATAGACAAAACTTCTAGAATTGACTCTTTTTGCACCTAAATTGGATAAGAACTGAAGAAGTTATGACCTTCCCTAGTTCTTCCACTATTCGTTCTACAAAATGCTCCACATCCAGCATGATCCTATAAATTAGCCCCAAAAACGCTCTAACTGGGCAAAAATTTCAACGCATGATAGGCCATAATCTGTCAACCGAAACTTAAATCGTAATCATCAAGGACCAGCAAGCTTAAGGTCTGTGAACACTGCGATGATTTGCGATTACAATGTGTGTGGACCCAACAAGAGTATTAAACGGAGCCTATAACCTTATCGCATATAGGACGTCACGATCGATGGAAAACCAATGGTCTTGGACATGTGAGATTGTGCGGTATTACGATTTGCGATTACGATATCACATCGGAATCCCTGATCTCACTGGGGGTCGATTATGTAGTACTTCACTCCCTTCGCCGATGTGCAATTGCGATTTATTGCATCGCAACCCTTCCCTACTCGTACTGATTATTTAACATGATCTGCTTGCGACTTACAATTGCGATATGTAGGGTCCAATGGAAGTCTACCACTTGGCACCTCCTCATTCGTTGAAGGGCCTACCACGACATCTGAACTTTGACTTGCTCTAACTTCTGCATACGAGCTCAAATTTGAGTGTTGTTCACACCGATGGAATCAGAATGACAATCTCTTCAATCTGAAGTTAAGTTTAAGAAAATTCTAACACTTTGGTTTTTGAGCACAATTTTGAGCACCTAATCAATGCTATACCAAGAAAAGTGACCACTGTCAATAACAAATCAACCATGCCTAATGTAAATCATCCAAGCCACTATT
The DNA here is from genome assembly GCA_031772625.1 of Pinus tabuliformis. Lineage (NCBI taxonomy): Eukaryota > Viridiplantae > Streptophyta > Pinopsida > Pinales > Pinaceae > Pinus > Pinus tabuliformis. The sequence continues at coordinate 630,337,202 of CM062814.1, read as the reverse complement.
TCTCATCTATATTAAGTCAAGCCAATATGCCCTTCCAACTTTTACTATATAAACCAAATATTGTCATTATCAAAGCATAATCATGATCAAGTTATCCTTAACAATCAATAACAAATAATACAATAACTCATTCAATTCATACTTTTCATAATCAGATCAGAACATATATGTGACTGTCATAAAAGGGATCCACGTATATACACATTTCTCATGCAGAGCACTAGCATACAAATCTCAAACCTTCAACAATTTAATCAAGATGCCAAATGCTAAGCTAACTAATTCTCATCAATATATTCATCAATCAACAAAACAATTGTCATCTAAACACTCATACTTCAAAATGACTGTAATTAACCAAAACCAACAAAGGAATACACAATCAAACCAAATAGTTACATCTAGATACATAGTCAAACCAAATATTTGTATTTGCATACACAATCAAACGAGATCTATGCATCTGCATGCACACCCAAAACATATCTCTACATATAATAATCAAATTAATCTACTTTTTTTTAGCAACATAAACATTTGTCCATAATTACACCTACAATAAGCATATCAATCAATCATATCCATTAGCTTTCCAATGCAATTTCAAATCTAAGCATTATCCTTACTCCCTGGTGCACACATATTCTTTATATGTCATCATCCATCTACAAACTAGCTGGGCATAACAAGAGTATGACATCATATGACTCATATGACAAGTTGACATCAAGGATAATACATTTGGCATCCAAGTTAACATCATATTATATCTAGGTTGACATTAAATACAACATTAGGCTAGAGCCAAAAACTATCATCCATGATAAAATGAAAGTACAAGTTATACTCAAAACATGTTGGAATACCCAAAACATTAAGTAAAAACACATGATTGCAAGATGGTTAAAGTATCTGCAAAATAGTGACCCGCCTTCTTGCAAAAATAAGGTAAAATGGTGATAGGTGTCTAGTTAATGCAAATGGTGGAGAAATATGGCATATGAATATAAAGCAAATGTAAAATTGTTAGCTAATTATTATCCAAAAAACTTCTCTTATAGGATTACCTACTTATTCGTTCAAAAACTTCCCATGTTTTCATGAAAACATATTTGTACACAATGCCATAAAAATGTTGCAATTGTATGACACACTTATCCCAAGTTTTGTTAAAGATAACTACGTCATCTATATACACAATAAAAAAATTGGCAAAAAGAAAAAACAAGTCCATGCTCTCTTGAAATTAAAAAAGACATTTACTAATCCAAAGGGCATAATTGTCCATTGTTATTGTTCCATATGAACAACAAATGTTGTTTACATCAATCCTTTTGTTTAATTTGAATTTTCCAAAAACCAAATTTCATATCATATAAGATAACGTTTCATTCAGCCCCAAGGGTTAGCTCAGTTGTTCAAAATCAGTGCCTCGCTATTGGGAGGTCACAGGGTCCAATCTCCTTGAAGCCCTTGGGGTTAGGCCTTGCTAGTGGGCCGCGGGGCTAGATTCCCTCCGAGGTTGATCAGCCCAGATTTTTCCGTGGACGTAGCGCCACCCATTGACCAAGGTGTCCGTGAACCAAAAAAAAAAGATAACATTTCATTCTTATAAAAGCATCCTTACTTTAAATTCATCATTATTTTGAATTGGATGTTTGATGTCTTTTAAGTAAGAATTCAAAGGTGTATAATCTATGGTTAGTCTCATTCTTCCTTCTTTTTGTCGAGTGTTAATTTATTAGTCCAAAAATGCATTGGAAAAACACTCTTCTTAAGTAACATGAATCACAAAAACCTAAATTCAGAAAAATCCTTTATCATTTTCCTTTTCATTTCATCCCAAAGTGCAATTCTCATTAATGGCTTATGAGGGCTTTCTTTCTTTTCTCGATGGACAAGGTTTGACCAAATTTTGAATGATTCTTTTTAAATAACTCTGTTTTGTAAACATGATAGAAACGATAACAGGATGATCTTCAAACGAGACGAAACTAATGAAACATTTTGATACTTAATAGCTTCAAATGGATAATCTTTCTCATTGATAATTAATTCATTGTTCTTTTATCCTTTGATGCAAAAAAAAAAAAGCATTGGAATGTCACACCATTGCCAAACATCTATATGAAAGCCACTGTCGAAAATCTATATAAAAACAATTTTTGTGAGCGAGAGAGAAAAAACCAAGAGTTTCTACCAAATCTTCTAAGAAAAAACTCTTAAGAGATTTAAGCTTGAAAGTCATGTACGATATATGCTTCTTGCTAAAAGAAACTACAAATATTGGAAATGTGAGAGTTTTAACATCTATTTCAAGCGTTTCTTCTAAATCTTCATCACGAAGGAAGTTGCCTATTGGTGCTAGAGAAGGAGATGCAACTTACTCCCACTTTAATTCTAATTAGACAAGATCTTCATCATTTTTTAGATCCTTTCATCATTTTCATAATCTAAATTTGTAGTTAACAATTAGTTCTAAACTTCATTATTTTCTTTTATTAGTTTCCCAATGCAACTGAAACAATGCTCCAATTTCAATGCTCTTTCATTCAGCGGAGCAGAATACAACATAAATCTATATAATTGTACTATGACCTTTCCTTCTATAATGTGTACTGAAATTATGAGATTGCAGTAGCATTTATAAAAGAGAAAGAAGGCACATGCTTGCTAGTTGTTTTTTTGTGCTTAGACTCTTCTAAATTAACAATTTAGTTGTTAAAGTCGATACTATAGAATAAGCTTAGAGCCAACTGCATGACAATAATAGCATAGCCATCAACTTGACGTAGATCAATGAACTTCGTGATTAGCATGCAACAATTGATGAAGAGTACCAAAGTGAAGAGTTAATACCCATAGCATTAGATGGGTCCTCTTCTTCTTTGTAGCATTTTGTTTAGGGGGTTTATGCTGGTCCGCTTTGAGAATATATGGAAGCATCTTGTCCAAAAAGAGACCAGCTTGGAGAGTGTTGCAAGGATGGAGTAAAATCTCTAATTCATGAGTAAGGAGGATAGCAATAGATAGCTCTCATCCATGTTTGAGACGCACTTTTTCATAGTCTCGTACGTGTAATTTAACACCATGTTGGGTGTCTAATGTGTTATGTGTTTAAAGTACCTTAAAACATCAAAATGATAATTAAAAAAAAAAACTGCAAAAAAGGGCTTACAATGAAATACAGCAGCAGCCCTCAGATAAACGTACATAATAATAATATACAGTGAAAAGCGTAGCAGAGACTGCGCTTTGCTTAGGCTGTACGACTTTTCAAAAAGCTAACTGTATCCATGGAAAGCTGTTGAGCCATCCATGGATGGTGAACTTCCAGTTCTCTAATAGCCATATCGTATAATTCACGGTTTGGATCCTCTGAAGACAAAATATTGTGCGCAGCTTTCTTAGTTATCTCTAAACCATGTAAGTAGGCCAGCTTTAGAGTTTCAATAAATGCATACTTTAGCATGGCATGTTGGGAGATGAAATTATCCAACCTCCTAAGGAGAAGTTGCACTTGGTAGAAATGGGCAAGCTTAACAAGTTCCCTGTAATGAGCATGCATATCTTCATCACTAAGCTGAGCAGTGTACAAGAACTTCAGAAAGGCTCTCACACTTTCTCCTCCACCTTCATGAATTTCCACTCGTTTTGTTTCTTTTTCTTTCATATCGACTTCTTCCAGCATTGCTCGGAAAACATCTGATCTACTTGGCTGCACAAATTACAGAACATCCATCATCAGAATACTCATAACACAATAATAATATTGAAGGTGGAGAACCGCAATAATATTGAAGCTGGAGAACCACAAAACTCACGAGAATAAAAGAGTGTGCAGTAAGCGAGGATCCGTCTGATGTGCAAAAGAGGGTAACGTCTCCACTCTCATATAATTCGGTTGGATCAGAGCTCCACTTTCTCAGAAACTTAGCATCATGTTTAGACTTGTAAAACCGTTCCTGTATTTTTAAATTGTCCTCACGATCAGCATCAAGAAATTTTTCCAAATCCTGGGTCTTGTCATACAGCTTTTTAAAACAAGGGGGACAGACACCACCGTTTCTGCCGAGATGACCGCAATTGAGCTGTGGCATTGGCGCTGCCATGCTACTGCCTGCATTCAATAAAAATGTAAATTAATTTGGAGGGAGGTGGTGGAAAGCAATAGAGCTCCGTTCAATTAATATTTCTCCACTGTATCTACCATACCTGAGAGGGAAACAGCGAGAATTGTTCTAATATTAAAGTTAATTGCTGTCTGAAGCGAAAAACGGAAATTGGTTGTTATCGACAAAAGATGCTAGAAATAAATATACCGTATCTTTGGCCACATATAAATATACGTGTGCTGCTTATTTCATTAGTAGCGTCGGTCACGATTTATACATGAAACTCTAAACCGTGTAAGTGCCATTATTGATTAGCATAGGGTCTACTAATCCATCTTAGTTTTGGTGAGACTAATCTCCTATGCTCTCTTTGTCTCATGTTAATTGTATTGTATGGAGGCCTTAGGTATAACTAAACATTTCATTTTCCGAAGTGTTTTGCATTGTTAAATGCTAAATGAAATATATAAAATAGTTTTTATTAAATGTAAAATGAAATTTATATTTATAAAATAGTTTTTATTAAATGCAAAATGAAATTTATTACATGGTTTTTATAAATAAATGTCTTTCGGATTTAGGGAAAATTTTAAGAACCCCCTAAATTTACATGTATAAAAATGGGCGAATCTCCATGGTATATAGGAAAAATGGAAGGCAATTTTATCAATAATATGATATGTATATATAATTTTTTGGCGAATCTGTCACCAGGCATGGCGAATATTTTACTCAATTATAAAATCTTGTGTTTATTGAATACACAAATGAAATCGTTGCATTTCTTTAAAATATCTTTTGAAATCAAAATTACCGAAATTACATATCGATAACCTAGTGGGTGTAGGATAAAATTCACCCGTGCCATTCACAAAAAGCATGAGAAAAAACCTAATACTATATATAAAACCAAGAAAAATTTAAATTCATCACTTCTAGGGACCTCGTAACCACCCTGCCAATACACAAGTATGTTCCTGTTTGCAATTAGAAAAATTACCCAAATTGAAATCTGTTTACTCCACTTCTAGGGACCTCGTAACCACCCTACCAATACACAAGTATGTTCCCGTTTGCAATTAGAAAAATTACCCAAATTACAATCTGTTTACTCCAGCATATGTTGGAAAGTTATAGAAGGACGACTAGTGCAATCAATCCATTCCTTTTAGCCCTGGATTTGTTTCAGTTTTAAAACAGAAGTATACAAATATACTTGTCCAATGTCTATGCTTTAACCATTCACCTTAAGATGTTTTTACAATATAATTTCCTAAGTCTATTTAATATCTTCATTATCATAAAAACCAACCTATATCCATCTTAACTCCACATCTACCACTCTTAGGGGGATGAAATCTATTTATCCCTTTGAGCACTTGGTAGACCCAGAATTAAGATGGATCTAAGATAGAATTTCCCCTTTAAATAGTCTATGCTCACATGAATACCATGGGTCAATACCATGGGTTATCATAAACCTGGAGCTTAAAAATTACTATTAGTAATTTATAGAAATTAATAAAATTAATAGTTGATTTTTATTTTATTTTTTACTTTAACCAAGCTAAAATGTTTAACATACATTAAATTACAACATCCATTTTTACTCTTGATCGGATAAAATATTTTTTCACTCTATGCTAGTTTTCATATCACGATATTTGATACCTCTTGGGGGTTAGTAGATCCAAAGTAAAGATGGATCTATGCTGGTTTAATTCCCCCATTTAAATAGGCTACATTCCAAGTGAATACAATGGGCCAATACCATGTGCCATTTTGATGAATACCATGGGTCAATACCATGTGCCATTTTTATTTTTATTAATACTAATATTAGGGTTAATAATGTTTTTTTGCATGGTATTAATAAAAATCTAGTCCATGGTATTTGTCCCATAAGGTGACTTATGGAGTAAATATAAAAAAATGTTTTATTTGTTTACCATACCTCTAATTTATTTATATTTTTATTAATTTACCATACCATTCATAAATTCAACTTATGGAGTAAATATAAAAAAATGTTTTATTTGTTTACCATAGCTCTCGCTTATTTATATTTTATTAATTTACCATAGCGTTTTTACAAATATGGTATTTGGCCCATAGGATTCACTTAAATAAAACCTCTTTCTTGAGCCTTCATAAATAGAATGAGGGTTATGGACGAAATATAAAAAGAGGTTTTATTTATTTACCATGTGTCTAGTTTATTTATATTTTTATTTATTTACCATACCTCCACTTTACTTATATTTTTATTTGTTTACACCCTTGCATGTATATAAGGTGACTTATGGAGTAAATATAAAAAATGTTTTATTTATTTACCATACCTCTCATTTATTTATATTTTTATTAATTTACCATACCTCTTTTATAAATATGGTATTTGGGCCTTTGGCCCATAGGATTCACTTAAATAAAACCTATTCTTGAAAATGGGCGAATGGATTCACTTAAATAAAACCTATTCTTGAAAATGGGCGAATGGAAGGTTGTAACTCCTAATTTCAAGGGATAAATTTATCTTTTTTACCCTCTCCCTTAAAATAAGGTGGGCTATTTGAGGTGATTTGTAAAAATGTACTATGATACAAAATATTCGCCCACTAAAAATTTAAAACACCTTAATTTCGCCAAAGGGCGAACATTCGCCCCTAAAATCACCCCTATTCGGATTAATCATCATTAGGATTTGGTTGGCGTTTCGAACCAATTAAGAATGAACTACATTAATTGGTTCGAAATATCTATGAAATCCTAATGATGTGATTAATCCGAAAGACATTTATCTAAAATATGGATCACAAAAGTCTCAGATATTACATAATTCTTATTAAATGTAAAATAAAAGTTATGAAACGTGTTTTAATAGTTATTATTAAATGTTAAAACACATTTTAATTGTACCTTATGAAAAATTGTTTAATTCATTCATAATTGTTTAATTCATGGAACCCATGTCGGTAATAAATTAAAATTTTGGTATAAAATTTGATATATTTATATATTTAAAATTCACACTTTAAAGTTTAATAATAAAAAAGTTACTCATCATGATTCTGTTTTCCGAATTGGCTTCTTGCTATTGTTTGTTTGGTCCAAGGCATGGCCATGCCTCTTTATTGGTTTCAACCGTCCATTTTCTTTACAGAATTTTTTATTTTTCAGTTGTTGTCTCTTGATTTTTTTTTCACTTTGTGTTTGGATTGGTTGGTTTTATTTTATTTTATTTTGGTTTGATACAGAGTAGAAGAGATGTAATGCAAGATTTCGAATTTCCATTGAGTAAAATCACCAGAGTAGGGATTTAGGTATTCAAATAAAGGTCATTGGATTTCATCTCAATAGGAGAGAGTAAGTAATTCGAGGTTGTTCGGGTGTCGTAGTTAGCAGTTCTTCCATACCATCTTGGATGTGTGGAATTGGCGGGTTTGTCATTTCGTAACATTCCATCATTCTAGTTGGTACAACCTCCATATACGAGAGTCGCCACGATCCAGCATCTCATATTATTATTAAGCAAGGGGTAGCGATAAGCTGAACAACATGGAGCATGCGAAGTAATCTTGGCATTTTATAGATCTACATTTTCTCGAAACAGGTTGGATGGAAAATGCATTCAAACATGACAACGAGACAAGAAATTTCAGAGCATGTGGAGACAAATGATTTAAGACAAGTGAAAATTGCCTCATCCGCCAAAGCTGGGAAGTGGGTTTACGTCAATGCCAAACAATATCGGGGCATTTTAAAATGAAGACTAGCCCATCTAAAATGGGAGCAGACAAGGAAAAAATAGTCTAAAAAGGAAAGTAGTGGAGCCCTTCGCAAGAAGCACTCAAACAAGTCCCCTCTACAAACCCGTGGCAACAAAAAGCCCAGAGGAAAAGTCATTGATGATTCTACCTTATACAATCCCACATCCACACCTCTCACCTAGTTATCTGATTTTTATGTGAAAGAATTATTAAATGCAAAACAAAGGTTGGGGATTTTAGAAGCTAAAGAGCAGGAAAGAGATCATAAAATTCATATAATAACAGTTGAGAACAAGGTTTTAGCAGAAAGCAATAAAGTTTTAAAAGAACAAGGGGCATTGCTACAGGAAGCTCTCCTAATTGGGAAGACAAAATGGCAATGCATGAAGGCAGACGTGCAAAACATAAAGAAAACTGTAGTGGAAAGTACAGAGGTGGTGAATGCGAAATCATCCCAGGATAAAGGGAAAATGATTGCCCAAATAGACAACCATGAAGAGAAATCAAGAGAAGAAAGGAAAGGAGATTCCACCAAAGTTTCCAAAACTTGGGCTCAAGTTATTAGAAATTCTACTAAAAAAGAAGGAGAAACAAACATTCACGCTCACAAAATGCAAGATAGAGAAGGCAAGGAAAGAAAAAATAGAGCAGCAAACATAATTATTAAAGGGGTGAAAGACTATAGGAAAAATGAATGTACTCTTGACCTTGCAAGTGACTTCTTGAAAGACAAGTTATTATGGCAAGGAAAAATGTGCCGACCATGGAGGGTGGGTAAGTTTACTGGTGAGAGAGCCAGGACCATAAAAGTCATCAGGCCTAGCTTGCATGATAAATATATCATTCTAAGTAAGAAGCATCTCTTGAGGGGTTCTTGCTTTTTCCTAGAATAAGATTTAACTGTAAAACAACAGGAGGAAAGGAGGGAGGAAATGTTAAAGGTTATGGTAGAAAGAGGTGAAGGCAAGAGAGTATGGATTTATAAAGGCAGAGTTGTGATAACGTGATTTGGACCTTCTTCCAAAATAGAGCAGTAAGATGGTAATAAAGAAAAGGCAATAAACTCTTCAACATGAAATCAGGAAGCAAGGTCAATATGGGAAAGTAGAGACAAAGACTCAAATGTGAGTCTTGCATGTCAAAATAAATAGAAATCAAGTCATACCCAAGTTTCCTTAAGATTAGTTTGTTGGAACTACAGAGGTTACCCATGGAGATGATGACCTAGGTTAGGGTCTATTGCAGAAGAAAGAGACATAATTTCCCTCATAGAAACACATGAGCATGAAGGGTGCAAGACACCTCTGTTTGAAGGATACTGGAAGATGGCAGTGTGGAACAAGGTAGCAGGGAATGGCAAAAGGCACAGGGGTATCATGGTTTTATTAATGGAGAAAGAATATCGTCTCATTCAGTTAGAAAAAGAATACTCAAATAAGCAATTCATTTGGTTTAAAATATCAAAAAATGGAAACCACATCAGAATTGGAGCATGTTATTTTGCGCCACAAGTTCCAAAAATATACAAAGCTAGAGGGCTTGACCATAAAGATCCATTTTCAGGCTTAGAAGCATATATTGCAACGTATTCATAGCTAGGTGAAGTCCTTATAGTTGGTGATTTCAATGCTAGGACTACAAGTGAGCAAGCTAGCATTCTTTGTTGTAAAGATGATTGCGACCCTATTTGGCTTACAAAAGAGAGTAATCATCAGTGGGAAAGAATTTCAGAGGATAAGGGTTGCAATCTCTTTGGTGAACAATTGCTTACTCTATGTGGGGCCTTTGATTTAGTCATTTGTAATGGCTTGACTAGATGGGAAAAGTCTGGTAATTTCACTTACAATACTTACAATGGAGCAAGTGTAGTAGATTATGTAATTTGCTCGCATGGTTTGTGTGAGAAAATGGAGGAATTTTTGGTTGGAGATCAGTTGTGGGACTTAAAATCAGATCACAAACCAATTTATTTATGTTTCTCTTGTACTGGAAAGAAACAATTAGAGTAAAAAATTTAGCATGTCTAACAAAATCTCCCACAGGGCATAATTCTTTTAACTCCAGAAAATTGTAATACCTTCAAAATGACGCTAGAGAGGCTCTTTGAGAAGGAGAAAACCACAATTCATGGCCTTCATAGTCATGAATTAACACATTTAATTCAATGCGCACTTGCAAAGTGCAAAAGAGCAAAATTTAAGAAGTCTGAAACAAATTGCTTTCCGGTTAATGCTTGGTTTGACGAGGAATGCAAAAAGGCAAGGAGAATGTGGAAAGAGTCAAACAAGGATAACATAAAGCTCAAATATATCAAGTAGTTATTAACAAGAAAAAGGTTGATTTCATGGTTTCAAAGAGGGAAGAAATAATCTTCCTTGGGAAAAATAATCCCAAATTATTTTGGAAGGAGCTCCAACCGAAAAAGATACAAATTGGAAATAGTATTGCAGCTTCTAAAAGGTTTGACTATGCAAGACAACTCTATGAGCGGGATCCCATGGTTGACCCTCCCCCCTTGATCAACATTGATATTGAACTCTTCACGGTACAATAGGTAGAGATGGGTATCAAGAAGTTGGGTTTTGGAAAAGAAAAAGACTTAGCTGAACTCCAAGCATAATATATAAAGTGGGGCTCAAAGATCCTTGCACCTCACATTACAAAAAATTTCAACAACATCATACAACAAGGCCTCCCCACAGATTGGACAACTAGTTTGGCAATACCACTTTCAAGAGTGGTGCCATCAATAATCCCTCCAATTATAGGACCATCATGATAAACCCTTTGTTTGCAAAGCTATTTGGAAGCATGCTAGAAAATAAAACTAGCAAGTGGGCAAAAGAAAGAGATAAGCGTGCTAAAGGGCAAGCAAGTTTTAGACCTAAACATTCCATAGTTGATCATTGTATAACTTTAAGGCACATCGTTGCAAAAATTTGGGAGAAAAAGGAAGAAGTCTTTTGTTGCTTTGTTGATTTCATAAAAGCGTTTGACTCGATCCCTAGGGATAAGATTTGGCACAGAATGGAGGAACTTGGGGTTCCTAAACATTTGAGAGCAGATGTGCATAGGCTGTATGAAGAGGTGAAAGTCAAAATTAGAACTTCAACAGGCATTTTTGAAAGTTTTAGAAGCAATATATGTTGGCATTATGATGTATGTGTTGTACTTGATGGAAACCCACTTGTAGCAGAACAACTCTCTTGTATATGGTAACTGGATGAATCTACAGAAGAGATATCAGATGTGACAGAATGCATGACAGGAGTGTTTACAAATGTGATGAAATGCAGGGAACTTCAAGGAATCAATTCTGAAAGCAACTCACTCAGATGACAGATCACAGTACTGCAGGTTAATAGCTCAAAGTTATAGATCAAACTACACATAATAAAGAAAGAGAGGTATATGCAGGTTCACCATTGACCAAACTATGTATACACGTGGGTTCACTATATACAAGTCGCGTATACGTACACACACACTTTCACAAAAGGAAAAGCGCGTATACCTTGGAAAACTAAATGTTTGGTCCAAAGTATTTGGTCCATGGTATTTTGATCCATGGTATTGGTCCAAGGTATTGGGTCCAAGGTATTGACCCCATGTATTTGGTCCATGGTATTGGTCCTAAGTGGTTTTGGAACATGGTATTGAGAAAGGCCTAAAACTGTAAAAGGAGAAGATCATTAGGCCAATGTGTGCAAGTATCGAATATCTGATATAGTGTGAGATCTAATATGCAGGTTATTGGCTTATGGTGTTGTGCTGGATCTAAACCAAGGAAGAACCTTACTGCATGATGAAGGATAAGATCTAATAATGCATCAAGATCTTAAGGCTTGAAGTGAATTATATTTTTGTGGTTTGATCATGTATCTGAATAACTGGCGCATGTTGTAGTCTGTAAATATGATGATTTGGGTATGATTGAAGTCTGGAACAGTTGTTATGTTTAAATCATATTTTACAGATCTGTACGCAGGTTCTCTTTAGAAAAGGAGTGTATACACATTAGTTCTGCATATCAAAACAAGGTATACATCATAAATTTGATTTGCAAATCTGTATGCTGGTTAGCCTTGAGGAAAGCGTGTATGCACGCAGGTTCGACACATGGAAGTAGCATATACCTTATAACATATGTTTTAGTTGCTTCTGTTTGCTGTTGCAGTGTTTTAGGTTATTGCTTGGGTTCTGGTTATTATATTCCGGTGACAACATTCTGAATGATCAGAGTGATTGATTGATTCGGTTGTGGTTGGTTCAAAAAGGAGATTGATTAATGCAGATATATTTGATGATTGAATGATGTTGTTGATGGATCCAGTCTGAAAATTTATGAAACGTGGTCCTTGGAAGAAAAGAGAAGGTTGTAGCCTTCTGAGGCCGGCACCTATGTACTAGTAAACATATCAACTAGTACAATAGCTAGGGGGTTGTAGCTCCCTTCCAATAGAAGCTGGAGAACGAGAGAAGTTTGTAGCCTTCTGCAGGTAGAAGCCTGCGTACTGGTATAAGTCTGCACCAGTACAAAAAGTGTAAACAGAATTCTCTTATTATTAAAAGAAGACAGAGACGATTACAGCAGGTGGTTTTCACCCACATTGGGTTTCCACCTTATATCTTGGTGTTCATGTGTGTTTCTTATGTGTGATGATCTGTTCTGTTTTATTGCGCCTAGTTACAGTTTATATGGTTCTGATGCACTGATTAAAGATCAATATATGATTAATTAACTTAATCCTAAGTTTGCTGGATATATGCTAGTTGCTCTAAACACAGTTGCGTGTACACGCGAATTCCCTTAACTAAAGTAGTGTATATAAATCTGATTATGGAAATGAAAAATTATTAGTTTGATAATACTGATTCACCCCCCCTCTCAATATTATTTCCAACAATATCGGGGTCGAGCAAGGTTGCCCACTGTCTCCTACCCTTTTTGGTTTATATATCATTAAGGAGTGGTTAAATTCGCAAGGGGGTGATGGTATCTATTTGGGCAAGTTTGTTATAAGGATTTATGCAGATGACCTTATTCTGATTGCTAAATTGGCTCTTGGTTTGCAAGAGTACTTACTATCTGTTGAGCATTTTTGTAGAAGTGTAGGGATGCAATTCAATATCAGCAAAATGAATGATCTGAAAATGGGGCACTTAGGCTTCTTGTCTAACTTACGAGCACCTCTCCCACTTCCAAAGCTTAAATATTCCCAAGTCTTTATGATTAACCAATGCGGAATTAAATATGTGCTTGAAAATAAGATGTATGCTTATGCTTGTTTTAAACTGTTTATATGATGTAAATTGATTTTCTTAAAGTGATATAAAACATATAACAGTGAAACAATGCAGCAAATGAGCATCACACATAAGACAGCAAGTTTAATATGGATTTCACCCAAAACTCTTGGGCTACATCTCCTTGAGCTCTAGTCAACTCAACTAGGATCTCTGGGATTATGGTCTAGGTTCTTTTACAAGCTCCATGCTCAACTTCACTGGTTTACAAAGAACACAATGGGTTTAGAACACCATCTTATCCCCTAGCTCTGAGGCTCTCGGCTTTCTAACTCTAGGCTCTGGCTCTAGCTCTGGCTCTCGTGCTCGGCTCTGGCTCTGGATCTGGCTCTCGGCTCTGGCTCTGGCTCTTGGATCTGGCTGTGGTTCTTCGACTCTAGCTTCTTTGGCTCCATCTTTTTGGCTACCCCAGCTGTTTCTCTGTGTATCATCATCTCTCTATGCCTCTGCGGCTTCCCTGCTCCTTGTCAGTTCGACTGGCCATCTGGCTTTGTGGCTCTGTGGCTTCAAAATGCATCATTGCCTGTAAAAATGCTCGCTTGCAACGTGGCATGAGGATCTAGAGCAGTTACAGAGGTTTCGGGGCCTTCTCTTAGGCAAAAACCCGAAAACGGAGAAAATTTCATTACATATAGATTTCTAGAAAATACACTATTGGACATGAAATCCGGACATGAAATTCCATTCAATCGCCCCTAAAATCCCTATCAAGTCCGCCATTAGGCAGCATATCGCATCGCATAAGCGTTTTGGGTAAAATCCCAAATACACGGGAAATACGTGAAAAACCCGACAGAACTCTTTCTATTGGACTTGAAAATTTATCGCATCCACCCTATAATCATATCGGGTCTGCCTTGGGTCACTTTCACAAGCCCCACCATCAATCTATGGGATCTTTGATCCAATGGTCAATATGCAATTTTGGGTGGCTTAAGGGTACAGACGTTACCCGCCTAAAAAGGCGGTTTTCCTCTCTCCTCCGCCAGCCACGCGTCGTTCATTATATGGGATCGGGCAGAGCCGACCCAATACCATTTACCGCCTAAGGCCCACTCGAAATCCCGCTTACGGAACTCAAATTTTATAAATCGCGCCTATAATTCCTCTTTAGGTCCAGCGTTATCGCTTCGGGCGTCTTGCCTTTATATTTCGGTTTTTACACCAAAAAGCGTTAATACACAGAAAAATCCCTTCATGGCGAAACTCAAATGTTATAAAGTGTGCTTATAAATCCGTAAGTTCTGGCATGTTATCGCCCCTTTATATTGTTGCGACGCGACGTTGCGATGCGATATATCACAATTGCAAGTTGCATTGGCCTGGGGGTTTGTCCCTTGTCTCATGCCATCGCCGATTCCGATTTTCCAATATCGGCAATCACAATATCGCATTGGCTTGGGTCCTTTCCTTGCCTCGTGGCATCGCTGATCGCTGATATCGACGATCGCAATGTCGCATCGGCCCGGGTCCTTTCCTTATGTTATTTGCACATGCCTTCCTCTGACCTGATATGTCGGGGATCGGCAATCAGGGGTCTCTTCCCTTTCTGCTTAAGTCCGCCTCTTGGACCATCGCTGATGCGATTTCCCTTTATAAGGGTTTTTTTCCATTTTCAGGGGATTTTGCCTCCCTTTCCAAAGAACAAAGGGCATCTTCTTTCAACGATAACTTCTGCATCCTAAGTCCATTTTTGCCCATTCAAGTTGCGATAGATTCAGAATGAAAAGATCTCTGTCATGGGGCTATTTCCAGGAACTTCCTTAGACTTTTATTTTCCTCTGTGAGGAACACTTAGACTTAGGAGTCTATCCAAAATCCATTTTGGATCACGCCTTCCCACTAAAAGAACTTTTGGTCTCCAAAAGGCTGATATATTGAGTTGAACAGTAAATGAGAGTAAAAACACCCTCTTCTTTCAGCCTCCATACACTTTCCTTGCATAGTGCCTCTGAACCAAAGCATTGACCACTTTCCTTTCTGGATATGTTGGTCCTCCTAGGAAGAACTATCTTCCTCCTTGCCTTCCTGCTGAACTCCTTCTGAAATGGTCAGAGAAGGTAGTTTGAACTTCTCCGCCTTAATCATTGATCCAAGGTGGCTCAAACAAATGTGAAGTACACCTACTCCACAAAATTCTCATTTGTACCTATTTGAAAAGTTGTCAACAACCACTATTAACAACAACAGAAATATAGACAACAACGGGATGGTCTAACTCCTGCTCCAACAAAAGAAACAAATTTCACATCTTGTGAACACCTCCATGTTTAACATTTTCATACAAATGATGGACTAGACAACAAGCCCACAAAACATGCCTTTAAAACAAATGACCCTTCAAATCAAGCATGTAGAAAAATACCATTAGGACTCTTTTTCAAAAGATGAAACACTTCATTATTATCTCCATCCTGGAGACCAAATCAACTTTTCTCAAGTCAATATTACATCACATGCATGTCAAAGCAATCAACCCTACAAGTTAATTACACATACATGTTCAAATACAAGGAAATCATCAACATCCCTGTGTTCATGCATCTCATGCTCATGCATGCATTTCATTCTTCAACTTCCACTTAAGCACATTGTACTTTCGAAGCTGAAATGAAATATAATGTTGCAGCAACAAAGTGAGCCTCCTACTCAACTTCTCCCATTCACCTTCTTGGTAAAGTCCTGCAACTTGCATTCCATTAACAAAGAAATGCAAATAGATGCATCAATAGATATGCAATCTTAATTGGATAAGAACTCTAACCATTTCTCACCAATCCCTTTCAAAGGTACTACCTTTGTCTGCACATCAGCATCAACATGTGAATCATCCTGAAACACATCAATCATGGAAACTTCCTTTCCATTTCTGCCATCTTCTCTTTCCACTTTCTTCAGCTTTGGTGGAAGCATTGTTGGATTCAGAGTCCAACACCTTTCAGCAAGATGTCCTTGCTTATGGCAGTAAGTGCAACACATGTGCATCCTCTTGACAACATGATTTGCCTTGTCCAATGGACCTTTGGCTTCTTGCTTCTTTTCCTTCAAAAGTTTCTTGTATGTGGCCATTCTCTTCCAACATCTAGAAACATGATGGTTATCCAAACCACAAAAGGAACATGCAATTCTTTTCCCATATCTATGTGGAAATTTACCATGCTTTACATAATCAAAAGGAATATGTTTAGAACCAGATTTATACCTTTCTCTTTCACCTTTATTGCCTTTATGAGGAGGTGAATTGAATGAAGAAGTGGCTCCCTTTGGAACACCATCAATCTCTTCAAGGTTGTTAGAGTTTCCACAACTCTCTGGTTCAAGTGTGTGCTTCTGAACACCTGCATCCTGCAAATGATGTTTCAAGCTATTGCATTCCTCCTGAATACAATCTTCACACTCTTCAATGCAACTCCTTCTTGGAGTTGTTTCAATGGCCTTCATGGCAGCTTTGGAACTTTCTCCATAAGACTGTCCATATCCAAGACCCAAATACTTAGGCCTTTCCTCAACCATTATTGGTTCAACAATACCTTGTGCATGCTTACCCAAGCCTTTCCCTTCATAGCCCATCTTGGACATTAGCTTGGAACCTATGCCTCTAGTATGTTTTTCAAAAGAACCAATATAAGCATTCTTAGAAGAATTTGAAGACAAACTGGAATGGTTTACCTCTTCTTCAAGTTGATACTTGACCAAGGCTTCTTGGGCAACAAAGAGTTGTGACTCCAACTCATGCATCCTTTTCAGGTTCATATTTGCAATATGAAGTTGCCTCTCCATTTCCTTCAATTTGTCAGAAAGCAACTGCTTCTCTTCCTTCATGGAATTCAACTGCTCTCTAAGTATGTTGCTCTTCCTTCCATCCTCACACATTTCTCTCACCTTGTCCATCATAATGAACAAGTCTTGCTTCATGTCTTCATCAAAGAGTCTTGTGATGCAAGAGGAGTTTGAGGACTCACTTGTAGAAGTTGTCATTATACCAATGAACAAAAGAACTTCAAACAAGATTACTAAAGAGCTTATTTAAGCAACCTTTTGCAACAAACCTCTTGTGCTTCAAGGATTGCCTTGAGGTCCTTTGGGATAGAAGAATGCCTTCAGCCCTTCTTCCTTCTTGTCCTTCCTAGACTGAGCTATCAATAGCTTTCCCTTCACCTCTGCAAACTCAAACAATAGTCAGTCTGCAAAACAAGCATACAATTAATCAGACAATCAATCAGTCAAGGATTCAATTGTCAAACACCCTTCAGACAAGCAATCTTTGCTCTGTCAATCAAGCATTCTGAGTTGATACCACTTGCTCTGGTATACCCAGCTTTAATATCACCTTCTTGAAGGTGAGGTTAACCAATCTTATGCTCTGATACCACCTGATCTGAAAATGGGGCACTTAGGCTTCTTGTCTAACTTACAAGCACCTCTCCCACTTCCAAAGCTTAAATATTCCCAAGTCTTTATGATTAACCAATGCGGAATTAAATATGTGCTTGAAAATAAGGTGTATGCTTATGGTTGTTTTAAACTATTTATGTGTTGTAAATTGATTTGCTTAAACTGATATAAAACATATAACAATGAAACAATGCAGCAAATGAGCATCACCCATAAGATAGCAAATTTAATATGGAGTTCACCCAAACTCTTGGGCTACATCTCCTTGAGCTATAGTCAACTCAACTAGGCTCTCTGGGATTATGGTCTAAGTTCTTTTACAAGCTCCACGCTCAACTTCACTGGTTTACACAGAACATAATGGGCTCAGAACACCATCTTATCCCTTGACTCTGAAGCTCTCGACTTTCTGACTCTAGGCTTTGGCTCTGGCTCTGGCTCTAGCTCTGGCTCTGTCACTCAGCTCTGGCTCTGGCTCTCGACTCTAGCTTTGGCTCTTCGGCTCTGGCTTCTTTGGCCCTGGCTTTGGCTTTCTACAACTTTCAGCTCTCTATCTTTTCACTTGACCTCCAAGTGACTCCAAATACTCCCTCAACTACTCTACACATTAGATTTTCGCTCTCTCTGCTCTCTTGCTTTTGCCTGCTCCCAATTGAGCTCTCTACCTCCTTTGAGGTACTTTTTCGGCTTTTCAGCTACCCCAGTCGTTTCTCTGTGTATCATCATCTCTCTACACCTCTGCGGCTTCCCTGCTCCTTGTCAATTCGACTGGCCATCTGGCTCTGCGGCTTTGTGGCTTAAAAATGCATCATTTTCTGTAAAAACGCTCGCTTGCAGCGTGGCATGAGGATTTGGAGCGGTTACAGAGGTTTCGGGGCCTTCTCTTAGGGAAAAAGCCAAAAACGGAGAAAATTTCATTTCACAGAGATTTCTAGAAAATACACTATCGGACGTGAAATTTGAACGTGAAATTCCATTCAATCACCCCTAAAATCCGTATCAGGTCCGCCATTAGGTAGCATATCGCATCGCATAAGTGTTTTGGGTAAAATCCCAAATACACGGGAAATACGTGAAAAAACTTGATAGAACTCTTTCTATCGGACTTGAAAATTTATCGCATCCACCCTATAATCATATCGAGTCTGCCTTGGGTCGCTTTCACAAGCCCCACCATCGATCTACGGGATCTCCAATCCAACGGTCAATATGCGATTTTAGGTGGCTTAAGGGTATGGAGGTTACCCACCCGAAAAAGCAGTTTTCCTCTCTCCTCTACCAGCCATGCGTCGTTCATTGTATGGGATTGGGCGGAGCCGGCCCAATACCATTTACTGCCTAAGGCTCGCCCGAAATCCTGCTTATGGAACTCAAATTTTATAAATCGCGCCTATAATTCCCTTTCGGGTCTAGCTTTATCGCTTCGAGCGTATTTCCTTTGTATTTCGGTTTTTACACCGAAAAGTGTTAATACACAGAAAAGTCCCTTTATGGCATAACTCAAATGTTATAAAGTCATGCTTATAAATATGTCGGGTCCGGCAAGTTATTGCCCCTTTATATCGTTGCGAAGCAACCTTGTGATGCGATATATCGCAATCGCAAGTCACATTGGCCCAGGGGTCCGTCCCTTGTCTCATGCCATCACCGATATCAGCGATCACAATATCGCATCAACCCTGTCCTTTCCTTACCTCATGGCATCGCTGACGCTGATCCGCCAATCGCCGATATCGACGATCGCAATGCCGCATCGGCCCAGGTCCTTTCCTTATGTTATTTGCACATGCCTGCCTCCGACCCGATATGTCAGGGATCAGCAATTAGGGGTCTCTTCCCTTTCTGCTTAAGTCCGCCTCTTGGACCATCTCCGATGTGATTTCCCTTTATAAGGGTTTTTTCCATTTTTAGGGGATTTTGCCTCTTTTTCCAAAGAACAAAGGGCATCTTCTTTCTGCGATAACTTCTGCATCCTAAGTCCATTTTTTCCCATTGAAGTTACAGTAGATTCAAAATGAAAAGATCTCTGCCATGGGGCTATTTCCAGGAACTTCTTTGGACTTTCATTTTCTTCTGTGAGGAACACTTAGACTTAGGAGTCTATCCAAAATCCATTTTGGATCAATGAAAGTAGTGGTTTTCTCTAAGAAAAGAAAACATAACCAACATAAGTTCTACTTTGAAGGCTACATTCTGGAAGAAGTTGTGGATTACAAATACCTCGGAATTGACTTCAACAAAAATCTAAGCTGGGATGGTTATAGAAAGAAAAGAACTTTGGGGGTTGGAAAGCATTTTATGCTTTTCAAAATAGGTGTAAAGAGGCAGAGTTATGGGACTGGAAAACCACTCAAACTCTTTTTGGGCTTCTAGCGATTCTGATGATTCTCTATGGTTGTGAACTATGGGCCAATAGTGCATCCAACATGCAATGGAGAAAAATTGGGAAAACTCAGAAGCATTTGGTTACAAACAAATTCCTTATATTATCTTGTTAAGTGAAACAGGAGTTGCTCCTACTGAAGCAATTGGTATGGTACGAGTCATAAGGTATTAAAAAAAAAATGAGCAAATGGAAGAGGGTAGAAGGCCTAAGGTTGTCTTTAATGACAGATTGTGCAAAAAAAAATGGATGCAGCAAAATAACAAATGGTTTAGTAAATGGGGTATTTGCTTGAACGCGTGTCCCATAAACAACAAATAGATAAAATATTTTGTTATGGATAAATTCAACAAGTGTACTTGGGATAAGGAGCTAGGAAGAAAGAAAAAGTACTATATTGAAGTGTTTAATCCCATTCATAGTCATCACCCAAAAGCATACATAGAGGTCAATATCTCTTGGAGAGCCAAAAATCTTATTGCTCAGTTAAGGACTAATTCTCATCAACTTCGTTGTGAAACAGGGCGCTAGAAAAGGCCAAAAGAAGTGTGGGAGGAAAGAGTATGCATTTTTTGTTCTTCCAGAAAAGTGGAAACAGAAAAACATTTCATTTTAGAATGTGAGGCCTTCAAAGACAACATGGAAAGTTATGCAGATATGCTGGCAGCTAGCTCTTGGGATAATCTATTTAGCAAGGGGTTTGTCGAGAAGTTGGGAGCATTTATTGTGAAGCTTCACAGAAAAGGGTCGAATACATCAAGCAGATGAATAAGCAATCTGTCCCATATGCTATATTTAGCCTCGTGGATGTTAAAATAAATTCTTTCTTTCTTTCTTTCTTTCGAAGTAATTTAATGGTTCTAAATTATTAAAATTATTAAATTGAAAAAATATTCAAACAAACAAACACAAAGATAAATATAATTAATTGTTTTTAATCTTTCACTAAGTCTTATAAAAATCATAAAACATTCTCGCACAAAATCTAACTTACACACAAATTGCTTAATAATATGTAATATTTATTTTAAAATGCTCTTTCAATGATTTATATATGTTTTATTTTTATTATTTAATTTTTTTTAAATTTAAATTGAAAAAATAAAAATATATGCCCAAAAAAATGTCAAATTTATTAATCTTCTTTATATCTAAATTACTTTGGATATTTCACGAATGAACTCGCCAAAATATATCTAAACTTAAAATGACTACACTAACCTCATGTTCATGTGATTATCATTTTGTATTCTTAACACTTTTGCATTGCCACTTGTTTGTAGCTTGGGTCATTATGGAGAAAAAATGTTATTCTCTCCATCTAAGTTCAAATGCCACTACTTACATGTTTGTTAATTGTTTTTTAGATAGGTTCCTTAGAACTCATTCAATGAAGGATTGTGCCTTCTCTCTTCTTATATTAATGCTACAATATAGCTAATAAACATTTCGAAACTTAGTATAAAGTTATGAGACAATATGGTGTTCTAAAACCTTTATACTCTTGAAATTTTAAAGTTGATTGTGTATAACAAACACTATAATGTGATTGTATTAAATGATATCAACATCTCCTTTATAATCTTTATAATATTCTTATTTATCTCCTCCATAATCCTTATGATATGCTTATGTATCAACATCAGGTAAAGACATTTCTAAAAGCTTAAAGTTGATTGGGTATAACAAGCACTACAAAGTGATAGTATTTTGATATTAGGATCTCCTCCATAATCTTTGCAATATTCTTACGTATCCTCTTTAGCTAAAGGCATTCTTAAAAGCTTAAATTTGATTGCCTATAACAAGCACTACAAAGAGATTGTATTAATTAATATTAGCATCACCTCCATAATATTTATAATATGCTTATGTGTCCTCCTCAGCTAAAGACATTCTTGAACCAAACTTGGGCCTTATTAGGTTTCTTAACAACCTAAAGTTGAAATTGATTAGGTACAACAAGCACTACAAAGTGATTCCATTGATTGACAGTGATAGCACCCACAATTATATTCATAAGATAGTAGTCAAAGAAGCACATTGTTATGTCTATCCTATACTTAATTTTCAAATTATGACGGCCAATGTTGGTATGATGAAATTCAGTGGTTGATGTGAAAGTCTATAATTCCATATGGGATAGTATCACCTTAAACTCACATGTTCTCTAATAGAAATGGGAGGTTGTGATGCAGTTCTTAGGGGAAAAAATGGGCATGCACCATAGGACCTATCAACCATTGATTTTAAGAACTTATACATGGTCTTCACTAAGGAAGGGCACAAAATACCCTCAAGAGGCTTACATCTAGTTTCCTTGAAATTATCTCTTCTCATCACATGGGGAAGTTATTAAATAAAGGCTACTCAAGCATCGTTGCATATTTCAATGTCATACAAGTAGTGGACAACCCCATTAGATTTCACCTTTATTTGTAATTGGAGCCAAAATTTTCACTATACTTGGCCTTCGTTTTTGGATGCCACCATATATGGATGAAATGGGTGGAAATTCCGAAGACAACTTTATACACACATGGAAATCATTATAAATTTTTAGTTATGCCCTTTGGTATTTACAAAAATCCATCCATTTTCGAAAACCTCATGAACTAATTTTTTTGACCCTTCATATGTAGTCAATGTGTTGGTATTCTTTGATGATACCTTGATCTACAACAAAACATAGGATTCCCACATATAACATGTTAATGGAGTCTTTGAATTCCTACAAGACCGCCATCCATTCCTAAATGTTACTAAAATGTTCCAAATGTTCTTTTGGGGATTTACAGGTTGAATACTTGGGTCACATTGTCAATGAGGATGGAATATAAGAAGATCCTAAGAAAATTGTAGCTATGCAAGATTATTCCCACTCAAAGACATTGAAGAGCCTACTTGGGTTCTTATGACTTATATGTTACATAGGAAGGTTGTATAAGTTATTGAAAAAAAATTATTACCTTACCTTCACTTCTTGAAAAGATTTTGTTTATGTGGAGAAAGGAAATCAAGCAAGCCTTCTTAGATTTAAAGTATGCCATGTGCATTACTCCATATGTATTAGCAATTCCAAATTTTATTTATCCTTTTATCTTGGAATGTGTTACTTCAAAAAAAGGTATCGAAGTGGTTTTCATATAAGAAGGGCATCCCTTATCATTCACTAATAATCACTTATTCAAATGCAATTTCAATAAATCCACATATGATAATAAAAAAATTGATCTACAGCCTTCATGGAGTGAAAACCTAGCATCAATATTTCTTAATGAGGCAATTCTAGATCAAGATTAACCATCATAGTATGAATTATTTTCTAGAACAAAGGTTATCATCACCAAATAAGAATAAGTGGGTCATCAAGATGTTGAGGTATGATTACAAGATCATATATAAAAAGGGTAAAGAAAATGTGGTGGCTAATGCCTTATCTAAGCAATACAGGGAGGATGGATTCTTATTTTCTGATCTTACCCATTCTATGTTAGTTCAACTCCCCCAAATCATTTAGAAATATCCCAACCCTTTCCTACATGGTATCAATGGTAACAAGATATGTTGAAGTATAAATGGCACATTGTTTCGATAAATAATTATACCTTAAAAAAAAGGGTCTTTGATGATCTGAATTCATTTCGTATAGGGAGTCACTCTAGCTTTCATAAAGCAAATGAAAGAGCTAAGTGCACATTATTTTGGGAAGTGCTCATTCTATCCAAACAATGGATCTCTCAAAGGATTTGGATCCTTCTTTCCAGGTTCCTAAAAATACCAAGGTAGGATAAACAAGGTCTTATTATTCTTCTTATAATAGAGGGGAGGTCATTACCTATCATGATCCCATAAAGGTTGCAATAACTTACATGATTCTCAATATGGAAGGTTGGGTTTCAATTCCCTTAAAGATTTGGGAACTATGGTGGTAGGAAGGAAGTCTACTTTAAAGAAAGCTTAGGAAATTATGATTAAGGAGATAAATGAAGATTGAAAAAAAATAGATCTATAGGATCCTTAGAGCATTACATGCCCTAGGCATTCTTACCCCGTGAATATTATTTCCATAACGTCCAAGGGTTGGGGGGCTAAGGCAAGAAATTGGCATTAAAAGACAAGTTGAACTTGATAGGCATAACATACTACTAATTTGTGAGACTATGAGGAAAGGGGAACTATTGGATCTTGAGCTAAAAAAGAGTTTTCAACTCTTGGGATTCCTAGCTACTGACTTTGAGGGATTATTAGGGAGTTATTAATTGGATGGAACTAAAACATTACTTTAACAAATGCTTTTGTTGTTGATTCAAGGCTCTATACAAAAATGTACACTAAAATCTTGGATTAGTCTTCACTGTACTTAATGTATACGGGCCTTACTCAGAGAAGCAATATTTTTTGGATACATTTTTCAGCCTTTATAGTATAAAACAAATAGCCTTATTAGGGGGGTGATATGAATTTTACTCTGAATCGATGAGAGGTTGGGGGTTTTATCAGTGTCATCTAATGGGGTACTTTCAAAATCATCTTAAGTCAAGAGCCCTAGTTGATGTGAAGCCTTAAAATCTCAAGCTAACTTGGAGCAATAGATCACATGAGAATGAGGGAATGTTTTAAAGGCTACATATTTTTTTGTTTATCAAATAAGTGTTTTAAGGTGGGTGAGGAAGTATACGTCATGGATTTTTCATAGCTATTTTTCAAACGACTACCCAGTTTTGTTTTAACACTCGAACTAAATGATCCTCAACCAAGCACCCAATTTAAATTTAATCCAATTTGGTTAGCATATGATGGAAATTTATAGTTGGTTAATGATATGTTTCTTCACCATCACATATTAAAGGAGTGCTCAACCTGAGAAAAATTCATGATGGCCTTAAAATTTATTAAAAGGAAAATAGTGGCTTAGGCTACGAAGTGGCAAAGAATGAGGGACATGCAATAAATTGCAGTTAAGAAGAATTCAAACTCCTTGGTAGGAGGTTAAAATTTTGGATCTCATGGAAGTGGCATGGTAGAAAGACTAAAATAACTGGAGTCCAAGAAGATGAAGTTATTATTGGAAAAAGAGAATGATTGGTGAATGAAAAATAGGGCCACTTGGATCGAGCTATGGGACAATAATACCAAGTTTTTCCATTAATTTGTTAACCTTTTCATTTAATTCAAATTCCTAAAAGCTAATTTAATTCAGATTCCTCTACTTCGTTAGCTTCTTCTCCTCCTCTTATTTCGTTAAAGTCTTTAAATTCCTCTATTTCCTATTTGAATCCTTCTTCTCTTTCTTATTTGAATCTTTCAGATCATTCAAATCCTCCTTATTATTTGAATCTTTCTTCTCTTTCTCAATCTTCTTCTCCTTCTCGTTTGATCTATTTTTCCCTCATCCCCTAACCCCCTCATTTCTAGGCCCCCTCCTCTCCAGGCTCCTGCCACTATAATTAAACTTTCTTTGGAACCCCCTGACTAGGCCTCCTTAAATTTGTTAGAAAAAGGCCCCAACTTTACCATTGTTCCTTGTCAACTTCCCGTTGAAGAAATCATTTGTGCTATTGAATCCATTACCTCTCATTGTTATCCTCCTAACGCTGAAGGGATTAGGCAAGAATGTGGATGCATCCTTCGTGGTGCTAAGTTTTCCAATCCAATATCTCTAAAGCAAAATCTTTAGCCCTCAAAATCCTTAATAATAATCCCAAACTTCTTATCTTAAAAGTTGAAAAAGATAATGCCATTGTTGTTATGTATTCTTCCAATTATGATAAAAATAAAAATAAAATGCTTGAGCTCCTTTCCTCCTCCTATTATAAGCCTGTCTAAAAACCCTATCTCCTTCATTACTAATATCGTAACCAAAGCAATCAAATCCTCTTATATTGATCCTGCTATTCAAAAACTTCTTAGCCCCCATCAACCCTCAAATCCCTAGAATATGATTGATGAACTTGTGTATGATGATGATATGTTCATAAGAACTATGTTTGTGCCAACCAAGTTGGTGTGGATTAAAGGGTCGGATTGTGTCTATGACATGAAGAGTTACTAAAGCTTAGTAGGCCTAGCTTGTTTAACTTTTCTATTTGTGCCCATGTCGCAAGACACCATTGCTATATGAATTTGATCATTAGTTGAAGGTGGTAGCATGGCCCTTGCAAATCAAGACACCACTACTATCATATGATCATTGGTTAAAGGTGGTAGTAAATTATTTTTTCAAGGGGGTAGCAATTATTAATGTAGTTTTGATTAATAGTCTAAGGTGGCAATAATATATTTGCATGCCATAGCCTATGAGATTTGGAGGTGCTGCAGATACAAGATCCTCTCCACCACACCAAGCTTGAAATGTTATAAATCTAAATTTATCGTTCTCGACCATCTTTGAATTGGAATCTTCAAAGTTGCTATTATCTATTATTTCCATTACCTCATTGAGCTTGAGCCCTGCTTGGGGGTCAACATCTATGAAGGAAATTACATTGATTGGGTGGAAAATTGACCCTTTGTGTGATTTCCCCCTCTTGTTACTGAAGACTAGATGATGGGATCTATTTATTGAAGGCTAGTTTATGGGACTAATTTTATATTATGGTTTACAGTAGCTCGAGCTCAACTAGATCAACCTTGTACTTATGTCATGATTATTTCTTTATGGCTCCATGTCATGCCCTTATTTGATGTACTTCCTTGCTCTCATATAGTTCAAATGATTCTATATTTAGCCTACTTGTGGTACATGGTCATAGTCTATGCCTATAGTGATAAGATTCTTATAATTTACTTAGTATTTAAGATTGCTAGTATTTAAAAGTATATATAATTAAGTGTGTGTGTGTGTATTAAAAGTTTTGAATTTTATCTGAAAATAAGTTTTGCTTTCAAAATAGAAGACATGATTTTAGATTTTCCAACATTCACAAATAGGAATATTAATGCTTTTACAAAAAACTGAAAAAAAATGAATGCCATGAAGATTACCTATTTGGTTTAATTAGAATCATTTTATGTTGGTAATTCAAACAATGCCAAAGCTTTTCAAATTTACACAATCAAGTATCAAATAATTGCAAGTAGAACGCTTTGTGATAGAATGAAGATGCAACACTCCAATAATGTGAGAAAACCCTATTCTCTAACGACAAAAATTTAGACAAATTTTATAACAACATTGACTATGAATCAACTCAGGGAAACTAAAGTTTAAGTTGATAGTGGTGTTTACAAACTCGGTGAAATATGTTGGTTTTAATCATGTACAATTAAATTGTTGCAAACAAATTCTTAATAAAAATAGAAAAGATATTATCACACACACACACACATCTAACGCAAAGATTTTACCTTGGAAACCCAAATTAGGAAGACTAAAAATATTTTTCAGTATATTATATATTTGTAATGTCATAATATTATATGTTATGTATATCCCGCAACATCCATAAACCACCAATCCATTAAGCCTAGATTAGAATAAAATTACGGTTCCTTGATCAAAATTAGAAAACCTTAGATTGAACCACCATACACCACAAAAACAGCTAAAATTGAAAATCATGTGCTAAAAGCCAGGAAAAATAGATGCAAAAAAATGACCCCAAAAAATTTGAGGCTACACTTGACACATACAAATCACGCATGGTGCTAGTCATGTAAAGAATATAATGCATACCCAACATCTTCCAATTGCTATTTTCTTTGCATACAGGAATCACAAGAGTACGTTATCAACAATCCAAGGAACCAATGCCCATTGTTTCTATACAGTGAGAGAACTTCTCAATGCTCACAAACTTTGTTAATAAATCTGCAACATTATTCAAGGTTTCCACCTTCACTAGCAACACCTTCTTGTCTTCAACTATGTTTCTCACAAATTAATATTGAACATCAATATGCTTTATCTTAGAATAATAATCTAAGTTCTTTACCGAGAAGATTGGACTATCACTATCATAATATATCCTTGAAACTTGTTGTACCAACCCAATACCTGAACACAATATTTGTAACCATGTTGCTTCCTTGCTTGCATAAGTGGTTGCCATGTATTCAGCTTTTGTAGTTGAGAGCGCCACTACAAAATATCTCTTAGTCATTCAATTGATTTCTCCTCCAAATAGGTTACACACGTACCCACTTGTAGATCTTGTATGATCCAAATATCCAGCCCAAGTTGCATAAAAACTGCCATGTATGTCCAACGCTCTGTCCAATCATATTCCTCCTTGGCAACACAATTCATAACTAGTAATACAACAAAAATACCTAAAAATTATTTTTATTATTGCCCAATTCTCCTTCCTATGTTGACATGTACCTTCTCAAAACCATCATTGCATATGTAATGTTTGGTCTGGTACAAACCATTACATACATCAAACTGCACTAGCATAAGGAACATGTGATATGTCATCTTCCTCTTCTTGTGCCTTGGGACATTGATATGTAAATAAACCTACATGAATAGGGACCTTTACTACTTTACATTCATACATATTAAACCTCTACAATATCACCTCAACATATTTCCGCTAATTTAACTAGAGTTTCTTGTTTGCTCGATCTCTTTTAAATTACATGCCTAAAATGAAATCATAACACCAAGATACTTCATGTCAAATTTAGAGGACAGTTGAGTTTTCACCTTTTGGATGATTTCTTTATTGCCTCCAGTTAACAACATGCCATCCACATACAACATCGAATAAATAAGATGATCACTAACTAATTTGAAATACACACAATGATCTGATTTTCTACTTATGAATCCAAGTACTAATATATAAATATCAAATTCTTTATACCACATCCTTGGTGATTTATTTAACACATACATAGACTTTTTTAGCCCACATTCCAATTCCTTCTTTCCCTCGTTACCAAGCCTTTTGGTTGCTTCACATAGATTTCTTCTTCCAAATCCCCATGTAAGAATGTTTTCTTTAGTCTAACTATTCTACTTCAAAATAAAAAAGCAACAACAACATATAAAAGAAATCAAATAGAAGTTAGTTACGTGGCAACAAGAGAAAAAATATCACTAAAGTCAATTCCCCTTACCTAGGAATACCTTTTTTCTACTAACCAGGCTTTGTATATCTCCACTTTGCCTCACGCATTCAACTTCTTCTTAAACACCCATTTCCTACCAAAGGAATTTCTTCTAGCCAACCACTCTACTAGATCCCAAGCCTCATCTAAGACTACCATTTCTTTAGTCATGGCATTTCTTCAGAGTTTATCATCCTCTAAATCCATTTATTCCCTAATAGTTCTAGATCATCATTAATAATAAACAAAGAAAAATAACAAAAACCAAATGGAGTATTCCTTTCTGGTTGCCTTCTTTCATGAACCAAACTCTTGAACACCACAGTAGGTGGTTATTTTTCTTATTCCTATTCTTCTTTTCAATGAAAACTCTATCTTCTTTGGTTATTTCTCCCTTAATAGGACTTCTTATTTGACAACATTTTTGTATTTCTCTATATATCACGTCTTAACTATACATAATATTCCTAGTTTGTGGGTTCCAAACTTTATAGCATTTAAAACCATCTTTATATCCAATAAATATACTATTTTCAACTCTATTATCCAACTTACTCCTATTTTCCTTTGGAACATGTACATAACCATCATAGTTGAATACCTTGAGATGTTTAAGAGAGAGTTTCTTAACAATCCACACCTCATGTGGAGTCTTGTCATCCAATTTTCATGAGGGTAGTCTTTTTAACAAGTAACACATTGTACCCATAATTCCTATCCTAACTAGGTGCCACTAAGGATGCTCCTCGCGTTTTCCATGAGTGTCTTGTTCAACCTTTCTAGAAACCTATTTTGTTGAAGTGTGTATGGTTTTGTATTCTACCTTGCTACACTACACTACTCAAAGAATTTATTGAAAGCATTCCAGGAGAGTTTTCACTATCTTTTGTCCTTGATACCTTGATTTTCTTCTCTATCTAATTTTCTACAAGAGCCTTAAACTCTTTAAATTTGTCAAACACTTCATATTTCTTCCCGGGGAAGTAGATCATGTATTCCTTAAGAATTCCTCTATAATTGAGACATAATAGATATACTTACCTAGTGTGATCCATAAACTATCATGAATATTCCACTAGATAATTTGACATAGCAATTCTCATAAAAATCATTGAAATTCAAAATCTATATTATGAAGGTTAATTTTTCCTTGGATTTTTGGATGTATTAAATTATTTCCTCCACTTATGCATGCAATATATAAAGTTCATGAAATAGAGAGAAATATAATAACCACTCACAAAACCACAATAACACAAGGTATGACCTAGGAAACTCTTTCGGGAAAAAACCCAACTAGAAGGTGAGGTTACCCCACGCTCTATTTCCTTTAATGGAAATGGTGCAAATACAAAAGAGTGAGGTCTGAGGTACATGGGATACTATAGAACACAAACCCTCTATGTTTGGCCCTATCTCTATCCACTCTCAACTACTTTACTCTATTATGGAATAAATTCACTAGAATAAAATCGAATCACTTTTCCTCTTAGCAGCCCAATTATAACATTGACTGATAGGAAATTGGAGGTAAATTTTGACCCATTTGACCCACAATATGAATTACACCTCAAATTTTATAGAGTCTAATTCATCATGGTCATGTGACTAGCCCCTTTTTCATGAATAATGGGGTTGATGTGGCATCCTCTTGATACATGGTGGACAAAACAAGAAGGTCAACTTCTGAGTGGCATACCTTTTGCATACAAACTTCATTTGAGATATTTCTTGCATCAATAGAAAGGTATCTGAGTTTACAATAGCACCAAGATGTCTTGCACAAGTGAGAGTTTTTGGACCCCAAAAAACTTCATTATGTGCCTTAAACTAGCTCTAGAAGGTTTTAAACCCCAATACACCAAATTGGGACTCAACAGTAAAAATGGTTTAGTGAGTTATTTCTTGCCATTTTTCTGCTCTGAAAGTATTAATATGGATGACAAATAATATAATATTCTGATGCAGCCCGAGTTTACCTCGACTTCCAATAACCATAGGCTACTCCACACACAACTTCGTATTTAAATCCAATTCAACAACATTTCATGAAGCTTGTAACATATGCAATCCATACAAGAATATGAATTTACTTTGATAAGTTCCATGAGAGATTTTTCTCTCACCTTCCAATCTTTTTTTCTCACCTAATCCAATTACATATGTTTCAATTTAACAAATGGTGCAACGGGTAGGCCAAACGGACATTTAAAATCCAAACACGCAGTCCCGAAATTTTTATGTGCAATCACTACGAAATAATTTCACATTGCTCAAAAAATGTGTAGGCGCTACATGTTAGGATATTTCGACAAATAGGAAATAGTTAAGTATAACTTGGTCTAATGTAGAGTTAGGTAAAGTGTGTTTCTTCACTATGTACTTTTGTAACTTGCAATCCGATGGTCACATTATGTTCTAGAAATTAAGTGATCCGACGGTTCATTCTCTCCTCAGTATTATCGACACTTGATATGTGGCTTAACACTCGATTGGTCCATGATATCTATTTAAAGAGCATGGAGGTTCATTTGTAGGGTGATCATTCATGAGAGAAGCTTATGTAAGTTTTCTTTCTTTTGTTAAGAAATTGCCTGAAGTGGCCATGTTGGCTCAGGCTGTGGACTGTTTCCCTCTTTGAGGGTTTTAACCACGTCAAGAATACTGGTGTATTGATCTGTGATCTGTTTGTGAGTGGTTTCCATTGGTGTTCTATCTAAGGAACTTACTTTGTAAATTCCTACATGGTATCAGAGCTATTTGAGGGCCGCATCTATTGGTGATCCAAATCCGAAGTCAGTACAAGTGCATGCAACTGTCGTTTCCTATATCTATTGTTTCTGACTGCTTTTGGGCCGAGAGGACTGCTCTATTATGTTAGGAGCATCTGTTCAAGTGAGGAACCCCTTTCGTTTCATGCGAAAAGGTTTTCGGTAGCCCTAGCTACGTCATTTTTAAGATCTGGAGGTATATAGTGTTTATTTGCAGTTTTAGTTATTCATCTCTCTGTTTATTTCGGTTTATCTAGCTCTTTGCTTTTTTTATTACCGGATATACGCCTTTCATTTATGCATATGCTCTTTGCCATGCGATTCTGTGCGATCTGGGCAAATCAGAAACAAAAAGGAAATATTTTTCTCATGTGTGTGCTCTTTTCCGCCGCACCTTGTGTGATCTTGGAAAATCAGAAACAATGAGGAAAATATTTAGTTTCTCGCAAAAGCTAACTTCAAGCTGTAAGGTTTGGTTTTTTTTGTATGTACATGTTGGGTTGTGTTGTTTTTTGTGTTGTAGGAAAAAAAAGCTTTTTCAAGTAAGCACGCACCCCAAAGCTTCGATGACTAAAAAAAAAACCCTTCCTCTTTTCCAAAAATTACTAACCTTTTAAACTAACTCACTTGGTCCAAAGTTACTTTATGAGAATAGAGGTTTTGAGTTCAAGTCTTTCTTTTTGTTGAGTTATTTTTCCAAAAAGCAAAATGTAACTTATGTTTTAAAGTTACTTTATGTAAAATTGTTCTCACCCATTATAAAAAGTGAGTCACTTATAATTCTAAAGTCTCTTTATTTTTTATTTAAGTTACAATTTAGTAGGTAGCTCATAAAGTACCATTGTAAAAGTTACTTTCACTTGTTTATAAAAATGAGTCACATAAAATCTTTTTTTAAAGTGAGCTAATTAGATTAAGTTTGGAAAAGGGGGGAGATTTTTTTAAAATATAACATTATCATTCACTTCCGAACATTCACGCATTTCGTTGACATCTTCAACAACTTCTCTTCAAAAAGCCATAACTTCTTCATCCGAATGCCGTTTTTAGAGCCATTTTTTTAATTAGCCTAATTTTTCGAGATATTTCCATTGGAACACTTAGTTTCAACATCTACAGCTTCATTTTTTGTTAAATTGAAATTCTATGCCAACCTATTCTTGACAACACCAACTACTTCCAATGGTGGTCCTACATTGTGGATTTACTTAGAAGTAAAGGTCTTTACAGAATAGCCTCAAGCCAAAAGACTAAACCTGAAGATGAAGATAAGGTAGCCAAATGGGAAAATAGACAAGATCAAGCACGTGGGTTGATACGGATGTCTATTTCTCCAGACCTTAGATTCCATATCATAGAACTTGATACCCCTAATGAAGCAATTAAATAGCTCACTAAATTTTTTGGAATTAAAAATGAAATTAGAGCCCATCAACTCGAAAATGAGTTGCTTACGTTGGACCCCAATAATTTTTCTTCCATTGAAGATTTTTTGTCCAAGTTCAAGACCCTTAGACTTCTCTTAAAAGGTGTTAAGGTTAAGAAAGAAGATGGTAGCCTTATCTATTCCATTCTTACAAAGTTGGGACCAGTCTCCTCTGTGTTTTTTTCCACCTTCCATTCTACTAGAGAAGCGTTTATTTCTCAAGGACAAGACTACAAGCCCCCCTCTTTTGATGCCTTCTGTGATTATTTAATAAAAGAACAAGAAAAACTCTTACATGTTGGTCTTCTTAATCTTGGAAACTCTTCTAAGAAAGTCTTAGCCGCCCAACAGCAACCAAATTCAAGGAATCCTAAGAAGCAATATCCTAAAAAGCATGGTCCTAAGCAATTTCAGTTTCAAAATGAAAAATCAATTCAACAAAATGATAAGGAAAATAAAAACAAAGGGAAGAAGACTGATAGACATTGCAACTTTTGTAATCTATGGCCACTTAAAATTGAAATTCTTTAAGAAGATGGAAGCCTTGGAAGCAACAATGAAGAAGCATAACATCCATTTGGAGCATTCTTCAACTTCAACTTCATCTTCAGGAATAACGCTTTCTGCATGTGGTTATCAAGCATCTCGGTCTGGTTATGCACTAAATGTATCTTCTTCTTCTCATTCTCATGAGTGGCTCATTGATTCTGGAGCTTCTTATCACATGGCCAAAAACAAAGTCATGTTTTCTTCTTTAAATGATTGTAACACCAAAAATATATATGTTGGTGATGATAGATCTCTTAGTGTTGTAGGGATTGGAACTATTCATCTAGACAATGGTCAATTTAATGATGTATTATGTGTTCCAACCTTATCCTACAACCTTCTATCTATATATCAGATAACTCATTCAGGTGAAGGTAAAATCCTTGAATTTTCACCTCACGATGTTGTACCTAAGATATCCTAGACAGATTTTAGCTACTAGCATTGCTGATGATTCTACAAGGTTGTATAAGTTTAACAACTTTGGTTCATCAACTCTTCCCTCAGTATTTGTTGCTCATAATCATGAAATGAGTAAACTTTGGCATGAGCAATTTGGTCACATAAACTATCGCTCCCTTCCAAATCTATGTAAAGAAAATATGGTGACAGGTCTTCCTCTGGTATCTTGCAGAGATGGTGTTTGCTCCAGATGTGTACTCGGAAAACATAATCGGGATAGTTTTGAAAAACGAGCCTCTTGGCACGCCTCAACCCCTTTACAACTTGTGCATCATGATTTATGTGATCCACTTCCAGTTATTTCATTCTCTGGCTAAAAGTATTTCTTAACTTTCATTGATGATTTCTCCAGACGCACTTGGGTATACTTCTTAAAACTCAAGAGTGAAGTATTTAACATGGTCTTGGCCTTTAAAGCCTTTGTTGAGAAACAATATGGACATCAAATTCTTAAGCTGAGATCTGATAATGGCGAAGAATATGTTAACAACAAATTCATCAACTTTTGCATTGAGCATGGAATTCAAATGCAACATACTATTTCGTATACTCCACAACAAAATGGTGTAGCTGAAAGGAAGAATCGTACCTTAAAGGAAATTGCTAATTGTATGCTTCAATTTAAAGGACTTAGTCTTAATTTTTGGGCAGAAGCAATTAATTGTGCAAATTACATAGTATATCGCACTCCTACTAAGGTTTTAAAGAATATCACTTGAGAAGAAGCATGGAGCTCAATTAAACCAGATGTAAATCACTTTCGTGTTTTTAGAAGTGAAGCATGGGCCCATAATCCAGATGAGAAACATAAATCCTTAGAACCTAAGAGTGAAAAATGTATTTTTGTTGGATATTCTGAAGATGTCAAAGGATATAGACTTATTCCACTTAAGTCCAAAGATGTTATGATTAGAAGAGATGTAAAGTTTGTTGAAAATATACCAGCCTACTAGCCTAGTTCGGTGAATGTGTCTTCAACTTGTGAAAAACCCTTAGCAACAAGACGAGCTTTATGTTTATCAATTTTTCCGTCTGGTCCAAACTTGGTTCTGTAAACCCATTTGCATCTAACAAGTTGTTGTCCCTTTGGAAGAGGAACAAGATCCCATGTATCATTTGCCAATAATGAACGATATTCTCATTCATAGCTATGTCCCAATCTAGATGGTCTGAAGCTTCTGCAAAGGTGTCAAGATCATAATTCGATGAAGCTTGATCCAGTAAAGAAGAGGCTCTATCAAACTGGGAACGTGTACGTCATTGATCTGTAGGATCACCTACAAGATCACCTGTTGCATCTTGAATTTGAGTAACACATACCCATTTTGGAAGCTGAGGAGCTGAAGAAGAACATTGAGAAGGTGGGGGAGGATTTCCATCCTCGCTATCATCATCTGAAGAAGAAATATTTTTAGAAGTAGAAGGGATAGACTATACTAAAACCTTCTCCACTATTGCCGAAATGAACTCTATCCACCTTGTTCTTTCCCTTGCTGCCTCTTTCAAATGGGAAGTCCATCAGATGGATGTTAAATTTGCCTTCTTGCATGAAGAAATCTATATGGAACAACCTCCTGGCTTTATAAAAACAGACTCCAGTCTTGTCTGTTGGCTTAAGAAATCCCTTTATGGTCCCAAGCAAGCCCCCGGGCATGATATGCCAAAATGGATAACTTTCTTTAAGATACTAGCTTTTCTAGGTGTCATTCTAACAATACTGTCTACACCAAGAAAGTGGGTAAGTCTCTTATCACTCTTGTTCTTTATGTTTATGATCTTACCCTTACTGGTAGTGATCCCAACCTTATAAACCATGTGAAGTCCAACCTTAAAAATAAGTCTGAAATTATAGACTTAGGACACTTGCATTATTTTCTTGGTATTCAAGTCTTGCAAACTAAGGAAGGCATTTCCCTTTCCCAGTCAAAGTATGCCTGTGATCTTCTACACCACTTTCATATGGAAGACTATAACTCAACCCCTTCTCCCTTTTTGTCTGGACCCAAACTTCCAGTCACTTGTAATTCCCCTGAAGTTGATGCTACCTTATACCGTCAGCTTGTAGGAAAACTTTTGTATCTGACCCATACTCATCCTGATCTTTCCTTTGTTGTTGGCCTTATTGCTCGGTTTATGAAAAACCCACATGAAATTCATTGGAAAGTAGCTAAAAGAATACTTTGTAATGTTTGAGGTACAGTTCAGTCTGGGATTCATTACAGTGCAAAAGCATCTCCTCTATTGGTTGGTTTCACTGATTTCGATTGGGTTGGTGACCCTGATGATCGAAAGTCTACTACAGGTTATGTGTTCACTCTTGGTTATGGACCTATTACATGGGCTTACAAGAATCAAAGTGCCATTTCTCTTTCTTCAGCAGAAGCAGAGTATCATGGTGCCGTGGAAGCTAGTAAGGAAGCCCTGTGGTTTCGTCAGATCCTGTCAAAGTTTGGCTTTCAGCAGCAGCATCCGACTACACTTTGGTGTGATAATCAAAGTGTCATTCAACTATGCAAAGATCCAGTCCAATATTAGCGCAGTAAACACATTGAACTACACATGCACTTCATCAGAAAGCTCATTTATGACCATGTTCTTGAAGTGCAATATTGTTCAACAGATGATCAAGTTGCAGACATCTTTACAAAGGCTCTCACAGGGGCAAAATTTACTAAACTTCGATTTATGGTTGTAGTTGAGGAAGTTGTCACTAAGGGGGGATAGGCTCTAATGCCTCCTTCCTTATCCTATTGTGTCATATTTGTACATCCTTCAATCCTATCCCAAGTTTTTATTAAGGGGGGATGTTAGGATATTCCGACACATAGGAAATAGTTAAGTATAACTTAGTCTAGTGTAGAGTTAGGTAAAGTCTGTTTATTTACTATGTAATTTTGTAACTTACAATCCGATGGTCACAATATGTTCTAGACATTAAGTGATCTGATGGTTCATTCTCTCCTTAGTACTACCGACACTTGATCCATGGCTTAACACCTGATTGGTCCATGATCTCTATTTAAAGATCATGGTGGGTCATTTGTAGGGTGATCGTTCATGAGAGAAGCTTATGTAAATTTTCTTTCTTTTATTCATAAATTGCCTGAAGTGGTTGCGTTGGCTCAGGTCGTGGACTATTTCCCTCTTTGAGGGTTTTAACCATGTCAAGAATACTGGTGTATCGATCTGTGATCTGTTTGTGAGTGGTTTCCTTTGGTGTTCTATCTGAGGAACTTACATTGTATATTCCTACAATACAAAATGATTTCGTAGCACCCATTAAAATTATACATTGCAGTTTTTATGGAATCTGAAACAACTTGACCTTGTTCCCAATCGAGTCTCCATGTCCTAAACTTGCTTATTAACACATTCAACAAATTATTTTTCCTTTCTTCACGAGGGTTTCAATTTATTACAATTTTGCCAATCAAAAATTAGTCAAAGAAGGTTTTTTTTTCCAGAATTCCAAAAAAATTACTTTGTCTCTATTACAACACTCAAAGCACAGTAAATACCATGCAAGCATTACGCTAGAACATAATGAATGCTCCCCCATAGGGTTTTGAAACAAAATACAAAAAAATCATGAACAATCTCACAACAGTTGTCGCCACAATATTCATATTTTTTTTCTTTTATGTAAATCAATACAACAAGCTACAAATTTTCATAAACTAAACAATATCAACACATATGAATAAAATTTACAAGTAAGAACAACTCATATGCAGAAACCAATCTGGTTCAAACATAGGGATTCAATTCAATCTCAACCATTTAGCAAGCACACGTTACAATCCAAAATCTCTATTAAATTACACCACTCACACATAGAAATACCTTCAATTCACACATATTGAAGTTACAAGCATCTGCAAAACTCAGGACTAAAGTTGGGCAGAGAAACAATGAGTTCCTCTCTTCTCTCCCTCTCTCTTATCTTCAATCGAGAGATTCTCTTCTTTTTCTTCTTCTTTTTTCTCCTCCCCAAACACTCTTTCTTATTGTTTCCCAAAAGAAATCAATTATGACAACCAAGAATCACAAAGGGTGAATCATTTCCCCTTCTCCACAAAATAAGGGAAACTAAAAAAAACTTTATTTACATTAGAAAATAACTTCTCCAACTTAAGCTAAAAATAAAAACTCACTTCCTAATGTAAATATTTACAATTTCTTACAAAACATTTAAAAATTCCTCCCAGCATTACCATGTGGCCACCCTATCACATTTGTATGATCTTGTCCAAACTCTCACATCTTGTGCTCGGTTTATGCACCTACATCATGATCTAATTCAGATCACAATTATGGAACTGACATAGGTCTAAACACATCATTATGCACCAACAGTAATGTTTCCTTTGTCTTTATAGCACCAAAGGAGAGTCCTACCCAATTTACTTCCCATATAAATAATATTCACATAAATCAAAATCTAGAGAGAAGCCATACCTTATCATGTAGTACATAAAGGAAATTCTCTTTGATGTATCCCAATATTTGATGCCACATCATAGTCTTTTTTCCGGAGGTTGTAGGAGTTTTTCCTTCTTTAGCTCCACTATTGGGAACAATGGAATTGTTGTACCCATTACTAATAATGATTCCTAGAAACTTTTATATAGATCTAATCTAAACTCTGCTCTACAATACTATCGTTGCTATTACAATCCTACAGGTTTCCTTCTCAAACATTATTTTTACAGTTGTATTATTCATCTTGCCTATATAAATCAAATTTTTGCCCAATCCTAGGATGTGTATAACACAAGGGAGAATTCTAATCCTTCCATCCATTAGCTTCAACTTGACTTTTCCCCGTCCCATGACTTTGGTTTTCGAGTTATCTCCAAGGAAAACATCATTGCCATCATACCCTTCATTTTCATAAAACTACTCCCTATGAGGAGTCATATGAAAATATGCACCTAAGTCGACTTGTCATGCCTCATGATTTGCATGTGTGCTTGAAAAATCCAAGTGCACATACCTTCCTTCGTGTGAGGATATTTTTGCTTTTGTATAAGGAGCATCACTAGATCCCTTCCTTTTCTCAACAATTTTTCATCAATAATGTTTCTTGTGATGCCTTTATTTTCTACATCTACAACATTACCTTCATGAATTTCCCAAAGATTTAGATCTTCCTCTATATTTAAATCTCCCATTTGAGGACTTATTTTTATTTCTATCTTGGGAGTGTCCTTTTATAGATAAGGCATATACATTTTGGCTTTCCATGTTTTTCTATCTCGTCTCCTCCAATAACAAGGAGGAGACTATCTCATTGAAACTTAAAAGTATTGCATTATTACCCATGGTGACAACTAGACTATCCCACAAGTTTGATAAAATAACATAACAAGTTGATACACTTATATTCATCTGAAATCTCAATATCATAGATGTAGCTGACTTATCATGGTATTGAAGGCGTTTAGATGCTCTATCACCAAGTCTCTATCCTTCATCCCTAAGTTAAATAGTTTCTTCAATAGCAATATTTTGTTCTCCAAGATAGTAGGTTAATACAAAACCCCTAACTTGTTCTGTAATGCATTCATTGTAGCTTATCCTGAAACATTCAGTAATGTTGAATATGAGAGACACAACTCTATTGTTCTCTTTTCCTTCCAATCCAACTTATTATAGTCTTTTGTTGTCATCCTTGTCAGTGTAGTCACTAGATCCACAACAACCCTTTGATACTTTTCAACAATAGATCTTCCCATAGCTCAAAACTCTACCCATTTAATTTGTTGATCTTTATCTTTGAATTGCTCACTATTTCCTTTCACCACTAGAATTGACACTACAAATCCTCCATTGTAACAAGCCTTTCCACAGGCCTGAGCTAAAACCCTTAGCAATAAGATGTCTCATTAAAGCCAAACTACTCAGATACCAAATGTTAGTTTTACTCCTATATAGTTAAATGTTGCAAACATATTCTTATTAAAAATAGAAAATATGCAATGACATGCACACACACATTTAACATAGAAATTTTTATCTTGGAAACCCAAACTAGGAAAACCATATAGATTTTTCAGTATAATATATCTTTACAATCTTATAATGGAATATGTATATCTTGTGGCATCCATAAACCCGCAATCCATTAACCCTATATTATAATACAACCATAATTTCTTGATCATAATTACAAAACCATACGCTGAATATAACACATGCCCAACAAAATCAACCAATTTTATAGAAAATTGTTGGAATCTTGGATACAATGACATTAATGGGACATTCTACGCATATTTTGTCGTCATATGTTTAATAATAACTCGAGTAAGTTTCTTACTTTTAGATTGTATTGGTGTCACCACTTTCTATCATGGGAATAATTTAAACCAGTGCATGATAAATGTGCTTTACCATTTTCATGTATTGTAATCTAGTCCAAAAATTAATTGTTCAAAAAAGTTAAGAATTTGAGTGATGTGAATTTTTCACATTTATGGTTAGACAATAAGTCGTATGTTAATTGAAATAGTTAAGGCATCACAAAACTTTGTTTTCACTCCAAAACAAGAAAAAATAAAATGACAATAAGTCGTATGTTAATTGAAATAGTTAAGGCATCACAAAACTTTGTTTTCACTCCAAAACAAGAAAAAATAAAATCATAATGAAATGGTTATTAGAGACCTTTTGTGCATTTCCATTAATGGAAATTTCAGCTTTTAGTAAAAGACGAGTTTCAATTTTCTTTGATGAGCACAATTATCAAAATGATTTTGAATTTTTTTTTTTATGTTTGTAATTTTCTAAAACTTTTGTCAGCACATGATTTATGTAATATTTATATTTTCAATTTGTCAACTTTCCAACAAGTGCACTCTAATGATTAGGCAAACCCATCTTTTAAACCAAATTCATTAGAGTTGTTTTAAACTTTATCCTATGTTGTAATTCAATCAAAATTAAACTTTTGCAAAATGAAAATTCCAATGGATATTTGATGTATTAGAGGGGGGTTTTAACTTTGCATTAGATGTAAAGTAAACTTTTTCCTCCCATGAAAGCTCAAAAAAAATCGAGGAAAATTTTAAAACTTTATTAAATGAATTTTTTAGCTTAAAAAAAAAATACTTTGGCAAATAAGTTTAGGAAATGTTTTTTACTAAGTTTCGTCAAAACTAAGAAGAGGTAAAGAACTTTTAGTATGAGAAGGAAAATTAAAGTGTGAAGTAATACCTTAAAAAAAATTGTGTTGAAGTCTCAACAAAACCTAGTTCATCCTTTCCCATGGTGTAAATTACTCTTTTGACCAAGTATAATAAGTTCTTGTGCATTAACCATCATGCACTTTGTGTGCTACATATGGTCATTATTCTCATAATTTTCCCAAGATAAATTAGTTTTGAGATCCCTTAGCCATTAATTTATTCTCAATTTCTCTAAATTCCTCTCTAGTTGTTAGATCCCAATACTATTATTGTAACCCCTTATTGTTATTAGTGCAACCCCCTTATTATATTGTTGTGTCCATTTGTACCCATATTGTTATTATTGTGCCCCATAGAGCCCACTATTGTTATTATTGTGCCCCATAGAAGCCCACTATTGTTATTGTTGGCCCTTACATTATTATTGTTATGTTGGCTCCCATTATATTATGATCCCTTAAACTCCTATATATAGAAAGGAGGCCTTGTCATTTGTATCACCCAAGAATTGTTCATTTGTGTAATGTAAAGGAGGTTTCCCCCTCAAAGACACTGATTTATAAGGCATTGATCTATCTTTTCTATCTTTTTGTGAGCTGGTTTCATAACATTTGGTATCAGAGCTCTGGATTCTAGGGTTTCGCTACTCCAAATAGGTCATCATGGAATTTTTGCTATAATGTTTTTTCTGAGACGTTTTAGAAGCTAAAAAACAAACCCATTTGAGACGAAATCACGATGAACCTTGGGTCCGAATTTCAGATCTTGTCTTGCTACATTTTCGGATATCTGATCTGAGGAAGTTAGGGTTTTTGCAAGCTACAAAATTCCATCTAAAATAGGTCATTGTGGCATTTTTGCTATAATTGTTTTTCTACGAAGTTTCAGTCTCTAAAATTAAAACCCTTTTTAGCCGAAAACTTTGTGAAACTCGGGCACAAATTTCAGATCTTGTTTTGCTATATTTTCGGATCTACAGTCCAAGACATTTAGGGTTTATGCAGGCTTCTGAATTACATCCCAAACATGTGACCTTGGGAAAATCGTCATAACTTTGTCTCTGAGCCTCAGATTAAAATTTCGTAAGCAATTATAGAAAGAAGACGGACTGTAGTTTTCTATGTATCATTTTCAGGTCCTAAGGTCTAAACAGTGACACGTGAAACTTTGTACAAGTTCACTCTACGAAACTAGTCTATAATCAAGCCATCGTGGCAGATTTCACATAACTCTTCCTTGGAGAATCCAATCTTGATAAGACTTGTGGGGTTAGAAAGAAGACTCAGAGGGCTATCGCAGGATGAAATTTAAGACCTTGAAGATCTGAAATTATAGAGATACATAAGATTCAAGATCGAGCTCCTAAAATCAAGAAAAAGCGATATGAGGAAGTTTGATGGCAAGGATACGGTAAATTGGATAATACAAATACAAATGGAGCAATATTTTCATCTGCATGGTGTACAACTGTTACAAAATGTACATATTGCATCTTTATATTTAGAATCGAATCAATTTTTATGGTATAAAGGGCTTTGTTCTCGTAAAGCACTTGTCACTTGGTCAATTTTCACGGAAGAAATGATAGCACATTATGAGGATACAAAGCGTAGCACCTTCTTTAGCCAATTGATAAATCTCAAAAAAAAGGGTTCAATGGAAGAGCACATTGAGGACTTCCAAAAATTTAATATAAGGGTAAATGATATTCCAAAGAAGTAAAGGATTGATGTCTTCATAGGGAATTTAAAGGATAACATTCAACATGAGGTTCGTCTTTGGGAACCTGATTCATTGGAGGAGGCATTCAAATGGCAAGAAAAATTGAAAGCGGAATTATGGAAACAAGGAATCCTACCACTCACAACTATAAATATGGAAGTGTTTTTTCTCCTAGCCTTCCACAACCTACAAGGTTTACATGACAACAATTGGAAGAAAAAAGAGAAAAAGGGCTTTGTTACAGTTGTGATAGCAAATACACTAAAGGTCATAAGTGTGCTGAGAAGAAATTATTTTACATAGATTGTGAAGAGGAGGAAGAAAAGGATCAAGAAACGTCAAAAGAAGAGGATATACACCAGGAACCAACCCCAGAGAAAGAAGAAATGAATCCGACCATATCTTGTAAAGCATTGGCAAGAATTACCACTCCTCAAACTCTCAAGATAGAAGGACATATCAAGAAGAAAAAGGTTCAAGAAGCGAAAGATCACATCAAGCATCAAGAAATGAATCCGACAATATCTTGTAATGAATTGGCCGGAATTACCACTCCTCAAACTATTAATATAGAAGAATATATCAAGAAGAAATAGATAATAATGTTTATTGATTCGGGGAGTACCCATAATTTTATTCATTATAAGATAGCCAAGGAATTGAATTGCTTCTTATATCTAGCACCAGAGTTTCAAGTGATGGTTGCAAGTGGAGGAACCATAAATTGCTCTGGAAAGTGCCATAATATCAAGCTATCCATGGGAGAATATGTATTGAATAGCCCAATGTTTTCCATTCCAATGGGTGGTGCTGATGTTGTACTAGGAGTCCAATGGTTACAATCCTTGGGCACAATAGCTTTTAATTTTCAAGAACTTTTCATGCACTTCATAAGGAAAGGAATTTGAATTAAGGGGTATCATAGGGAAACCAGGAAAGATAATCATCTCTAATGGAATGACAAAGCTTCTAAAGAAAGAACAAAGAGGAATAATTGCACAATTATGTTCGTTACAGGTTCCCACTTCGAAATCATCTATTTCTCCAGATCTCCAAAAAGTCTTGGACAATCATTCCAA
The DNA here is from genome assembly GCA_031772625.1 of Pinus tabuliformis. Taxonomy (NCBI): domain Eukaryota; kingdom Viridiplantae; phylum Streptophyta; class Pinopsida; order Pinales; family Pinaceae; genus Pinus; species Pinus tabuliformis. Next base: position 630,292,973 of record CM062814.1, on the reverse strand, counting down.
GGTATTTAAGACTCCCAAAGGCCTCCCACCTATTCGTGATCATGATAATGCTATTCATTTGATTCCAAGAAATGTTCCTCCAAACATCAGGCCTTACAAATATCCATATGCCCAAAGGAGTGAAATTGAACGTATGGTTGCCGAACTACTAGAGGTCGATATAATTATCCAAACAAATTTGATAAATGACGTAAGGGATGAATGGAAAAATGACAAAGTAGGGTGGAAACTCATTCAAAAGTTGGAGAAGATCTCAATTCAAACAATATTGCGAGAACTTGACAAGGAAGGAAAAATCATATTGGAACCTGAAGTAGTCATAGAACTGAGAAATCGACAGCTACAAAATCGATCAATTTCAGAGTATCTCATTGGGTGGAAGAACTTAACTGTTGAAGATTCCACATGGAAGGATGATAGTTTTATACAAAAGCATCCAGAACTACTCAAGCGTTGAGCACAACACTTTTTGAAGGAGAGGGGCATGTTAGGTCCCTGTACTACTATTGTAAACCCTTTTGTTATTAGTTCAACCCCCTTATTATATTGTTGTGCCCATGTAGAACCCATATTGTTATTATTGTGCCCCATAGAAGCCCACTATTGTTATTGTTGTGCCCTTACATTATTATTGTTATCTCGGCTCTGATTATATTATGACCCCTTAGACTCCTATATATAGAAAGGAGGTCTTGTCATTTGTGTCATCCAAGAATTGTTCATTTGTATAATGTAAAGGAGGTTTCCCCCTCGAAGATTGTTGGGTCTAAAATGCGGATGCAAATTAGAGTTTCATTTACTATCAATCCGGGTAAATAAACTTCGAGGATCATCCAATATATATGGACTTAGAGACAAATTAAACTAAGCTAGATGAAGAAATGTCAAAGCTCCCTTACAAGAGGTCTTTCATTGGGATCTCCAACACCTATTTAGTCATTTAATCAAAATGAAATCTAAAGACATTGTGACAAGTGTAAGAAATATTAAAGCTCCCTTACATGATACTGCTCATTAATATTTCTAATCATCTTAATAAAAAAAACTATTTAAACTGATGAAACTAAACATTAAATAACAAGTCAGATTCATTGAAAGAAACATTAATACTTTCTTACGAAAGGTCATTCGTTAATATTTCAAACATATGAACCTAATGAAATTTACAAACAAACATAAAATGAAAGCTTACCAAAGCAAAAGTGTACTTGCTAGACAATGGGGGGCCTTCCAAGGATTCACAAGCACATCAAAAGAGAAGTCAAATGTAGAAGATCAAAGAAGCTCCATTTTATTTATCTTCAATTGCAATTTGCAATTACAAGTTCTACATTCCAAGAGGTTCTAAAATCTCCATTACAATGATTCCAAATTCTAACTTCTCTAATTACAAACTTATAAGATCCTAAGGTACTAAATTCTAACTTCTCAATTCTAAATTCTAAATTCCAATGTTACAAATGAAGGAGATAACACTCTTATTTATACAAAAGTTATGATAAAAAACTCTTAAATGTGGATCCATTATTCCCTATTCAAATCCACATATCTCTCAACCAATGGTGACACATAACCCTATCCTCTGTGATCTTCTCCATGAGGTCCATGAACTTATCCATGAGGTCCATGATCTCCTCAAATTCGAATTTGAACATAGAGTGCCACATAAGGGTGCCTTAGAATCTTCCTTTGTACCTACACATGTCAACAAACTCATTCTAATAGTTAGGTATAAGTATATGGATATTATTTTCTAAAGTTTAACCACAAATTCTCTTAAAAATACTAAGAATTAATAATATTTCGGAAAACACAATGGTAACCCATTTAATGGTGAAAGTGAAGCTAATGTGATGACATGGTGGTGGAATAGAGGTGAGAAAATGTGTGAATGGAGTGAAAGTGGATGTATTTTAAGGATAATTCCTAAGCCCAACATACCCTCAAACTGAAGGTATTGCATGTCCTCATGCAATCTATTACATTACTTTTTGATACTTGAGCTTTGGCTTAAACTTTGCATGATATCATTTACTTAACTTTTGCAAAGTGTTTTTGATGAATTGCAACTTGGTTGGTTCTTGTGTTCAACCATATTTTGTTTGTTGCCTTCAATTTTAATGTATGAACTTTGCATAATGATAATTTGATTTTTATTGCAAAGTATTTTTGTTGGAATGTGTCATGGTTGGCTCTTGTATAACAACCATGATTGTGTTGCATCCAATTAGCTTTTAAGTACTTTTTACAAAGCCATTTATATGCTCATGTAATATTGAATATATTTTGAAGGTATTTGGGTTTTAGAATGTGATATATGAATATGGAAAAATATGAATGTGACAAAGTATGAATGTAAATGTATCTCCCCCAAACTGATGGTTTTGGCAATTTTATGAAATGATGAAAGAAAGTTTTTTTCCAAAAATTATCATTCTAGCTTTCAAGGAATTAAATAGTTAAAAGTTAGAAAATATCATACCACAACTTACCCTTTCAAAAATGGATGAGAGTTGTGCATGTGTGGCTGCAAAATTCTGATCATAGTCTTCTTCACTTGGCTGTGAAAATGGTCGATGAAGTCAAAAAAGTGAATCTTTTATTGCTGCCGCATCTGTTGCTAAATCTGCAGTTGGATCTTCTGGTGAATGTTCAGAATCTGCTGCTGACTGTGGCTGAAAATGTATAAGGCTTGGAAGGATACAAAATTCAAAATTTACACTTCCTCCCCAGCCTTATTTATTGACTTGCCCTCAAGTCATTTACATTAAAAACTGAAAAGTAATGGAAGTAAATCGTCTTCCTCTGCTACAAAATTATTGATCTTCAAGTCTTCAACGCTCATTAGCACAATTCTTGTCATGTGAATAAATGTTTCGGTGTCGAACATAACAAGAAATTGTTAACTTAGTGGCCATTGATGGATGCCACTAGTCAACATAAGATCTCCCATCTTTGATGTGGATGAGAGTCAAGATGCCCCGCACACATCTTTCTAAGTATGAATGAATTTTTTGTTATCGAATACTTAGAAGATCTGATGAAAAAGGGACATTGATGTATTCCCTTTATTTATCGGCATGATAGTTTGCCCTTAAGGCATGCAAGCTTCAAGGTGTTTTTAGAAAAATATTTAGACTCAAGGACTATGGACTCAATGGTGTATGGAAGCAAGGTTTTATTTGCAAGTGTAGGAAAAAAGAAACTGACAATGAATATGTAAAGTGGAACAAAAAGCTTGTAATGAGCTTTGTTGCTTTTATTGGTGGGTTAAGATTGATGAAAATGTAATGAAGTGTATGAGGATTGTGAAGAATGGATAATAACTCTTGCTAGGAAAAAGTGAATTATGGCATACAAAATCTCAAAAATAGCAATTATACTCCTTAATTCTGGACTTTTTGCTAAAATAGCTAAGTTTGACCAGTGTTGACTAGCCACCTGTTGACGTTGAATTCAAGTGTGGATAGGTATTTCACCATCCTTGTACATTTAGGAACAAACTCCAGCTCTTCGAATTTTTTAATCTATCATGCAACATGTCAAACCATTAAGCTTTTACAGGAAGTTGCAAGAACTTGCAATTTTCTGGAAATTTCGTTTATGCTTATGGACTTGTTCTTTAGAATTTCTCATGAAATTAGTCTTCTGAAGACCAATTGTGCACACAATTAGTTTCCTTAATGATCAGTTGATCATCCAAAATCCGCAAAAAAACTTGGCATAAAGAACATAAGTATGTTCAAAAAGAAATGGCCAATTCCTTAATGATTCTTACGCAAAAATTAATGCCAAATGAAACAGTTTAAGGAGACTCAAAAGCGTAATTTTAGTCTAATTCCTAATGTTGATAACAGTCCATTTTTAATAAATACCCCTGAAATACAAATTACTTACTTGTGTCATATGGTTCATGGAATGTGCATGGAAAAAAGCTTGGCATTAGAGTTTTGTTGTGTCCTGCAGATTAGTACGTTACATAAAAGCATACAACAAGAATACAAGCATAGATTTTAATGCCATCTATAATTTTCTAAATGTTCTATAAATGAATCCTCCTAATTTGCTTCCAATTGAATTTTGTTCCGTATTATTATCCCTGAAGTCAGTAATTTTCTTATCTCTTTCCATTCCTTGTTTATTTGGATAATAATTCAGAATTTTAATTGTTTACAACAGTATGACCAAAAGAAAGCATATTTCAAACCATAGCATTAACAAGTTTGTTCCAGCTCTTCCCAGCTGTACTATTTGAATTTGAACCAAGGGGAGTAGTTACTTATGTTGATTGTGTTAATGCATGACAAATTATTCAGTGTTGTGCTTCCTTTAAAGGTTCCCACATCCTGATCCCTTTTTGTATTATTCTCCTCTATAAGACCATCTAAATGCATTTGATAAATTGTCGAGACCAAGAAATTAAAATGCCCATGAGCATGCCAATATTTCCACTTAACACACCTGGATCATTATCGTGATCGTAGAACATTTCACTGGAGTCGACAGACAATCTATGTTGATTCCCCAAGGCAGAATGAAGTTGATAGCAAAGTGGAAAAAATGAAGCGGGTAACGTTTGCTGCCACCTGTGTCATGCTAGGCAATTCCTTACTGTAATGTCTACAAACCCTCGAATCAATGGAACAGAGCTTGGCTTACATAAGTCTTGGGTTACAACATGAGGAATGTACATAATTCAATCAAATTAGACTGCCATTTCAAAATAAATCATATTCTTTGTCCAACGCCAAATACAACGGGCCAATCCTGAAGCCTCGACGATTTCTCTTCCCATATCTTTGTAACTTGGCATGTAGTTTCTCTTCCAATATCTCGAATCCATTTAGACTGATAGGAAGGGATTTCATGGCCATAAAAATCTGCTTTATTGCAAGAAAAACACACAATTGTCTATGCATTAATTTTAAAAACCGTTTTTTCTTCACGTAGTCCCCAAAACAGGGTCCCGAAGAACTGCGATTTCCTCTCAAATTGTTAGGAATCCAAGCAAACGATTCTGGGTTATGTAATTCATTATGTTCCAAAGAAAACCCATGTCTTAGTTTTTCCAGATTTTTTTTGGTTTGATAACAGAACATGTTTCAAAACGACGTGTCAAAACTGTTGCATCTTCTGTTCGAGTTTCCAATCAAAAAGGATGTCAAAATCATACCCAGCTCAAGGGCCAAGTTGCACGCTTTTAGAATAGTTTATTACTGCAGTTGTACATTCAGCATTGGTCTAGTTTTTGAGCCTTTTAAACTAAGAAACCTGATCTATAATGTGCGACATCTGACTTCAATAGATGCATTGAACAGAGTTACAGATCCTTTGTTTTCGGTCTTTCCTTTGGGCTTTCTTGTTATATTGTGTCAGATTATTCTCTGTTGAAAATCAAAGGTGTTCTTAACTGGGTTGAGAATGTCGTTATTATCAAAGTTGAGAATGGCACGTTAATAGCTTATAAAGGAGAACTTGGAGATTATTATTGTCTGGCTACAAAAGCTGTAGGGTTGCCTTGCCCAAATTATAAGCGCATGCACAAAGGTTTTAAAATAGCGTATACTAATATGGCAAAATAGTACCCATGTTTTGGACATGTTGCAAAGATGCCTAATGTACAATGGTGGAGGAAATGTGTTAAAGATTCTTTTGATAAGGCTGGCTATTCATACGACGAAGAAACTTTTGAGAGGATTTTTGGACGCATTTATTCTTCATTTGGTTCTTCTGCACCATACATTGTTTTCCAGGATTCAGTGCCTTTCTTGAGATGGGCCTGTAACAAGGGGTTTCTCGTGGGGATTGTAAGCAATTCAAAATATCGTTATCCAGATGTTATCTTGCCTGCATTGGGTATGAATAAGGAATTTAACTCATAATTTCTAAAATAGAGTATAGCTTGGTGCTTTAAGCTAGTACACTCATATTTCTTTTCTTTTCTCGTTCACCATTTAATTTGATTTCACATGAAAGAGATGAAATGTGCAGCAGCTTACCTCCTAGCAAGAGATTTTTATTTAATTTTGAAAATAAATCAAGAGATTTTTTTATCTTCCTGATCGCTTGAAGCGCAAGAAGAGAGCATACTAACCTATTGATTTGTTTTTTATTTTTATTTTTGCAGGTTAGCATGGATGAAGTGCCTCTTACCTAAATTTATTCATGAGAAATTTATATGATTTTTTTTTTTTTTTGAAAACAAGGCTAAAGGAAAACTTTAAGAGATCTCATTTTTTTTTTAATCTATTCTACCTTTACCTTGAAAGTTTTTTTTTTCTAAGTGAAAGAATGCTTCCAGTGAAGCCATCTACGGTCTAAGAATTCGAAAATGCTCACATCAAGATTTAAATTTTTTACCTTATGCTTTGCAAACATGTGAGTAACCTGTCTTATTCATGGAGTTGGTGCAAGGTTCTTTTGAAACCAGTCTTTGATATTTTCCTTGCTCTCCAAGATGTACCTGTTCAACATCTTTAATTTTCTCATCCGTAGATGGATTAGTAAGAAATGGGGGGTTTTAAAAAGACTGAATTTGAAACTAATTAAGTATGAAAAAAAATGCTCCAAGCTTGAACACGTTTATGAAGATTCTGTTGTCACTAGGTTTCACAAGTTAGTCCATAAAAATAAACTGCAATAAAAATAACTTCCTAAGTCTATCTCCAAATCATCCTCCCCGACAACGGCATCAAAATGTTGGGTCTAAGATGCGGATGCAAATTAGATTTTCATTTACTATCAATCTGAGTAAGTAAACTTCAAGGATCATCCAATATATATGGACTTAGAGAAAAACTAAACCATGCTAGGTGAAGAATTGCCAAAGTCCCTTACATGAGGTCTTTCATTGGGATCTGCAACACCTATTTAGTCATTTAATCAAAATGAAATTTAAAGACCTTGTGACAAGTGTAAGAAATATTAAAGCTCCCTTACAGGGGACTGCTCATTAATATTTCTAATCATCTTAATCAAAAAACTATTTAAACTAATGAAATTAAAGATTAAATAACAAATCGGATTCATCGAAAGAAACATTAATACTTTCTTACGGAAGGTCATTCGTTAATAGTTCAAACATATGAACCTAATGAAATTACAAACAAACATAACATGAAAGCTTACCAAAACAAAAGTGTATTTGCTAGACAATGGGGGGCCTTCCAAGGATTCACAAGCACATCAAAAGAGAAGCAAAATGTAGAAGATCAAAGAAGCTCCATTTTATTTATCTTCAATTACTATTTGCAATTACAAGTTCTGCATTCCAAGAGGTTCTAAAATCTCCATTACAATGATTCCAAATTCTAACTTCTCATTACAAACTTATAAGATCCTAAGGTACTAAATTCTAACTTCTCAATTCTAAATTCTAAATTCCAAAGTTACAAATGAAGGAGATAACACTCCTATTTATACAAAAGTTATGATAACAAACTCATAAATGTGGATCCACTATTCCCTCTTCAAATCCACATATCTCTCAACCAATGGTGACACATAACCCTATCCTCCATGATCTTCTCCATGAGGTCCATGATCTTATCCATGAGGTCCATGATCTCCTCAAATTCGAATTTGAACATAGAGTGCCACATAAGGGTGCCTTAGAAGCTTCCTTTGTACCTACACATGTCAACAAACTCATTCTAATTGTTAGGTATAAGTATATGGATATTTTTTTTTAAGTTTAACCACAAATTCTCTTAAAAATACTAAGAATCAATAATATTTTGAAAAACACAATGGTAACCCATTTAATGATGAAAGTGAAGCTAATGTGATGACGTGGTGGTGGAATAGAGGTGAGAAAATGTGTGAATGGAGTGAAAGTGGATGTATTTTAAGGATAATTCTTAGGGCCCAACAAAGAGGTTGATTTATAAGGCATTGATCTATCTTTTCTATCTTTTTGTGAGTTTCATAACATTTGGTATCATATCTCTGGATTCTATGGTTTCGTTGCTCCAAACAGGGTTGGTCATATTTCAGAATTGGTTCCGAGATATGGGAGGGGCCTAACGGACCAAAGAGGGTCGGTCAAGCCCATCGCTTCACCCCAGCATGAGAGGCTCGGCTATGAGGGAAAGTGCCGGCTAACGAGGGGATCCATCGGCCGGTGTTGTAGCCTTCAGACGGAGGGGCAAGGTCCCGGAGGGGCTTGCGCTTCCTAGTGCAAGGATTTCGATGCATCAAAGTAAGATCCAAGTCGGTCATAGCTTTCTCGAAAGCCTGTCTCGAAGCACTGTAGCTCATCCGATGAGCGAAAGCGTACCATCAAGGGGCTTTAGAATTGGGCCCTCAAGGTTCAGGTTCCCAGCTATAAAATTCATGGAATTTTCGCTACAACATTTTTTTGCAACGTTTCAGAAGCTAAAAAAAACTATTTGAGACGAAATCGCACTTAACCTCGGGTCTGAATTTCAGATCTTGTCTCGTTATAGGTTCAGATATCTAATCTGAGGAAGTTATGGTTTTTGCAAGCTCCAAAATTCCATCTCAAACAGGTCATCGTGGCATTTTTGCTATAATTGTTTTTCTACGAAGTTTCGAACTCTAAAATTAAAACCCATTTGAGCCGAAAACTTGGTGAAGCTCGAGCACGAATCGCAGATCCTTTTTCGCTATATTTTCAGATATATAGTCCAAGACATTTAGGGTTTATGCAAGCTCCCGAATTACATCCCAAACATGTGACCTTGGGAAAATCGTTATAACTTTGTCTCTGAGCCTCAGATTGAAATTCCGTAAGCAGTTACAGAAAGAAGATGGACTGTAGTTTTTTGTGTATCGGTTTCAGGTCCTAAGGTCTAAACAGTGACACGTGGCATTTCGTCCAAGTTCGCTCTACGGAACTAGTCTATAATCAGGTCATCATGGGAGATTTGATATAACTCTTCCTTGGAGAATCCAATCTTAATTAGACTTGTGGGGTTAGAAAGAGGACTTAGAGGGATCCTACAGGACGAAATTTGAGACCTTGGAGATCTAAAATTATAGAGATACAGAAGATTTAAGATCGAGCTCCTAAAATAAAGAAAAAGCGATATGAGGAAGTTTGATGGCAAGAATCCGGTAAATTGGATACTACAAATGGAGCAATATTTTGATTTACATGGTGTACAACTGTTACAAAAGGTACATATTGCATCTTCATATTTAGAACCGAATCAATTTTTATGGTATAAAGGCTTTTGTTCTCGTAAAGCACTTGTCACTTGGTCAATTTTCATGGAAGAAATGATAGCACATTATGAGGATACAAAGAGTAACACCTTCTTTAGCCAATTGATAAATCTCAAACAAAAGGGTTCAATGGGAGAGCACATTGAGGACTTCTAAAAATAGAATATAAGGGTAAATAATATTCCAGAGAAGCAAAGGATTGATGTCTTCATAGGGACTTTAAAGGATAACATTCAACATGAGGTTCGTCTTTGGGGACCTGATTCATTGGAGAAGGCATTCATGTTAGCAAGAAAAATTGAAAGCGAAATTATGGAAACAAGGAATCCTACCACTCGCAACTATAAATATGGAAGTGTTTTTGCTTCGAGCCTTCCACAACCTACAAGGTTTACATGACAACAATTGGAAGAAAAAAGAGAAAAAGGGCTTTGTTACACTTGTGATAGCAAATACACTAAAGGTCATAAGTGTGTTGAAAAGAAATTATTTTACATAGATTGTGAAGAGGAGGAAGAAAATGATCAGGAAACATCCAAAGAAGAGGATATACACTAGGAACTAGCCCTAGAGAAATAAGAAATGAATCCGACCATATCTTGTAAAGCATTAGCGAGAATTACCACTCCTCAAACTCTCAAGATAGAAGGAAATATCAAGAAGGAAAAGGTTCAAGAAGCGAAAGATCATATCAAGCATCAAGAAATGAACCTGACAATATCTTGTAATGCATTGGCCGGAATTACCACTCCTCAAACTATCAAGATAGAATGATATATGAAGAAGAAAAAGGTAATAGTGTTGATTGATTCGGGGAGTACCCATAATTTTATTCATTGTAAGATAGCCAAGGAATTGAATTTCTTCCTATATCCAACACTAGAGTGTCAAGTGATGGTTGCAAGTGGAGGAACCATAAATTACTTTGGAAAGTGCCATAATATCAAGCTATCCATGGGAGAATATGTATTGAATAGCCCAATGCTTTCCATTCCAATGGGTGGTGTTGATGTTGTACTAGGAGCCCAATGGCTACAATCCTTGGGTACAATAGCTTTTAATTTTCAAGGACTTTTCATGAAATTTTCTTCAGAAGGAAAGGAAGTTGAATTAAGGGGTATCACAGGGAAATCAGGAAAGATAATCATCTCTAACAGAATGACAAAGCTTCTAAAGAAAGGACAAAGAGGAGTAATTGCACAATTATGTTCGCTAGAGGTTCCCACATCGAAATCATCTATTTCTCAAGATCTCCAAAAAGTCTTGGAAAATCATTCCAAGGTATTTGAGAGTCCCAAAGGCCTCCCACCTATTCGTGATCATGATCATGCTATTCATTTGATTCCAGGAAGTGTTCCTCCAAACATCATGTTATGAAACTAGCTCACAAAAAGATAGAAAATATAGATCAACGCCTTAGAATTCAGCCTCTTCAAGGGGGCAACCTCCTTTACATTACAAAAACAAACAATTCTTGGATGATACAAATGAAAAGACCTCCTTTCTATATATAGGAGTCTAAGGGGTCATAATATAATCAGAGCCGACATAACAATAATAATGTAAGGGCACAATAATAACAATAGTGGGCTTCTATGGGGCACAATAATAACAATATGGGGACTACATGGGTACAACAATATAATAAGGGGGTTGTCCTAATAAAAATAAGGGGTTACACTAGTAGTATAGGGGCCTAACATGCCCCTCTCCTTCAAAAAGTGTTGTCCTCAACGCTTGAGTAGTTCTTGAGGCTTCTGTATAAAATTCTTGTCCTCCCATGTGGAATCTTTAGCAAGTAAGTTCTTCCACTTGATGAGATACTCTGAAATTGAACGATTTTGTAGCTGTCGAGTTCTTGTTTCTGTGACTGCTCCAGGTTCCAATATGATTTTTCCTTCCTCTTCAAGTTCTGGCAATATTGTTTGAATTGGGATATTCTGCAACTTTTGAATGAGTGGCCACACTTCTTTGTCCTTCTTCCATTCATCCCTTGCTTCGTTTATCCAATCTGGATGGATAATAGAAAATGCACAAAACAATCCTTCCACGTCCTCATCCTTTCTTGAGAGTGCATCTGCAACAAAAATTTTCTTCCCTTTTCTATAGATGATGTCAAAGTCATAACCCAACATATTTGTGACCCATTTTTTCTGTTCTTCTAAAGATAATATTTGTTCTAAAAAGCATTTAAGACTATCATGATTCATTTTTACCTTGAAGTGTCTTCCCATTGGGTAAGGTCTCCATTTCTTAAGTGCATGTAGTATTGCCAACATTTCCTTCTCATAAATAGCTTGCTTGACATGTAACCATAAAAATACCCAATCACCTACATCAAAACATTTTTCACTGCGATGTTGATCTACTTGTTTTTTCATTCGAATCTACACCAAAGTGGCGTTATCCTTGAAAAGTTGGAGAACTTGTTGTTGATGCTCGATGTGATCTTTCACTGCTTGAACCTTTTTCTTCTTGATATTTCCTTCTATCTTGAGAATTTGAGGAGTGGTAATTTCTTCCAATGCTTTAAAAGACATGGTCAGATTCATTTCTTGATGCTCAATGTGATCTTTCACTTCTTGAACATTTTTCTTCTTGATATGTCCTTCTATCTTGATAGTTTGAGGAGTAGTAATTCTGGCCAATGCATTACAAGATATGGTTGGATTCATTTCTTCTTTCTCGATGTGATCTTTCACTTCTGGAACCTTTTTCTTCTTGATATGTACTTCTATCTTGAGAGTTTGAGTGATAATTCTTGCCAATGCTTTACAAGATATGGTCGAATTCATTTCTTCTTTCTCTGGGGTTGGGTCCTTGCGCATATCCTCTTCTTTTGATGTTTCTTGATCCTTTTCTTCCTCCTCTTCATACTCTATGTAAAATAATTTCTTCTCGGCACACTTATGACCTTTAGTGCATTTTCTATCACAATTGTAACAAAGCCCTTTTCTCCTTTTTCTTCTAATTGTTGTGGTGTAAACCTTGTAGGTTGTGGAAGGTTAAGAGAAGAAACACTTCCATAATTATAGTCATGAGTGGTGGGACTCCTTGTTTTCATAATTCCGATTTCAATTTTTCTTGCCAACTTGAATGCCTCCTCCAATGAATCAGGTTCCCAAAAACGAACCTCATGTTGAACGTTATCCTTTAAAGTCCCTATGAAGACATCAATCCTTTGCTTCTCTGGAATATAATTTACCCTTCTATTTAATTTTTGAAAGTCTTCAATGTGTTCTTCCATTGAACCCTTTTGTTTGAGATTTATCAATTGGCTAAAGAAGGAGTTTCTCTTTGTATCCTCATAATGTGCTATCATTTCCTCCGTGAAAATTGACCATGTGACAAGTGGTTTACGAGAACAAAGCCCTTTATACCATAAAAATTGATTCGGTTCTAAATAATTAGATGCAATACATACCTTTTGTAACAGTGGTACACCATGTAGATCAAAATATTTCTCCATTTGTAGTATCCAATTTACTGGATCTTTGCCATCAAACTTCCTCATCTCGCTTTTTCTTGATTTTAGGAGCTCGATCTTGAAATGACTGTAACTCTGTAATTTCGGATCTTCCAGTTCTGAAATTGCGACCTACAGTAGCCCTTTGCGTCCTCTTTCCAATCCCACCAGTCTGATCCAAATTGGATTCTCCAAGGAAGAGTTACGCCAAATCTCCCACAGTTATAGACCTTTCCAGAAGAGTGAAATTGTATGAATTGCCACGTGTCACTGTTTTGACCTTAGGATCTCAAAAATATACACAGGAAACTATAGTACGTCCTCTTTCTATACCTTCTTACAAAATTTCAATCCGATGCTCATTGAGAAAGTTATGACTATTTTCCCCAGGTCACTTGTTTGGAATGTAATTCAGGGGTTTGCAAAAAGACCAACTTCATTAGATCATATCTCTGCAAATGTAGTGCGAAAAGCTCTGAAATTCAGACCCGAGGTTTAGTGCGACTTCATCTCAAATGGGCTTTTTTTTGCTTATGAAACATCGCAGAAAAAAGTTATAGCGAAAATGCCACGATGGCCTGTTTGGAGAAGTGAAACCCTAGAATCCATAGCTCTGATACCAAATGTTATGAAACCGGCTCACAAAAAGATAGAAAAGATAGATCAACACCTTAGAATTTAGCCTCTTCAAGGGGGCAACCTCCTTTACATTACACAAATAAACAATTCTTTGATGATACAAATGAAAAGACCTCCTTTCTATATATAGAAGTCTAAGGGGTCATAATATAATCAGAGCTGACATAACAATAATAATGTAAGGGCACAATAATACAATAGTGGGCTTCTATGGGGCACAATAATAACAATATGGGGACTACATGGGTACACTTATATAATAAGGGGGTTGTCCTAATAACAATAAGGGGTTACACTAGTAGTATAGGGGCCTAACACATCAGGCCTTACAAATATCCATATGCCCAAAGGAGTGAAATTGAACGTATGGTTGTCGAAATGCTAGAGGTTGGTATAATTATCCAACCAAACTCGATAAATGAAGTAAGGGATGAATGGAAGAATGATGAAGCAGGGTGGGAACTCGTTCAAAAGTTGGATAAGATCCCAGTTCAAATAATATTGCGAGAACTTGACAAGGAAGGAAAAATCATATTGAAACCTGAAGCATTCACAGAACCGAGAAATCAATAAATACGAAATCGATCAATTTTAGAGTATCTCATCAAGTGGAAGAACTTACCTGCTGAAGGTTCCACATGGAAGGATGATAATTTCCAGAACTACTCAAGCGTTGAGGACAACACTTTTTGAAGGAGAGGAGCATGTTAGGTCCCTATACTACTATTGTATCCCCTTATCGTTATTAGTTCAACCCCCTTATTATATTATTATGCCCTTACATTATTATTGTTATGTTGGCTCTGATTATATTACGACCCCTTAGACTCCTATATATAGAAAGGAGGTCTTGTCATTTGTGTCATCCAAGAATTGTTCATTTGTGTAATGTAAAGGAGGTTGTCCCCTCGAAGAGGCTGATTTATAAGGAGTTGATCTATCTTTTCTATCTTTTTGTGAGCTGGTTTCATAACACTAGCAGAGAAACCAAGCTTGATAATGGATGATGTCACCCTTAAATGTTGAAGGTTTCTTAGATCAATGGGAAACTAAATTGTGAAACCAGTCATTCCCCTATTCAAATTGATGAGAATACCATGTACATTCTCTATCTCTCAACCCCCATGTAACCAATACTGTCTACAATTCCATCATTTTCCTCATACATACATTAGAGTTCCCCTTCTGTGCCTAATGTTACCTTAGTCTCAACATCAATGGAACATCCATCCACTGGTTTCAATTCTTCCTCTCTGGATGTATCCTGTGTGAGCCAAACCCCTCATTCCTATGTCATAGATGCTTGGCTCACAATCCCATCTTCTACCACTACAATGACATTACATGTAATGTAGACTCTAATACCCTTATCTTTCATCCCAATGTAGAAATTATAGAGTCCCTTACTAGACTAGATTATACTTAGGACGATATGCATCATCAGTTCTACTTTTTACCCCAAAAATTGTGTCCCTCTGATCAATATGTTGTGGAAACAAAGGAATTTCTCTCCCATGGAAGAGTCTACATGTTTAAGAATCCCATCCTTTCATATAATGCATTTGAGAAGGGAAATATGGCCACCAATTCCCCTATCATTAAGGTACATATCTCTATTATGCCTAGTGTCATTGAATTTTTTTATTAGTGTAAATTATTCCCTTGAAGATCTTCTTGCCTACAAAGCCCTCTTCCAATAATTTTGTGATGTTTTTTCATGGTTGTATTCAAGGATGCCCATACTTGATCCCACCATTTTTTATCATCATATCAATACATGACTAGATGCCATTCATGTTCATTGAGAATAATGGCTTATTCACCCTGGCAAGACCCTTGCCATCAAAGCCAAAATTAACCAAATTCATTAGGAATAATTAATTTACCCTATCACACATGCTTCATGCGTTTCTAAACCATTCCTTGTTGCAAATAAACAAGGAGCCATTCATGACTATACCATTTTTTTATTATTATCTAAATTGAGTCTGTCCCAAAGAAAATTCCTAATGCCATTTATTAACCAAATTATCGATGCATGTGGTTGACAAAATATCATTTCCTTTATGCATGGAATGTCATGTTATAAACATACCTAGATTCAACCCCAAGATCAATACAATACCATTTTCACTACTCCATGGGAAAGCATCACATGTAGCATTATGCCCTTTGGATTGAATAATGTTAGAACCATTTCTTATCATGCCATTTAATATTATTTTCATGACTTGGTTCATAACATCTTATTCTATCTCAATGATCTCACTACTCCTATGAAGAAATGGTTGCAACACTTAGAAGAGTTATATATTATCTTCCTTAGGTCTTGCAAGTACAACATATGCTTAAACCCTATTAAGTGTGTCTTATGTTTGCTTGCTAGCCAGATTCATTTTTTCTAATGAAAACCTTACTATAGCCCATTAAAAGTTTATGCCATCAATAAACTACCCCAACCTCATAATCTACATCAATTGCACAACCTACAAAGGAAAGCCAATTTCTTGTGTTGATTCTCATTGTTTACACCACCACTGCTTATGGTTTTCTTCGATTGTCATGTTCTATCATAACATTTGTATGGGATGGTAGAGCCAATCAATCCTTGATATATTAAAACA
This sequence comes from Pinus tabuliformis, assembly GCA_031772625.1. Classification (NCBI taxonomy): domain Eukaryota; kingdom Viridiplantae; phylum Streptophyta; class Pinopsida; order Pinales; family Pinaceae; genus Pinus; species Pinus tabuliformis. The sequence continues at coordinate 630,277,055 of CM062814.1, read as the reverse complement.
TACCCTTATCTCAACACCTTTAATTAGTCCTCTTGAATTTGATAAGGTTTCCATCCTTTACATTTCTACTTCACCCTTTGTTGTCACCAAAGTGTTAGTTCAAGATGGGCTCAATGGATGTGAGCATGCCATTTATTATAGGAGTAAGAACATATTTAGATCGGCATCGTCTTATTCCTATTAGGATGAGTTGGCCTTGGAAGTTGTTTTCTCCATTCAAAAATTATAAAATTACATTGTGATATGTAAAAGAATAATCTTATAACCATGGGTCCTTTCTATTAAGTAGATGAGGTATAAACAAGAAGTATGCCCATTGGATTGTAATCCTCCAGGATTTCAACTTTGAATTCATTACACCCAAGAGAAAGAAAGCCTTATCCCTCTTTGAATACATTCCCAACCTACCTACAAGTGTATTATACCCACCTTTGAATGATGACCTTTGAAATGAATGCTTGTTCACTATATCCAATGACAATCCATATTAGGACAACATTTTAATGTACTTAGAAACCGAAACATATGGTCCTGATTTATCTTATAATGATCAGTGATGTCTTCATCATTAGGATCCTCAGTAGAGATTACCTTAGTTATCAAGGAGTTCACACTTTATTACATCATTGTCTTGCAGTGGGCACCTTTTTGGGTTGGATATTACCCAAAATATTATGCATGTGGGATAATTTTGGCCTACTCTTGTAATTGATTATATAAAGTTAGTTAAGCATTGCACCAACTACCAAATATATGCCCCTCAAGAATGAACTCCTCTAGATTTGTTGCACATTGTCATCATTGTAGGCCACTTTTTCAAATGAGCCATTGATTTCATCGATTGTAGAAGTCTTTTCTATCAATGGTCACAAATACACCATTTTAGTCATCAGATTCTTCATGAAATGGGTTGAAGCCATGCAAATGTTCAACAACATTTTTGCTACTACAACTTATTTATTTTTCAATCACACCATCATTTGATTTAATGTCCTAAAATAGTTGGTTTCTAACCATGACAATTTTGAAGATGAAACTTATTATGAGCCGACTTCACCATTGGGATTTGAGCACTAATATTCATCCATTTACTATCTACAAGGGAATTTCCAAGTTGATATTATCAATAAATTCCTTAAAAACATGCCCCAACTAATGGTGAATAAACATAAGACCAACCAACATTACATGCTCTTTGTAGCCTTGTTGACATGTAATTGTAAACTTGAAGGCGATGTAAAAATTGGAAGTAAAATTTTATGTATTGTAGGCAATGGATCACTTTGCAAAACACATAAAATTATGATTTTTAAACTTAGTTAACAATAATAACAGAGATAATATACCATATCAGAAACACATAACAACAAAAATGATAAAGGAGTTCACCCCTCTCTTGGCCTATATCTCCTAGTCTAGCTTCCAATGTTGGGTCTCTTTCATTAAGTGCTAAAATTCATGTTTACATGGATTTGTAATGCTTATAATGTAAATATTATGTCTCCAGTGGCTTCAAAATAGTCAAAAACCCTAGCTGGTCTTTTGTTGGGCTCAATTTGGCCAAAAACTGAAGAAGTTATGGTATCCCAAAGTTTTCCCTACTAATTCTTCTAAAAAATGTACTGGACTACTATACATCCTATGAATATACCTTTTCCGGGCACACCGAGTGACAATTTTGCCCAGCGGCGATATGATTCGCACCGAACTAGGTGCAAAATGTCGCTTGGTTTAATTTCTCAATGACCCATGTGAGTGGAAAATTTGGGTCATATGGCCATGTGCTTGGGGTTGGGGCTAACGTCTGCCACCATTGGCATAGGCCCCTCAATGTTTGGGTCATAGTCATTTGGAACTGTTAGAGCCCATAAAACCAACGCTTATCCCAAAATTTAAGCGCCCATTGCAAAATGCGAGCTAAGTGCTCCACGGTGGTGCCATGTGGTTATATGGCGGCATGTGATCGAGGCTGGTCCCCAAAACTCTGCCCACACTGTTTTAACACTTCCGCACTGGCATGTGGTTATATGGGATTCCATATGCTCTGGGGTTGGTCCCCATATTTCTGCCCCTCCACCTGTTGGCACTCTGGGTTATGGTTACAGTCCCGTGACTTTCGATTGTTGGTTCCAGAACCATGGGCCGGGGATAAGACCGCGCCCTTGGCTGGCCCTCCTACGATCCCGTGGGTTTGGGGCGACCGAGGGCTAGGGACTAGCCCCGACCCCATCCCCCAATATCAAAACACATTAAATTTAAATAAAATTTTGCCGCATTATATGTTAATATTCACTCGGTGGCGTGGCGGTAAGGTGCCTTATTGCTAATCCATAGGTTGTGTGTTCGAATCCCCTAGAGGTGGTTTGGCCGATAACCAAAATTTTAATGTACCCCTGGGGTGCCACATGGCAGCCCATGATTGAGCCACGTGGCATTCCCCCATTGGTCCAACACAAAAAAAACTCAACCACAAATAAAAAACACACAAATTCAAACCAGTTAGCATAGGACACTTGTCAACCTGTCACTGGCCCAAATTGTACAGTTAGTCTGCCTAGTCACCCTACCCAGTCAATGTATGGACTACCCAATCAACAGTCCTACAACCAATCTACAAATTTTTTACCTATTTGAGAAATCGATTAGAACGCGATATTGGGAGCATACGATATCAGTTTTGAGCAATTAAAGTTGTGTTGGATTCAGGTCATTGATATCTACGCTCTCGTATAGGTTTCAAGCACTTTTGAACACTTTGAATTTGAGCACTTTACTGATCCCCTCGATCACTCCTCCCAACTGGAAGCTTTTGGACCTCCAAAAGTCTATTCTCAGTAAAAACAAATGAGGTACTATTCCCTCACCCTTCCTTTTTCAATCCATTTAGCTTTGTGTGATTTTGTAAGTTTGAACCCCATATGAAGGTGGTTCTCGTTCCTTCTTCTTGAAGTTCTTATTTCTCTGTCAAGGATCTGATCTTGCTGAAATTCTTCAAGATATTTAGAAGAGAAAACTTATGTTAAAGAAATATGAAATTCTCTCCCGTGTCTTCAATCAAAGGAGGCCTACCCAATTTCAAGTTCTTTTCACCTCGAAGCTTTTCTTTGCTGATGGAAAGCCTTACTTCATCTCCAACCTGAAAACTGTGGTCAACATGCAACTTATCATGTCTAGCCTTGTTTTTGGCTCAACTCTTCACCAAATGTGAACGCCATCGCCATGCACCATCCTCCTTCAAAGACAAAACACTAGGAGACCCACAAGAAGATGTATTAGAACTAATGTTCCCTTTGTTAAGTAGCTCTTGCATCTGCTTCTTGATTCCTGCATTCTATAACACTAGCATCTTATTCAAACCAATGCTGAAAAGTGATGCATCCTGCTACAAATGAACTTCATGTTGTTTTCCTCTATTGGGAGGCAACGCATTAGATTCCTAAAACATCTTATCATATGTGTTAACAACTTCAACTAAATCAGAATTTAATGTTGCATCACATTCTTGGAAGACTTCAGATTCATCAAAATATTTATCTTTAATCATCAATAATGCAAAATTTTGACTAGCATTAACAAACCTCTTCATTTATCCAACATTCGCAAGTGATAAATTCAACTCCTTGCTATGTGCTCTAATAATGTACTCAATCCCATCTTTAAACAAATGATACTTGTTCTCATGGTGATGAAAGATGACTTTCCTATCATATAAGTATGGGCTTCCCAAAACAATCCCACAAATCTCAAGTGACACCACATCAAGTTCTACCTCATCAATAAAATTTGCAGTGATGACAAATCTAAGTATGCATTTTCTTGTCACTTGCAACTTGGCATTGTCACATACCCAACCCAAAGGATAAGGTTTAAGACGAGGAATGGTTTCCAAATTTAGTTTCTTGACAATGTCTTCTAAAATGAAGTTTTCTTGTGAACCACTATCAAACAAAGTATCTACTTTGTTATGTTTTATGATGACTCTAATATGGAACAACTCTATTCTTTCTCTTTCATTTTGAGTTTCAATGGGTTTACTAGAAGAGCTAGTACTTGTAATAAAATCCTTACCTTTCAATCCCATGGCTATGATTTTTGTTTCATCTCTCTAGATCCTAGATCTTGTAGTGTAGTTGCAACAATCTTTTCTTTCTCCTTGTTAATAAACTTTTTGGGTCTCATCTCAGGATGAAGATTCCAATAGTGATCTTCATCATGGCCTTCTTTTGAACAATGTTTACATGTGGGTTTTTTCCCTCCTTTTTGACTAAAGCATTCTTTTTATCCTTGCCTTTTGAGCTTCCCTTTTCCTTTGTCTCGAGACTTAAATGACTTCTCACTAGTTTCTTCAGAAAAATTCTTCTCTCTTGCCTCTAAATGAGTTGTTTATACACAAACTTCATCTAGTTTTGTAGGGTTAAACATGAGAATTGTGTGTCTCAAGTAACTATGCAATCCTCTAATGTATTTCAATAGAGTATCTTGGGAGGAAAAATCTATACCCAAAATCAAAGCCTTTTCCTAAATTCTTGAGTATAGATTTGCACATTTTGTCCCTTAGCTTGCCTAAATTTTTTCCAATCCATTATAGCTTTTTGCATGTATGTTAATGGATAAAATTGTCTTCTTATTGCAACAACAAAATCATTCCAAGAGGATAAACCCTTACCATGTTTCTTCATGTCCTCTTGAGTTTTGGCTTCCCACCAAATAAGTGTTGCACCTTCCAACCTAAGAGAAGCAAGCTGGGATTTTCTCTCATCATCCTTGATTCTTTGTATCATGCAATACATTTCAATCTAACGAACCCAATCATCCAATTTCTCAGTATTTACCTCTCCATTGTACATAGGCAATTCAAATTTTATATCAAGCTTTAGAAAAGGAGATTTACCATGTCCCTTTGGAGAATCTGGAGGTGTTTGTGAAAGGGTAGAAGAAGTAGAATATGAGGATAAAGAAGAGGATGAGGATGGAGGTGAAGGTGGTGGCTTGTCACAATTTCCTCCATTCCCTTTTGGAGGTTTGTCTCCTTTTCCTCCATCTCCTTTTAGAGGTTTTGAGCTCTCTCCATACAACCTTGAGTTCATCTCCTCATAAAGAACTTTTACCATTTCAAACATCTCAAAGAAAGCTTTTCTGAAAGTTCTTTCATCTTCAGACATCCTTTCAGGACCTTCTTCATGTGCCATGACTATTGAAGCTTGAGGTGTATGTGTTCTCCTTGGAAAAATGTGAGGCCTTGGCTCCACAAGTTATCCTTCTCCTCTTTTAAGCTTCAACTTTGTAAGCATTAGAAACACTTGCAAGCAAAATCAAACCTTCACAATAATCTGGCTCTAATACCAAAATGATCTGCAATTGTAAACTTGAAGGTGATGTAAAAATTGCAAGTAAAATTTTATGTATTCTAGGCAATGGATCACTTTGCAAAACACATAAAATTATGATTTTTAAACTTAGTTAACAACAATAATAGAGACAATATACCATATCAGAAACACATAACAACAAAAATGATAAAAGATTTCACCCCTTTCTTGGGCTACATCTCCTGGTCTAGCTTCCAATGTTGGGCCTCTTTCATTAAGTGCTCAAATTTGTGTTTACATGGATTTATAGTGCTTAGAATGTAAATATTATGTCTCTATTGGCTTCAGAACATTCAAAAATCCTTAGTTGGGCTTTTGTTGGGCTCAATTTAGCCAAAAACTAAAGAAGTTATGGTCTCCCAAAGTTTTCCCTGCTAAATCCTCTACAAAATGGACTGGACTGCTATCCATCTTATGAATCCACCTTTTCCGGGCGCGCCGAATGACAATTTTGCCCGATGCTGACGAGATTCACACTGAACTAGGTGCAAAATGCCGCTTGGTTTAATTTCTCAATGACCCCTGTGAGTGGAAAATTTGGGTCATACGGTCATGTGCTTGGGGTTGGGGTTAACTGCTCACCACCGTCGGCATAGGCCCCTCAACGTTTGGGTCATGGTCATTTGGAACCGTCAGAGCCCATAAAACCAAGGCTTATCCCAAAATTTATGTGCCTGCTGCAAAATCTGCACTAAGCGCTCTGCGGTGGTGGCATGTGGTTATATGGCAGCATGTCATCGAGGTTGCTCCCCAAAACTCCACCCGCATTGTTTTAACACTTCCGCATTGGCAAGTGGTTATATGGGGTTCCATATCCTTCGGGGATGGTCCCCATGTTTCCGCCCCTCTACCTATTGGCAGTCCTTGTTATGGTTGCGATCCCATGACTTGTAACTGTTGGTGCTAGAATCGTGGGTCAGGGCTAAGCCCATGCCCTTGGCTCACCTGCCTGCGGTCCTGTGGACGTGGGGTGACAAGGGGCCAGGGCTTAACCCTGACCCCATCCCCCAATATCAAAACACATTAAATTTAAATAAAATTTTGCCGCATTATATGTTGGCATTCACTTGGTGGCGTGGTGGTAAGGCGCCTTGCTGCTAGTCTGTAGGTTGTGTGTTTGAATCCCCTGGAGGAAATTTGGCCAATAACCAAAATTTTAATGTACCCCTAGGGTGCCATGTGGTAGCCCATGATTGGGCCATGTGACATTCCCCCATTGGTCCAACACAAAAAACTCAACCACCAATAAAAATCACCCAAATTCGAACCAATCAACATAGGACACTTGTCAACCTATCATTGGCCCAAATTTTACAGTCGGCGTACAGACTGTCTTGTCAACAATCCTGCAACCAATCTGCAAATTTTTTACATGTTTGGGAAATCGACCAGAACACAATATTGGGAGCATACAATATTGGTTTTGAGTGATTCAAGTTGCGTTAGATTCAGGTCGTCGAGATCTACGCTCTGGTATAGGTTTTGAGCACTTTTGAAAATTTTGAGCACTTTACTGATCCGCTAGATCACTTGTGGTGCTATGAGACATCCACTAAGATTTTTGCTAGATTCGTACCCTTTCATTTCATCTGTGGTGAAGATATTGTTTGAATATTTGAGTATCAAAACCCCTCCCTCCATTTAATTATCAAAATCCTACCTCATAACACTCCTTTAGAGCAAATACTATTCAATTTGGTATGCACTAATGAAGAATGTTGTATTGGTTTGACAACCAATTAAGCAACCATGAAGTGATCTAAATCTTAGTATGAGTGAAAGGTTCACATTTGTATCTTCCATGAAGTGGATCTAGTTCTTGTGCAGGACCAAACACATGACATCTTAAGTCAAGGAAAGTTTGAAAAACTATGGTAGGGGTCTTACATTGTCAAATAATGTTTAGGAAAGTGGGCATGTCTACTTGTGGGGACCTAAGGGGTACTTCTCCCTAATCCTCATAATGTACTCCATCTTAAGAGTTTACCCTGAGATAATTTATTTTAGATGATTATTGTATCTTGTATATTTATTATATACTCCTTTTACATCCAGTTTGTAATATTCACATCTCATACATTGTCTTCTTACACTATTTAGATGGATCCATTTTCCTATTGCTATATTAGTTATGCCAATAGTGTGAGTCATTATTCACGAAATCTTACGTTGAGAGCTTGGATTTCAACCCATAGATAAAAGTGATAGAGACCCATAGATAAGAGTGATAGGGACAACCATCACAACCCTAAAAATTGTTAATGAGTCTCAATTTTATAATGAGGATGATTGCTTATATGCTAATTGTAACAACAACAAACTATTTTAGCAAAGCACGCGCATGAACTTCTTAGCCTCATGATAGGTACTAAATAAAGCACTAGTAAAAAATATAAGGTGAGATCAAGCATGAAGATCAACAAATTTGAGGATGTGAACAACAAGTTAACAATGTAGTGGAACTCACCCACATGGCATTTCTGACAACATTGATACAACTAGGAACCTCGTTGATGTAATAAGAAATTTGTAGAAAATCCAACCAAATACTAATACAAGTTTGTTCAACAAAAGAACATGACCCACAATTGTAAGAGACTTGGATATAGAAGGAAAAACACCCCTACAAGATGACTAGGGAAATGTGGGCATCAAAGGATGACTTGAAAATTGCAAAAAAAAAAAAAAATCAAGCAAGAGAGACAAGAAATTGAAAAATACATTGTTCAACTCATCGATTTGAATTCAAAGCTCTATAAATCAAAATATTAGCTACTTAAGGTTGTTGATTTTGACATAAGAAGGTTACAAAAGGGAAGATGAGTGAAAAACACTCAACCAAGAATCACATCAAAATAAGATAGATAATTTAAGAAATTCAAGTAGTAGCCAAGGTTGAACCACAAATCATAATCACCTTATTTGAGCATAATGACATGCTGGCCTCCAATGATAGCTTAAATGAATCTCTTCGATCTATGATTGACATGACCATTAAGCATGCTAAAGTTTATCAACAATTAATCAAAATGAAACTAATGATGTTTGAGATGGGTGGATTTCTCTAGAGTTGAACATTTGTGTTGACACACATGTTTTTGGATGGAGAGTAAGGTATCAAATGTCCTAGGCAAGATAACAACGATGTTGGTATCGATGAAGATTGGAATAGTCAATCAAGGCTCTTTTGGATGGGACATGAAGATGTGTAGGAAACCATCAATGTAGGATTGAAAAACGCTATTATATTACTCCTTTTTTGTGATGGGTATGTGTCCAAAATAAAACTAGTGTGTGTTTTTGAAGGGCCGATGCACACAAATTTGATAAGATAGTTGCATTGCGACAACTTAGAGGGACATTTTGAGCATAATAAAATGTAGGCTTTCTTGGAGGAGAGATATTATTGGTCGAGTAGGACGATGGATGTGAATAGATTTGTGGCACAATGCAAAAAATTAAAAAGGCCAATAAGTGTTTTTTTTTTTCATTTTCAAGAATGTCACATTTCTTGTATTATAAGGAGGATATGGCACAATTTATTATGTGAAACTTTTCTTCAAGAAGATAATGTGACTTCATGGATTGTTAAAGGCAATCACATTAGATAGAGACAAATGACTTCTTAGTCATTAGAGCATGTTGAGGAAGAGGATGAAAACAAAGTTGCAATGTGATTTGGCATATCACCCTCAAATGGATGGATAGATGGAAAGTGAATCAAAGGCTTGTAAAACTTATTAGATTTTGAGCTAGAGATGACAAAGTAGTGTGATTAATTTTTGTCACACATTGAGTTGACATATAACAACAACATATTGAGTTTGCATATAACAACACTATACGTAGGTTGATTATCTATCAATCTACATGATGAGGTGAAGTGACGTGGAAACATTTGTAGAGAAAATCAAGCAGGGTTTGTGCAAGGAAAATATAAAACAAAGGATAAATATGCATTGTATAAGCAACACATAGATGCATACTGAAGATTTAAATAATTTGAATTTGAAAACTTCATTGCGGTGTATTTAAGTAAAGAGAGTTATACTACATACATATAGATGCCAAATGTGAAGAAGGCCATACAAGTGAGAAGTTGTTTGGTGACAATGTGTATGAAGTGGAGTTGTTAGAGGAGTTTGATATACAACCCGTATTTAACATCATAGGGTTGTGCTTGTAGAAGGAGACATCACCATAGAAGATGGTATAGATGAACAAAACACATTGGTGGATTGCTAAACAAGTAAATGCCAAGGAAAAAGATAAAAATAATGTAGAGAATCCCAAACAAGAAAGTAACGAAGACACATAATGCTTAATTCATGTAATGTTCAATGAAATGGAACAAAAAGCTATACAAGGATAATACTTGGTTTGTAAAAATTGAGTACTAAAAACATCACAAGGGAATGAATGTTGTAGAAGTAGATTTTTGTGAGGATGCATTTTGCTTTAGTTTCAGGGGAAAGTTGATGTAGGCTCATCCATGCAAAGACTACATTCAAGAGTGTGGCATGCAAGCACGATGAAGGAAAGCACAACCATATCAATTGTGTAGAATAAATAAATCATTATAGATGGAAGCACATGTGCGAAAGGATGAATGCGACACAAAGAAGGCACATTGCAAAATTTAGGTAAGAAGATAAGATGTGCACGACATGGAGGAAGATACACGAGGACATATGATACCAGTGGGTGCATGGCGGGGAGTGCACATGGCGAGTGTGATGAATGTGCCAAAGGAAGACAAACCATTGGACATATTTTTGAAGTGCCATAAGGACACTCACGAGTCAAATATGGAAATTAAATAGGAGGTAGGTAAAGAGTTTGAATAATTAATTGATTTAAAAATATAATGGTAACAATTAAAATTGTGTTCGTCACTTATTTAAGAGTTATTTAAATTATTAAAAAGCCACAACCTATCTGTTATATATATGAGAGAATTTTCCAATCTAATTTGTCAAGAATCTAACAAAAACTTCCAATTAAATATTTTTGACGCATATTTTAGAAAATAAGATAAACATGAAGTAAAACACCTCACTTTTCAATATTTCTCGTTTCCAGCGTTTCACCACGCTATGATTACAGTTTCATAAATTGAAAAGTACAATCACAAAGCATTACTTGAAAACAAAATTATAATTTCCTTCTGCCTTTTATAAATATTTTATTTAATGCTTCAAAAGGCCCTTTTTCCAATCCCGTGCAACAGGGGCCATCAATGATCGATAGTCACACGAATCATTTGTTGTACGTCCACAAAAATCTTCTTTATGATATTTTTTTTCTGGTTTTTTTTTTAAACTGTCATATATAATGGACAGATCCCCAAGCAAGCCTCCTATGCCTCTCTACTGCAAGAATTCATTCAAAGCTCTCCGAGTCTCAAACGTTCGGATCATCCACACAGAGGCCAACAATGTGGCCGAGGACGATCACCAAGCCCGGCATTAATGGCGGAGACGATGCAGAGGAGGGGCCAAGAATTGGCACGGGGCTGAGAAAGAAAGGGATGGGTGTGAGGGCGTGGTTGCTGCTGGACGCCTCCGGGCAGGCGCAGGTCGTGGAGGCTGGGAAACATGCGATTATGCGGCGCACGGGCCTCCCGGCCCGGGACCTTCGCATTCTGGACCCTCTGCTGTCTTATCCTTTCACCATACTTGGACGAGAGCGAGCCATTGTGATCAATTTGGAGCACATCAAGGCAATCATCACCGCCCAGGAGGTCCTTTTGCTCAATTCAAGAGATCCTGCTGTGGTTCCCTTCATTGACGACCTCCAGCGTAGACTTCATGTGCCCGTCCAACAGGTATTATGATATACTGATATTTCTATTTGCCAATTTGGTGGAGTTTTTATTGCTTTATTGCATAATTGAACTTCACACTAGTAAAGGTGTCCAAATCCCACAGTGGTATGAACATCTCTTAGATTCTCAGACATCTGAAAATGATGTCTGCTAGATACATGTTATTTGTGCTTTGAAATGAATCGACAAGGACAAGGTGAATTGGTGAAAGTCATGGTATCATAGAGGAGATGTTTAGACAACAAGGCTGATAAATCAAACCTAGGGCTTGCTTCTGGTTAGGGGTTTATAATCCCTCTTTTAGAGCCCTGTTTCTTGAGTTACATATGTGTATGACCCAGTCTCATTGTTGGATGGAAGAATGATATGTGCAACGGTGTGACAACAGCCCATGAAGCAGTTTTTATCCCCATAGTTTCACATCATTTTTTTTTATTCTTCTTCCAATAAAGTGGCTTTTATTCATCTCTTTTGTTCATGGGTTTCTTTCTCTTTCTAGTGTATTTTGGTTATTTCTCCCTCTAGGGTTGTTTGACTAATTTTCTTTAAGAGTTGGGCTGCCGTAGTGCTGGTTTATTTTCTTTTTATTGTAAAGATAGGGTTTATGTTGGTTTTGTTTGGTTCTTGCACTATCTCTTGTGAATCTCAATATGATATTAGAGTAGAGATGAATCTCACCCACTCAATTCAATAATAAAGTCAAAGGTTTTTGGCTTAAGGGTTGTAGAACTAAGTTTTGGGTATAATCTCTTTTTAGGGTTCCCTAAGGTTTAAACCCTCCTTTTTGTTGAGAAGTTCAGAGCATTAGCATTAGGTGATTTCTTGTTAGAATTGGCAACTAGGGTCAAACTCCATGTGGGTCATCTTATTTATGGCAGCTGATATTTTTCTTGGATCCCTCTCATCGAGAGGTGTAGGATTGATCTAAAGATCATCCGATTCCGATAAGTATTCATGGAGTTATGAATTTATTTGCATTATAAGACAATTCGTCAAGGTCGGCCAGCAACCAAATAAACCCCACATGTGCTCAATGTTTTAGTATAAATAGAGGTGGCTTTCAAGTCATTTCAACACACTTGGGATCTCTTCCTCTCCATACTTGTCTTTGAGTTTTAGTAGGAGGAGAGATCTTAAGGAATAACGTTGCCCTGATCCAGAGGGCAAAAAGCTGGAACTGCCTAAAAAGCCGGAAAAACTACCGGAAAAGATGGAACTGTTGGAAAAGTCGGAAAAGCCAGAAATGTTGCAAATGCCGGAAATGCCGGAACTGTCGGAAAAGCCGGAACTGCTGGAAAAGCCGGAACTGTCAGAAAAGCTGGAACTGCTGGAAACGTCGGAAATGCTGGAAAAGCTGGAACTGCCGGAAACGCCGGAAATGCTAGAAAAGCCGGAACTGCTAGAAAAGACGGAACTGCCGGAAAAGCCGGAAATGCTGGAAAAGTCGGAACTGTCAGAAAAGCTGGAACTGCAAGAAAAGCCGAAAATGTCAGAAATGCTGGAAAAGCCGGAAATGTTGGAAAAGTTGGAACTGCCGGAAAAGCCAGAACTGCTGGCACTGCTGGAACCACGGGGAACAACCGGAACTGTCGGGAACAGCCGAAATTGCCAGAACTGCCGAAACAGCCGGAGCATCTGTCTTTGAAGGAGAGTAACATGCAAGGGACAACTAACAAACATTGTGACAGTTGTATGGTACTTAGCAGCAAATACACCAAGCATGCAATATTACAACTAGCATGCAAGGGACAACTAGCATGCAACAATAAACATGCTAAGGACAACAAGCATGTTAGGGACAACAAGCAAGCAAGTGACAACAAACAAGCAAGGTGCAGCCAACACATAGGTTAGGATGGCAACATGGTGCAACAATGGCACATAATGCAGTACAGTGATGGGTACAATCATGATTATTGAAGCGTGATGAGATGCAACATAGTGATGATGGGTGTAGCATGGTGCAGCGCGGTGAGGTGCAACATGACGACGAAATGCAGCACAACGATCTTGGAGAATTAGTTGAAGCAACATGTCTTCAACTGATTTCACGTATCATCTTCTTAGAGATGATCTATGCTCTTATCTAAATAAGTCAAAGTGTTGAATTCTGTTGTAAACGTACTCTCTCTCTCTCTCTCTTTGTGCTGAACTATTGAAAAACATATAAGAAGAATTGATCAAGGGTTTCCCCACATTGGGGTTTGTCCTTGGCTAGCGCCACATCTTGTGTCCTCTTGTCTTGGCTTGTCTTTTGTGATTTATGTTTATGATTTATCTGCAATTTACTTTAACGCTGATGTGATTGCTAATCTGGAAAAGATATGGAGCTAACTGTGAAAATTGAAATAAATTGCTCTAAGCATAGAACATACCTAAAATTAACATGGTATCAGAGCTGAGGTGAAGGCAATTGCCAAGCAAGAATGAAGAGCAATCACCAAAGATAGTTGGGAAAGGACAAAAGGATCAGTGGATTCCTCATCCCTCTTCAAATTCACCAAGGGTGAAGTCGAAGCAGAGAATATTATCAGAATGGTGCAATGGAATATGGCCTACCTAAAGATCACTTCATTGGAAGACCGGATCTCAGGGTGGAAGGAAAGGCAGATAACTAGTTCGGCCATTATGCGAAGGAGTGTCCGAATGGCAGGGACACATCACTTGATGATGATAACAATCATTTCAGGGACATCTTTAATGATGAAAGGAATGACAGGTAATGCAGGTCATCAAGGAAATGGCCGACTCTTCATAGAAAGCAAGGAACCCCAGGTATGAAGAATCAAATGTTGTTTCTGATAAGATAAAGAAGCGTTATCTTGTATTGGCCCTCTCCTTCAAATTCTTTGGGAATCTGGCTTATAGATTGTAGTGCTTCAAGGCACTTCATCGGATAGATGGGTGCACTCTCTAATTTGGTAGAAATGGAAACACTGTCTGGTTATACTTGGAGCCGATGCCACCTATCCCGGAAAGGGTGTAGAGAATCTTAACTCTCAATTGAATAAGGGTAACTCGATTCATTTACAAAATCTCTTTTATGTACCTGATCGCAAGAAGAACCTGGTGTCCATCTCGGAAATGGAAGTCAAAGGTTTCAGGGTGGCATTCATCGATGGAAAGGGATGTTTGAATTCAAGTAGAGCATGAAGGTACATGTCTGAGATGTACCGAAGGAAAATCTCATAAGGGGACCATTCCCCTCATGCAGCAGGTCCACAGGTTTGGAACAACCCTAGGAGTTTGAGATTCATGATCGGGAATATCATGTATACAGGTGGAAGAAAGCCCTATATGGCTTGAAGCAAAACACCCCGGGCGTAGTATGAGAGGATTGATAGCTATTTGATGAAGCTGAGATTCACTAGGAGTGAAACCGATCCAAACCATTACCCGAAGGTTGTGGATGATAGACCTCTCATACCGGCACCTTATGAGGATGACCTATTTCTGACAGGTGCAGACCCTATCATTTGTAGAAGTAAGAGGGGGTTGGATTCCGGATGTGGAATGATAAACTGCAAGCCTGTGACTAGCTCGAGGATCTTAACTTTCAAAAGTTATATGGTAGTGATGTCGGACTAGATTTGGGAAATGCCTCTGAGTTTCATAAACTCATTCGCATTGATGTTCTTGGTGAACTTCCGTTCGGACATATGTTTTGCAGCTAGCATGGTGAGCTCATATTTGGTTGAGCCTCACTGGATTGGTGCCAAGAATCTTCTAAGATATCTTCGGGCACAATCTCTCATGGATTGAGATACACTGCCAGAAATATGAAATTACATGATTATTCGAATGCTGACTGGGCAAGCAGTGTGGAGGATCACTACAACACTTCTTAGTGCTGGTTCTCTTTGGATTCTGCTTCGATATCATGGATGAGCAGGAAGCAGAAGTTGGTTGCTATAAGCACCACCGAGATCGAATACATAGCTACGAGTATGATCTCGTTTGAAGCTACATCGTTGCAGAAGCTCTTAAGTGAGCTGTTTGTACACATGGTGAATACCACTGTGATTCTTTGTGACAACCAGAGGGGGGATTCGATTATTGAGGAATCTCGTATTCGATGATTGCTCCAGCAGATAGACATCAGATACTGCCTTATCTGCGATATGGTAAGTCGATGAGCGAGGAGGCTCCATCGCATTGAGACTGATGTACAGGTCGCAAACATTTTGTCAAAGCCCCGGGGAAAGGTCAAATCTGTGACTTTCCTGAACGACTTGGAGTCGTTGAGAGACCTTATTATAAGGGTCCTGCATGTTGCATGCATTGAGCTCTGGGAGCTCTGGGGGGCTTGGGGTACTTACTGGAGCAACAAATGACCACAGGGCGACTCACCCTCCCCCGGTGGTATGCTATGAATAGGATGATTAGTTCTTCTGTGGGCTGGGATGATTAGTTCTCCTGTGGCAACTGTGGAACAAGATGATTAGTTCTCCTGTGGGCCGGGATGATTAGTTCTCCCGTGGCAACTGTGGAACAGGATGATTAGTTCTCCTGTGGGCCAGGATGATTTGTTCTCTGTGGTAACTATGGAATAAGATGATTAGTTCTCCTGTGGGCCAGGATGATTTGTTCTTCGTGGTGACTGTGGAACAGGATGATTAGTTCTCCTATGGGCTAGGATGATTAGTTCTCCGTGGCATCCACTGACAGGATGATTCATTCTCCCGTGGACATGATGATTAGTTCCCTTGTCGAGGCATCCTACCCATGCAGTTTGAGACTCATGGGAAGTACCTCTTATCTGATCAATGCGCAGGGAAATGAGGATAGGGACCATAGTAGTACTATCGATGGACGCATCGCTATATCTACTGTACTCCCTATGCTAGGATTGTTAGGATATTTCGACACATAGGATATAGTTAAGTTCAACTTGGTCTAGTGTAGAGTTAGGTATAGAGTTAAGTAAAGTGTGTTTCTTTACCGTTGTACATTTTGTAACTTACAATCCGACGGTCACGATATGTAGTGATCCGACGGTTCATTCTCTCCTCGGTATTACCGACACTTGATCCGTGGCTTGACACCCGATTGGTCCATGAGTTCTATTTAAAGCGCATGGAGGGTCATTGTTCGGGTAATCCGTGCATGAGAGAAGCTTATGTAAATTTTCATTCTTTGATTAATAAATTGCCTGTAGTACCCACGTTGGGACAGGCCGTGGACTGTTTCCCTCTTTGAGGGTTTTAACCACGTCAAAAATACTGGTGTATTGATCTGTGATCTGGTTGTGAGCGGTGTCCTTTTGGTATTCTTTCTGTGGAACTTACCCTGTAAATTCCTACATGGTATCAGAGCTATTTGAGGGCCGCGTCCGTTGGTGATCCAAATCTGAAGCCGGTAGAACTGCATGCGGCTGTCGTTTCCTAGATCTGCTGTTTCTGACTGCTTTCGGGCCGAGAGGACTGCTCTGTTGCGTTCGGAGCATCTGTTCCAGTGAGGAACCCCTTTCGTTTCACGCGAAAAGGTTTCCGGTAGCCCTAGCTGCGTCATTTTTCAGATCGGGAGGTATACAGTGTTTTTTGCAGTTTACTGTTATTTTCTCTCTGCTTATTTCGGTTTCGGTTTATTTAGCCTTTTTTTTAACCGGATCTATACCTTTCATTTCTGCGTATGCTCTTTGCCCTGCGACTCTGTGCGATCTGGGCAAATCAGAAACAGAAAGGAAGGATTTTTCTCATGCGTATGCTCTTTTCCCTGCACCTTAGTGTGATCTCGGAAAATCAGAAACATTGAGAAAAATATTTAGTTTTTCGGCTAAAGCTAACTTTGAGATTTTTTTTTAAATTTTTTTAGTTTTTTGGCTAAAGCTAACTTCGAGCCGCAAGGTTCGTTTTTCTTTGCATATTCGTGTTGGGTTTTGTGTTTTGTGTTTTGTAGGGAAAAAGAGCTTTCTCAAGGCAAGCACGCAAACCAAGGCCCCCCCCTCTCTCTCTCTCTCTCTCTCAAATTTTTTGTATAGATCAATTGGTTCAAAGCTATTTTAAGAGAGTAGAGGTCTTGGGTTCAAGTCTCCATTTTGTGGGGGCGGATTTTTTCATTCCCGCACATTCGCGCACTTTGCCGGCAACGTCAACAATTTTTTTTCAAAAAGCCATAACTTCTTCATCCGGAAGCCTTTTTCAGAGCCGTTTTTTTTAAAACCGCCTATTTTTTCGAGATCTATCCATTGGAACACTTACTTTCAGCATCTTCAGCTTCAGTTTTTTTAAAAAAATGGAAAGTCCAAGTCATTCTTGACAGCACTAACTACTTCCAATGGGTAGCCTACATGGAAGATTTACTTAGAAGTAAAGGTCTCTTCAGAATAGCCACAGACCAAGAGAAAAAACCAAAAGATGAAGACAAGGCTGCAAAATGGGAAAATAGACAAGATCAAGCACGTGGTTTGATAGGGATGTCTATTTCTCCTGATCTTAGATTCCACATTGCAGAACTTGAGACTCCTCATGAAGCATTAGAAAAACTCGCTAAAGTTTTTGGGATTAAAAATGAAATTAGAGCCCATCAACTTGAAAATGAGTTGCTTACTTTGGATCCTAATAATTTTTCTTGCATTGAAGATTTCTTGTCCAAATTCAAGACCCTTAGATATCTCTTGGAAGGTGTTAAAGTTAAGAAAGAAGATGGTAACCTTATTTATTCCATCCTTACTAAGTTGGGACCAGCCTACTCTGTATTTGTTTCCACTTTCCATTCTACAAGGGAAGCTTTCATTTGTCAAGGAAAAGACTACAAGGCCCCTTCCTTTGACTCCTTTTGTGATTCCTTAATAAGAGAACAAGAAAAACTCTTACACCTTGGTCTTCTTAATCTTGGAAACTCTTCCACGAAAGCGTTAGCCGCCCAGCAGCAACCAAATTCAAAGAATCCTAAGAAGTCATATCCTCAAAAGAATGGTCCTAAACCAACTCAGCCTCAAAATGAAAGATCATTTCAGCAAAATGATAAGACCAATAAAAACAAATGGAAGAAGACTGATAGACATTGTAACTTTTGTAATCGAGATGGCCACTTAGAATCTAAATGCTTTAAGAAGATGGAAGCCTTGGAAGCCGCAATGAAGAAACATAACATCCATGTGGAGCCTACTTCAACTTCAACTTCCGGAATGGCACTTTCTGCATGTCGTTGTCAATCATCTCAGTCTGGTTATGCATTAAATGTATCTTCTTCTTCTTCTCATTCTCATGAGTGGCTCATTGATTCTGGAGCCTCTTATCACATGGCCAAAAACCAAGCCATGTTTTCTTCTTTAAATGATTGTAACACCAAAAATATATATGTTGGTGATGATAGATCTCTTAATGTTGTAGGGACTGGAACTGTTCATCTAGACAATGGTCAGTTTAATGATGTATTATGTGTTCCAACCTTATCCTGCAACCTTCTATCTGTCTATCAGATAACTCATTCAGGTGAAGGTAAAATTGTTGAATTTTCACCTCATGATGTTGTAATCAACAGATTCTAGCTACTGGTCTTGCTGATGATTCCACAAGGTTGTATAAGTTTCACAACTTTGGGTCATCAAATCTTCCCTCAGTATTTGTTGCTCATAATGATGAAGTGAGCAAACTTTGGCATGAGCGATTTGGTCACTTAAACTATCGCTCCCTTCAGCATCTATGTAAAGAAAATATGGTGACAGGTCTTCCTATGGTATCTTGCAGAGATGGTGTTTGTTCCGGATGTGTACTCGGAAAACATCATCGGGACAGTTTTGACAAACGTGCCTCTTGGCACGCCTCAGCCCCTTTACAGCTTGTGCACAGTGATTTATGTGGTCCTCTTCCTGTTGCTTCATTCTCTGGCTGCAAGTACTTCTTAACTTTCATTGATGATTTCTCCAGACGCACTTGGGTATACTTCTTAAAACTCAAGAGCGAAGTATTTAACACATTTTTGGCCTTCAAAGCCTTTGTTGAAAAACAATCTGGACATCAAATTCTTAAGCTAAGAACTGATAATGGTGGAGAATATGTTAAAAACACATTCATCAACTTTTGCACCGAAAATGGAATTCAAATGCAACATACTGTTCCATACACTCCACAACAAAATGGTGTAGCTGAAAGGAAAAATCGCACCTTAAAGGAAATGGCTAATTGTATGCTGCAATCTAAAGGACTCAGTCTTAGTTTTTGGGCCGAAGCAATTAATTGTGCAAATTATATAATCAATCGCACTCCTACTAAGGTTCTAGAGAATATCACTCCAGAAGAAGCTTGGAGTTCCATTAAACCAGATGTAAGTCACTTTCGTGTGTTTGGAAGTGAAGCATGGGCCCATATTCCAGATGAAAAGCATAAAGCTTTAGAACCTAAGAGTGAGAAATGTACTTTTGTTGGATATTCTGAAGATGTAAAAGGTTATAGACTTATTCCATTTAAGTCCAAAAATGTTATCATTAGAAGAGATGTAAAATTTGATGAAAATAAATCGGCCTGCGAGCCTAGTCCGGCGGATGTGCCACCTCTTCCTATCTCTTCTACTTTTGAAAACATTTCTTCTTCAGATGATGAAAGCGAGGATGATAATCCTCCCCCACCTTCTCAGGATCCTCAACTTCCAAGATGGGTCCGTGCTACTCGGGATGCAGCAGGTGATCTTGCCGGTGATCCTACAGATCAGCGACGTACACGTTCTCAGTTTGAAAGAGCCTCTTCTTTACTGGCTCAAGCTCCAGTAAATCATGATCCTGACACTTTTGCAGAAGCTTCAGGCCATCCACATTGGGAAGCAGCTATGAATGAAGAATATCATTCATTGATGACAAATGATACATGGGATCTTGTTCCTCTACCAAAGGGACGCAAACTTGTTAGATGTAAATGGGTTTACAGAACCAAGTATGGACCAGATGGGAAAGTTGATAAACATAAAGCTCGTCTCGTTGCTAAGGGCTTTTCACAGGTTGAAGGCATTGACTACACTGAAACCTTCTCCCCTGTTGCCAAAATGAACTCTATCCGCCTTGTTCTTTCCCTTGCTGCCTCTTTAAAATGGGAAGTCCATCAGATGGATGTTAAATCTGCCTTCTTGCATGGGGACTTGCAGGAAGAAATCTATATGGAACAACCCATTGGCTTCATACAAACAGACTCCAGCCTTGTTTGTCGACTTAAGAAATCCCTTTATGGCCTCAAGCAAGCTCCTCGGGCTTGGTATGCCAAAATGGATAGCTTTCTTTTAGAATCTGGCTTTTCTAGGTGTCATTCTGACAATACTGTCTACACCAAGAAAGTGGGCAACTCTCTTATCATCCTTGTTCTTTATGTTGATGATCTTATTCTTACTGGTAGTGATCCCAACCTTATAAACCATGTGAAGTCCAGCCTTAAAAAGAAATTTGAAATGACAGACTTAGGACACTTACACTATTTTCTCGGTCTTCAAGTCTTGCAATCCAAGGAGGGTATTTTCCTTTCCCAGTCCAAGTATGCTTGTGATATTCTTCGTCATTTTCACATGGAAGACTGTAAGCCAGCCCCTTCTCCCTTTCAGTCTGGAGTCAAACTTTCAGTCTCTTGTACTTCTCCTGAAGTTGATGCTACCTTATACCGTCAACTTGTAGGAAAACTCTTGTATTTAACCCATACTCGTCCTGATCTTTCCTTTGCTGTTGGCCTTGTTGCTCGTTTTATGCAAAACCCCCGTGAAAGTCATTGGAAAGCAGCTAAAAGAATACTTCGTTATGTTCGAGGTACAGTACAGTTTGGGATTCATTACAGTGCCAAAGCAGCTCCTCTGTTAGTTGGTTTCACTGATTCTGATTGGGCTGGTGACCCTGATGATCGGAAGTCTACTGCCGGTTATGTCTTCACTCTTGGTTCAGGACCTATTACATGGGCTTGTAAGAAACAGGCTGCCATTTCTCTTTCGTCAGCAGAAGCAGAGTATCGTGGTGCCGTGGAAGCTAGTAAGGAAGCCTTGTGGCTTCGTCAGATCCTATCAGAGTTTGGCTTTGAGCAGCAGCATCCAACCACACTTTGGTGTGATAATCAAAGTGCCATTCAGCTATGCAAAGATCCAGTCCAGCATCAGCGCAGCAAACACATTGAACTACACATGCACTTCATCAGAAAGCTCATTCATGACCATGTTCTTGAAGTGCAATATTGTCCAACAGATGATCAGGTTGCAGACATCTTCACAAAGGCTCTCACAGAGGCGAAGTTCACTAAACTTCGATATATGCTTGGAGTTCAGGAAGTTGTCACTAAGGGGGGATAGGCTCTAGTGCCTCCTTCCTTCTCCTATTGTGTCATATTTGTAAATCCTTCAATCCTATCCCAAGTTGTTCTTAAGGGGGGATGTTAGGATATTCCGACACATAGGATATAGTTAAGTTCAACTTGGTCTAGTGTAGAGTTAGGTAAAGTGTGTTTCTTTACCGTTGTACATTTTGTAACTTACAATCCGACGGTCACGATATGTAGTGATCCGACGGTTCATTCTCTCCTCGGTATTACCGACACTTGATCCGTGGCTTGACACCCGATTGGTCCATGAGTTCTATTTAAAGCGCATGGAGGGTCATTGTTCGGGTAATCCGTGCATGAGAGAAGCTTATGTAAATTTTCATTCTTTGATTAATAAATTGCCTGTAGTACCCATGTTGGGACAGGCCGTGGACTGTTTCCCTCTTTGAGGGTTTTAACCACGTCAAAAATACTGGTGTATTGATCTGTGATCTGGTTGTGAGCGGTGTCCTTTTGGTATTCTTTCTGTGGAACTTACCCTGTAAATTCCTACAAGGATGACCTCCATTGATTTGGGATCAATGAAACTGATCTGGGATCAGTATGAGTGGTTTGAGACACTCTCTTGTGATATTGATCTGGGATCAATAAAACTGACTTCGGGTCAGTAAGAGTGATGTGACACACTCTCTTCAGATGAAACTGACTTCAGGTTAGTAGAGAATGGTATGAGACATTCTCGATCAATTCTTCTTCTTCATGGTTCAACAGAGCAGTGCAGGGCATTGATGGCAGAGATAGTACAGTCGGACATATGGATCAACGGATGGAGTTCTCCCTAGTTGAGAGGGAGACATTCTCGATCAATTCTTCTTCTTCCTGGTTCAACAGAGCAGTGCAGGGCATTGATGGCAGAGATAGTACAGTCGGACATATGGATCAACGGATGGAGTTCTCCCTAGTTGAGAGGGAGTGTTAAAATTGGCAACTAGGGCGAAACTCCATGTGGGTCATCTTATTTATGGCAGCTGATTTTTTTTTTGGATCCCTCTCATTGAGAGGTGTAGGATTGATCTAAAGATCATCCGATTCCGATAAGTATTCATGGAGTTATGAATTTATTTGTGTTATAAGACAATTTGTCAAGGTCGGCCAACAACCAAATAAACCCCACATGTGCTCAACGTTTTAGTATAAATAAAGGTGGTCTTCAAGTCATTTCAACACTCTTGGGATCTCTTCCTCTCTCTACTTGTCTTTGGGTTTTAGTAGGAGAGAGATCCTAAGGAATAATGTTGCGCTGATCCAGAGGGCAGAACGCCAGAACTGTCGGAAAAGCCGGAACTGTCGGAAAAGCTGGGAAAACCAGAACTGTTGGAAAAGCTGGAAATGTTGGAAAATCCGAAAATGCTGGAAAAACAAAAAAAGACGGAACTGCCGGAAAAGCTGGAAATGCCGGAAAAGCGGAAATGTCGAAAAAACTGGAACTGTTGGAAAAGCCGGAACTGTCGAAAACCTGGAAATGCCGGAAAAGACAGAACTGCAAGAAAAGCTGGAAAAGCCGAAAAACCGGAAAAGCCGGAAATGCCGGAAAAGCCGGAACTGCCGGGACTGCCGGAACTGCTGGGAACAACCGAAACTGTCGGAACTGCCGGGAACAGCCGGAACTGCCAGGAATAGTCGGAACTACCGGAAACTGCCAGGAATAGTCGGAACTACCGGGAACAGCCGGAACTGCCAGGAATAGTCGGAACTGCCGGGAACTGCCGAAACAGCCAGAGCATCTGTCTTCGAAGGAGAGCAACATGCAAGGGACAACTAACTAACATTGGGACAGTTGTATGGTACTTAGCAGTTGTATGGTACTTAGCAACAAATACACCAAGCATGCAATGTTACAGCTAGCATGCAAGGGACAACTAGCATGCAACAACAAGCATGCTAAGGACAGCAAGCATGCTAGGGACAACAAGCAAGCAAGGGACAACAAACAAGCAAGGTGCAACCAACACATAGGTTAGGATGGCAACATGGTGCAACAAGGGCACATAATGTAGTACAGTGATGGGTACAGTCATGATTAATGAAGCATGATGAGATGCAACATAGTGATGATAGGTGCAGCATGGTGCAGCGCGGTGAGGTGCAGCATGATGATGAAATGCAGCACAACGATAGGTGAAGGAGTCACCTTGGAGAATTAGTTGAAGTAGCATGTCTTCAACTGATCTCGTGTATCATCTTCTTAGAGATGATCTATGCTCTTATCTAGATAAGTCAAAGTGTTGACTTCTGTTGTAAACGTACTATCTCTCTCTCTCTCTCTGCTGAACTATTGAAGAACATATAAGAAGAATTGATCAAGGGTTTCCCCACATTGGGGTTTGTCCCTGGCTAGCACCACATCTTGTGTCCTCTTGTCTTGGCTTGTCTTCTGCGATTTATGTTTATGTTCTATCTGCAGTTTACTTTAATGCTGATGTGATTGCTAATCTGGTAAAGATATGGAGCTAACTGTGAAAATTGAAATAAATTGCTTTAAGCATAGAACATACCTAAAATTAACATTTCTCTTCTATTCGTGAATGCTTTTTATTTCTTTAGATTATGATCTTCTTCTTGTTAGATTATTAGTGTTCTTCTTCATCAATCAGTAACTAATGCATGAACATAAATAGACAAGAGATACAGAATGTAGGCTATCAGCCAGGGCCAAAACCTCTCACTCTTTGAGAGGAAAACCGGCACAAATTCGTCTTATAGAGATTCCAATTGACGAATACCAAGACCAAGACCCTTGACCTAGTAGCCTCTCCAAGACTAAAACACAAGTCCTCTTCCATCTTCTCAATCACCCTTTCTCAGTTCCTTCTGCTTCAGATCTTTCATCATCACTGTCATCATGTAGTTATATCAAACTGAGGTCACTGTAATACTCCTCTTCCTCCAACAGTAGAACCGAATCCTTATTTTTGAGATAGTATTGAGACCTTATTCAACATAATATTACGGAGGGCTAGTCACATACTAGTGATCCTCTTCTTGCTGTATATACCAAATCATTGTGGCATAATATTGAGCTGTAGGTTCTTAATGATCTTTATGATGCGAAACTGTGATTTCTTCAAGGACACCGATTTGTGGTCTATATAGAGACCATTCTCCGTCACTGTCACTGTGATCATAAGAGGGATCCGAATTCCCTTGACATTGGTTAACTATAGAGAGAACCCCGCTGTCCCTTCTCCATTCGAGTTTCTTTTTGTGATAGATACAAACTTATTACTGCCTCCGAAAAATCTCTAACATCCGAGCTTACTATTGCCTTATGTTGTCTCCGAAAATCTGAGACATTCGAATTTCTGTTTTGCGAAATCTGAGATATGCGAAGTTTGAACTGTGTCTTCTGCATTGACCCTAGCCATGTATATAACCGACGTTAGCATCCGAATGGGTATGTCTCCTTGAGTGAGTCGACATGAGCCATTACTTCATCTTGTAGGCCAACAAGAAGAAAGAGGGACTTGTGCTTGATGTTGGAGGGCTTTATAGACTTCTATACATTTGACCTATGCTCAAGAAGAGCTCTTCATACATGATATTGACTCTTTGACTTTAAAGACAAATCCTGAGGCTCTCAATGGGAGCCATCTATATAAAACTCTTGCTTATGAAACCCATGAAGCAAGGCATTATGAAAATAATTTTATTTACTTCTTCAACATGTTATCAAAGCGAAGGTTCAGCAGACAAAGAAAGGGCAGAAAATAGACATGCAAAGATCAAGTTTCAAGCGAAGCTTCTAAGCAAGCTGAAGATCTACATCTTGATAAAACCCTAGATCAAAGGATCAACCTACAACAACAGTATATAGTAATAGGGGTTGTTGTTTATCTGATCAAGGAGTCTCAAGATACATACCAACAACGTTGATGCCTCCTACAGTCTCGATAAATGACACTATCTCAGTCTTGAAATCTTGGATTCTTAGAACTTAATTGGGGGTAGATATAGGAGCTTGAATGAACAACACTGATATAGAAGCTATACTATCTGCTGCATACTACAAGGTTCCATAAGTTCAATTATATCAACAGTTTGTATATCAAAATAGCTCGAAGGAAAAGAAGGCAATCTTCCTATCAAGGATCTCATCTGATGGAAGCAACAATACATCTGCCTCATCAACAGTCATCATGATCAGGGTGAAGATCTCATCTTCACATACCAAGTAGGAATCTTTACATTCTATAATCAAGTTTGGTTCAATGACTTCATGAATGCAAGGAGATCTATAGATAGATGGGTCATCAAATGTCCTTGCATAGAATAAGAAGGATTGACAAAATCCTTATGGAGAAGAGAAGTCAGTGAACAAGTCTCCTTTGAATTCATGAGAAGGAACTCTTAAAAGTCCTCTCATCTCTATGTAGCAAGAAAGGAGACAGATAAGAAATATATAAAATGCTAGAAGAGGTGATCTCTGAAATGCAGTAAAGAAGGAATATCTTCATGAGATCTCATTTGGGAGATCTTAGAAAGATGATAAGAAAATAATCATCTACGTTCTTAATAAGTAGGATAACAAGTGTCCTTGGAATATGGAAATTTCCTCGTGCAACAATTTGTGGTCTCTATGCCAGTGTCATGTCCCTTCTCAAACACATTTGTAACTATACAATTTTGCATAATTTTGGCTAAGGAAGAGAACCCATCATTTTCGACTTAGGGACTTAGGAGGCAATTCGACTTAATTTGGTTGCTATTGGAATGTGGGGGGCACCCACATGGGAATTCGAATTGTCCCATTCGAATAGCTTGGAGGGAAAGTCGAATAGGTGGATGGAGGGGCCCACATGAGGCAAGGGAGGCCCAAGGAGTTATAAGGAGGGAGTAACTCTCATTTTGGGATTCATTCATACATCTTGCAAACACAATCACTTCACTGTTCACTCTGTTGTTTAGCTGAGTCGACCAACTGTTTAGCCATGAATCTCTCAAGCGAGAGATTCAACCTCTACTTCGGGGGACCATCCGTGCCTGCCCTAGAGAGGCAGTTTTACAAGGATTTCAGGAGTTCCGGGGCAGTGACATAGCACCACCAACCAATGCAGAGCAAGGAGTGTGTATTTCTGGGCAGCCAGGAAACATGCAGAGGGAGATTGAGGCAAGTAGAGATTTGATTGCTTGTCCGGGAGTTGGGGAGCTGAGGTAGCAACATTAGACTAGTGCTTTTGCTGGGTTTTATAGCCACCTGAGCCAACATTCCAGCAATTCGAACTGTTGGGCTGGGGGACAACACAGAGGCCACACAACAAATTTTCGTGGTACTTGGGAGCAGCTGAGTTGCGCCAAGAGATCATCCGGGGAGTCAAGGGATTGGATAGCATGGGTGAACTCAGCATTTTGGAGAAGTTTTCAAGTGGATTTACAGGCAGTTTCCAACAAGTCAAAATTGGCAGCTAGAGTTGAGGTGAGGCTCCAAGGGGGTCAAAAATCAGAACTCTAAACTAGCCAAAATCCTTTCTGGGTTTATCTGGGTTTTTGACAAGGATCCTAGATATAAAGTTTCATAATTTTCTGAGCACCGGAGGTGGGGTTTTAAGTCGTATCTTTGCAGCAAACATTGTAGAATTATTTGGGATTGAATAGTGCCTTTGGGGGTTGATTTTGGGAAGTCCAAATCGGGCCAAACCATTTTTGGGTTTTGGCGAAGGAGTCTGGGGTTAAAAGCATATAAATTTCTAGGTAGTTTCGGTGCACTTTCCAGCCATTTGAACTTCAATAGAGCAGTTGTTTTTGGGCAGCGCAGTGCAGATTGGTGCAGCAGCTGGGCAGCCTTCAGCTCAGCCATTTTCCTACCTGGGTTTGGTCTTGCTTGTCCTTTCAGACAAGCCCAGGTGCACCATTCCATCATCTATTGTATTTGACTTGAAAAAATATAATAAAATGGCTTAGAAGTTCTCCATTTGCAACTTTAATATGGGTGTTTGCTGAAATTATCGTTTTTGTAATTTGTTGCATGCATTATTTGCTTGTTATCACTTGTATTCCTATTAAGGATCATTACAACGAGATAGAGAAAGACAAGTTAAAAGGACTCAAATAGGTGTAGAAAGGAAAGGTTGAAAGGACAAAATAGTACTATGGAAAGATTATGGAGAGGAGCACATATCGTCGGAAGGGTGAAGGAAGCTGAAGAAAAGGGCCAAGGGAAGAGGGAGTAGCAGACCTCTACTATGAATAAGATGGTATCTCTCTAAAAGGGTCCTATCATGAGTCCTTACAGATATGACCATGATAACAAGATGCATCATGGCATCATGAAAGCATTAGAATCAAGAGCTCGTGATATCACCATGAGAAACATGAAGGACATAGCTCTTGGGAATCTCATTGGACATTAAAGGAAAAGAAGAAGTCATCCAAGTCAAAGGAAACATTTGCCAGATGAGGATATGCAAGATCCTGTAGATTCTCTGATAGAAACCTAAGCAGAGGATCCCCTAGTCTGGGAAGACAACAAGTGTTTCATCAAGAAATCCAACTTTTGGAATTCATGAGATGAAGGACCGAGGACTTGAGAAATGAAGTAGATCAAGGGATTGAAGATCTTTTCAATCAAGAAAGCTGCTGGAAGAAGTCTAAAGGAAAAATGAGGTATGTATGCTTGTATTTGTAATTAATATTGTAATGTCATGACATATGGTTGCAGGTAACATGGATCAGGCATGATCAAAAGGAAAAAGGATCTCCTCCTCTGAAAGGATGCAAAAAGGCATAAGTTACACTACATGAAATCAACATAATATTGCCTCATATGAAGTATGAGGTGGTTGACTACAGCTAAAGAACTTTGATTGAAAGCTCCTGGGAATGGAAGGTGTGAGGATAGAAGAGATTGTGAAAAATGCAACCATGACAGAGGCAATCAACATCCAAAGAATCAGGAAGATTTGACTAGGAAATCTCCCGGAAAGATATGAAGACTCCGATGGAAGTCTGAAAAGATGAAGGCCCTTGAAAACAGATATCTTTGGGAGATATGTCAACATGTATGCAGGGTGTTGATACCTACAAGAAGATGTCATTGGAAAAAGGCCATCACCAAAAAGGTAATATGTGATTTGTTTTTGGTTTCTGATCTCTTGGAGGAAGTCTAGGTATGTGTGTAGGGCCAAGGTAAGGAGAGTTGTGGAGGATGTCACAACTATGTACCTTGTGATCCCAAGCAATCACTGTTGAAGAAAAGTGAAGATAGATGGCCCTATGAAGGAAGCCCCAGATGTAAAGCCAAGGAGGATACTTTCCGGAAAGAAGGAATGACATGACGGATGAAAGTGATGGATGGCTGAACCCTACATTTGAAGAAATTGGTGACATTGAAGTCTTGGATCATCAGTCAACTAGAACACCCTATAAAGTGCTGATGATAGAGTCCCTGTTTAAGAGGGAGCTCTGGAAGGTTCCTATGAGTAAAGGAACTCGAGTAAGTTTTTGAGTAAAGAGAAACTTGAAACTCATCTCGGGTTAAGAGGGAGAGTTAGACACGCCATTCTTCTCTTCAGGTTGGAAGAAAGAATGGAGGATTGTGTAATCATCTGGCATCTGACACTCTTTGAGGATGTGGTAGGGCATCCAAGACAAGAGTGGGAAAGAGGATCGATATTCTTGAGGGCTGGGAACCCAAGATGAGAATAGTCCTGGTAGGGCATACTCAGAGAACACCTGGGTGGGTATGACCCTAAGAGAGACAATGATGATGCGTGTCTGTCAGTCATTGGTCTTGCTAAGATTGTGTGCTCTGATCTAAGTAAGAGATAGCACTGTTAGTAAAGGCCTTGCTATATGAAACAATGTTGGTTGAAATGATGCTATAACAAATGGATTGCAAATCCGATTCTTCTTATGAGAAATTCTTCAGATTGAGAATGACCAAGTACCATTATGAATACCTTCCTAGTTAAGAGGGAGTGTTGAAGAAAGTGTAACTAGGTTTGGTCTTCATAATGACATGATCTTTGTAAATGATGTAATAAATTATTTTTGTATATCTTGCTACATGGGTTTCATGAGCAAGAAGTGTCATTAGGTAAAAGACTTCTTCTTGATGTCTTTAGGATTTATTAATAAAGTCAGAGTGTCAAGTCATGTATGAAGGAGCTCTTTAAGAGCCTATGTAAAATGTATTCAAGTCAAAGCAACCCTCCAAGACCAAGAATAATCCTCCATTGGCATGCTCAAGAAGTATACAAGCAAATCAATTCAAAACCCATCAAGTCGGCTTCAATATCGAATTAAATATATAAATGGCAGTCATGTTGGCTTGGTTAAAATGACATGTCGGTTCATGAACTCACGTCGGCCTAAATAGGAGCAATAACCACTATAAGTACCTGTTTAGGGTATTCGCAAATGGTAGATCATAACTCACAATTTCTCTCTGAAATTTCGGATGGTTAAAGAAGCATATTTGCATTACAGGAAGGAGATAGTTTAGGGGTTCGGATGAAGAAGTATCTCCATGCTATTCGGATGGGTATAAGGTCTAAGGTTCGCATAAAAGGAGGACAAAACAATAGTGATTACAGTAAGTAATCACAACATCAAAAACCCTCGCAGATCCCTAAGATCTCTACTCTTTCAGAAGGTATCACAGGAGTATAATCTCGGCATGATTGTGATCTTGGAGCATATCACAATAAGAAGATTCGAATCTGTCTCCTAGTAGCCTCGACATATATACGTATCTCAGTGATCTCACAATAGCACACTACCTCGGCATACTAAGACGTAGTCATAGTGTCAAGGGTTACAAGTAGTAATGACAATGATTATAACACTCTCGACACGATGAGAAGCAGTAACCAACATAGTCTTGGCTTAGATGGAAGGTAAGATCACAATCTCGGTGGATCTACTTCACAAGAAATCAATGTATATAAAGAACTTCAGAACTCTTACTGTCCTCACTATCTCGGCTTAATGGAGATCATAATGATCCTAAAGTTGATATCACAGTCTCTTCATAATAAGAAGGAGCAATACCATGGTCTCAGGATAATTAGGAGAAGCAGTGACAAGGAAGATCAGTCCCATAATAATGGGAAAGAATGGCAAGGATCATCACTGTTTCAACATGATGATGATGAATAGTGGCACTCGTACAATCATGAACCTATCTCAGTTATGGTCCCGGTCTTGTAGATCATGATCTCAATGAAGACAAGAGATTTGAGTGATATGGTGAAGAAGCAACAGTGAAGATCTCAGTGATGCAGTAGTAATAGCTTCAATGGTGCAGCAATCATGATGATCTCAGTGGTGACAGAGAAGAGGATTGATGGCTTGGTCTTAGAGAGGTAGAATGTGTCAAGGGTCATGGTCTTGGTATTCGTTAACTGGGATCTATATAAGAAGAATTCTTGTGCGGGTTTTCCTCTCCAAGAGGGAGAGGTTTTGGCCTTGGCATAACGCCAAACATCTTGTGTTCTTGTCTCTTTGTTTTTTATAGCAGTTTGATGAAGCAAACACACACTAATAATGTAAAGAAGATCAAGCTAAGATAAAATATTAAAAACACTTCACAAATTGTTATCATGTTAAGAAGAATCACTGTAATTCTGAATGCCCTAGATTCTTCAACAAAACAAAGTAATAGATCTCATACAAATACAAGTTAGTTTCAATATGAAAATAAAATGATTCTCCTTCGTGTCTTAGGCTTGAAACCCTTGCTTGATCCCTGATCTTCTTCCTCCTTGTATGCGCACTAGAGGCTCCGATTTCCTTGCCCAATCCCTTAGGAAATAGCCTCCTATTTCCTAGCGCAACTCGAGTTTCTATTAAATAGGGAATTTCCCTATTTCTATGCGCACTCCAAGAGGAAATTGCTCTCCACAATAACTCGCACAAGAAAACTCCTTGGCACCTTTCTTCACAAGCTCACACAAAAAATTATGATCCAATTGTGTGCCTTCGATCTCCTTATAAGCTCTTCGATTAGGCTATTGTTAGTGAGTTTCTAAATTAGGAAGTCGAACTAGAGCTTTTCTAGTTAACAAAAGTCAACACAACTAGTTAATTGGATTCTCCTAAAATTGAGGAGGCTAACTCCACTTGAGCTTTTTGTTCCCAATTTAACTCACACTAGAGCACAAATAACTTGATCTGCCACAAATTCGCTCTAGTCAAACTTCTTCTTGAACTCGTCCATTTCACTGGAACTCGTGCATGGTTAAGAAGATCACTAAATTGATTCCTTGAATTAAGGCACAAATCAAGGAATCCATTCCTACACTACTTTTCAACACTCCCTCTTAGTGAGGAAGGGATTCTGTACAAGTCCCAACTTATCTTGGCGATGAACAAAATTGCTTCTTGTCAATGCCTTGGTGAAGATGTCTATTGTCTGCTCCCCTGTTGGAATATACGGTAGCTTCACCAACCCCTTTTGCATGCAATCTCCAAGATGATGATACTGGATCTCGATATGCTTTGAGCGATCATGAAACACTGGGTTCTCAGAGAGCTTAATGCAACTACAATTATCACAATGTATCATGGTAGGCTCCATCCTCTGTCTGAAAAGTCCCACTAACAACTTCCAAATCCAAATAGACTCGCAAGCTACCTAACTAGCAACCATGTACTTGGCCTCTGCTGAACTGAGTGCAACTGATCTCTGCTCCCATGTACCAAGAAACAACTACTGACCCAATGTTGAAGATGCCACCTGAAGTACTCTTCTTGTCTGTGGACCTCCCTGCCCAATCTACATTTGTGAAGCCCTCAAGCTTCATTCCATCAACTTGTCTGTACCACAATCCATAGTCCGCTATGCCTCTGAGGTATCTCAACACATGTTTTGCGGCAACCCAATGCTCTCTGGTCAGTTCAACCATGAACTCACTTAGTTGGTTGACTACAAAACAAATATCAGGTCGTGTGTTGACCAAGTACATCAACGACCCAATGAGTTGCCTGTATACTGTAGGATCCACTTGCTCTCCTCTGCTAGCATCCACCTTGTGACTAAAGGTGTGGCCATGGGCCTGCAATCCTGCACATGAAATCACCGAAGAATCTCTGTTGTGTACTTGCTTTGCCCCACGAAGATCTCACCATCACCCTACCAAACCTCCAAGCCAAGGAAATAGTGCATAAGCCCCATATCTTTCATCTCAAACTCCCTTGCAAGGTGCTCCTTACAATCTTGGATCAAGCTCTCATCTGTAGTCAGTATAAGATTGCCAACATAGAGAACTAGAATGAGCGGAAGCCATCCAACCATAATGTAGTACAAGTTGGCATTTGCCTCACTCTTAATGAAGCCCAGTCCTCGAATGTAGCTGTCAATCTGAGTGTACCAAGATCTCATAGCCTGCTTGAGCCCATAAAGAGCTCTCTTAAGCCTGCACACATGTGTGTCTCTGCTGATCTACTGAATTGCTTGAACCTGTCAAGCTGCTCTATATAGATCTCATCCTCAACAACTCCACCGAGGAAGGCTGTCTTCATGTCCTTCTAGTGGATCTTCCACCCCATCTATGCTACAAGTTCCAGAATAGTCTTGATGGATGAATATCGTGCTATTGGGGCATAGGTCTCCTCATAGTCTATGCCCTCAATCTGTTAGAAGCCCTTGGCTACAAACCTGGGCTTGAACTTCTCCACACTCTCATCTGCTCCATGCTTCAACTTGTACACCCATCTGGATCCAATTACTAATTTCCCTTCATGTCATGGAACAATCTCCATACATGATTCTTCATGATAGAGGAATACTCCTCCACCATGGCAGCCTGCCAAATTTGCTGAGAAGCTGGCTCCTTATAAGAAGGTGGCTTAATGTCCACCAACTTTGTCATAAGTGCCATATAACCAATGTACCTCTGTGACTACTTACTCTGTCTAAACGTGGTGCTAGGAGCCTCGACCTGCTGTTGAGCCTCCTGAATCAACCTCTCAGCCCACTTGGCCTCCTTCCTCCCTGTGGTGGGTGGCTCTGGTGGATCTGTTTGCTCTTAGCCTGGTTCTCCTCCTTGTCCTACTGTGCTACCCTCTTGCCACTAGATTGTGGTTGTGGTTGACTTTGAGGTGCTGGCTGTAACTCCTGTTTGGGAGCAGGTAGCTCCTCCTTAGGTACTGCTAATTGCTCATGCTCGAATGACTCTTAGAGCCTGATCCTCTTGGAATCTCACATCATGCCTAAGAACTATCTTGTTGAGTCCTAGAATATACAACCTTGTAAGCCTGAGATGTTTCACTGTATCCCTCGAAAATTCCCTTTTCTGCTATGAGATCCAACATCTTCCTACTATCCTTGGACACATGATAGTAGAACTTTGTGCCAAAGATCCAGAAGTGTGAAACATTGGGCTTTTTTCCTGTGAAAGCCTCCTTTGGTGTGACTTGTCCAAGCACCTTAGGTGGACTCCTGTTTTGCAGAAATACAACAGTGTTGCATGCTTCTGCCCACAAGAACCTAGGCAAATCCTAATCATGCAACATAGCCCTAATTGCTCCAACAATGCTCATGTTCTTCCTCTTTGCCACCCCATTTTGCTGAGGGTTATGAGGTGCTATCAACTCTCTCCTAATACCTTCCTTTGCACAAAACTCCTTGAAGGCATTGGAGATATATTCTCCACCATTGTCACTTCTCACTGCCTTGATTTTCTTCCTGGTCTGCTTCTCTACCAAGGCCTTAAACTCCATGAACTTGTCTAAAACCTCATTTTTATTTTTCATAAAATAAATCCAAGTTTTTCGAGAGAAATCATTAATGAAAGCAACATAATACCCGTGTCTCATTAATGGTGGAGAAGAAAAGGGCCTGCACACATCTGAATGCACCAACTCCAAAATCCCTTTGGCTTTGCTATCTTGACCATGGAAAGAAGACTTGGCATACTTGCCAAGCATGCATCCCTTGCACACTCCACTCTTGTCAAGGCCTCCTGTTGGTAATCTTGTGGCAATCTGTTGAGGAATCTTTAGCGACCCATGCGCCTATGCCAAAGTTCACCTATCTGCACATCTTGCCTTGCTACCCAAGGCTGCATCTATCTCTACCTACAACTTGTAGAGATTCTTCACCCTCACACCTATCTGCTTCACTGCTCCTGAAGCTAGATGCTTGAGGTAAGCCTTACCTCTGTTGAAGATGACATCATACCCTTTGTCCTCAAGGACAACTACTAAAACTAGGTTCTTCTTCAGCCCTGGAACATGGAGAACATCTTTGAGGTGTAGAGTATTACCTGACTCCCTCTCAAAGCTTACAATACCAACTCCCTTGGTAGCATACTTTCCATTATCTCCAAGCTCGATATTCACCTGCATATCCTTCTCATCCAGCTCGCTGAAATACTCCCTGTTCCTAGTCATATGGAAAGAGGCTCCTAAATCAATATACCATGTACTGCTCCCTACCAAGCTTGCCATTCAAGCTATTAATGAGAAATCCTTCTCAAACTGAGAGGCAAACTCATCTACCTCAGTTGATGCAAGTACATGTTCCTTATTTGATCCCTTCTTCTCCCAGTTAGGACACTTAGAAGCATAGCGTCCAAAAACATGGCAATGGATGCATTTGATCTTACTTAGATCACTCTTCTTCTTGTCACCCTTTTGACTGTTCTTGCTCTTCCCTTTGCCTTTCTTACCTTTGACTTTACTTGCAAGAGCAAGATTCTCCTCCTCTTTCTCAACCATGGAACCCTTGCCATTGCTACTAGAAGTCTCAACTAGTTGAGCCTTAGCTCCTCCTGAATGAGGTCACTCCATAAACATTCCCAATCCGACATCTGCCCTCGTCTAGTAATACTTTGAACAAAGGTATGCCAATCTTTGGTAAACCCATTCAGAGCCACACACACTAGCTTTGTGTCCATGGGCTTTTCTCCAACAACTGCTAGCTCATCAAAGACTTTCCTTTATTCTGGTAAGACAGGTAGTTACACTCTCACCCCTCTACATTTTGATTGTCCTCAGCTTCTCTTTGAGGACCATCTTCCGGTTATTGGAGGAGTTCCGATAGAGCTTGAATAAGGCATCCCACATCTCCGTAGCTGTATCTTTAATTGCAACATGAGGGACTACTTGATCTCGAAGTCCATCCAGGATCATCCTCTTGGCCTTGGCCATCTGTCTTTGGAAGAGCCTCAACTCGTTTGGATCTGAAGGTTCTGCAACACCTTTCTCAGTGAATTCCTTTAGCCCAAACTTGTCCAACAAGAACAATATCTGGACCTTCCAAACGCCAAATTATGAAGAACCATCCAGTGCTGCTCTCGTAATCCTAATCGTGTGTGAGTTGTCATCTTTGAAGACCACGTGCTGATTGATTTTTGTTCATAGCTCTGATACCATGTAGAAAATCCACGAAATTCTGGTATGCTAATATGAATAATCTGAAAATGATTTCCTTTTCATATAATCACAAAATTTCTCTACTAGAAGTAGCAGAATAAGAACATAAAATAAAGCACAATTCACACAATAGAACATAACAAATTTTCTAGGGAACCCAATTGGGAAAACCCTCGCTTGCTTCAGAATTTTATTGAGGAAAACTGAGCAATAGGTCCCATACAAATACAAGCTAGTTTCAATGTGAAGATACAATGATTCTCCTTCCTGTCCTAGGCCTGAAACCCTTGCTTGATCCCTGATCTTCTTCCTCCTTGTATGCGCACTAAAGGTTCTGATTTCCTTTCCCAATCCCTTATGAAATAGCCTCCTATTTCCTAGTGGAACCCAAGCTCCTATTAAATAGGGAATTTCCCTATTTCTATGTGTACTCCGAGAGTAATTGCTCTCCACAATAACTTGCACAAGAAAACTCCTTGGCACCTCTCTTCACAAGCTCACACAAAAATTATGGTACAATCGTATGCCTTAGATCTCCCTACAAGCTCTTCGATTAGACTATTATTAGTGAGTTTCTAAATTAGGAAGTCGAACTGGAGCTTTTGTAGTTAACAAAAGTCAACACAACTAGTTATTTGGATCCTCCTAAAATTTAGGAAGCTAACTCCACTTGAGCTTTCAATTCCCAATTTAACTCACACTAGAAGACAGATAACTTGATCCTCCACAAATTCACACTAGTCAAACTGCTTCTTTAACTCGTCCATAGCACTGGAACTCGTGCATGATTAAGAAGATCACTAAATCAATTCTTTGAATTAAGGCACAAATTGACGAATCCATTCCTACACTACTTTTCAACAATCAATTCATCATTAACAATGATTCATAACCTACTTGGGCTCTCGTCTTGGGATAATGGCCAAGTGAGAAAATACAAGAATACAAATGCCTTGGATTTGATCCAACAAATTTGCATTGGATCAGTGCTTGATCTTTCCCACAAATCTAGATCTCCAACCTTTCTGCACTCCCTCAGACCCAACAAACTGCTCACTAAGATGCCTCTTTTTATCTTTACATTGAGCCTTGCTTTTATAACTTTACATTGAGCTAAATCCCTAACCCTAACCCTAATATCAAAGTGATTAATGACCAAGATCTTGAGATCAATGATTAAGATTACAACAAAATCATTAAAGTAAATTACTTTACTTTTCTTAAGATTCCGCTCAATGAACCAACATACTAATATGTGCTTTTTCATAAGTTAGACTTAGGCTAAGTTACATTAGCAACTTGCTCACACTTGAGTAAGTGTTCTAAGGAGAATGTGGATGACTTCTGCACGCCTAGACACATGGCTTGTGCAAAAGTACTTGCCCGAGCTACAAAAATCAATGGTTTCCAAAAACAATTCACTTGATTTTGCGCTAATTTGATTGATGAGATCCACAATTTTGGATTTAATGCCTAATTAGAGGCTAATTATAAATACATGTGACTTCTATAAGTGTCTAAGATTAGAATTTTTTTAAAAGAGAATTTCATTCTCATTTTGCCCCACATGGTAGCAAGGGTGATTTGAGAATAGCTTGAGCAACAACATACAAGAAGAGGGGATCCAGAGTATTTGGATGTTACAACAAACAATTAGAGTTTCATTGGTGCTTTGAGTAGCTACAACCATTTTTTTCCTCTTTTGTGGTGTTTTGGGTAGCTACAACTATACTTCTTTATGGTTGTGGTCTTTATGGGCAATTGCAACCATCATTGGGTGTTGTTTGTTTTTTGGGAAGCTTCAACTACCACCATATGTATGTATGTATGTATGCATATATGTATATTTATATATTTGTGGTGTATTGGGCAGCTACAACCATCGTTTTTTGTTGTTTTGTAGTATTTTTGGGTAGCTACAACCATCATTGAGTGTTGTTTTGTGGTGTTTTCAGGCAGCTATAGCTACAACATGCGTTTTGTGGTGAGCAACAAGCTTTTTTGAAATTTTTTGCTAGTTATCTAGTGTTTTCTTAGGGTTTATGTTTCTATTATTTTATTTTATTGATTTTTTGGGCCTTTCAAGGAACACATCCCAAGGAAATCCTTAGGGAACTTTCCCTCATTTCGAGGATGATACCTAGGGTATATTGATCGATTGTAGTTTTGGCAACCTAATCCAATAAGGACATCCACAAAAGCAACCAACTCAAGGGCTTGACCTTGTGACCTACTGGTTGTAATTCACAACACTTAACCATTCGAGCTAACCCACTGGGGTTATTGTTCATTTTATTTATTTTAGATTTATCTTTTTAATTTTTATTTTTCTATTTGTAATGGCTTCCAACCAAGGTACTTCTTCTCTAGTGCCCAAGGCCAACAATATGGTTGTCTACTATTTTCTTTGGAGGCATGTTATAAAGATTACAAGAATTCTTGGTGGTGGTTCATGGGAATGGTGGTGCAATTTGTGTAATAACTTGTATAAAGGCTCTTACCCAAGGCTGGTATGTGGATCCAAAATCCTAACTTTGGACATCTCTTTTGCTGCATTGAATCTTGAGGAACCTGGAAGCGGAATTGGAAATACTTCTTCTTCTCCACATTCCACTGCTAGACATGCACCTCGTTCTATTTTTCATGATGAATATGAAGATAAGGATGATGACTATTAGGTTTTACCAGCGTCACTCATGTTTTATTTATATATTCACTATTCACAATTCAATACATGTGGCATTGTACCTGTGATTGCAAAATCTATCACCATAGTGCAAAGCCTCACTAAAAATTAGATTAAGAGCAACAATGGGATTAGTCACCATTGTCACCTTGGCAACTTTTTTCTTGCCATCTTGTGGTTGGATGCAATCCCCACAAGGGAGGTTTCCCCAATAGATCTTAGGGACTAAGTAGCCCAAGTAATTTAGGCTAAATCCCCCTAAGGATTCTCCCAGAAAAATCACCTAAAGATAAATATTCAAAGATTAGGGTTTCTTTGAGTACATAGGATGTCCAATGACTTGATTTGGAGGTCAAGCATTGCTTGAAAAGTGGTTTGGGCTCTCCCAATGGTTAGCATGAAGTGGACAACTTCCTTCCTTGATGGAGAAGTGATGTCTGGAATCATATTTTTAGGCTTCTCTTACTTGATCTTGACTTGATTTAACCTTGGAATATCTTGGAGACCTCAACAACCTCCATAATTGCCTCATCGTTTCTCAAACATGACTTGTACAACCTCCAACGACTAGAAAAAGGTGGACGACACTTTTGCTTTTGGTCCATTTCTTGCTTTTTGTGTGATTGTTTACTTGGGTTTGCTTGAAAATGAGTATTTTACAATCTATGAAGCGTTCCTCGCTTGCCTTGACCTCTACCTTGCTCTTCACACATGCCATGTTGCCATAAATGACCTCACGACTGCCCCAAAGATGAAATTTGACCCCTTTAGAAGATACCCTAAAGCTGAAAAAGGCACTTTTAGGAGGGTGTTTGGAGTGCTTTGACTTGCAACTTATTTCTTTTGACTTGGAGGTTGCAAAAAAACCTTCCTTTACCCTAGAGGATGTGGGATGTTGCCTTGGGGAGTGCAAATGCATCGTGAAGTATGAGACTACTAAGAAGAATCATGGCAATGGCCAAAGAATTGTGCATACATAAGGAGATGGTCCATGTGGGGAACAAAGAGGTGCATCGGGATAAAGGGAAAATGAAGGGAAAAGTATAATAAGCGATCACCTTTATAGGGCTAAAGAACAAGTGCTCCCATAAATCATTAGTCCTAGTAGGTCCACCTCCATGATGCACACGTATCACGCCAGGACACAAAGGTGCTCATCAAAGTAGGGAGTTCTTGCCCAACAGGGGGATGTCAACAATGCCCTAAAATCAAGCACCATGAAGATTATGTTGAAAAGATTGGCCATGACCGTCTACCATCTATAATCTAGAAGACACTTTTACAAAAGACACCCACATGGATCTAGAGCTATTATTTGCACACATTTGGGCTTACAAATGGCGTGGTCAAAAGTACTGGAGTACCCCTACTGAAAGAGGGGTAACATGACCAATAAATCTAATGAACTAAACTGAGGAAAGGAGCATCAAAATGACACTACCAAGTCATTTTGTAACAATGTCACCTTCATTCTTGGTTGGCCAAGAGTTAGGTAAACAACGGGGATAACATGAAGTAACATGTACAACAACATGGTTCCCTCCCAGATCTGCAATTGGTGCATAGAAAACCCCTGGGTGTCATCCTACAGAGTGTTGAAGAATGTAACTAGGTTCAGTTTTTATAAATGTATTTAAATCACAATATAATTTATTTGTCAAAAGAAAGAAAATGAAATTTTATTATTATTAAAATCGACTTATTAAAGGATGGGTTTCATGCTCGGGTAAATTGTCTTCAGGTCAAATCCTCCATTGTAGGTTTCTGGGGTTTGTGTCAAGTGTCCTTGTCCATGTCATAATGTAAAGAACCTTTCTGGGGAATTATTTTTTAAGAAAGAAATTTATTTTCTATTAAAAAAGTCTTCTAGGCCTCCTCCACCAAGTCAGCCTCAAATTGGACAAGTCGGCGTAAATCTGCGCAGCATAATCACTATATAAAGGCAGCAACTCGACCTCATTTGTCACACACACTCAACTAGTTCGATCTGCAGTTACTGGGGCAAGAAAAAATGTGAATTTCAAGGAACAAGGAGAAGAAGGATAACAAAGGAGAAGGAGGACTCTCTCAAGCACAAAAGTCAAGATTCTCTCTCTTTCTCCCACACATGTGAAGCTGTGCAGCTGCTGCAAGGGGGCTGAAATTTTGCAGTTATTGAGGCCGAAATTTTGCTGCGGAGGGTCGAAATTCTGCAACTGGGAAGTTGAATTGCTGGATTGTTGTTGGGTTGAAATTGCTAGATAAGAAGATACTACTATATCATATTGGAACGCTGTCTTGGTGGAGGAGGAAGGTTTATTGGTCTAGGTTCTTGGTCCATCTCAATCTGAATTACTGAAGGAAGAGTTCTTGACTGGGTTTTCCCCTATATAGGGGTTTTAGCCTTGGTTGTCTGCCTACATCTGGTGTCCTTGGTCTTCATATTTTGCCTTTGGTAATTACTTGATGAAAAAAGATAAAAGAAGAACATAAGAAAGTTAATAAGAACATAAGAATATCACAAGTAATTATCAACATAAGAAAATATTTCTGCCTTTCTGATTTTTTAACATGGTATTAGAGCTAAGGTGAAAGAAGAAAGAAAAATGCAGATCAAAGATCTATTAAGGAAAAGGAGATCAAAGGAAAGCAATTAAGGAAAAATGATCATATAAAGAGGCAAGCCTACTATCTACAGGAACCATGACAAACTCAATGAAGGGAGAGAACAAATTAGAAGGGGCCTCCAACTACAGGGCTTGGAAAAAGAGAATAAGCCTCATTCTCGAGAAGAACAAAGTTTTAGGTCTTGTTTAAGGAAGAGTCAAGAAGCCTACTGAGGAATCAAATGATGTAGAGAAAGCAAAGTTTAGAGAAATTGAAATTGTGGCCATGAATCTAATAGTGGATGGAGTTAAGGATAACCTAATTCTATACATATCCAACATAAACTTCGCTCAAGAAATGTATGAGGCTCTCTCCAAGTTATTCACAATAAAAAACATTGGTCAAATAGCAAGCCTCAAGAATGAGTTAAGATGACAAATGATGACACTGTTTCATCATACTTTATAGGAATATCTAGAACCAGGGATGAACTCCAAGAAATAGATGAAGTTGTCCCAAAAAAAGAGCCCGTAATTACTGCTCTTCTGGGACTACCTAAACCTTGG
This sequence comes from Pinus tabuliformis, assembly GCA_031772625.1. NCBI lineage: Eukaryota > Viridiplantae > Streptophyta > Pinopsida > Pinales > Pinaceae > Pinus > Pinus tabuliformis. The sequence goes on along the minus strand of CM062814.1, from coordinate 630,235,422 downwards.
AGTGCCTTTGCATCAGGACTCAACAGTTGGAAGGATATGCCAACATTTGAACAAATGTGGAATGCCTGTAGTCAAGAAGAAGCTAAAATATTGATAATAAACAACAAGAAGGAGGATGAAGAAGAAAACAACTCCAATGCCTATTCTTCTCATCACAAGAAGGGAACCTTCAAGAAGTTCAAAGGACTGAAGAAGAGAATGGACTATCCAAAGTCGAATATTACAATTGCCACAAGATGGGCCATTACAAAAGCCATTGTCCAGAAAATCCATGAAATAAAAAGAGAGAAAGGGAACATGCGAATGTTGCAGATAAAGATCCTCTCAAGAGAAACAAGACCGAAGAATCAAAAGTCAAGGACTTATACTACTAAGTCCTCTCTCTCTCTCACATAGCCCTCTTAGTCTTTTAATTTTTGGAATTGTTTTCCTTTATTAAGAAAAGTCTTTCGGTAGAAATCACATAAGAGGTATTTTTGGCTAACGCATTTCGAACCAACAAGTGTGGTTCATCATCAGGACCAGATGAAGAGGCAGACCATGGCAAAGGCTTAAATAGAAAGCAATGTAAAGACCATAATTTCAAGTAATGGCTATAGTTGAACATAGTTTTCCTTTATGTTTTGATTTCTAGAGTTTATATATCTAACATGTCTTGTTAAAACATTTTTGAATTATTTTTATGAGTTTTAGGTATCCCTCAAAGATTGGATTAAGAGAGAGCCTTCACCATTTTACCAAAAGATAAGTATCTTGTTTCATCCTTTCATATTTAGTTTCCTCAGATTAAGGTTTGTTTGTATTGTAAACTAATAACCTTTTTTATATTTTTCCTAGTTAGGAAAGCTTGTTGAATGCTCAAGGTTATGAAGAAGACTTCAAAGGACAAACTTGAAACATGGAAGAAGTTCTACTGCAAAGAAAGCTTTTCAAGATTGTTGTTCTACAAGGTTTGTTAAGAAACAACTCAAAGGTATGCCTTAGACTATAAACTTGTTATAAAGTTCTCTCCATATAAAAAGTACGATCATTCTTCTTTGAAAAATTTACTTTTTATTACTAACATCGTTATGTCTATGGTTTGAATCATAAGAGATTCTTGTTTGGGTGATTAATCATTAGATTGAATCTACCCTCATATTTTGATAATTCTTATGGAACCCTAAAAAGGTTCTTTATAAAACCCTAACTTAAGGGTGTGTCAATATTGATTATGATATCCTAGTCTATCTAGGATTGGTGATGAAGTCTAGAAATCCTATTCTTAGAATTTTGGTATTGTAATGATAGAAACTCCGATTCTTTAGGGTTTGTTCTTAATGTCTAAGCTATTATTGAAACCCTAGATCTTTAGGGTTTGTTGTTAATGTCTAAGCTATTATTGAAACCCTAGATCTTTAGGGTTTGTTGTTAATGTCTAAGCTATTATTGAAACCCTAGATCTCTAGGGTTTGATAATTTAGGGTATATAAGCAAAATCCATTGCAATAGTCATAGTAAGATCATAGGAATGAAACCCTAGGAGTGTGTTCGTCTATCTGATAAAAACCCTAGGTTTGTCAAAATTGTTATGTATCTACCTTTGATGTATTAATGTTTGTGTCTTAGATATTATTTTAGTATGCTTGTATATGATTATGAAATCCTAGATATGTATATATGCTAACCTAATTGTTGATACTAATAGTTTGTATATTCTAGGGTTTGTAACAAAGCCCTAGTAGAAGTTTGATATTTTAAGATATGATGATATTGTTTCCAATGTGATTTGGGGCTCAATAGAGTCTAACATATAAAATTGTTGAACCCTTAGATGCATTATAGAATTTTTATTTGTTTTATGTCTCTAAGATGGAATTGAGGGCTAGTAATGGATCATAATAGAATCTGTCGTATATCTCTGAAATAATGATGAGGCCCTAGATAGAATGAGATTGATTTCTTGATCAAGTTGCTTTATGTTGTAGTCTAGGGTTTGTAACAAACCCGAGCCAAAGGGTGAAGTTTAGAAGTATGTGTCTCTTATGCACCTAACTAGATTTAGGTATTTGATGTCTAAACTCTGAATGCTTTGATGCTTCCATTATAAGAATCTGACATAATTAACCTCATGCTTCTATATGTATTTGGTTGAACTTGCTATTACAGTTTTGCAGGTACATAATCTTCAAGATGTTGGAGATATTCGTAATTGAAAAGTATTGATGAGCATGATGAAGGAAGCTATAAGATAACCTTGATGAAGTTGTGAAAGTTTGAAGCTTCTCCGATGTTATAGAAGAAGAAAATTGTTGATCTCCCTAAGTTAGGAGGGAGCATGGTTAGAAGAAAAGACTACATCTCCCCAGTTGAGAGGGAGGGCATATTATGATAGTCATGATGGATACCTTGTAGAAGAAATCAGAGAATGAATAGATCGGCAATGTATTGAGGATGTCTTGATGCTGCTGAAGAAATGAAAGAAGAAAAGCTTCCGAATAGTTGAATATGAATAACTAAGTGACATCAAGATGATTGAGAACCTTGAAGGTTTGTGTTTACTTGTATATGTATATTTGAAAGTTTATTGCTCATTGGGGTTTGCGTTTGAACAGGTAAATATCTCCATAAAGAAGGATGAACACTTTGGAAACATGCTTATGGATATATCTAGTTTATTAGGGAGAGTTGAAGCATCTAATGACAGATGCTTGGGAGGACATATGGCTGGCCTATGTGTGCTTGATGTCCTGATCCCGAAGAGGGAGGGTGGCGTTGGTCATAGAGCTCTAACCTTGGATACACACCTAGATCCCTAGGTTAATGCTTAACAAGTTAGTCTGATGGTACCTAGACTCGCTGGAAGCTTGAGTCCATCTTAGTCCCACTCAGATAGATAAACCTGGTCAGGTATCTAGCCCGAGGCACTAAGTGTGCCAAAACTCTTCGTAGTTCATTTTGGAGATCTTCCATGTACCTCTGTGTAGTTGTAATTATGAATACCTCCCTAGTTAAGAGGGAGTGTTGAAGAATGTAACTAGGTTCGGTTTTCATAAATGTATTTAAATCACAATATAATGTATTTGTCAAAAGAAAGAAATTGAAATTTTATTATTATCAAAATTGACTTTTTAAAGCATGGGTTTCATGCTTGGGTCAATTGGTATTAGGTCAAAACTTCCATTGTAGGCTTCTAGGGTTTGTGTCAAGTGTCCTTGTGCATGTCATAATGTAAAGAACCCTTCTTGGGAATTATTTGTCAAGAAAGAAATTTATTTTCTATTAAAATAAGTCTTCTCGGCCTCAAACAGGACAAGTCGGCCTCAAATTGGACAAGTCGGCCTAAATCTGGGCAGCATAATCACTATATAAAGGGCAACAACTTGACCTCATTTGTCACACACACTCAACTAATTCGATTTGCAGTTACTGGGGCAAGAAAAGGTGCGAATTTCAAGGAACAAGGAGAAGAAGGATAGCGAAGGAGAAGGAGGACTCTCACAAGCACAAAAGTCAAGATTCTCTTCCTTTTTCCCACATGCGTGAAGTTGTGCAGCTGCTGCAAGGGTGTCGAAATTTTGCTACTGGGGGTCGAAATTCTGCAACTGGGAAGTCGAATTGCTGGATTGTGTTGGGTTGAGGCTGCTGGATAAGAAGAGACTACTATATCATATTGGAAGGCTGACTTGGTGGAGTAGGAAGGTCTATTGGTAGGGGTTTTAGCCCTGGCTGTCCGCCTACATCTGGTGTCCCTGGTCTTCATATTTTTCTTTTGGTAATTGCTTGATGAAACAAAGATAAAAGAAGAACATAAGAAAGTTAATAAGAACATAAGAATATCACAAGTAATTATCAACATAAGAAAATCATTTTGAATTTTTGTTTTTCTAACACAAAGTGTCATGAATTGGTTCTCGGACACACCATATAACATATCTTGTAATAGAAAAAGAAGCTTATTTCATTGGGGGGGGGGGGGTATGTTGTGTACCTGACTACTATCATTATGAAGTATTCAACTTTATGTATACGAGCTATTTTGTGTGTATGCTTATGATTTGTAAACTAGTATTTGTAGAACAACCACTTTTATATAAAAGGGCATAATGACTCTTATTAGTGATTTAAGCTTTAAGCTAAGATTTTTGCCTCACTAATGGTATATGTAGGGGTTTGGCCCCTCTTGTTTCTATCTAATAGCATTTTACTTTAAACAATCAACTTGTTCATTAAAGTTTATTGGATACGTCTTCCTCCATTACTTGAATTTGTAGGTACGATCTACCTTTGGGTGTCTAGGTGCTCCCATTCCTTTCCTTGATTTTAGCTCTTTATTTCTATTATTTGTTTTGGTTATTTCCATAGTTGGAATAGTAATGCCATTTCAGGTATTGGAATGTTGCAAGAGAGATGTCATTTGGGGGGATTTGAACCTTGGTGGGGGGAATAGGATTATCCACTCTTTACCAACCATCTGCACCAACCACCCATGTGCTTTTTGATGATAATACAATGTTGAAAACTTATCACTCCAGGAATTGAACCTAGGACATGCCCTGAGATGATGAGTTGCTCTACCATTGGGCTATTTGCACATTCATGGTGGGCACTTGCAATGATTTGAGCTAATTTCTATTTTCAAAAGTTACTTGATACTCAGTGAGAAAAAAAATGTGATTGTCAAGGATACAATGCAACAAGGCAGCATTATCTTGTTCATTTGTGAAGTCTTTAGTTTGCGAGTGGCAATTGATGTAAGAATTGTATCATGGTTAATATCAAAATCCTTTTACCCACCCCTACTCCCTGTGAAAAAAATAGGGAAAAAAGGGAAAAAAATGGGAGAAGAAAAGTGAAAAAAATTACATATAGTCTTGTTGATGTGCCACAGCAAAGATCTAACAAAGAATTTGCTATTTCCAACACCCACACTGTAGCTACAATTTGACATACATCTAGCCAACATCACTCTAATGACATATTTTTTAATTAATTTTGTATGATTTTAAGTATCAATATACTTTTAATCTACCCTAAAAAAAGCATATTTCCTTGCTGATGTGGCATATCAAAGGCCTGGAAAACAACTTGCAATCATACAATATTTTTGAGGCAATTAATATTATGAATTAAACAAGAAATTATTATAATTAAAGATTTAAAGCTAGAATATCACAATGTCTTTCAATAAATGTAAACTCCACAAGTAGTTAAATCGTATAAATACCTTGGCTTGACTTTTGCAAATTTCAAACAGGACCATTGTGTCGAGAAAAAATGATTGGTGTTTGATGCCTATTTTGTAAAGGAAAATCACAGTTTTGTAGAGCTTTAGGTATTGACAACTTTTCAAAAGTATGTAGTAGTTGAGTGGTGTGATTCCTCTAGTCAATGTAAGAGACCACTTGTATAAGTAGATAATATGTTGGCCAGGAATGGGGTCTACGTGAGAAATGCAATTAGTATACATAGGGGATTATATTAGTCATTTCTATGTATTGGGGTTGTTGCAAAATATTCTCCTATTTCTTTTGAGTTGCTGTGCAACTCATCGTCATCATTATACTTTGGAGCTGTGCTATATACTTGGCACAATCAATATCGATTGTGCTATTACTGATAATTAGGAACATTACAACTGGTATCTGAACATTTTGGCTTTACACTACTGCTGATGCGTTGTGAGAAGGAGAATGAAAGCGAAAATGCCTCTGAATTGTACATTCTGTTTCTTTGGTTGTGAAGGTTCGGTCACTCAAACTAATTATCAAAATACCCGTTCTGCTAGGCTCCATGAAAATATTTGTTGTGCTGTTTTTGTATACATTTCTAGTAAATTTGGTACAAATATAACTTGTTCATTAACTCCATTTGAATTAAGTCTCCACTGCTATAGGAAAATCTATACATTTTGCAGCATTTCATGCCATAAAAATGTTCAGACCATTTTTGGAGTTTTGTCTCAAAGAAATCATCTTGTTATTCGGATTAACTATGATGAAATTTATTTGTTTGCATCTTAAAAATTGCATTCAATAGTTAAAGAATCTAATGTTTTTTCCATTTTACCAGTTATCTTTTCTATCCTATATTTGTAAAACTATTTGACTGGATTCATTTTTCTGCTTAAAGGAAGGTCAAAATAGTGATACTGATCCAGATGTTGGCAATAAGGATATTGTAAGAACAACTCCATCTGGCATGATGCCAACTTTATCAAGTTCTGTGAACGAGGGAGAACTTCAACAGCTTAAAAATTTACATGAAAATGTCTTTCTAGAGAAACATGATACATGGATAGATGGTTCAAAGCCAGATACAAATGCCTATGAAAATGGTCCAAAAGTTCTGCCATTTGAATTTAGAGCATTGGAAGCTTGCCTTGAAGCTGCATGTAGCTGCTTAGAATCTGAGGTGTGTTTACTTTCTTTTTTCCCATGTATAGTAAGATGGCTTTATGAATCATATTATTGAAGTCTTCAATTTCATGGCAGCTCAATTGTAGTTTATGTTACTGAACTGTGGATTGCCTCTATTTTATGCTGATTCCATTTTTTGTTTGGAACATGTATCGAGACAGATTTAGGCTAAATGTGTCTGAGATTATCCAGGCTGAGGTTTTGTAATAACTTGAAGCACTTGCTAAGAGGCAGAATATAACTAGTAATATATAATAATAGTGAGAGAGGGTACCTAGTAATCTAATATTTATATTGCAAGTATAGATGGATTCAGGGAGTGATTGCTTAAAATGATTCATTGTCACAGAAATCTCCTAAAAGGAGCCTTCCAAAGATCAAACTAATTTGAACACCAATGAATTGTTGAGTGAGTATTTATGGCCTTGTGCATATTTGTCCTCTGTTTACAATCCTTAAGTTTATTCTTGTTTTGGTCCCAAGTTTCTGCTTGAGTATATGACACGGATGTCTAGTTATTACTTGTGGATGAATGGGCAGGTAGACATCCTTTTACAGTATGTGAGTTTGTAATGTAGGATTAGGATTTTGGACGGTTAGTGAAGAATGAGCAGGGTTTACATTACAACAATCACCCTTGTATGAAGCTGTACTTTCTTAAATTTTCACAGGGCCTCCTTTTGTACAAGTAATCCTAATCCCTTGGGGATAAGCACGCTTTTTGGACACTTAGTGAAGAAAGTGCAGGGATTACAACAGCCACTCTTGCATCAAGTAGTGCTTAGATTTTCACTGGGCTTCCCTTTGTACAAGTAATCCCAATCCCTTGGGCTAAGCATGCATTTGTGGTCCCAATTATTAAATTGATGTGTTTATTTCAGTGTTCCATGTGAAAATTCAAATCTGAAACCCTATTGCAGCAATTGGAAATTATTCTTCTAATTGTTAATTAATTTAACAATTTATTTGCTACGACAAATATCGAATAAATCACACTGCAGCCTTCACAAATAAAATATTGCGGAAATAATAGCGCTGGAAATTGAGAAAATACTAGCACACACACACACACACATAATAATGACACCATTATTTTTGGACAATTGTTCTCGAAAAAACCCAATGGAGGAAAACCGATGCAGCAGTTGAGGGTTTTATTATTATGCAACAATGAAATCTGAGTACAATCTATGGATGCCCAACTGGCAATCCAAATAGCAAGAAAATCTGGCCAAAATTATTTAAGTGAATTACCCTTCTTCCACTAGCAACCCCGACACGACTTCCCTTTAGAAACTCGTCCTCTTGGAACCCTCACGCTGGTCCTATGACGTTTGGCCTGAAACTGGCTCTGATGAAGTCGTTCTACTTGGCTCTGCTGAGGAAATTGCTTCTCCGACACTCTGGAACCTTTGTCCGGCTTCTGGAACTGAAAACTATTTTTCCTCCAGCCAAATCAAGTTGCTCTTCTGAAGCAACTGCGCAGTCCTTTGCCTTGCCTCATTGGAAATAACTCGCCTCCTTGCTACTATTGCCTCTCCGGATCTGGAAAAATTCTTCCGGATCACTGTCTTTGCTCCTTATTGTCTCTGCTTCAACTTCTGGCTCTTCGACAATTGCTGCTGCTCTCTAGAAATCGATATGCTAAGGAAATCGAACTGCTGGTGTGTTTTCGCCAAGTGCCCATCGAATCCTCTGTTGGAGCACCAATGACCAATATTAAATCTTAATCAATGGCTAGGACCATCTTGGAGTCAATTCGTGTGAGTTTCTAGATTATTCTCACCTTGACTTAATTAATTATGATTAATTAACCATATTCCCTAAGTTTAGATTTAGGAAATATTAAAAAATTGGTTAATAATCTAATTAAGTCATCTCTAGGTGGAATTTCTAGAAATGATTTCTGGGTTTTGGAGATGTTATTTATTCTAGTCTCTCCACCAAATTTCGTGGCTAGAACACATCCGATGCTATAGAAACTAACACTCCCTTTTAGCAAGGACTGTGTTCTCTTTAGTGTTGCACATCCTGCCACAACACCCTGTCTCTGTATCACCTCCTGTTATGTTGCTGATGTCTGGCTACATTGCCCACCAACCATTGCGCAACTCTGATGCTACATCTGTGTGCTGCTGTTGACCCTGCTGTACTGCTGCCAACTTTGCATCTGTACTGCAACTCCCTCTCATCTGTTGCTGTTGCAACTGCAACAACTGCAATTGAGAAGCACCCAAAATACTAAATCAACTGTGTTCAGTATGATGCATCTGTCTCCCGAGTCTTCACTGCTATTAACTACTGCATTGTCCACTGAAGTATCTGCGTTGCTATCAAGTATGCACTGAGCCACCTTTTCTGCTATTAACACTGCACTCGCTCTTTAGCTTCTGACTGCTACTAGTCTGCAACTGTCACTCTGGCATTGACTGCATCAACTGCCACTGATCCATCCTGTTACTAAACACTATGGGCCCTCGTAGCTAGGTAATGATCCATGAGGCAGACTCCTCATGGACATTGCGCAATCTCTGTAGCTCTCTGGGGCTACAACTCCAAGTCGCTCCACCTCACTCTTGGAGGTATGGCTGCCATCATCGCGAAGTCTTCCTCCAACTTAGAGGAAAGTTTGTCGATCTCGCCCGACGCTGCCTTCTGATCCTGCTTCTCTGACTTGTACCTCTTCCTGAGAGGACACTGCGTGCTGTAGTGATCGAGCTCACCACACTTGAAGCACTTGAATTTCGACATGTCCTTCTTCTTCCTTCTCTGCTTCCCCTGTCCCTGACTGGGACTCCTTGATGTGAGGGCCACATTCTCCTGCTACACCACCTTCGATCCGCTGCCACTGCTACCACTAATGGAGCTCTTGACCAGAGCTCGCCTCAACTCCTCTTTCTACAAATCAACCCACACCTTGTCCCACTGTGGCAAAGTATCTCTGCGCAATATACTTTGGACGAATACTTGCCAATCCTCCGAGACACTGTTTAGAGCTAATCACACTAGCTCTGATGTTTGAGGTGCTGCTCCAACAACTCCAAGCTGGTCTCGGGCCTCCTGTATCCGAGCGAGGAAGGAATCTATGCCTTTCCGTTTCTGCATCCAAATGCATCTCAACTTTTCCTCTAGGAATATCTTCCTCTGTTAGGAAGTTCCCTGATATAGTGTGGATAAAGCATCCGAAATCTCTTTGGTTGTTCCCTTGGCCACTATATGTGAGACTATATGGTCCTAGACTTCATCCAAGATCGACCGCTTCGCCTTTGCCATTTCCTTCCTATATTCTTTCAATTGATCCACATCCTGAGGAACTGCCACCACCTTATTTGTGTAGGCTTTCAAGCCATATTCATTTAGAAGGAAGGACATCCTAGCCTTTCAAATGACTTAGTTGGAGGCTCCATCCAACCTATCTTGATCTTTAAGCCATGTGGTGGCCATCTCTAATTTGTTGAAAACTCCCTCTTTCCCTCTGCTCGGCTACAACTTTGCTACTCGCATTCTCCCTTGGAATGCGCAGATTTGCTAGCTGCTACTGCCGATTTTCTTAGAAAAATCAAACTTCTGAGACTCAAAGTTCCCTAAGAGAAATTTTCCCTTTGCTGTGTGTGCTTTTCTCTTCCACCTGACGCGGATTCTGCAACTGCAAACTGCTGCAAAACCCTCTGTCCAACCAAGGAATATGCTCAGTGAAAATTTGAGCTGCTGCTACTCCCTCTAACTGCTGGAATCACTAATTTGGGCAACTCGAATTTTCTGCAACCCTTGCAACTAAAAATCGAACTTCCCAAGCAATTCTATTTGCTTGTCTTGGGCTCTACGTAGTCTCTCTAGGAATTTCGATTTGCTGCTCCCTCTGAACAATGGAATTCCTTTCCTTGCTTATGAGCTTCTCGGCTGATCACTTAGCTCTGATACCATGTGAAAATTTCAAATATGAAATCCTATTGCAGCAACTAAAAATTATTCTTCTAATTGTTAATTTAACAATTTATTTGCCACGACATATATCGAATAAATCACACTGCAACCTTCACAAATAAAATACTATGGAAATAATAGCACTGGCAACTGAGAAAATACTAGCACACACACATATAAAAATGACATCGTTATTTTTGGACAATTGTTCTCGAAAAACCCAATGCGAGAAAACCGATGCAACAATTGAGGGTTTTATTATTATGCAATGGTGAAATTCTGGGTACAATCTATGGATGCCCAATTGGCAATCCAAACAACACAAAAATTTGGCCAAAATTATTTAAGGGAATTACCCTTCTTCCACAAGCAACCCCGACACAACTTCCCTTTAGAAACTCGTCCTCCTGGAACCCTCACGCTGGTCGTTGTGCAGTGCTCACGCTAGCCCTATGACGTCTGGCCCAAAATTGCCTTTGATGAAGTTGTTTTTCCTGTCTCTGTTGAGGAAATCGCTTCTCCGGCACTCTGGAACCTCTGTCTGGCCTCTGGAACTCAAATCATTTTTTCCTCCAGCCAAATCGAGTTGCTCTTCTGAAGCAACTGCGCAATTCTCTGCTCTGCCTCACTGGGAATAACTTTGTCTCCTTGCTGCTTCCTCTCCGGATCTGGAAAACCTCCTCTGGATCACTGTCTCTGCACCTCACTGTCTCTACTTCGATTTCTGGCTCTCCGATAATTGCTGTTGCTCTCTGGAAATCGATCTGCCAAGGAAATCGAATTGCTGGTGTGTTTTCTCCAAGTGACCATCGACTTCTTCTTATAATCCTCTATTGGAGCACGAAGGACCAAGATTAAATCTTAACCAAAGGCTATGATCATCTTGGAGTTGATCCGTGTGAGTTTCTAGATTATTCTCACCTTGAATTAATTAATTATGATTAATTAACCATATTCTCTAATTTTAGACGTAGGGAACATTAAAAAATTGCTTAATAATCTAATTAAGTCATCTCTAGGTATAATTTCTAGAAACGATTTCTGAGTTTTGGAAATCTCATTATTCTAGCCTCTCCACCAAATTTCGTGGCTAGAACAAATCCGATGCTACAAAAACTAACATTCCATGGGGATGTGTCCCCTAGGGTTGGGTGCACACACCCCTCGCACCCTATGCACTTGGGACAGAGGGTCATTTGGGGAATTGTTTCCCCATGTCCCCCTTTTGGGGAGACGTAGGGGGTGTTTGCGTAGTGTGGGGGACACAACTCCCCAAAAAGGGTGCTTTTGTGCATCGCCCCTCAGAAAGGGTTGGGCGCCCTCCCTTAATTTTGCTTGAAAACAATACTTTATGAGCGAGGTGTTAATTTTTCTTAGGGCTATATTGTTCTTTGCTTTGATAATTGCATTTCATTGTTTCCATATTAAATTCACCCCATAACATCATTACATTATTCAGATTTACACCATTATTGAACATATGCAACTATGTAGAAAGAACAATATCATCATCTATGCAGCATAACATAAAGGAACAATAGAAGAAAAACATTCACACATAGAGACACTAGGATTGGTCGGAGACCAGGGCAAAACCCTTTCGAATTCGTCTTCTTATTAGATTGTCATTAAATGATTCAACAAAAGAGAGTACAATGATCCATATCTTTAATCATAAATCTATCCAACAAAATCAACTAAACACCATCCATGAGAAGAGTCCAACAATGCTAATACTCAAAACCCTGATTCAAAGGCCTATAATCAATTGTGACTGTCTGCAGTCAATTGCCGAACACTGTGGTCAATAAGCGAATACTTCGGTCAACTGAAAAATGCAAGTTTAGGTTCCAGTCGCAGAGAGGAAGAGGTGCGTGAGCGATTGAGAGCTTTCAGTCGCTTCGTTGAGTTTGCAAGCCAGCGTCTATGGTCAAAATTTTCCTTTGCCAAGCTTGCCATTGAGGCCCAAAACCCTAGAAACACACGCTTGTTTCAGACCCTGTAATTTCTCCTTTGTGCAAACCAATTCTCTGTGAACATGCTTTAGACTTGTGCGAGCCAAAACCAAGAAAGAGAATAGAAGAATGTCTCATGATGATGTCCAAATGAGGCTGAGGTCACTTGTATTTATAGCCTTCCAAGGGTTTTCAATTTGCTTTAGGGCGGACCTTATCAAATATGCACATGTGGGTTTATAATTCAAAAATACGCTTTCCCTTATCCAAATTGCGCGCATCAATAGTCAAAGTTGGTCCTCTCGAAAAGAGAAATCTCATCCCATGGTTAGAATTTGTCATTGAGCTGCCAAATTAACACGAGGAAGCTTAATATTCAACCCTAGGGCCCTACTATGTAACGACCAAAAGTCGTATACGTAGCGAAAATATTTAAAATACTTTGTAGACAAAGACATCCATTGTAGGATAGTAATTGTAAATTGTATATTGTACAAAATAATGAATGTATGATGAGTACAATTGAGAATGAGGGTCTTGTATATATAGCCAGGTAAGTACCCATTCACGAACATGCGTGTTTCTAAGACATGCCTTCTCATTATTAACTAACTAACCATTAGTTAATTTACTTATTATTTATTATTATATTTATATTATTATGATTATTATTTATTATCTATTATTATCTTTTTTCCCTAATTTATGTTCATAACATTGCCCTCTCCTTCAGTAAGCTTTGTCCTCAAAGCTTATTGATGAAGGATCGGATCTCTTCTGTCGTTCGGAATATCTTCTTGTTTATGAGCTTTTATCTTTGTTGATACAAGATGATATGATGTTCTAAGCGATAGACATAATTGTCGTACTGAAAAAGGATCGGACCATCTTAGATTAATCTTCTAGGGAATCTTTTGATCCTTGGAGATGTGTGGTGAATAGTTATCGTATGACCGGATTGAGATCACTTTAATATTCTTTGGAACATAAGTTTGTTTATGTTCTGCGTGATATAGATTTGTAGATTGATTAAGATGTCTACTGTTGTGATTCGGATGTAGATAAGGAATTTTTCTTGTTTGAACTTCCTCAAACGTTTTTATGGCATTTTCCTGATTTCTTTCAGGCATTGTTGTTGGTGGCTTGACTACTGAATCCTCATTTGGGGTGTCCATCATTTGAACTGCAACCTCTGAGTGCGTCTTTACTTCAGTAGGATTTGGATTTGCTCGAACTATGAGATTAGTGGGATCGATGTTTGTTTCTTTAGCTTGGGCTACTACGTGGAGATTTTGATGCTTCCTTTGCGATAAGTTCTTCGTATCTATTCTTCAATGATTTCTTATCAGTCTTAAGTTTTTTAATCTGGTTAAGAAGATTTTGGTTATGTTTTTTTAGACGTAAAATTTCTTCTTTTTCTGAATCATTGATCTTGTCGCTATTATCCTTCTCTTGATCTTTTAATTTTTTAATTTGTTCTAATAATTTTTTATTAAGGTTCTTTAAGTGTAAATTTTCCTCTTCCTTCTCTGATAAACTTTCGTTGAGCTTTTCGTTAAAACTTTCTTTTTCTTGTTCTAACTTTTGCTTCTTAATTTTACACTTTTTGACTTGTGCAAGTAGTTTCTGGATATGATCTTTTAAACAAGAATTTTCGTCGTTTTTATTGGATATGGCCTCCTCAAGCTCTTTTTGCTTCTCTGATATTGAGTTTTGATTCCTTTGAGGTATTAATTTTGTAACATCTTTAAAGTTTTCTGACGAGGACATTATCGATTTTGACTTCATTGTCATGTCTCGAAATGTGATCATCCTTCCCTTATAAGAAAACATCAACATTTTTTTCTCTATGTTTAACATGAACGCACCCAATTCTCTAAACCAAGGTTGACCAAGAATTATGTCAACCTCCATGTCATACATTTTTACAACACAAAATTGGGATATGCACTCATAATGATCTACTGTTATTTGTAAATCATTAATTTCATATTTTTTTTTTTCAAAAAGATTTGTTGTTTCGCCTACATTTGCATCTGAAATTAACAATTGATTCGCCAGATGAATATTTATGTAATTTTCGTTGTTGCTTGTACTAATAGTGATATTAACTTTTTTTTCCCTTGGATAGTCCCTCTTAATGTAATTAATTTGTGATGTGTGATTAAAACACTTTTATAGGAAAATCTTCCTTCCTTCATCATTTTAGAATTAGGCTCCATTCGTTTTTTTCTTCAAAAATGGATTTTTTCTTTAAAATAAATGCCCTTTTATTTGATAAACTTGAACACCTTTATAAATTCTTTTAACTTTTATTTTCCTCAATTATATATTTTTTTCCCACTTTAAAATAAGTTAATACAACTCCACTATTTAAATAAATTGCACCTTATATTTATTATAATGCTTTTAAAAAGTATTGTTATAACTTGTTATGCTTATGTTTCTTTATAGTTCTAGATTTAACCCTTTATATACTTTAATATATGGATCTTTTAAGTAACCTTCTATAATAATACCTGCTTTGTACTTATATATATTTTTAATAATTTTATGACTTGAGCTTTTCTTTAAAATACCCCTTTATAATATAAAACTTCTTTTTATATATATTTTTATTTATAATCTTTTATTTTTATTTTTGAAAAGTTACAACCCTAGTGAAACGTGGTTATTCATCTCTTTGGGGTATAATATAAAATATATGTCCACTTATGTTCCTTTGACTCGGTTAATTTTCTCCATGTAAAAGTAAAACTTACCATTCACATAAAGAGATTTATTCCTTTAGTTCTTCTTTTACCTTGAAAATACCATGGACAATTACCATGGGTTGCTAATACCATGAGCTTGTAAACCACTTAATGAAGAATCAAGATAATATTATCTACTCTTCCTCTTCTTACATATAGTTTTAAAGATATTTGGAAAGATTCCCTTTTGACTTTATCATGCACTTTCTATCAATAATGTACAACCTTTTTTTATATATATGAATGTTCTCCTTCAAAATTTACATCGGACTATATTTGTTTTTTTTCTAATATATATATATATATATATTATTCTTTATTTTTTGTTTTGTTTTGTTTTGTTTGTTTGTTTTTTTTCTTTATCAAATGGCCAAAGGCCTAGTAGCGACTGGTAGAATGGGGAACCTCCTTTTTCGTAGCGAATGCTTGATTGACGACAACAAAATTGACGATGAGTTGAAGGCCAAAGGTCGGATCAGATGTGGCTCTGATACCAATGTAATGACCAAAAGTCGTATACGCAGTGGAAATATTTAAAATACTTCGTAGACAAAGACATCCATCGTAGGATATTAATTGTAAATTGTATATTGTATAAAATAATGAATATAGGATGAGTACAGTTGAGAATGAGGGTCTTGTATATAGCCAGGTAAATACCCTCTAACGAACAGACATGTCTCTAAGACATGCCTTTTCCTTATTAACTAACTAACCACCAGTTAATTTACTTATTACTTATTATTATATTTATATTATTATGATTATTATTTATTATTTATTTTCACATAATTTATGTTCAGAACATACTAATGCTATGTAATTAATGGTAACATTGAATTAACATTATCATGAAATCACTCATGATGTTCGAGAGTGGTTCCAACCTCATTGGACTTCATATGGAGAAAATAGAATTTCATATCCCATCTAAAATTCTACAGACTTAAATAGTTTTCAAGATTTTAGGATTGGGGGGATTGCAATATTTGCATTGGATTCTATCAAGTGTGAGGGTCTGGAACTAACATTTAGTCAAGAGCACCAAGCCCAAAATCACCCCTTTCGATGGGGCACATGCCTAAAAAAAAACCTTTCAAAAAAAGGTTATTAAATCTAAGAAAAATACATAATAAATATCATAACCTTAACTAATTTGCGATCCCTAACTCATTTGACTTATCAAGCTTACCTCTACTTGGCTTACCATAGTGCTATTTGACTTACCAGTTAACTATTGCCCCTCCTCCCCTACAATGCTCCTTCTATGCTAATTGTCCATTTTTAATTTTCGTGTCTTCACTCTGTATATTTATGACATTAGACTTATTCTTTGATTGGTCACTATTTACTATTTTTGAGTTTTAGTTATATCAATTTACCATTCTAGTCTCCAGACTTCACTATTTACTATAGTCTATTTTGCTTAGTACTAATTAGATTCTAAAATGATGAATGATGTGTTTAATTTTTAAATAAATTTACAATCTAAATTGATGAATGATGAATTTAGTTTTTAAATCAGTGTAGATTCTAGAAAGATGAATATGGATCAATGTATTTCATTATTGAATCTCATGGTGTATGGATGAATGATATATGCATTAGTATGAATGATGAGTATGGATAAGTGTATTCCATTATTTAATTCAATTATATATATATATATATATATATATATATATATTCTTGGACACCCTCCGTCCCCCCCAAATTTCCCTAAAATTTGAGGGTACTCCCACACGTCCTCCATTATGCATCTCCTAGTGCCAAAGTCTTGGTGGAACATTGGTTTATTTCCTTCATGATGTGTCTTCTTATGTGATTGATTCTCTCTCTCTTTCTTTTGTAGTTTTAGTAACATCCTATATGATTGTTTTTATAAGAGCACGCTGCATACTTCACAAGTGTTCTTGGATGTAGAATTGCAAGATTTATATTCATTATCTTGCCTTGTTGGTCTACTTGTGAACATGGGCCTCTCCAATATTGGTTGGTGGTAAAATCATGATTGTGCCCAAGGGAGGATGGTGCTCATGAATACATGCATTGCTGATAGCCAAGTAAGGTTTCTTTCATCAACATATAAACAAAATTGGTAGAGGTAACTTGCATGGAAACATATGTAGATTTATTGGATTTTTTGAAAAGTATGGATCTAGATATGGGGAAATGTTGTTGATGTTTGTAGCTACTTCTGCACAGGCCTAAGCAGGCCTAAGTGTCTAGGCGTGCAAAAATAGCCCAAAAATCTCCTTAGGATACTTTCTCTAGTGTGAGCAGGTTGCTTTTGTGAGGTGAGATCTAATCTAGACTGTCAATCACTTTGGAGATTAGGGTTGGGAATTTAGCTCAATGTAAAATTATAAAAGCAAGGCTAAGGAGAGGAAGATGATACACCATACAACAACCCAAGGTTGACAAAGGCATCTCAGTGAAGAGTGTGATATTTAGTGTGTTGGGTTCGAGGAAGTGTAGAAGGGAAGCTTGGAGATCCAGATCAACCAAGGAGATCGAGGACCAATCTAGCACTTGATTTGTTGGACCAGATCCAAAGCATTGTAATTTGTAATTTTTCTCAGTTGGGCTTGTTATCCACCACCTGTGGGTGATATCCATAGGGGAATTTTTTCTCTTAGATGGTCCTCAGCCGACAGCCAACAATCCCTTGCAACCACCAGATAGCTCGATGTGCCACCATCTCTGCCACCCGAGCCAACCATTATGTACACTCGCTCATTTGTCATGATCGTTTGTTTGAAGGTGGGTCTTCCAATCCCGAAGGTATGGCTTTCATTATGTAGTTGGGTATTTTTGTTTACTTATCATGGACACTTTTGGGCATGGATTAGTAGGGGGATTCAATGGAAAGAATGGGTTTGGTTTGTACTCTTGTCCCCTTTGTCCAACTTGATGGTTAACCTTGTATCTTAGTCCCGTGGGATCTCGTTTATTGGCTACTAGCTTTAGGAGTGCCACTACATATGAAATCCTGATTTTGGTTGCATGATCCCGGTTCCTGACACCACATACATCACTCCCCTCCCCTCATTATAACCCTTTTTCATATATTTCCCATCTGAGTCCACACTTGGCCATTGGGTCCACAAGGAGTTAGATTCCCTCTCCCCTTGTCCACACTCTGGGTAAGGCCTGAAATTATGCCCCAGAGGTTGATACAGCTAAAAAGAAAGTAAAAAGCATAATTTGGCCACTCAACAGGAAATGTACCACAAAATGCAAAAGATGGCCAGGACATACAAATTTAGCATGTGGGCAAAAGCCAATCATGAGCTCTACCCCTATCATTATGGCCATCACCCTGGTTCTTAGGCCCCCCTATATTACCCCCCTGCATCATTAAGGAACCCATGATTGTCCCATCCCCTGGTGGATGATGAACTTCCCAACCTTAAGGGGGTATTCACTGCTATGTCATTCACATCATGCTCTCATCCCCTAGAGCCCCGAGCAACTATAGAAAAAAAATCAATAAAATGCAAAAGGCATATGAAGAAGGGTGGAGAAACAAAGGTCGGGGTAACTCATGTACCACGATTGCTCCCTCTTACATCTATACACCCAAGTGTGGGCTTCTCTCATCATAGCCACCCTTGTGCTATGGCATGTAGCTTGGAGCCTTCCCCTGATGCCCTACTTCGTTCCATCATTTTATCACATGACACCTGCCTCTTGATGGATGTACTATGGACTTGTCACTCCCTTAGAGGTTGAAACCACCTAATAGGGTCCTTGGTTAACCTCCTTCTTGAACTTGGAGCTTGCCACTATGAAGTGTCCATTTGGTTCCATTGTTTGTAAGCTTATTTATTCAATTACACTAATGATTTGTTGTACTAGAAGGTGAGGAGACACATTTGATCTTATATAGGATTGCAGGTGGGTCTTTATCTTGGGGTTTGGTCTCCTTATATGGGGTCCAAGCCTTCCAAAGGGTCATATTGGCATTTGTGTTGAAAATAGCAACAAGAAATGCTAAAAATAGAAATGCTAAAAATAGCATTGCTATAGATAGCATTTCAGGATACATTCCAATTTTAATTAGTCCCTAAATTAAAATTGAGAATTAAAATTCGAATTTGATCTCAACAGCTGTTTGTAAAATAATTAATTAATTCATCTTGAGTTAATTAGTTGGAGAAAATCAAACATGAAGTCTATGTGAAGACATGCAACAATTATCCCTTTGATTGAGGAAGTTATCCCTTAATTAAGGAGATCAGGATGAGTTGTACTTTGAGTTGTAATTAGTTAGCTCAGTTAACTGAGTTAAGTCCAGTTAGATTAGTTCCAACAGTTTGTGGAACTGATTGTGAGTTTAGTTAGTCAATGCATGCGTGCATGCAACTACTGTACTTTAGATAACTGAATATTCTCTCATAAATAACTCATGCATGTCACTTCAGACAGAGACCCAGTTGAGATCAAAGGATGGGACAGTGTACTATCAATTGCAGGAATATTCCCATGAGTATATCTCTTGCATGCAGAAGGAATTCTTTCCTTGAGGATTGCGCAGTTATTTCAGAGGTTGGTGAGCAGTGTGTTAGGTAATTACACACAGGTGGCAACTTGAGGACCCAGGAGAAACTGCGAAAGGAAATAGGAGGCTTGGAGGACTGAAGGAAGGCATATGTGTTGTCTATTCTGTCTATGAGCAGCAGTGAGGGATTGTACTGAGAGCTGGATAGCTTGAGAGCTAAAGCTTTATGTAATCCTGAAATATTTCCACTTGTATGATAATACAGATAGTGGGGTTTTTAGCTGAGGCTTTCCCCAAAGTATTCTTCTGTGTTCATGTGTGATTGATTTCTTCTTCATCTATTATATGTGTTCTATTTGATCTTGCTCAAAATCGATTAAGTTTCTACAAGTTTGATTGTAGAAGTACATTAAATATTTTGCTTTAGCACATTGCATAATTAGTGTAATTTACGGTGATATTTCTACAATTTGTAGGGTGTGCATTGAGAGGCATGGGCCTCCACTATAGCAGAGAGAAGATAGCTATGCCCTGGGATCCTTTTGTACTACTCATTGCTCGTTCGTGTTCCACATGTTAGATGATGATGATGCACCTAGACCACCTTGCCCAACCGACTACACTCTTGCACCACACACTTGGCAATTGATCCATGGCCTAGATGGGGTTGTGTCTCACCATGGGAGACAAAGGGAGGGCTTACATCATTGTTCTAGCCCTTACAGATGGGATACATGCTTGATCGATGCACTTGGAGATCCATGAGGATGTTTTAGTGCCCCTAAAGCACGAAGGTCATTTGCTTGGAGATCAAGGGGCCACCCCCATTATCACTATATTTGGAGCCCTTCCACTCATTTTGGCACATATTGGACTTCACTAGGCCTTTCAATGGCCCTTCGACCTGTTGTATCCCTATTTTGGCTCTCTTGAGGCTTATTTTTCCTGTTTTGGAGCTATCTTGGTGGGCCTGTCACCAAGTAATGTTACTTTGCACATTATTTTATTATTAGGGGCATCGTTAGGCCTAATTAGGCAAATCAAACCCTTATAAGGTGTGATATATATTGATGAGAGGATCATTTTGATTCTCATCATCACTTGGATTTGTATCTCTTTCTTCTTGATAATTTTGCTATAGCTATTGATGGACGAAGTGGATGATTTTTGATGCATTTCGATGTTTGGATATCTTTTCTTGATCTTGGAGCTTCGATTTTGTCACTCTTTAATGATTGGATATACTCGCTATACTTGTAAGTGGTTTTTCATGGTCTGTTTCTCTTTCTCTTGTATACATGTATAATGTATGGTGTTTTTGCTCATGAAATCTGAAATTCTGCTCTAATTTAATGTGAGTTAGTCAAATTTTGATCTTGTGAGGGTATTGCATATGTTACATGTTTGGGTATAGTGAATGAATGTTCCTAGGGGTACATTATCTCCAGAATTGCCTTGAGAAGTCATCAAATTGTTGCAAGAAGAAGTATAAAATCCTTTGGTAACCTAGTAGCTGTCTCCAAGGCCATGCAAAGTTGCCGTAGGACTCCTTGATTGGGTAAAAGAGTTCCAAAGGTTGAAAGCACATTGACTCCATTCTCTCAATAGGCTAGGCACTAATCTTATCGTTGTTGATCACCTCAATGAATATCGTTTCTCACATCCTCTCCTTCTTTCCAAGCCATAACCCTAGACGTCTTCTAGAGCATCAAGCGAAATCCTCTTGAGCCATCCATTTGGAGAGCAAGTTGAACCACAGTTGCGTTGGGTTGTCCTTTATGCCCTCACAAAGTTTGAAGCATTTTGCATGACTAGATTTGGAATTACCTCAAGCCCTAGCTGCAACTTTGTTCTAGACCTTAGGCTTCCTTGGTTAGTGGCTCGCTCAAGGGTCATTGCACTGAAATTCAAGTCAAATTCAACTCCGTTAACCCTCTTCTCCTCCCTTGCTTGGTCAAGACCTTTTGTTTGAAGTTTCATCTGAAACCCTTGGCCTTGCTTGGATCCACTTGGGCTTCTTTGTGGTTCCACTCACTTTATCACTCTTTATTTCACAAAGGCCATCTTAGAAATTCATTTCCCTTAAGGATCTTAGGTCTAGGGCATTCATTATCAAGGAATATCCCTCATCCCTAGGTCTAGGCTTCTTCTTAATCCTTTCTTGGAGAGCCATACACCTTGCTTCTTAAGTAAGTAACCCCTATCATTTGAGTCTCTCCTTTGAATGGGCTCTTGAAATCACTATTTTTCCATCATTTATATATTATTCTTAGCGATTTCCAATATACCGAGACTCCTCCCATTAGTGAAAGTCTGTAAAAAGCAGGGGACATTGACTGAGGTGACATTGGGTCTTTGTCCCATTATTGCCACTTGGTCTAGTAGTTGCCCCTTTGGAGCCCCTCCTAGGACCCCTGCTAGATTGAGCGGTAACATTTTTGGCACTGTTGTCGGGGAGGAAGCAGGTCTACGTCCCTTGTGAACCATTGAGGAATTGATTCACTAATGACATTTCAAACATTCCTCAGGGGACTCCATTCATTGTCCAATCCCCTTGTCTTCTTGAAGGTGACAACACTTCTCCTCTAACTAGGCGTGCTGCAAGAAGGGGAGACAGAACTCAATCACTTAGAATTAATCTTGTCCCTGAATTTGAAGAGGTTGGTAATTCAACTCTCGAGATGGCAACTACTTCTAATACCAACCAAAATCAAAACCAACCCAAGGTCTCAAAGAGTGGGAGGCATTTAGCTAGTGTTTTTGGACCCCCGAAACTGAGTGACAATCCCGAACCTCTACTTGCAAAATATAATGATTGGTTGCCCAAATTCAAAGGCGATGACACCAAAAGTGCTCATGATCATGTGGATGACTTCTATTGGATGATTTCCCCTAGATTCATAGAAGATGATTACAGGATCGTGATGTTATTTGCCTTGTCTTTTGAAGGTCAAGTAAGGGAATGGTATCTTAGCCTTCCTCTAGGTAGCATAGATGATCCCGACCAATTTGAAGAAATTTTTATGAGAAGGCGGTCATCCAATGACCAAGGGACTTTCAACATTGAGAAGTTTTACCACACAAGTAAGGGAAGAGAAGACATTAAAGAACTTATCAAAAAAAATTGCAAAGTGATTAGAGATATTTCTGATAACCTTAGAACTCCTGATGCCATTGTTGACCACATTTTGTCAACAATTTTTGGAAGCAGAATGCCAAGACGTGAAGACTTTTCTTCAAAATTCAAAGTCATTAGCCAACACTATTGTATCATTGTAAACCCAATTTTTGCAAATTGTATTGAAAATGATGCTAGTATGACCGTTTAATTATGTAACCACACCTAGGTAAGCCTCTGATTTTGGCAAAGGATTTCATCCTAGGAAGTCTTTTGACCTCACTGAATTATGTGTGTTTCTAAACACAAACCTAGGGTGGAATTCATTGACAAGGTCTTAGGTGAGTCCTAGTGTTATATCGAGTCTTTTGTAAAAGTGTGTTTGGGAATAAGTTTAGCACATTTGGCTAAACTATTTTATTACAAACACACTTTGTCTATACTAGTTCATATTGTGTCACAAAATTGGGTAAATTATTGAGGGTATGAGCCTAAATGTGTTTTCCCCTTTCAAGGGTTGATATTGTAATAATATGATGTAAAAAATATTTTAGTGCATGGTCCCTCATATTTAGACAACATGGCTAAAATATTTGAGTGTGGAAAAACTATTAATCCTCTTTAGCGTCAATTATTTATTTTTTCTGGCTAAATTAAATAAAAATTCTTAGCCAAAAAATTAATTTATTTTGAGTAAAAAAAAAATTATAGAGAAATTAATTTCTCTCTTAAGTGGAAAATAAGAAAAAAATTCGTGGGTCAAAGGAAAGTCAATTTTTGGAGGTCCCCCACCAAGAGAAAAAATGATATTTAAAAAAAAATTGAGCCCTTGGACCTTGGTGGTTAAGTCAAAGTCAAAATTTTGAGGAAATTAATCCAAAATATTAATTTTTGGATTAATTAAAAGTGGGTTTTAAGAAAATTTCGATTTTTTTTCTCAAATTAAAAATTTGACGGTGGAGATTAAAAGATGATCAAGCTATTTTCAATGTTCGAGATTATTTTGACGAGGATCAAGCCAACTAGCCGTTATTTTCCACTTGGAGGGGTTTCTCTATTTAAAGACGCTATTGAGCTTTTATTTGATATCTTTGGATGATGTAATTCTTAAACGTTGGTATTGAGTTGCTGCTCTGCTGGGAAGATTTTGTATCATAATATGAAGACTTTTGGGTTTAGTTCATGGTGTTTTTCTTCCACTGATATGTGGTATGTGTTAGCTATGTGTGATCTTATATTCTGCTGAATATTGCTAAATAAGTGTTATTTCATTTGTCGGTGACAAGAACATTCTATTGGTACATGCTATCTTAGGTGATCTGATTGACCATATGATCTAACAATTTTCTTTGAGAATATTATAGAGATTTACAGGTACGCTAGCCCTTGGGCTCCAAGTTCACAGACTGTGGGGAAGAACTGACTATGTTTGGGCTCTGAGATTTCATTTTGGTTTTTAATTTTGTAAGAGAGTTTGGCCAATATCTATTTTTCGAATTATTTTCATCTAGTGTTATTTATCCAAAATTATTTCTCCAATTTTTTTTTTGGTTGTTCTGTTAAATATTGTAAATTTGTAAATAATTTGTAAATTATTTCTAACCCATTTGTTTTGCAGCACTTGGGGTTTAATATTTTTTTGGGGTTTTACATTTTGCATATATATTTGGGGTTTGACATTTTTTGATTCATTTGTGCAGGTGGATTTCCAAAATTGCTCAAGAAAATTTTGTTGGGGGTTTGCGGCAAATCTAGGCCTAGGAAGGCAAGATCTAGCCTTTAAGCTCAACGTCCAGTCTGAGAAGGAAGTCGTCCAACTTTTTTGCAGTGGATTTGTAGAGAAATTTTTGTTTGTAAGCTTCAGAAATTATTTTGGGCCCTAAGGCCTAGCCATCTAGCCTTTTCTCCCCTAGTCGTGAGCCCCAGAGGGCTTTTCAGGCTCTCAACCTCCCTTTCCTTGAGTTGCTAGCCCTTTAAGGGCTAGCTGCAGCCTTTAGAGGCCTTTCCATTGCCTTGACCCCCTTGATTTGACTAGCCACAGGCCTAGGAAGGCCTCGACCTCCCTTATTTTCCTTGGTCGTGGCCTTGGGGAGCCTCATAAGGCTCTCAGCCCCCTTCAAACGCTTAGCTGCAGCCCTAAAGGGCCTTTTCCTTGGTTTCTAGACACTAGGGGGCTTATTTGTTTTAGCCGTGGCCCTTTTTGATCCTTTCCCCTTCACCTCTCCCCTTCTTCAGCCTTTCTAGGCTTTCATCTGCCCTTTCTAACCCTAGTCTTGGGGTTTCCTAGCCGTCTAGCCCTTGCCTTAGTTCTTCTTTCAGTCATCTCTAGTTTTGTCATTGTTTGAGTGGGCTAGCATTGTGTTTTTGCAGCAATATTAGAGCTGACTTGGTGCTTGCAGGTAGCCAACCTCATTGGAGGTCAAACTAGCCCTCAACTAGGCCTTTAGGCCTCTTAGTTTGCCTTTCTTTCTCATATTATCTTCTCTATTTTTCTACAACCATTTATGCAGTCATATAAATCAAATAAAAACCATTAAAATTGACCAAAGATCATCTAATAATCACTTAACTTAATTAGCTAATCATTGGAGCTTATTTTAATTGATAATTTGGCATCTTGTTGGTTTATGAAGAAATTAATCATAAAATTTCTGAGTTATTACAAGTCTGATATATGTTATTTTGAGGTCTGATATGAACATTAAAAGTCTGATATATAGCTTCTAAGCAGTCTCATAATCAACTAGATATCATTGGAAGTTTAATGCATTGATTTTCTAGCTTATATTTGACATCTTGCATTGTTTCTTGACTGCTGATATAAATTTGCAGACCTCTGAAAACAAGGTTGCAGCAGTAATAAATCACATATAAGTCTCTAAAATTGGCTAAGGAACTCTTATAATTCATAATCATTTATGGTTGAAGTGATTTGGATTCAAAATTTGGTCATTGACATCTATTTTCACTCTTGCATTCACACACATAAGAGCTCTAATTGGATTGGTAATTGTTAATGAGATTGGCTCTAAGTGACATTGATGATTATTGCTCTAGTATCTCATTACCATTGTTGAATTGGATATCTCTCGCGTATGCTATTTTAATCATAGTTGTGATAGGAAATCTGAATCTCTCTCTCTTATGTATCTAATGAGCATATTGGTGATTCATTGATTATAATCTTGAAGATTGCTAATTTTCTTAAGAAGCATTGATCTTGTCTTGTTTATCATTTGAGGTATAATTGTCTGGCACCATTAAGTTTGAGCATTTTCTCTTGTGGTTGAGATTGTCATTCATCCATTGTTTAAGTACTTTATTGTTCATAACTAAAGATCATTGTAATTAAATTTCTTAAAAACATCAAGTAATCTCAACTTAAGAGCACTCAAGTCTTGCATCTGCATCTTAGGAGTATCCTCTTGCATTAATTAATTAACTTCCAAGCATAAGCTTGGTCGATAGAGAGATAGGCCCACCTTTCTCATCTAGCTCGAGGAGTCTAGCACCTCTTTAGTGGTTAACATGGTGACCTTGTAGTCATAAGAGCCTTAGTCTCTGCAGTGCCAAAGGCAAGGTGAGGTATCGTTAATCAAGTCTTAGCTTGCTTCCCCTTGCCTTCTCTCTCACAACCTACTCTAAAGACTAGCTTCAAAACAGTTAGGAGGAAGGATACACTTAGAATAGGTATATAACTTAAAATAAACCAGGATTTTGTATCTCACCTAGCTAGTAGGATTTGCATCTCATTTAGGATTGTGAAGACACCTTAAAGCAACAACTGTTCATCTAGTAACTTGGTAAACAATCTATCTTAAGTAAGTAGTTGAATCCATTCAAGGCACTAGTCTTCCATAATAATCTAATCAAATCATTTAAACTTGATATTTCAACCAAGTTGCTAGGCCATTCAGTTGTGTCTCTCAGACTTTTTGGTTGCCAACGAGTCTTCCATGTTCACATTTTGTAGGGACTATCCCCCATGGCTTGTTGTAGAGACTCACTTAGAATGGAGACGGCAAGGATCAGAGTGACAACCCTCATCCTAAGCATTGTCGCTTCTTGCCTAAACAGTTTAGGCATCAACAACCATCATTTTGGACAAATTCACAAATGCTATTGGTGGTTATTTCACCTATGTATTAAGAGAAAAGTAACCTAGCAGTCTTGTTGAGGGCAAAGAAATCGTTATGGAAGTTGAACAAAACTTGAATATTTCCAAAATGGACATGTTTGATCATTCGAAAGCTAGGGTTGAAGCTAAGAAGAGTAAGCCCAAAGATCAAACCAAGGAAACCCTTGTAGTGTTCCTCAAGAAACTTGATAAGCTACTTGAGGAAATGAACTCAAGGGGCAATCTTTACAGGAATAAGTTTACCACTTTAGAAAAGGCCCAAAAGTTAAGCTTTATTCCCCAAAACAAGCCTTTTCCTATGAAGACTAATGATGAAGGCAAGCAAACTCATCCAAGTTCCCAACGCTTTAGTCCCGAGTAATGCTGTGGAACAAGAATCATCTTCTGGAAGTGAGCAAAGTGATGAAGAAGAAAGTGAAGATGAGGAGAGTGATGAGCAAGCTAACATTGTAGAATCCCAAGCCTTCAAGATTATGTTAGGTGGCACATATACTCATCCTTCAATTAGTGAAATAACCATGAAAGAAGAAAAAGATGAGCCAATCCTCATTGCTGATGATAGTGGGAGATTTAAAGGGGTCCAATATTCATGAAAGAATGGTAAAGACACCCCCACAAGCTCAAAGGAACCTAAAAAGAAAGAATCTCCTCCTAAAGAACCTCCTCCTAAGGAACATCCTAAGAAGAATCCTCCCAAGAAAGATAATCCCAAAAAGGATCCTCCAAAAGGAGAACCTAAAAATAAATCCAAAAGAAAGGAGGTTGAGCTTGAGGTTGAAGTAGGTACTGCCATAGGAAAGATGACTATGTAAGTTCCCTTAAAAGAGCTAGTGAAACTCCCACACCAACAATGGCAAGCCAAGAAAGCTTTAGGGTTTGAAGAAGAGGACACACCTATCACATTGCAAAACATACACCTCTCTAACACTAACCCAAGACATGAGCCATTCTTACTCACCTTAGCCATTAATGACCTCCTTTTGCACAATTGTATGCTTGATTTTGGGGCTTCCACAAATATCATGCCATTAAAAGTCGTGAAGCAACTAAATCTTAACATCACTCGAAGGTACAAAAGTGTGTGGTTTCAACTCCAAGCCCGTTGAAGTAGAAGGCCTCATCAAGGATGTTAAGGTGTCATTAACTATGAATCTTGATATATCATTGCTCATGGATGTTGTGGTCATAGACATACCTAATGTTTGGGGCATGCTATTGTTTACGAAATGGCGTGCTACCGTGGGTGGTCAACTTTAGATGGATCTATCTTATGTCACCATTCCACAATCCGATGGGACCCCTTTCATTCTTTATAGGGAACCATTTGTTGGAAAACATAACTAGGTTCTGTCTTCATTAATGTATTTGAAGTCATCATGTAAAAGAATAAAGAAAATACTTTATATTTTGTATCAATGACTTATTAAAGCATGGGTTTCATGCTTGGGTCATCATTATATTAGTGAAAGTCTCCACTATGGACTCTTAGGATTAATATTGAGTCAATAGAGTCATTGTACATTTAAAGAGGCTCTTCTTGGGCTTTGGAATCATGTAAAAAGGTTTACTATTGACTCAAATATGATTTATGTAATCTCCACAACAAGTCGGCCTAAAGGAGATCAAGTCGGCTTAAGGGACACCAATTCGACCTGACCTGGAGCCTATAAATAGAAGGAGATCAAATTCATTTGGAGTATCTCATCTCAAGCAAGTTCGATATCTCTAGTGCAGCTAGGAAAAGTGCGAAGTAGGTCAAGGAAGTCTAAGGAAGTGCGAGTTGGGTCAAGGCTAAGGAGAAGGAAGAAATTGAAGTTTTGGTGTTATTCTCTCTCTCTTTCGTGCCCTAGTTTGGGAGATCGAAGCCTTCCGAGTGTTGTTGCTCCCTGATGTCGTAAGTCGCTGCATAGTAGAAGTCGCTGTGGTGGAAGTGCTGCTGCAAAGGGGTCGAAGATATGGAAGGGTTGACTTGGTGTGGAGGGAAGGTTTGTTCTATGTCTAGGTTGAAGAGTCTCAAAGAATACTATTGAAGGAAGAGAATTTATGACTGGGTTTTCCCCTCGAGGGGGGTTTTGCCCTGGCATAGTGCCTACATCTTGTGCCTTGTGTTTTTGTGATCTTTATACACACATAATGTGGTAATTGCTTGATGAAAGATAAGATAATAAAGAAGTAAAAGAAGCCAACATAACTCATAAGTAATTATCAAGAAAGAGGAATCAAACCCTAATCTACTTGCATTGATTTCTCAACATGGTATCAGAGCTAAGGTCAGGAAAGGTTGAATATCACTTTGTTGGCTCAAAAGGAATGAACACAGATTCACCCTCTTTGATAAACTACATGAGAATGGGTATCAACACTGCTGGAAGCTGGATCAAGAAGGTCATCTACTACTTATTCAACAAGGTCAAAAGTCAAGGGTTCTTGGTTGCTCTTACAGGTTCTCTTAGTGATGACAATGCATGGATCATTGATAATGGAGCTTCAAGGCACATGACAGGAGAAAGTAAACAACTTCATACACAATCAAAGGAGCCATCTTCTCATGTAGAGGAATTGGGTGACAACAAAATCTATGCTGTTAGAGGCCTAGGATCAACATCGTTGAAGCTAGAAAATGGATCGAAGCTGCACCTCAACAACATACTATATGTTCTAGGTTTGAAAAAGAATTTGCTTTCTATTTCTTGTTTAGAAGATAAAGGGGATAGAGTTGCTTTTGTTGATGGAAGAGTTTTGGTTTGGGGAAAAGACTCTAGCATTGATAAAGCAAGGGTTATTGGAGCTCGTGAAGGAAGCCTTTATAGAGTTATTACACCACCTCCTCAAGCTTTGGTTCACATGGAGATCAATCCCATTGAGCTATGGCATAGGAGGTATGGTCATCTACATTATAAGGTCATCCCTACTCTTAGTCAATTGGTTCATGGCATCCCCAATATGAAGTTAGATCATGAAGGTGTGTGTAATGGATGCTCTTTGGGAAAACATACAAGAAAGCCATTCCTGAATAGTGAAACTAGGTCTAAAGAGATACTACACCTCATTCATTCTGATGTGTGTGAGCCCAAGTCTGACAAATCACTTGGAGGTCATCTCTACTATGTAACATTCATTGATGATCATTCTAGAAAGACATGGCTCTACCTTTTCAAAACAAAATATGAAGTATTTGAAAGGTTCAAGGAGTTTAGATCCGAAGTGGAAACTCTAATCGAAAGAAAG
The DNA here is from genome assembly GCA_031772625.1 of Pinus tabuliformis. Taxonomy (NCBI): domain Eukaryota; kingdom Viridiplantae; phylum Streptophyta; class Pinopsida; order Pinales; family Pinaceae; genus Pinus; species Pinus tabuliformis. The sequence goes on along the minus strand of CM062814.1, from coordinate 630,205,404 downwards.
ATGAAAACTCTAAGGTCCAACAATGGTGGGGAATACACTTCTAAGGAATTGATTCCATATTGTAAGGAAGCAGGAATAAAGAGGGAGCTCATTGTTCCCTGTTATCTCGAACAAAATGGAGTGGCTGAAAGGATGAATAAGTCAATTGAAGAAGGCATTCGAACAATTCTCCTTGATCAAGGCCTACCAAAATTCTTATGGGGAGAAGCAATGATGACAGCAGTGTACATTCAAAATAGAAGTCCTCATAGAAGTCTTAATAATATAACACTCAAAGAAGTATTCATAGGCAAGAAACCAAGTGTGGATCACCTCCAAATCTTTGGAAGTCCAACATACATCCATGTTCCAAAGGACAAGTGAAAGAAGTTGGATTCTACAAGTATCAAGGGAATATTCATTGGATATAGTCTCTCTTCAAAAGCATATAGAATCTACATTAAGGAAGAAAGACATATTGAAGTAAGCAGGGATGTCATATTCGATGAAAATCAAGCCTACAAGAAATCAAAGGATATTCCTATTGATTCTGATGACGAAGAAGTTCCAATATTTGAAGAAGAAGAAGATCATCATGAAAACCCTACTACAAATCAAGAAGAAGAAGAAGGACCAAGTGAGCCTATTCAATCTGTGGTCATCCCAACCACAAGGAAAAGGCCAAATTGGTTAAAAGCTACATTAGAATATGCTGAAGGACATGAAGCTAGGAAAGTAACCTTCAGGGAAAGTAAAAGACTGAAGAGATATTCTGGTTATGCTGCATATATGACGAAGTTAATTGAAGCTAAACCATATACATTTAATGAAGCTGCTCATCAAGAGGTTTGGAAGAAAGCGATGTAGGAAGAATATCAATCCATTATGAAGAATGAGGTTTGGGAAATCGTTCCTAGACCTAGTGACAAATCAATTGTCACCTCCAAATGGATCTATAAGATCAAACATGCTGTTGATGGAAGTATAGACAAGTACAAAGCTAGATTTGTTGCAAGGGGTTTCTGTCAAAAGGAAGGCATTGATGATGAAGAAACCTTTGTACCCATAGCAAGGTACACTACCATTAGATCTTTGGTTTCATTGGCTGCTACAATGGGTTGGAATATCCACCAAATGGATATGAAGACTGCATTTATGAATGGGACCATTGATGAGGAAGTGTCTATCAAACAACCCAAAGGATTTGAAGTTAATAGCAGGGACTCTCATGTTTGTAGACTCAAGAAGGCCCTATATGGTTTGAAGTAAGCACCTAGGGCATGGTTTGCAAGAATGGATGCATATCTCCTTAGAATTGGGTTCGTAAAGAGTTATACTGATCCAAATCTCTACATCAAGGTCGTGAATAATGAGCCTGTCATTATTCTACTATAAGTGGATGATCTATTCATTACAGGTGTGGAGAAAAGAATTCAAAAATGCAAGAAGATGTGTTGGCAACTGAATTTGAGATGAAGGATCTAGGACTGATGCACTATTACCTAGGTCTAGAAGTATGGCAGAACCCTGGGGAGATATATTTGGGGAAAGGAAAGTATGTCATCAAGTTGTTGCAGAAATTTAGGATGATGGATTCCAAGCCGATGACTACTTCTATGATCACCAATCTCAAGAAGTTGAGGGGCTGTGACTCTAGTCTCGTGGATCCTACATCCTATCTTCAGTTGTTGAGCTCCCTAATGTATCTGGTAAATACTAGGCCAGATATATGTTTCAGTAAACATTCTTTGTCAGTTGCTGTTGGAGCCTTGTCATGATCATTGGATAACTGCCAAGCACATATTGAGGTATCTTCGTGGCACTATACATCACTGCCTAAAGTACGATAGTAAGGAAGTCAAGCTAATTGGCTTCACAGATTCTGATTGGGGTGGCAGTGAGACCGATGGAAGGAGCACTATCGGAGGAGTCTGGGAGCTGCTATGATCTCATGGATGAGTAGGAAGCAAGATCCCGTTGCTTTAAGTAGTGTTGAGGCAGAATATGTGGCTGCATGTGAAGTAGGAAAGGAGGCTGTTTAGTTAAGGAAGCTTTTGATAGATTTGTTCGAGAAGTCTCTGGGTTCTACTGTGATTAATTGTGACAATCAAACTTGTATTAAAATGTCTGGAGATCCGGTGTTTCATGCTAGAACGAAGCATATCAACAATAAGTTCCACTTTATTAGGAACTTGGTGCGGGATGGGAGTGTGAAGTTGGAATATGTCTCGACAGATGAACATGTAGCAGACATACTAACAAATTATCCTCCTAATAAGAAGTTTGAATATCTAAGAAACATGTTTGGTTTAGTAGATATTGCCGATAGTATTGATGATAAGAGATTGGAAGAGATTTGTTGAGGCTTTGCGAGTGAAGCATTGCCTGGGAGGACATCCAGTCGACACTTTGTGTTGATGTCTAGGTCCCAAAGTAGGGAGGGTGGCGTGCGTTGGTCATAGAGCTCTGACCTCAGATAAGCACTAGGTCCCTGGGTTAGTGGTTAGCAAGTAAGCCTGATGGTACCTATAGAGGTTGAAAACTTGAGTCCACCTTAGTCCCACTTGGATAGATTGCCTTAGTTAGGAATCTAGTCTGTGGCATTGCGGTGCCTATACTGTTGAGAGACCAATGGATAGATTGCCCTGGTCAGGAATCTAGTCCATGGCATTACGGTGTCTAAACGATTCATTGTTCATATCGTTTGAGATCTTCCATTATATTTGTATATTATGAATACCTCCCCAGTTAAGAGGGAGTGTTGGAAAATGTAATTAGGTTCTGTCTTCATTCATGTATTTTAAGTCGTCATGTAAAAGAATAAATAAAATAATTTTTATTATTGTATTAATGACCTATTAAAGTATGGGTTTCATTCTTGGGTCATCATTATATTAGTCAAAGTCTCCATTGTGGACTCCTAGGATTAATATTGAGTCAATAGAGTCATTGTACATTTAAAGAGACCCTTCTTGGACTTTGGAATCATGTAAAAAGGTTTATTATTGAGTCAAATATGATTTATGTAACATCCACACAAAGTCGGCATAAAGGAGATCAAGTCGGCCTAAGGGACACCAATTCGACCTCACCTGGAGCCTATATATAGAAGGAGATCGAATTCATTTGGAGTATCTCATCTCAAGCAAGTTCGATATCTCTAGTGAAGCTGGGAAAAGTGCGGAGTAGGTCAAGGAAGTCTAAGGAAGTGTGAGTTGGGTCAAGGCTAAGGAGAAGGAAGAAATAAAAGTTTTGGTGTTACTCTCTCTCTCTCTCTTTCGTGCCCTAGTTTGGGAGATCGAAGTCTTCCAAGTGTTGTTGCTGCCAGTCGCTGTCTGATGCCATAAGTTGCTACATAGTCGAAGTTGCTGGGGTGGAAGTGCTGCTGCAAAGGGGTCGAAGATCTGGAAAGGCTGACTTGGTGTGGAGGGAAGGTTTGGTCTATGTCTAGGTTGAAGGGTCTCAACGAATACTATTGAAGAGAAATTTTGACCGGTTTTTCCCTTCAAGGGGGTTTTGCCCTAACATAGTGCCTACATCTTATGTCTTGTGTATTTGTGATCTTTATACACACATAATATGGTAATTGCTTGATGAAAGATAAGATAATAAAGAAGTAAAAAAAGCCAACATCACTCACAAGTAATATCAAGAAAGAGGAATCAAACCCTAATCTACTTGTATTGATTTCTCAACACCCTTGTATCCAACTCATGTGGTACAATCGAGCCCAATTCCAAATTACAAAATCCTTGAGGCTGAGAAACCATCCCCTATCCTTCCTCTCAAGAAGTCTGTATCCTTAAAAGCGCCAATCAAAAGCCAAATAAGAAATGAAAGCCTAAAAAGGAGTTCAAAATTGGTGACATTGTGTTGGTTGATAAAAATCCCATTCCTGTCAAGATTCATGGAATGGTTGGTAAAGATTATTATTACTTTGCTAAATTTGACGACGAACTTTGGCCACAATCGGTCAAATTAAGTTGTATCACCCCTTTTCTTGACACTTGACGTTGAATTATATGCATGTTAGGTTAGGATGCATTGCACGCTGATTTTTACATTAGAGCTAAGATCACATTCTTTTATCATGCTAGAATAGTTCAATTTAGATTAAAAATTGCATCTAAAATAATTTTATTTCTTGGTGTTTAGTCTTTGATGTCCAAGTAACAGGTTTGCGGTCCCATGATATTGCTGATGTTTTCATGGCCTCCTCGTTCGAGTACGTTTGTGCACTCTTTTGAGAGATCATATCCCAGTTGGAGCTAGATGTTACCCACCACCTGTGGTTGATATCAATAGGGGAAAATTTTCTTCTAGATGGTCCTCAACCGACAACCGACAACCCCTTGCAGCCACCAGATAGTTCGATGTGCCACCATCTCTGCCACCTGAGTCAACCATTATGTACCGTCGCTCTTTTGTCATGATCCTATGTTTGAAGGTGGGTCTTCCAAGCCTGAAGGTATGGATTTCATTATGTAGTTGGGTATTTATGTTTACTTGTCATAGACACTTTTGAGCATGGTTTAGTGGGGGGATTCAACGGAAATAATGGGCTTGGTTTGTACTCTTGTCCCCTCTGTCCAACTTGGTGGTTAACCTTGTATCCTAGTCCCGTGGGATCTCCTTTATTGGCTACTAGCTTTAGGAGTGCCACTACATAGGAAATCCTGATTTTGGTTGCGTGGTCCCACTTCTCGACACTACATACATCACTCCGCTTTGCTCATTATAACCCCTTTTCTTATATTTCGCATCTAGGTCCACATTTGTCCATTGGATCCACAAGGAGTTAGATTTCCTCTCCCCTTGTCCACACTCTGGGTAAGGCCTGGAACGATGCCCCAAAGGTTGATGCAGCTAAAAAGAAAGTAAAAAGCATAATTTGGCCACTCTCAACAAGAAATGTACCACAAAATGCAAAAGATGGTCGAGACATACAAATTTAGCACGTGGGCAAATGCCAAACATGAGCTCTACCTCTATCATTATGGCCATCACCCTAGTTCTCAGGGCTCCATATATTTCCCCCTTGCATCATTAAGGAACCCATGATTGTCCCAACTCTTAGTGGGTGATGACCTACCCAACCTTAAGGGGGTATTCATTGTTATATCATTCACATCATGCTCTCATACGCTGTAGCCCCGAGTGGTTATAAAAAGAAAAATCAATAAAAGGCAAAAGGCATATGAAGAAGGGTGGAGAAACAAAGGCCGGGGTAACTCATGTACCACGATTTCTCCCTCGTACATCTATACACCCAAGTGTGGGCTTCCCTTATCATAGCTACCATTGTACTATGGCATGTAGGTTGGAGCCTTCCTTTGATGCTCCTCTTTGTTCCATCATTTTATCACATGACACATGCCTCTTGCTGGATGTACTATGGACCTGTCACTCCCTTAGAGGTTGAAACCACCTAATAGGGTCCTTGGTTAACCTCCTTCTTGAACTTGGAGACACTTATACACTCCAAAGCCCATTATGGAAGGGCATGCCACTATGAAGTGTCCACTTGGTTCCATTGTTTGTAAGCTTATTTACTCAATTACACTAATGGTTTGTTGTACTAGAAGGTGAGGGAACGCATTGGATCTTATACAGGATTGTAGGTGGGTCTTCAACTTGGGGTTGGGTCTCGCTATATGGGTCCAATCCTTTCAGAGGGTCAAATTAACATTTGTATGGTGTGCATTGAGAGGCATGGGCCTGCACTATATTAGAGAGCAAATAGCCATGCCATGGGATTCTTTAGTACTACTCATTGCTCACTCGTGTTTCACCTATTAGATGATGATGATGCACCTGGACCACCTTGCCCAATCGGCTACACTCTTGCACCACACACTTGGCAGTTGATCCAGGGCCCATATGGGGTTGTGTCTCACCATGGGAGACAAAGGGAGGGCTTGCATCATTGCTCCAACCCTTACAGATGGGATACATGCTTGATCGATCCACTTGGAGACTCATGAGGATGTTTTAGTGCCCCCAAAGCCACTTGGGAGTACCACAGGTCATTTGCTTGGAGATCAAGGGGCCACCCCCTTTATCACTATATTTGGAGCCCTTCCACTCATTTTGGCACATATTGGACTCCACTAGGCCTTTCAGTTTCCCTTAGATCTATTGTATCCCTATGTTGGCCTTCTTGAGAGGCTTATTTTTCATGTTTTGGAGCTATCTTGGTGGGCTTGTCACCAAGTAATGCTATTTTGCACATTATTTTATTATTAGGGGCATCATTAGGCCTAATTAGGCAAATTGAACCCTTAGAGGATGATATATATTGATGAGAGGATCATTTTGATTCTCACAATCACTTGGATTTGTATCTCTCTCTTCTTGAGAATTTCGCTATAGCTATTGATGGATGAATTGGATGATTTTTGATGCATTTCAATGGTTGGATATCTATTCTTGATCTTGGAGCTTCGATTTTGTCTCTCTTTGATGATTGGATATACTCGCTAACTTGTAAGTGTTTTTTCATGGTCTATTTCTCTCTCTCTCTTGTATACATGTATAATGTATGGTTTTTTCGCTCATGAAATATGAAATTTTGCCCTAATTTAATGTGAATTAGTCAAATTTTGATCTTGTGAGGGTGTTGCATGTGTTACATGTTTGGGTAGAGAGCATGAATGTTCCTAGGGGTACATTATCTCCAGAATTGCCTTGAGAAGTCATCAAATTGCTGCAATAAGAAGTATAAATTCATTTGGTAACCTAGTAGCTGCCTCTAGGGCCATGTGAAGTTGCTATAGGACTCCTTGATTGGGTAAAAGAGTTCCAAAGGTTGAAAGCACATTGAATCCATTCTCCTAATAGGCTAGGCATTGATCTTGTCCTTGTTGATCACCTCAACGAATATCTTTTCTCACCCCCTCTCCTTCTTTCCAAGCCCTAACCCTAGAGGTCTCCTAATGCATCAGGCGAAATCCTCTTGAGCCATCCATATGGAGAGTGAGTTGGACTACAAGTGCGCTGGGGTGTTCTCTAGGCCCTCACAAAATTTGAAGCGTTTTCCATGGCTAGATTTGGAATTACCTCAAGCCCTAGCGACAACTTTGTTCTAGACCTTAGGTTTCCTTGGTAAGTGGCTTCCTCAAGGGTCATTGCTGTTGACGCCTAATCCTTGTGATTGGGTGAATTTATGTAAATAGATAAACTAGAAATATGAACAGTCATCGAGAGATGAACTGAACAGTCTCTCCCTCATGTATATAATGAAGACCTACCTGATGAAAAAAACACACGAATCATTTTTGCCTTATGGAGTTACTGCCTGGCCTGACATGGTATCAAAGCCAGCTCCCAAAATAGTTGTAACTCCCTTTTGCGTACTGCTCGCTGTCCTTTGTCCCTGTGGAGTCTGTCTACTGGGATCTCTGTCCACTGTCTACTGTTCTCTCTGTCCTCTTTGTCTACTGCGCAGTCTATCCACTGTTCTCTAAATTCAGAAAGTCGTTGAGTACAGCAGCATTTGTGATGAACGCTGGGGCGGTGAGTGTGGAACTGTTTGAATAATGCTGCGACTGTTTTTTTTGCATGTAAAATACGTCTGAGGGTTTATGGTGACGGGAGTGTGTCTGTATGGCACACAGTGCCGCTTTATTCATTGTCTATATCTCAATCAATAAGAATGGCCTCCCTCCACGCTGGTATAACAGCGCTCCAGGCGGCATAGTTTCTGCAATTATACATTGTATATTTTATAGAGCTGTTGCAAACTATCAGAATGAGTTGTTGGATATTTTATATGTGATGTTCGATTATGAGGGTTCGTAACCCTTGCGTTTAGAACTCCGTTCAGGGAGATGAATTAACACTGCACCGAGAGCTTTTAAGGCCCGATTTTCATGCCTGTTGAATGTATATGCTCTCGCTCCCCCTGTACTGCCCTTCATTGTCTTGCGCTGCTGCTTTCACAGAAAATCCAATCACTATTCTTGGTTCTGCCATTTTAGTATGTTTGTGCATTGCAGTGGCCGTTTCTTTGAAGATCTAGAGGTGAAGTTAGGTTTTTAATATCTGTGTACAAATGGCAACAACGGCGAGGGTGGAGTCATCGCGGGAGGAGAATGTCTACATGGCGAAGTTGGCCTAAGCTTTTGGCCTGCGGACAACCATTGCTACTTGTGGAATCCGTCCACATTCAGAAGTGGGATATACATGCAAGAAGACTGAGAGACAGAAAAGGAAAGAGATGTATTTTTCCAAAGAGAAAGTATGTAGTCAAGGTATAGAGCATAAGATTTGAGCATAGAGATTTATATTTCCGTCCAAGTGTTTGGCAAATTCTGATTTGCATCAGATTTCTGATTCGCTTTTGAGTAGTGGATACTATTTCCCTTGAATTGCAACCATATTGTAAAAAATAAAAATAAAATAAAAAATATGGTGATATTCTATATGCATAGAATGTAGTTTGGATTTTTGAAGGAAGAATAAGGCTGTATCATTTTTGAAGCACATTTTCCCAGCAGAAATATTTTTCTATCAGCAGAAATAATTTTTTTATAGAATGCATTCAATCATATCCATGGTGGGAATAGTTCTCACTGGAAAGGAGAACTATCTTGAATGGTCTCGGATGATAAAACACACCCTCATTTTCAATGAGTTGTGGAAAGGAGTGTGTGTCGAAGACGGAGACAATGAACCAGTACAGCCTACCTTAGACAAAGAGCTCGTCATTTGGGAAAACAAGAACAACAAAGCTTATGCATTAATCGCAGCATCTGTAAATGAAGAGGTGAGTCGCCATATTTCGTCATATTCAACTGCCTTTGAAGCCTTACAAAAGCTAAAAGAACTCTATGACTCACATTTTGCACTTGAAGTTGTTCAACTCATGATTAAACTCTTCACTCTTGAACTGCAAAATAATGATCCTCTTGCTCTTGCATCTGAAGTAAAGTCTATAATGCATGATATCAAATCCACTAAGGTTGAATTAAATATTCCTCTTATCGCTTTTCTCAAGGCACTTTATCCTACTTACTCCAATTATCTTGAGTCATTGCAAGAAAATGGTAATCTCAAAGATATCACCTTTGACTCTCTTGTGAAAAAGTTTGCTGAAAGAGAGAAAGCTTTTGGAAAGAAGACAGCCCCTGAATCTTCTGAAGAGGCTGTGTGCCTTGCTCATAAAGAAAAGCATCTTGCTCAAGATTCTTCAAGAGGAAGAGGTGGTCGAAGAGGAAGAGGAAGATATTTCAGAGGTAGGGGGGCAGACATTCTCAAGGAGAAAAGGCAGATTTGCACTGCATACGCTGCAAAAGAAATGGATCACATGATGCCTCTACATGCAAGCTACCATGGGACAAAATTGAGCAGAAAAGAAACCAACAGAAAGGTAAAATTGATGATACAGACAAAGGTAAAGCCCTGAATTTGCTCACTATGTTGTGGCACATTGTAACATTGGAGTAAATGAAGATTTATTTAATGCTTCATTTGCTTCTTGGAAAAATGATTGGTTGCTTGATTCAGGAGCAACTTGCCACATGACTCATAGACCAATCAAAAATCAAGCCATCAGGGCTTGGCACAATCAGGCTTAAACTGCCTGGTCTTCCAGACTTTCTTCTGCATCATGTTCTATATCTCCCATAGCTCAAGAGAAACTTGCTGTCCTTGGTCCACATGCGCCAGCAAGGTCACTCCATTCATATGTTTGATGGCAAGCTTGAGGTAAGAAAAGCATCTGACCACTCACTTGTCATGAGGGAAATAGAAGAAGAAAGGCTTCTCAAGCTGCAAGGAACCTCTGCTCGTGCACAACATTTCTCATACAATTCTCATTATGAAGAAGGTACACTTCCATCAAGTTTATTATGGCATGTTAGATTTGGACTTTTGAACTATGACAGTCTCCGCTTGTTGAAGAAAAATGGTGTTGTTGGTTTGCCTACAATTCCTAGGAAACTTAAGCAATGTGATGCTTGCATTCTAGGAAAGCATAGCAAACTGTCTTTTCATGATTCACATTCAAGAGCACATAGAAAACTTGAACTCATTCATTCAGATTTATGTGGTCCAATGCCTGTTCCTTCTGCAAATGGAAATAAATATATCATGACATTTATTGATGACTACACCAGAATGTGTTGGGTTTATTTATTGAAGAACAAATCTGATGCTTTTCAAACATTCAAGAATTTTCATAAATGGATTGAAAATGATGCACATTCATATTGGGTATATTCGTACTGATAATGGAAAAGAATACACATCAAATGAATTTGAAAACTATCTTCGCCAACATGGGATCAAACATCAAACAACTGTGCCTTATAATCCCCAACAGAATGGTGTAGCTGAAAGAATGAATAGGAAAATCTTAAATATGGTACGATCCACACTCTTCTTCAAAAATGTAAAGATAATGTTTTGGGCTGATGTTGTTCTATGTGCTGCATATATAAAGAATAGATGTCCATCTAATGCTATAAGAAACAAGACCCCATATGAAATGTGGTATGGACATGTTCCTTCGGTAAAACATCTCAAGGTCTTTGGTTCCACCTGTTATGCCTTGATACCAAAGGTACATAGAAACAAACTTGGTGCTAGAAGTCGTAAGTGTATCTTTCTGGGGCATTTAAACACCTCCAAAGCATACCATCTCTATGATGAAGTAAATAAGAAGTTTGTTGTATCTAGAGATGTAATTTTTCTTGAATCATCCAAAACTGACAATGTTGTTGAGCGGCAACTTGATCGCTTGGATAGATTCGCAAAAACAAAATCATTTCAAGAATTTGATAATCAGATTCCACACCTTGAAGGGGGGATTCCTATACTAGATCAACATGTGGAATCTTCTTTCGAAGAACACTCTCCCCCGCTTGAAACTCCAACAACAGATGATGCTTTAAGTGATGTGATTGATAGAATTGGGAGACTCAATCTTGATTCAGTCCCAACTCAATCAACGGAGCAGCCTAGACCATCTGAAAAAGGTCCCCCAAAGTGGCTGACAAAGACACTTGAAAGTGTTCATCCTGATGAGGTTGGAAAGACAGGAACTAGAAATTCAAACTGGCAAAATGGAGGTGATGTGGATGACTCTAATTCACTTGTTGATATGGATGTTTCTTATGATTGTGAATTGAACTTGTCTACAGATTTTGAACCAACTTCCTTCAAAGAAGCTGCTTCTCATGATGAATGGAAAGAAGCAATGCAAAAGGAGTATGATGCCCTCATAAAGAACGACACTTGGAAGCTGGTTGATCCTCCATTAGGAACCAAACCAATTGGCTGCAAGTGGGTCTACAAGAACAAGTATAAAGCTGATGGCTCACTTGACAAGCACAAAGCTAGGCTTGTGGCAAAAGGTTTTGCACAGAAGGAAGGGGTCGATTATGAGGAGACTTTTGCCCCCACAGCAAAATGGGCTACCATCCGGACACTTTTTGCACTAGCAGCTCAGAACGGTTGGAAAGTCCACCAAATGGACGTAAAAACTGCTTTCTTAAATGGAGATCTAAAAGAGAATGTTTTTATGTCCCAGCCTGAAGGATTTGTTGTGAAAGGACATGAACATAAAGTATGCAAACTGGTGAAGTCCTTGTATGGCCTCAAACAAGCACCGCGAGCCTGGTATGAAAAACTAACTGAGCATCTTCTGAAACTCAATTTCAAACATTATGATCTTGATGATGCAACTTTATTTGTCAAGAAAGTTGGCAAAACAGTTGTATATCTTGTGGTATATGTAGATGATCTTTTGATGACAGAAACAATTGTATATCTTGTGGTATATGTAGATGATCTTTTGATGACAGGGAACAATGAAAGCTACATTGCATCCATAAAGAAGGAATTGGGGAAAAGTTTTGAAATGACTGATTTGGGCTATGTTCATTACTATCTTGGCATTGAAGTAACCCAACATCCGAAGTCCATATTTCTTTCTCAAAAGAAATACATTGGAGATCTGTTGAACAGGTTTGGCATGACAGAGTGCAATCCTCTTACTACTCCAATGGAACAAAACTTAAAGCTCACATCTATTGAAGGAAAAGAATTTGAGGATGCAACAAAGTATAGACAGCTTGTAGGAAGTCTCAACTACCTAACTACTACCAGACCAGACATTTTGTTTGATATTGGAATCCTCTCCAGGTTTATGCAAAAGCCTTGTGGGGGACATTGGTTTGCTGCAAAAAGAGTTCTAAGGTACTTGAAGGGAACTCAAGACTTTGGAATCAAGTATACACAGGTGGACGACTTCAGCTTGATTGGATACTCTGATTCAGACTTCGATGGAGACAAAGAAACTGGGGTATCAACTTCAGGATATGCTATGAGTCTTGGATCAGGAGCTGTCTCCTGGAGATCACGCAAACAATCAGTTCCAGCGGATTCCACAATAGAAGCAGAATACGTGGCAGTAGTTGAAGCAACAAAAGAAATTGTGTGGCTCAAGAAAATTCTTGAAGATTTGCAGGTAAAACAAGTACAATCAACTCCACTCATGATTGACAATACCTCTGCAATAAAGTTGGCCAAGAACCCAAAGTTCCATGATCGAACAAAGCACATCAATACTAAATATCATCTGATTCGACATCATGTTGAGGCCTAAACAATCCATCTCCATCATTGTTCCACAAATGAGCAAATTGTAGACATCTTTACCAAAGCGCTTGGAAGAGAAAAGCTTGAACAATTCAGAATGATGCTTGGACTCACCAACATCCCTTCAGATTAAGGGGGGGAATGTTGACACCTAATCCTTGTGATTGGGTGAATTTATGTAAATAGATAAATAGAAATATGAACAGTCATCGAGAGATGAACTGAACAGTCTCTCTCTCATGTATATAATGAAGACCTACCTGATGAAAAAAACACACGAATCATTTTTGCCTTATGGAGTTACTGCCTGGCCTGACAATTGCACTAAAAATTCAAGTCAAATTCAATTCCTTTGACCCTCTTCTCCTCCCTTGCTTGGTCAAGACCTTTTGTTTGAAGTTTCACTCGAAACCCCTTTGCCTTGCTTGGGTCCACTTGGGCTTCTTTGTGGTCCCACACCCTTTATGACTCTTTATGTCACAAATACCACCTTAGAAACCCTTTTCACTTAAGGATGTTAGGTCTAGGGCATCCCTTATCCAGGAATATCCCTCATCCCTAGGTTTAGGCTTCCTCTTAAGCCTTTCTTGGAGAGCCATACACCTTGCTTCTTGAGAAAGTAACCCCTATCGTACGAGTCTCTCCTTTGAATGGGCTCTTGAAATCACTATTTTTCCATCATTGATATATCATTCTTACAGATTTCCAATATACCTGGACTCTTCCCATCGATGAAAGTCTGTAAAAAAGCAGGGGACATTGAGTGAGGTGACAATGGGTCTTTGTCCCATGATTGCCACGTGGTCTAGTAGTTGCCCCTTTGGAGCCCCTCCTATGACCCCTGCTAGAGTGAGTGGTAACAGGGCCATTATCCCAAGATGGGAGCCCAAGTAAGTTTTGAATGTTAATGAAGAACTATTGATTGGGCAGTTTTGCTTGTGTCATTGTGATTGAGATTTGTTAATGTGAAATTTTCTTATGCTTATTAAGTTGTTTCATTGTGATTGAGATTGGAGTCTTGAGAGCCTAAACATCAAGTGGAGGGTCATGGCTACTTGACCTACAAATTTGGTGGACATCCACTTAAGTTTTCTCCATAATATATCTTGCCCTAGGTGTTGCCGTAAAAGGGAAATCCTAGTTTCTTTTCCTCAACTCAAGGGCTTTCTTGAAGGTTGTATGAACTTAGTACTTGTTGAAGTATATCTTAAGAAGCTTTTTCTCGCTGTTGCCTTGACCTTGGAAACTCCTATACTCAAGCAAAATCAACAAACACTAGGTCTTATGCATTTCTTTCCTAAGTATCTCATAGAAAGCATATCGCTTCTTAGTGAAGCCTTATACTTGAAATATCAATCTTTCTTGAGAGATTTTATCATATCACCTTGTGCCTTAACCATACAATACCTTTCGTAGGTGATCCTATTCTATCGGGACTCCTCCCATCGGTGAAAATTTGTAAAGAGCAGGGGGCCTTGGCTATCACCATTGTTAACATCTAGTCTAGCTTTTAGTCTTGTAGAGTTCCCTCTCCAAGGCGTTTTGTCGCAGTTGCCGGGGAAAAAGCGAGTCTACCTTTATGAAATCTTTACCTTCTTCCCTAACAACAATATAGATCATTATTTGGTGACTCCAATGGAAGAACGAAGCCCTTGTTCTTCTTTGAGCTTCAAGGTTCAATGTTTGTAGGGTGAAGCAAGCATTCTTTAAGGCAATCTTTCATTCACCTTGGCAACTCTAATGTCATTGATATGTGGAAATCAACAACATGTTGTGTGAGTTGTTCCCTACTTTGGATATAACATGGATCCATCATCCCACAATACCCAAAATTAGAATACAAAAGAGACATGCCAATATTTGATGGGAATCCATTTTCAATAGCCAATCATGTAACAAGATTTATTAGACATACTTTAGCGTTCAATGTGGATCAGCCTGGTGTTATGATTGAATTGTTTATTCTCTCTATTGGTATGCATTTAGACTGGCTTGAAAATGCATGCGATCCCAAAAGCATTTCTTCCTTCTGTATATTGGCTGGATACCTCCTAGCATATAAAGGACCAAGTTTTCAAAATAGTGAGGAAGCATGTCAAATCTTGGAGGTCGCTCTCCAAAAGGAAGGCATCATCGAGTGTGTTGAAGTGATTGAAAAATAATCTCTTGAGTTAGAGGAAGAACCCTTTCTAGATCACCAAAAAGAAACTGTTGATAAAAATATTGAGGGCAATCTTGAAAGGGAGCATGATAAGGATCTTGATGAAGAGGGTTCCTTAGAAAGTAGCGTTTGAAAAGATAACCCCATTAACCCCTTAGATGTTGAAATTGGTGATTAGTTGCATATTGAAGAAGGGAAATGGGAGATCATTGGCCTTCATTTTGATAAGGAATCTATCTATGATACCAATGATGATATTAGAGATCTTGTCTTGCCCAACTTTTGTACAATCGTGGAGATCTCTTCTAGTCATCCTTGGACCCTCCTATTATTACCTAATGCACGAGTATTGAAGATGATGAATTTAGGTCATTTCCCCCTTCCGAATGTAATTATTGGAAGAAGCAACCTAGTTGTTGTGATCCTCCATGCTAGTTATCCCCTCATCCTCCCAATATATCCTAAGGGCCCCATGAAGCATTGCATCACTAAGGAGGCTTTTTGAGAAGAAGTACTTAAGCTTGGTCATTGATTTTTCCATTTTTTACGTAGAGGGAAAGATACGATGGGTCGGGCTTGGTTCATGTTCTCCCTCTTTTTCGATGGCCCCTTTGCATGATTGATGGTCCTCTTACTTTCAAGTTTCCCACCTCCCACTCTTATGACCTTGTATATAGATCTTGCATGGATGATTGTGATGTTTTCTTCTCCCATTTCATTACTAATCATAGGGAAAATGGGTATTATATTGATTTGTTAATATGCTGATTACATTGGTTGTATTACTATACTTAACTCATGCATTAAATGCTCAGATTGCATGGTAGTATAGGTTGCTTTGCATATATCTTTTGCATAGCTAACATCATCATATTATGTTCTCATGCTAGATTATATTGCATTGTAGATTAATATTGCAATTAGAATAGATTTAGGTTTTTGTATGGATTTATTATTGGATGAAAAACATGGGCAATAAAAGTATGACCAATGCACATGCTCCCAATGATTGTACTGTGATGTGTAGAATGCAGGTCTGTGTCAATGTTATCAAAGCCGAATTGGAAAACCTTTTGAACTGGGAACCAGTAAAAAAACCGGACCAAAAATCGGTCAACCAAAAACACATAAAATATTTAAATTTTAAAGAAAAACATATATATTCATGTGCATCCATATGAATCCAAATGATTTATGCACAAATACACAAACGTTCTCATTTATATAGCATGTAAGGGTGCACATAACCAAAATAACATCGAGTGCAATCCATTTTTGAACCAAAAGTAAATCAACAAATAGGGTCTAGATTGCCTTTAGCATCCCCCAAAAAAATCATGCTACAACAAATACTTACTTATCATACAAATCATTTCCTATATTGGGATCTTTATCATCAAGATCTCCCTCTAAGCATTAAAATAATATAGAAAAAACGTAGCATGTCAAGTCAAGATTTTGTTTGAGTGATGGGTACATTTTTAGTAGGGTCATGAGAGAGGAGTTTGATAACCAATGCCACTAACATCAAGGTACATAGAGATTTTGGTGCTCTTGATTAAATACTAGTTCCATACCCTCGTACATGATGAAATCCGAGGAAATGTTGCAATACCCCTAATCTTGAAATCCCGAAAGTCTGCTGGATTTTGAGTGAGATCTAAAATAATACTTTCTCCATATGAAATCCAATGAGGTCGCAACCACTCTCAAACTTCTTGAGTCATTTCATTGTAATGTTAAAAATTCAAGTAAAAGAATGAAAATGAAAGAAAAAGGCTATTTTCTTATACTTTAAGAATTTAACATTACCATGATTTGCATAGAAATATCAAGGCCATAGGATTAAATATTAGGCTGCCCCATTGAAAAAATCTTGTTTTTTCTTAAGCAAATTGCATTTGGAACATCATTTTGGAATTGTATAGAACCAGTGGGTTCAATGAAAAAAGGCCGATTCGGTACCGAACCTGCCATTTCTGTAGATTTTCCACAAAATTCCGATCTGCTGTTATGAACAATCTGAAATACAAATTTCTTTTCACACAAACTCAAAATTTCTCTTCACTAATTGCAACAGAATAAAACAAAAATAATTTCACAAAATTCACACAACAAATCACAACAATTTTCTAGGGAGCCCAACAGGGAAAACCCTTGCTTGCTTGAGAATTTCATTGAAGAAAAGTAGGCTACAAAGCTCTTACAAATAACCCTGCTTCAATAGAGAATACAATTGATCTCTCAGCCTTGAACTAGGCTTGAAACAACTTTGCAAGAATATTGATTTGCTTCCCTCAACCAACCCACACTAAGGCTCGAAATCTTTGCGCATTCCTTAGGAAATAGGCCCCTATTTCCTATGCACTCATCCTCCTAAAAAATAGGAAATTCCTCCTATTTTTGTGTGCATTTCCCAAGGGAAATTCTCCTCTAACATTTCACACAAGAAAATTTTCTTGGCTCATTTCTCTCACAAGCTCTCTTGCTCACAAACTCGTGCTCAAGAATGAATGAATACAAGTGTGCCTTCAATCTCCTTATAAGCAAGTCGATTTGGCTATTGTTATTAAGTTTTATAAATTAGGAGTTGAACTGGAGCTTTTCTAGTTAACAAAAGTCAACACACTTAGTTAACTAGATCCTCCTAAAATTTAGGAGGCTAATTGCACTTGTTCTTTTTAGTGCCCAATTCAACTCACACTAGAAGGCAATTAACTCGGTCTTCCACAAACTTGCACTAGTCAAACCACTTCTTGAACTCGACAGCATCACTAGAGCTCATGCATGATTAAGAGGATCACAAATTTGATTGCTTGAATTAAGGCACAAATCAAGGAATCCATTCCTTCGCTATTTTCAACACTCCCTCTTAGCGAGGAAGGGATTTTGTACAACTCCCAACTTATCTCTTTGATGAACAAAACTGCGTCTTGCCAATGCATTGGTCAAGATATCTGTTGTCTTCCCTCCTATTGGAATGTACAGTAGCTTGACTATCCCCTTCTACATGCAATCTCAAAGATGGTGTTACAAGACCTCGATATGCTTTGAGCGATCATGAAACACTGGATTCTCAGAGAGTTTAATGCAACTTTGATTATCACAATATATCATGGTAGGCTCCATCCTTTGTCTGAAAAGTCCCACAAGTAACTTCATCATCCAAATTTCCTTGCAAGCTTCTTAACTAGCAACTATGTATTTGACCTCTATTGAACTGAGTGCAACTGGTCTCTGCTTCTTGTTATACGAAGAAACTGCAGTTGACCCAATGCTGAAGATGCACCTGAAGTACTCTTCCTGTCTATGGAAATCCCTTCCCAATCTGCATCTGTAAAGCCCTCAAGTCTCACTCCATCAACCTTTTTGAACCACAATACATAGTCTGCTGTGCCTCTGGGATATCTCAACATATGCTTTGCAGCAATCCAATGCACTTTGGTCGGTTCAACCATGAATTGACTTAGCTGGTTAACTGCAAAACACGTATCAGGTTGTGTGTTGACCAAGTACATCAACGACACAATGAGCTGCCTGTATACTGTAGGATCCACTTGCTCTGCTGTAGTAGCATCCACCTTCCTCCAGTTTGTGACTAGAGGTGTGGCCATGGGCCTGCAATCCTGCGTATGAAATATTCAGAGAATCTCTATTGTGTACTTTCCCTGTCCCACGAAGATCTCACCATCATCCTGCCAAACCTCCAAGCCAAGGAAATAATGCATAAGCACCATATCCTTCATCTCAAACTCCCTTTCAAGGTCCTCCTTGCAGTCCTAGATCAAGCTCTCATCTCCAGTTAGTATAAGGTCCTTGACATAGAGAACTAGAATGAGTAGAAGCCCTCCAACCATGATGTAGTACAAGTTGGCATTTGCCTCACTCTTCGTGAAGCTCAATCCTCGAAGGTAGCTGTCAATCCATGTGTACCATGCTCTTGGAGCCTGCTTAAGCCCATAAAGAGTTCTCTTCAGCCTGCACACGTGTCTCTGCTGAACTGCTCAAACCCCTCTGGCTGCTCTATATAGATCTCTTCCTCAACAACTCGATTGAGGAATGTTGTCTTCATGTCCATTGTGAAAATTTCTAACGTGAAATTCTATTGCAGCAACTGATTTATTTCTCCTACTTATTTTTCACAATAAGTTATTTACAAAACCCTTTAGTAAACATCAAAGTAAATTCTACTATAGTTGTCACATAATAGCATAGAGAAAAGAACAGTGAAATACAAGAACAAGAATCAATCACATTAACACAATTATTTTTGGACAATAGTCACCGGAAAAATCCAATGCGGGAAAACCGATGCAGAACATAGAGAAATATCTGAGAAAAACACTTGAGATAATTTTCCTCCACCCTTTGGAGAAATTTTGACACCCAAGAGACCCTCCAGCCTCCACTGCGTCACCTCTGCGTCATCTCTGCGTGAGGACTGCGTCCCTTGCTGCGCTGCCTCTCTGAGCTGTCCCTTTGATGCACTGCGTCCCCTCTTCCTCAATCTTCAACTGATGTTGATACCCTCCTCTTCCTTCACCCTGTAACTCTCCCTCTGAAATCGAACTCTTACTTCTTGAGAATCGATTTCCCTTGGGTTACTGAGTATTTGCCTGGTGTTTCTCCAAATGACTCTCAAGTCTTCATTTATACTTTTTCCTATTGAGATATTAATGGTCGTGATCTAATCTCTAATCAACAACTAAGATTAAACTAGACTTGATCTTCGTCTCTTAGAAGCTTCTCACCCATATTTTCATTAATACCCATTAAGATTTTAATTTTCCTAAGTTTAGACTTAGGAATCCCATTAAAAATATTAATTATTTTAATAAAAAAGAATCCCGATGGAATTTCACTAAACGATCTCTGAGTCTTGGAGATCTCATGTGTTCTAGCTCCTCCACAAAATTTCGGAGCTAGAGCACATCCGATGCTACCACAAAATCAACACTCCCTCTTAGCGAGGAATGTGCTCTAGTAATACTTCCTAGTAGAAGTATCACACTGATCCACGACATCGGTCTTCTGTGCTGTTGATGCTCGACCTGCTGCCCTTCATCCATTGCGCTGCTGCAATTTGTACTGTTGCCCATGACACTGCCACTGTCACTATCTGTACTGCAACTCTCTATCAATATGCTGCATCATGCTGCCCATAGCACTGCCACTGCTAATTGTTGCACTGTAACTCCCTCTTAAGAACTGCACTATCCGTTTTTGCTATTGAAACAGATCCTCAATCATCCCCATCTTCTCCTCGAAACAAACTTTGTTCTTCCTAGAGCCTTGGTGAGAATGTCTGCGATTTGTTTTCCTGTCGGAGTGTACTGCACCTCGCTGGGCATAGTCTCTGATAAAGTGACACTTGATGTGAATGTGCTTCGATCGATCATGAAAAACTGGATTCTCAGAGAGTTTGATGCATCTCTGATTATCACACAAGATATTGGTCGCTTCCATCCTTCTCCTAAATAGATTCACAAGCAACTTCCTAAGCCATATGGCTTCACATGATGCTGGCCAGCTGCCATATATTAAGCTTCAGTTGAGCTCAAAGCTATGGACTTCTGTTTCCTACTACACCAAGAGGTCATTCTTGATCCAATGTTGAAACAATACCCATTGGTACTTTTCCGATCTGCTGAATTTCCAGCCCAATCTACGTCATCGAACCCACTCAGCCTGATATCATTTCGGGTGTACATTAATCCATGCTCGACTGTTCCTCATATATATTTGAGAACATGCTTGGCTACTTCCCAATGTGCTCTCTTTGGTTCCACCATGAACTGACTGAGGGTGTTGACAACATAACAAATGTCTGGCTTGGTATTGACCAGATACATCAGAGACCCTATGAGTTACTTGTACAAGGTGGGATCTACTTCTTTATCTTCAAACGCATCAATCTTCTTCCAATTGGTGATCATTGGAGTAGCCATGGGTCTCCAGTCCTGCATTCTGGACCCTTTTAGAATTTCTGTAGCATATCTCCCTTGTCGAAGGAAAATTCCACCCTTTTGCTGCCAAACTTCCAACCCCAAAAAATAATGCATCTGTCCCAAATCCTTCATGTCAAATTCTGTAGCTAGGTTTTCCTTGCAATGTTTGATGAGCCTAGATGAATTTGTCAGGAAAAGGTCATCCATATATAATACTATAATTAGAGGCTCATTCTCTACAATCAGATAGCAGAGGTTGGGATCTGCGTCAATCTTAACGAATCCCATCTTCTGGAAGTAACCATCAATTCGACCGTACCATACTCTAGGCGCTTGTTTAAGCCCATACAAGGCTTTCTTCAACCTACATACATGAGTTTTCTTCTCATGTGTCTCAAAACCCTCTGGTTGTTCAATGTATACTTCTTCTTCTATCACCCCGTTTAAGAACGCAGGCTTGACGCCCATCTGGTGAACCTCCTACCCCATCTGTGTTGCAAGGGATATCACGGATGTAATAGAAGTATACCTGGCTACTGGGGTGAAGGTTTCTTCGTAGTCTATCCCTTCCTTCTGAGCATACCCCTTAGCCACGAACTTGGCTTTGTATTTTTCCACACTGCCATCTGCAACATATTTGACCTTGTAGATCCATATCAAACCTACAACTAATCTATCCTGAGGCCTAGGTACCACTTCCCAGACATCATTGATCATTATGGAACTGTATTCCTCCACCATAGCATCTATGCATATTTGACGCTGAACGACCTCCTGAAAACTAGAGGGTTCTCCAACCTGAGCCACCAAATCTTGGTACCTATTTGGTTGTCTACGCTTCCTTTTCTCGTTCCTAGGAGCTCCAATGAAATCCTCTGCATCCCGTAGTATTTGTCGAAGTTCTCGGCTCGTTCTTCCATTGCTAGTGGGTAGCTCTATTTGCTTGAGATTCTACCCGCTGTGATACCTCTGGATCCTTGCCCTTTGGAGAAGTAATGGTGTTGGTTTCTGCTGGTCGAAGTGGTTGGACCAATGGATCATCCTTTGACTACTCTTCGGAAGGCATTTCTCAGGATTTCCTAAAAAACTCTGTTTCGCATGAACTTTACATCCCATCGTACTACGATCTTCCTATTTCTCCGAAGGTAGATTCTATATGCCTTAGCATTCTCGCTATATCCCACAAAATATCCTTTTTCTGCAGTTTGATCCAACTTCTTCCTCTTTTCTTCGGGTATATGGCAGTATGCCAAACTCCCAAATATTCTGAAATGACTCACTTCAGGCTTCTTGCTGGTGAAGACACTCTCCAGAGTAATCTTACCTAATGCCCTGTGAGGAGTCCTATTTTGAACATATACTGTTGTGCTACATGCTTTTGCCCATAGAAATTTGGGCATATCCTGATCATACAACATTGCCCTTGCTGCTTCAACAATAGTTCTATTCTTCCTCTCTGCTACTCCATTCTGCTCCGTATTATATGGAGCTGTCCATTCTCTTTTGATGCCTTCCCTTGCGCAGAAATCAGTGAAGTCCTTATCAATGTATTCTCCACCATTGTCTAAGCGCAACACTTTTATCCTCTTCCCTTTCAGATTCCCAACCAGAGCCTTAAACTCTTTGAATCGATCAAAAACCTCATCCTTGGTTTTTAGAAAATAGATCCAAGTCTTCCTAGAATGGTCATCAATGAACGTGACGAAGTATTCAACACCACTAGGAGATTTTGTGGACATGGGTCCGCGGATATCTGAGTGTTTCAATCCTAGAACACTCTTTTCCCCACTGTTACTTTTGGAATACGCTGCTTTGGCGTACTTGCCCAGTACACAACCTCTGCATACATCGTCTCGTTTGGTACTTAATTATGGAACCCATGTGACGGTTCCTCTGAGAATTCTTAGAGCCCCATGGTGTAAGTGCCCCATCCTTCTCTGCCATAATTCATTCAAATCTTTTTCACCACTGCTGTCGATCAGTGCCATTGGAGATTCTAGCTGTAACTTATACAATCTGTTACTTCTGACTCCAATTTGGGCCTTCTTCTTCCAATTCGGATGTTTAACATATACTATACTTTCTTCCCAACGAAGTAAACATCATAGCCCTTGTTCTGTAACTGAGATACAGAGAATAAGTTCATTCCCAATCCAGGCACATGAAACACATTGGTAGCTCGAAGCCGATCCCCTGCTTCTGTTTGAAAAACTACAGTACCTCTTCCTACGAGGGTACATTTTGACTTATTTCCCATGGTGATTTGGAAGTTCATATGTTCTTCTTGATAGCTCGAGAAACATTTTCGTGTTCCTTTCATGTGTGCAAAAGGCCCACTATCAATATACCAAACCTCAGAGGAAGTTGAACTTGCCAAGCAAGCGACTTCTTCTTCTAGTTTGAAAGCCAACATAGAATTGTCGTGATCCATTATATTCTTTGTGCTTTCCTCTTTCTCGGGAGAACTGTGTGAGTCCTTTTGAGTTGCTGCTCCAAGCATCATGTTCACGACTCATTGCAGATTCTCTAATCCTGTTGCCCGATCTTAGCGCTAATACCATGTGAAAATTTCTAACACGAAATTCTATTGCAGTAACTGATTTATTTCTCCTACTTATTTTCCACAATAAGTTATTTACAAGACCCTTCAGTAAACATCAAAGTAAATTCTACTGCAGTTGTCACATAATAGCATAGAGAAAAGAAAAGTGAAATACAAGCACAAGAATCAATCACATCAACACAATTATTTTTGGACAATAGTCCCCGAAAAAACCCAATGCGGGAAAACCGGTGCAGCAGATGAGGGTTTATTTATTATCCTTCAGCAACAATCTCTTTACAAGGAATGATTTGTAAAACATAGAGAAATCTCTGAGAAAAACACCTGAGATAATTTTCCTCCACCCGCTGGAGAAATTCTGACACCCAAGAGACACTCTAGCCTCCACTGTCTCATCTCTGCGTGAGGACTGCGTCCCTTGCTGCGCTGCCTCTCTGAGCTGTCCCTCTAATGCACTACGCCCCCTCTTCCTCAGTCTGCGACTGATGCTGATACGCTCCGCTTCCTTCACCTTGCAATTCTCCCTCTGAAATTGAACTCTTACTTCTTGAGAATCTATTTCCCTTGGGTCACCGAGAATTTGCCGTGTGTGTCTTCAAATGACTCTCAAGTCTTCATTTTTACTTTTCCTGTTGAGATATCAACGGTCGTGATCTAATCTCTAATCAACGGTTAAGATTAAATTAGACTTGATCCTCGTCTCTTAGAAGCTTCTCACCCATATTTTCATTAATACCCATTAATATTTTAATTTTCCTAAGTTTAGACTTAGGAACCCCATTAAAAATATTAATTATTTTAATAAAATACAATCTGGGTGGAATTTCACCAAACAATTTCTCGATCTTGGAGATCTCATGTGTTCTAGCCCCTTCACAAAATTTGGGAGCTAGAGCACATCTGATGCTACCCAAAAATCGGCATCCATCTGGTGGATCTTCCACCCCATCTGTGCTGCAGATACCATAATAGTCTTGACGGATAAATACCGTGCTACTGGGGCAAAAGTTTCCTCATAGTCTATGCCCTCAATTTGTGAGAAGCCCTTGGCCACAAACTTGGCCTTGAACTTCTCCACACGCCCATCTGCTCCATGCTTCAACTTGTACACCCATTTGGAACAAACTACTGATTTCCCCTTAGGTCGTGGAACAACCTCCCATACATCATTCTTCATAATAGATAAATAATCCTCCACCATGGCATCCTACCAAACCTGCTGAGAAGTTGCCTCCTCATAAGAAGAAGGCTCAGTGTCCACCAACTTTGTCATCAATGCCATATAACTTGTGTACCTCTGTGGCTGTTTACTCTGCCTAAACATGGTGATAGGAGCCTCGACCTTCTCCTGAGCCTCCTGGATCAACCTGTTGGTCCACTTGGCCTTCTTCCTCCTTGTGGTGGTTGGCTTTGGCTAATCTATCTGCTCTTGGCTTGGCTTGTTCTCCACATCTCGCTGCAAATCCTGTTGCGCTACCCTCTTGCCATTAGTATGTGGCTGTGGCTGAATTTGAGGTGCTGGCTGTGAACCCTGTTTGGGAGCAAGTAGCTCCTCCTTAGGTAATGCAATCCGCTCACGCTCTAAGGAAACTTTCAGAGCCTGATCTTCTTGGAATCTCACATCTAGCCTGAGAACTGTGTTTCGGAGCCCTGCTTCTCTACTAGGGCTTTAAACTCCATGAACCTGTCTAAGACCTCATCTTTCTTTTTCATAAAATAAATCCAAATTTTCCGAGAAGAATCATCAATGAAAGTAACATAATACCTGTGCTTCATTAGTGATGGAGAAGAGAAGGGCCCGCACACATTTGAATGCACCAACTCCAAAATACCTTTGGCTCTACTGTCTTGACCATGGAAGAAAGACTTGGCATACTTTCCAAGCATGTGTCCCTTGCACACTCCACTCTTGTCAAGGCCTCCTGCTGGTAATCCTGTGGCAATCTGCTGAAGAATCTTCAGCGCCCCATGATGCAAGTGTCCCATGCGCTTGTGCCAAAGTTCACCTACATCTGCACATCCTGCCTTGTTGCTCAAGGCTGCATTAGTCTCTACATGCAACTTGTAGAGGTTTTTCACCCTCACACCT
The DNA here is from genome assembly GCA_031772625.1 of Pinus tabuliformis. Taxonomy (NCBI): domain Eukaryota; kingdom Viridiplantae; phylum Streptophyta; class Pinopsida; order Pinales; family Pinaceae; genus Pinus; species Pinus tabuliformis. The sequence continues at coordinate 630,180,061 of CM062814.1, read as the reverse complement.
ATCTGCTTCTTACATCCAGAAGCCAAGTGCTGGAGGTAAGCCTTACCTCTGCTGAAGATGACATCATATCCTTTATCCTCAAGGATAGCTACTGAAACCAAGTTCTTCTTCAGCCCTGGAACATAGAGAACATCTTTGAGATGAAGAGTATTACTTGACTCCCTCTCAAAGTTGACAATACCAACTCCCTTGGTTATCTCCAAGCTCGATATTCAACTGCATATCCGTCTCATCCAGCTAGCTTAAATACGCTCAATTTCCATTCATATGGAAAGAGGCTCCTGAATCAATATACCACATACTGCTCCCTATTGAGCTTGCCATGCAAGCTATCAATGAGAAGTCCTTAAACTAAGAGCAAACTCATCTACCTCAATTGATGCAGCTACATGCTCCTTATTCGACCCTTTTCTTCTTTGATTAGGACACTTGGAAGCATAGTGTCCAAAAAGTATGGCAATGGAGGCATTTGATCTTACTCAAATCTGTCTTCTTCTTGTCACCCTTTTGGCTGTTTTCGCTTTTCCCTTTGCCTTTCTTGCCTTTGAATTTACTTGCAAGAACAATATTCTCCTCCTCCTTCTCTACCTTGGAACTCTTGCCACTGTTGCTAGAGGTCACAACTAGCCTGAGCCTTAGCTCCTCTTGGATAAAGTCACTCCATAGGCGTTCTGAATCCAACAACTTATCTCGTCCTGTAATGCTTTGAACAAAAATATGCCAATCTTTGGTGAACCCATTCAGAGCCACTCACACTAGCTCAATGTCTATGGGCTTTTCTCCAACAACTGCTAGCTCATCTTGAATTTCCTGTACTCTGGGTAGCAATGTTTTAAAAAACGGAACCAGTGACCGGACCGGTCCACCTAATGAACCGGGTTTCAAACTAGAACCGGTCGAACTAGGACTGGTCAGGTCTAAACGAACCGATTTAAAAAAATACATTAAATAATTAATTTTTAATGAAAAAAACTATTTTTAAGATTTAAAACTATGATTCCAAGCCAATAGAAACAAAATATGCAAGGTTTTCTCATCTATATACCTTGTAAATGTGAATATATCAAAATGGCATCGAGTGCAATACATATCCGCAACAAAATACATAATCAATGAGGCTCTCAATGGCCTCTAGAGTCCGAAAACAATGCTCTAAGCTATGGGGTCACTAAACTACTACAAGTCTACATATCAGTGATCAACAACATGATCACTCCTCATCATGATCAAACTCATCACCACTACTAGACAAGAGATCATCAACATAAATAATATGCCTCAGAGTTTGAGGACTCCTAAAACTCCTCTACAACTTTCTAGCTCAAAGTCTTCAGACTTGGATTGCTCAACCTTATAACATGATAGAAATTGAAAAGGTTTAACATGCCTAACCAATGATTTTGGTTTGAGTGAAAAGGTTTAACATGCCTCAACCTTATAGTGTGGTAGAAAAAGATTAGCATGCCTAACCAGTTTTTTTCCTTTGAGTGAAGGGTGCATTCTTGTTAAGGCCATGGTAAAGGAGTTCCACAATCAATACCACCAACATCAACAAAGTTCAACAATCAATGCCACTAGGATCAAGGCTCTTAAAGGGCTTAATGCTCTTGATCAAATGCTAATCTCATACCCTCATGCATGATAGAATCAAATGGAAACATTGCAAACCCCCAAACCATGAAATCCTGAAAACCATTAAGTCTGTTGAATTTTGAGTGAAACCTAAAATTCTAGTTTCTCCATATGAAATCCAATGAGGTCGAAATCATTCTCAAACATCCCGAGTTTCATTCTTTTACTTTAAGAATTTAACATTACCATTAATTGCCAACATTGTTAGGGTTGAGATGTGTCAAGAAAATGAGAGGGTAGGCATGTTTTTCTTGGAGGGACTATTTTTGGAGGAAAACAACCCCAAATTTTCCTCAACACAGCTTCAAAACTCACAAAAATGCATTTTGTGGGGGGTTATATTTGCCCTGGCAATAAACTAGTCGGTTTAGGACAAAATCGGCCGGTTTGACCACAAACCGGCCAATTTCGTCCTAAACTGGCTGTTTAGGGCAAAAAAAGGCAAAATGAGGAGGTAAACCGGGTTTTTAAGCTTGTTTGACACGGTGGACTTGCTAACCGGTTGGTTTGACGGGTTACTGGTTCAGACCGGCCGGTTTTTAAAACACTGCTGGGTAGATAGGCAGTCACACTCTCACCCTTCAACATCTTAACTGTCCTTAGCTTTCTTTTAGAACCATCTTCTAGTTATTGGAAGAATTCTGGTAGAGCTGGACTAAGGCATCCCACATTTCCTTAGCTGTATTTTTACTTGCAACATGAGGGACTACATGATTCCGAAGTCCATCCAAGATCATCCTCTTGGCCTTGGCCATTTGCCTTTGGAAGAGCCTTAACTCGTTTGGATCTGAAGGTGCTGCAATACGTTGCTCAACAAATTCTTTCAGCCCAAACTCGTCCAACAAAAACAATATGCAATCCTTCTAAACACCAAAATTTTGAGGAACCATCCAAAATCTATCTTGCTCTCTCAATCCTAAACTTGTGTGAGTTGTCATCTTGCAAACTTGAAGAGTATGTGCTGATAGATTCCTTTTCAAAGCTCTGATACCATGTAGATTTTCACGAAATTTTGGTATGCTGTTATGAACAATTTGAAATAGAAATTTCTTTACAAAAACTCATAATTTCTCTACTCTAATTGCAGTGGAATATAACAAATAATTTCACAAAATTCACACAGCAGAACACACCAATTTTCTAGGGAACCCAATAGGGAAAACCCTCTTTTGCTTGAGAATTTTATCGAAGAAAAATAGGCTACATATCTCTTACAAATAACCCTACTTCAATATAGAATACAATTGATCTCCCAACCTTGAACTAGGCTTGAAACAACTCTACAAGAATACTGATCTGCTTCCCTCAACAAACTCACACTAAGGTCCGAAATCCTTGCGCATTCCTTAGGAAATAGGCCCCTATTTCCTGGCACACTCGACCTCCTAAAAAATAATAAATTCCTCCTATTTTTGTGTGCACTTCCCAAGGAAAATTCTCCTCCAACAATTCGCACAATACAAATTTCTTTGCTCGTTCCTCTCACAAGTTCTTTTGCTCACAAAATCGTGCTCAAGAATGAATGAATACAAGTGTGCCTTTGATCTCTTTATAAGAAATTCAATGTGGCTATTGTTAGTGAGTTTTCTAAATTAGGAGTTGAACTGACGCTTTTCTAGTTAACAAAAGTCAAAACACTTAGTTAACTAGATCCTCCTAGAATTTAGGAGGATAACTCCACTTGTTCTTTTAGTTCCCAGTTTAAATCACATTAGAAGATAATTAGCTTTGTCTTCCACAAACTTTTCACTAGTAAAACTGCTTCTTGAAGTCTTCCACATCACTGGAGCTCATGCATGATTAAGAAGATCACAAATTTGATTCCTTGAATGAAGGCACAAATCAAGGAATCCATTTTTTCACTATTTTCAACAGTTTCCATTATAGTACTGCCTGGGTTAGCACCAAACTGGCCATTTTTGGTTTCGAACCTTGAACTGGTCAGATCAGTTGGTTCCACTAGTTTTGGTATGGTTCTAATAACATTGGTTTGCATCCCAAGAGATTGATGGAGTTCTCATGAACTCTCTATTCGAGTACATGGATCATGTGCTCTACGGTGAGCTCATGTCACAGTTGTAGCTAGATGTAACCCACCAAAAGTGGGTACCCCTAGAACTTTTCTCCTAATCATCTTCCAGCCAACAACCAACATCCCTTGACAACCACCTTGTAGCCAACGTGATGTGCCACCTACATCAGTTGTATGTTTGCGTGCCCATTTGTCAAGAGCACATGTTAGAAGGTGGGAATAGTATCCAAAAGGCATGCTATTCATTTTACAAGTGGGTGCTTATGCTTGTTTTTCATTTGGGCATTTGGCATGGATTATTGGGTGACTTGGAAGAAAGAAGGGTTTTGTCTGTGGTTTTGTTCCCTCACCTTAAAGGGGGGGTTAATATTCAATCCTAGTCTAGTGGGACCTCCCCTGATGGCCCATGGCTTTAGGAAGGGCACTACTTGGGAAACCCCAATTGAGATAGCATGGTCTAGTTTTCCCCATTCAATATTTATCACTTCCCTTCGTACATTACGAGCGCTATATTTCACCTTCCCTCTCTGGGTCCACATTACCTTGAGTCCACTAGGTTCTAGCACATCCCCTCCCCTTGTCCACATATCTGGTTCAAGCTTGGAAATGTTGCTCCAGAGGTTGATGTAGCTAAAAGAAAAGTAAAAAGCATATTATGGCCACAAGCAAGAAACAAAACAAAGAAAATTACAAAATGCAAAAGATGGTTGGGACATTAAAATTAGCATGTGGGCAAAAGCCAAGCATGAGCTCTACTCCTTATCATTATGGCCATCACCGGGTTCTTAGGGCCAATGTTGCCCCATCACATCATAAAAGGAACCCCTACATGTCCCGGCCCCTAGTGGGTGATGAACTACGCCACCACTAAGGGGGTAACCACTGCTACACATCATTCACAACATGCTCTCATTCCCTTGAGCTTTGAGTAGTAATACAAAGAAAAATCAAGAAAAGGCAAAAGGAAATAAGAGGGGTGGAAAAGCGAAGGTTGGGGTAACTCATTTATCCACGATTGCTCCCTCCTCACATCTGTATGGCCAAATTGTGGATTTCCTCATCATTGGTACCCCTTTGACCATGGGATTTAGCCTTGAAATCCCATTTCCCCCTCCGTTCCATTATTATTCATAGGCAACCTATTGATTAAAGGATGTGCCAAGGACCTGTCTTGCCTTTCAAGGGATTGGAACAACTAATAGGGTTGTTTATTGGCCACTCCTACCTAGGGAGGTAACACTATTATGTGACCGAAGCCCCAAATTAGGAAGGGAAGCCCAGCATGAAGTGTCAATTTACCCTTGATTGTGAAAAATTGATAAAAATATCACTTATTGCAATCAACCAGTAATTATCCAATGTATTTAATCTTAAGCAAAATTATTATTCTGCAAATATTGAATAAAAACATGATTGCAATATTCACCAAAAAATAAACTGCGGAAACTTTGACAAAAAACCAAATACAAAATGGATACAGTATTTTTGGACAAAATGTCCCTGGAAAAACCCCGAAGGGAAAACTAGTTCTTCAAATCTAAGAGTTTTATTAATCTTTAGCAAATTCTGCAATTGATAAATATTACAACTGTTTACCAAACCATGGCAAAGCTCCAACAAAATATCTCTGCACCTCCACAAGTTGATCTGACCACTGGAAGGCTTGCGACATCCCTCTACAACCTAACGCGACCTTTCTTGCAATTCGCTTTGCAATTGGAAATCTCGATCTGCTAAAATGGCAATGCGTAGGACATGCCTTGTAGATATCCGTATGGGGCATGTATCTTGAGAGATAGTGTGGCAACTCACATAAAGCCTCCCAGCATAATGCTCATAATTAAAGATGAGCTTGTCCAGTTAAGGCCTTGAGGCACAATACTGGTTATGATATAAAGATGCTTGACAAAAGATGGCTTATCAATCCATCTCTTCTTATGAGAATGGTTTAAGATTGAGATTCCTTGTACCATGAATACCTCCCTAGTTAAGAGGGAGTGTTGAAAATTGTAACTAGGTTCAGTCTTCTTTATGATGTAATTGTAATCACAACATTGTATATTCTTTATATAGAAAGAAGAAGAAAGCAATGCTTGTAGGGTGAAGCAAGCATCTCTCTAGGCATCTCTAATTCACCTTGGTGACTCCCATGTCACTAGTATATAGAAGCAAGCATTGAAATTTATAACTAGGTTCGGTCTTCCTTGGTTAACCGTCCTAATGTTTCTACTGGCCATATGAATTATGGTTAAAGATAATTTCTACTGGCCATATGAATTATGGTTAAAGATAAAGAGACTGTGAAACAAGCTCAAGGCAAGATTGAAATGTGAATTGCAGATCTGGAACCCAATTTTCAGGCTGGCATCAAACAGGGAGCCCCACAGTGGTCATGGCTTCAACTAAGTTTAGGTTTTTAAATGTATTGCAAAGTATTTTTTTTTGCTAGATTTTGGGCATCTTTGGAGGATTGGATTTAGACATATTATTCTCTGCTTTGTATTAACAACACGACCATTGCCACACCACCTATGAGCATTTGATGATAGCATGTTAGTATACGGTGAGTTGTGTATGTCAATTGGGTTTTTCTCGGGTGAGTGGGAGGAATGATTGTTATCCTCCCCACCTAGGCTCAATTCCCAGAAGTGACATGTTGAGCTCATATAGAGTATATTGTTATTTGGCTTCGAGACTTGTTATTGAATGGCTTGGAGCCCTGAAAAATATCTTACCCTTGCCTGCAGGTTGGAAGGAAGGGTGCTTGGTTACATGGAAAAATAATATGGTAATGTGGGTAAGTGAATTAGTTATTACCATTTCATTAGTTACAAGCAGGATGACATGGGGTCAAGTCCCTAGTCTGACTGCCTCTACAAATATCAATGGGCCTCACTTCATGTCCTTACTGGTTTAGGTTGCCAAAACTGCAACTGGCCGGTTTATCGCAGGTACCATCTTCAAAATGAGGGGAAGCGCCCAAAGGGTTTCCTCATGATGTGTATTCCATTGTTTAAATTAATATACTTTAAAAAATTACCATATCATTATTTTAGAAATGAATAGTAATAAATTATAAAGTGCTCCAATAAGTGAGGAAGTAAGGGTGGTGGACTAAAACAAATTTTGTTGTGGAAGGTGAATGTTGAGTCAGAGGAAAATTATTTACAACGGAGATTTCTTGGTTCCAAGCTAAGTTACTAGAAATGTCCCACCAAACCCCCGTAAACGCCATTTTGCGTGTCGGAAACAGAAACTCGTATGAAACTGCAAAGAAATGCCACTGATACGTTTCCAAGCCGTTTCGGTTTTTCAGAAATGACAAATCCTATTTCTGAAATGTTTCAGGCATTTTTAAAGGATTTTGGATCTGTTTACAGAAATTTGGATACGTATCCAGAAAAATTGTGATATGTATCCAAATTTTTGGAAACGGATCCATGTGTAAAAGTCTTTGTCGAGAACAAAAATTGTTTTAGTGGGTTTTTTGCTTGGGGAAAAGTTTATTTGCCGCCCTCATAACCTATTCATGCCATTTGTGTGTTGGAGGACCCTGGAGGTTGTCGCTGCTTGGAGGAGGTCCTCTCAGGTTTTTTTCTTGGTACAGGTTGGATATGTTGAGATTTGAGAAAGATTGTGTGTTGAATAAAAACAATGGATTTTGTAATCACATCAAACTTCAAAGCTATGCATTTTTAAGGGGATATCCATGAAATGTATATGGAAACATTGATGCTCAAGGACAAA